>CM035135.1:125891248-127308748 GCA_020205605.1 Panax ginseng | reverse complement strand
ATTATATAATGTATTATCTAAACCATTCATTACATAGTTCCTGCATAGAAAATTTGCATGTTTCCATGCATCAACAGCAGCCACCTTTTCCTTGTCAGTTTCTCCTTCAACAAGAGTAGGACAATCCTCTTGTAGAAACCTTGCCAAGTTCAGTGTTGTAAGATAGAAGAGCATCTTTTGTTGCCAACGCTTGAAATCAGTTCTATTGAACCTTTCAGGCTTTTCTCCATGAGACATACTCACGGCAGGAATGGTACTAGTAGATGCCATTTCTGTTATACAAATAAAGACTATCAATGATCAAATTAAATTTCTGTTTGTACAAAAATTTAACAGAATTCAAACAACAAATTTTGTGTATAAAAATTTGTATAACACAAATCCAAATTCTGTTTACAAATATCAGTTTATAAATTTTTGTTTTAAAAATAATTTGTATTCTAAAGTTGGACAAGTTTTGTTAAAATTCTAACACAAAAATTATTACACAATAATAACTTAGGATAATAACATAATAGTATATATATTAACATGCTATCATTTTGTAAACTTACTGCATAATAGTATATATATTAAAATATTGCATGCACCATGTATATTCAACTTACTGCATTCATTGATTGGAATTAAAACTGAGATGCAATAAAAATAAAACTTACTGCACTCATATATTATATATTATCATATTACCGATATACATATAATATATATATATATGCTAACAGAACGTGATTAACATACTGCAGGACATACTATATAAATATATATACTAACAGAACGTGATTAATATATATAAGTTAACATGATTCGTATATATAATATATAAATATATAACATGCGTCAATCATGTGCACAATGTGACGCCCCCAAAAATAGGTATTCATCACCCATCTTGAGTCGCCAAATACATGGTACAAAATTCAAATACAACTTAATAATACAACTGTCGTGTAAAATACGACAAAACATAATCTAAGAGTTTTAATACGTATATTGTCATCTAGACAGTATACAAACTCAAAGGAGTCCTCATTACATTTATTGTCACACTATTTAATCAGAATAGTGAGGACTACTAATGCTATCATCTGGACCGTCACTCATTTTCCCGACTCGTCCCAGCTATATTCTCATTTTCTGAAGAGAACAGTGAAAGGAAGGGTGAGCTCAACTAGCCCAGTAAGAAATATTATGACTAAGATAATGTAGAATAAATTATCAATAGTCTTCAATAATGTTAAACTGATAAAATACAATAGACATCAAATTTAACTGCAGCAGAATAAGCAATCCATTAGAAGAGTCAAGTAGAAAATAAAACCTACTATCTTCTATGATTTAAAAAATGTTTTCATCAACTTTTATCGTTGAGACTCAGCTTAATAAATAAACCACTTCTTCTAATCATCCCAGTACTACGGGCCAAGGATATTCATTAAATCATCAATAGTAATGAGTATACCGAAAAATCCCTAGTCATAATCATACCAAGTCCATCTCTGCATGTAAGCCAAAGATATACAAATATAAAACCAACAACCAACAGTCCATCTTTGCATGTAAGCCAAAGATATACAATTCAATAATTCACAGTCCATCTTTGCACGTAAGCCAAGATAACTTTTATTACCATATAAGCACGAGAATGATGACAATGATATAAACATTAATCAACTGCAAACAAGGATAAATATTAAAGACTTTAAATTTATCCAAATATTATCAACCACTCATAATCTAATATTATTAATATCATAACAATATTTTAATCACTTCTTAAACTTATAAATAATTTATTTCAATTGTTTACACTTTACCAAATAATAAATTTAGTTATTCAAAAATGCTATACTCATAAGATTCATCACCAATGATCAAATCCCTTATCAAAAATCTTCATATACCTTATATAGGATTTCTAAGCCACAAAATCCTATTTTTCAACTTTGTTACTTCACATAACATATTTAACTCATATGTTCGTAACTAAACCATTTTCATAAAAAATACCAAATCAGTCCCAAAAATATTTCTTTTCAGGGGTTTAGCAGAATATAGTCCCATAATGAACATATATTTTTCTCGGAATTTTTAAAATTTATTTACTATTTTTTAAAAATCAATTTCTAATTAATTCCTTAAGAAATTAATTACCTCAAGGTTAACTCCAGAAATTCCCAAATCTTGGCAGGATCTTACACATGTTAACGTGAGCCTCCAGTTTAAATTTCATGGTCATCGGAGTTATAGAACTCCGGTTATAGCGTTTTTCGTCGAAAAAACCTAAATATTAAAATGGTCATAACTTGCTCATTTTAAGTCAGAATGAGCTCATTTTTGGACAGGAGGTACCTTATACCATATAATTTCATATCCCAAAAGGCCAGAATTTTTATCACAAATTAAGTGGCCGAAACAGCCCTTCAAATTTATGGGCAGTAGCCTTTTTCGAAATTGGTAGTTTTTGACTCCTTTGCTAAAATCAGTCAACACAAAAATCTACAACACATTTTCCAATGATTCCACTTGGAGATGCTACAAAACTAATAGATCTCTAGAACTTGACCACACTTAAAAATTCAAAATATAATAGGAGATATGGTCAATTGAATTTTATGTTCCATTTTCACCAAAATCTGATTTTCAACCCTTTGTGATTTCTAAGAAACTTTCATGTTTTCACATAATAACCAACATAACTCATCATAACACTTACTAATACTTCATATACCCATGATTTTCATCAGTCCAATACTTTTATTATGACTCTCATCATAATCAACGTAACCAGATCATTTCCATAATTTAATAAGGAATGAATATAAAGGATCATTCACCATGCATGTGGTAATCAACATAGACATGTTATTCCAACAGAATAATAAAGAATGGAATAACAGAAGGATTCACCATGCATACAATAGAGACCGCACAAACAGGTTATTCCCAACAGAATAATAAATAATGGAACCGGTCCGTACAGAACGCGATGAGATGTGATATTCCGGCGAGTAATAATAAATGCGGAATAATAAATAATGAAACCAGGTCCGGCGTAAAACGCACACACAAAATATTAACTGTAATAATAAATAATGGAATAACAATGAATTTCACCATGTATGCAGATTGCGATAAACAAAAGTTATTCCAATGAGAATAATAAAAAGCGGAACGGTCAAAGCGAAATTACTTGACAAGACAGGATATTCCAACAGAATAATAAAGAATGAAATAATAGAAGAATTTCACCATGTATGCGGTTCGCATAAACAGGTTATTCCAACATAATAATAAGGAATGAAATAATAGAAGAATTTCACCATGTATGCGATCTTGGCATGATAACGAGTTATTCCAAGATAATAATAAGGAATTGAATAATAGAAGAATTTCACCATGTATGCGATACTTAGATGAGCGAGTTATTCCAACATAATAATAAGGAATGGAATAACAACTCTTACGAGTATTGAAAGAAAGTAATTCTCTTCATGAATACGAAAAAATAATACCCCTTATGTAAGACCCCAACTTATTATAAATAAAATTGAATTTTCCTTTATTCATTATTCTAAATTAATAAGGGTTAATTTGATATAATCCTTGGTTATGGGTGAAATGTGCAAAGTTTACAAAATAAGCAAGTGGTTATAAAATATTCATTATTGTTGGGAATATTAAATGCGGTCGTGGAATATTCTTTTTTGTCGAGGAATCTCCGTATGACGGTAGCGATCATTGGTGGGCCCATAACTGAAAAGCGGTTGGATGAAAGAAAAGCGACAAAGATTGAGTTTTATAAATAATCACAGTAAATTGTTACTGAATTAACACTTTGTTGGGTTACACGGTGGTTAAAATACTGATAATATCGTGGTCAGCACAAAGAAGTGATAGCCTGCGCGGTATTACCGATATTGTTGAATTATTGATCCTTACGTAAGAAGCCTTTACTCAATAATTGTTACGATGAATTCTTATTCAATATTATATTGATTGATAATTATTCATACCGATATTTTTTGTATCATTGTTGTTTTGATAATTGTCATTACACACGATATTTTCCATTATCAAATCAATAATTCATATTATTTGAATAATATTATCATATAACATTATTGGCAATGTCTAGAAATTTACATCAAGGAGAGGTTTGGTCACCTAATTGCTTGCAGAGTAAGGAGAAATCCTTATTGGAAAGCCCTCTTTCTCAGGAAGCGGCACGGTTGTCAATATGTGATTACGTAATATTATTTTTAAAATAATTAATTATTGATTATTATGATAAAAAAATATTTTGTTTTATGTGGATATAGATGGAGAAAATTTTAATGTGACAATTGTTGAAAATTAATATTTTATCTTTTTACGATAAAATAATTCATTTAAATATATTATTTTAATAATATATTAACGGTGATATTTTTATAATGAATGTGGGATATATGAATATATGAGGAGGTAGAGTATTTTTGGCATTAAATGTTTAAAACATGTTTTTTGTGTGTTGGTGGACACAATTCTTGATGAAAATTTATTATAGTATAAAATCACCCGTTTATGGATTTTTGGTCAATTTACATTTGGAATTTGGAAAAACTTTCTTACGAAAAGTTGTAGAGAATGGAATTTTCCATGGAAAGACATGAGTTTTGAATTTTTACGATAACCGAGCTATTTTTTCTACAATTGTTGAAGTTTGGAGGAAAATAAAATAATTTTATTAATGGGTGGGACCCACTTTAGTTGGTGTGATTAAACACATGGGTTCTTTGAAATTTTCGGCATTGAAATTTGGTCTTGGCCTAACAAAGCATGCGTAGGAAGTTTAAATAAAAATAATATTTTATTATTTTAGTCTCGCTTCAAGCGTTCTAGCATTTTCCTATAAATAGAGGTTAAGTTAGAATTGAAAATCACACCGAAACTAAGTTTTTCTCTTTCTCTCTATATTGTCGAACGTATTCTTGTGAGTATATTTTGAGTGTTCTTTATACGGTGAGTAGTTTTACAAGACTATATCTAGAAATTGATCGAAATACGGTTATTTTGAGGTAAGGGATGTTATTTCTTTCATAAATGATATTATTTTCTTCAATATCATCATGCCAAAATCTTTGTTGAACTTTTTATCAAATTTGGAACTTGTTGTGTCGGGGAGTTCTTATTCACGTATCTTGGCCTTATTCACGATATCTGACCTTTATTCATGAAAAATAAAAATTTTTCTTTTTGCCCAAAATATCTATACGGATACTAGCTTTGATTGTATCCATGTTTTGATCATTCTTGAATTTTACACTAATATGATTATTTTCGAGGTATTTTTGGACATGGGTAAAATAAAGTACGAATCCTTAATCCTTAATCCTTGTCATTTTGTTTTCCTTTGGATTCGTTTCTTTAAAAATATTTTCATCATCCTCGATCTTAAATGATGATATAAATGAATATCTTTGGTGCGTAGTGAAAAGATGAGCAGTGTTGAGATGAACATGACCAACCTGGTGATTTAAATGAATATCTTTGGCACTGTAGTGCAAAGATGAATATTGATTGTTATTCTGAGGGATAAAATATTGATGATGGACTTTTAAACCTTAGAAGGCGGTAGAATTCTTTCTCACGTGACTCTTCTAATGGATTCTTTGTTCCATTGCATTTATTGATCTAAAACTTGTTATCTATTATAATTTATCTGATTTTTTTTCCTGTTGAAGACTAACGATAATTTGTTGTATATTATCTTAGTCATAATGTTCTTTCTTTGGGCTAGTTGAGCTCACCCTTTTCCTTTTGTTCCATTTTTCTTCTCGGGAGGTGAGAACATAGCGAGGATCGAGTCCTGGGGTATGGAGTGATGGTTCTAGGAAGATGTTTTAATTATCCTCACTATTTACGTAAAATAGTGTATGAATAATTAATGAGGACTTATTTGGGTGTGTATATTGTCTAGAAGACAATATTTGTATTTAAACTCACGGTTGTATTGTCGTATTCTACTACCGACACATCGTATTATCAAAGTTGTAGTTTGCTTTCTATACCATGTATTTTGGCGACTCGAGAATGAGTGTTGTATATAGCTATTTTGGGGCGTCACACCTTACCTGAAAAGCTGGATATTGAAGAAAGGTAAAGACTTCTTCTTCTTCTTTCTCTCTATAATTTCTCTCTCTAGAGTTTCAAATTGAATTCGTAAGAAATAATGAAGGAATGAGCTTCTATTTATAGGAGAATGGACTGAATAGTAACTAATTCATGAACGGTCCAAATTGATTTACTTTTAAACGGGCGGTCCATATTAAAACTTAAAGCAACAGTCCATACTGATTCACTATTAAAACTTTAAAGTAACGGTCCATACTAATTCACTATTAAAACTTTAAACCAACGATATTACCTATTAAAACTTTAAACCAACGATCCATATTGATTTACTATTATAATTTCAACCAACGGTTTAAAAAATTAGCACATCTCCTCATAGAATAATATTATACCCAAAAATAATTTGAACCGAAAAGAAATATATTTTGTTCAGGTGAATAGTATCTCGTGAATAGTAACTCGTGAATAGTAACTCGTGAATAGTAACTCGTGAATAGTAACTCATGAATAGTAACTCGTGAATAGTACTCCGGCACAAAAAGTGCCCTGAATACCCGATTGAACAATATAACCTCCAGACATAAATTATTATCGAAATAAATGTCGACTTCCACTAATACCAATAATCCCAACACAATAGAACTATCAAATTTATCTTTAATCAACACGAACTTATTCATCATTAATATTATAACTCATAATATTTAACAACCAGGTTGTTCCCAGGAAAGAGGGGGCTTTCCAATAAGGATTTTTCCCTATTGGCGCACAATTAGGTGACCAAACCTCTCCTTGACAGAACTTCTAGACATTGTAAATATTGCAATATAATAATATGAATAACTTTGTCGTCTCAATTATTGATTTAATAGTATATCATATAACGCAGATGATACTGTGACAATAATCGAATCAATAATATGAGAGATATGATGCAACAATTACTATAGCAATAATTGAATATAACTGAGTGACTTATCACGTAAGCATCAATAACCAATAGGTGTGCTTTCTTATGCAACCACGCGTATTCATCGTATTTTTACTCTAAGAGTAGTTCAGCAGTTTTAACGGTAAAACTTCCGTCGTTATTTTCATAAAAATATTTTTGTCGTTTTCTAAATCCAACAATAATTCCGTTGGGGGGTCCACCAATGATTGTGTCGTCGTACGAATATTTCTTGTTAAAACGAATATTCCCCGACCAATCGAATATTATATAACAACTTGTGTACTTTGTAAAATTTATAAATATTACCCACAACTATAACGTTATCTCAAACCCACACCAAAATTTTAAAAAAATATTTCGAGAAAATTTAATCTTTATTCGTAAAATCTGGGGTCTCACACACAAGACAAAACATTTATATGTAACCTTCTAAAAAGTGTCACCTGTAACTTACGAACTTTTGAACTTTAACATGAATATATATCTATATATATATAATAAACTTTTATATTTATATATAAAAGCCAAGACACCTTTTTTCCTTTAGAAATACAAGTTGCAGGATTAATTCATGTTTGCAGGATTAATTCATGTCACGTCAGTATAAAATATATATATCATATATATATATTACCTCATATAAATTTATTACCATAAATAAATTTCCAGAATTATGTGGATAATCATACGTATGAAACAATTTTATGTTCACATAAAATAATAATATAATTACAGAAAATATAAATTTGCTTTAAGATTGTTATCTGTAATATATAGTATTATTTAATATATATATATATATATATATGATAAAACAGAACATAATTTTATATAAATATAACACAAAAAAATATGAATAAATCTGAGTCCTTTGAATTCACAAAGTCTCCTTAAAGCAAATTTATTCCCTCACTAGTGCTAAGGATTAAATGAATAATTGCTTTCCAAGATAAAACGGATTTCCAGTTCTTAATTAGAAGCACGTCAAAATTAAGAACACATCGAATCAAATTCAATGTTTATGTACTCGAACTTTTACTGTTAATAATAATGATGCATGAAAACGGGAAAAGATTTGCAGAATGGGAAAACACTGCAGAACGGTGGGAAGGAATGGAATCTGCGAAGCTGGATTCTTGCGAAGCGAGCAGGGAATTGCGAGAAGGAGCGAGAATTTTCTTCTAGCAGTGAGCAGGGAAGGAAGGAAAAAGAACGGGACGGGAAAAATGTTACGTACTATTTTAGCGCGCCCATATGGATTAATTTATAGATTAATCCGGCAGTTTATTACCGTTAGGATGCGTCAAAACTACGTAGTATTGATATATAATCTTAAAACAAAATCTGATAATTAATTAAATAAATTTTATCCAAAAAGTTCCCGGCCCGGCCCCGCCGAACCGACTGGACCTTCCTATTGAGCAAACATCCCATATATATGTTCTTCATTTTTCCCTCTAATGCCTTATATGGGACTTTTGCAATTGACAACATTCAAGTAGGTGACTTTAGTGTCAATTTTCTCATTCAATTCTTAATGGATTTGAACACATAAATATACCAAGTTATACTCCTCATGAAGGAAAACACATTGGTGCAAAGAACCGACATTTCTGGAATGTGGATCCCTCATTAAATTGAGCCTCAAAATGCTATATTATTTAATATTTCAAATCTCATTTCCAACAATCCCCCACATGAATGTAAAATTAGCTTTACAATATGTAAAATATGATATGAATATGCAGACAGCTAGGTTGGGTTGCCACTATGACGACTCTTATTTAAACAGTAGGCTTTAAACCCATTTCCCTCGATGATTTTTTCACTTGCTCTCTTGTTAAACCTTTCGTAGTAGCGAGATCCATAATATTATCTTTTGACTTTACATAGTCGATTGAGATAATTCCATTTGAGAGCAATTGTCTAATCTGCACTTATGTCTTCGTCGTATATGGCGTGACTTACAGATTATATAAATGACTATGTGATCTTCCAATCGCCGATTGGCTATCACGATGTATACATATATATCGGCATGTGTCTTGACCAATTTGGAATATCCTCTAAAAAATTACGAAGTCATTCAGCTTCTTCTCCAGCTTTGTCTAAAGCAATGAATTCCGATTCCATTGTAGACCTTGCAATACACGTTTGTTTTAAGGATTTCCAAGGTACCGCTGCACCTCCAAGGATAAAGATATATCCACTTGTGGATTTCGAGTCTTTATTATCAGGTATCTAATTAGCATCACTATATCCTTCTAATACTGCTGGATATCTTGTATAGTGCAACCCATATTTTTGAGTATGTTTTAAATATCCTAAAACTCTCAAAATTGCTTTCCAGTGATCTTTACCTGGATTACTCGTATACCTACTTAGCTTACTTACCGAATAAGCTATATACGGTCTAAGTCTGGTTTATGACATACATTAAAGCGCCTATTATCTGAGAATATTCTAGTTGAGATATGCTATCACCTTCATTTTTAGCTAAATGAAGATTTATATCAACTGGGGTCTTATTTAGAATTATATTATACTTGTTAAATTTTTTCAAGTATTTTTTCAATGTAATGAGTTTGAGATAATATAATTCCATCAGATGTTGTAGAAATCTTGATTCCTAATATTATATCTGCAACCCCCAAGTCTTTCATGTCAAATCTATTTGACAACATACGTTTGGTAGAGTTGATAATTTCATTGTTGCTACCCATGATTAACATATCATCCACATAAAGACAAACAATGACATATTCCTTTTGAGTGCTTTTGACATAAATACATTTGTCACACTCATTAATTTTAAATCCATTTGATAACATAACATTATCAAATTTCTCATGCCATTGTTTTGGTGCTTGTTTTAATCCATACAAGGATTTAACAAGTTTGCATACTTTCCTCTCTTGTCCAGGAGCTATGAAACCTTCAGGTTGTTCCATATATATTTCTTCATCTAATTCACCATTTAAGAATGCAGCCTTTACATCCATTTGATGTATTTCAAGTCTATTTAAAGATGTTATTACTATTAGCATCCGAATAGATGTAATTCTTGTAACAAGTGAATAAGTGTCGAAATAATCCAATCCTTCCTTTTGTCTATAGCCTTTAACAACAAGACTTGCTTTATATTTATCAATTGAGCCATCGGCTTTCATCTTCTTTTTGAAGATCCATTTATACCCTAAGGGTTTAGAACCAGGTGGAAGGTCCACCAATTTCCATGTATGATTTTGCATAATGGACTCAATTTCACTATTAATTGCTTCTTTCCAATGAGAAGCATCTGGAGAGGATATTGCTTCCTTGTACGTTTGAGGATCATTTTCTAACAAAAAAGTTAGAAAATCCGGACCAAAAGACTTTGAAGTCCTTACCCTTTTGCTACGTCTAGGTTCATCCTCCACAGACTCTTTGTCTATATTTTCAGGATTATTACTAGTAGCTTTCAAAGGTCTTTTGTTTGAATTTGAATCTTTATTTTCATTATATGAAAAAATATTCTCAAAGAATGATGCATCTCTTGATTCAATAAATGTATTAACATGAATATCATTAATTTCGGACTTATGAACAAAGAAAGCGATAAAGACTTCTTTATTATTTGCATAACCAATGAAAAACACAATCAATTGTTTTTCAATCTATCTTAACCTTTTTTAGGCTTAGGAACCATCACTTTTTGCTAGACACCCCCACACTCTTAAGTATTTATAGCAAGGTCTATAACCTTTCCATAATTCATAAGGTATTTTGTAAGTTTTCTTATGTGACCTTTCTTAAGTTTTCTCATTCAATTCTTACGAACTTTTAAAGTTTAACATGAATATATATCTATATATATATATATAATATTTTTATATGTATATATAAAAGCCAAGACACCTTTTTTCCTTTAGAAATACAAGTTGCAGGATTAATTCATGTTTACAGGATTAATTCATGTCATGTCAGTATAAAATATATATATCATATATATATTACCTCATATAAATTTATTTCCAAAAATAAATTTCTAGAATTATGTGGATAATCATACGTATAAAACAATACTATAATTACAAAAAATATAAATTTGCTTTAAGATTGTTATCTGTAATATATAGTATTATTTAATATATATATATATATAATAAAACAGAACATAATTTTATATATATATATATAACACAAAAAAAATATGAATAAATTCGAGTCCTTTGAATTCACAAAGTCTCCTTAAAGCAAATTTATTCCCTCACTGGTGCTAAGGATTAAATGAATAATTGCTTTTCAAGATAAAACGGATTTTCAGTTCTTAATTAGAAGCACTTCAAAATTAAGAACACATCGAATCAAATTCAATGTTTATGTACTCGAACTTTTACTGTTAATAATAATGATGCATGAAAGTGGTGCATGAATACACTTACTCAGAAAACGGGAAAAGATTTGCAGAACGGAAAAACACTGCAGAACGGTGGGAAGGAACGGAATCTGCAGAAACGGGATTCTTGCAGAAACAAAACGGGAATTGCAGAAGGGAACGAGAATTTTCTTACTGCAGAACGGGGAAGGAAGGAAAAGGAACGGGATGGGAAAAATGTTACGTACTATTTTAGCGCGCCCATATAGATTAATTTATAGATTAATCCGGTAGTTTATTACCGTTAGAATGCGTCAAAACTACGTAGTATTGATATATAATCTTAAAACAAAATCTGATAATTAATTAGATAAATTTTATCCAAAAGTTCTATTGACCCATTGATTGAGGCCCGGCCGACGTGTGTGGATTTGAACTAAGCCTTGGCTAGGTTCTCTCCCTTCCACAAAAGTGGGGTGCCCCTTGGGGCCCTTCCCATTGAGCAAACATCACATATATATGTTCTTCATTTTTCCCTCTAGAGTCAATTTTCTCATTCAATTCTTAATGGATTTGAACACATAAATATACCAAGTTATACTCCTCATGAAGGAGAACACATTGGTGCAAAGATCCGACATTTCCGGAATGTGGATCCCTCATTAAATTGAGCCTCAAAATGCTCTATTATTTAATATTTCAAATCTCATTTCCAACAATGAATAGTCAAAATCTACCGGCACAGATTTGTGGCCTGTGATGGCACATTCTTACTATATAGCTATTTCAAAATTAGAGATACATTTATACTTATCAAGTCAATAGATATGCAAAATTCTAAATTCTAAATTGATATGTATTAATTTAATCAACAAATATGATTATTATTAGTTCTTTTTAGTTAGTTTTGCTTGTATTAAAATTAAATAATTTTGTATTTAAAGATTTCGCAGATCAATAACTTAAAATATACTTTTTATTTTGGAAGTGAAGCAGTATATAATTAACAAAATAAATTAATTGATGATGCACCATGTGGGCTTAACGATACTCCCTCCATTCATCAGTACGTAACGACTTATTTTAAAATGATTTAAAAGTTTAAATATCAGTTGATTTATAAATTATTTTAAGTCATGACTTATAAATAAAAGTGTTAGACATCAATTTGACTTATAAGTTAAAAGTTAAATTAAAACAAGTTCTGAAAGTGTTCCGCTCACAATGACTTATAAGTTAAAATCAAATGTAAAGATTACTAAAAAGAACATTAATAAAAAGAGGGACAAAATAGATATTACATTCGGTCATTTTAAAATAAGTTCTAAATATTTTCTTATTTATTTTGACTTAAAAATTAACTTATAAGTAAAAAAAAAATAAGACATACTAATCAGACATATTAAAAAAATTCATTAATTTTAATATTAAGTAATTAATATTGGTTTGAAATTTTATTAATATCTATACACTAATTAACTACGGTTTCTCTTCTCTCTCAATTACTCTATTTTTTTGGGGCAAAGTAAGAAATGATTAATTTTTTCTATCTCCTAAATATATGTAAAATGTCTTATATTATAGAAAAAATATTATAAAATAACTTATATAATGAAAAGGAGGAAGTAATAACTAACCAGAATCGGTCCTGAGTTTTTTAAGGCCCGGGGCAAATTTTTTCAAGTGTGTCCCTTTATACAAACTAAATAAAAAATAAATAAATTATCAACTAATTAATTTTATTAAAATTATAAGAATTGACAAGAGATAAGGAAGAACATTTTAAAATGTCATCAAAACAAAAAATCATCACATGTACCTACAAAATAAAAATATCAATGAAATCGGTAAAAGTAATGAAATACACACTATAGTTGGCAAGTTTTACTGATTACACAATTGAATTTTTAATTTTATAAATTACCCTACTAAACTAATTATTATTTTAAAACTGGGTTATTCCGTTAAAAAAAATAAACGGACGTTAATTTTTTATCTACAAAACTAATGAATTACCTACTGTAGTTGACACGTTTTACTAATTACATTATTGAACTTTTAATTTTTTGATTATTACCCACTAATTAAAAATGATTATTTTAAATATTTTTAAAAATAATTATTATTTTCGATAAAAAAATATTAGAAACTTTAATTTTTTACATAAAATGAGTAAAATTTCATAAAATATAAATTTAAAAAAATTAAAGTTTTATGAAACCTTTTGATTTTATTTTATTTTTCTTTTGAGAATAAAGTTTATTTTTTTTGAATCTATATTTATAAAATTTTACTCATTTTTTTTTAAAATATGAAGAATTTTCCAATTTTTTTCTTGAAAATAATTTTTATTTATAAAATTATTAATTTCTTTGAAAAAAATTGAATCAGCTTTTTTTTATTTATCTTCTCTTTTTTTTTTATTTTAATTTCTATTTTAATTTTTTTAAAAATTATAATATTAAGAATTGAAACTCCACTCATTTTATGAAGAAAAAAAGTTTATAATATTTTTTACTTAAAATAATAATTATTTTTAAAAATATTTAAAATAATTAATTTTAATAAGTTTAATGGAGTAATTTGAAGAATTAAAAGTTAAATGGTGTAATCAGTAAAATCTGCCAACTACAATGGGTAGTTCATTAGTTTTGTAGATAAAAAAATTAACGTTCGTTTATTTTTTTTAACGGAATGACCCTATTTCAAAATAATAATTAGTTTAGTGGTGTAATTTGAAAAATTAAAAGTCAATGGTGTAATCGATAAAAGCCTACCAACTACGATTAAGTATTTCTTTAGTTTTGCCCAATGAAATCTAAACCACAAAACATCATTTAAAATGTCTTCTTGTTATACTTTTAGACACAAACTCATCAATTATACTATCATATTTAAAGTTTCTCTAATATATCATTTTCAATATATAATATCGCTAATCTTTTTATTATTTTATTTTTTTTTATACACATAAATACACAAATTTATAAAAATATTTAGACCCCTCTCAACTGCGGGCCCTGGGCGATTGCCCTGTTAACCATAATTAATCACATTATTTTGTATTTATCTTTTGTAATTATTCTTTTATTACTAAAGTATGATAGTTATTGGTTATAACTAGCTTTGACATATGTAATAAAACATCCATTAATTATATTTCAACACATTATTTTATATTTAATTTTTTGCAGTCATCTTTTAGTATTGTACCATTAATCCAAAAATACAGTAGCGTTCTCTTAAAAAAGTTGCAAGACTATTTACACAAGCTGGTTATTCTACTAATTTCAACAGTTTTTCATCTCATTTGTTGGAGAAATATACTACTGCCGTTTCATAAAAAATAATTTAAGTATAATACTCATACAAATTAAAAAAAAGGAAAGAAAATGAATAAGTTTTAGTTCTATTCGCACTCATAAGCAAGGTTTTCAGATTCGGAACGAACCGAAAAAAGTATAAAAATATATATTATTAATAATTAATAAAATTTTAAAAAATCTTATTTTTTATGAATTAAAACATAATAAAATTGAGTTACAAAATTATTAAAAGTTGTTAATTTTAATATTAAAATTTTTTTGATACAAAAAAATATTTAAAAACCGGTTCACCGGATCAATTAATCGACTTTACAAGTTGGACCGATAATCAACTAATTTTTAATCAAATCAAAAAATCGAAATTTGAATCGGATCGAAAAAGCGATCGATTATCGATGGATAAATGACGTTCTGAGTGTAAACTTGATTGCTCATAAGTACAATATGATGTGTTTCTTTTTTTAAAACTAACGAATCTTAAATTTTTAATAAAATAATTTTTCTGAAATATTTTAAATTTTAATTAATACAATCAAATTTATCTGGGGTAAACCTTGAATAACTATAATTTTCTTTATTGCTATAATTAATTAAAATTGACTTGATTTTGAGCAAGTCATATTACATCAACAAAGTTTTAAAATATATTTAAACTTGATTTGTTTTTTATTTATTTTTACAATTCGGTGACCTTCCCGAATAGAAGTATTCTTAAAATAAAGCTTAAATATATAATAATAATAATAACATAAGATAATTAATATGTACAATTGTTTATGGTATAATTGTTTATGATATACCATGGGGAATTACTTTTAACTAAATAAAAAAATAAAATTATTTAGTATGAAATTTACAGGTGTCAACCGTTTAGGTATTCATTGAGTAAAGTAGTGTAACAGGAATTTATTTATTTTGTTCTTTGTAGAGTGAGAAACCAAAAAACTAGTCTCTGGCGAACTCTAGAACACGAGAGAGTGCCAGCACCTTGTTCTTCTCTAGAACTCTTCATTCTTGTCCATTAAATTTTTTTCTCCCTCTCATCTTCTCTGATTAAGTGATCTCTGCTTGTGTTTCTCGTAAGTTTTCTTTCCCCCAAACACCCACTTTCTTTTCACTGTTTTTTCCCTAGTTTTTGCCCTGTAATTTGCTAATTTCTTAGTTGGGTTCATGGAAAAAATCATCAATTCCTAGCAACCGACATTGTTTTTAGAATCATTGTAGTTTTTAGTGTCTAACCATTAGAATGGGGAAAGATTGGTTGGCCTTGTTAGGGGTATTTTTCCTTGATTTTTATAATTTCAAGCAGTCCATATTCACTTTGAACCATTCTTGTTCATAAACATGTTTCAAATATTTCTTCTCTTTATGGTTTATGTAGGGTTGAGTTTGATCAAAGTTTTCACGGGTTGTTACTAAAATAAGAGTGAGCTTGATTTTATTTTATCTTTTATCATTTGTAGTCTTATCTGTCTGCTAAGTGTGTCTTGGTATATATCCAAAAATTAAAGTTGAATTTGACTGTGAGAAATGCCTGGTTGATGATAATTAGATAGATATTATAGTGAGATTAAAGGATAACTTGAGGGAATCCGTTAGTTTCTGGTGAATGGAAAAACTGTTTTGTTTAGCTTTACAGATGTTTGTAGGAATTACCGTGTGAATCAAATACAATTATCTAGTTAAACTGGAATTCCTGTGTGAATCAAATACAGTTATCTTTCTTATTTAGTTCCTTCTCATTAGTTTTTTTCTTGAAAACAGCCTGAGCCTGCTTTGAAAAAAAATAAATTATTTCATTGGTTTGTGCACTTACTGCTTCTTCTTGGTAAGGACCTATTTTTTTGATTAACCAGCTTATGTGGTTAGTGTCATGTGCATGGTCTCTATTTTACTTTCAAAAGGTGGGAGCATGTTGGCTGCTCCCTGAGATTTTATTTTCTGATGCTGAAGACGTGCTAAGCTTACATAAGAAGGAACTTGTAATAAGCATGAGACCTATTTCTTTTCCAAACAGATTTTGTGGGCTATCATATTAATGAATAAAGTTTTTGATAGTATATGTTTGGTTATTTATTTCTGTTAGAATTGTGATGTGAACTGTAGAAATGTTATGATGGTCACTGGCCGAACTTAATATCTTGGTTAAACACTTTCGGAGATTGTATAACAGCGAAATTTTAGTTATTTGATGAGGACTTCTTGTCATGATCCAACAAGAATAATAATTAACAGCCCAAAAAACAATATTAATAATAATATTGATAAACAGGTTTACTTGAAAGCCATCTTAGAGAAAAGAATTGCAATGGAAAATATACAGGTTTATAACTTATGTAATATAAATAGCTCATGATAGTGTAACCGAGACAAAAATGCTACTAGGATTCTATGAATGTTACTCATAATTTAAGTGTGCGTTGGTGCCTTTATGCATGTCTTGCATGTGCTTCTATGTGTATGTAATATCATAACCATGACTAACATGTTGGTATTCTAGCTAGTATCTATGGATGTTACTCAATATTTATGTGTGGTTGTGTCAATAATTTGAAGTATAAATATGTGAGAAAAGTTTGTGGCAGGTTATTGAATACTTAAAGACATGGCTGAACAACCCTACACGGTGGCATCTGATAGTGAAACAACTGGAGAGGAAAAAACTTCGACTGCTTTTCCAGAAATTGCAATTGGTATTGACATTGGTACTTCTCAATGTAGTGTTGCATTCTGGAATTGTTCTCAGGTAGAGCTGCTTAGGAACACAAGGAACCAGAAGATGATGAGATCTTATGTCACCTTCAAAGATGAAGTTCCTTCAGGTGGAGTTAGCAATCAACTATCTCATGAGTATGAAGTGTTATCTGGTGCCGCAATCTTCAACATGAAACGCCTGATTGGTAGAGTTGACACTGACCCAGTTGTTCATGCAAGCAAAAGCCTCCCGTTTTTGGTACAAACATTGGACATTGGTGTCAGGCCGGTTATTGCTGCCCTGGTCAATAACATGTGGAGGTCCACTACTCCTGAAGAAGTTCTTGCAATATTTCTGGTGGAATTAAGAAACTTGGCAGAAGTTCAGCTAAAGCGCCCAGTGAGGAATGTTGTTTTAACCATCCCAGTGTCATTTAGCCGGTTTCAGCTGACCCGGATTGAGCGAGCATGTGCAATGGCTGGCCTTTATGTCCTAAGATTAATGCCTGAACCAACTGCGGTTGCTCTGTTATATGCACAGCAGCAGCAACAGACTGTACACGAGAACATGGGCAGTGGAAGCGAAAAGATTGCTCTTATCTTCAATATGGGTGCTGGGTATTCTGATGTTGCCATAAGTGCTACAGCAGGAGGAGTGTCACAGATAAAAGCCTTGGCAGGAAGTACTGTTGGAGGTGAAGATATACTTCAGAATATGATGCGTCACCTCTTACCCAATATGGACAGTCTCTTTTCAGCTCATGGAATCAATGAGATAAAGAGCATGGGGCTGCTTCGCATTACAACACTGGATGCCATACACAAGCTCTCCTTCCAAGACACTGTTCAAATTGATGTTGACCTAGGAAATGAAACAAAAATATGCAAGGTTGTTGATAGGAAGGAATTTGAGCAAGTGAATCAACTAGTTTTTGAACAATGTGAGAAGCTCATTATCAGGTGTTTACATGATGCGAAAGTAGAAATAGGGGATGTCAATGATGTAATACTTGTCGGTGGTTGTTCAAATATTCCAAAGCTAAGGAATGTGGTCAAGGGTACGTGTAAAAGAGATGAAATATATTCAGATATGAACCCGTTGGAGGCAGCTGTTTGTGGAGCAGCACTAGAAGGAGCTGTGGCTTCTGGAATCAGTGATCCTTTTGGGAGTTTGGACTTGCTAACAATTCAAGCGACACCTCTGAGTATTGGTATTCGAGCTGATGGAAGCAGCTTTGTACCAATCATACATCAAAACACCACAATGCCAGCAAGGAAAGATCTGACTTTCACAACTGTTCGTGATAACCAACCTGAGGCGCTGATTACTGTTTATGAAGGTGACGAGAAGGCGGTGGAAAAGAACCATCTGTTGGGCTATTTCAAGATCACAGGTATACCTCCGGCTCCAAAAGGCGTTCCTGAGATTAACGTGTGCATGGACATTGATGCGTCAAATGTGCTGAGAGTTTTGGCTGGGGTCGTGATGCCTGGGGCACAACGTCCAGCGAATCCCTTTATGGAAGTTAGGATGCCAACTGTTGATGATGGCCATGGATGGTGTGCTGAAGCTCTGCTCAAAAAGTATGGCTTTGATTCAGACTTAGTGACCCTGCAGAAGAAAATACCGCAGTGATTTGAAAAGGTAGGTCGTGCTATGCTTGAGTGCTGTTTTTGTGTGTTAGTCATTCTAGGCAGATATAGTTGAGAATAAAGGTACTATATAAGTTGTGTGAAATATGATGGATGTTTAACCATCAGTGGCTGGTGAATCTGGTTGTTGTAATGAGAGAACTCTGTACAAACTGTTTTAAAAGTGCTTAAAATATTGCTTTTGCTTAAAACTGTTGGTTGTACTTTGTATTCAGTATGCAGTATAATATATCTTTTATATTAAGTTCGGTACTTTTGCAAAGATTATTCATGATATTGCAAATTGAAATTGTTACCCAGATAGAATTGGGATTTTGTAGTTCCTCGGAATCATGGTGATTAAATTTCAAGAATTATAACTTGGCTATAATCAGGACAGGACAGCTCAAGGGATTGAAAGTTTCATGTTAAATCATCAGAAAGGGATGTAAATGACAGGTGCTACGAGTACTTGTAGCTTTGAGGATGAGAATACTAGTGCTAGTGCCAGTGCTATTTATTTGCAGTTGTCGGACATCAGCATGAGTGTTGGTTTGTTTCTCTCCTGTATACAATTGGTTTGTTGACAAATTGGGCACATCAAGTCGATGCTGCATATGTAGGTAATGTTCCGGCATGAAAATTTTCTACTTTCTTATTTGAGAAGATACTGTCTGTAATTTCTATAGTTTACCATATTCATAATTGTAAGAATAAATATCAGTTTATACTTAAAAATATTACAAATCGACTTTAAAATGTCTAAAAGAAGATTATTGGAGTATTATTTATTTATTTTGAAATGGCAAGTGGAAAATCTGCAGAAGAATATATTAATGACCAAGTTGAAATGGTTATAACTAGATCCAATATAAAATAGGCTGATTATGGGAGAATATAAGGGGCTGTGTTCATATAACTCTTCAATGGGTTCTAGGAATCTAATCTCCAAAGTACAAACGTATGATTCATGTACATTGAACTCATCATAAATTTCTTCTCTTTTGGAGCCCAAAAGAACTCATCATCAGCCTCATATGCTTGTATAAATAGTTATACGTTCCTACTCTTCTATCACCCATATTCATAACCTACAATATTAACATTTCATAGACTCTGAACTCTCCTGCAAATTTGAAGTAGAAATAGAGACGGAGAGGAAGAACTGCAGCTGAGCAAGGAGGACCTATTTTTCAACAACATGCACGTCGACACCGAATAAAATTTGAAATCCAGAAATGATCAAGAAATTGGAAGCTCTTTAGGCCTGCCATTGGAGCGTTGAAAGCTGCTTTACATTGAAGAAAAAGATCCTGCAACTGTGAAGAAAGAGGAACCAGTCAAAAGACAATGTTAAATGTAGTGGTTCTGCTTCTTTCAAGTGAACTTGACAAAATGGTTTACTGTAGTTGGAATTTTGGGGAGGCTGGGCGTATCTCTCTGGCTTATTGATTTTGAGTTAATACAATGACAAACCTTGTTTACAACAAATACATTGACTAAGCAATAACAACTCTTTGGATACAATTAAAAGGTTGTCCACACCGAAAATTGGCTAAAGAATCTCGGATGTCAAGATGAGAAAAAAGCTGTATGGCTTATCAATACGTTATATATAAAAATCCAAACAACAATTTAATAAAAGATAAAAATCAAATAAAATATTCCAGGAAAGAATTCATCTAGTTCAATTAAGGGGAATCTATCAGTCAGTAATTCAAAAATGGAATTAGCTATTCCATTGAAATGCTCTCGTCTTTTACAAGATGACTAAGAAGAAATATGCAAAAAACAACGAATTAAGAAAATACCATATTGTGCAGAACCATGTATGGTAAAATATGCTGACATTCCTAGAACTGAGAAAACGCGAAGGGAAAATTTACCTGCATCACAGGATTATCAAGTCTTGAATTCCCTTCCATTGTCATCATATGCTAAATTTTCAATCTCATCACAAACTCCTGCCATAAAAATAAGATCAAGTACTAAAAAGCATATACTGACAAATAAAACAATGTGCCATATATCTGGTTCAACAACAACACATTACCTTACCTCGAAGCATATGTTAGTCAGTCCATTGTAAATGGTACCATCATAGTTAAAGCTTGGAGGATATTGCTTCCACAGCGAAGATGTGTTAATGACAATGAAGAGAAATCCTAAACTAAAATCCCGAGTTATGCAAATTTATTTATTAAGTAATTCACCACATGAGGATGACAGAAGCAATGCAAATTTTCTGTTGAATGATAATCAACTAAATTTGTCCATATTGTAAACTTATAACAGTATCCAAATAAATCAATGGGTAAAGGAGAAAATAGCACCATATATAGTAAAAATTAAAATGGACAAGCATAAAGCCCAGACCAACAATTATATGGACTCATTGATGTTAAAACACCAAGTTCAAACCCCAAGTCGATGAATGTTAATATATTGAAGCAATCTCCAAGAAAATCACAATAGCAAACATGTAAACATATTTCAAGTAATGTAAGAATAACCAACTAAGTTTTTCATTCTCAAGTGAAAAGTGAATAAATTAAGCAACAGCTCAGAAGCGCTGATTCAGGAAAAGTAAAAATAAATGTTAGGATTTATGGAAAAATTCAAATCTACTCATTCTTCCAAGCATACAAAGTGAAACAAAAACCAGGACCAGGTAATTTAGACTCCCTGAAACTCTTCGAGCAAGGCCGGCGGGATTCAGAGGGATCCATGAAGGTCTGGCTAGTCCACAACTTCTCAGCTGACAAACAAGTTTGGAACATGAAAATCGCATTCCCCAAGGTTGTGCCAAATAACCAATTATGGACATCCCAAAAAACTTCTACAGGAAGCCCATCAACCAAAATGGTATGGTTTCCACGAAACTTCCATCGGAGGTGCTTCACCTGCATCACTGTCTTACTGTCCACTCGAACAATGAGACACGGATCATCAATTCCAACTGCATCACATTCAATTGTAAGGTTATGAATTAGCCCATTATCAGAGAATTGAGCCTTACTTCCATATACCCTCTTCCCAAATATGTGTTCCCTCTTGGAAATGAACATGGTATTGAACAGAGAAGGGATGGCATTAGTCTTCTTTAATGCTTCTTTCCTCAGATCTCCAACTAGCAGAACCATCTCTCCCTTGCTCACCACTCCTACATAAAACCCCTCAAGTGGCTCCGGCCCGGACCCAAATTTTGCCAAAGAAAGATCCCAATAAATGTCAATTTTGCAAGAATTTACATCTAAACACTTTGACCCTTTCCTTTTAGAGAACAAAGAAGGCTTAACATCAACTCTACAGAGACATTGATGAGACAAATCGTCAATTTCGACACCTAGACAATGACCCATCAAATTCTTGCTCCAGGATATGGTGATCAGACAAGATTTGCCAACTAATTTACATTGATACGTGCATGTGACCAAATTTTGTGAAGCTTTACTTATATTCGCACTAGAACAAGAAGCATCAGCAACTTGAACTCCATTTTCACCAAAACAAGAAGGGAAATCCCTCATTTTACCAAAAAGTAAAGCAAACCCAAGATTCGATAAACCTCTAAAGTCCTACAACAAACCACAAATTGGTACTATTTGGGCGTGTTTTACTGACATTAGGGAATCAAAAAGAAGAAATGAAATGATAACTGAGTAAAATATGAACAGGGAAAGCGCATCTCACCAGAATAACTCAAAGGCAGATGAAATCACAAACCCATTTCCCAAATTATGCTGAGAAACCTGCTACTGCTCGAAGTCTTGGGTTGGAGGTAAATTGTGCGCTGCTTTTGTTGATCTGGTGCGGAATCCCCCCATTGTTGTTTTTAAAGTAGCAGGATCAACGGTTTTATTAAGGGAAGGGCAAGAGTTATGCTTAAGATTAGGGGCAAATTTTGCGGAGTTCCTTGGGGGGGCCAAGGCCAGTAAAAAAATTGTACTACTAGATAGGAAGACAAAGCAGCAGTCTATTCCTCTTATTACTGCCGGTAATACTTTTGTCCATTTTCAAAAGCTGGTTTGGCACTACATCCTCAGAGAGATTTCATTTTCAAATTAACCCAAAGAGAAAAAAATAAAAATAAAAAAGGAGGGGCCGAGTGGGTCCCTACCCACCAAAACTTTAAAAAACACAAAAATGAAAAAGTATGAGAGAGATGGAAGAAATAACCGAAACTAGACATGCAAGAATGATAAAAGATTTCAAAGTATCATAATTCTAGTGTTTTGTGAATAGTTTGTAAACTTAATTTTCATTTTTGATTTAAATTTTTTCTTTTCTTTTCTTTTTTATGCAAGCCTTAATTTATTATTATAAAATTTTCTTGTAAGTTTATTGATATAATAATTGTATATATGTACTTGATTCATTATAGTTAGATTGCATCTTCAAAGTGAGATTTTAAATAAAATATATAAATTATATATGATAAATATGAAATCTCTCGTTGAACTCGTATAATTCTAAACAGATAATTTATAGTATTATTTAGACGTCTAAACTGTTCAGATCTTTAATAAAATTGATTGGCAGGAGAGAGAGAAAGTTTAAAACATTATTATTAAATGAGGAAATTTGCAAGTAACATGCCATAAACTTATGCGTGTGCGTGACACAAGACAATGCGTGCGGGCAACAAAATAATGGTGAAATTTTATAAAAGTTGAAGGATCCTATGCCTTAGCCTATGACATTGGTTTCTTTGGGTAGGTTGGTTGGTAATCATTTTAAATAAGTGTTTTCATTTATTAATATTTGACGAAATTGAATGGTTATCGTCGTAAAATTATATGCGATAAAATAAAATAAATTAAAATTAAATTCTTTTTAATTTATACATATCTCATGTATACACATATGTTGCAATCATAATTTAACGATAAACTTTCTCAATGTATAGCAAGACTTGGGGACGGAGACACATTTGGGGAGGCTCCAACCCCCACTCAATTTTTTTAATTTTCTTTCTAGGTATATGGTATATTGATAATATTATGCAGTTTGGAAGCTAATGACTAAATTTTTTCAAATAATGTACTGATACTCAGTACAATACATACTTTTGAGTTTATGTTCATTTTTAATTATTAGAAAAAATAACTTATTTTCACTATCTATTGTCCATTTTGCTCTATGATATAAGAAAATACAAATACAATTTCAATTTATTTTCCAGTGAAGTTTATATTAATTTTACCTAATTGTATCTGGATGATGAAAGAACGTTTTTTTTAACTATAAATCTTATTAAGACGTTATTGTGTAATAGGATGGGAGATGAACAGATGAATTCTTGCATGTGACCTACATATAAAAAGACATATTTGATATTATTGACAATGAGTTATATTGATTTTGAAAAACGATTTTAATATATGATATCATAAAAATGGTTTTGTGCAAAATTAATGATATTTTGTAGCGTTATACTCTCTCCTTCCTTCCTTCCTTCCTTCCTTATGAGTGAGTGTATGAGTTGGTGAGTTGAGCCCAGCCCAAAGCTGGACCCGTAATATCATGGTGGATCCCTCTCTGCTATGAATGGTAGTATTCTATTTGTATGCCAACCAGAAAAGTAATGAATCATAGCTGTTTTGCAATCAAAGCAGCTATACATATGTAGCTTTTCTATGAACCTTTTGCTTCTTCTTTTTTCTTTTTACACAATTTTATTATTAATATTATTTATTATTAAATTATTATTTTTCTTTTTGCTCGGTGGTTTTATTATATTTATTTGTATTAAAATTAAATAACTTCATATTAATTTTAAAATTTTAAAATTTCGCGAATTGATTCAAAAAAATCAAAATATATCTCTAATTTTGGAAAGGGGTGGGGTGGGGTGGAGTGGTGAGTACTTATAAATTTATATTCTTTAATATAAATATGATTTGGGATAACTCATTTCATCGCCATGCATATTTTTGGATGAGAGATATTCAGACGAGAGCGAGATCATACATCTGTCTTTATTTTTTTTCATAAGCTTGTAATTCATCGAATTTAAATTTTGACACCTAGTCTCTTACTTAACATTAATTAATTTTAAAATTAAATAAAAAGACATATGTCAAAATTTAAGTAGAGGGACACAAAGAGGACAAGAAATTTGGGGATAAAGGATCTGCTCTCTTTTTAGTGAATTTTAATTATATAGTTTTTATTCATTCCAAATCAGAGAGAATATGAATTTGATTTTCAAAGTTTTTTCAGTTGGTAGTTTATCATAATCAAGCCTTTTGGGCTATTTTTAGAAATAAAATTTTCTAAAAAAAAAGAGAGGATAGATGGAAGGAACTAGAAATCCTAATACCAAATTCTGGTTCAACATAAGTCACGATGTGATGGGCTTGAACTAGACCAAATCTTATGGCCCAAATAACCTAAATCTAGAAATTGATTGATCATGGATGCATGTATTCTTATAATGTAGACTGGATCAATGGGACCCATGGACTCCACAATGATATAGGCAATCAAAAGAGTTTGACCCAAGTTTTAATTTGACTATTATGTTCTTCCAAATAACTAAAGAAATTTTGTCTATAGCTAAACTGCAAGGGCTCAAGGCAACAAAAATGAAGGCTCAATAGCCAAACCCACTCCGAGTGAGAGAGCTAAACACAAGAATAAATATGTAACAAAACTATATTTAAAATGGATGATTCGGTTAGGATTAGGGTTAAGGTTAGGGTTAGGGTGAAGTTACTGGTACCAACTTCACCCTGTAGTTCATGTAAATTTTTATTGTATGATTTATAGAAAATATTACATTAATCAATGCAATAAAAAGTTATAAAATTTATTAATGCAACATCTTCTATAACTCATGCAATAAAAAACTATTGAATTTATTAGCTAGGGTGAAGTTGACAAAGCTATAGAACTTACTAGGATGAAGGTGCTGCCAATTTCACCCTAATCGGATTCATTTAAAATTAATAAATTATGTAAACGAGACTCTTTTTAAGTGAAATAAAAGGATGGCCTGTATTTCTGATCAACTCTAATTCAAAGATTTTAATTTGTGTTCAGCAATTAACAAGAACTTTATTTTCTTGTTATAAGATAAATGTTATCCATTACTACTGATACATTAATTAAAATGACATAATATCTTTACGTATAATTACATAATTTCACTTTCATATCCATTACTACTAATACATTATAAATGATGATAAGATAAATCGTGTTCGATTCATCGTTAAAGATGGTAAACAAATTATGTAAAATAAAGGGGTATGTACCAGAAACGGACTATATATATATATATATAAAAAAAAAAAATTGCAACTCTTTTTGTAAAGAATGGAGTAGTACAAATTTACATATAGAAATGGCAGCTACTCAACATCTCTGAAGTCTTCAATACATCCATATACCATGAGAAACCAAAAATCTATCATTTTCAACTTAACCATCTAATGGTTGTCCCAATTGTTTTGGCATGATCATATCTTACTTAAAAGTACATTCACGATAAAACATTTCAGCAGGTGGAGGGAGTATATATAAATATATCAATATCTATCACTCATATTTCCTTCCCTTCACTCATTTCTGCCTACGCTAACTTATTATTTATTAATTGTCAAGAACCAGCCAGAGAGAGAGAGAGAGAGAACCGAAACATTATTAATTAAACTCGGAAGCAACAAATACTACACTCCAAATATATACAGGCCATGCATGTGTGGTACGTACGTACGTAGTAGTGCAAAAACAGACCCTTTTGTCCTGATCTAAGGTAGTGATTGATAAAATTGAATAATTAAAATTTAAATTTTTAAAAGTACACCTAAATAGATTAATTATATAAGAATTTTAATAGAAAAACATTGCTTGATAATTAATGTGTAAAACATCTAAATGACATCATTTTAATATTTTAATTCGATCTCCAAAGAGATGGAGGAGTGAAACTAGAGTAAAAATAGTATTAAGGACAAAAAAAAGAATAATATAATGTTATTGAGGTTATTTTTGTCTAAAAAAAATAAAAATTTCGCTCAAACATGGGTCTTAATGATTGTTTGTTGTGGAAAAAAAAATGTTAAAGAAGAAAACGTAATTCAATTTTCTTAACTTTCTTTTCTTTTCTAACTAAAACTCAAGGACACTCTTTTTTTTAGCATTCTTTTTTCTCATCTTCTACTAAAAAACTCAAAAACAACATTTGTTTTTGTTTTTTTTTACTTTCTTTTCTTTTCTCTCCAAATCAGGGTGTTAGTGATTCAAAAGCGGTAAGAGACATAATTTTTTTTTTTAGGAATTGATATTTTCACGAGTAGAAGTGTTAGTTTTACAAAATCCTTTCACATGAGATGAATCCCATTTATAATTCATGTAAAAAAAAACTTGTAAAATTATCAAATTTATTTGCGCGTAGTTTGAATTTTCAGTTCCCAACGCAGTACGTCCACACGACCAAACCAGAACCTCCACATTGACTTTGTGAGTATAATAGTAGTACAACAATAATAATACTACGTAGTAGTAATACACAGAGAGAGACACATATTCCTACCAACTTTGGCATCGATATTTGAAACTAACATGGAGTATATATATACTAGTAGTACTATATATATATATATATATATATACACACACACACAAGATTACAAAATGTACTAGTAATAAGATTTTCAAACTTAGGTCTATATTTAATTTAATACTCCAATATAATTGAATAACAAAAGTCAAATCTTCACATTCAAAAAAACAAGAAATCATTAATTAATTAGCACAAATATTTGTAATGCAAATTGATTTCCAATGCAATGTTCTCCGTCTCGACCACGCTATCTTGTTCCCATGCATTGCCCTCAATTTCCTTTGACGACATAGGAAATGAAAATTAAATTAATTAATCAATTATTAGTGGTATAATATTATGTACTACAGTACTTTTTTGTTGTGATCAAAACCGTTGAGAGACCGACATGTGGCGGCGCCTGAGCTGGGGGGAGACGATGGATATGAGGCCGCCTAGTGGGGGCCTCATCTTTGACCTATAAGTCATCTCATCGTACGGCCTACGATAGAAACTCAAAAACATGGCGAACGATTCACGACGCTTGTCGGCCTTGCTGACGTGGTACTCCTCCTTCTTGAAGAACAGCATGGCCGGTGAGTACTGGAGGAACGAGGGTTTGGGGGTCCTTGGCTGTTTGATGCTTGTGTGGTCAAACGTTTGAGTCTTTTGTGGCAGCGGCGTTGATGGGAAGAAGCTCTTTCTCATCGCCGTGTCGATGTTGCCACGTGGCATCCTGGCAGCCGGTGATGTGAACGAGAAGGACCTGGCATTGACGGGCGAGATGAGGGCCGGGCCCAATAAAGATGGGTTGGTGGGTCCTACTTTGGAAGCTGACGTGTCGGTCAAACTGAGGTACCATGGCTTCACGGAGTCGAAGTGGTGGGCAACGGTGAAGGAAAATCGAGAGGAAGAGCAGGATCCAATCTTAGCCGTTGATGGTACAGAGGAAGGGTTGAATCGGAGGGGGGAGGAGGAGGCTCGTGGGTATGATGTGAAATCGTCCTCAAAGTCAAGTGATGATACCATCATGGTGAGGGGTGATAGCTCTACAAATGGCTTAACACCCTACGATCACCGAAAATCATAATAATAAATTAAAATTGCCAAATATAATTGCAGCCTTAAATAAATCGTATAAACATTTAGTCTAATATTTTTTTTTTATTTTCCAAGTCCTTATATGTTAGATTTATTAAAATAATCAAAATTACGTGGTGATTTTGATGTCAAATTGACTATAAAAATTGTAAAATAAAAAGTCAACTTATCCCATATACTCATAATTCAAGCATGCAAAATAACAACAGCAAGTATATAATTTGACTCTACGTACCCAAAAGCATAGTAATATGGAAAACATTCAAGCATGCAAAAGAACAACAGTAAGTATATAATTTGACTCTACATACCCGAAAGCATAGTAATAAAAAGATTATATTTACCTTCCAAAGGTAGGATAAAAGGAAAGGAGGGTCGATAACAAAGGCCTTGTGAAGGCGGGCAGGGTAGTACTCAGCTATGATCTTCAACGTAGCAAGCAACATATTCATTAAAGCTGATGCAGATCTGTAAAAGCCTGTAATATTGTTCCCACCACTTCACTATTAGTCAAATCAAACCAAACAATGAACCTGATCAACAAATATAAAAAACACCCTTTTAATCTCTTTGTGGGGAGGGGGTAGGGGGGAGGGGTGAGGGGAGTACAATTTTTTCTAATTCTGGTAATTTTCTGACATACAAAAAGTAGAATTCCTGGCACTTTTTGCCCAACATAATTGCGAAAAAGAAAATGATCGACTCCCCTATACCCTCTACCTACTACTATACTACTTAAGTAGTAGGAGTTACATTTACATCTACATCCCTACTAGTAGCATTGACCATGACATTTCAAGACAGTTTCTGCCATTATTAGTATAACTGTTTTCAGAATTCTGCAGTATTTGTTCTACCCAATCGCCATCATTATTAGTGTTTAGGCGTGACTACTTTGAAAATTAATTAAGTATACTACTAGTAGTAACCAACAGACACAAGTTTATGCATGCATGGGGGAATTAAGTAGTGTAGTAACTCCCACAAGGGAACAACGAACATTAAGTGCTGCTGCCTCGATCATTCTTTCCTTCCGCAACACTACAATTCTACTGTACAAACTAGAAAGCTGCATGTGTTGGGATTCTGGACTCTCGAGGAGAGAGAAAATAGTAATTGACTAATCTACCCTTTATGTATAGATTATGGTCACGATGAGCAAGAACTAGGCAATCGTTATCATTTCAGTATTTAAAAGATGAACTTACTTGCATCAAATAGAATAACAAATTGTTCAATATTTTTAGCCATGCTTTGTATTGCAACCTCTAGGGTAAATACCACCAATCTAGTAAACCTATAAAATCACCAAAATTAATATATATGTGTTATATATATTTACAAACAACTTTTTTTTTAAAAAAAAATAATAATAATCAGAGAATTTGGTAGCGATAATTAATAAACTTACTGTTTCTGTGAGTGGAACTTGTGGTAGTCTTGCTTGATTCGGAAAATCTGTAGAAAAATATGATTCACCATTTCACTCTCTTGTTGAGAAAAAAGACTAGTCTATCTAATTAATAAAAAGAGAGAAAATTACCAAAACAGGTCTAGACTCATGGTCATAACCGGAGACATAGGCTACACCATCGGCAATCTCAGAAGAAAACTCATCAGCCATCAAATTCTCTGCGTATTCACATCACATGGAAAAATTAACAGTACTCAGCTAATTCAGATTTTATTCCTTTACTTTCATATATCATTACATTACCACTGTTTTTTTAAATTAATGGCCTAATTCAAACTATATATAAAAAAAATGAAAAAGCAAGATTCTTACTTTCCTAGCTAGTGTGGAACGAAACAAAAATAGACAAAGAAAAAGGTTCAAAAGTAGAAACGGAAGAAGTAAATATATAAAACATGGGTTTAGACAAATATATATGTATATGTGCATATATATAAATATAAATATATATATATATATATATATATATGTAATGGTACTTTAATTAATGGACAAGATTCAAAATGCATATATGTAAGCTTTTAGAGAGAGAGAGAGACGATGAATGAAGTTTTACCAATGCCGATACTCTCTCTCCAAGAAAGGCAAGCTCTTAGCTGCTTAGCAGCTTTTTTCACATTCTCTCCTTTTCCTTTTAAAAATCTCTCTACACAACCGTAACTGCAAAACTTCTCCTGCCATAATTAATTAAATAAATAAATAATCCACCAAAATTCATATATTTCAAAATCCATACTCAACTCAACAAACCCTGTTTCCCATTTCATAATATTTTAAAAAATGACATAAAAACATATAATATAAACCAACAAAATCTGAACTATGAAATATACATATATATATATATATAGAGAGATGGATAGATATGTACCTGTTTGATAGTGAGAGGAGCTTGTTTTCTGAGGAGGTGAAGAACAGCTTCAACTCTTTCCTTCTCTTTCTTAAGCTTCTGATCTATATCTTCATAATAATCCTTCTTTCCCATTAATCCTTATTTAAGGCCAAATTATTAAATCACAAAATCCGACAATTAATAATATTCTAAAAGCCCAATTAGTGTGTAATTAATTTTCAAGAAAAACACAGACAAAGATACTAGACTTCTTCTTCACGCAACCATGTTTAATCTAAAACCCCTTTTGTTTTTTTGAAGTACTCCTCCAATTCTAGAGAGAAAGAGGGAGGAAATTAAACTCTGTTTGTTCTTGAAGTGTTTTGGAGTGAGAGAAGAAGAGATTAAAGAGGCAGTATTTATAGCGGTGACGGAGGCCGTTATGTCATGAAATGATATACGTCAACAGTGCCCCCCCCACCCAACCCAACCCAACCCAACCACCAAGTCGATATTGTGACGGTCGGAAAGCGATTCTTAACGGAAAACGTCGGACCCGGGTCATTATTACTTTTTCCTGTTTTCCCCAATTCTTTTTTGGAAGCTGCGTTAAATTTTACTACAGCAAGTTCTGGTATAAATCGTACGTAGATTGGTAGATATACAGTAGGATACTCCCTATACATACAGCCATACATACATATACTGTATATGTCGATAGCTATGGCCTATGGCATGGTGGGAAATGGAGTTGTAGTACTTTTATGGTATATTACTGGAGTATTTAACTCAAAGCCACGCACTTATATTTATGCTAACTTTGACTATTCATATCCTCCCACAAAATAGTTTTAGTCGCTAATTTTTAACATAAAAAACTCTATACCGACATAATAATTAAATATAATATTTTATAATATACATATATATATATATATATATATATATATATATATATGAAAAAGAACTATGTGACTTGCTATAGTCAAGTTTAGTTATAAACAAACTCATTAGTGAATGATATTTTGTCTTTTTATAATTTTTATTAATAACATTAGAAACTCTCTTGTAAAAATATTATTTTAGCATGTAAAATATTAATTTTCTAATAATAGTACTTCTTATGTTCAACAAAAATAATTTCAATTTACATAAAAAATAAAATTTATTCTGTATTTTTTCTAAATTATTGAGTGCTTAGTTTAGTAGTAATGATGTGTTAATGAAACTATGATAGCAAATATAAAATTAAAAATATATTAATTAATAAAACTCTTATTATTATTATTATTTTCCTTCAATGAATGGAGTAATAATGATTGTTTTATAGACTAAAGATAGTGACATGGGAGTTTCTTCTTATGAATTATGATCAATGATCCAACACAAGTGAACCCGTGAACATCTAATATTGCAGGGATTTAATATTGTACAAACAAAATAAATTGGGAGGGCGGGGGGGAGGAGGGGGGGGGGGGGGGGGGGTCTCTATCTGAGGGAGTACTTTTCATAGAATTTTCACTTTGTAATAAAGTGGTCTCTTTTCCTACTGTGCATTATTTATCTCTCTTGAATATTAATTAAATAGTGCTACCTCTATTTTTGAAAATGAGACTTCCATTAGAATCCCTCCATTCATGAATATACTTCGTTTTAGAGTTGTATATAAAAAATTAAAGAAATAATTATATATTATTAAAAATTATATTAATTATTTATAATACCTTTAAATTCTCATAATTATTATATTTATTTAATACTCTATTTTTTCATAAGAGGTAATTTTGAAAAGATTGTAGTTAATTCTCCTAAATTATATAAAATAACAAATAATTAAAAAAAAACATCTAAAACGACATATATTAAGGGACTGAGAACACTAAAATTTGTTGGAAATTTACACAGACATAATTTATTAACATTGAAGTTCAACATTAAAGTTTTTTATTTAAAAGAAAAAAAAATTATTTAATATTTATAAGTGAGTTTTAAATATATTAAAAGAAATTAATTAAATTAATATAAAATTGTCGTTTTGGGAAATATAATATTCTTGAAGGCGGGATTATCAGTAATGGTTACCTAGCTAGCAAAGAACTCAAATTGTCAATGTCTTCATGACTACATATGCAAATAATAGTAATTAAATAGTAGTATCACCTAAGTCAAAACCTTGATATTTGTTGTCCTCATATTAATAATAATACTGGTACTAATTACTTATTAAAGAAAAAAGTAAAATAAATTGATACAAATCTCACAAAAACATTCTCCACGTGCCAATCTAAAAATTAAATTAAATTAGCTATCTCCCTATTATTATTATTATTATTATTATTACCACCCACAAAAGATTACAAAAGTTGGGAATTTTCTCCATAAAGAAACCAAACTCCGGTCATCACCTTAATAAGAACTCAACCCAACCCAACCCAACCCAATCCAAAAATGTCAAAACAAGCAAATGATTAATTACCCAATCATAAAGCTAATTCCAAATAATTAAAAAATAAATAAATATTGTTCCATGCATGCATATATTTGGGATTGTTTAAAAAAATGTGAAAATTGATTCTAATTAATTTAGTTAGGTGATTACTGATTTCAAAAAACAATAATAGTGTATGTCCATAAGATTAAACAATATATATGTATATATGTAATTGATTAATTAATTAATATCATATATATATATATATATATGAAGTTATTATTATATATGATATATATGAATGAATGAATAAAAATCATTCATGTGAAGTGGCCCATCGAAAAGTTGGACTCAAGCATCCATCCTCTTTACCTACCCTGAAACTGCATGCAATTGATTTCAAATTTGAACATAAACCCTCCCTCCCTCCATTCAGAGTTGCTAGCTAGCTATATATATATATATATATATGTATGTGTGTGTGTGTGTGTGTGTGTGACTGCCCAATTAGTACTGGATCATCCACTAATATTCAACTATTTTTTATTTATTTATTTAATCATTGCATTTTATTTCAAATTCAAAACATGTATTATTGCTGCTCATCCCCTTGTACTCTCTTTTCACTTGCAACACTAAGACAACTACAAGCTGGGAAAGGAAAAGAATATTATTATTAAATTTAAAATGATTACGAATATATATAAATTTAATATATATATATATATATATTGGAAATGGGTCGGTTAGCATGGGGCGGTCAAGCCGGTAGTGATAATATTAATGCAAAAAAGAAGCCGTCATTTTTCACTTTGATGATGTAATTAGTTTATTTTAGGATTTACTATTATATATTCTGTTAACGTTGTTTAAAGTTAAGGTGACACCTTTTTCTTTAAGGGACCGTTGGAAAAAGAAAGAGTAGTTACATGGCCCACCTTTTTTTTATATAAGTCTTCAAGTGTAGATATAAGTTGACCAAGCTCCTGGATCACCACATGCTTGCCGGGGCCCATTGTACCGTGATTTCTCATGGGCCCATAGTGGAGACAGAATCTTATCCTGCTGTAAACCTCTTACTGCCATCCATCAAAATACTACGGAAATTGAAAGGAAGTTTAAGATACTTGGAGTTGACACCATCAAAAATTACTAAAATAATGCCAACCAACCACCAAAAAAAATATTTATTCAAGTTATTTGGTCCGAATGGTATTAAAAATTAAATTAAATTAAAAATTCACGTTTTGTTTCTGAATCGTAAATACTCATATTTAAACTTTTTAAAATGATCATTCAATAAGTAAATATGAAATGAAGAAAAACCTTAAATAAGCATTATTATTAATTAATTCATTAAAGGAACTTCACGACTCCATCCATCATAATAGTCATATTAACAGCATAACTCTCTCTCTCTCTCTCCAAAAGATAAAGATAAAGATAAAGATGATAATAGCTTTGTTACAGTGAAGGGTGGAGACGAAGATGGGCCTAGGTTTAGAGAGAATCTCAAGAGTATGCACACTTTGTAACATGGGCCTAAGCCATTTATAAACTTTGAATTTTATTTCTTAACATACAATTTTACCACACATTTTGAATTTGAGAATATATATATCTCGTATTTATTTCAAAAAATTAAAAATAAATTTATATTTTTGATTCGAAGCTGAAAGATTAAGGTAATTGTACAATTTTAAGTAAATTAAGTAGAGAGAGTTACGGGAACTTTATTATTAATTAACTTGTGCCGTATGATAAGTCTTCCAAAAGGAGATCAATGGGAATAAAAATAAATAAAACCAGACACCCAAAACAAGATCGAAATAAACCAAGTGTTACATTTGGACGGAATAGAAGATCGAAGAATACTAGTAGCCGACTCTAGAGAGGGACTGTTTACTTAAAAAACAAGAGGTGCAGTGTCCCAAAATGGCAAAGAAACCCCACAAAAAGAAAAAGAAAAAAAGGATTAGTATCTATAAACTTAAAACTGTGGACCAGTAAAACCACCACATGCGGCTTAAGGAACAAGCAATATACAATATATACATATATGTATGTATTTATATGACCAAGCTGGGGTTTATGAAAGTGTGAGAAGAACTAGTGATTGGTGAAGTTGGTTTCTTCTGCTACAAGGGGGACAGTGCACCGACAAAATATGATAGTATGCATGATTGGCCTGCAAGGGAGGGAGTGAAAGGATTTCTGAACAATTGACCTAAACTTCACACTTGTCTAAGCAAACTAGCAAGCCTCTATCTTACCTTTTTTGGCTCTCTTATTTCCATAATTCTCCCTCCCCATTCTTTCACCTACCATGAACCACATCTTCTCCAAATGGGATGGCGCACTCCCTCTTCTCACCATTGAAGAAGCTCTGGATTCGTTGTTTCCACTCAGCTCACAAGAAGAGTACTATGCCTCTACAACACAAGCATAGCCTCCTAATCTTATATCTTTGTTATCATTATGTCTGTCTAGCTCATACCCTCTGCCTGAAATTATCTTGAACAATTTACGCATTTCCATCTCAATTCTGCATTCTTTCTCATTGTTCTTTCTTTCTTAATGTTTCATACTTATGCTCTTTCCACGGCTCACCAAGCGTTATCAAATACTTGAAAATCTAAAATGGAAAAGCATACCAATCAACTTCTTCATTCCATTGCCACTAGTAACTAGTTTCTAATCCTGAAGATAAATTCTCTGCCGTAAACTGCTTTCTCTATATAATGTACTAAAGAAACATTAAGAACGAAAGAACATGTATATATATATATATATATATATATATATATATATATATATATATATATATATATATACATGCACATATTAACATGCAAACATAAAATCTTTTCATAAACGTCCTTAGCACTATGTAATTCTATACTAAAACTGCAAAATGTCCTTTTCATTTCTCAGGTGGAGGGATTTACATCCTGTATGAGGATGTCAAGTCCTGCCTTTGGTCCATACTGGTGGAGTCACATGCGCCTGCTTTGCCACCAGTCAAATGAAGCTTATTACAGTTGCACAGAAACACAAACATAATAGAGATACGAGACATTTTCAATCGTGTACATAAGTTGCATATATATCATGCTTGTATTTATATAAACTTCTGGGTTTATCCTGTTTTTCTTTTTGTTCTTAATCTTTTCTGATAGCAGAGCGCTTTGCTTAGACTATAGATTGTGCTCTTATAAATTATCAAAACCGTGCTTACAAGGCTTCACATGGGAAATCCTTTCTCTTTTCCTTGAGAAAAGGGGGAACTCATTGAGAGTTAAAAGTGAAACCCTTTCTAGTTTGGTATTTGCTGCTGCTTGTTGATTTGTCTGTTTCTAGCAGTTGAGGTGGCATTTTGGTTTTATTCTCACGCTGATAGTGAGATAAGTGAGGTTGACTTAAGAAATCTATTAAATGGATTGGTTACCAACACTAAAACAAAGTCACTGCATAACTATAATGTCATTATAAACTTTAAGCACTGATGATTTAATGTTTGTCGACTAGGTCTAGAAAGCCGCAAGGAATCAAAGAAAACAGTAAAGTGATGTAAAATGAGCATAAATATTCATCACATATAATCATGCTAATTTATTATTCACAAACATTTCTCTTAAATAGAAACAAAACTAGCCCATTCACTAATCATAAGTAGTTTCCTAATGCTTGATCGCGTACGTATATATTTGAGGAGTAGTTAGTATGAAGTTAACTTTAGTCAATTGACTAATACGGTGTCGACACGCAGACTAGGAGGTGATCTCTCTCTGCGTGTCAGCACTGTATTGGTCAATTGACCACTTACCATAAAGTTAACTTCATGGTAACCGGATCCATATATTTAACCTACCACAAATCCTTCCCTTGTGTTCTACTGTAATTCTTGTCGGTATGCTACCACAAGCTATTTGGTGGGTCACTTATGATGTTGTCGTCTATCATCTGAGAAGTCTTTCTAATCAAATATTGTTGAATAATTGCTGCGTCATACTAATTCTCCAAGATAGACAAACTTAACTTTATACTCTAATGAATTGTGTGAGCTACCATGTGTTGCTATCAGCAACTCCAAATCTTGCAGATATGGAGTACTGAATTTTGCTAACTTGTAAGACAGATCCAAACTTCCTCATTGAGTCTTAAGCAAAGTATGCACGACCATATGGTAAAGATGTTTTTTATAGCTTCATTCACAGCTATGGCTATCGGTTAATAAGAATGAGTTTATCCACATGCAAAGTTGCTTTTCACAGCTTCATTCAAGCTATCAGATTATTAAGAATGAGTTTATCTTCAGACCATTTTCAGTAAATCAGAAAATGTAAGCATTTTACAGGGTGGTTCAGGTTTCTCTGGCCAATCAAATTATATTTTCATAAATGAATTCATGGTATTCTTTAACAAAATAGAAAGCATAACTAGAAGACTGACTGCAAATTATTGAGCAAACGGATGATGATGATACCGCACATCACGACTTTGGCAATACAGCAGTTCAGAATCCCTCTGGGTCAGCATAAATGCGTAAATCCTGCACAGGTATAGTACCACAGAAAAAGGGAGTAGTGATAATTTGAGACTGTCTCTCAGTACTGGCAATGTTTTAACAAAAATAAGAAAGAAGAAAAAGTAGTAATTCAAGTAGGAAAATGAAAGATCAAGAAGAAAGAGAGGAAAAGAAAGGCAGTGCGGAGTAACTGGAATCAATTTGCACTCTATTGTCTATAATCTTAGAACTGACTTCCTTTTTTCTTCTCATATGCAACAGTTCGAGTGTTGCTAATAAGAGCAAATATTTTACTAAAAAAAAATCTAAAGGGAAAAACAGATTCTCGAAGTATATAATTCTGTCTTAGCATGTTACTACACCAACTCTTTGTTGCTTTAAATGTCGAAGTAACAGTGTTGGACACAACAGAACAATATGGTGATGGGTATGAAATGTGTCAAGAACATATATTGTAGGCAAAATGCTTGACAATGCAAGTAATAACAGATTTAGGACATACTTGAAGGATTTATCCTAGAACAAATTATTATAATTTTTATAACCAAAGCCTAAGACATCTTTTAAAACCAATTTTTTTATACAAGTAAAAATCCATTTGTAGAGGCACCAAGGGGGTGCCACCGATGTAAAGCACAAAAATAGAATTGTAGAACAACCCCTTCACAGTAAACTACACAACCAAAATAATATGACAAGACTAAATTCTGGCAAAAAAAAATCAACAAAAAAGTAGTATCCGTCCCAGGATAAACTGCATTTTCCCAAAAAACAGAAGAATCGAGAACAAGTACTTAATATGCGTGAGCGTCTGCACAAGCTCACAATCAGGTAAACCATTTGATGCCTAGGTATATCACGATTGTTGTGACGCCCCGAAATCCGATCTATTTTCACACCCACCCAGATTCCGTACACCACGAATACATCTCATTCCAAACATACATCATTATATAACTAAATATAACAACATACATTCTCAAATCCCAAGTTCTAATATCTTAAAACCTCGTTCATTACAAATAATGATAATTACATTATTCTTTACATCTTACAAGAATGACTTTCATCCGCCACCAAGGATACATAACAGTTCATTAAACTATTCTATAGTTTAATTAAACTATTCTACATTACAAGTCTTGGCTTGATCTTCACGCTCATTCATATATCGAGAACAAGTACTTAATATGCGTGAGCGTCCGCACAAGCTCACAATCAGGTAAACCATTTGATGCCTAGGTATATCGCGATTGCTGTAATGCCCCGAAATCCGATCTATTTTCACACCCGGATTTCGTACACCACGAATATATCTCATTCCAAACATACATCATTATATAACTAAATATAACAACATACATTCTCAAATCCCAGGTTCTAATACCTTAAAACCTCTTTCATTACAAATAATGATAATTACATTATTCTTTACATCCTACAAGAATGACTTTCATCCGCCACCAATGATACATAACAGTTCATTAAACTATTCTATAGTTTAATTAAACTATTCTACATTACAAGTCTTGGCTTGATCTTCACGCACATTCATATACTGAATGACACTTCATCTGGATACCGATCAGCTTGATCTTTACGGGATCCTTAAGTTCTTTCTAACATCGTTTGCTGAAAATATTTTTATTTAAAGCAAGAGTGAGCATTCAATTGCTTAACAAGTCATAGCAATTGAATAAACAACATCAAGAATTTAAACATTCTTTTAAGACTTCAATAACCGAACAAATGTTATGAAGCAGCTCGAATAATAGGAATAAATCTGATTCTTATCATTTTAAAACATTAATCACATTTACTTTCACATACTTTCATTCTTCTACCTTTTTCATACATGTTTTGTCTGGCTAGAATCATCAACACAGACTTAACAATAACGGTTCATGTATAAACAAAACTTCTTCGCATAGAACAATTCAATCATAGAACATTTCATTTCACAAAAACACCGAAGTGTTAAAAATTGTGACACAAGTCCTTGTACATACTAACACCTTGTACATATCACACATTTGCACATAGGTAAAACTTCTTATTCAACATCTGAGAAAGTTTAAGAAACTAACATTCATATTAAAAATGAATGAAGTTAGAAAACTTGCCTTAAACACAGCTACATCTTATAGTTTACGTTGAACTGTTCATTGCAATCCTTATATCGCACATAAGAAATAACACATATCAATTAGTCATATATTTGACTTACGCATTGGTTTAAACTTAACTTTACTTCCTATGGCTCGCGTTTTTAACCCAAGTTCACGTAACCATTCTTATTTACCGTTTTACGGCATTATGACATACAGGGATGTCTTAACTCATACGATCATCATCTTTGATGATTTACATTCTTATCTTATTCTTATAACTTTTCTAGGACTTAGCACACATCGAGTCTCTACTAGTATTTCATATGATACTCTAAGTGGTTTCCCACAAACAACCAACAATCTAGTTTCCCGTCTCATCTACACTGTCTTTCACAGCGAGTTAAATCGGTTGCTAGTTCGTATTAACCTTTGCTTTCTAAAGGAATTGTTTAGCCCAGCTCCCATATGTCAATCATAATCTTGTACCACAACTTAAACTTAACTTATCCGAACCGTTAAAACTATAATATGCATTAAGTTGATTTCCCATTCCTTATGGCTTTCTGACAACTAAATGTCATACCTTAGGATTTATTCCTTATCGTCTAAGTCATACAGTCTTTTGTATACCTAGAACGATCATTCAATATTAATACTATGCTTTCATAGCGTTAAGCATTTTACATTACCTTATTCATATCTTAACGTCCGGTTCATTCGACTCGGAACGTTATCCAAGTTATAATTATTAACTCGAATTCTTAACGTTAAACGTCATTGTCATTAATTCAATTTCTTCACCGTTCACATGTTTAATCATTAGTCTTCATTACCTTACGATCAAATCATACACGGTGTGTAGGTTCTGCCCGTTTAATATTCACGTACACTCAACCCTCACGACGGCAAAAGTGTTAATGCTTGCGTTTCATTCTAACATTCTCTATCCGACTAACACTCGTACTTTCATTAATCTTATTACCGTTCGTTATGGCTTTCTTGATAATTTCATATCTTACTTACTACCTTCGTCAATGTCTAGGTCACACCACCAATGTATACTTAGAATGTTCACCCGACGCGAATATGATTCACGAGGATCGTTTACGTATTCTGCGTTCACGTTGTTCGTCTCTTAATCTCTCATTCAGCCTTTACCTAAGGTTTTAATCGCTCTGATTCGTTATCCATTACATGAACCTCACGTTCATCATCCTCTTATAATGTCTAAGCTATACGGTTCGTCGTATACTAAGACTGGTCGTTCATCGCAATCGCAAAACTTTGCGTTTATAGCGTCTATACACTTTACACTTAACTCTCATTACGACATCATACCATCAAAATGTTATAAATCACCCTCGTCACTCAACGTCTAAGGAATCACAATCATAGCAATCCCACACATTCGTTTTATCACGACTACGATCCCCGGATATCGGTCACGTATTTCGCGTTCGCCATTTTATAACCTTTATTCGACGTTTAATCGTCAAACTCAAGGTTTTAATCACCATTCTAGTTATTTTTCTTCATGAATATTATATTCATGCTTGCCCCTTAATTGCCATTCAAAAAGTTGGACAATAAAAATCTTCAGTCGGGAAAAATTTCCTTGAGGGCCTTGCAGCGCCACTCTCCTTGTTAAACTCGGGTATTGCTTGGCCCCGAAGTCAAGCGATGAATTGAGCCCCTGACTGTATCGCCGATGCGACTCTTCTAGTTTCGGTCAATTGTGGTGCCAGTCTTAAAACTCAAGAAAAAAATTTCTAAGTGTTGAACATGTTATGTTTGAGATGCCTATTTTGAAATCTCATAACTTCTTCGTTATAACTCGGAACAAGGTCGTCCCAAAGCCATTTTCTTCCTTATCTTACGTACTTCAACTTCCCCATGACAGAATTTTATTCTGAATCCGTTAAAATGTCATTCGATTGACTTAAATTTCGTCATTCGTTCGTTTTACGTTATTAACGTTCTTCATTCGTTCATCCGTAATTCGATCATCCGAACTCGAAATTCGTTCGTTCTTGAGTCCACGACTCACGTTTTCTACGTTTTCCTACATTCTTATGAAACCCTACTCATTCGGGTTTATTAACATACTTTCTACTTTTCGCTCGTCTTTTACGAAATTTCGTCATAACTTCGTTATAGCCAAGTTCAATCCGTTTTCTATCGTTCTTAACCAAGCAATAAGCATTTAACTTATACGCGATGATTTTAAACTTGTCCATCAACAACAAGTTTTAACTACGATAGTTTTCGATTTGTTCATCAACAACGTTCTTTGTGTTTTTCGCGTTCTTCGTTCGTTCTTCATTTTTAATCGATATTTTTATTACGATTTCACTTTTTCTTGGAATTTAGTGCTATAAAACACCAATCCTTACTTATTTCACCGAATCGTTAATATTATTCATTTGGATCGTTCAAATTCATCAAGCAAATCATACTTCCTTAAGAAAGCTTTTAAGAAATTTATAAACCAAACTTTTAATTCTTATTTCTTTGTTTCCTCATGATTTCAAACATATGAAAATCATTCTTAACATCTTTTACTTCTATTCTCATTAAGCTATATGATTCCATATAAAACTTACAGAAAATTTATATGAATCTAGGTTTTAGGGTTACCTTTCTTCATTAATCTTCTTCCTCTTGACAAAGCTTGCGATTCATGTTAGCTTTTCAATCCTTTCCTTCTTCTCCTCCCCATCTGAATTTTCTCTCTCTAGATGTTGGTTGATTTTTCAAATAACCAACAAATGAGCTCAAGGCTTGTTTATATAGAAAACCAAGGCTAGGGGAAAAATAGTCATTTCGCCCCCAAAACCAACCTCCTTACTATTCACGAAATTTCTCTTGGAAGCTTCATGGTTCCGTCTTACAAAATTCGTCCGACAGTTCGAAAAGTACATAACAGTACTTTTTGTCGTTTTTATTTCGTCCGATTTCTGCACGCTTTTTGAGAAAAACTTTTATCGGCTAACTTAACTTTTCACAACATCTTATCGTCAAATCTTTCGACAGAATGTCATTTCGACATACCGATCTCTCAGAAAGGCTTAAGTTATTCAAACCCTAACCCTTAAGGTTTGTCGGGTGAATAGTGCCTATTTCGTCTTTTTTTTAAAAAATATTTTTGTTTCAAGAAAATTTTTATTTTCGTCTTGAAAATTCTTACTCGTTCAGTCTAGCTCGTAGCCAAAATCCTCCCGTTTTATAATTATCCTAGGTCCTAGAACGATTAATAAACACATAGCACATAATATTATTAATAAAATTCATTTTATTAATAACTAATTCTTTAAACTTAAATCTTGGACAATCCGATTTTCCGGGTTGTCACAATTGCCGACTGAGGGCCTAAAAGGCATGTAAGCACCCACATTATGGCCATCAAGGGAGCGGTTATTAAGGCCTTTCAGGAAACTTGCCAAGCATAGGCACTCACTTATGTGCCCAGTCAGATGGTAGCTGCAATTTCTGAACAAGTGAACTGCAAAAATGTTTAACCCCCAAGGCCCCATCTACTTGAAGTTCATTATACTAAAACAACATTAAAATAATTTCTTCCTGTCTGACTAAATAACCACTGGTACTCGCACTTGAAATAAAAATAAAAAAAGAATAATGGCTTTATTAGGAAGCATAGAGCTCAAGTGGAAAAATGTTCTTTACTCTATAATAGAAAGAGCTGGGATGTTAGTTTGGTTTAAAAGTAAGTCCCACTTGAGACCTACCTAATCAAGTTTTATTTTGAAGTCGTCTATAGTTCCTTCTATATTAGTATGATAGCCTTGTAGCCAAAAGGAAAATCACACAAATATCTATATATTCCTGATAAGCTTTAACCTTTGTAGCCAATAATCCAGAAAAGCAGACCTATTAGGGCAAGGAGACAATAGCATCAGTGTAGTTATCTCATCTAATCACCGAAGGTTCACTTCAAGACAGTATTTTAACAGCAACAGAAAAGGAGAAAATATCTGGACTTCCAACTTTAAAAACAACACAAGAAATTAACAACTCATATAATAAAAATCATAATAATTTAAATTATTCCTGAAAGGTATAGCGAAAATTATAGAGTAAATTAGATAAGTAAATTTTCAGAAATTGTGGACTATTTATTTATCGCTAGGTATTAAACATACAGAAATATTAAATTATTACTGTTTATTTAGACCTCACAACGCATTATCAAGGCTCTAAGTCATAAAAAATTAGCATCAGAAAGAACTCTGCATCACAGAGCTGAAGAAGAGAAGCGTTCAGCCACGCCAGGAAGCCACTCTTTGAAGTATGCCTTGCCTGGCAGTCGATCTCTGCATTAGTTAAAGCACCAAGAGGCGTAACAGTTATCTGAAATGGAAAATTTGTGGCATGTTAGCCGTGATCTTCTCCATTCAGTTTCATTAAGTAAAGTAAGTTACACACATATCCTTGTTGAATGAAAAAGTAGTCTGTATCTCGCTCTTCTGCTTGGGCTCCCAATACCTAAAGAAATAGTAAATAGTAGACTTTAAGTTAGAATTTATTGTAATAAAGGAAAAGGAAAAAATTCAAAGCAAGCAAAAGGCCACTTCCAATCAGTGTATTTTGGAAGACCATAATATTCTCTAAATTTCACGCACAAATTTTCCTCTATCAAATTATTTAGAGCTAGTAATTATACGTGTATGTGTATTCTGAAAAAACATTCAAAAGTAGGTGGAAAATTACTCATTCAAGCAAACCAAGATTTAATATATAGCAAGTACTTGTTAAAAAAAGGTTTAATATTGTAACACTAAACAGTACTTCTAAGAATTTGAGCAAAAATTAGTGTGCAAAGAGACAAAAATAAGGTCAGTAAGCGTCAAATGCTCCCCTTTTTAATTTTATTTCTGAGTGGATATCCCAACTATGTGGAACCTCCACTCAGTAAAGACTTGTCCCAACTATTTGGATCAGCTAAAAGGTACAAGGAAAAGAAATGCAAATAATATTTAGACTCAAAAGTCAAAATCAGCCCCTACTTTTATTATATAATCCACCATATTATATCACTTGTTGCTCTTTCTGTCAATAAGACTTTTAGCACATAGATTTACATTATGGTACATTATAAGACAACCAGTGTTGCAGCTCTACTCAAATTCCAAAACTTCAAACGGAAAAAATTGCACTATCCTATTATGCAAATTAAAATTACTCTATTCATCCAAGGAGAGAGTTTTCTTAATTAATCATATATCGTCATTTTGACATGGTAACATATAAAGGATAATGTAAAAGATTACTTAGTTCAACATAGAAACAGAGCAAGAAGATATATACAGAAATAAAATATAAAAACAATGACAAAAATAAAATTGAGCTATGCAGCATAAGCAACACGAATTGCTTCACATAATTTAAGCGCATCATAAATAAAAATAATAAAACAACCAAAGAAATAAACAGATAGTGTAATTTTATTTTAGAGCAAGAATGGTGTAAAAATGAATCCTGGCAATGAAATAGGCAGGTTGAAGAGAAAGAGATCACACTTCTCTCTTGAATAAGAGACGTTCTTGTGATGTTGTAGCATTCATGTCTGCACTTGCAAGCAAATCAGTCTCCATAGTCATTGTTGATAACATTTTTCCTCCTTGTGCATCAGAAGCAACTTGCTTCCATCCCATTCTGAAAATACTCTTGCCCTGCTTAGTTAACTTGTATCCCTATTGAAGGAACCAAAACAAGGATTACAACCACAACTCAATATCAAGGCTTCCCTTCACCAAAAAATTCAGACTTTATGCAGCAAAATTAGATTTTGTAATCATAAACCTACTCCATTTATAGTTGATTTACATACCATCCACCTAAAGTTAAATGGCTACATTTCTCTATGTATGCATATTTGTGAGTGTTTTCACAAAATTATAGAACAATAATCAGAAACAAAAATTTAAGCCTTTCATTCTCATCTTTATCCTTTAAGGACACACTAATATCCATAAGCTAGTCCAAACTCACCTTATGATTCAAAACATCTGTTGGCAGATCTATATTCAGAAAGCATTTCTGCGGATAAGTTCTTGCTCTGATATCAACCAGAATTGCACTTACAATGGGTAAGCAAGCCTGAGCAGCTAGTGTGAAGTCATTAAGACCGCTCTTACCCCCAACCCTGAAAGTCAACAACCCAAAATTATTTGTGAAGAAGAGAACAGAGAATTGACCATAAAACTATTACATCATAATGCGATAAGAAATATATGGGAAAGCCAATGATAAATTAATGCGTAGACACATCGTACATGAAATAATTTACATACTAGTCATAGGATATAGAGACAGAAGGTAAACCTTGGAAAAAGGCCTCTCGAGCACCTGCTACCGTCCCTGAGTACACACTGCCATTCCAATAAGAGATTTCATTAGTAGTAACCCACAGCAAGCCAGCCACTAAAATATACTCTGGTCTTCCTAGACAAGGAAATAAGAAGTATTCTACTCCTAATAAGAAATTAAGAATGTTTGGATAATTTACAATGATATAAATACTTTTATTTGTTTCTCAAATAACATCCACACAAGCTAATTGTTCAGCAGCTAACTTTTTTCTATTACACACGATATACACATAACATCATGTACAGAAGATAAGAGTGACTATTGCGTTGTAAATTGACACTTATATCTCAATTTAGGCAGTAATGAGATAGCTAACCATATCAAGGCCAAGATGGCACAAAAGAGAAAAGGTGTTACTAACATGTGATAACCACAGTTGCTACCCATATTTATGCCACTGATAACCTGTGATCAGAAAATCAAAATAAGTTAGCAACTCATAAAAGCAAAACTCTGTTGCATAAGAGTAGACCCTATGTCACATAACCAGAATAGAGGTTGCATGTTATCTAAAGATTGGCCTCTGAAATTATACAATTGGCTCATGGAGTGAATATTGTTTTCTGTTGCAAATCAGCATGCATACAGGTTGAGGTATGGAACAAGGTAGAAAATGCTATGTAGCTTGGGTATATGAGCAACAATAATAAAATACAAGCATGACACAAAATTTACAACAGCGTTTTTAAATTAATTCTCTGTTATTATTGCATTAACATTTCGATTGAACCATAAAGAGCTACCAGATCAGGCACTGAATGAAAGAGCGCCTTGGAGATTCCCAAAGAAGCACAGTCAGCTGGGGTTCCTGCAAAGTGTTTGTATCAATAAAATGTGTAAGTAAAATGTAAAAGCAATCCATCTCAGTATCTCACATGCAAATGTAAAACAAAACCTAGTCATTAGTCCATTCACAGTTTGCTGGAGCCATTACGAGACAATTGACGAGTTTAAAACTTGGTTGAATACTTTTAGACAGTAAGGTACAAATATGTAACAATTGACAGAAATCTTTGAGCCTCAAAATGAAATTGTTACGTAAAAAGACAACAAACCAGAAACTGCAAAGGCCTTTGCTCCACTAATTTCTACTTCCTTGGCATGGAGAGCATGTTGCCAAGTAATACTGTGACTAACAGCTGATTTTTCCCTGAAAAAGGTTCAATAAGGCACACGAAATGACATTAGAATTTATCCAAGAACGCAATTCCTGCAGATAAAATTGACATCACTAATTATTTTTTATACTGCTAGATGACAAAAATATATAATAACACACAAAAGCAGTACTCTCCATTGTACGCACTGAAATTCACTGGTAGCCAATACAGAAATCCTCACGCTGATTCAGTCAATTGGTTATAGATCATAATCAAGGTACTAACATTAGTTCAGGATAGTGGTTAGATTTCTAGTAACATGAAGGTAACATAAATTTTTCTCTGCTCTTTAGCGGACAGTAATTGTCGGTGATGGTAGTTGAGATTATAAAATCACAACCCAAAACTGTACCTCACGTTGTGAGATTTCATTGAATACCCTACACTGGAGATCAGCTCTGGGTTTGGGCCGTTTGGGCTTGTACAGAGATCAGAGCCTATAGGGTTAAATACATTTTTCCCCACTATAATCGTTTACAAATGCATCATTGGACAGAAAACTTTAACGTGGCAATATATTATATTACTTACATGGATTAAATATATAACTAAAAGACTTAAGTTGGTGAGTTGTATAAAAATTGTAGGGTTAAATCCACTTTTCCCCACTATACTCGACCTCGGTTTACAAATGGATCACTGGACTAAAATTTTTAACAATCGAGACAGTGAACTACAAATGTTTGTCAAATCGTTACAAAATCCGTTAAATGAGTTAACTTTTAACAGAAACCTATTACATCAGAAAAGGATGACCCACATCAAGTTCACGTCACTTATTTCACGTGGTCACCTAGTCATTGCCACGTTGGAAACTAAGTGGGTATAACAACATTTGGTCGACCAAAAGGTCACACTCTCAGACAAAGAAATTGAAGGCGTGAACCCTACCATGTGAAAGAGAGAAAGCTCGCGAATCGTAGTTGCTAAAATCTGCAAATTATCCATGCAAATCTTGTTGGCGAATCTTCTTGGTGCAAATCTTGTGCATAGATCAAACAAGTATGTTAGATCAAGCAAGCATCTATCTTGTGGTCTTTATGTACTTTATACATCCAACATGTGGTCCATAGGGTTGATTTTTGCTATTGTTATCTTTATTCTCTTATTTAATCATTATTCCCCCACATGTTGTTTATATAATGTGTATACATAGGGAATCATATAGGGAATCATGTGGAAAGTAATGATCTTTTGTTAATCTATATTCCCCATTACGGTTGTTGGTAAATAAATAATTTTTTTTTTTTTTGTATTTTTTATGTTTTCACAGAATTAGTGGAATTTGTCACCTACATGTTCATTATGGGTGCAAATTTGTTCATCAACCTAAATATGAGTACTAGGGATGTAAGAAGGAGAGTAAGAATAGTAAGACGAAGGAGACTACGAATACTCAGAGGAGGAATAGTAATAAGAAAACAGATAAATTCAAGATGAACCAATTATGATTGGTGACTCAGAAAGTAGTGATCCACAAAGTGACAGTGACATATTAAGTAGTGATGAAGAATTATTAAAGGCTAGAAGGAGGTGCAGGGAGTACAAAGCAGATATGGCTAGAGTTGAAAATGAGACAGGTGATAAAACTGATGGGATGCAGGTGAGGGTATTGAAGGGTGATGTTGTTGAGGGTGATATTGAGGGGGCAGGTCAGGGTGAGGAGGTTGATGAAACTGGGAATGAGGGAGATGATGAAAGGGCAAAAACTGGTGATGTTGAGGGTGATAAAAGTGCAACATATGGTGATTGAAAAGTGAATGAGGATGTAAAGCTAATCTAAAACTGCAGCCAATCACTTAATTGCAGTCATGCACATGAAATCATCATTAAAACGGGGATAAACTTCAATCGTACCTCCCTTGTACTCGTATTTAGGTTGATGAACAAATTTGCCCTCATAATAAATATGTAGGTGACAAATTCCACTCATTATGTGAAAACATAAAGAATACAAAAAAATTTATATTATTTATTTACCAACAACAGTAGTGGGGAATATAAATTAACAAAAGATCATTACTTTCCATATGCTTCCCTATATATACAGACAGTATACAAACAACATGTGGGGGAATAGTGATTAAATAAGAGAATAAAGACAACAATTGCAAAAACCAGCCCCATGGACCACATTTTGGATGTATAAAGTCAGGAAACATGTAGATAACATGAAGACCCACAAAATAGCAACAACAGATTAAAAAACCCTAATTTAATCATTTTGTTACTCATAAACCATGTCCAAAATCAATTTAATCAAAGAAATCTAACATACCTGCTTGATTTACGCACAAGATTCGGACCGAAGAAGATTCGCCAGCAAGATTTGCACTGATAATCTGCATATTTTAGCAGCTACGGTTCGCGCACTTTCTCTCTCTTTCGCATGGTAGGGTTCGCGCATTCAATTTCTTTGTATAAGAATATGACCTTTTGGTTGACCAAATGTTGTTATACCCACTGAGTTTCCAACATGGCAATGACTAGGATGAACGCACATGAAATAAGTGATGTGAACTTGGATGTGGGGTCATTCTTTTCTGATGTAATAGGTTTCTGTTCAAAGTCATTTAACGAATTTTGTAATGATTTGACAAACATTTGTAGTTCACTGACCCGATTGTTAAAATTTTCAGTCCAGTGATGCATTTGTAAACCAAGGTCGAGTACAGTGGGAAAAACTGAATTTAACCCAAAGCCTATATATGAAATGACTTCGTGGTCGAAGTGCTCATTCAGTGAAACGCATTTTCCTCTACTACTTATATATAGTTTCACAATAAGCAGTTTTGAGAACAAATTCCAAGAAGAAAGGACAAGAAGAAAGAGAAAGGACACCTTATTAACATCAAAGATAAAGTGAATGAAAAGAATAAGAAGTTCGAACAAAATTAAACCAACGAGAATGAACATGACCAATAGACCAAAAGGTTCATCCATTAACGCACTGTTTCCTTATCAGACACATTAAGAAGCAATCATGATTCTATCCAGAAAAACATTGCATAAATCAGTTAGTTATATGGAAATTTGGTGATGGCACACTGAGAACTCAAGCATGTTTCATGACTATCAAATGGGTTCCGGATCTTCATCTTGATAATATAATTTCAAATGCACAAAGCACAATGTATACCTTGAGCCCGTTGTCAATAGGAACACGGGCATGCTGGGATCCGTGGTAGTGGTAATGGGATAGTGGAGTACAAGAGATATGTACCAGAGAAGATCCGCGCGCCGGGGGGGTGTCGAAAACCAAAAAGGACAATAGTAATATTTGCGATGTAGATGACTAATTAAGTGATACTTTTTAAAGCATAGGGAATTTATGTGTCATTTGGAAAAACCATGTGTAAGACCATTGACATTGAGTACATAGAATGATAGAAACCAATTGTACAAATTAGAAATACACCAACAAACTGGGTATCTTGTTGATGACATCTTTAGAGAGGTGCAGAGTCAAAGATCTTTTTATCAGTGATCAAAACTAATATCATCCTAATATCTTCAAACTTATGGTGGTCAAAAATTATAAAATTCAAGAAAATTATTCAATTTGTGGACATTTTTTCCCTTTAAGTCAAGGTAGGCAACTGCCCACCATGAGAAAAAGGTAGCTTAGCCAATTACAGGCCTAGAGCATCAAAAATTCAGTCTCATCATCCTCCATAACTTTGGATTGCCAGATGCTACTCCACTACTCACTTGATATTCATAAAAAAGGAGCTGTAATTTAGTAACTAAATTTTCAACAAGGAATTAAAAAATAATTCATGTCCGACTGTCAAATGAGATAACCAAACTTCAAATAACAAAGCATTTAAGGATCGCCAAAAACAACAAACTTCAACTTAAATAAATCGAAACAATCAAACAACACAAGTGCATCAAAAAAGAAAAAGTGAGCTACATAGTTCATATAATCAAGAGCCGAAATTCTCAAAAATATAGCTAATTAATCACATAGATGAAAACACACAGACCTACACAAGCAATTTACATGGACAAGAAAAAGTTTGAGAGCGTACGAGTCAGGAGCGCAGACAAAAATCTGGTACAGGTTGGTTGAGACCAGGACTCGAACCAGAGCTTGCAAACCAGGAGCATCGATTCCGTCGTCGTTAGTCACCATGATCGCCGGCCGATTGCCTGTCAAACCGTTACTATTTTCCATTTTCTAATCGACTAACGCCTAACGGAGAATGCACAGTACAGCAGTATTATTATGCGAATTTAGAAAGAGAATATATGCGTGTTTAAGGAAACTGATATTTATGCATGTTATTTGATATTTTTGCACCGATATTTCTACCTAAGTCTTTTGAGTAGACATAAAACGGCTCACAAAGTTGAAACGGCCCATATATGTACTCAGCCTCAAAATTAGCTATCCCATAAACCCTTAACATTAACCAAACGGCCCAAAATTATGTACCATTTGTGTTAGTTTTGTATAGGGCCTAATAGGGTATATTGTTTGATGGGCCGCTACTAAAAGTTTGTAAAATATATGTATTGCGATAATATAATATGCAAGATTTTGTCAATATTTTTCTTATAGATACACACATAAATTAATTATTTCTGTATTTATACGTAAATATATATATATATTTTTTGAGTCTGGATCTTAAACTCACTCTTTATTTAATTCACTCGAGCTCACCCTCCTTTAGCGACGAATCCGGCGACGGTTCAGTAATACAACCGTTGTCTATACTTTTAGTGACGCTATATGTTGTCCGTTGCTAAAAATATAGACGACGGTTGTATGACCGAAGCGTCGTCGGGTCCGTCGCTAAATGGAGGGTGAGCTCAGGTGAGTTGGATAAGGAGTGAGCTTAAGATCCGGACAGTATATTTTTTTAAAGAGAAAGCTAAATGCAAATATTTTATTAAATTACAAAATATAAGTAGAGCTTCTTCCATCCAATACACAAGAAAGGAAAAATAAGAGAGATGGGTAACAAATTAAAACATCAATGTCAAACCAACAATTAATATCCATATTTTACCAAATAAAAAGTTAATCTAATAAAAAAAATTAACTTATTCTCAAAATAAATCTCCTTTTTTTTAATTAAAATTAAACAATATACTAACAAATTACAATACCAATTGTGACGCCCCCAAAAATGGGTATACATCACCTATTCTGAGTCGTCAAATACATGGTACAAAATACAAATACAATCTTTAATATACAATAAGAGAGTTGTGAGTTTTAATATAAATATTGTCTTCTAGACAATATCCACTCTCAGAATAAGTCCTTATTACATTTATTGTCACACTATTTAACAGAATAGTGAGGACTACTAATACTATCATCTGAACCATCACTCTGGTTTCCGATTAGTTAAAATTTACATTCTCATTTCACAAGAGAAACGGTGAAAGAAAGGGTGAGCTCAACTAGTCCAGTAAGAAATATTATGACTAAGGTAATGCAAAATAAATTATCATTAGTCTTTAACAATGTTAAACTGATAAAATACAATAGACAACAAGTTTAACCGCAGCGGAACAAGCAATCCATTAGAAGAGTCAAGTAGAGAATAAAATCTACTATCTTCTATGATTTAAAATGTTTTCATCAATTTTTTTATATCGCTAATGTGAGACCCCAAATTTTATAAATAAAGATTTAAATTTCTCGAAATATTTTTTTTGAATATTAAGGTGTGGATTTGAGATAATGTTATAGTTGTGGGTAGTATTTGAAAATTTTGCAAAGTATGCAAGTTGTCATATAATATTCGATTGGTCGGGGAATATTCTTTCAGGTCGGGAAAATATTCGATGCGACAAGACAATCATTAAGTGGACCCTAACGGAATTATATCATTCGGATCGAGAAAACGACAAAAATATTTTATTGAAAATAATGGCGGAAGTTTTACCGTTGACATTGTTGAACTACTCGGTAGTAAAAAAAATACAAGATGTCTGCGTGGTTGCAGTAGTAGCACCAGTATTGATTATTAATGCTTACGTGAGAAGTCACCGGTTTTGTTCAATTATTGCTATAGTAATTGTTGCATAGTATCTCACGTTATTTGATTCAATTATTGTCGATATTTTATATAATATTAAATCAATAATTGAAATGACAGAAAGTTATTAATATTATAAATTGCAATATTAACGATGTCAGAAGTTACGCCGAGGAGAGGTTTGGTCACCTAATCAATGCGCTTGATAGGGAGAAATCCTTATTAGAAAGCCCTCCCTCTTTGGGAACGACACTCGGTCGATTAATATTGTGAATTATAATAAAGATGATAAATGTTGTTAAAATTATTAAGGTGTTTTTTTATGAAGTTTTGCTTATTTTATGGATTCTATTTACCCATTTTCAAAATAATCGGAGAAAATTATTTAAAGTGGGGCCCACATGTGGGGCCCATATGTTGGGAAATGATTTTGGAAATGGAAGAGTATACGTATGAAAGTATATGTGTGTTTTGAGTATATAGTGAAAGAAAATGATATGTGAAAGTGATAGGTGTGTGATGTGTGTGTGAGTGGAAAATGGTGGAAAAGTAGTAGTGTGATAGTGATGTGTAAGAGTGTAGTGAATTTGATTATTGGGTGGGTGGGGGATTGATGTTGGTTATGGGGGAGAAAAATTAAGTGGTGTATATATAATATTGATATATATAAGTTGAAAACATGTGTTTATATATATGTATTATATTTTAATTTTTGTTGTGATTTTATTGGTTAGTTGATTGACTTTATTGTATTTGGTTGAAGAAATAAATCTGCAGAACTATTTTTCCTTGCACAGTACACTTCCATTCTCTTATAAATAGAAGCTCATTCCTTCATTATTTCTTACAAATTCACTGAAACTCTATAGAGAGAAAGAAGAAAAGATTTCTGCTACTTAATTACTCTTATATTCAGTTCTTTTACGGTAAGGGATATTATTCTTTTATATTCATGAAGAGAACTTCATTATTCCATTTCTTATTATTCATTGGAATAACTCAGACACTGCAAGCTACCCTATACTCGGTGACATTCTTTCTATTATTATACATTTTTTTATTATTACGTTGGAACATCCCGCTCATGTGTTTTACACCGCACTGGTTAAAATCTTTTTATTATTATTACGTTGGAATATCCTGTCTGTGTGTTTTACAGGACTGGTTAGATTATTTATTATTCTCATTGGAACATCCCGCCGATTGTGAATTTCACTTGACCGGTTCCGTTATTATTATTCCATTGGAATAAACTCGCATATGCCAAGCAATCTGCATGCATGGTGATTTCTTTTGTTATTCCATTCATTATTATACTCGGTTGGTTAAAATTTTAACTTCTATACTCCATGAAATTAGTGGAATATCCTTGATATTTTGCGCTTCATCCAAATATTTTTCATGAAAATATTCTTACGAGCATTCTTGAATTTTACTCTACAAAGCGAAAGATCATGTTGACAATTTGGACGTTATTAGTTCTGAATAAATTAATTCGTGAACTTGTTTTATTGAATTCTTATATCATTGTCATCATCCTCATATTTATATTTTTTTTAAAGTCATCTATGGCCTATAGAGTATGGATGGACTTGGTATGATTATGACCAGGGATTATTCGGTGTAATCATGACCGTAATGTTACAAATGATGTGGTAAAATTCCTCATTGGCCCGTAGTGCATTGATGGACAGTTGTTGGCATGATCATGACCATTGATGAATACACAAATATCCTTGGCCCGTAGTGCATGGAATTTGTGGTCGTGACCCTAATGAATATCCTTGGTCGTAGTGCAGGGAGGATGTGGATTATTTATTAAGCTGAGTCTCAGCGATAAAAATGATGAAAAACCTTTTTTAATCATAAAAGATAGTATATTTTATTCTCTACTTGACTCTTTTAATGGATTGCATATTCCGCTGCAGTTAAACTTGATGTCTATTGTATTTTATCAGTTTAACACTGTTGAAGACTAATGATAATTTATTCTGCATTATCTTAGTCATAATATTTCTTCTTGGGCTAGTTGAGCTCACCTTTCTTTCACTTTTATTCTCTTCAAGAAATGAGAACGTAATGGACTAGTCGGGGAATGGGAGTGATGATCCGGATGATAGTATTAGTAGTCCTCACTATTCTGTTAAAAAGTGTGACAATAAATGTAATGAGAACTTTATTTGAGAGTGGATATTGTCTAGAAGACAATATTTGTATTTAAACTCACAACATGTGTTTTGTCGTATTTTACACGACTGTTGTATTATTAGTTTGTATTTGAATTTTGTACCATGTATTTGGTGACTCAAGATGGGTGATGTATACCTATTTTGGGGGCGTCACAGCTGAGACTCAACTTAATAAATAAACCACATCATCGAATCACCCCTGCACTACGGGCCAAGGATATTCTTTAAATCATCAATGGTCATGACTATACCGAATAATTCTTGGTCATAATCATACCAAGTCCATCTATGCACGTAAGCCAAAGATATACAACAAATAAACCAATAATCAACAATCCATCTTTTCACGTAAGCCAAAGATATATAATTCAATAAACAACAGTCCATCTTCGCACGTAAGCCAAAGATAACTTTCATCACCATATAAGCATGAGGATGATGACAATGATATCAGCATTAATCAAACTAAAATAAGGATAAATATTAAAGACTTTAAATTTATCCAAATATTATCAATCACTTAATAAACTCATAATCTAATATTATTAATATTATAACAATATTTTAATCACCTCTAAACTTATAAACAATTTATTTCAATTGTTTACACTTTACTAGATAATGCATTTAATCATCCAAAGAATGTCATACTCATAAGATTTCATCACCAATGATCAAATCCCTCATCAAAAATATGCATATACCTTATATAGGATTTTCAAGCCATAAATTCCTATTTTTCAACTTTGTTACTTCACATAACATATTTAACTCATATGCTCGTAACTAAACTATTTTCATGAAAAATACCAAATCAGTCCCAAAAATATTTCTTTTCTAGGATTTAGCAGTATATAGTCCCATAATGAACATACATTTTTCTCAAAATTTTTAAAATTCATTTACTATTTTTCAAAAATTAATTTCTAATTAATTCCTTAAGAAATTAGCTACCTCAATTTTAACTCCAGAAATTCTCAAATCTTGGCAGGATCTTACACATGTTAACGTGATCTACCAGTTTAAATTTCATGGTCATCGGAGTTATAAAACTCTGGTTATAGTGTTTTTCGTTAGAAAAATCTAAATATTAAAATGGTCATAACTTGCTCATTTTAAGTCGGAATGAGCTCATTTTTGGGTAGGAGGTTCTTTATACCATATACTTTTATGTCCCAAAAGGCCAGAATTTTTCTCATAAATTAAGTGGCCGAAACAACCCCTTAAAGTTTCTGGGCAGTAGCATTTTCCTCTTTTACAACTTTAGACTCTTTTGCTAAAAACAGTCCACACGAAAATTTACAACACCTTTTCTAGTGATTTCACTTGGAGATGCTACAAAACTCATAGATCTAACTCTAGAACTTGACCACACTCAAACATTCAAAATATAATAGGAGATATGGTCAATTGAATTTCATGTTCTATTTTTACCAAAATCTGATTTTCAACCCTTTGTGATTTCTAAGAAACTTTCATGTTTTCACATAACAACCAACATAACTCATCATGACAATGACATAATAATTCAATAAAACAAGTTCAAGAATTAAATTATCCAGGAACTAATAACGTCCAAATTGTCAACATGATACTTCTTTGTAGAGTAAAATTCAAGAATGCTCAGAAGAATATTTCCTTGAAAAGATACTGGATGAAGCGCAAATATCAAGGATATTCTACTAATTTTATGGAGTATAGAAGTTAAAACTTTAACCAATTGAGTATAATAAAGAATGAAATAATAAAAGAAATCACCACGCATGCGCAGTATTGCAGATGTATAAAAGTTATTCCAATCGAATAATAATTAACTTAAACCCAGTCAAAGCGAATACGCAATGATGTGATATTCAAATGTAATAATAAAGAATGGAATAACAAATGAAATCACCATGCATGCGGTACTTTCGTGATATAAGCAAAGTTATTCTAATGTAATAATAAATGATGGAACCAGTCCCACAGAAGCGCACGCACGTGATATTCCGGCGTAATAATAAAGAATGGAATAACAACGAAATCACCACGCATGCAGATTGCAGATGTTAAAAGTTATTCAACAAGAATAATAAATGATGGAACCGGTCCGCGTAAACTCACGTATGTGATATTAAGCGTAATAATAAAGAATGGAATAATAGAAGAATTATACCATGTATGCGGACTGCAGCATATCTGAGTTATTCAACATAATAATAAGGAATGAAATAACAGAAGAATATCACCATGTATGCGGTACTTCGCATATATAGGTTATTCCAACATAATAATAAGGAATGGAATAACAAAAGTTCTCTTCATGAATATGAAAGAAATAATACCCCTTACCTTATAAAGAAGAGCTGGATAAAGAAGTAGTGAATTAGCAAAATACTTTTCTTCTTTCTCTCTATAGTTTCTCTCTCTAGAGTTTCATTGAATTCGTAAGAAATAATGAAGGAATGAACTTTATTTATAGAAGAATGGGGTGAATAAGTAACCAATCCATGAAGCGGTCGAGATCGATTTACTTTTAAGCAGAGACTATCCAGATTGGTTTACAATAAAATATAATATATTCTATTTATAATCTAATAAAATGAATAACTTTTAAAAAGATTTTACTACGCTAAACACTATGCATAATAAAATATAATATATTCTAATTATTATCTAATAAAACGAATAACTTTATAAAAGTATTACATTTTATATAAAAAGATTTTACTATTAGCCTAATAAAGCGAATAACTTTATAAAAGTATTACATTTTTTATATAAAAAGTTTTTCTGTTTTATTACATTAATAATACTAATAAAACAAAACTTCATCATCATTATTATTATTCACACTATTAATCAACCAGGTCGTTTCCCAGGAAAGAGGGGGCTTTCCAATAAGGATTTCTCCCAATTGGCGCGCAATTAGGTGATCAAACCTCTCCTTGGCAGAACTTCTAGACATCGTTAATAATGCAAATAATAATATTAACAACTTTGTTATCTCAATTATTGATTTAATAACATATAAAATATTGACAATAATTGAATCAAATAACGTGAGATACTATGCAACAATTACTGAAGCAATAAATTGAACAAAATTAAGTAGCTTCTCACGTAAACATCAATAATTAATACCGTGTGCTACTATGCAACCACGCGTATTCCTATACTTTTATTACCGAGTAGTTCAACAGTATTAACGGTAAAACTTTCGCCGTTATTTTTATAAAATATTTTTGTCGTTTTCTCAATCCGATAATAATTCCGTTGTGGGGTCCACCAATGATTGTGCCGTCGTACGAATATTCCCTGTTAAAATGAATATTTCCCGACCAATCGAATATTATATCACAAATTGCATACTTTACAAAATTTATAAATACTACCCATAACTATAACATTATCTCAAATTCACACCATAATATTCAAAAAAATATTTCGAAAAAATTAAATCTTTATTCGTAAAATTTGAGATTTTACACCAATATTAATCCACCAATCAATATTCATATTTTCACAAAATAAAGTATTCTTATAATTTCCAATATTTTTAAACTTCTTAACTAAAATAATATTTAAAGTCCACCAATAACATAAAAACAATAATAATGCATGTGCAGAACTCTACTAACAATATAAAACAATAAAACTCAACTTATATACTAATAATATGATAAAAATATAACAATATAATGAATGGATGGAGAATATTATACTAATAGTCATAATGGATGGATTTAACTATAATCTATTCATTATCATACTAATAACATCATTATATTTTTGTTATGATTTAACAATATACTAATATTTTATTTACTCGTTATTACTTTTATTCCCTATTTTATTAAAATGTTAACTCCTTTTATAAACTCCAATATTTTTAAGAAATTGTTACATCTACAACATTTTTTATTATTTTCGCAACAAAAGTGTCGCTTTAGATGTATAGCGACTGTGAAAACCGTCGCTATAGGATCTATAATGACACTTTTATTGTGAAAATAATATTTTCTGTTGTAAATTTAACAATTTCTTATTTTTAAACTACTTATACTAATTAATACAAATAATAATAATAAAATATACATATATCTAATAAATTTCTTCCTTCGTATAATCTTTCCATCTTATTTAAAGTTCAAAATCAATAAAAAAAATCTACCACTTATAAATTAGAGCAATATAATATTAATAACCATTAATACTATGAACCTATATCATATTATTTTTGCTCTATTCACTTTTACTCTCTATTTATTAAATTCTAACTCCTTTCATAAATTCTAATATTTTTAAACTTCTTCTATTAATTAATACAAAAATTAAAAAAAACATACCTAATATAAATGTAGTAAGAGAAAAGTTTTCATCACAAAAAAATCATTCTCATACACTTCAATCTTTTTAACTTATTTTACCAATACAAAAATAATAATAAAACATACCTAGATAATAATAATAATAATAATAATAATAATAATAATAATAATAATAATAATAATAATAATAATAATAATAATAATAATAATAATAATAATAAACATACATAAATCTAATAAACTTTGTTCCTTTTCATCTCTTCCATATTATGTAGAGTTCAAACCATTAATATCATGAGTTTAGATCATAATATTAAATTACGAAATAATATTAATATATATGAATATCTTAATTTGATATGAAAAATCATCTTCTTTCTCTATTTAATATTACGAGTCTAGATAATAATATAAAATACGAATTAATACGTGTATATTAATATATTTTCAAAGATTTTAATCTAATATAGAAAACAAATCCAAATTCATCTATTTTATAATATTTTTTATAATTCAACTTAATATTAATGCATGAGTATAGATCAATTCAACTTAAAATCAATAGTCATTTAGTTGGATTCAATTAAATGTCCATAAATATCTACAACTTCTATAAAATAATAAAATGGATTCAATTAAATGTCCATAAATATCTACAACTTCTATAAAATAATAAAATGGATTCAATTAAATGTCCATAAATATCTACAACTTCTATAAAATAATATATTTACTCAATGTTATACCACTTTTACGATATTTTTTTCTTAATCTCTTTATATACATTACAAGAACAATAAGAGATTATTATTATTGTTATTATTATTATTATTTTTGGAATATTGAATTTCAAGACATGTAATTACTTTTTTAGTTTATGCTTTTGTAGGAACAATATTGCTAAGGTTTAAATTTATTATAAAAATACATATTTTTATTCATTATAACATATGTTGTTATAGTTTAAGTGTATATTACATTTTTAAACGTGATATTTGTTAATTCATTATCAATTTCTTATTAAATTCAAAACAATATTCATATGTCTCTATAGTGAATTAAACCTTTTAACTTTATATAAAATAGCCTAAAATAGTGAATTATAATTTTAATATGTTAGTTTTTGATTTTAGAGTTTTAATTATATATATATATATATATATATATAATGTAGTAAGGGGTGGAGGTGCACAAATACTTTTAAAAATTTATTTTTTAAAAACTTTCATAGATTTTTTTTTAAAATCAAGTAAATATCAATAATAATAACCGACACATTGATGAAATATTATATCCAAAATAGATTAAAAATCTGTATCAAACAACTAATGTAATTTAATTACTTATATATTGAAGTTAATTTATTGATATTCTTATATAAATATCATGTATTTCAAATCAAATTGAAATAAAGGAGTAGTGTAAAAAATAATTATTGAAAATTAATTTTGTTGTAAGATATTTGTTACTCCCTCCGTTCCAAATTAATTGCTCAATTTTGACTTTTTAAAGTCAAATTGACCATTTTTAAAACTAATATTTTTACTATTTTTTTTTAAAATATAGGTGAAGAAATTATAACCAAAAGAAAGTATATACAATTTATTACTAACCCCAATTTTTATAATTTTAGAAATATATTTATATATGCTTAATTATTAATTCTAAAAATAATCAATTTAACGTAAAAAAGTTAAAACTGAACAATTAATTTGGGACAGAGAAAGTATTATTTATAAATAACTAAATTTTTATAAAAATGTATATTAAAACAGTCCGTGGAATTAGACTAGTATTAGCTAAACTACATGCAACTTTGTTAACATCCCACCTAACAGGAGAGAAATAAAAGGCATCAAAATATCTCGTCTGTTATAATATATATCTGGACATCCACATATATATCCATAGTATTTATATGTTATGGGACAAATATTGACATATAGACTCTAAATCACACGTTTTATTAATTAACGGCTGGGATTTAGAGTTTTAAACCACCGTCCGCTAGTAATACTAGCGGATGTACTTATTATAATTTCTGGACAATTAAGCCTATCGTACCTGACTTGAAGCATGGTCCGCTAGTAATACTAGCGGATATAAGTCAGTAACATTTTTATTAAACAGCATGGTCCGCTAGTAATACTAGCGGATATAAGTCAGTAACAGTTGGCCAATATCCCTGTACGCATGCCTATTATAAAAATAAATTACACAAGATCCCTGTACACACGATTTCAGCAAGATATTACCCCACACGATTTCTTTCCTGTTATAAAAATAAATTACACAAGATTGTAGCCAATACAGACAATCCCTGTAGTTATTTCAATTCAATTACAACACTAAACAAGATTGTATACATCAGAAAATCCAACATTCTATTTCAACTCAATGACAACACTGCTAAAACAACTGGAAGATTTCCTTCCTGTACTGAAAATCCCATTACATACCTGCATCAATTAAGATAAAACACTAGCAATAAAGATTGGGATCTCAGCAACATAAATTCAAATAAAGAAAACCACATAATTAAGGAGATTAGTATTCGCATCTCAAATCGTCAAGGAAGAAAACCACACAATTAAGGAGATAAGTATTCGCACCTCAAATCGTCAAGGAAGAAAACCACACAATTAAGGAGATTAGTATTCGCACCTCAAATTGTCGTGGTAAGTTTATAATTATGGCGGAAGATATGTTTAATTCTAGTTCCTCAAATTCTTCTCGTGATAATATTGACATGGATAATATTGGTGCTCATAACATGAACCAATCGCATATTAACCATTCAAAAAGTCCATACGAGGGTTAGATTTTTTCTACTATCCAAGAGGCGGAAGAATTTTATAGAAACTATGCACGAAGTAGTGGCTTTGAAATAAAAATTGGGGCAAGTCATAAACATGCCCGCTCCAACAATTTGTCCAACAGACTTTTTACGTGTACCAAAGCAAGAAAACCGATCGAAAGAAAGAAACAGGATGTTGATGATGTTGAAGGTAGTAAGGTCAAAAGAAAAAGGGATTCAATAGGTCGCACGATGTGCAAAGCTAGAATGTCTGTTGTTCATCTACAAAAGGAAGATACATGGAAAGTTTCAAAAATTGAGTTGACTCACAATCATGATTTGGTTACTCCGAGCAAGAAAATTTTCATTCAAACACGGAAAAATATAACTCCTGTTGCTCGAACTTTAATCGAAACTTTAAAGCAATACCATTTGAGTTGGGGCCAAGTACAATGATGAATGTTTTTAGTGAAATAGGAGGAGGAGGAAAATGTTGGTTTCAAGTTGATATGGATATTTAGGAATGTTGTGCGAGATTTAAGACGTGACACGATAGATTCTAACGATGCCCAAGTTGACCTGCGAGATCTCAAAAACTTTCGATTGAAAATCCTTTATTTTTTACGATATCAAACGAGATGAAGATCATCGTATCGCATGCATTTTGTGGATAGATTACCGATCAATGATAGCTTACAAAAATTTTGGGGGTGTAGTGACATTTGATACAACTTATCGGACGAACAAGTATTCCATGCCTTTTGTTCCATTCACTGGGGTAAATCACTATTACCATTCCGTCTTGTTTGGTTTTGCACTGATACAGGATGAAACGGAGGAGACTTTTGTCTGGGTCTTTGAGACTTGGCTTAATGCAATGAACAATAAGGCACCGGTTACCATTATAATTGATCAAGACAAAGCCATGAACAATGCGATTGCTAGGGTTCTTCATGAAACACGTCATGCACTTTGCACATGGCATATTAGTAACAAATTTCCAGAGAAATTGCATACATTGTATGACGCGTATCCTACATTTAAACATGATTTTAACTGGTGTGTGTATAAATCATTGACTGCTGCGGAATTTGAGGAGCGATGGGAAAAACTGATGACAGATTACGAAATGCATGACCATGATTGGCTACAATCACTCTATGAGGTTAAGCACAAATGGATCATGGCGTACACAAAGAATTTTTTTGCAGCGGGAATGACGACTACATCCAGGAGTGAGGGGATGAATAGTTTATTCGATGAGTATGTCAATGCGACAACGAGTATAAAGGAATTCATCGTAAACTCAGAAAAAGCCATTGAGAAGCAGGTAATGAGAGAGAGACAAGCTGATTACGCAACCTGTCATCGGACTAGAACTATGACTCTTGAATCACCGTTGGAAACGCATGGAGCTGCTGTTTATACAAAGGAGATGTTTAGACGCTTTCAGATTGAGATTGTAAAATCCCACAAGTATATAATGAAGAAACTTCAACATGTAACAACATCGGATACGAAGTTGTACGCAATGTACAAGATAAATGCCAGCGAAGAATCCAACAGGTACTTTACTGTTGTTAGTAATGTTCAAACTGGAGATATACAATGTAATTGTAAAAAATTTGAACATTCTGGTATGCTTTGTAGACACATTATAAGACATATGGTTGCAAAAAGTAGTACGCATATACCGAATAAATACATTTAAAGCACCGATGTAGAAATGGTAACAAAGTGAACGCTGAACTACCAAAGATTTTGATTGAGATGACCAACTACGAGGAGTCTCAGACGATGCGGTACAATTATTTGGTCACACTGCTCCTACAATTAGCTTCTACGGGATCATGCTCCATTAATGGTTTTAAGCATGTTGTACAGTTGTGCATTGACAATCAACCCATCGTTGAGAAGTTTGACCCCGGTGAAGTTAATGTAAATGGCGTGCCAGAAATTTCAATAGATGATGATGATTTCATTCAAGATGAGCCGTTATTAGATCCTATTTGTTCCCAAACAAAGGGCGCAAGAAAGCTTCAAGAATAAAAAGAGGATTGAAGAGGTGGAAGTCGTAAACAATTGAGAAAATGTACAATATGTAATATGATGACCAATCATGATAAAGCGGAACCACTACAAAGTTTTGGGACAAGACAAGTTCAGTCAAGTGATATTTATATTTGCTTGTATGAATTTTAAATTTTGGTTTTCTTAAATTTCTTAACTGAGTATTTGAAAGACTTATTTAGTTGAAATGCAGATTTCATAAGGCATATGGTTTTTGGAAAGCTCATGTATGTAATAGTAGGCTCATTATGCAAAGCATTACAGATTACAGTTTTCAGAGGCTCATGTATGCAGCAGAATATAATGACAGTACAATAATGGATTCCAAACAATAAAATAACTTATAATAATGGTATCATTTTGAAACTAATCACCCATCTTTATAAAATAACGTATTACGACAGTTGGTCAATGTACAATGATTACTCTTCACCCACATCCTCATCTAAATTTTGGTCAATACAAAGATATTTTGAAGGAATATCCCTCGCCTTGCACATCCTAAGCTCATGTCCTATTCTAAATCTAAAGTTGTAAGCCTCGTGAGGAGTCCACCTCGGTTCCTTCATGATGTTTATCCGGTGCAAAAAGAAATCCACGTACTTTACAACATAAACGCCACAATCGTACGAATTCCATTGTCTCTACTACTCACACAAAGATTCAACTTTTGGCCCGATCTTGGCCACTTTGCTTTAGGATTTGCCATACACGGAAGCAACAAAGGAATTAACTCCACCTATAAACCATAAAACAATCATTTAATTCCCTAAACCTCATATGTTTTTGTTATGGAATGAAAAATAAGTAATATATTAAACAACTCACCACAACACCAAAGTATCTTTGGTATAATATTACAATGGCATTAAGGGTTTGTCATCATAAAAGGATCAAAAAGCCTTATTTTCCACTTGTTCACACTCCAAATAAATAGGCGAAATGACCGTTGCTTTTCGTTGATGAAGGGAACAAATATGTAATCACACTCATGAATTGGGGCACCAACTACGTGAGATTGATGTAACTTGTTAAAAATTTGAGTGTTGTTGATTTGCTTACTCAAGAAGACTTGGTAAGTGTTGGATGCCCAAACCCATGAGAAAGACGTTGGCATGAAATAAAAGGTAGCCCATCGTTGGATTCCTTCACTCCTCATCCTAGCTTCTTCTATCGCTCAACAACAACAAATATGCATCCAATACATGCGCCCATAACCAACCGCCAGGTCTCAGACGATTCACATCCTTAAACTCTAACTTCAGTATAGATCACTTTGGATGGGTATGAGGAAAGTATAATGGGTCGGTAGTTGGACTAAACCAATAGAGATTTAACCAAGTGATTTTTTCAATCTTTAAATACTTGACCAGAGGTGTGTGCTTTGTTCCCTCTCTCCTTCTAATCGGTAATTTCCTACTGTGTTGAGTAGGAGGAGCAAGGCTACCCTGAGTTTCTTGAGCCGTAGGCTGGGGTCCCGTCATGTCAATATCCATTTGTCTAACTTGGGGTTGTGTTGGATTTTGTTCGACTGGAACCCCTTTGTAATCATTCATGAACTACCGGTATTGATGCAGATGTATTGAACCATGACTCGTATATGGTTCTTAACTCACCGCAAATCAATTGACATAAACTTCACAAAAATAGCTTTTGCAGTCTCAATCTAAAATTAAAACAAAAACAAAAATTATATTAGTAAAATAAGGACATCAAATTATAACACAGAAACATGTATAAAAATTATAACTTTACAAACTTATAGTGTTTACAGCCATGTATTGGTTAATGAATTCCCGCGGCTCGTAATCTTCCCCTTCAAGCCTAAAGGGTCGAGGATGGTGTATCCGTCTACGAGTAATTTCTCTGTACCATGTCATGTAATCCTCGGTACATATATGCTGCAAACCCTCCAACACTTGCCCTTCTAAACTCTCCATGTAGGCCTCCCACAACTTAATATAAGCGGCCTGTGATTTTCATAATTTATTCTCTCAAACAATTTATGTTCAGTCCTCAACTCCACCATGTTTTCAGATTAGATGGATATGATCGCAAATATCCCAACCGCCTCATAAATCTGGGTGTGCATTTGAAACTCAACAATGTCGTAATGAATCAAAGGTAAACGAAATGGCTCCACCTAACCTTGCCTCAAAAAGTCCCAACCCAAACGTGTCAAATATCCGGTATGGACACCACACCCAATCTGCTTTCAACATGTCATCAATCTCTCCTCGGTAAAACACAAGATGGTGATGTGGATTTTTGCGGTGCTGATATTGTTTGGAATTTGGATCAAAAGAAGAGTATAACCATGATAGTGCCCTAGGTATCAACTTATGGGAATTAGGCCTAGGGGTAGGACGACCAATGTTGACCCTTTCGTGAGCCCACATCATAAGCAAGGTTGCACATCCTGCAAATTTTTTCGTTATTTTCCGAGTAGCCTCATGCAAACCCCTATACAAATGCCCTAAAACTGCTGCCCCCCAAGCATATGTAATAATGTCTTCCAATATTTCCAATAACAATAAATACCTAGGATGTACAATATTTTTACTCTTCGTAGGAAACAAAATAAATACCACACAAATACAACAAGTATGCCTTAGTGTGTCTTACCACATCATCCAAGTAGCATCTTTAGGTAATTGTCCATATCTATGTCTTAACCAAGGCAAACTTATGCCCCCCCTTTTATAAAGACATGCTCCCAATCCTCTCATCGATACTTGTTGTCCAAAACCCTTACAAATAATCTTTTGGGATGTTCTAGTTCTCCCATAAGTCAAAGGTTTTCCTAATATAGGCAATCCTAATATAAATCCAACATCCTCTAAAGTAATTCCGACCTCTCCACATTTTAAGTGAAACGATTTGTTTCACTCCTCCAACGCTTCAACAAAAGCAGACACAAGAGATGCATCAATCCTTGACACTACATCTTGATGACAAAATATACCAAACCTAAGCATTCAAGTAAATATTCTTCTTTGTTTAGTCAAGTTCCATTCAATTAATTTTGCGGACATCCGATGTGATTTCTAACACACCCATATCCTACAAGTTAAACAGGGATACATGCATAAATTGTCAAAATATGAAATTTTTTCACAAAATTTTAATAGAAATATGAGATATGGAACATGTACTTATAATATTTTGCCATAAGTCAGAAGATACATGATTTTCTTGGTCCCATAAGATAACAGGATCAAAAGGTCCTGGATTGATATCCATATCGGTCCTAAAAATTCAACAAAATGTCAAGTATTAAATAATTTATAAAAATGACATTAAAAAGATAAAAGAGAAGGAACAAATATAAAATACAAACATTTAAATTATAGGGGATCCATATATAGAATTTATAAACATATAAACATGTGAATTTATCAAAGCATATTAGTAACATCCATCCAATTGTTCTAGTAATAAATTTGATCCATAAACTGTTTGAACAAATGGATATAACAAGAACACACTCATCCCCATCCAAGAACAAGTGGATATAAAGTAATACTAACAAGAAATAGTAGAATCACACTCATCCCCATCCAAACTAGCTAGCTACTTCTTTATAAAAACAGGATAAAACTAGGGTTCAACAAAATAATGGAGAACATCAACATAAATCTTAGATTTTGGATATTAATCTACAACCTTACCAGCAAATTCGATTTGATTTGCAAAAGGCTTCAGGATTTCCCCAATTTGCGAAAGGCTTCAGAATTTCCCCATATTTGCATTCAGAGAGCAAGAAATCTCAGCTTGATTTGCCTACAACTTGAGAAAGGGTTCTATGATTTGCCAACAGAGAGCAAGAAATCGTGCGAATTCGACCCCAATAGTTGATTTGCCTACAACTTGAGCTAGGGTTCTATGATTTTCCCCAAAATCGCCTATGCCCTGCTGAGTGTTGTACCTTTTGCACAATGTGCATTTTGCACGATGTTAATACTGCAATACCTTTACATACTGACTTTCATCCGCTAGTATTACTAGCGGACTACTCATACTGACTTCTATCCGCTAGTATTACTAGCGGACTATGTGAATTGGCTTGAATTAGTTCCTTAACGAGGGGCATTATGGTGGGAAAATCTCATAATTGCATCCGCTTAGTATCCTTATATATATATATATATATATATATATATATATATATATATGGGGAGCGATCCATAGCATCTATATGTTATGGGACAAATATTAACATATAGGTTCTAATCCTTCCATTTGATAGATTAACGGCTGCGATCTTAAGTTCCAAATCCCCGTCCGCTAGTAATACTAGCGGATGTAATTAGTAAAAATTCCGGACCCTTATGCCCCTCGTGAATGAAATTAGCCAGCCGGTCTATAAAATAATACATGGTCCGCTAGTATTACTAGCGGATAGAAGATGATAAGTAAATCCACTACTAGGTTACACACGATTTCCTTCTGTTATAAATAAATTACATGTTTATTTCCTCACGTAGATTTACACGATTTCCTTACTTCCCTTCATTTGTCAATTACATTAATTCTTCTCCTTCCGGTTCATCCTCCTCCGCCGTAGTTTTAGAACAAAAGATCGTGATGTTTGCATTTCTTTACTCCATCATATCATATACAACTTTAAATTGAGAATCGATTATGGATCATTTGAATAATTCGAGTCTTTATGAAGAATTGGTTTGGAATTGGGACAATTTCGCCCCTGTTATTGCCTTGTGAGTTTCGGAAGTTGGGTCGGTGGATCCATCCGATTTGTTAAATGGGTCGTGGGTGGTTGTGGTAGGGGATTCGCAAGCGTGATTATTTGTTGTTTCTTTGTTAAATTTGGTTTTAGGGGCCACTGGCAGTATGTAATTAGTTCGTGGGGATTTGTTTAAGAGGCACGAAGAATTATCGATCGTGATTGGTAAAATTGGAGTTAAAATTTGGATTTTCCGTGGGTACCTTACACCAGCAATTTGACCGATGTAATCATGGGATTTGAAGAAAATAGGAGTTACCATGATGTTTTGGTGATATGGGGAGGGTTGTGGGATATGCTAAAGATTACAAATTCCAATGAGTATGGCATTTCTTTGGAGCTATTGAGGAAATCTTTTGTTTTTGGTGATACCAGTTTTCTCGTGAATTTTGCTTTCATTGTCTTCTATATCCGCTAGTATTACTAGCGGATCATGATATTTTGGCTGGCTAATTTCACTCACGAGAGGCATAAGGGTTAGGAATTTTTACTAATTACATCCGCTAGTATTACTAAATCGGATGAGGATTTGGAACTTAAGATCGCAAATAGTTAATCTATCAAATGGAAGGATTAGAGCCTATATGTTAATATTTGTCCCATAAGCATATAGATCTTTATGGATCGCTTCTATATATATATATATATATATATATATATATATATATATATATAAGGATATATATATATATAAGGATATCTAAATTCATTCTTCTCATCTTTATTATAATGATATTTGATCTTTTAAAACTCTCATATTCTTAAAGTTTTGAAACTCATGACCTTTGAGTTTTGAAACCTCTAAATATTGATGTTGACCTATAAATAAGACTATTGTAAAGATAATGATACACATGAAAATACAATGAGAATGCTCTCTCTTTTCACTAATCATTATTCTTAATATTAGTATTCTTTTATAATATCGTCAATTAAATATAATTCCCAATAAAATATTCAGTGTAGGTCAAACTAGGGGTATTCAAATGAATCGGTTTTTTCAATTTTCTGGACCGGACCGGTCGGTTCGGTATAAAAAAGAACCGGTCCGATACAAAAAATCGGTATATACCGGTTTTTCGGTACCAATTTCGGTCCGATAATTTATGGGACCGGTATATACTGGTTTTCTAATTTTTTTATTAATAATAATTATTATAATAAGATAATGATTATAATAATAAATAATAATAATAATAATAATAATAAATAATTTAATTAATTTTCGGTAAAAAAATCAGATCTTAGAAAGGTCTTGCATGCTCTTAGATATCATGCTCCAACCCAAGACTGTGAGACCCCAAATTTTATGAATAAAGATTTAAATTTTTCGATTTTTTTTTTGAATATTATGGTGTGGATTTGATATAATGTTATAGTTGTGGGTAATATTTATAAATTTTGCAAAGTAAGCAAGTTGTTATAAAATATTCGTTTGATCGGGGAATATTCTTTTTGTCGGGAATATCCGTACGACGGCACAATCATTGGTGAACCCACAACGAAAGTATTGTTGTATTTAGAAAATGACAGAATTATCATTTTATAAAAATAACGGCGGAAGTATTACCGTTAAAACTGTTGAACTACCCAAAGAAGTAAAGTGCGATGAATAATATGTGGTTGCGTAGTAGCACAAGGTATTGATTATTGGTACTTACGTAAAAGTCACTCAGTTATACTCAATTATTGCTACAGTAATTGCTGCATCATATCTCTCATATTATTGATTCGATTATTGTCACAGTATTATCTGTATTATATGTTATATTATTAAATCAATAATTGAGACGACAAAGTTGTTCATATTATTACATTGCAATATTTATAATGTCTAGAAGTTCTGTCAAGGAGAGGTTTGGTCACCTAATTGCGCGCCAATAGGGAGAAATCCTTATCGAAAATTCCCCTCTTTCTTGGGAACGATCTGATTGTTAAATATTGTGAGTTATAATATTAATGATGAATAAGTTCGTGTTGATTATAGATGAATTTGATAGTTCCATTGTGTTGAAATTATTTGTGTTAGTGAAAATCGATATTTATTTCAATAATAATTGATGTTTGGAGATTATATTGTTCAATCGGGTATTCGGGGCACTTTTTGTGTCGGAATACTATTCACGAGTTACTATTCACCTGATTACTATTCACTCTAGTATTATTCACTGGGGTATTTGGGACACTTTTCGTGTCTGAGGGTACTATTCACGGGTTCTTATTCTCAAGTATTATTTACTTGGTCTTATTCAATTGAAAAATAAATTTCTTTTCATTCAAATTATTTTTGGGTACAATATTATTCTATGAGGAGATGTCTTTAATTTTTCGAATAGTTGGTTGAAATTATAATAGTAAATCAATATGGATCTTTGGTTTAAAGTTTTAATAGTAACTTGTCCTTTCGGTTTTCAAGAGTTATTTGTCCCTTCAGCTTTTTCAAGAGTTACTTGTCTCTTGATTGTTCCAAGAGTTAATTGCCCTTCATGAAATATTAGTTGTCTCTTCAATATTACCAAGAGTCATTTTGACCCCTTCGTAAGACTAAGAGCCACTTTCGGTTCTTCTATAAAATAAGCTCATTCCTTCATTATTTCTTACGAATTCTTTGAAACTCTACAGAGAGAAATTATAAAGAGAAAGAAGAAGAAGTCTCGCTTACCTCACTTTTCTAATATCCGATTTTTCTAAGGTAAAGGGTATTATTTCGTTTGTATTCATGAAGAGAATTATTTTCTTTCAATACTCCTAAGGGGTATTATTTCTTTCGTATTCATGAAGAGAACTATTGTTATTCCATTCCTTATTATTTTGTTGGAATAATCAGATATACCGGACTACTAGATACATGGTGAAATTTCATTGTTATTCCATTCATTATTCTCTTTGGAATAACTTCGTCTACGCACAATCTTGCATACATGGTGAAATTTGTTGTTATTCCATTCTTTATTATTCTGTTGAAATAATATCCGTCGGTGCGAATTTACTTTGATTTGGTTCCGATTCTTTTTATTATTCGTGGAATATCCTATTTGTGCATTTACGTGACGACCGTTCCATTCTTTATTATTCATTGGGAATAACTTTTCTGCATGCGATCTATCACACGATGGTGAATCCTTCCGTTATTCCATTCTTTATTATTCTGTTGGAATAACCTGTCTATGTGGATTACCACATGCATGGTGAATGATCCTTTGTATTCATTCCTTATTAAATTGTGAAAATGATCTGTTTACGTGAATTATGATGAAAGTAATAATATAAGCATTGGACTGTTGATTATGATGAAAGTCATAATAAAAGCATTGGACTGATGAAAATCATGGGTATATGTAGTATTAGTAAGTGTTATAATAAGTTATGCTGGTTATTATGTGGAAAAATGAAAGTTTCTTAGATATCACAAAGGGTTAAAAATTAGATTTTGGTGAAAATGGAACATGAAATTCAATTGACCATATCTCCTATTATATTTCAAATTTTTGAGTGAAGTCAAGTTCTAGAGTTAGATCTATGAGTTTTCTAACTTATCCAAGTGGAATCACTGGAAAAGGTGTTGTAGATTTTTGTGGGGTGATTTTAGCAAAGGAGTCAAAATCAGAAAATACCAAAAACTACTTGAGAAATTTAAAAGGGAATTTTCGGCCACTTAGTTTGTGAAATAAATTCCGGCCTTTTGGGACATGAAAATATAAAGTACCCACTGTCCAAAAATGAGCTCATTCTGACTTAAAATTACCAAGTTATGACCATTTTATTTTTATGATTTTCTGACGAAAACGGCTATAACTGGAGTTCTATAACTCCGATTGTAAGACCCCATCTTTTATGAATAAAAATAAATTTTCTATAAATATCTTTTTTGAATATTATGGAATAAATTTGATACAATGTTATAGTTATGGGTATTATTTATAAAATTTGTAAAGTACGCAAGTTGTTATATTATATTCGATTGGTCGGGGAATATTCGTTTTAACAGAGAATATTCGTACGACGACACAATCATTGGTGGCCCCCACAATGGAATTATTGTCGGATTGAGAAAACGACAAAAATATTTTATAACGGCAGAAGTTTTACCGTTAACTGTTGAAACACCTGGTGTTAAAAGTACAGGAATACGCGTGACTGCATAGTAGCACACAGTATTGATGCTTACGTAAGAAGTCACTCAGTTTTGTTCAATTATTGATTCAGTAATTGTTGCATAGTATCTCACGTTATTTGATTCAATTATTGTCGATATTTTATATATTATTAAATCTATAATTTAGACGACGAAGTTATTAATATTATTATTTGCAATATTAACGATGTCTAGAAGTTCTGTCAAGGAGAGGTTTGGTCACCTAATTGCGCATCAATAGGGAAAATATTTTATTGGAAAGCCCCCTCTTTCCTGGGAACCACCTGGTCGATTAATATTATGAATTATAATAATAATGATAAATGTTGTTTAAATATTTAGGTGATTTTTATGAAGTATTTATTATAAGTTTGGCGTATTATTTAGACCCCCACTTACCCATTTTCAAAATTATCGGTGGAAAGTTATCTCAATTCTATTTTATATATATATATATATATATATATAAGTATTATCTATTTATTTTTATATATATACGTGTTAGTTAAAATGGGTGGGGGGAAGGGGGGGAATCAAATTGTCACATAAAGGAGTATTATTTCATTATTGTATGTTAGTGGGTTTGAAAAAGATGGCAGAATAGATGAAGTATTTTGGCAGGATGCAATGGTTTTTTTTTTAAACCTTGGACTTATTTGCCAAATCATGCATTATATAGACAACCTATGAATTAGGATGCTTCCTAATTGGTTAAAGCTTTAAATTAGCATGTGTGGTTTTTTTTCTCATTGGTCAGCACATTGAAAAGAAAACTTTGATACATTGGAACCGTAAACTACGTCCGAATAAATTACTGTGCGTCCGTGATTTTTCTTAAATAGTATCCTTCCATTCTCCTATAAATAAGATGCTTAGTTAGAATTGAAATCACACCAGAAATTTTAGAGAATTCTCTTCTATAATCTTAAGCGTATTTCTTTAGAGTTTTAAGAAGTTTTGAGCGTAGTGCAAGTTTCCTTCAAGCATATCCTCGCCCTACCAGTCGGAATACTCTTCTTTTACGGTAAGGAGTATTATTTCTTTTGTATTCATGAAGAGAACTTCTGTTATTCCATTCTTATTATTCCGTTGGAATAACCTCGATACGCTGTGATCTACCCTATATACTTGGTGATTTACGTTGTTATTCCATTCATTAATATTCATTGGAATATATCACTGCATGCGTTTTACGACGGACCGGGTTCCATGTTCATTATTCGTTAGAACATTCTTTTCGGTGCGCTTTTCTGTTTGGGACTGTTTAAAATCTTTATTATTACATTGGAATATTGTATGCATGCGTTTTACGCCGGACTGGTTATGTCTTTATTATTCTCATTGGAACATCCACGCCTACGCGTTTTACGCTGACGACTTCGGTTCCATTATTTATTATTCATTGAATAACTTTGTCATCAAGCGGCACCGCATGCATGGTGATTTCTTTTGTTATTCCATTCTTTATTATACTCAGTTGGTTAAAGTTTTGCTCCATGAAATTAGTGGAATATCCTTGATGTTTGCGCTTCATCCTGTATCTTTTCATGGAAATATTATTCTGAGCATTCTTGAATTTTACTTTACAAAGAAGTATCATGTTGACAATTTGGACGTTATTAGTTCCTGAACAAATTAATTTTTGAACTTGTTTTATTGAATTCTTATATCATTATCATCATCCTCATGTTTATATTTTTTTTAAAGTCATCTGTGGCCTATAGTGCATAGATGGACTTGTTATGATTATGACCAGGGATTATTCGGTGTAATCATGACCGTAATGTTATAAATGATGTGGTAAAAGTCCTCATTGGCCCGTAGTGTATTGATGGACAATTATTGGCATGATCATGACCATTGATGAATACACGAATATCCTTGGCCCGTAGTGCATGGATAATTTGTGGTTGTGACCCTAATGAATATCATTGGTCGTAGTGCAGGGAGGATGTGGATTATTTATTAAGCTGAGTCTCAGCGATAAAAATGATGAAAAACCTTTTTTAATCATAAAAGATAGTATATTTTATTCTCTACTTGACTCTTTTAATGGATTGCATATTTCGTTTGCAGTTAAACTTGATGTCTATTGTATTTTATCAGTTTAACACTGTTGAGGACTAATGATAATTTATTCTGCATTATCTTAGTCATAATATTTCTTCTTGGGCTAGTTGAACTCACCCTTTCTTTCACTTTTTCTCTTCGTGAAATGAGAACGAAATGGACTAGTCGGGGAATGGGGTGACGGTCCAGATTATAGCATTAGTAGTCCTCACTATTCTGCTAAATAGTGTGACAATAAATGTAATGAGGACTTATTCTGAGAGTGGATATTGTCCAGAAGACAATATTTGTATTTAAACTCACAGCTCTTGTTGTATATTTAAGATTGTATTTGTATTTCTGTACCATGTATTTGGCGACTCAGAATAGGTGATGTATACCTATTTTGGGGGCGTCACACCGATGGCCACGAAATTTAAACTGGAGGCTCACGTTAACATGTATAAGATTGTGTCAAGATATTGGAATTTCTGGAGTTAAGCATGATAGGGCTAATTTTTTTAGTTTTTTTAGCTACACACTAAAAATAATTTTATAGGTTAATATCTTTGGCTTACATGCAAGATGTACTGTTGATTATTGGTTTTACAGTTGTATATCTTTGGCTTACGTGCAAGATGTACTGTTGATTATTGATTTTATAGTTGCATATCTTTGGCTTACGTGCAAGATAAATTGTTTAACGGTATGATTATAACCAGGGATCATTCGGTATAATCATGACCCATAATGTTATAGATGGTGGGATAAAAGTCCTCAGTGGCCTATAATGCATTGATGGACAATTTTTGGTATGATTATGACCAGGGATTATTCAGTATAGTCATGACCATTGATGATTTAATGAATATCTTTGGCCCGTAGTACATGGATGATTAGATGATGTGGTTTATTTATTAAGCTGAGTCTCAACGATAAAAATTGATGAAAACATTTTAAATCATAGAAGATAGTAGATATCATGCTTTACTTGACTCTTCTAATGAATTGCTTATTCCGCTACAGTTAAACTTTATGTCTATTGTATTTTATCAGTTTAACATTGTTAAAGACTAATGATAATTTATTCTGCATTATCTTAGTCATAATATTTTTCATCGGGCTAGTTGAGCTCACCCTTTCTTTCACTTTATTCTCTGTGAAATGAGAATATATTGGGAATTAGCCTGGGAACGGAGTGACGGTCCGGATGATGACAAGATTAGTAGTCCTTACTATTACATTAAATAGTGTGACAATAAATGTAATGAGAACTTCATTGAGTGTGGATATTGTCTAGATGACAATATTCTTATTAAAACTCTCAGTTTATGTTTTGTCGTATTTTACACGACAGTTGTATTATTAAGTTGTATTTGTATTTTTGTACCATGTATTTAGCGACTCAGAATAGGTGATGTATACCTCTTTTGGGGGCGTCACAGTTGGTATCAAAGCTTAGGGATACGATCTCTGGCTGAGATGTGAGACAAGAACTAGGAGGGGAGAGAGGGGAATTCCTTTGCTAGTATGACCTACCTAAGTTTATTTGGTATTTAATTGGTCGGTTAGAGTATAGGGATAATATGTGATATGTCAATTAACCCTTATTTTGTGACATTGTTTGAAAATGACATCTGAAAATGTTGAGATCAACAATGAAGCACATGAGACCGTTGAGTCACCAACGATCAATACCCAGGATAATGTGCAAATGGGAAGACAATAATCTCTCGTAAATAACAACACGATAATAATCGTCTGGGTGGCAACGACCATCGAACAATGATAACCATCGTGGGGGAAATTATCATGCCAAGAATGGTAACCACTTCGGTGGTAATCATGGCCAAGATAATAGAAGTGGAAAATTCAAGAAGAGAAGATTTAACGAAGATGGGAAGACGTTGGCAACAGTACCAATAACCGTTTTCAAGGAAGGAGAACGACCGCTAGTTAGATGCTATGGATGCGGAGAGGAGGGACACATAAGTCCAAACTGTTCACAGCCTTCCAAGGTATTTTTTAGTTGTGGAAAAGACGGTCACTTAGCCCGATTTTGTCGTGCAAAATCGGCAAACCAGAAATGATAACCACTTCGGTGGTAATCAGGGCCAAAACAATAAGAATGAACATTTCAAGAAGAGGAGATTCAACAATGATGGAAAGACGTCAGCACCAGCACCCGTAGTTAAGGAACGAGAACGACCACCTATCATATGCTTCAAATGCGGAAGGGAAGAACACATCAGTCCAAACTGCATGATGTCGTCCAAAGCATGTTATAATTATGGAAGAGAAGGTCACCTAGCCCGATTTTGTCGTTCACCGAAGACAAGTTCAGCTAGGATGGAGGCACCAAAGGCCGTCCCAGAAAAGTCAAAGCCGGTAGTGCAAGGGAGAGCGTTTGTGGTAACCTCCCAGAAAGCTAGGAACCCGAACGAGGTCATCACGGGTAAGCTTATCATAAACTCTAGCGAAGTATATACCTTATTTGATACCGGTTCTACCCATTCTTTTATTTCTCCTACTTGCGCTCAATGTTTAAATTTGACTCCGGAGAAATTAAACTTTGACTTATCTGTTGAAAATCCGTTGGGAGAAACCTTCATTACATCTACTATTTATAAGTCTTGTTTGGTTCAAATCGGTACCCTCACATTACCTGTCGATATTTTTTCATTGAAAATACTTGCATTTGACATAATTCTAGGGATTGATTGGTTAACTACTCATCATGCAAAAATTGATTATTTTCGTAAGGTTGTTAGCTTTTATATTCCTAACCAACCTATTATGCTAATTCAAGCAACCAAACCATTAAAATCAATCATCGCTATCTCAAGCCATAAAGCTATTCGCTTATTGAAAAACGGATGTCAAGCTTTCTTAGCTCATGTCACGGATCTAAACAAAAATACGTCAGTTTTGAATGATATTTCTATTGTTAATGAATTTTCTAACGTATTCCATGAAGAACTTCCTGGCCTACCCCCAGAACGTGAAATTGAATTTTGTATCGACCTTGAACCCAGACAAAACCCATTTCCAAAGCCCCATATCGAATGGCTCTATTGAACTTCGGGAGTTAAAAACCCAATCAGTAGGAATTGTTAGACATTGGCTTTATTCGTCCTAAGTACTTCTCCTTGGGGTGCTCCTGTTCTATTCGTGAAGAAGAAAGATGGGAGTATGCGACTTTGTATTGATTATCGGGAGTTGAATCATGTCACCATCAAAAATAGGTACCCATTGGCACGTATTGATGACCTGTTTGACCAGTTGCAAGGCACCAAATTCTTTTTAAAGATTGATCTTCGTTTCGGATATCACCAATTGAAGATTAGAACCAATGACATTCCAAAAATGGCTTTTAGAACTCGGTACGGGCATTATGAATTCCTAGTCATGTCTTTTGGATTGACTAATGCTCCTACTGCTTTTATGGATGTAATGAACCGAGTATTCAAGGAATATTTGGATCACTTTGTGGTCGTCTTTATTGATGACATCCTTATTTATTCCAAAAGATGTGAAGATCATAAGCAACACTTGAGTCTGATACTCCAAAAGCTTCGTGAATATAAGCTTTATGCCAAGTTAAAGAAATGTGAGTTCTGGCTTGAGGAAGTAGCATTCCTTGGGCACGTAGTATCAAGTCATAGAATATCTGTTGACCCAGCAAAGATTGAAGCTATTCAAAGCGAGGAGCAACCCAAATCAGTGACCGAAGTACGTAGCTTTCTCGGCTTAGCTGATTATTATCGGAAATTCATGGAAGGATTTTCTCGAATCGCTACTCCATTAACTCAGCTGACTCGGAAAGATACAAAATTCGGTTAGAGCGAGGAATGTGAGAAAATAGTTTTCAAGAACTCAAGAGAAGACTCATTTCAGCGCCTGTTCTGACAATACCATCTGGCTCGGAGGGATTTGTCATCTACAGTGATGCTTCAGTCAAAGGGTTAGGATGTGTTCTCATGCAACATGGGAAAGTCATAGCCTATGCCTCTCGACAACTCAAAGAATATGAAAGGAATTATCCTACTAATGATCTAGAGTTGGCAGTTGTTGTCTTCGCACTTAAAATTTGGAGGCATTACTTGTATGGGGAGAAAGTGGAGATCTTTACGGATCATAAAAGCCTCAAATATTTCTTCACTCAAAAGGAACTCAATATGCGACAAATGGAAGTTGGCTTGAACTATTGAAAGATTATGATCTTACCATCCAATACCATCCCGGAAAAGAAGCGTGGTAATGACGCATTGAGTGTAAGATCATACGCGGTACAAGTGCGATATTGTCAACGCAAAGGCCCATCTTGTATGACTTGCAAAGGATGGAAATAGAGATAAAGACTCAGGGACCCACGTGATGATGTATGTAATATATACGAGTAGAACCGACTTTAATCGATAAAGTTAAAGTCGCTTTCAAGCTGAGACACGGAGCCGATGTGTATGAGGAAGAAAGTACAAGAAGGTGCTATGCCAGAAGCAAGAATCGATGAAGAAGGAATACTTCGAGTCAAATCCAGACTTTGTGTTCCTAACGACCCTGAGTTAAAGTATAAAATCATGATGGAGGCGCACAACACACCGTTTATAATCCATCTTGGGAGTACCAAAATGTATCATGACCTTCGACATATATTTTGGTGGAGTAATATGAAGAGGGAGATAGCGTTGTTTATCTCAAGGTGTTTAACTTGTCAATGAGTCAAGGCGGAACATCAAGTACCAAAAGATCCATTGCAACCACTTGAAATTCTAGAATGGAAGTGGAAGCACATTACCATGGATTTCGTTACTGGTCTTCCCAAGGTTTCTCAAGGCATAGATGCAATTTGGGTCATTGTTGATAGATTGACCAAGTCCGCTTCATTTCTTACCTATACGAAACTTATACACTTGAACGCCTTTGCTCGTATGTACATAAACGAGGTTGTAAGATTGCATGGTATGCCAAAGATCCATAGTTTCGATCGAGACCCAAGATTCACTTCACGATTTTGGGTTAGTTTGCAAAAAGCTATGGGCACGGATTTACGATTTATTTAGTGGCATATCATCCTCGAGACGGATGGACAATCGAGAGAGGACTATTCAAACTCTTGAGGATTTATTAAGACTCTGTGTCCTTGACTTCAAGGGAAGTTGGGACAAGTTCTTACCGTTGGTGGAGTTTTCCTACAATAACAATTATCAAGCAAGTATTGGAATGGCTCCATTCGAAGCATTGTATGGAAGAAAGTTTCGTTCTCCAATATGCTAGGATGAGGTGGGTGAAGCAACGTTGTTGGGACCGAAGTTAGTACGTATGACTACGAAAAAGATACAAATGATCCGACAACGTATAAAAACCTCACAAGACCGAGAAAAGAGTTATGCTGATCTTTATTGAAAGGACGTGGAATTCGATATTGGAGATCATGTGTTGTTACGTGTTGCTCCATGGAAAAGAGTTACGAGATTTGGAAAGAGAGGAAAGCTCAATCCTCGATTCATTGGCCCATTTTTAATCATTGATCGAGTAGGGACTGTAGCCTATAGACTTGCTTTACCGCCAATTATGTCTCGTGTTCATAACGTTTTTCATATATCCATGTTACGTAAATATGTGAAAGACCCGAACCACATTATTGAGTTAGAACTGCATTTAAATAGCGGAAGATTTAACGTATGAAGAGGTTCATGTTCAAATCTTGGATAAAAGGAGCATATTCTACGCTCCAAGGATATACCTCAAGTCAAAGCTTTATGGAGGAACCACGATGTTGAGAAAATGACCTGAGAGTTAGAATCTGAAATGAAATTAAGGTATCCTTACCTCTTCGACATACCAGTGCGATACCATTCTAATTTCGAGGGCTAAATTTCATAAGAAGGGGAGATTGTAAGACCCCAGCTTTTGTGAATAAAAATGAATTTTCTATAAATATCATTTTTGAATATTATGGAATAAATTTGATATAATGTTATAGTTATGGGTATTATTTATAAAATTTGCAAAGTACGCAAGTTGTTATATTATATTCGATTGGTCGGGGAATATTCGTTTTAACAGGGAATATTCGTACGATGGCATATGTGACGCCTCCAAAATAGGTATAAAACACCCATTCTGAGTCGCCAAAATACATGGTATAGAAAGAAAACTACAACTTTGATAATACAGATGTCGTGTAGAATACTTACAATACAACTGTGAGTTTGAATACAAATATTGTCTTAGACAATATACACACCCAAATAAGTCCTCATTAATTATTTATACACTATTTTACAGAGATAGTGAGGAGATACCTAAAACATCTTCCTAGAACCATCACTCCATACCCCGACTCGATCCTCGCTTATGTTCTCACCTCACGGAGAAGAAAATGGAACAAAAAGGAAAAGGTGAGCTCAACTAGCCCAAGAAGAACATTATGACTAAGATAATATACAACAAATTATCGTTAGTCTTCAACAGGAAAAATCTAATGTAATACAATAGACAACAAGTTTTAGATCAACAAATACAATGGAATAAAGAATCCATTGTAAGAGTCACGTAGAGAAAGAATTCTACCGTCTTCTAAGGTTTAAAAGTCCATCATCAATAGTTTATCCTCGTAATAATAATCAATATACATCTTTAATCATCTTTGCACTATGTGCCAAAGATATTCATTCAGTATCACCAATTGGTCATGTTCATCTCAACATTGCTCATCTTCGCACTACGCCAAAGATATTCATTAGTAAATCATTCATCTTTGCACTACGTGCCAAAGACATTCATTTATATCACCATTTAGGATCGAGGATGATGAAAAATATTTTCAAAGAAACGAATCCAATTGAAACAAAATGACAAGGATTAAGGATTAAGGATTCGTACATTGTTTTACCCACGCCCAAGAATACTTCGAAAATAATCATATTGGTGTAAAATTCAAGAATGATCAAAACATGGATACAATCAAAGCTAGTATCCAGAATAGATATTTTGGACAAAAAGAAAAAAATTTTATTTTTCTATGAATAAGGTCGTATTCGTGAATAAAGGTCAGATATCGTGAATAAAGGTCGTGATACGTGAATAGTAACCCCGACACAACAAGCTCCAAATTTGATAAAAAAGTTCACCAATACTTCATCATAATGATATTGAAGAAAAAATATCATTTAAGAAGAAAATAATACCCTTTACCTCAAAATAACCGCATTTCCGATGAATTTCAGATATAGTCGATGTAAACTCGCACCGTATAGCAACACTCAAAGTATACTCACAAGAATACGCCGATAATATAGAGAGAGAAAGAGAGAAAACTTAGTTTTCGTGTGATTTTCAATTCTAACTTAGCCTCTATTTATAGAAAACGCTAGAACATAAAAGGAGACTAAATTAATAAAATATATTATTTTTTTTTTTTTCCTCCACGATCCTTACTAGTCAAGTTAGCCACCAGCCATCTTTGAACCAAAAGATAGCAAAGCCCACATGTGTTTGAATAAAAGTGGGCCCACCTATAATTTAATAAAAATCATTTTATCTCAAACTTCAATAATTCACAATAAATAGCCCTTTTATCAGAAAATTCGAATCTCGCGATTTTTTATAGGAATTTCAATTCTCTACCACTTTGCAGAAGAAATTTTTTCCAAATTCCAAATAAAAATTGACCAAAATCCATAAATAGGCGATTTTATAGTCTATAATCAATTTTCGGTCAAGAATTGTGTCCACCGACACACAAAACATATGTTAAACATTTAATGCCACAAAATACTCTACCTCCTCATATACTCACATATCCCACATTCATTATAAAAATATCACCGTTAATATATTATTAAAATAATATATTTAAATGAATTATTTTATCAGAAAAAGATAAAATATTAATTTTCAACAATTGTCACATTAAAAATTTTCTCCATCTATATCCACATAAAATAAATATTTTCTTTATCAATAATTAATTATTTAAAATAATATTACGTAATCACAAGATCGATAACTGTGCCGCTTCTCAGAAAGACAGGGCTTTCCAATAAGGATTTCTCCTTACCTCTGCCGCAATTAGGTGACCAAACCTCTTTTTAGATGTAACTTTCTAGACATTGTCAATAATTTTATCTCGATAATATTATTCAAATAATATGAATTATTGATCCGATAATGGAAAATATCGCGGTGTTGACAAATTATGAAACAATAATAATATAAATATCAACGCGGCAATTATTGAATCAATAAGATAAAATAATGAATAAAGAATTATCGTAATAATTATTGAAAAAGGCCTTTACGTAAGGATCAATAATTCAACAACATCAGGTAATAATGCCAGGCTATCGTCTTAATGATATTATCAGATTTTAACCACCGTGTAACCCAAAAGTGTTAACGGTAATAATTTACGTCGTTATTTATAAAACTCAATCTTTGCTGCTTTCCTTCATCCAACCATTTTCCGTTATGGGCCCCATTAATGATCGCTTTGGTCAGATTTGAGAGATTCGACAAAAAGAATATTCCACCACCAAACGAATATTCCTAACAATAATGAATATTTTATAACCACTTGCTTATTTTGTAAACTTTGCACATTTCACCCACAACCAAAGAATTATATCAAATTAACCCTTATTAATTTAGAATAATGAATAAAGGAAAATTCAATTTTATTTATAATAAGTTGGGGTCTTACAACCTCCCTCCTCCTTATGAAATTTTCATCCTCGAAATTGACGACGCATACGGTATATCGAAAAAAGGTGAGGGTACCTCGCTTTCATCTCCGATTCCAACTCCCATGTCATTTCCTCAATCGCATGGTTTCTCCACAAAACCTTAACTTGTGGTATAACCTTCGTATGTAAGACATGCTCTTTCCTATCCAAAATCTCAACAGTATCTCCTCGTAGGTTAAATCTTCACTATCTCTCGTCGGGTTCTAATGCAATAATGTGGTTCGGGTCTTTCACATATTTACGAAGCATAGATATGTGGAATACATTGTGAACACGAGACATACTGGAGGTAACGCGAGTCTATAGGCTACGCTTTCTATTATTGGTCAAGAATCTCAAATGGACCAACAAACCTGGATTGAGCTTTCCTCTTTTCCCAAATCTTGTAACTCCTTTCCATGGAGCAATACGTAATACAATACATGATCTCCAATATTAAACTCCACGCCCTTTCTACGAAGATCAAGATAACTCTTTTGTCGATCTTGTGAAGTTTGAATACGTTGTCGAATCATTTGGATCTTTTCTCGTAGTCATAATGCATTTAATTTCGTCCCAACAATGTTGCTTCTCCCACCGTCGCCCCAACATAATTGGAGAACGACATTTTCGGCCCATAACGCCTCAAATGGAGCCATGCCTATACTTGTTTCGATAATCTGTTGTTGTAGGAGAATTCCACCGCTGGTAGGTACTTATCCCAACTTCCTTTGAAATCTAGGACACGTAGTCTTAATAGATCTTCAAGGGTTTGAATAGTCCTCTCGATTGTCCGTCCTGTTTCGAGGATGGTATCTTTGAATCAATCAGAACTGCGCCCATAGCTTTCTCGCAAGCTAACCCAAAATCTTGAAGTGAATCTCGTCACGATCCCAAACTATGGATACTGGCATGCCATGCAATCGCATAATCTCATTCACGCACATACGAAAGCAAAACGCTCAAGGGATAAGTCTCGCGACGGTAGAAGAAATGGGGCGACTTGGTTAATCTATCAACAATAACCCAAATCAGATCTACGCCTTGAGAAACTTTGGGAAGACTCAGAACAAAATCCATAGTAATGTGTTCCCATTTCCATTCCTAATCTCAAGTGGGTTGCAATGGACCTTTTGGCACTTGATGCTCGCTTTACACGCTGACAAAGTTAAACATCTTGAGATAAACTCCGCAATCTCTCTCTTCATATTGTTCCACCAAAATGTATGTCGAATATCATGATACATTTTGGTACTCCTGTGATGGATTGCAAACGGGGTGTTGTGTGCCTCCATCATGATTTTATGCTTCAAATCGAGTCGTTCGAACGTTAAAGTCTAGAATTGACTCAAGTATTCCTTCTTCATCAATTCTTGCTCCAAATAGCTCCTTCTTGACTTTCTTCTTCATAACGCACGCCCTGTGTCCGTAGCTCGAAAGCAAATTTTAACTTTATCGATTAAAGTTCGGTTCTACTTGCATATTCGCCATCATTACGTGGGTCCCCTGAGTCTTTAATTCTACCTCCATCCCTTGCAAGTCATAAAAATGGGCCTTTGCGTTGACAATATTGCACTCAGACTTGCATATGATCTTCTACTCAACGCGCTACCACTACGCTCGCTTTTCCAGATGATATTGAATAGTGTGATCGTAATCTTCAATAGCTCAAGTCAACGTCGTTGCCGCATGTTGAGTTCTTTATGGGTGAAGAAATATTTGAGGCTTTTATGGTTCAGATAAATCTCCACTTTCTCCCCATACAAGTAATGTCTCCATATTTTCAACGCAAAAACGACTGCTGCCAACTCTAGATCACGAGTAGGATAATTCCTCTCATATTCTTTGAGTTGTCGTGAGGCATAGGCTATGACTTTCCCATGTTGCATGAGAACACATCCTAACCCCTTTCCGTAAGCATCATCAGATAATAAATCCATCCGAACCAGATGGTATTATTAGAACAAAGTGCCGAAAATGAGTCTCTCTTGAGCTCTTGGAAACTCTTCTCACATTCCTCGCTTCCATAAGAATTTTGCATCCTTCCGAGTCATTTGAGTTAATCTGAGTAGCGATTCGAGAAAATCCTTCCATAAATCTCCGATAATAACCAAATTTAAGCCGTAAAGTCGCAGATTTGGCCACCGACTTTGGTTGCTCTAACTTTGTATTGCTTCAATCTTCGCCGTCAACAGATACTCCATGTTTTGACACCACGCGCTCAAGGAATGCTACTTCCTCAAGCCGTAACTCGATTTCTTCAAATTTTGGCATAAAGCTTGTGTTCACGAAGTCTTTGTAGTACCCAATTTCAAATGGTGCTCATGATCTTCACTTTTGGAATAGATGAGGATGTCATCAATAAAGACAACAACGAACCCGATCCAAATATTCCTTGAATACACGGGTTCATCATATCCATGAAAGCAAAGCAGGAGCATTGGTCAATCCAAAAGACATGACTAAGAATTCATAATGCCCGCATCGAGTCCTCAAGGCGCTCTTTGAATATCCTCGCTTTTAATCTTCAAATTGATGATATCCGTAAGCGAAGATCGATCTTTGAAAAGAATTGTGCTCCTTCAGAATCGGGTCAAACAGTCATCAATGCGAGGTAGTGGATACCTATTCTTGATGGTGACATGGTTTAATTCTCAGTAGTCAATACAAAGTCGATACCCCGTCTTTCTTCTTTACAAATAAAACAGAGCACCCCAAGGAGACGACCAGGGACCTAATGAAACCGATGTCTAATAATTCTCAGAGTTGGACTTTTAACTCCTCAAGTTCAATAGAGCCATTCGATATGGGGTTTTAGAAATGGGTTTGGTACCGGCTCAAGGTCAATAAAGAATTCAACATCACGCTCGGGGTAAACCAGAAGCTCTTTCAGAAATACATCGGGAATTCCAACCACGTAAATATTATTCAAATCGACTTGTCTTTATTCAAATCCATAACATGGGCTAAGAAAGCTTGACATTCGCTTTTCAATAAAACGAATAGCTTTGTGGGCTTGATATGACAAAGTGGATCGATTTTAGTGGTTTAGTGGTTTGAATTGTATTACAAAGTTGGTTAGGAATATGAAAACTAACAACACTTAAAACAATCAATTTTGGCATGATGAGTGGTTAACCAATCAATTCCTAAAATCACATCAAAAACAAGTATCTTTAAAGAGATAAGATCAACAGTAATGTGATAGTGCCAACTTGGATCATGCAAGATTTATAAATCGTAGATGTAACGAAGGTTTCACCCAACTGAGTTTCAACAGATAAATAAAATCTAATTTCTCCTGAGTCAAGTTTAAACGTTGAGCACAAGTAGGAGAGATATAAAAGAATGGGCGTAACCCAGATTCAGTAAGGTATAAACTTCGCAAGAATTCAAGATTAGTTTATCTGATCACCTCGCTCGGGTTCCTCACGCTTTTGGCCACCACGATAAAAAGCTCTTCCAGAACCGCCGATTTTGACTTATCCGGAAATTTCTGAATCACCACTCCCACTTGAACTTGGTTTCGCTTATAGTACAATCTTGAGCGATGTGGCCTTCCTTTCCACAACTTGTAACATACCTTGGATTGTTGTGGATACCAATGATATGTCCTCCTTCCCGCATTTGTAACATCTAACTGGCGCCGTTTCTCCTCCCCTAGCATTTGTTGTTGGTGTTGGTGCTGCTGTTAATGTCTTCCCGTCATTGTTGAATCTTCTTTTTCTGAAATTTCCACTTGAGTCACCTCTCCTATTATCATGTCCAGGATTACCACCTAAGTGGTTACAAATTTTGTCCGTATTCTTTCCTCCTCGCTGGTTATCATCGTTCTGATGACTACCCTGATTGTGGTCCCTCGGTTGAGTATACTCACTATCTCGCTCTAATAACTGAGCCATGTTGACAACATCTGAATACAGAGAAAATTTATGAGAGATAAGGTATCGATTTAATCTCCGGTTTTAGACCTCTCGTAAACATACGCGCCATTCGTTCCTCATTCTCCACCAAATGAGGTGCAAACCGGATAATTTCGCGAACCTTGCCTCGCATCGAGACACCACATATGTTGTTCTCGCTCGAAGTCTAATAAACTCTACCTCCTTCATACGACGAATACTTTCTCGGAAAGTACTTGTCATTGAACAGATTTCAAATCTTTCCCAAGACATGTTAAGCAGATCCGGTCAGGTACGCTTCATGATTCCCACAAGAATCAGCTTCACCACGAAACATAAAGGTGGCAAATGGAACCTTGTGTTCCTCCGCACACCCCAAGACATCGAATATTTTGGTAATTTGCTTGACCCACGTTTCGCTTGATCGGATCCAAATTTTCCATGGAAATCTGGTGGTCCCAACTCCTCGAATCGCTTGGTCATGGATGCATCAGCAAGCGTTGCCATCATTTCCACCAGATTTTGTACACGAGTCTCCTCGTCTCGATTTTGTATGAATCGCAAAAAGCTTCTAAACATCCCGTCGTCCATTATTTGCTCAAATGGCGTTGTTCACAGGAGGAACATTGCCACTGCTGCACGTTTCTTCTCGATTGGTGAAAGTACGGTGTTCCACGGGCCTCATAAACTCCATTGTTAACGTTCTCAGCAGCCCATTCTTAAACATCGCCATAAAACAAGGGTTAATTAAACAAATTAACATATCACATAATATCCTATATTATGACCAACCAACAAATAAGCTTAGGTAGGACACACTAGGCGAAGGATTTACCTCGCTCTCCCTCCTAGTTCTATTCCCCGATCTCGCCCGGAGATCATATCCCTAAGCTCGATATTAATCGTGACGCCCCAAAATAGGTATACAACACCCATTCTCGAAGTCGCCAAAATACATGGTATAGAAAGCAAACTACAACTTTGACAATACATGTATGTCGTGGGTGTAATACTTACAATACAACTGTGAGTTTGAATACAAATATTGTCTTCAGATAATATACACACCCAAATAAGTCCTCATTAATTATTTATACACTATTTTACGTAGATAGTGAGGATGCCTAAAACATCTTCCTAGAACCATCACTCCATACCCCGACTCGATCCTCGCTATGTTCTCACCCTCCCGAGAAGAAAAATGGAACAAAAAGGAAAAGGGTGAGCTCAACTAGCCCAAGAAGAACATTATGACTAAGATAATATACAACAAATTATCGTTAGTCTTCAACAGGAAAAATCTAATAGAATACAATAGACAACAAGTTTTAGATCAACAAATACAATGGAAATAAAGAATCCATTGTAAGAGTCACGTAGAGAAAGAATTTCACCGCCTTCTAAGGTTTAAAAGTCCATCATCAATAGTTTATCCTCGTAATAATAATCAATATACATCTTTAATCATCTTTGCACTACAAAGCCAAAGATATTCATTCAGATCACCGGTTGGTCATGTTCATCTCAACACTGCTCATCTTTGCACTACTACGCCAAAGATATTCATTAGTAAATCATTCATCTTTGCACTACAGGCCAAAGACATTCATTTATATCACCATTTAGGACTGAGGATGATGAAAAATATTTTCAAAGAAACGAATCCAGTGAAACAAAATGACAAGGATTAAGGATTAAGGATTCGTACATTGTTTTACCCATGTCCAAGAATACTTCGAAAATAATCATATTGGTGTAAAATTCAAGAATGATCAAAACATGGATACAATCAAAGCTAGTATCCGTAATAGATATTTTGACAAAAGAAAAAATTTTATTTTTTTTGAATAAAGGTCGTATTCGTGAATAAAGGTCAGATACGTGAATAAAGGTCGATACGTGAATAGTAACCCCCACACAACAAGCTCCAAATTTGATAAAAAAGTTCACCAATACTTCATTATAATGATATTGAAGAAAAAAATATCATTTAAGAAGAAAATAATACCCCTTACCTCAAAATAACCGTATTTGATGAATTTCAGATAAGGTCGATGTAAACTCGCACCAGATAAAGAACACTCAAAGTATACTCACAAGAATACGCCGATAATATAGAGAGAAAGAGAGAAAACTTAGTTTTCGGTGTGATTTTCAATTCTAACTTAGCCCTCTATTTATAGGAAAATGCTGTAGCATGAAAGCTTTATACTAAATTAATAAAATATATTATTTCTTTTTTTTTTCCTCCACGCATCCTTACTAGTCAAGCTAGCCACCACCATCTTTGAACCAAAAGATAGCAGCCCACATGTGTTGAATAAAAGTGGGCCCCTTACCTATAATTTAATAAAATCATTTTATTATTCAAACTTCAATAATTCACAATAAATAGCCCTTTTATCGAAAAATTGAATCTCGCGATTTTTATAGGAATTTCAATTTCTACCACTTTGCGTAAGAAATTTTTTCCAAATTCCAAATAAAAATTGACCAAAATCCATAAATAAAGCGATTTTATACCTATAATCAATTTTCTATCAAGAATTGTGTCCACCGACACACAAAACATATGTTAAACATTTAATGCCACAAAATACTCTACCTCCTCATATACTCACATATCCCACATTCATTATAAAATATCACCGTTAATATATTATTAAAATAATATATTTAAATGAATTATTTTATCAGAAAAAGATAAAATATTAATTTTCAACAATTGTCACATTAAAAATTTTCTCCATCTATATCCACATAAAATAAATATTTTCTTTATCAATAATTAATTATTTAAAAATAATATTACGTAATCACAAGATCGACAACCGTGCCGTTCTCAGAAAAGGGCTTTCCAATAAGGATTTCTCTCACTTGGCGCAAGTAATTAGGTGATCAAACCTCTTTTTAGATGTAACTTTCTAGACATTGTCAATAATTTTATCTCGATAATATTATTCAAATAATATGAATTATTGATCTGATAATGGAAAATACTGTGCAGTGACAATTATTGAAACAATAATAATATAAATATCAACGCGGCAATTATTGAATCAATAAGATAAAATAATGAACAAAGAATTCATCGTAATAATTATCGAGTAAAGGCCTTCTTACGTAAGGATCAATAATTCAACAATATTGTAATACTGTCTGTGTTATCAGTAACCAACGCATATTCATCGTATTTTAACCACTGTGTAACCCAACAATGTTGTTAATTGTAATAATTTACGCCGTTATTTATAAAACTCAATCTTTGTCGCCTTCCTTCATCCAACCGCTTTTCCGTTATGGGCCCCACCAATGACTACGGCTGCATGCAGACGGAGAAAACAAAAAGAATATTCCACCACCAAACTAATATTCCCTAATAATAATGAATATTTTATAACCACTTGCTTATTTTGTAAACTTTGCACATTTCACCCACAACCAAAGAATTATATCAAATTAACCCTTATTAATTTAGAATAATGAATAAAGGAAAATTTAATTTTATTTATAATAAGTTGGGGTCTTACAGCATAATCATTGGTGGCCCCCACAACGGAATTATTGTCGGATTGAGAAAATGACAAAAATATTTAATAACGGCGGAAGTTTTACCGTTAACTGTTGAAACACCTGGTGTTAAAAGTACAGGAATACGCGTGATTGCATAATAGCACACAGTATAGATGCTTACGTAAGAAGTCACTCAGCTTTGTTCAATTATTGATTCAAAAATTGTTGCATAATATCTCACGTTATTTGATTCAATTATTGTCGATATTTTATATATTATTAAATCAATAATTGAGACGACGATGTTATTAATATTATTATTTGCAATATTAACGATGTCTAGAAATTCTGTCAAGGAGAGGTTTGGTCACCTAATTGCGCGCCAATGGGGAGAAATTCATATTGGAAAGCCCCCTCTTTTATAGGAACGACCTGGTCGATTAATATTGTGAATTAAAATAATAATGATAAATGTTTTTAAAATATTGAGGTGATTTTTATGAAGTATTTATTGTAAGTTTGGCGTATTATTTAGACCCCCACTTACCCAATTTTAAAATTATCGGTGGAAAGTTATCTCAATTCTATTATATATATATATATATATAAGTATTATTTATTTATATATTTATATATATACGTGTTAGTTAAAATGGGTGTGGGTGTGGGTGGGGGAAGGGGGGAATCAAATTGTCACATAAAGGAGTATTATTTCATTATTGTATGTTAGTGGGTTTGAAAAAGATGGCAGAATAGATGAAGTATTTTGGTAGGATGCAATGGTTTTTTTTTCAAACCTTGGACTTATTTGCCAAATCATGCATTATATAGACAACCTGTGAATTAGGATGCTTCCTAATTGGTTAAAGCTTTAAATTAGCATGTGTGGTTTTTTTTCTCATTAGTCAGCACATTGAAAAGAAAACTTTGATACATTGGAACCGTAAACTACGTCCGAATAAATTACTGTGCGTCCGTGATTTTTCTTAAACAGTATCCTTCCATTCTCCTATAAATAGGATGCTTAGTTAGAATTGAAATCACACCAAAAATTTCAGAGAATTCTCTCCTATAATCTTGAGCGTATTTCTTTAGAGTTTTAAGAAGTTTTGAGCGTAGTGCAAGTTTCCTTCAAGCATATCCTCGCCCTACCAGTCGGAATACTCTTCTTTTACGGTAAGGGATATTATTTCTTTTGTATTCATGAAGAGAACTTCTGTTATTCCATTCTTATTATTCTATTGGAATAACTCGATAATGCTGGTCTCACCCTATACTTGGTGATTTTTGTTGTTATTCCATTCGTTAATATTCTTTGGAATATCCTCTCTGGCGCTTTTACGTGGGACCGGGTTCCGCCTTTTTTATTATTCATTGGAACATCCTATTTGCCAAGGTGCTTTTTTTACGCCTGGGAATTCGGTTCCGCTTCTTTATTATTCTGTTGAATATCATGTCTGCATGCTTTTACGCCGGAATTCGGTTCGTCTTTATTATTCTTTTTGAACATCCCGCTTGGCGGTGCTTTTTTACGCGGACCGGGTTCCGCTTTTTATTATTCCATTGGAATATCCTCGCATGCATGCGTTTTTACGGACTGGTTAAAATCTTTATTATTACTGTTGGAACATCCTGCCTATGCGTTTTATGCCCCGACCTAGTTCCGTTATTTATTATTCATTGGAATAACTCGTCTACGCTGAAGTACCACATGCATGGTGATTTCTTTTGTTATTCCATTCTTTATTATACTCGGTTGGTTAAAGTTTTGACTTCTATACTCCATGAAATTAGTGGAATATCCTTGATGTTTCAAGGCTTCATCCAAAGATCTTTTCATGGAAATATTCTTCCGAGCATTCTTGAATTTTACTTTACAAAGAAGTATCATGTTGACAATTTGGACGTTATTAGTTTCCTGAAAAATTAATTCTTGAACTTGTTTTATTGAATTCTTATATCATTGTCATCATCCTCATGTTTATATTTTTTTAAAGTCATCTCGTGGCCTATAAGTGCATAGATGGACTTGGTATGATTATGACCGAGGATTATTCGGTGTAATCAGTACCGTAATGTTACAAATGATGTGGTAAAAGTCCTCATTGGCCCGTAGTGCATTGATGGACGGTTGTTGGCATGATCATGACCATTGATGAATACGAATATCCTGGCCCGTAGTGCATGGATAATTTGTGGTCGTGACCTAATGAATATCCTTGGTCGTAAAAGTGAGGAGGATGTGGATTATTTATTGTCGAGTCTCAATGATAAAAATGATGAAAAACCTTTTTCAATCATAAAAGATAGTAGATTTATTCTCTACTTGACTCTTTTAATGGATTGCATATTCCACCGCAGATTAAACTTGATGTCTATTGTATTTTATCGGTTTAAATCACTGTTGAAGACTAATGATAATTTATTCGCATTATCTTAGTCATATTATTTCTTCGGGCTAGTTGAGCTCACCCTTTCTTTTTCGTTCTCTTCAGAAATGAGAACGAATGGACTAGTCGGGGAACGGAGTGACGGTCCCAGATTATAAGATTAGTATTTCTCACTATTCTCGTTAAATAGTGTGACAATAAATGTAATGAGGACTTATTCGAGAGTGGATATTGTCCGTAAGATAATATTTGTATTTAAACTCACAAATTTCTTGTTGTATATTTAAGATTGTATTTGTATTTGCATACCATGTATTTGGCTACTCGTAATAGGTGATGTATACCTATTTTGGGGCGCCACAATCGATAATATACTAAATTTAAACCGGAGGCTCACGTTAACATGTATAAGATTGTGTCAAGATATTGGAATTTTCGGAGTTAAGCATGATAGGCTAATTTTTTAGTTTTTTAGCTACACACTAAAAAATAATTTTATAGTTAATATATTTGGCTTATACGCAAGATGTAATTGTTGATTATTGGTTTTACAGTTGTATATCTTTGGCTTACGTGCAAGATGTCTTCGTTGATTATTGGTTTTATAGTTGCATATCTTTGGCTTACGTGCAAGATGTACTGTTGATTATTGGTTTTACAGTTGTATATCTTTGGCTTACGTGCAAGATAAATTATTTAATGGTATGATTATAACCAAGGATTATTCGGTATAATCATGACCCGTAATGTTATAGATGATGGGATAAAAGTCCTCAGTGGCCTGTAATGCATTGATGGACAGTTTTTGGTATGATTATGACCAGAGATTATTCGGTATAGTCATGACCATTGATGATTTAATGAATATCTTTGGCCCGTAGTACATGGATGATTAGATGATGTGGTTTATTTATTAAGCTGAGTCTCAGCGATAAAAATTGATGAAAACTTTTTAAATCATAGAAGATAGTAGATATCATGCTTTACTTGACTCTTCTAATGAATTACTTATTCCGCTGCAGTTAAACTTGATGTCTATTGTATTTTATCAGTTTAACATTGTGAAAGACTAATAATAATTTATTCTGCATTATCTTAGTCATAATATTTCTTACTGGGCTAGTTGAGTTCACTCTTTCTTTTACTGTTCTCTTCAGAAAAATGAGAATATAGCTGGGACGAGTCGGGAAACGGAGTGACGGTCCAGATGATAGTATTAGTAGTCCTTACTATTCTGTTAAATAGTGTGACAATAAATGTAATGAGGACTCCATTGAGTGTGGATATTGTCTAGATGACAATATTCTTATTAAAACTCTCAGATTATGTTTTGTCGTATTTTACACGACAGTTGTATTATTAAGTTGTATTTGTATTTTTGTACCATGCATTTAGCGACTCAGAATAGGTGATGTATACCTCTTTTGGGGGCGTCACAATTGGTATCAAAGCTTACGGATACGATCTCTGGCTGAGATGTGAGACAAGAACTAGGAGGGGAGAGACAGAGAATTCCTTTGCTAGTATGACCTACCTAAGTTTATTTGGTATTTAATTGGTCGGTTAGAGTATAGGGATAATATGTGATATGTCAATTAACCCTTGTTTTGTGATAGTGTTTGAAAATGGCATCTGAAAATGTTGAGATCAACAATGAAGCACATGAGACCATTGAGTCACCAACGATCAATACCCAGGATAATGTGCAACAGGAAGACAATAATCCTCAGGTAAATAACAACACGATAATAATCGTACCGGTGGCAACGGCCATCGGAACAATGATAACCATCGTGGGGGAAATTATCATGCCAAGAATGGTAACCACTTCGGTGGTAATCATGGCCAAGATAATAGAAGTGGAAAATTCAATAAGAGAAGATTTAACGATGATGGAAAGACGTCGGCAGCAGCACCAATAACCGTTTTCAAGGAAGGAGAACGGCCGCCAGTTAGATGCTATGGATGCAGAGAGGAGGGACACATAAGTCCAAACTGTTCACAGCCTTCTAAGGTATTTTTTAGTTGTGAAAAAGACGGTCACTTAGCCCGATTTTGTTGTGCACCAAAGTCAAATCCAACTGGGACGGTGGCACCAAAGGCGGATATATATTCAAATAGAGTTTTATTTAAAATCCTTTATTAAATATATATTAAGTTTTATTTAAAAATCCTTTTTTATATATTAAAATTTGTAAATCAAACACTCGAAATATTTATTTTTAAAAGGTTTCTTTGTCCATCACCATTGTCAATATGAATGATGGAATATTAGCATAATTAACAAGACGAATAATACAATAAATTGGAACAACTTAGTTGAAAACCGAGACATAGCAGAGCTATTGTCCTAAAAAGTGATTTCGCCCCCACTGATAATAATCACGGTACAAATGAGTTGCCGGTGGTCACTCTCCAGGATTCAACGACGAAGCCTTCGATCGTGTGTACTCACAGAAGAAGACTTTGGACTTGTCAATGTGGATTGTCCAGAATAATAGTATATATCTATATAGAAGAAAGAATAGAATAGATTGTATATGCGTAGTGCATTGTAAACTGTTTGTTGTGTATATGTCTGTGTTAAACAGAATTAGCAGAATCAGTATTTATATAAGAAATAAACGTTGGAGAAATAAATTACGCTAATGTTTGGAAAGAAACGTTGGGGAATCAGTAACGTAAAAATAAACAAAGTATATATCTATATTGAAGAAAGAACAGAATATAACAAATTGTCTATGTGTTGGGAAATAAACGTTGGACACATAGACTAAAGTTTTCTGATTGAAAGTCCAAAAACAAAGCTTGGCCTAGCCCAATTCGTTAGCCATCCTCATATGCGCGAGCCTATTCCTATTTCCTCAACCATGTTACTAAGCTCATAACTATAATTACTAATATTTACTATGAGTATTCCTAAAATAGTCAATATGAGACTTTAATAAAACTATAAATTTGAAGCATAACCAACAATGAACACTAAAACAAACGAATTTAAGGACAAAAAATTTATCTTAATAATTATGAAGGAGACAAATTTTTTAGGGTATGAATGAGACTAATTTAATATAGGAAGGATTGGCTAAATACTTATAAGATCTGACCATGCATGCTTATTTGAATAAAATCTAATTTATCAGACGGCATGGCAAGAGGCGGATTTAGAAATTTTTTATAAAGGAGCGGATTTTAATTAATTTTTTTATTAAAATAAATAAAGAAAATTTGAATTAATCATAATAATATTTAGGAATTACAATAACCTGTATTTTTATTTAGAATATGTTTAAATTTTTTTTTATCCTCTCTAAGTTTAAATCTTCTATTAATTTATTCTTTTAAATTTATTTATTTACATATTTCTCCCTATTTCCTATACCTATTAAAAAAAATAACAGAGACTATTGTCTCCTCCCTCCCTCTTGCGCGTCATGGCATGCTTTTAAGTTTTAACCATGTTCTTTAATATCGCAGCATGCACCAACACTACAACTACAACGCCCCTTTTTACAAACAAATAATATCCAACATTACGAATTAATAATACATTTAAAACATCACAATCACAGCATTCGCCACCAAAATCTAGATCGTCACCAAGGTCCTAAACTTGTTTTGAATTAACTAAATTAATTACAATTACGCAAGTTCGCTACCTCTCAAAAAAAATATTAATAAAAAACGCTAATTATATTTTTTTACGTCATAAATAATGTAACAAACCTTTTTATATATCCATTTTGAAACAACGAATTCCGAGAATAATTGTCCGTCTAATTCTATGATTATTGGATATTTCCGTTATCAAATAATTTTGTTGTCATTCATCATTTTATGTTATGAATATAGGTAATAGATATATATAAAACTAATCTCAATCGTCTATTATTAATCTAATCTTATTCTTTCATTTATTTATATATATCTATTATATACCTATATTCATAACATTTTATTTATCAAAAATTATGTAAATTAAAATCACACTTTTGCCATGTATACGTAAATCAATGGTGTCCATACAACATCTATCATAAGTTTCATCCTCACAACTTGCTACTAATTAACAAAAAAAAAGGAAAATGAACTAATGACTCTGTATTTGTTAATGATCAAAAATAGATATACACCATTTATATCGTTTAATACAGAAATCAACGATTAAGATTAATTTACGTTCGCTGCTATTAGTAGCAGACAATGTTAGCAAACGACGGGCTCCTATTAATATAGTTGTGGATGTGAATTGTTGATCACCATATTGAGTGATAGAAATGATGTATATATTTTTTTTAATTCATAACAAATACATATTATGTCATTACCCATATATATATATATATATATATATATATATATATATATATCCGCTTCTTTAACGAATTGGAGAGAGCAAACTAAGAACGAATCGGCTATAATGACGATTTTTTTTGTCGTTATAATATAAAAAATCAATTTTTTATAATATAGCGACGAAAAAATCGTAGTCAATTCGCTTTTAATTCGCTCCCTTCAATTTATTAAAAAAAATCGAGCTATATATATCTGCTTTTAAAAAAAAACAAGTGGATTCAATATATAGATAACGTTCCAATTTCAACGCATTAAAAAGCAAATCAAACTAGCGCAACTTTTATTTTTGTGTCACAATCTCACAAATCATGTCAACATAATATGATTTGACGGTCATTAATATAAACTCGGGATATGGTCCAAAAAAATTCTGAACTATATACGGATGTTTCACTTTCAATCTAAATTATTTTTTTTTCCAAAAGTACCCTTAACGTTAGTAAAAGTAGACCACCCGCATTCTCGCCGGCCAACCGGTGACCGCCACTGGACTAACTCGTTAACACGTGAATATTTTTTTGCTGACTAGACACTTAGAGAGAGAGAGAAAACAAAAGCATTCGTTCTTTGCAAAAGGGGCAAAAAAGCCCACATCCAGGAATCATCAATTGACTTAGAAATCCATCTTCATCCTTCTTCACCATTGCAGAGTATCAGGAGCAGGAGAATTTTTGTTAATCCATTCTCTCTCTAAACCCACCATTCTTCTCAGATCTAAACTCCTAGCAATTTCGATCAGATCTAAACTCCGAGCAAACCCAACTGGGTAACTCCCCCTCTTTCTTTTCTTGTGATTGGTGGTAGTGATGGAACTGAAAATGATCTGATTACAGTCTAAATCCGAGCAAACCCGATCAGGCATGGTGAATCTGGGCCTCACTCTCTCTGGGCATTACAGAGGTCATGTGATTGATTAAATTCAACAATCGATCCATTTTTCTCACATGCAACTAGGGGTTGCAACCATGACAGATTCATATTCCATGTCTGATTTTTCACAAATCTGAGCCTCACTCTCTCTTATATTTATCTTTCATTTTTTTAATTATTGTGTGAATAACTAAATATATTATTAAAAGCCTTTGGTTATTTAATTCTGCTTTTTTTTTTTTTATGTACTTGAGACCCGCTTTCAAAAAATTTGGAGGAACAGATCGATTGTGATTGAGAGAGGCTGAAATTTAGAGAGAAAATGGGGAAGATGGAGTTTGGAAGAAATGGATGAGAAAAGGAGACGGACTTCATGTTTTTTCTTCATTTTTTCTTCACCAACTATGTGGGAAATCTCACCACCATGAATGAATTCAAAACAAAAAATATCCAGCTTTCACATAAAATCAAAAACCACCACCAATAAGTAGTACCAATTTTGTTGGTTTGGAATTAAATCGAAGGGTTTGGAAAGGAGATTTAGATCTGGATCTGGCGAGTTTATGAGAGAAAATTTGGATATTTGCGAGTTGTTTATTTGGTTCTTCCATTGCAGAGAGAGAGAGAATGAGTTTTTGGAGAGGAAAAGACTTTATGGTGATGAAGGAAGAGAAGAGAATGTGCTGTAATATGAGTAGTCACGCCTTGTCATCAAAATTTTATTTTCGTCATCAAAAAATGTCCAGGTGTTAATGGAATTAGTCTACATGGCATGTCCGTTAGTGGTAGGGGCACAATTGAGCTAAAATTTATAACGTTAAGGGCACTTTTGGGAAAAAAATTAATTTAGAATGCAAATAGAATATCGGGATAAACATTAGGGGCATTTTTGACCTTTTTTCCGTATAAACTCCAAGCACACGAGTCTAAATTTCAACATGGAATTCGAACTCGGGCTTAGTTTGGCAAGCCGGAAATCAATAAAATACAAGCACATGTGATTTGATTTGAGTCAATTCGTATGAGTTATTTAATACGTTGAACATTCAAATGAAAATGAGTTGATATTAAGTGAATGATCCTCAAGAATATATAACAAGTTTTCAAGTTCAACTTATCGATGCCAATGTTTAATCAAATAAATACCTCTACCACCTCCGTCACCCCTTCCTCAGGAAAATGTTATAATACGATATTTAAGGATAATTTTTATTTTTGCACCCCCTAATATTAGTTAGAAGTTTAGATCATGTTTGTTTTGCACGTATTATAATTTATGGAATTATAATCTCAAAATTATTAATTTTAAGATTAAATAGTCTTAATCATGTATTTGTTTTTTATGAGATAAATTAAAATAATCTCATGTTATATTTGTTTTTTTCAGATTAATTAAAGAATTGGATTAAAAATATTATTTGGACTATTATACCCTTACCAATAATAACATATTTTAAACTTATTTATATATATATATAAAATAATATTTCTTGATTATGTATAATTTTGCAAATAAACATAGCCTTAAAATTAATAGTTATATCCCAAGTGTAATTTTTGCAAACAAACATGATCTTAGTGATAAAAAATAATTTATTTATAACGAAATTAAATTGTAATTAAAGTAAAACTCTAAGCAATAAAATAAAATAAATTAGTGTGGGTCCCTTCTTAATTCTATCTTACTTTATGTATCAACATATATACGTTAATATTTACTATGAAATATATATATCCCGCACATTATTTTGTTTTTTGTAATTGTACTATTTAAAAAAAAAATTAAAAAAAATCTAAACTACTCCATCTGTTCCTAAATAACTGATGTTTAAGGATGTTGTTGTACACAGATTAAGAAAGTATTTAATATTTTAAAATATTCCGAATATACCCTTAATTAATACCTTATTAAATTATTTATTCCACCATTACTCCACAACTTTTAAATTTCTTCAAATGTTACTCCATTAAAAATTATTTCCCACTAAAAATAGATCTAAATGTGGATTTAACACCTTCTGAAATTGACAATGGAGATGAAGAGGAAGCAGAAATTCATTTTTCAGATTTTAATGTTGATGCATAAGATTTGGGTTTTCATCTTAATTTTATTATAATTGTATAGTATATAATAAAAATTATTAATTATAAAATTTAATTATTCTAAACTTTTATAAATTATATTAATTTAAATTTTAATATATCGTGATTTGACATTAAAATTAAATTGTATCCTTATATTTGAAATGGAGGTAATAGTATTTAGTTTAGAACTTACGTAATAAGTTGTTTTTTAAACTTTGCAATTACACGTATTATTAAGTGTTAATATTAAATTTTGTACGCATGACGAAAATCACCAAAATAATAGGTTAAAATTACGCTAACGGTTGATAGAGTAGTTGATTATATCAAACTCACAAAATACATTCACACAAACATAAATAAAGACATAAATATAAACACAAGAATTTACGTGGAAATTCAATTAGAAAAAAACCACGGAGAGAGAGAAATCCACTATAATAATATTGGGAGTACAAGATGTGTATATGAAGGGAGTACAAGTTGATAATATGGAGAGTACTATTTGTGTGTATCTCTTGTATTCTTGTCCTCCCCCAAATCTTAGCTTGTAGTCGTATATATAGAAGTCACCTCCATCCCTATCCAACTAGAAAAATGACTCCTTTTGCAGAATCACCTTATAACTATTGAATTCCATTAAGAGTAAGAGCCCTAATTAAACCTCTTTATCCCACCAAATAAGAAAACACTATTTTAATAAGGACTCTCCACTGTCACAATAAATATATATGAGCCATCACCAGATTCGGACCATTAAATAGACTGAATTACACTCTGATTAGACCCAAATAATCACATCCCAACATTAAGCTTATAAAAGTAATTTCAAGAATTAGGATAAACCACACATATTCCCTTTATCTATAATACTAGTAATCATTTTCTTCTTCCCTTCTTTTAGGATTCTTGAAAAAACATTAATAATTAAACCTTTTCTGGATTCGCGTCTTATCTCCTACAAAGGTTAACTATGAGTTTTGAATGTGGAAAGTCAACCACAAATTAGAAGAATTATTTTATGGTTGGTGGGGAATATTAAGTTAATAATAATTTGAATTTTCTATATCTGTCATTTTACTTGCTAATTTGAGCTTGTTGACCAGCTAAAACAAGAACAAGTTTCCAAATTTATGCGTTGACGAGAAAAGTTGAAATCTTTTGGCAGTTGAAACCGAATTAAATGTTAAAATCAAAATTAAAATAAGGTGGATTATATGGGGGACTTGTACCATATAAATTACAATAACATTTTCCCCTATAATTACAAATCTCATAAGTAACTATAACTCGAGTGTCAATTAAGTCTTAATTTAATTGTTAAAATTAGAATTCTGAAGTGTATTCAGCTCTCATCCATTCATACCCATTACTATTTTCATAAGATTGTGTGGGGTTTATTAAATTTCAGGCCTTTTTTGAGATTTTGGTGGTCCTAACAAAAAATCTTCAAAATATTGTCTTTATAAAAATAAATAAATAAAAAATACAAGTTGTATCCAAAAAAGAAAAGTGTCTTTTCAAAACTTAAAACATAATATACATCAAAATATATGAGAATATATTCATTGAAAAATATTTCTCCTAAAGATTTTTAGAAGTCAAAATCTTCAATTAAATGTTCAAAATCCTATATATATATATATATATATATATATATATATATATATATAATTTGGATCCCTTCTGATCGGGCAAAGGACAATCGAATTCGTCATGTCTCTGTAATTAATATTATAATACTAATATTATAATTAATGAAACTTATTTGTTTGAGGTGAGAATCAGAGAGAGAATAAAAAAAATATAACTTTAAAGCAATCGAAACAGTTATATTAATAATCTCTCCTCAATAAAAACCTTTATAAAAGATTAAAACATAATATAAGGCATTCACATATTTTTAAAAGATAAAGAGATAACACAGGCAAAGAAAGAGAAAGGGTGGTTGCTATTTCATGATTTGTGTGTGGGGCAGACAAGTAGAAAGCCAACCGAAATCTTGCCTATGAGTTGTTATGCAAACATTGTCCTCCTCCCCTTTTGATGGAACTCATTGAGGCTTCTTATTCTTAGTTTCAACAAATCAATAATAACACTTGTGATTTTAAACATCTTCTTTTCTCTAACTTTCTTGATTCTTCTACTAGGAGCGTTTTAATAGCAAAGAATAAACATTTGAAAACAAGAATCTAGCTAATAATAGAATAAGGAATGAATGGTGCTACTGCTCTTGAACCAGATGAATCTAAGTTCGTTGAACTTGATCCTACCGGAAGATATGGAAGGGTATGCCTTATTTTCCAATTGTTTATCTCTTTTTGTTCATCTGCTGCTTAAGTTTGGGGTTGACTGTTGAGTCCCATTTTTGATATTTTCTGCAGTATAATGAAATTCTTAGCAAAGGAGCATCAAAGACAGTGTATGAGTATATCTTTTTCAGCTTAATTTTTTCAATTATCTGAACATTTCTAGGTTTTTCAGTATTATGGGACTATTATTTATAATGAGTATGTTCTTGATTGTTTTTCTCCTGCAGTTACAGAGCTTTTGATGAGTATGAAGGGATTGAAGTGGCCTGGAATCAGGTAAAGCTTTATGATTTTCTACGAAGTCCTGAAGATCTTGAGAGGTTGTATTGTGAAATTCATCTGCTCAAGACTTTGAAACACAGCAACATCATGAAGTTCTACACTTCTTGGGTTGATACTGATAATAGGAATATTAATTTTGTCACAGAAATGTTCACCTCTGGTACTCTCAGACAGTAAGTACAACAGAGGGTTTATTATTTGCTGCTCTTCAATTTCATTGGACTAGTTTATTTGTGTAATTCTATTTTAATGATTGGATTTTCATTTTTAATCAATTGGGTAGGTATAGGCAAAAACACAAGAGAGTTCACATTAGGGCAGTGAAACACTGGTGTAGGCAGATTTTGAATGGCCTACTCTACCTCCATAGCCATGACCCTCCTATTATCCACAGAGATCTCAAGTGTGACAATATTTTTGTTAATGGTAATCAAGGGGAAGTTAAAATTGGTGATCTTGGCTTAGCTGCAATACTCCGTAAATCCCACGCTGCTCGCTGCGTTGGTAAGTTCAAAATTCTCCAAACTTTTAAGGTCCCTGAATTGAATCCTATAAAATTATTACAATTCATCTATTCCAAAGATAAATAAAATCAAACTTTCATTAAATTTAGGATTTTTGTTCTCTCTCAGGAACACCAGAGTTCATGGCTCCAGAGGTGTATGCAGAGGAATACAATGAATTAGTTGACATTTATGCATTTGGAATGTGCGTCTTGGAAATGGTTACTTTTGAATATCCATATAGTGAATGCTTTCACCCTGCTCAGATATACAAGAAAGTTATATCAGTATGAAGTACTATAAGCCCAATTCTTGTCTACCTTATTAGAGTCCAATTCTGCTACTCCTTTTCATTAACATAATTTCATTTCTTGATATAGGGTAAAAAGCCAGATGCTCTTTACAAAGTTACTGATCCCGAGGTACGGCAATTCATTGAGAAGTGTTTAGCCACAGTATCTTGTAGGCTCCCTGCAAGGGAGCTTCTAAAGGACCCTTTTCTTCGAATTGATGATTATGAATCCGGTTTAATACCACTAGATTATTGCAGAGATTTTGATGGAATAGGCCCCATGTTAAGACAACCTTCCTTAAAAGTTAGTAGTAGTAGCAATTCTTTGATCAATGGTTACTCCAGTTATATTGGCTATGGACCAGGGATTGATTTGGATTACATTCCACCTGATTTTGAATCAAACGAAAATGATTTATTGAAGAATCGTGAGGATGAGAATTTTGAAAATGTTGACATCTCCATCAAGGGGAGGAGAGAAGATGATGGCATCTTTCTAAGGCTTAGGATGGTTGATAAAGAAGGTTATTTTGACTTCTAATCTATTTCTCAAGTGGTCAAGAATTCTTTGTTAGTTTTCTTGTTATTGGTTCCTCTAATGTCTAACAAGCTGAACAAATCTTTTGCAGGCCGCATCCGAAATATATACTTCCCTTTTGACTTGGAAACAGACACAGCAATGAGTGTTGCAGCTGAAATGGTTGCAGAACTGGATATTACAGATCAGGAAGTGACTAAAATAGCAGATATGATTAATGGCGAAATCATTTCTTTGGTACCGGAGTGGAACAAAAGATTAGGCCTAGCAGAGAACCCTGATGACACAAATTGTGATTACTGTCAAAACTGTGCTTCAAGTGCCCCTTCTATAAACCATCTTTCCCCAAGCAATCCATGTGCCAAGAACTTTCAGGTCTTTCATTGTTCTAGACACGGCCCTGCTTCTATGCATGGCCGGTTTGAAGAGATCACGTATCAGTTAGAGGCGTCCGAGCAATGTGTTACAGAAGGTGCACCAGTAGTATCAAGTCAATCTGATGGTATGCAATATTCTGATGATGAAAATGAACAACTTGGCAAGTCGTGTTTAGGGATGGAGGAGAAAGTCATAAATATGGACAGTGAGAGTACTTGTTGTATTGTGAGTCACCGGAAGGATCCTTCACCAGCTTGCGATTTGGCCGAGGATTATGAGGATGAGATTAGGCAAGAATTGAGGTGGTTCAAGGCTAAGTACCAAATGCAGTTGAGGGAGCTTAGAGACCGACAACTAGGAGTGGTATCAAGAAACACAAGCTTCTCTCACAATGCTGATGACAAAAAAGATGATAAGAAAGATTATTTAACCTCAATTTCAAGTTCATTCCGATTAGAAGAAGAAAAGAATTTCAGATTGTGTTCTTCTGTTGATGCTGAAAAGAATTGCGCAAACCAAAGAAGCAAAAAACACGATGCAGCTTATGGATATTATAGTCCAGAGCATACGGCCACTGCTAGGAGTTTCTATACAGGGGATTTGCTTCCACAATCCCTTCATAGAGCTACTTCACTTCCAGTTGATGCAGTAGATTTCTAAAATTTGTTAAGGAATTCAATGCGCCTCAGATTATATTATACTATGTAACAATGTTGTTCATGATGGGAATTTCTTTTACTTTTTTTAGTGTCTCGACTCCATCTGAAAATTGCTTCAACTTGGTGTTTCTTTTTTTTAATAACTTAAACTTTTAAATGAGTATGTTATTAGAGCTCAAGATTTGCAAGTTCTTGTATCAAATTTTTAGCCATTTTCTGATGAGTACCAAGAATGTTTATCGAGCAAGATACTCCATTTTGAGAAGGGAACCCGTAATATGCTCGCTCTCCTTATTAAATATGTTTTTGTTTGGGAATTAATATATATGTAGTTTTCATTTGAACAAAAAACAAAAGAACAAGTGCCTGCACAAACAATACCTTAAGAATAAAAATAATATATTTTTATTCTTATTTAATGTACATAAATATAAACATACTACACTACTTTTAATATGATATTTTTTTAAATAATAAAATTTGTAATTTTTTTTTTCATCAATATCAAATTTAGCTCGAAACGAATTATGCTCAAACTGTTAAAAATTGATTAAAATTCGGTCCCACATGAACTGAACTGGATTAATTTATTTAAATTTGACTTGAGTTCTAGTTATATTATAAACGAATTGAATTCGAAAACTCGGAATGTTAAAACTCAGCTGAGTCAACTCAGGCTCTAATCTCTATCAAGCAATACCTCTCCCTCCCTCCCTCTTAAGTCTTATCCTACGCACCCTAAAGCTTATCTATACCAGCTTTTGCCAGACGCCGTTACACGTGGCGCAGTATTCCTCATCCACGTCATCACTCCGTCCTATTCCTTCGACATACCTTTATCGCCACCACCAACACCCCAACCAACACAACTCCTCCATTCTCTCTCCTAAACTGTCTAGGGTTTCAACTTTCAAGCATAGAAAGTTACTCTGCCACAATGAGAGCCGATCCCGGCGAGTTGACTCAGCCGTCACCGACGAGCTTCGATGAGTTCCAGCGCCAAACCTCACTGATGACCAGCTGTACTCTCCTCTGGAAAGAACTCTCCGATCACTTTACCTCCCTCGAGAATGATCTCCGGACGAAATCCGACGCCATTAAGTCCAAAATACAAAACCTAGACTCCGAAACCAATCGCTCTCTCAAAAACCTCGAGACTCGCGAGCTCAGTCTGGTCAATTCCATCTCCATATCTCTCGAAACCGTCGAGAAATGCAAAGCAGCAGCCCTTACATCAGCTGACAGCGACGTCGTTCCTGAAATCGACGATTCCGAGGGTTTACTGCTAAGACTGCGATCATTTTGCACCAAAATGGATTCTCTTGGGTTTTGGAGGCTTATAACGGTGAGGAAGAAGGAGTTGGAGTCGATAAGGGCTCAAATTCCGGCGGCCTTGGCCGACTGCGTTGATCCGGCGAGGTTTGTGTTAGAAGCGATATCGGAGGTTTTCCCGGAGGATAAGAGAGAGAACAAGAGTGGGAGACTGGATGACTTGGGGTGGGCGTGTGTTTTGGTGCTGGAATCATTGATTCCGGTGGTGGTAGATCCGATTATGGGTGCTTCGCGGCTGTTGGTGACGCCGAGGGTTAAGGAGAATGCGAAGCAGATTGGTGAGACGTGGAAGGCGAGTTTGGAACAGCGTGGTGGGATTGAGAATGTGAAGACGCCTGATGTGCATACGTTTTTGCAGCATTTGGTGACTTTTGGGATTTTTAGAAAGGAAGATCTTGATTTATATAGGAAGCTTGTTGTTGGTTCAGCCTGGCGGAAGAAAATGCCTAAGCTTGCAGTTTCGCTGGGATTGAGTAATGAGATGCCTGGTATATTTGCGAGTTTTATTTACTTAATTTTAGTCATTTCCCTCTAATTGTTTATCACACTGAAATGAACATGATTTCTCTAAGCTGAACGCATTTTAAGAGAAAGGTTGAATTTTGACTTGATAGCTTCATGAACTACATCAGCTGGTTAGGTATTTAACTTCATTCAAGCAAATGACTGGAGTGACGAGCTGAATTCTGAACATTTTAGAGCATAACACAGCTCTAGATCCTCTTTCAATGTTTACTGCTTGGTTAGTGCTATGATACCTCTTTCAATGCTACCTGGTTAGCCTTTTGGGAGCTTGACTCTTACCATTTTAGGCAATAATAGTTGCTCTAGATCCTCTTTTAATGTTTACTGCTAGTCTAGTGCTATGCTACCAGGTTAGCCTTTTTGGCTGCTATCTTGAATATATTGTTTTAGGCTGGGGGGGTACATGTGAGATTCATTTTAATCTTGGTATCATCTGAAATTTAGATTTTATCTTTGCTGTTGCTGTTGCATCACTTGCATCTATAGCTCTAAGGCTGTAAACAGAGACAATCTACTCAGACCCAACTCAAAAATTAGTGAGCAGGACTCGAGTTCGCTATATGTACGAGCTGAATTTGAGCAGAAAAAAATTATTTGATATTGTAAATGAGCTGGATGTGAGAGAGGTGGTGTTCTTCTTGTTTTCTCCACCGATTGCTTGATCTCCTAAGAAGCATTCGTTCACTATTCGAGTGAGCATACTTGTTAGGGTTCACAAATTTTACTTATATATGTATGTATCATGTGTGTGTGTATGTTTAGGAATTAGGGTATACTCGTTTAGGATTCTCAAATCTTCTTAGATGTCAACACATAGCACATAGGTTTTTCTTTTGGGACTAAGTGCTTTTCTAGTTTCTATTGGCAGTTTACTTAGATTATTAGGCTGTATAAGGTTAACACTCTTCCTAAAATCTTGAGACGTCTTTTGCTTTTAGTATCTTTGACATTTAAAATGGATATATTTGGGCAGTCACCTTGCCCAGCAGTACACTTATGTCTAACTTGTAAATATTCCTTGCAAGTTTTTCATTTTTATTTTTGTGACATGCCGATTTTTTTGTTAAATTCCAAAAGTTTAGATGTTCTTATTGTTGTTAGAACAAATCTTAATATTTGAAACACTATGATTTCATGCTAGGCCTATCTAACATCTAAGGATTTTTTGATCTTTGAAATGATTTATCATATTCCGATGCTTCCTAGCCCACTCATAGAGAAAATATAAAAGTAGACATACATATATGCATTTGTAGAGATGGCTTTGGTAGGAGAAATGAAAAAAAATGGTCATATAGCATATAAAATTTGATTAGATGTTTGACAAAAAGGAAAATAAGGAAAAATTATTTTAAAAATTTACTATCTGGCTATGCATGTGCTAGCTCTTTTATATGCAAGTATATTTCCTTAATCTATTTGGCATGTTTAAGTATATTTGACTAACAGTTGGAAAATCAATACCTAAGCGTGCTTCTCTTGCATGCAGACATGATTGAAGAATTAATTAGCAGGGGACAGCAGGTTGATGCTGTGCATTTCACTTATGAAGTTGGCCTTGTTGACAAATTTCCCCCTGTTCAGCTTCTGAAAGCCTTTTTGAAGAATTCTAAAATTGCCGGGTCTTCAATTTTAGAGGATCCTAATAATTCTGGCCGAGCTTCAGTATGTTCTAATTTCCTTCCTCAGATATTTTTTATCTTTTACATATGAATATTATTATATATTTTTCACATTACAGATAAAAAACTTGATGTCCTGTTTCATTGTCTCTACAATGGTATATGTAATGTGTTTTGTTCCCATACATACACCCCCAACCATCCCTTGGTCCTTTTCTTCCCGTTATGAGTTCAGTTCTAGTCATGGTCTTGCACATATTTGTAGTAATGTTTATTCTTCTTTTTGTCCATGATTGGCATCCTAAATTCAAATTTAATGTACAAATTATAATGTTTTCCGGGGCATAAACAAACCGTGTTGTGATTAGGAAGCCATAAAAGTCAACCTATTCATGATTTGACTTGTTCGGGTCTTGCTATCATGTTTTCCTGCTGTACCAAAGTCTGTAGCTCTGGGAAATCTGCTCAAAGATTTTTGATCAATCTATAAAGTGCTTTTATCTCTCTATTTGCAGTAAATGGCCTTGCAGCCATAAACTGCTTATAAAGTGCTCTGGAAGGCCTTGTAGGTTGACTTTGATTATCTGCAGATTTTAACATATATGCCTTGTTGTTGGACATGAATGGAAGGCAGGATTTAACTACAACTTATTTATTTTCTCCTTTCTTTTTTTGATGTTCTTACAGCACTTAGCTGCACGAAAAGAGCAGTCTGCATTACGAGCTGTCATCAAGTGCATTGAAGAGTACAAACTTGATGCTGAATTCCCTCCCGAAAACTTGAAGAAGCGCCTTGAACAGTTGGAGAAGGTCAAGAGCGAAAAGAAAAGACCAGCTGCAGTCCCTGCTAACAAACGATCACGAGCCAGCAATGGAAGCCCCATGCCACCAGCCAAGGCTGGCCGCTTGACCAATGCCTACGTGTCATCTTTCCCACAAGCTCCTACATTTGTCAGGTCACCCTCACACACGCAGTACCCTGCTGGGAGTCCACAATACCTGATGACACCCCCAATGTATGGGCATGGCAGCAGGAGCCCACCAGCCAATCATTATGTTTACTCACCCGAGGTAGCGTCTCCTCCTCTAGGGGGATCATATCCAGGAGTTCCAATCAATTATTCCGCGTATGGAGGCTATGGGAATGGTCTGGCACCAGGTTATCGGCATGCTTACTACCTATAGACAGGACTAGTCTTTATAAAATGGTGACACTGATATGATGACCCTAATCTCTTTCTTACTGGCTTTGTAATCAGACCTTTTAATGGTAGCTATGTGTGTTAATCCTTATTCTGACATGTTCCCTGCTTCTGCGTTGTTGGAGGGCAGGTGTATTTCTAATGTTGATTAAACTTCTAATAGTAGGTTATGTAAAAAGTAACTAAGAAGCTTCATAACAAAATGAACTCTTGCTGAAGCTGTTTTTGGTCGTGTTCTTTCTCTTTTTAGTATTTGCTCGATTCAAAATAGGTTTTATCCATCTTGAGGAGTGGCTCCTGAAAATATTGCAACTTTAGAGTTTTGATATATTCGGTGAAAATAATTTTTGACTGAATAAAACTTGTACATGGTTCTTGTTGCAGTGGCTGACGAAAATATTTGTTCAATTTGAATTTCTACTGTAACAATTGCACTGTATCGACGGAACATTTGCTTTGCCTTCTGAATACAAGCATTCAAAAACTTCAATTTGAATGGAACTGAAAGCAACACAAAATAGCAATAACAAAAAAAAAAAAAAATGGTCTTAAACTACTATTTTCTTGCAAATTTCCAAATTCCAAACTATCGATCAAGAACCAGGTTACACAAAACTTAATCATTGGCAGTGGCTAACTGCATTGCCAGCAGCTCTTCCTCAGGTATAGTCTTGATGTGACAATCCGACCGCGGATACGCAGCGCATAACAAAGCGAACCCACGTTCCACAACATCATCACTAAGCATTCCTTCACTCTGATCAACTTCGCCACTGAGAAGCCGAGCAGGGCAAGTCATACAGACCCCAAGCTTGCAGTCATGCGGCACAGACATCCCAATGTCTAGTGCCTTGGACAGAATTGTCTCATCAGCCTCAACCTCAAGCTCAGTGGTTTGGCCCTCGTGCTCTATTGTCACTTTGTGAGACCGGACGACAAGTCCCGGCAAGGGGCGGCCGCGGCGAGAGCAGGGCCGTGCACGATGGTTTTGGTTTTGGTTTTGGTTTTGGCTTAGGTTTAGGCGTAGGGGAGGATGGTAGGGTTGGATATTATTGGATGTTGTTAGTGTGAAGGATGGAGTAGTTGTGAAATGGAGGGTTGCCATGGCTTATGCGAGTTGGGGAAAATGAGGGAGGAGTATAGAGGATCTTCGGTTTTTGTGAGGATAAGGTTTTGTTGGTTATATAAAGTAATTAATGAAATTTTATGACACTATTTATCAGGCCATCCCAAGTTTACTGCGTCTAACGTTTGTGAAAAATTATACTGTGTATATCCGTATGCTCACTACAACTGAGCTCACCCTTAAAAGTATGAAACTAGTTTAATTAAGTTCATAATTAGGCCTGCCAATACAAATTATAAATCATGTGTTGACCCAAATCAATTTGATATGCCCTAAATTTTATCTCTAATTTTGGAACAGATAAAGTACTAAATTAGTTAATTTAATACTAGTACTTTGATGATTATTGATAATTATATTTGACATTAACCATATGGATAAATTATTATTTAACTAAAATTAGTCAAAGATATTTTAATAAAAAAAATTAATATTTAAAAAAAATACTCAAAATTCTTAAATTCATACCAAACAGTCACAATAGTAATAACAGGTAATCACATACTTGATACTCCCTCCCTCCCTCCCTCCCTCCCTCCCTCCCTATCTATTAAAGAAATGATTGTATAATATTAATATAATATTAATTATTTATATTACTCTTTTATTAAAAAAATAGAAAAAATAATATTTTTTATTAAATAAAAATGACACAATATAATAATTTTCTATTACCAATAATTAGACATCCACTAATCTATATTTAGATGGCACACCCTCAGAATCGCGGATAACAATACCAAACACTAACGAGACGTAGGGGTTGTTTAATAAAAACTGAATGAATCTGAATCTGAATGAGCTGAATCTGAATTTGAATGAAAAAAATTATTTGATAATTGATATATTTGAAATATCTGAATACCAGTATTTTACTATTTTACCCCTTTAAACTATGTTGAACAAGTATATAATTTTATCTGGACGTATTTAAAAAAATTAAATATAATATTTATTGTACAACAAATAAAAATAAATAATTCAAATAAAGTCATATACCCTCCCCTCCTATCCTAAATATCAAAATATAAGATTAACTTAAAATATTATTACTTGTTTCAAATAAAATAATAAAATGACTTTTAAAAATATACTAGTCGAAGATAAACTAATTTTTATATTTTTAAAAATTTTGTTAACCGGGTAAAAATATAAATATTTAATTAAATTATTTTATGTTGTTGAATTTACAATATTTGTTAGCATAACTGCATAAGATAAAAATGAATTCCAATAAACTTTTTGTTCCCCGTTTTATTTAATTTAATTTTAGGTTGAGGTTAGAGTTTATTGCAAAGTTCCAAAGAGTAATCAACTGAAATATTAGAACGGGGTTTGGTGTTACTACCAGTTCCCTCCTCCCTCCCCCCTCCCCCCTCCGCCTCACCCTCACCCTCACATCCTCTCTTCTCTCTCACTCGGTCGGCAGAGCAGAAGTCTCTACCTTTATTCATTCAATTCCTCTTCCGAAAGTCTATCTCTCTGCTTCTCTTTCAGTAAATCATAGAGGTAAGATTAGGTTTTTCGGTGATAAATTAGGATTTTAGAAACAAATTACCTGATTTTTAGGAATTTGAATCTTCAGATTCGTTGCCTTGAGTTCGACTCTTCAGTTTTTTTGCTTGTTGCTTCGATTCTTCATTTTCTACAAGGATTCTTCATTTTAACCGGATTTTTAGTCGATGGAGGTGAACGAGAGCAGTCGTAGAGATACAAACCAGCGTACGAGCTTATTTGGATAAAACACGGTGATTCAGCCCATTCAGTCGAAATTTTTCAGAAGAATCGGTCAGACACATTCAGCTCAATTCAGATTTAAAAGTTAGAAACAAACAGTTTGAATGGTTGAATCGTTATTCAAAGCCATAGCGAAACAAAAAGCCCGTACTTGAATTATGATAATCATTGTTTAGGTTGTATTAGAGTCTTGATTGGGTATTTCTGTTATTTTTTATACCTCTTGTTTATTACGGAATATTAATTAAATTATTTATAACTTGTTAGACCATAACTATCCGTCTACTAAAATAAAAAAACTCTAATGGATGGTTTCGCTTATTCGAATAAATAACAACAAATTGATTTAGGTCGTGTTTGATAAAATTATATAATTAAGATATGATTGATTAATATATTTTAATAATTTAAATTATTTGAGTAAAATAATTTAAAAAATTATTTGGTAATTAAAAAGTATAAAACATCTGAATGAGTTTTAAATTTAAAAATATTTCAAATTGACTTTTTAAAATCTTAAAATTTAGAATGGAGAGAATACAATATTTATAGAGGCTCTATAGATTTAAAATTTTTTTATTAAGAGACAACTTTTAATGATTTATATATTTATCTTACCTATTAAGAGATGATAAGAGGGCAAACAGAATTTTGAGAAAACAACCTTATCATATTATCGAATCGAATTAGATGTAGAGCTTTTAAGAGGTAAACAAATACCATCTTAATAGTCTTTTAAGACAATTAGCAGCTTTAAGAAATGTTTTTAATTATATTTACTTTTTTATACCCATGAAGAAAAAGAATATACGCAGGAGACTCATGAGCTTTACGTAAATAAAAAGAATTGTTATTGACTTTTAGATATTGAGGAAACGTGGAGAGCATATCCTCTGTCCTCAATTTTTCTGTTCTTTTGTGTCCCTTCACTTAAATTTTGACACATAATCTCTTACTTAACACTAATTAATTCTAAAATTAAATAAAAAGACATGTGTTAAAATTTAAGTGGGGGATACAAAAGAGAGAGAATTTGAGGACAGAGAATCTGCTCTCGGAAACGTGTTATTATGAAAAATAATTTAATAATTAGTACAATTAAGAAAATTATTAGTGAAAATGAGAGAGATTGACATTTTGAATGTTAGCAGTTTCAATTTCTCCCATGGACCCAAAATTATAATTTAGTCAAGGTTTGAATGTGGGCCCAAAATTATAATTTAGTTAAGGATTGCATGGGTGTCCAAAATTACAGGGATGATTCGTTGGCAGCCTTTCAAACCTATGAAGGGCAGGGCTAAACAAATATCATCCCGACAAACGCCGGCGTATTGGCATATTTTAATATAATTATTACTCCATATAATAATAATTATATAAGGCGAAGAATGTGCTTAGCCTGAAAGTTGGTCTTGTTCATTTGACACTGCATCGTTAGCTTCGACGAAGTCATTCCATTTCTCGTATTTGTCAAACAGGTGATTTTCTCTCTCTAGGATTTTTAGAAGCATTACGAGGATATCAATACCGATTCTAATTTTATATGAAACAATTTTTTTTTTCAAATATAATACTGTACATTTGTTTTGTGATAATTGGTGGGATGTGGAAACTTAATTATTATTTTATTTTCAGTAATAAAATCATCCAATCTTCTTGGTATATATACTGATATACATACACATGTATATGAAATTATCTGTAAGTTGATAGATAAAGTTGCAAGTGCCGTTTCTCTGTTGTGCTGTATTATTGGAGAGGGTTAATATAGGTTTATACATCCGTGCTTGTACTTTTTATTTTTTCCTTTCATATTTCAAAATCTTATAGCTGGGTTATTTCTAAAAAAGAAAAATTGTTGATACCCATTTTTTGATTGTAGTTATAATTACAAATTATGGCTTTGGAAAAGGTTGGAATCGCCAAGGATGTTACTGAAGTAAGTATGCATATGTGATGATGTTTATGTGTATTTTTATTTTAGTTTTATTGTCTTAGTTTGATTTTTTGACCTGGGTTTTTGGTCATACAGTTGATTGGCAAAACTCCACTGGTATATCTGAACAATGTTGTGGATGGTTGTGTGGGACGTATTGCAGCCAAATTAGAATTGATGGAGCCATGCTCTAGTGTTAAAGACAGGTACTAACTGATGTTCCTTGTTGATTTGTTAATATTAGTATCTTTGACCATATTCATTTTGGTGGGGTTTAAAATTGTTGTGATTCTGTTTTCTTTTTTGGTGTGCAGGATTGGTTATAGTATGATTACAGATGCTGAGGCAAAGGGCCTTATTACACCAGGGGAGGTTAGTTATGCGTTTTGTCATGGATAAGCTATGTTGATGATCACTTAGTTTTGCAATTATGACAGTATACTTAAACATGAGTTTAGGAATACGGGTTATGAAATTGTGACGTTATAATAGTTATATGATTTTACACATGTAAGATGCCTTCTAGAATATCATCCCAGGTCTACTGTTAATTTTTTATGTTGGGTAGTGTGGTTTAGAATCTTGCAAGCAATGAGTATCCTTAAATTTCTTAATTCAATTTCTATTTGGTTTCATCTAGTTATGATTATGATTCTATTATCAAGTAGTGAAGTAAATTTCTTCTTCTTTTTGTTCCCGCAGTTAACTGAACTGACACAATAATCAGATCTGACTCTTATTTTATTTATTTTTCTTAAGAGTGTTCTCATCGAACCTACCAGTGGAAACACTGGCATAGGATTAGCCTTCATGGCAGCAGCTAAGGGATACAAGCTTATAATTACCATGCCTGCTTCAATGAGTCTTGAGAGAAAAATTATTCTCCGTGCTTTTGGTGCTGAGCTGGTCCTCACAGATCCTGCTAAGGGAATGAAAGGTGCTATTCAGAAGGCTGAAGAGATATTGGCTAAAACACCTAATGCTTACATTCTTCAGCAGTTTGAAAACCCTGCTAACCCAAAGGTATAACAGTGACTCATTGTTAATTATTCTGATTGATTTTGTTGCTGGTGGAATGCTAAAATGTTATTGTTGTTTTAAAATGTAGATACACTATGAGACAACTGGACCAGAGATTTGGAAAGGCACTGATGGGAAAATTGACGCCTTTGTTTCTGGAATTGGTACCGGAGGTACAATAACAGGCGCTGGAAAGTTCCTTAAAGAGCAGAACCCTGATATAAAGGTTAGCTTGACATTTTTATTCAAACGGAAAACATTATATACAGTTATATATATGATTGACTTTATATATTATTGTAAGTATCTGGCATGACTGTTGCTCAATTTTCTAGTTGATGAAAATTCCATTGCTTTCTTATTTCTATTTTTCTTCCTTCTTTCAATATCAGCTCTACGGCATAGAACCAGTAGAGAGTGCTATTCTATCTGGAGGAAAACCGGGTAAGTTATCTTGGGCACATTGCTCCTTCCAAGTGGAATCTATTTTCTGCTGTCCATCTTGTTTGACTAGAGACTCCTTTAGTTTATGATCTCTTTAGTTGCATGTAAACTAATTCACTTAATGAGCTTATAAATTGGGATGCAAATAAACCAAGCTGAGCCAAGTTTTGAGGTGTTTATGGCCCAGCTTCGCTCGAACATAGTGCTAGCTCAGGTCAGGCTCTGGTCGAGTGTTGCAAGTCTTCTTCAGACTCCGTCGCCTAGTTTAATGTTGATCATGATTTGGCTGTTCAAATGTTAAGCACCAAGAAAGGCTTGAAGGTTCCCGTTTAGAGATGCTGAGGATATAATGATGTTGAAAAAGAAAAATGAAACATTATAGGGAATTGATCAACTTATTTTCAACATTATAGGGAATTGATCAACTTACCAATTCCCCACTTGCAGTTAGTAACACAAGTTATTGTCATATTACGACAAGTGAATCTCATAATTTCGTGCTCAACCTTAAAGAGTAGTGTTGTTTGTCTTAGCCCTTAGGCAACAGGTGGTTCTATTGTTACAAAATTTAGTATCAGAAGAAAGTCAATGTCACTCTTTTCAACAATTTATCGGAAAGTTATGAAAGCGAAAGTAGGGCTGAAAATGGCAATTATTTTCCTCAAGGAATTTAAATTGAAACTTCTTGTTATCTTACTATTCTATGACCTGCTTGACTGAGTTTCCATTTCTAAAACACCTATTACTATGTCTTGATGTTATTCATAGTAATATTAATGGATACACTTTATTCATTTAAGGTTAGTTATGCCAGTGGCATAATCTATTGAGCAAATTAGTTTCCTGTAGTTTGTCCAAAATATTTCTTCTTTAGGTTCTAATTGTAACCTAACAGTTATATTTTATGATGTATAAGGTCCGCATAAGATCCAAGGAATAGGTGCTGGTTTTATTCCTGGTGTTTTGGAAGTCGACCTTATTGATGAAGTTGTTCAAGTAAGACTATAAGACATTATATTTTCTCAGTAGAGGTGCATTAGATTTAATTTATTTGAATCATCATATTATAAGCACTCAGGTGCTCTGAAAGAAAAAAGAAAGAGGTTTCTTAATTCATCTGTACTTCTTTATGAACAATCTCAAATGCTTTGCGGTGTATTGATTTATTAGTCAATTTCAACAGCAGCATGAGATTTTTATAATGATATTATGATGTTTGTGTCATTTCCCAGATATCAAGTGATGAAGCCATAGAAACTCATAAGCTTCTACTTTAGTGAAAGAAGGATTGCTTGTAAGTTCAACTGTTTAAGACTCTAGTGTGTCTATATTAGGAGTTTTGAGTAGTTTTATGTATTTCTATGATGTTTAAATGAATTGTTCACATGGACATGTTGTTTCGGTTAATCTAGGTTTGATCTTTTACAATCCGTTGTAGGTGGGAATATCATCTGGTGCTGCAGCTGCAGCTGCTATTAAAATCGCAAAGCGACCAGAAAATGCAGGAAAACTGATTGTTGTAAGTTTGTTTGTTTCTACAAAAATCTAACAACTGTATTAATAATCATGTAAGTAAGAAATGTATGTATGGCATTGTTTGGCTATGGCCTATGAGACAACATAGGTGGCTTATATTTCAATAAAGGATATACCCTTGGGTAAGGATGAACTGCTAGGAAATAATTGTCGTATTAAACCCAAAGTAGATGTGATCTAAGGTTTGTCGTATTTTGTACATGCATATCATTTCTTCCCGATTTATTACTTGCAATAATGTATAAGAACCATGGTCGGATGTCCTATAGCCTGGTGTTGATACTGTCAGGATAGATATTTAGTTTAAAAGAAGGGTGGATATCGGCATCCCATCATTCTCCCTCCCCTTTGCAAAAAAAAAAAAAAAAAAAAAAGAAGAGAGAAGAAGAAAGAAAAGAAAAGGTTGGTAAGAAATACAAGCGAAAAATGAAAGAGGTTCACTGGTTTCTGTATAATCAATCTTTAAGAATATTTATAAAACATATTCTTTTTTAGTTATAACCCCTCAATTTTTTAGCTACTGATATTCTTAATGTGTGCGCACTTTGTTCGTAATGATTAAGATTTAAGAGTATATAGGGTAAGTATTTAGTGTTGGTAGCATGTTACATTAACTTTATTTTTATTTTATTATTCTTGGTAGCTTGTTCCTTCTTGTTTAATACATATCAACATGGAAAAGTGTATATAGATAAGAGACATTTGTGTGAATAATGATTATCTAATAAGCTGCGCCATCCAAATTACATGCTGCATTTAAGTTGAAGCTCACAACATTAAGTTACCTCTTACTCTCAACAACTTCACAGGTTATTTTCCCAAGCTTTGGCGAGCGATATCTATCTTCTGTGCTGTTTGAATCAGTGAGACAGGAGGCGGAGAACCTGACCTTTGAGCCATAAGCTGATTTTCAGAGTGGACTATATTCTTCTCCTGGGAGAGAAATAGTTTTAACTGGGATAGAGACACGTGGCTCCGCTTGGGCTCTTCATGATACTTTCAGGATACTAGTCAGAATGTTTTATTTTGTGGTATTTTGGTTCGTATTTATAGGATTATAAACTTTGTTGGTTGTTTGGGGGACCTGTTTAAAAGTTTTTGGCTTTAATAATTTATGGTTAGCATGGTTCTCATTGATTTTTATATGAAAAACTTTCATTTTTGTTAGATTGTTGCACATATTTTGATTACATATTATGTACTGCTTTACTCCAGTTCTGGACACTATTAGTATCAACTCCTCTGTCCAACTCTCTCTATATGCAGCTATTTTTCTGCAAATACCAGCTGAGATGCTGCCTCACTCTAAAGCCTGTATTTTGCTTAAGCTGTTTGGAACTAAGCTAATACTTTTATACACCGTCATGTATTGCGATAAATTTATACTCGATTACAATTGTAAAACTACTTCTCTCCTCTGTAAAAAAAAAAAGTTACCACGCAAAACATTCACAATATTTATTATTTTCTCTCTTATATTAAGTTCAGAACAGAACTTTACCCTAAGGCTTTGTAACCATAAGATAATAAATATTCATTAAAATGGTGATAAAACAGACATAAATAGGAATGATAAAAAAAAAACCCGGTCTCATTCATTTTATCATCATAGATGTTATGTTATGTATTGCTCTACATTTATCTAAATAAAAATTACTCCGTACACTGGCAATTGACATACATGGGAACAGAATCTAAATTTAAAATAAATAAATTAAAAAACACTCTCAAAATCAACTCTTTCAGCAAATTCCACAAATTTGCCCCAAACTCCAAAAAGTTCAAACTTTCCAATTCCGGAAATATATGTGGCAGGGGTAGATCCATTTCTTCATCCTCAACCGAAGAAATCCTGAAAACCTCTACCATCAAAAACCTGATCGGAGAGTTCAGCCAAAACAGCATTAACAGTTAATAAAACAATACTCGAACCGACAATAACTCCGAGCACAACTCCGGTGGTGCCCAATACCTTATTGAACGGCGGCCACTCGATTTGTCCAGTCTCCTCCCCCACTCCTCTCCAAAAGTTTTCATCTCCTTTACTTTCTCTCTCCTTCATTGCCTTCTTAATCTCCGAACCCAATTCAGATAATTCATCTTCCTTTTGTTGGGTACTCGAGATTTCAGATTCAGATTCTTCAGAAGAGACGCTGCTGCTTTTGGGTTCTTCAATGGCGTTGATAATGGCGAATCGCTTGCTTCTGATTTTGCTTCTGATTTTGGCGTAATTGATGGATTTGGTGGTGAAAATTGGTTGCGGTGTGATTCGTGAGGAGATGATTGGGTAATTGGGTTTTCGTGAGCTTGAGAAGGATGGTGAGACTGGGAACCGGGAGAGAGAGACTGCCATTTTTCTGCGTATAATATAGGCGTATAGCAAAACAGTGAACTGTTTGGATGGCCAAAAAAAAGGAATGTGATTCTGGTGGTTTGAAGTGGGTCGGATCCTGTAGCCCAAGCTCCATTTGCTCTTCTTACGTTCATCTGTTTGAATGAACTGAATTCCCAAGTCCAGATCTACTTCTCACCATCTGTAATGTAGTGTGATTGGGGCCCAATTTATTGATCCAAACATATGGATGGATCCATGACTCCATCTGTTTGAGTTGATTGAGATGACTTAACCGGCCCATACACTACAGTAGAACTGACAATTTATCCTACCATTTAACTAAGCATATAGTGTGTTTCTTCCCTGAGGTTGATGTGGCAATTAATGATGGCAGTTATATTATATATTGCCAGAAAATTAATAATAAATAAATAAATAAAATATTAGTGATGATGGCCTACCCCTCGGATACACTCTTCATCTATGAATCCCTGTTTATCTGAACATACACAAACGTTTTCTCGGTATTAAACGGATCAAAGATAAGTAATCAATTTAATTTTGTTTTCAAGCATAAAACGTAATCCATCAGTCTTATAATATATGACATTCTTAAATATTATTCTTGAATTCAAATTACTATTTTAAATATTATGTTAATAATTTAAATATTATTGAACTCTGAATAAATTAAATTATAAATATCTAATGTTTATTCTTTATCTTATTATTTTTATTATTTTTGTCAATCATCTATATCATCGTCATTTATTTATTTGTATTAATCATCAGGCTAGTTGTTATGAATGTCTTTGGCCTGAGTATAAATACAATATGATTGTTGAGTGTTTTTAGCATGTACATGTGTGGTAAAAGTTTTTTTTAACATCGGTGCAAAGAAGAACTGTTGATTGACATGATCATGACAATTAGTATTACAATTGATGAAATTTGGATGTTAATTTTTAAATTGGAAAAGATAGTAGACATTATGGTTTATTTGACTTTTCTAATAGATTGTTTATTTCGTTGCAGTTGTTTGTTAAAAACTTATGTTATCTATCATTTTTTAAATATATGATTTATCACTGTTGAAGGCTAAGGATAACTTATTCTTTGTTATCTTAGTCATGATATTTTCTATCGGGCTATTTGGGTTCACTATTTTATTTTATAATTCTTTTCAGGAAATGAGAGTGTAGTTGAGGCTAGTGAGGAGAACATGAGAATTAAATGATGGTCCGAATTAGTAATTGTAATAATTTTCACTATGTTGTAAAATTATGTGACAATAATACTTGTGCGTAGTGTGAATTTAGTATGTGTGTTGTCATACTATACACGATATTGTGATAATTATAATTAGGAAAATTTATGTATGTTGTTTGTATTTTGACAACTCAAATTAATTAGTAATTGTATGTTGTTTGTATTTTGACAGCTCAAATTTGGGAGAGTCTCAAATCAATGACCTTGATTGTAAGCCTTCATGGCCTTGATTTTGGGCTCCATGACCTTGATTCTGGGCCTCTAGGGCATAACCTTGAATCTAGCCTCCATGACCTTAATTTCTAGTCTTCATGGTCTTAATTTGGGGCTCCAAGACCTTACTTTCGGGTATTCATGACCTTATAAATTTTGGTCTCAAACAACTTCTCCACTTCTTTATTGATGGTCTAATATCTTTTCGGTGTAAAACTAATCTTTTTTATATTATGGATTTCCTTAACATGTTTGCATCTTCCAATAAAATTAAGATTAGTTCCTCTGCAGATTCTCTTATTTGCCTTTTATCTTCCTAGCTCTTTCACATCTAAAGAATCAATATGCAAAATTTACCCCTGACCACTTTTTGATCACCATTGATTTTCTCTATTCCACTTGCTGTTGGGAACTTCAATTTCATATGATACGTAGAGGGGGTCATTTTAATTTTATTCATTATGATTTTTTGAATTGTGAGAGTGAATATGATTTTTTGTTCGTTTACCTCAAACGGTGTCAATCTGATGCGCCAATCAGCTACTTCCAAATTAAGATTTTGGTCAACTCATAAATTTTGACTTTGATCGCCGCTTTACTATAGTCCATCGGAGTTGGGATTCTGAGAGTACTTTTTGATTTTTAAGTTAGAACGCTGATATGAAGAAAATTATTACGAGTCGGGTTTCAAATTGTATATCTTGGATGTGTTAGAATATCTCAATGAGATTTTTCTCCTTCGCGAGTTAGAAATTAGAATCATAATTCGTTTTAGAAACCTTTTAAGTTGCCAAATTAACCTTAGTTGTTAAATTTCACGAGAATTCAATAAAGTCTTTATTGAATTTAATATATTTTTACAATATTTCGTAAACAAAATTATTATATTGTCCTTAAATCTATAAATAATACGTGACAATTCGTCATTAGTAGATTAATTTTATCCAGATCAATTAACAAATTAGACTTTTTAAGTTTTAAGTCTAAGTTCGGTTACCACTCCCTAATTGTACTTGCCGCTGCAGCAGTTGTTAGCTAGAAGTTTTTAGCTGAACGTGATTATATATGCCCACATGCAGATGGACAGATTGTTCCAAAATAAAATAAAATTAGTCCATGCACCCCTCAATAATATTTATTTATTTTAAAATTAGAGATGTATTTTTTATTTTAAAATTAATTATAATTTATTATTTTAAACTATAAAATAATATAAAAGTTCTTAACTAATTGTCATTAGTTTTATTTTTAGTCTATTTAGTACTATCATTCACCAAATAGGGTTATATTTAAAAAAGTAATTACTTTTTTTAGAATAATAATTTTATAAATGTATCTTTTATTTTAAAACAAACGGAGCTTTAATTAGTATATAATTATGGAGGTTGCTAGCTCCTGAATCTTGAGTCATTGTCATTAAGATATGGCCTTTATAGCTTCTCTTCCTTTCTTTCAAAAATCTTTAGATATGGACATATATATATATATATATATATATATATATAGAGAGAGAGAGAGAGAGAGAGAGAGAGAGAGAGAGAGAGAGAGAGAGACTTGTTTCTACCTATACTCATTTTATATGAACCTTTAGGAAAATTACAATTCAATAACTGTTTTATAGTCTTGATGACATAAGAGAATTAGCCACATTGCTTCCCTTATTGGTTTCTACTTAATTTCATAACAAGGTGGCATTTCTACATTTTAAATCGTAAATAGAATTATTAATTCTGATAAACACTAGGAATTAAATTCTTCTGTTAATTATTTCAAATGCATAGTTTGATCAACTGACGAAGAATTAACAAAACCCTTAATTACATGCCACAATATTAATTGTCTTTAAATATATAAAAGGTTAAATGATGAGTTACATGCGTGAAATTTGTAACATTAATTAAGCATCAATATAACTTTTTATATAATATATATATATATATATATATATATATATATATATATATATATATATATTTAAAAAGATAACCTATACTGCAACATCAGATTCTTTGTCCCTTTATTTAAAAAGATAACGTGCTTATATATTTATATTTAGTTAACTCGTGCAATATAGGCCTCATCATAATCTAAGATCATTATATTTGTCATTATCAAATTACTTTATTAATTCATCAATATATATCAAAGCACAAATCATTGGGTTAAATCCCTAAGATTATTTTTGGGCTCTAATTATCAGCAGACCATAGAAAACATATCGTGTGTGTGTATATATATATATATGAGAGAGATCAAGAAAGATTCTCTTCGATAACATTTCGCTTAAATAGCGTTCTTTATTAAAGCTACGTCGTTTTGGAAGGATCTTTGTGGCATTTTGTAAATACAATGCCACCGCATATTTAAAAAATGCCATCGCAGCACTCCTCCAAAACTACGTCGTTTTGATAAAAGAATGTTATTTAAAGCGGAATACTATTTAAAGAGAATGCCTTGATTCTTACTGTATATATATATATATATATATATATATATATATATATATATATATATATATATATATATATATAACACTCCTTTTCCTAAAAAGAAGGGAATTAACAAACTGTAAATTACTATTGAATTTAGAATTAAAAGCATATCATATATATCCCAGCTAATAATGAAGACTATAAACATGAAAGTAGGTAATTGTTATCTTACCTAAACCAACTAACTACTTAGAATATTAATGAATAATCAAATAAATCATACAAAAACTGTAGTTGTTAATTCTTTCTTGGATACTCTTTTGTTTGTCCCTTTCCCCGTCATTTTATTAAAATTAAAAAAAAAAATGCCGGATGATCGATGCTCGTCTTCTATTGTATCATGGCCACCTTAATTATATATTTTCTTAGTTAATATTGCAAGATTAGTTTGAGTTTTCAGTGTTCCTGCAAATTCTTTTTGGACTCTAGTTGGAGTTTATATATACTTGCTCTGTATTACTTCCTCCGTCTCAAATTAATTGCTCAGTTTTGACTTTTTAAAGTCAAATTGACTATTTTTAAAACTATTTTTTTTTACTATTTTTGCTAAAATATAGGTGAAGAGACTATAACAAAAAAAAAGTATATACAATTTATTAGTAATCTCAATTTTTATAATTTTAGAAATATATTTATATATGCTTAATTATTAATTCTAAAAATAGTCAATTTGACTTAAAAAAAATTAAAACTGAGCAATTAATTTGGGACGGAGGGAGTATGTTCTTGAGCTTTGGTCATGTAAGCTGCATGTTACAGTACCAACATATTCATGAAAAATGGTATAAACAGGTCAGTAATTAAGGTCACTATATATTTATGTTCATTATTCTTCAATGTTTGGCATCAATGACCTCGGCTAAAATGAAAAGCTAATAGCTAATTTTGGAGAACCTATACTATACGGGTGTCTAGTGATAATTCATGTACATTCACTCTTAGAAGGATGTGAAAAAAAATACTTGTGTATTTAAGTTACGTGTAATTTGTGGGATATTGCATCTATTTTGCTATAAAATGTGATTGTGAATCCAACTAGTAATAAAGGCTAATTGGATCGGTTCAACATAGAATCAAAATAAATAAATAGAATATATGTGAGGTTCGCTAATCTTAACCTATCAGCTCTCCAAGATGACTGGTTGTAATTGGATTTTTAATTATAATTTTCATTTAATTAAATCGGATCAAGATTCACCAGATTCACCCGTAACTGTTACATATAGTACTTAATTAAAGATTTATGAATCCAATTTTTTTTAAGGGTTGGGATGGGGGAGCTAGCTAGGTTTAACTCGACAAATCTTAAAACTTAGCTACTTATTTGATCAGATATTTCTAGTTGTGTACACGTGCATGACTGCATGATCAGGACAGTGCATTACTATTATGGACTATCATATAATATTTTCTATAGAATGCATTTGGTTTTGGCAGTATAGAAGATATAACCGACAATATATACACAGTATACAGTTTCCGATTTGCACCCAATCTTACGCAAAAATTATTGTCTTTGCACCATATATATATATATACATTGATAAGCATGCAAGTCCTTAACTTGGGTGGACATGCAAGATGCTGATGTGGCAAAAGATCATACTGTAAGGTTAGAGGTGGTGGGCCATATGCTGAAATGGCAAGGGTAGATCATATTGCTGTTTTATAGCTCACAAACAATACAGAAAAATATAGACAATAGAGAAAATAGAGCGAGAAACTTCGTCATAAGGGGTCAATATATAGGATTAGGCTCCCCAAGTCCCCAACATGTTAAAATCTCAAAACCTAAAAGTTGTCTGGACTCTCTATGGACCAGAAACAAAATTGAGGACAATTTAATAAACTCCAATATTAATTTATTTTTAAATCAACCAATTAATAGAAGCTGATCAGCCATAAACATTTCCAAGAAAACACATTTAGCCAAACAAGGGGAAAAAAACATTCTTTACTGGCATAACATTTTAAATTCATGCATACAATACGTTAGAAAAAATTACATGCATCGATCGATGCAATATTCACGATTTCACTTCCCACGCTTTTCTTGGTTTAGTGTAATTCTAATACATATTCGGCTTTTGTCTTTATAGAGAAAATTAAACATATATCTTTTTCACACAAGACAAGTTAATTAAAATATAAAAAATAAGTATATTACACCAACCGTTGTGAGGTGGTGGAATGGTGGCGGTCTTCGATTCTCCGGCAACTTTCCGATGGCATGAGGGAAATGATAAGATCGGAAAAAGCTTTGATAATGAATTTGTGGGTGTGTTTAGGATTTAGGGTTAAGTAACAAAGTAGAAGCTCGTGCAAGAAGTCCCAATCCGCCTTTACGTCTGTTAACTCACGTGCTTCCACCATCTCTTGCATTGATTGTCGGAAATCTTGAAAAGGGTCCGGCGAGTAGGTCTGGACAGCGACGCTGCCGGCGACTAGGGTATTGTCGTCGGGGTCAAGAGGGGAATGGAAGATGGAGTTGGAGTGGCCGGGGGAGGAGAAAAAGAAGCGTTGGGAGGCGTAGACGGTGGCAAAGTCGGGAAGAGAGTACTCGTCGGTGTATTCGGAGGAAGAATGGTCATCGGAGGAATTGGAGGTGGAGGTGGTGAGATCATGATCGAGGGAATTGAAGTTGTTGATTAGGGTGGTTGTTGTTGTTGATGGATTTTGGGGTTGTTTTGAGGAAGGTGGCGGGGGAAGATTGATTACGGGAAAGCATTTGAATTTTGAGAAGCATAGGTAGTTTTTCCATGAGAAGATAAACATTTCTTAGTTTTTCTTGTAGAGGGAGAGAGAAGAGAGGAGAGATTAGACAATTTTTGTCTTAGTTGATTGAGATTTATTTACTTCATTCTATTCTATTCTATTCTATTCTATTCTATTATATTATATATATATATATCGTCATGTAACTCGTCAGTATATATGTGTACTTGACATACATGTTATATAATACAATTAAATAGAATTTTATCTAGAGAGATGACTAAATAAAGTTGCCTAGTTATATTTCATTTTTTGATTAAAAAAGTCGATCTCAATGATTTACAAAAAAATGTTGCATCTCTATATATAACAGAAACACCTTTTGTTGTTTACCTAATGCGTGTTTAATCTTTTTTCGCATTGCTTTATTTTGTTTGTGTAGAGTACCTATATATATACTCCGTACATCTCTTAATATATATCATATTTAATATTAGAGATAATATTAAAAATTAAACAAATAATACTTAATTAAAATTTTTAAACAATAAATATTAATAGAGAAAAATATTTTTTTTAAAATAATATTTAAAAAAGGACGAAAGGAGAAAGCTAGTACTGTTGAATGTTGTGTTTTGTGCATGTTCGAAGGGGCAATCTCTCAATTCTCATGTCCTTGAGATGATGAAGCGACCTGAAGGTTTTTTTTTTTGTTTTGAAAATGGTAGTATTAGGTTAAGCATAAGAACATCATTGCAAAAGCAACGTCTGGTCGAGTTTATTTAATTATAGTACGACCCTGTAGTTAACCACTCTTTCTGGCCCATAATTAATAATGCCATACAGTACAGTACAATAATATCCAGTACTCTACAGTAAAACATTTAAATGATACTATATTATTATTTTAACCTTATGAATTATATAAAAAAAATTATTTGAATGATCTTAAAATTTGAAATTGAAGGAGTACAATGTTTATTAAAATTATTTTTGTTCATAAAGTTTAAATAAATTATTAAAAGGCAACTCTTAAGTTATTAAAATTTGAGTTTCTATCTTAGCGACTAAGAGGTAATTTTTTATTTTATTTTTACCAAATAAGATTTGTCGAATCAAAACAAACAAATTAAAAGTCATTCAAAGAAACAAACAACACAAGATACCTATATCTGATCAGAGGTTTTACCTTTGTAAGGTTCTGGTACCCACCCACCTAGCTAGTTATCTACTCCATTTGAATTCTAGTGCATTGAATCACTTGGAAAAGAATAAGATTCCTTCCACTCCTCCTAGTCCTAGTACCAGTAATCACTTGGTACATTCATTTTGATTATTCATTTTCCTCGAGGAAATGTACAAGTGCAAAGTATTTTCTGTCTATAATTTATACAGAAATTGAAGATAATTTTTATTATCTTATTTATTTTACGTGCAAAGAAGAGAAGATATTTTTTGTTTGAAGGACTAATATCTATTTTTTAAATATTTATATAACACCTTCGGTGGATGATATGACAACATCCATTTTGTGTCATTAATTTTTTTTCTCTTTTCAATGATTTCATTCGAGTCGAATTGAAAATAGGGACTCAATGTTCTCAATAGTGGAGGTGACAGGAGACTATATTCATATTGGTGCTGTCAATTTAATGTTTTAGGTAAATAATGAGCATGTAGAGAACTTTGATGGACAAGTAAATAATGAGCATGTAGATATTGGAGCTGTCAATTTAATGTTTTAGATAAATAATGAGCATATAACGAATTTTGATGGACAAGTAAATAATGAGCATGTAGATACAATTTGTGACAAAATTCTTGACTTCTTTACATTTTGAGTGAGATGTTTATCTTGATTAAAAAATTTCTACTTTACAACAAATAATTACGAAATTTTCTAATTTTCATCATATATATATATATATACTCTTTTCACATTGTCAACTCACATTTTTCATTTAGATTCATCTTCAAGTATTAAATAATTAGACGAGTTAATCCTAGTATATATATATATATCTCCCACATTATTTACATTTTTACTTTTTATCATATACATCACATCACATATATTCATCATTGGTCAAATTCATATATTATAATTGTACCCTCCTGGTACACCTTAAGATGTGTAGACTGCAGAAATGTACATTTTTCATGTTGCCTTCTAAACTCTAGCATATATCCTTCCCATGTAATAACCTTTAAATTTTGATGATTTAATTTGTTACACATATACATGCATGCATGTGCATTGCCGTATATATATAAAAGAACAATTTCCACTGTTTTTTTATATATAAATTTCTTTTTTCAGAATCAGGTTTCATTGTACAAACAAACACTAGAGTTCAGCCGGTTCAGATGAGTCTTGTGACTTTCCTTTTTCATTTCAAATACATGTTGCAGAGTTGGGTACACTTGCTAGTTCTCAGAAGTAGTACTACTGCCTTGCATTTGTAGTATCAAATTATTGGAGTTATATGTTTTTTATGTACCACAAGACACATTTGACCAACTCTCATCACATTTATCTGTCCTTGAGAAAAATCATATGCTTGTTATCCTGCATTTGAACATCAACCTAATGACTAGTGCTAGCAAACGAATAGAATCGAGCTTTTAGTACGATGGTTATGACTGAGGCCATGTGACTAAACGAATCGAATCGAGGTTTTAGTATGGTGGTTAAGACTAAGGTCATGTAGCAGTTCTATATGAACTCCAATGATGATACAAATTATACAGAAATTTTTTTATGTCCATTATCAGATATGGTGTATGCTTAGATTAGTTATAAATTAAAAAACAAAAGTAAAATGGAAAAAGATATATATGAACTTTAACATATTCATTATTGTAAATATCTTACATAGCATTCTCCTTCCTACCCATTGGCACAGTGTTTGGATTTACATTACTTAAGTACATACATTAAACAACCTTGCATACATAAAACAGCCCAATCTACTTTTCTGGAGCTTACTGACTAGAAACCTCCAAACCATTACCTGCAAATCAACATTGGGAATACGCTAAATATTAAAGATTCAACATACTAAGATAGAAGAATCTTAGAACAAATGGATCCATAAATTGAACAAATCATCCATTTTGTGGACTTTAAACTACTTTTTGGACAGGGAAAATGCATTAATAGAAGGCAAAACTCACCATCAGGATCAAAGAAGAATACTTGCTTGGTCTTTCCATTTGGTTGAGTTCTCTCATGTGTCTCAATTCCTTTTTCCTGCACAGCACAACTATGTATATCATAACAAAGTATGAAAAAAATAGCCTTTTAAGCTAAATACAAAGTTAGAATGTTAAATTAATAGATTTCAATTGCAGATACCAGGCTCCTTTTAATAATTTCCACCCTTCTCAATCCATGAACGATATATATATATGGGTAAAGAGAGCGTGTGTCTTAGACACACACTAGCTTGTGTGTCCTATTATTTGAAGGGTTTTTATTTTGGGCAATTTTGGCACTTCACCATTTTCGTTAATGGCTATTTTGACATTTCACCATTTTATTAATCAAAACTACATCATATTAAGTGCACATACTCCCTTCTCCCCCCCTCTCTCTCTCTCTCTCTCTCTCTCTCTCTCTATATATATATATATATATATATATATATAGCTCAGCTTTCTCTAGCAAACTAGAGGGAGTGAACTAAGAACGAACCGACTATAGCGACGGTTTTTTCCGTCGCTATAACATAAAAAACTGGCTTTCTGCACGAAAAAAACCGTTCTTATATAATGGGGTTCGTTTTAATTCGCCTCTAGTTTCTTTGAGAAGCGCAATCAGATATATATATATATAGTTCGGATCCAGTTCGGGATCCCGGACTTTATAAAATACGGACCCTTTTTTTTTGCTTTTTTTTTTGAAACTAAAAAAAAATAAAAAATTATGGAACTGGAATTATGCACAGACTGTACAGACATGTTTTGTTATAGGTATCCAAATCACACCCAAAACACTGTATTATGTAAAAATTCTAGTTCCATAAATTTTATTTTTTTTAGTTGTTTCAAAAAAAAAAGCCAAAAAAAAATTGGGGTCCGTATTTTAGTCCTGTCCGGGAGTCCGGACAAGATCCTTATTCTATATATATATATATATATTGCTACTTTAGCTACCAAAACAATGATTAGTATTCTTTTTACCAGTACATCCTCAATCAACATTCAATTCTCTAGGCATAATATCTTACCATTAAAATATATTATTTGCTAACGTATTTCTTTATGAAGAAAAACTGATGTTTTTGTTGTGAAGATAGATTTTGACACTCACCTTCTACGAAACAAATGGTGCCAAAAAAGTAGTAAAGAGATAGTAAGCTTCCGATAATTTAGTACCAGTATAAAAGGATCTTTGCCACTGCATATCAGTTTCAAAAACTTTATGAATGTAAATTAATTAGGATAATCAAATCCACAATGCTTTCAACTCGTAAGTATTCTATTCAGTGTCACCGTATATTTTCTGAAAATAGGAACGCTGATGAAAATTATTTGTAACATAATTGATAAATTAGTTGGTTAAGTAATTATGGTTACTTCCATTGTTAAATTTGTAGTCGTAGTAATAGTTGTCATCCCAGACTTAAAAAAAATAGAGTTGTAATCTCTAATTTTGTGCTCAGTAAAGCTTCATCTTCCAATTCCTTTCGAGGATACATAGAAAACTAGAAATAGTTGGAGTCGAAGACCTATAAATAATAGATAAAGACGTTACCATTTCTAATTAGTCTGCAAAAAGAGCAAGCATTACAAAAGCTTCTCCATTTAAAAATGCTTTAATACAGATATACATAAGAAGTTATAACTAATTTAGGTACTTTTAGCATCAAGGTTGCTATATCAGTCTATATGCATCGATAATGCATGACACTACCGTGCAAGCTAATGAATTATAATAGGAATACCCAAAAAAGGCAATATCACAATACAAAATTAAATTATCATGTCTAATTCAAAAGAAAACCCAAGCCAAAATTTAAATTTAAAATCCCAATATAAGGGCTTTGTTTTTCCTGAAAATCCTAGTAACAGCAGAAGTATACAGGAACTTTGAAGTCGCATAATTCTTTCCTGCGATAACTTTTCCTCTAAGATAAGTATAAGGAGAAAAACTAGGATACGGTGCTCCCAAAACAATCCACCTAATAGAATTTTTTTAACCATATTAGGTTGTTAATTTATCATTTTCAACTTAATGAGATGTAAGAAAAACTGCAACCTGAACTGGCACATCCAACAAATTTAAATGCCTTAAAACCATATAAAATCTGCATATCCAACAAAATATACATAATACACACACATACACCTTCCCATTCCTTCATTGAATTAATAGTACGACGATTGTGCAATGTTTCAAATCAGGAAAACTTGGTATAACTTTCAATGTCCAATCTATTAAGCTAAGGTAGTAGCATATTATACTCGGCACAAAAAAATAATCTCAAACATGATTGTGAAACAAAATTTAAGTATAAATAAGAAATTCAACTTAAGTAGTTTCACAATTACTGTGCTCACAAATAAGTATCTATTAATTAGGGAGGGAGGGAGGAGGGAGAGAAACCTTGAGGCCCTCAACAAAAGATTCGAAATTGGTGACAGAGAAACAGATATGGTGACCTCTGGGGAGATTACTAGGATCGGAAACGGCTGAGGTGGCGCTCCAGGGCCCTTCTGGAAGCTTGGTAACAGGGTTCCTCTCGATGAGATGGAGATAGAAAAAAGGGGAAAGCTTGAGCCATATTACCTCAAATTCAAATTTTGGACTCTCTATCTGCTCAAACCCCAATATCTACAAAATCCCCATTAAACCAAACATTAATTATCTCTCAGTAAATAAAGCTTTTTGAGTGTGTGTGATATATATATATATATATATATATATATATATATAATCAATGAATCACAGAAATAATGGAGTAATGATGAAGAAAAAGAGAGTGAATACCTCCTGGTAGAATTGAGCAAGACGTTTGATATCGGAGGATTCTCTTGCGACGTGGTTGAGGCAAGCTCCTTTTGCCGCTGCCGCTGCCGCCATTTTTTGTACTTTGAAGATGAATTCTATCTGTTCCTTTCTGGCCTATTCTACACCTTCCGAATGGATTTTTTATATATCCGGGTCGGGTACCTGGTTTATTTTGCCGACCTTGTTCAATTTCGTTGGCTCATTTTAAACCGGAAATAAATCAAGATAAGTGAAAAGGAAAACAAAAATGATGTAAAAATTAAAATGAATATACTACTCCCTTAGAAAAGATATAAAAAAGCATCTCAACACATTGAAATCATTTTGGGACATTTTTTTGTTGAAAACCAGTGTGATTCATTTAAATTAACCTTAGTGTAATATTTTGTAGATAATATTATTTAATCAATTTTAGTTTTGAAAGTTTCTAGACCTGAGCAATCGAAATTTCGTAATTTGTACTTATGAACATGTATTTTATTTTTTTGATAATTTGAAGGTGGAGGTTGAACTCAAAATCTCTTGCAAACCTGAGATACCAACTGAGCTAATGCTAGTTGGCTAAAAATAATAATTCAAAACATGTATTTTGTATTGGAGGAAATATTTTCAAAGAGTAGAGAATTCAAATAAACTTGCGAAGTTCATACTTTTTGTAGTGATGTTTTAGGGCGTGGTTAGTAATGAAGTTAATTTTGGTCAATTGATTAATACAATGTTGATACGCAGGTGTGAGTGAAGTGATCTATTTTTCTGTGTGTCAGCGCTATATTAATCAATTGACCAACTTATCATGAAGTATTTCATGATAACCGGATCCGGTGCTTTATAAGTAGCCCTAGTCTCCATTGTGTGTGCATTGTTATCCGACAAACCGAAGAATATATACTTGCTCTGAAACATTTATACTTGATATCCCCATTACAATATGTTGCGTTTGGATTAGAGTAATGAAGATGAGAATGGAATGATTCATTCATATGGAATAGAAAAAAATTGTACTTGGTTACGATTGGAATGAAAAAAATTGTGTGGTTACTTGAGAGAGAAAGAACATATGGAATAACTCATTCCAACTAGAATTGAATGAATCATTATATTTTTCATTCTATTCTTTCAATCCAAACGTAGCATAAAAGAATGGTGTATAACACTGACTTTGGAATAAAATTTTGATTAAGAAATCTTTCCTCGCCAAACCGAAGAATTGCTAGGAAAAATTATTCACAGCTTCCAAAAAAAAATGCTACCTTGCGAGAAGGTATAAAATATGTCAAATCACTACCAATAATCTCTACAGGAGCATTGATTATCCCTAAAATGATGAAACCGATTATTATCTCTTAACAATAATTTCTCTTCCAACTATGCCTGAGATAAACTTAATCGCACTATGGCAATCAACACAGATCCTAAGATTCTTTGTGATTCTTATAGGGACTCCAGGGGGAACGACAATGAGAGCGAAGGCAAGGGCAATCTTCTCGCTGTGGTACGAGACTTCTGATTCTCTCTCTTCCTCCTCTAAATCGTATAGAGCAAAATTGGTGTCAGGTATGTAGCCAGCAGCCTTCATCTCCCTTTTCAGCTTAGCGAGCATTGCTTGAATATCAGAGTTTCTTTCATGAGAGGTATCCTTCGCTTGGAAACATGGACTCTGTTCTTTACAGAGATCCAACTGCATCCTGCACCCTTTTTGATCCCCACATCCTTCATCTCTTTCCTTACAAGGTGGGCCTCTTCCCACCTGCATTGGATGTTCAATGGTTAAATAACTTACAAAATGCTGAAAGAATACAGGAACCTGGTACAAGCAAAACCACTAAATTCTAATAACACTGTCACGATTAGAAAAGTGAGGTAATATACCACAGTGTGTGGTGCACACTAGAACTGAAGAATGCTGGTTTCAAAACTAACATCAGTAAAGCAAAATCCATCTGGACTTATGTTCTGCTAGATTTATTCCTAATGTGCATTACAAAAAATTACTAGTTTCTGAAAACCTTTTTCAGGTTACGGACTCATATTCCACTCATATGGTGGTATTAGATGGTAGGTCTTCTTCATTACCCAGGATGACAGGTTTAAGAAAGGCCTTGCCTTTAGGTCCTAAACAACCCAGTCCTTACTGGATATAAACTTAAAAAAACAGATTTCCAGTTACGTTACATCCTCAGTGTCCTCCCTCCAGAGGTTCTTGTGTCTAACAATTCAAAGACTTAGTTGAAGAAGAATATATTACATAATCAAATAAGATTGATGACTCTTTTTTATTTTTTTTAAATGTTCTCGTAAAGGTGTAGACTGGCGCCCAACATAAATAAAAATGTTTTGTCCCAACTACTTAAGGTTGGCAATGTGAATCCTATTTTGACACTCTGCTTTATATAGGACCCTAATGTAGGACACATTAAGCAATCATGACATACTAACATAGAATCTATCATACAGACATGGATTTAAGGTTTTTAACTTCAGGTGAACTCTCTAAATGAGCAAATGATGTACATAATAATAAATCTAATTTCTTTAAATTTCAGTATAATGACAAAAGGAATTACCGGCCAGCAGCTGCAACATATTTGAAGGCAGCACATGGTTACCAGAGTCCTGTGGATCAAGTTCAAATAAGTTATCAGCTGCAATCTTTCCCAATTCTGGCTTTCCATACACTCTACAGGCCCCTAAAAGAGCCCCCCAAACTGAAACGGTTGGATGAACAGGCATTCTCTTTATAAATTTATAAGCACGATCTACCATCCCCGCTCGCCCTAACATGTCCACGATGCATGCATAATGCTCTATCCCGGGTTCAATCCCATACTTCCCTCGCATTGACTCAAAAATTGCCATGCCTGCCTTCACAGCCCCAGCCCTACTACACACCGATAATACACACACCAGTGTCACATAATTAGGTACCACCTCACATGTCATTTCCTCAAGCAATGCCAAAGCCATGTCAGCATGCCCTTGATGAGCATACCCACCAATCAACCCATTCCAAGTAACCAAATTCCTCTCAGGCATTTCATGAAAAACTTTTTCACAATCCTCTATACTTCCACACTTCCCATACATGTCAACCAGTGCACTCCCAACAAAAACACTCACCTCAATACATGCCTTCACAGCAAGCGCATGAACCATCCTGCCCAACTCAAGTCCCGCAATACCTGCGCATGCACTGGCAACACTTGACACCAAAAAATCTGTCGGCTCCATACCTTCTCTCCTAGAACTCAAAAACACCATACAAGCCTTCTCCATTTTATCATTTTGCTCATATGCAGCAACCATTGAGCACCAAGTAACATCATTACGATTACCGATACCCTCAAAAACCAGCTCCGATGACATAATATCCCCACACTTCCCATAAAAATCAATCATGCCATTTGCAACCGAGACATCTGCTGTAAACCCACTTCTAATCACAAACCCATGCAACTGTCTACCAAGTTTTAAATAGGAGGAATCCGAACACGCATTAAAGAACGCGCAAAAAGTTATTGAATTAGCTTCCCCACCAATTCTCCTAAACTCAATAAATGCATAAATAGCATTTCTAGGCCTCCCATCAAGCACAGAATTAGAAATGTACGCATTCCAAGTCGCGATATTTCTTTCAGGCATTTCGTCAAATGTCTTAATCGCATCGTCTCTTAATCCTGTTTTAGAATACATATCAAAAGCACTGCAGCCCACAAAAACGTCTAGAATTTGTGCAGACTTTATTGCCAATGCATGAAGCTGTTTACCGATGACCGGAGCCCGGAGAGAACCCGAAGCTTTGAAGGTGCAGGGGAAGGTGAATTCATTGGGTTGGATAGACTGACGGCGCATGTCAGAAAAGTGGAGGAGGGCGGAGGTGAAATGACCGTTTTGGACAGAGCCAGCAATGAGGGAGGTCCAGGTGACGACGGAGTGGTTGTGGGTGGGGGTGAGTTGGAGGATGAGTTGGGCTGAGTTGGGGAGGTCGAGTTTGGAGTACATATTGACAAGGTGGTTGGAGAGGAAAGAAGGCAATGGAGGTTCGAGTGTCATATGGGCGGCTCGGCCGAGGCCGGAGGACTGAGTCGACACGGCCCACTCGACAAGTGCGGCAAGGGAGTTGGGAGTGAGAAAGGGCATGATTGGTAGAAAGTAACAGTCATGACTGCTGCATGAAAACTGCTTCTGTTTTTATTTTTTCGAAATGAAAGGTAATGGGACGAACACGATCATGTTTTTCATACCTAGTCCTAGCCCCTAAGCCTCCATTTTCCCCCCTCGATTCCCAATGTTTTAGAATAAGAAACTCGTTTCCTTCTTTACCCTTAAGGAGCCCACTCTTTATTGTAAATATATAATTGTAAAATTATCCAAGTATAAAGAACATTTATAAAAATATACTACTCCAGTAGCATTAAAAATAGTTACATGTATACTTGTACAAAAATAAATTATAAATATATATTGTAAGCGAGGGAGAGGTTTAGCCCGAAATTTAATTTTTCCCAACCATTAAACAATTCACTTCGCACCCTATCATACTATTTATATTTTTTTTGTAAAAATATTATATATTAAATTAGTATATATATCTTGCTCATTTAATATTTTAAAGAATTGATAATTTTATATAAAATTAAATCATTTACACATACTTCTCTTTTATACAAATATATAAGAATGACTATTATTCTGAAATAAACATAAAACACTTTCCATTTATGAAAAAAACATGTGGAAAAAAAAAATATCGCGTGGGTGCGTTGCCCGACAAGAACTCGCGTAGGAAACGGAATATGAAATTTTAGTGTCAGAACAAGAGGCACTGTTGCTCACTTCCCCCTCTCTCTCCCTGATATCTTCAAGGGTTTTAGCTATTAGGGCTTCTCTAAAAGGTCTCTTTCCTCTGTTTCTAATCACAAATTTCTTCTTTTTATCAATATATATACAAATAGCCATATTCTATAAAGTTTGTAAATGAAATGACACATTTCAATTTTAATTAATTTGACCTCTTTTTAGTTTCCTTCTTGATTTTTGGTTCATTCTGAGATTTGAATATATCTAGTGCATTTGGAAACCCCAATTCTGTTTCTATCACTATCAGGTACATTGTTAACTGCTCGGTTGATTTATGAACGATACCTTTTAATTCTTGATTATAATTTGAACAAAAAGGTAGGTGATTACTTTATTTAAATTCAGTGCTGTTAAAAATGATTTATCCTATCCCTAAGTAGAATTACAATTTGTGTATATGGAAATTTGACTGAATTATCACTGTCATAGTTCTGAGTAGCTGGGACTATTTATTGTTGGAAAGTCTTTGATGAATAGCTAAGTTTTGTTCTATCCTTCAGAATCTTAATCCATGACTGGAAATTGTATAAATCTTATTAAAAGTAAAGAGTGTGTTGCATTTGAAAGATTTTGGTACTTGATGCGGATTATGTGGTTGCTGATGTATCGCAGCAATTGGGCTTTTGCTTCATAGTTTTATTAAATATAAGTGTGAATTGTTAGTATTGTACACACATAGACCTAGTAGTTTCATGATTAATCTAGTCTCATTTAGTGTATCGTAGGGTTCATGTCCCTCTATTTGTATTCAAGACGTAAAACATTTATGTAGTCAATAATCCAATTTACAAACGTATCATTTATGTTTAATTAAATAACTTATTAAGCGGAAAAAATAATTGAATCTAATAGTCCTTGCATCACCTGACATACTAAATTTGGCATGAGATGAGAACATCAAAACTCCTGTAGAGAGAAATTTCCCTTGGAAAAGCATTTGGCACGTGGGTGTTCCACGTAAGGCTGCCTCCCCCACCCCCTCCTCTGTTGGACAGCAGCAGGCAGCTGCTCTTGGGGCTATTTCTACACAGGATTCATTTAGGAGGAGGGGTAATTTTTAATTAGTTGGTATTTTATGTGCAAAGGGGATTGTGAATTTGGTGACCACTTGTGATTACATTGTGATTTTTTTAGTTATACTTGGAAGATGTTTTTTTTCATTGTTTGGGATTTAGTGGGTGTTGCCGAGGTCAGTTGTAGCTTTTTTTGGGGATGCTTGAAACGGTGTGAGAGTTCCCAAGAGTAGGAGAGCTAGATGTTATATAGTGCTACATTTTTGTTGGTGAGTTCTTTTTGAAGAAGCAGATTTGGAGATATTTTTAGGAGAGAGAGTTCTTGATGGGGATAGATGATTTAGTTGACTTATTTATTTTGTTTATTTCATTATTATGGACTTGTTTTAATTAGTTGGGATATTTTAGTAACTTGTTTTAATTAGTTGGGGTATTTTTGTCTTTTTGGTCTCCAAGTTTAATTTAGGATTATTTTGTTTAAATACCAATGTAATTCTTCTTGGGAGGACATTCTGAATATTACAATTATTATTAGCTTTTCTTATATCGTGGAGATATCTTTCTAGAGTTAATAGATGATGAGTTGAAACTCTAAACCCTAGAATTTAAGCGTAGAGCTTATATTCTAGTTTTATTTATCTATCAATTAATACTAAATCCATCTTACAAAGCTGTCCTACATCATTTGTGGTATCAAAGCCTAACCTTGGGAGTCGCTTCGACAACACTGTTCATCGTCAGAAGCTCGCACAAAAATCATCAAGTTGCTACCTACACTGAACCAGACCTACTGCACCTTTCTCTTCGTCGTCATAAAGCAACAAAGTCAGCCGCCGACATGACCACTCATCGCCGTTGACCCAGTAGTCGACCACTCAAACATCCCAAACATCTCACCAGCCATCATCGCCGCCAGATCTACACACCGCCAGATCTACACACCGCCATCATTTGCTGCTCAAAACCCCATTGAAACACCGAACCAAAAAAAAAGAAGAAAGAAAATCGAAGAAGAAGGGCAGAGACAGAAAAGAGAAGGAGAGTAGAGGAAGAAAAGAACGGGAAGAAGAAAGCATACCGGGCACTGTCGTTATGTCTCCATGCCCTTGCGCTGCCACCGCCACACTCTTTCCTCCATTTTCATCTTCGTCTACTGTGATTGGAACAAGGGAGGTATCCTAAAATTTTGAGTTCTCACTTTCGTTCCCTAAGGGCTTTCCTAATTCGTATACCCAGAGTCCCAGACCATTATATTTTTGTTTTCTTACTAGAGTGCCATCTAATCCCCCATAATTTCTGACAATTTCATTTCTGTCCTGACTTCTCCCTGGAACTTGTAATCTTTGCAGTTTTCACTCCGTTTCACACTATAATCAGTTAGGTCCAAAAAAAATTGCTCTTAAAATGTTTCCCAAAATATAGGATAAGTACTTCAATTACTTGGATTTTCTTTACTCGTTGCTTAGTACTAAAATTTTTCAAAACTCGTTTGGTTTTATTCCCTTAAATTGCACGTTATTCCTATTAGTTGGGCATCATATAGTTGTGATTGTTGATATTTTGGAAACTGCGATTGCATTTGCCGTATGTTATAATTTAATTTCTACAATTAATTATCTCAGTATTGCATTTGCATCATGATAACCTGTAGTGGAAATCAATATGGCCCGACCATGAACGACAAATTAGATTTCTTAATCACTAAAATGGATGCTACGTCTGAGGAACTTGCCCGTGTATCTGAGAGGATTCGAGTCGTTGAGCAACGAACACAACATTTACCTGAGCCTATAGGAGAAATTGCAGAGAAAATGCAAGAAATGATGGCATCCCCGTTAATGAAGAGATATCTGAGGGAGAACCTGAGCTGCATAGGCAAAGGGAACACCTTTAGCCTAGAAATGTTGAATACCAAAACCTTGAGTCTCAAAATATTGATTACCCCTAGAGAGAGACTGAAGACATCAAGACGTCGGGTATGGTGAACGTAAGGATGATGGCTACCGTGAACTTAGAGATTATGGATACCGTGAACCTAGAGATTATGGGTATCGTGGACCTAGGAATGTCGACCCTTATGACCGAAGTTATGACTATGACACTAGAAAAATTAAGGTCGATGCACCCGAGTTTGACGGTAGTAGGTCTTTTCCTAATGTCTTTTTCTATTGGTATGAGATGTCCGATGAGCGTAGAGTTCACTTTGCCAAGATGAAATTCGTTTAACAAGCGAGTTTATACTGGACTAGTGTTGAGAGAGACATTGAGCGTTTGAGGGATCCACCTATTAGGCATTGGGCAGAAATGAAAGCATGTTTTCGAAAATATTATCTACCTACCGGTCACAAGGATAGGATGTTTGAACAGTTGACAAATCTGAAGTACGGCAATTTGTTCGTCTCTGATTATGTCAATAGGTATAGGGAGTTAATGGAGCATTGTGAGCTAGTTGAGGAGACGAGGATGATAGTCATTAGGTTTAAGGAAGGGTTGAGAGATGATATTAAATTCCAAATTTTTTCAAGCCGACTCATTTGCCTAGATGATGCTTACCAAGTTGCCTTAGATCAGGAATACAATGTGAACTTTCCGGAGAGCGACCTCTTATCCAAGCCAATTTAGTGGACGCAATGCGCAACAGGGCATGTCCTTTTCCACACCTCAAGATACTTCTAGGGCTAATAACACCGCGAGTGGACCAAATCGGGACCCTAGACTAAGGAAGGGTGCTCCATACCCAAGCCTACAATCACTGACAGGGATAGGTGTTTCTCCTGCAAAGAGCTTGGCCACAAGTTTGCCCTAACAAACATCGAGTGGGAGTGGTTCTTGAAAGGGCAAGGTGAAGAAAGTGTGCCAAGGGAAGGTGAAGTGGAGGATGAATATTACACGGAGGATGAAGAAACGGATGCGCACCTTGAACAAGTTGACCAACTCTTGAATGTTATGAGGTGCATTTTCGCTAGTCCTAAAAAGGAGAAAGATTGGAAGAGAACTGTCATATTTCAAACATATAGCAGAGGTGGTGGAATCTCTTCCAAGCTAATCATTGATGGGGGAAGTTGTTTAAATGTGGTTGCCAAGACAGCTGTGGAACGATTGAAGTTAAAGGCCGAACCACACCCCCAACCTTATATTATAGTGTTGCTTGAATTAATAAGACATCTATTCCCAGTGTTCGAAAAGTCGGCCGACTCTGCGACTAGGTCGGTGTCGGAGCCACAACGAGTCGACTAGGGCCTAGTCCTTTGATTTAGTCGCTGGCCGATTTAGTCGGGCTCCAGTTGGCGATTAATCGTCGACCAGTCGGGAAAGTCGCCCAGTCGGAGTAAATAAAAAAATCGGGACAAGTCGGGAAAAATCGGAAGAAGTCGGGGAAAATCGAAAAAAATGGGAGCGAATGAGGTCCTTCTACCTAGAAGAAGTAAAAATGTGCGAGAACTAGATGAAGACGAGTTTGTGTCGGAAGATGATGACAACGAAGAGGAAGATGAGGATTATGAGTTTGAGTCCGATGGAGAGCAAGTCTTGGAGGGATATGGAGAAGAGGAGTGATTGACTATTGATTTTGTGCTACTTAGTTTCATTTGGTTAATTGGTTTTGAACTTAGAGCGTCGAACTATTTGGTTTTACTTAGTTTCCATGTTTTTATTTGATGATTTGTGTTATTTATGTTATTTTACTTACTCAAAACTTATAAAGGATGAAGGAGAATATATATATTTTTCAAAAATTGAAAATCCGACTAGCCGATTAATCCTCGACTAATCCCCTAGTCTCTAGTCGGTAGCCAACCGACCTGGAACCGTCTAGCGACTTTTAGAACATTGTCTATTCCTGTGACACATAGGTGTCTAGTGCCGATCCACCTTAAGGGATATGCGGAAAAAGTTTGGTGTTATGTTCTTCTGATGGATTTTGCACACATTCTTTTAGGGCGACCTTGGCTATATGATCATGATGTGACCCATTATGGGAAATCGAATAATTATGTGTTCACACAAGGGGCAAAAGATTACTTTAGTGCCTGTGAGACCACGAGCGTCTCCCAAGGGTCAACCAAAAGAAAATAATACGTCTATACAAGAATCCAAATATCTTCATATTCTTAGTCAGAAGGCCTTTGAGAAGAGTGAGAGAGGAGAAGGTTGTGTACGAGAGGTTAGGGATGTTCCTGAGAAGAGTAGTAATGTCGAATCTAGTGATGTTAGGCAGATTCTCCATGAGTTTGTTGATGTGATGCCTAGTGAGTTACCTATCGGATTACCACCTCTTAGGGATATTAACCTTGTACCAAGGTCTTCTTTACCTAACCTACCCCATTATAGGTTGAACCCTAAGGACCAAGAGCAGATGAGACGCCAAGTAGGTTTGTTGAGTAAGAGTTTTGTGCACGAGAGTCTTAGTCCTTGTGCAGTGCCAACTTTGCTTACCCCAAAGGCTGATGGAAGTTTCTATTAATAAAATCACCATCAAGTATAGGTTCCTATATACCTAGGCTTGATGACATGTTAGATATGATGAGCGGAGCTCGTGTGTACACCAAAATAGATCTACAGAGTAGATATCACCAAGTCCGCATCCGCGAGGGAGACGAATGGAAAATTGTCTTTAAAACTAGTGATGGCCTTTATGAATGGTTAGTCCTACCCTTTGGTCTAACAAATGCACCTAACACCTTTATAAGAGTCATGAATCAGGTGTTGCGGTCTTTTATTGACAAGTTTGTAGTGGTCTATTTCAATGACATCCTCATCTATAGTCACACTCAAGAGGAACACTTACTTCACTTGCGCCAAGTTTTGTCTGCTCTCCAGCGTGAGAAACTTTATATTAATCTGAAAAAGTGTTCCTTCGTGCAAGAATCTGTCATATTTCTTGGGTTTGTTGTCTCCAAAGATGGGGTTTCTGCTGACCCTCAAAAGGTAAAGGCTATTAAAGAGTGGCCCGAGCCTTCTAATATACATGAAGCTAGAAGCTTTCACGGACTTGCTACTTTTTACAGGAGGTTCATTAGGGGATTTAGTACCATTATGGCTCCCGTCACCGATTGCTTAAAGAAAGGGGAGTTTGTTTGGTGTAAATCGGCTGCCAAAGCCTTTGAGGAGATTAAGGACAAGTTAACGCATACACCTGTCCTCGCGCTATCAGATTTTAGTAAGGTCTTTGAGGTAGCATGTGATGCTTCCGGCATAGGAATAGGGGAAGTACTTAGGGGGGTGTATTCAATTAAGATTTTTAAAGACTTTTTTAAAGTGACAAACTTTTATAGAATTTGTGGATTTTAATGACTTTTAAATACTTTAAAGACTTTTTTAAAATGACTTTTATAGACTCCGTGAAATAAGTAATAGACTTTTATAAACTTTTTATCAAGACTGTGATAGACTTTTGTATACTTCTAATATATTTTACAACTTATATTAATTGTTAATTAGCTCATGTGTACAACCTCTCCCTCTTTTTTCATGTACTAGAGTAAATATCATTATTTCATTAAATTATTGTGGCATGCGATTTTATATATGTTGAAAGCTTTCGAACTGCTGCTTTCTCCCTTACCAATTTACTGTGCTTTTTCCCTCTTTCCTCGATTACACGTACCGCGAGATAGATTAGGTCTTTAGTTATTTGTTTACTTATTAATATATCTTGTTAATTCTCTTAATTATAATATGATTTAATTTTATCTACATATAAATTAAATCCAATTAGTTTTAAGGTCCAAATTTTACCAAAATAATTTTTCCATCACATATTAATACTTATTAGCCCATATAAAATAAATAACTAGTTTGACCCAATAAAAGACAAAGTCTAATTAAGTTATTTAAAATATAAATATAAATGTTATTTATTTATTTAATTTAATTTCTTTATTATTATTTTTTTCTGGGTATTACACCGCAAATTTGTATTTACACCGCGAATTTCTGGGTTCCCTCTTTACTGGCGATCTGAATTTCTACCTTTGTGTTTAATATTTGGAAGTCTTTAGAGATGAGGTCAAACTTTTCATATAGGTTTATAGTTATAAAATTCTTCTTCTAAAGTTTGTCAAACTCTATCATTTGATAGAAATTTTAAAAATCTATGACTTTTTGAATACCAAAATACTTTTATAGACTTTGTAAAAATCTTAATTCAATACCACCTAACTTTTAAAGATATTAAAAAAAGTTGTAATTGAATACCAGTAAACTTTTATAAACTCTTTAAATGTCTTCATTGAATACAACCAAAATTTTAAAATCTTTAAAAGTCTTTTAAAATTTTAATTGAATACACCTCTCTTAGTCAAGAGGGTCATCATGATGCATTTTTTAGTGAGAAGCTAAATGAGGTCTGACAAAGGTATTCTACCTATGATAGAGAGTTTTATGTGTTAGTTCAGGCGCTTAGGTATTGGCGACACTATTTGTTGCCTAAGGAGTTTGTGCTATACTCTGATCATCAGGCACTTCAGTATATAAACTTCCAGAAGAAGTTGAGTTATCGACACGCTAAGTGGGTTGAGTTTCTTCAGGACTATTCTTTTGTTCTAAAGCATTGTCGAGGGGTAGAGAACAAAACCGTTGATGCGTTGAGTAGGGTATCTATTCTCCTTAACACTTTGAGTGTGAAGGTTATTGGGTTTGAGTGTATTATCCATGAGTACCCTTCTTGTCGTGACTTTAGAGAGACATATATTGCCCTACAGAATTCTAATGTACCACCCTCAGGCGATTTTCATATCCATGATGGGTATCTTTTTAAGGGCACCCGTTTGTGTATTCCTAGCACGTCTATGCATAACCATCTAGTTTGGGAGTTACATGCGGGAGGAATCGTAGGTCATTTTGGTCGCTATAAGATCATTGCGATTGTGGAGGATATGTTGTTTTGGCCTAGCCTCAAGAGGAATGTAGCTCGTATTGTTTTCGAGTGTCGCACGTGTCAAATCTAAGCTAGCGGGGAAACAAAACACGGGTTATATATGCCTTCCTTTTGCACCCCTACGCTCATTGGGAGGATATTAGCATGGATTGTCTTGGGCTTACCGCGGACCCCTAGAGGTCATGATTTTGTTTTTGTTGTAGTGGACCGTTTTTTTAAAATGGCACATTTTATTCCATGTAGCAAAACTGATGATGCTTCACACATTGCATCAATTTTCTTTAGTGAGCTTGTGAGGCTATGTGGTTTGCCTTTGTCTATAGTTTCTGATAGGGATGTTAAATTCATGAGTTATTTTTGGAAAACCCTTTGGAAGAAACTAAATACCACACTTAAGTTTTCCACTACCTATCACCCACAGACTGATGGTCAAACTGAGGTAGTTAATAGGAGTTTAGGTGATTTGGTGAGATGCCTTATAGGAGATCATGTGTCTAGTTGTAATAGAGTCTTATCTATGATTGAGTTTTCTTATAATAGTTCGGTTAATCGCTCTACTGGGGCGAGTCCTTTTTAGATTTACACTGGTTACCAGCCTAGGAAACCTATTGACCTAGTTTCTCTTCCCCCAACTTATAGATCTAGTGAGTCTGCTAAAATTTTTGCACGACACATTCATGATTTGCATGTTGAGATAAGACAAAAAATTAATTTGAGCAATGAAAATTATAAGTCTGTTGCAGATATTCATCGCAGGTACCAAGAGTTCAATGAGAGAATGATTAGGTGATGCTTCGACACCGTGTCGAGAGGTTACCTCCCGACACATGGAAAAAGGTGCATGCTAAGCGGATAGGTCCATTTCGTGTTAAAAAGAAGGTTAGTGCTAATGCTTATGAGTTGGATCTTCCTAGTAATATGTGTATTGGTCCTGTATTTAATGTGGCCGATCTTACTCCATATCATGTACCTTCTGTTCCGTTGACCCCATTTCTTACTTCATATAATAACCCTGTTAAGCCTGTACCTGTTCCTCCTTTACCTGTTCCACCTGCACTTCCTCTTGTTTCTTCACAGTCTACAACAGATGGTATCGAGGAGTTTTGGATGAGAGGTTTGTGTCGACTAGGCGCGGAGGCTATCGCCAATTTTTGGTTAAGTGGTGCGGTAAGCCTTATTGCACGTGGATTGGTAGGGACGAGTTTCAGCGTATTGATCCTGCATTGCTGGCTCGTTATGAAGATTTCATTTCGACAGAGCCGAATTTTTTCCAGGCGGGGAGAAATGATGGGGATCGATGATTTAGTTGCCTTATTTATTTATTTTGTTTATTTCATTATTATGGACTTGTTTTAATTAGTTGGGGTATTTTAGAAACTTATTTTAATTAGTTGGGGTATTTTTGTCTTTTTGGTCTCCAAGTCTAATTTAAGATTGTTTTGTTTAAATACCGATGTAATTCTCCTTGGGAGGACATTCTATTATTGGCTTTTCTTATATCTTGGAGATATCTTTCTAGAGTTAATAGACACCGAGTTGAAACTCTAAACCCCCTAGAATTTAAGCGTAGAGCTTAGATTCTAGTTTTATTTATCTATCAATTAATACTAAATTCATCTTACAAAGATGTCCTACATCAGTTCTCTACAGCTCATACTACATGTTTTCGAGTTTACTCTCCTTTTGGCAAAATGAAGTTTATCTCATGTCGGTAGTGTTCTTTGTAGATTTTTTGATGAAATTTAGCATGCACCTGATGATTTTTTTGGGTGTCTTGGCTGTTTTGTTCCCTGAGTATTGGGATTTTGGTCGCAGTTCCTCTGCATGGTTTATATTCTGCATGTACATGGGTGCCATCATCCCCTTTGGTGTATTTATAAAAATAAATATTACTTGTCATAAAAAAATGCTCTTGGAGGATTCATATTCTTTAACAAAAGAGAACTATCTATTAAAAACTTGAAATATTATCATAGTTGCAATGGAATGTACCTGTGTAGCAAATTTGAAGTCCTTGTGAAAGTAGTGTTTATTGTTATCTTGTTGGATCTATATGCTCACTTCATATGCGTAATTTATTTTGCTTCTTAAATGCGATTAAAGATTTGAATATTAACCTATATACCTCAAGGGTGTTATAATTGCACCAGAGATCCTTACAAAGCATAACAAAATCTTGTATGTATAAGAATTTCTTTTTATTTGTTGTTCACCATATTTATCTGACTAATAATATTATTGAAATGGAATTATGTATAGTTTGAGAGTCTTGACTGCTTGTTGGCACAAATAAGGTTTTATGGAGATCGACAATGATGAAAGCAATAGAGGCACCACTGAGACAATGGAAAATGGGTTTCATCTCTATCCAGTTTCTGCTCATGACTCAGGTGAAGGTTTGCCGTATGCTCCCGTAGATTGGCCTCAGCTTGGTGATAAGTGGCGTTGGAAGGTGGGTAAGAGAATTGCAGCTTCTGGTTACTTTATGGATAGATACCTTTATCTTCCGAAGCGTCTCCAGTCACGCAAGTGGAGAAATTTTGCAAGCAAGCTTTCAGTTGAACAGTATATTATTCACACATTTCCAGGTGCAGATGTTAAGGCCTTTTTCGCCTCATTCAGTTGGAAAGTTCCCTCACAAAATCCATCTGAAATAAAAGGTACACTTCTATTTCTTACATTAGTATCTCAAAGGGTTCTTAATGACATATTTCACATTTATTTCTACTTAAGCGTAAAGTTTACTTTGATTGAGCTTGAGCTTTGATTGAACTTTGATGCAACTTTAAGTGGGCATTAGATGACTTCACTTGAGTTTCATGGCACGTTTGGGTTGAAAGTTTGGTAGTTACAGTTGATGTCCATGGACTTGCCTAAAATTTATGTAGCTGAAAGATGCAAATGGCTGTCAAAAAATTCTAGTACTAAAGTTGTAATAATGTTTTTAGGATAAATATTAATTGTATATATTAAAACCATATTAAAACCAAAGTACCAGACTAATTGTTTGGTCTAATTAAGTGTGACATATGAGCTCTAATTAAGTCTAATATGAGCTAGCTAGTGTGGTTATATAAGTGAACTTTTGGACTTGTGATGAGTAGGCCCCACTAGGTTACTAATGAGGAACAATATAAGTAAAAAACTATGTCATTCCCCTTTATCCTACAAGCATAAAGATTTCAGAATACTATATGGCTAGCAGGGTTTCTCAACATGCCAACATCTAGGGAATCAAGTTGTTTATCCTGAAAGAATCAATACATGGCTAAGTTCATTATGGATTCCAAACAAGGTACACAAAATTTATTACTCAGAAAATGTTCTTGGTATTTCTCTCCGATCTATGTCTAAGGTTAGAATTAATTAGTAGAGAAGGGGCATCAAAGTTTATTGAGTGTGAACAGAGGTATATGATGCTTCTACCGGTGGACTTAAGTTTGCCAGATTACCTCTAAGAAAGCTAATAAATAATCATGCCAATTAAACATACAGATATGGGTTTAATTGGGCTGGAGTTATTATTTATTCATTTTTATCACTATCATGTTCTTTTGTTTGATGGATAATTTACTAGGGAGTCATTTTATCCGCAATTTGGGCAGAATTTTCTCTTTCTCCCTCTCTAAATACATGTTACATATACATATTACATAGTTATCAATGTGAATATTCTAAACAATATCCCTATTTTAGAATTGAGATTTATTGCACAATAATGTAATATTGGAAGTCGCATTACTTTTTCTTTTGTGACATTGGGCAATATACTTGTTTTTCTACGAATGTTTAAATTTAAAACAAAATATGAGCATAATCCTTATAACGACCTTCTACTAACTCTAACCTTAAGAGAAAATTTTCAGCATCTTTCAAATTATCCAATAAAAGTCCAGTCGACTCAAGAAAGCCTTTTATCCCAAACTACTTTGGGGTAGGTTGAAAATGAATCTCATGTGAAAGCATAAAGTAGAGAATACGAAGAAACAAAAAAAAAAGTAATAAAGATACAAAGTTTAAACAAATAAAAGTACATAACTAATAAAACATAAGAAGGGGATTTAGCCAATTGTCTTGATCGTGAAATATCGTTGAGAAATAAGAACCCATGTTATCAAAGGATTTCTTTTTGATCTTGGTTCCGTAGGAGCAAATCAGAAAATTGTATAACAAAATAAAAAAAATTCCAATATGTTTCAAGCCTTTACAACTGAATATGATTTCAGGAGTTCAGAATAATTAAATGTTCCTTCCAAAAATCTTTAGTGAGTAGTAAACTACACTCTTTAAATGCAATCTTGCTTTTATCATTCTTAACATCATTTGGTGAAAAGACAGTCACATTGTGAATGATCACTTTTCATTTCCTTCTTTAGGAAACCTTTTTCATGATAAAAAAAAATCCCAACACATCAATCTCTAATATATGATAACAGGAAATTATTTTAAGCTCCTAAAAAGAGATGAAAGGTCAGCTACAAAGGATACCCTTGTCATGAAGAAAAATATAAGGAGAGAAAGAGATTGCAATTTGGTACGGAAAATGGCATTTAAAAGAAATTAAAAAAAAATGATTAACAAAATGAGTCACTTTCTTAGTGATAGAAGTACAAATGACGCCATGTTCTCAAGTGTACCATCATAATTTCATTATCATACCAAACTTTTTGAAGTATTGAATACTACTTAATACCATAGATTTATTACCATGTTCTTGGCATCTCTGTTTCCTTTACTTTATCTTAATGACTTGCTCTGTAACAATATAGGTACTGAAAATGGAATTCAATTTTTGTCTGTTCCTACTGGGAAGACTGTGGAACATTCAGGGTCTGAATCGCAACATGGTACTAGGTGTTGTAAGGCTGGTAACAAATTATGTGGCAGCTTAGTTGAATCAGAGGAGCCTCCTTCCAGAGCCATGTTCTGTGACATTTGCTGCAGTGAACCTGGGTTCTGTCGGGATTGTTGTTGTATTCTATGTTGTAAGACTATTAATACAGCCTATGGAGGCTATAGCTTCATTACATGTGAAGCTGCTGTAGATGAGGGCGTTATTTGTGGACACATTGCACATATAGAATGTGGTCTCCGATCCTACATGGCTGGGACAGTAGGAGGAAGTATTGGTTTGGATGCCGAGTATTATTGCCGGCGCTGTGATGCAAGGACAGATCTGGTTTCACATGTTACAAAGCTTCTACAAACCTGTGAATCTATTGATTCTCGCGATGACATTGAGAAAATTCTGAATGTGGGTGCACGTGTTTTGCGTGGTTCGCAGAGAAACAGTGCAAAGAGGCTGTTGCGTCAGATTGAATTGGCCAAGGGAAAGGTATGGTAGATTTTACAGTGAAAATGGTAGTTTCTTTTTCTAGAACTAGTTTATCCTTTGTTTTTCTAGAGTTTCTAAATTAGCAGCTTGACCAAACTTGTATTTACGTCAGCTTAAAAGCAGGACTTGTCTTGAAGATGTTTGGAAAGCGGAAGATAGCTCGTCTGTTACTCCAGGTACTTCTCTCTCAGCCTTGTGCTGTTGCCGTCTCACTTAGGCATTTCTGCACCCAAGAGAATTTTTTTACCTTGAAATTATGTTATTCTATTCGTAGCAGGAGCGGCGTCTTATCATGGAAATGATGCATTAGAATATGCAAACAAGGAGCCTTTAGATATCAGACCAGGCTCAACTCAAAAAGTATCTGAAAATTTTGATCCTAAGATAGAGTCTTTGAAACTTGAGAATGAGGTTGATCAGATTCTGCAAGCCCTGAGGAAGTCTCAAGAATCAGAATACAATATCGCTCAGGAAAGGCTTTACGAGCAAAAGAAGTATCTTCAAAATCTCTATCTACAACTTAACAAGGAAAAGTGTGAACTCACACGGCACACAGCTTATCTTGATGACCCTGATGCCTTGCTCCAAGTTGTTAAGCACAGGGTGGATCAGATAAAAAAGGAGTTGCTCAAACTAAAGGATATGGAAGAAGTGGCCAAGGGATTTGGAAAAACTTCCAAAGAAATTCTGAAGGAACATTTTGGTTTGGGAATGTGACATGGATAAACAATCCTCGTGTGTTTCTCTGTGGGTAGCCTTGTGTTGTCTGCCATCACTGCGTCTGCGTCGATTGAGCCAAAATTTTGTTGTTGAGTGTCTCTTCAGATGTCCCCCCCCCTCCCCCCTCCCCCCTCCCCCTCCCCCCTCTCCCCTCTCTTTCTTTCTTTTGAACGCATTTCTTCAGGTTATAGATTGTTGTAACATTCATGTAATAAGATGGTATCGGATGTTTGCTTGCCAAATGGTGTTATACTTGCTTGCAGCTTCGGAATCTTAACGTTCTTATGGCTTAGTCTTGATATGGAACGAAATGATCAATTCTAGTCATATTTTATATTTTGTGAATTAATGTAAACTTTTTTTGGTAGCTACATGAATAAATATTTTTTTTAACCGTTGCATTGCAATTCTTTTGTAGTCCAAGAAGAAAGACAAAATATTCACAATATTTTCATTTAACATTATAGGCATTCACAATATTTTCATAAAGCAAAAGCTCAACACTAAAAACAGAAATTAGTTCTACAATATTTACTGCACAACAACCACCCGGCCCATGCCGCCTAGAACCTCCTTCCCATCTCTCAAACCCCCAACGCCGCCGCTCTTTGGCACGGTCACAATAAGCTCACCGTTCACAAACACCGCCGTCGCCAACTCCGACCGCGCGGACTGCGGTAGCCGAAACCTCCACACGTCAACCTTCAGCTGATCCAACAACAACTCCCCCATTCCCCCATTTCTGATCACAATTTTCGTAACCCCGGGGTGAATTTCTACGGCGTGGGCCCTCACCTTATTCCCTGCACCCGCAAAATCGAAATTCTCTATTTTCGTGACGAACCGAATGAAACTGGAGCTCTCTTCAATGGAGACGTCGGCGTCTGATCGGAAGGGAAGCTCGAGGACCTTGCTGAAGACGTGAGGAAGGCGCCGGAGCTTCCTGGGGGCATTTCGGTCCATTTGGGAATCGAATTCGTCTCGAATTGAGGTGTTTTTTTCATATACACAGTGTTTACAGTCATGGCGTCAATTTGTAGGGATGAAATGAGTAGGAATAATATTGAGAGAATCAAAATCTCAATAAGATTGTGATGGGAAAAAAGATGGAATCATTAACTAATGGCGGTAATTGAATTCAATTCAATTCAACTTCTTCGATTTCAATGGCTATGGCATTAATCTTCTGAATCTCAATTATTTCGTGTTCCTTCAAATTTATATGGGTTGCGGAATATATTCTTTTCTAGTCTAGGATGTAGCGTATAAGACAAGTCAACGTGAAGTTTAATTAAGTTTTAGTAGATTTAATAAAATGACGGGAAAAGGAGGAGAATTTACATTTCTTGTGTGAGGCGTGGGATACTTACTTACAATAAGTGTTAATTATTTTAATTTATGAAGTAAAAATGAGATTAATTTTAAAGGACTAAACAAAAGAAGGTGCAATTTTTTAAGACACACAAAATGAAGAATAAAAATATCATCAAGTGAGATTTATTAATATAAAAAAAATAAAAATACTCGGTCACTTGCTATAATCTTTTCTTTTTAATAATATTCATTTTCCAGCAGACAACACTACAATACACAATCACACTCGTATTAGATTTTGCTGGAGAATAATTTTGTGCGTTAAGAAATAATATCAGAGTTTGAGGTTCTTTAAAGTTTAAACAGTGTACTAGTCACAAAAAATAGAAAATTATTAAATTCACAATAAAAATTATTATTTTTACAACAAAAATATTATTATAGATCATATATTGACGGTGTTATACATCTACAGTAACATTTTTATTGTGAAAATAATAAAAAGCATTGTTACCCAAAAAATAATGTCATTGAGCCAAAGGGGAAGCTTTGTGTACCCAACTCGGCCATCAATTGACCGTGGTCAATATGATCCCATCAGTATCACCAATTTTTCACACAAAAAACATAGGCATGCTTCTCTTGATCAATATAATAGAAATCACACCATTTTGCTTGGCATGTTACCTATAGATGCTTACCAAGGTAACCGAAAAGATCTTGACAGTGTCTAGAAGTACGTTTTCATCATCAACAGTAAATTTACTTGTAATTTCATCTTAACGCCAATGGGACAAATTAATTTTTCTGCATAACAGATTAACATAACTAATATCAAAGGTTAACAAAGTCATGCAAAATTATTCTTATTATCAAAGGTTAACATGTCACATTGGCACCAAGTTCGCATGTTCAGAAGTTGAGGAAGCTTCCCGTTTGCGCATTCGTTGCCTACGATGGGATCTTTTCTGGCTTCTACTTTGTCTTCTAGGTGATGTGGTGGAGGAAGCAGGTTGATTGATCTCCTCAACTCTTGGTGGGATCCCAAAAACACAAACAAAAGGGTTCGAGTCATTTGACATTGCATCGATACTACTGTTCATATGCAGTAATAAATGGTCAAATACGGGACCAAGAACTGAAATAATAAGTCGTTTTTTATTTTTATTCTTCAAATGAATCAAATGCAAAAATCACCGAGAATGGAGTCCTGAACAATGACAAGACCAAGGGAAGGTTGGTTATCATATAAATGATAGAACAAGTTATAAATGTCCCCTCGGAACATAGGATAATATCGGAAAATGGGTCATAAATAGTGGCCTTTTTCTCCAAAAGTTTAGCAAGGACAAATTATCTAAATCTTTTCTTGGGGAGGTCAGAAAAATGCTCCCCGCAATTGCAAAAAGTGTGGCACCACTTCTAGTAATTAAATCTTCTTTCCCCATTACAGTTATTAGGACATAACTATAAACTTACATAAACTGGCTCGGGTTCCACATTAGTCTTCTCATTGTAGGAGTTGCTGTCATGCTTTCTCTCAGAATGAGAAGCACCGTCACCAAAAAAGTTCCTATAACGCCACCTTAGTCTTGGCTGGTCCACGGATGAATCATCAAAAACATTCTCAAGGTAGAAATGCTTGGAAATAAGCCTCATTATAGGTTGGTCATCGCGATACTTTCTCACCATTCTACCATGAGTGATATATTTTCAGTTGATGTGTTAAAGAACTAGATTTATAAATAAGAGTAAAGGTTCTAAATATAAAATGCAACATGAACAGAGATATACTGACAGAACGGAAACATGTTACAAGAAAAAAAATAGTTTCTGCACTAGTATATGATAACACCACGTTACTGAGTTTATTTTTGAAATAGTATCAGGAAATCTTCCCATTTCAGCCACATCTGTGATTCATGTTCAACAGAGAAAGCATGCTGAATGCACAAACTTGTTATTTTGTCACCCATCATTACTAATTAAAGTTTTTTTTATATACTAATTGAAATTTCTCCTAATTACTCGTCTTTCTCAATCTCTAAATTGCTCCTATTACTTTTTAAAAGATCAGGACCTTTCTTACTGTCAAGCATGGGAGTTCCCGTGTTAAAATCAGACATCAGGGATTGCACCCTAAAAATATGCGTCATCTCTTCCCCCCACCCCCATATTTCAATTATTACCCAATTTGTTCAATAAAATTTTCTCGAAATTCTAAACTATACCAAGTTGAAGTTTGAAGTAGAAACGCAAGTCAGAGTAAACTTGTGAAATAATTCAAATAATACCGATGATTGTTCCTACCATAATTGTAGAGTAATTTATCTACCATTGCTCTCATTCAAAGAACACATTCTTACCACTGTTAAATAAAACTCCTACTTCCTCTCTATCTTTTTTTTTTTTAACAAATCTCTTCCTTTCTCTATATCTTATCTACAGGATGTCCGTAACAGGTCTTTTCATTTTTCGCCTTTCATTCTAATCACAACTCGAAACCTTAAGAAAGAACAAGGAAATAGATTCAAAACAGAAGCAGAATACACATCCAATAAGATTGAAACAAGATGCCAATCCTACAAGTCTCTATTTCTGGAGTGACAAGTTACTCATTTATTTTCTTCCTTTCAATTCTATATACTTCATATGTAAAGTAACAAACTGATTTAATTTTAATTTGCACTTAAATTATATGACACGCCATGTCTGCTGAACTATGGTTAAATCAGCATTGAAGATGAGCATCTAATCGCCTATTCTATTGAAATCACCTGTTTATTATATAAGTGTGAGCGAAAGAGGGGCGCACGCACGACAGAAAAAGGACGCACGTGCATTGATTGGACCCTAATGACCTTGAATGGATATGACAGACAAGAAAAGGGGGAAATTAGGCAAAACTAGGGTTTCCCCCTAAGGGTTGGCTTGGGTGGCCGGCCTCTTCCTCCATTAAAGTGTCCTATATATGTTAATCTCACCTCCAAGTTCAGAGGACTCAGCTCCAATAATGATGATGGAGAATCAGAGCTCAACAGACAGTGATGCAGGTTCCAGACTTAGGGTTCACTATCTTGGGTCCCACGGCAGAAGGCTCATGGTGGTTCCTCTGATTGGGAACTCAAATTGAGGAATTTGAATTAGCGGATAGAAATTGGGGATTACATGGGCTTCACTAGGATGAGATGATATATATGAGTTGAAAACTCAACTCACATAGATTAGAAAAAAGTCGCGTGCCTAACATGCGACCTAAGGTTCCTATACCTATAAATACACCCTCTCAGAACACTTGGAGGGATCATAGACTTTAAACTGTGAAGGTAAGATTTCCTCACTTGGAATAAAAACTCATATTCTTATTAACATTACAAGCTTCTTCTTAGTATTTTGTAAATTAATGAAGCATTGTAATGAAATAGTTTCAATAAGATAGAAAGTAGAAAATTTGAGTTATCAATTAATACAAATTTGAAGCTCCTCTGTTTCAAAATCAGCAAAAGATAGTTTTGCAATTAGAAGTACTCTTTCAATGTGACTGATGCCTATTCATCATTTTATGACCATATTTGAATGAAAATGCGAATGTTATCCTCAAATATATCAATCATCTTAGGCATATGAACAGATTATAAAGATCCAAAATAAATCAGTGAATTAGGTGGAAAGCATACATATTTGCTAACTCATGTTGCATCCGGCTTCCCTCCTGACTAAGAATATGTTCGATGCACGGATCAAAAGACTTCCCAAATCTATACAGTCCAGTACCAACAGCAATTCCTGCAAATTGAGGCAACTCATCAATTTAGCAATGCATATAGCTGTATATGTAGCACAACCATAAATTACAAAATCCCAGGAATATATGAAAATTTATACATAAATCATAAAGATTAGTACCTTATATGGAAAATATGCTAATTGTTTCAATGTATGTGCTATAACAGCCGTCAAAAACAGAAAATGCATTTGAAAGGAAGGCCCCCGTGGAAATTTACTATAAAACGGAGCAGTTGCTGATACCTGACAACAATTACACAGCTATCTGATAATGACTGAGAGAGAGAGAGAGAGTATATCTAATAATTACCTGCTGCAAGGTTTATCCAAAGTAATTTTTTAAGCCTTCGTGTCGCTGCCAGGTATAATGTGAGAATATCAGGAAGTTTTATAGACCTCTACCAAAATTAACGCAAGACTAAACCTCTGAAGTGCATAAAGAAGACTAAGAAGAACAACAACATCCAAAACAAAGTATAATACACAGGCATTCATAGAATGGATTGAGTTGGTTACCCAAATGCAAGTTGCTGGAAAAGGTGGACTACCCATATACTTAACATTTCACCTAATGAGTAAAAAGTGGGAGGCTAGAGATGGAAAGAACTGCATTTTAAGGATTCATAGCCCGAGATGTTACCTTTGGACCAAGCACTGGCATTATGGGCCCCCACACAAAAATAAGTAAAATAAAATTATACTCACTTATACAACATTTCCTGCACTACAAGCAAGCACCAAAAACACAAAATGCATTCTACTAAAGCGCCAAATACATTTGCTGCACTACACATGTTACAAGTAAAGTTATTCTACTAAAGCGCCAAAAGGGGGAGCATCTGCGTACACACATTGTATTCAAAGGGCATTGGAAGGATCTCTAACCATGTTATAATCCTGCCTCACTGTCCTAAGGAGCAAAGCACCCAAAGAAATACATACACCTATGCTCCCAAAGTGAAAAGTCAAAAAATAGAATCGTGAAAGCAACTATAGACCCTGGTAAATACCCCCTCATTTCGCCAAAAAAAAAAACAGAAGAGAGACTCAAAAACAAGTGTCAAATCTGCCAATTGATCTCTCTTATTTAAATGACCTATTATTGTTCAGCTTCCGGTTAGATTATAAACACCACTGACTAGACAAAAGGCTTATATTTACAATGAGTGCAAATAAGGTACCTAACCACACTACGAAGCACCAGTGCCAACAGTAAAAGCTCTAACAGCTCGTGCCTTGCATGCCGTAAGTAAATTTGCTTCTTGACTTGTTAAATTCACCTGCAAAGAATATCATATTACAAACACACTTAAAAATAGAAAGCATAGAGAAAAGGGAGTGCGAAAAAAAAAACCTTAAAAATAAACTAATAATCAGAAAAATTGCTGTCAATAATTTACTCAGATTAAAAATAATAATTTAAAACCTAGAAATGACAATTAGCTATATAGCCTATGGCTATTAATAGTATTCAAACCCAGCTGAAAATTCTTACAGAAATAAATTAAAATTAAACAAAATGTAATTCCTACAATGATTATCAGTTTATTTTCCCGGCTGGTGAGACAGTTTCGTTACTAACTAGCTGAATTTACAAGATAATGAAGATACTAACTAGCTAAATACTAGGGCTTGGAAGTGAAATTCCATGACTCCTTCCCAATTTGACGAGCCCAGTATGCCGATCAAAATTGCTCCTTCCCAAGTCCCAACTTATCTACATATAAAATATATATAGAAATAGAGTAGAGAGCAGAGAAAAGGATATAAAAAAATAATACCTTTTTAGAACGGAGAACTTCTTCAAGTTCGTATAGAGCCTCTCCCATTTCGCTACCAGGACCAGGAGGCACGCAGATACGAAAATTTTCAAGTATTTTTCCTAGTCGAGCGCTTTAGATCTATGAGACAAAGGGGACACGCTGAATTTCGGTTTTTACCCGAATCATGTGGTTTTGCGAATCAGGTGCCTCAGGCCCGTTTGGTAACCGGCTAAAATATTGTTTTATTTTTACAATTTTAATATTTAATAGCAGAAAAACAAAATTTATTTAAAATTGGGAAATTGTTATTTTCACTATGAAAATATTTTCGCTCAGACTTTACATTAATTAACGTTTGATTTTATCGTAGGTAAGGTAGAAATTGAACCCAAATTTGAGGGACCCATCTACCATAACTCATAAGAAAGAGAAATGACTACACATCCATCGTATTGTCTTGCAAATCCTTAATTACATTGTGTTTCTTTTCTATTGAGTTGCAATAAAAAGTTTGGCCTTTTGTCTTGAAATTAATTCGGCTTTATGTGATTGATTATTTACATATATTCACACTGAATCTGTGTATTTGAGTGTGTGAAATTGAGTGAATAGGTTTGGTACAAATTTAATTAAAAAATATAGAGGTGCATAGACGTATAATTTACGGTCATAAATATATTTGTGAATTCACAAATTATAGACTACTCTATAATGATCGTGAATGCAAAAGTTTAGCACAAGGTTTGGTGTCAATCGTCGGGAGCGGGGAGCATGTGACAAGGAGTCGTTATAAAGAGCTGCCCAGCTGTATTTCCCTCCATTTTCACAATCCAAATGACCAATATGAGCCAACCTATTTTATCTTTCCCTTCCAACCCCACCACCGTCCACCACCACTACAACCACCTCTTCTCCGCCCTGACCTCGGCTACTTCCCTCACCCACCTTAAACAAATCCACGCCCAAATCCTCCGCTCCGGCCTGGACCGCTCCAACTCCCTCCTCCTCAAGCTCGTCGTCTCCTCTTTTTCTCTCTCCTCCTGCAGCCTCGACTATGCTCTATCCGTCTTCACCCAAATGCAAAAGCCCGAACCCCATCTCTGCAACCGATTCTTGCGTGAATTATCCAGAAGCAACCAGCCGGAACAGACCCTTTTGGTGTTTGAGAAATTGAGGAGAGAAGGATGGGTTGTTGACAGGTTTACCTTTCCTTCGTTACTCAAAGCGTCGGCTAGAGTGTCGGCCTTGGTTGAAGGAATGGAATTTCACGGGTTGGCTTCGAAAACGATTCTGATCCGTTTGTGCAGACGGGTCTGGTTGGTATGTATGCTGCCTGTGGGCATATCCAAGAGGCGCGCTTGGTGTTCGATAAAATGTCTTATCGGGATATTGTTACGTGGAATATTATGATTGACGGGTATTGTTGTCAATACTTTGTTATTCTGTGTCGCACTAGTAAGGGTATGCATTAGAATGATTATTTGTTTAGTGTAAAAGCTTAATATTTTGGAGGATAGTTAAGGTGTGGTGGCACTAGACTTTTCTTTTTAAAGATTTTGTTTAACTTGCAATCTGTTTAGTTTCATGTTTGATTCATTTGATTTAAGTTTTGCTTGCTAAGTCTGTCACACTACTAACTTAAAATTTGTATGAACAGTTACTGTCAGAGTCGACTTTTTGACAATGTCTTGCGACTATTTGGAGAGATGAAGAGTTCCAATATTGAACCAGACGAGAAAATATTTTCAACTATTCTTTCTGCATGTGGCCGTGCTGCTAATTTGGAGTTTGGGAAAGCAATTCACAAGATCATTACTGATATTAATGTTATCGTTGACCCTCATATGCAAAGTGCACTTGTCACTATGTATGCAGGTTGTGGGTCCATGGACTTTGCACAGAATTTGTTTGATAAGTTGTATCCAAAGAATGTAGTTGCATCAACTGCCATGCTTTCTGGTTATTCAAAACTTGGACAGGTTGAATCTGCCCGCTTAATATTTGATCAAATGGCAGAAAAGGATTTGGTCTGTTGGAGTGCAATGATATCTGGTTATGCAGAGAGTGATTGGCCTCAAGAAGCTCTTAAGTTGTTTAATGAAATGCAAGTTTCAGGAATAAATCCCGACCAAGTAACCATGTTAAGTGTTATTTCGGCTTGTGCAAATCTGGGTGCATTGGATCAAGCTAAATGGATCCATAAATTTGTTGATAGAAATGGGTTTGGAAAAGCTTTACCAATAAATAATGCCCTTATCGATATGTATGCTAAGTGTGGGAGTTTGGGGAGTGCAAGAGAAGTTTTTGATCGTATGCACTGGAAAAATGTCATAACTTGGACCACTATGATAAGTGCCATAGCTATGCATGGGGATGCCAGTAACGCCCTAGATCTTTTTCATCAGATGAAGGCTGAGCCCAATGGGGTAACATTTGTGGGTATTCTTTATGCTTGTAGCCATGCAGGATTGGTTCAAGAAGGCATGAATATTTTTGCATCAATGGAGAATGAGTATGGCATAGCACCTAAACACGAACACTATGGTTGCATGGTAGATCTCTACGGCCGTGCTAATCTTCTTAGGGAAGCTCTCGAGCTTGTAGAAAGTATGCCTTTTGCTCCAAATGTTGTCATTTGGGGGTCCTTGATGGCTGCTTGTAGAATTCACGGTGAGTTTGAATTGGGGGAGTTTGCTGCGAAACAGCTTCTTGAGCTAGATCCTGATCATGATGGTGCCCATGTGCTCTTATCAAACATTTATGCCAAAGAAAGGAGATGGCACAATGTTGGGGGGAGGTGAGGCAATTGATGAAACACAAAGGAATATTAAAGGAACGGGGATGTAGTAGGATTGAGCTGAAAAATAAAATACACGAGTTTTTGACAGCAGACAAGAATCATAAACAGTCGGATCAGATCTATGCAAAGTTAGATGAGGTGGTTAGTGAGTTGAAGCTACGTGGTTATACTCCAAATACCTGTAGCGTTTTGATTGATTTAAGTGAAGAAGATAAGAAGGAAGCAGTCTTGTGGCATACCGAGAAGTTGGCACTCTGTTATGGGCTAATTACAGGGGAACGAGAGACTCGCATTCATATAATTAAGAACCTTAGGATCTGCGAGGACTGTCATACCTTCATGAAGTTCGTATCAGAGGTGTATGAGAGGGAAATTGTCGTTAGAGATTGAACTAGGTTTCATCATTATACAAACGGTTTTTGTTCATGTAAAGACTATTGGTGATCCATAAGATATAAATATTTGAAATTTACTCGTATTGATGCATTCATGCTACCAATCATTTGCTTGTTAATGCTTTTCTTTCTAGTGTTTTGCACAATTGCACTACTATAAACGCAGAGAACGGGAGTATACTCCAACAATGTTACAATTCATTTGACAGATGCAAAAGGAATCAAAATATGAGATATATTCTAAGTTGTTAATTGTTTGAGCTATAAGACTACAAAAGAAAATGAGATTAACATCATAATTCTCCTAGCAAAAAGGCAACAATATCAGAAAATGAGAACTAGATATTTACTCTGAGAATACTAGAGAATCCCCAAGTAAATAGATTTTCTCAAGTTGGGATTCTTAAACTCTCTGCACTTCCCCGAAATTGTTTGCCAAAAGTAGACAACAGCCAGAACTCCTGTTTCATTTTTTGCAGTTGTCTGGTAATCCTAAATTCTAAGAACTTTAAAGCTGCTGAAAGCAAGTTTCCATTTTCAATTATGGAGCTTCTTTTATATTCGAGAATCCACGTATTTCCATCGAAATGCACAGCAGAGGCACTCCATTTTCTTTGTATCCATGAACTATTTGATTTTCGAATCAAATAGGCGGCCTTGCCATTAGTCCACTGTCATATAAGAGGTCATGAATTCAAAGTAAGCTAAGAAAATGGAACCTTGCTTAAATTACATCATTATTCATTAATATCAGCTAAGAGGTGGTTTTTACATGAACAAAAAGGAGAGAATAAATAACACAATCAGCTAGTAAGTAATCTGAGGAATCTATTTTAAAATTACCTCAGTAACTCTTCCTGACAATATAGTAAATGATTGTGAAGAAAATGTAGTTGTGAGCAATCCAGCAGTCTGCAAAGGCCATCCCCATATGCTCACCTCCTCCACCGCAGTTTTGTACAATGTATAACGCGAATTCAAGAGTAAACCATCCTACAAAAATTACATCTTTTTTTAATAATTAAATTGAAAGGATTTCACCCAAATAATTTATCTCAACAAAAGGGCTTTCAAATTTGATCACCATTCAAATAAAAAATATATACATAAACAAAAAATGAAACCAAAATCTACTAAAAGAGTACCTGGATTATTTCCCATTTGAAATCAAGAGAACTACCATTTAAACTCTTCCCACCAACTAATCCATGTATTTCTTTCTTCAAGTAGACAATTCTTTCATCCAAATCTTGCAAAACCAATGATTTCTCCCCCAAATTCCTCACCAAATCCGGGGACAATTCGGGTCGTAAAACCCTAGAAACCACCCAAGAAAACCCATACAGCACCGCAAAAATCAACCCCACCCCCAAAATCAACCTCATCAGCATAACCCCAAATCCCATCTTTCCTTTCCCCTTTTTCTTCTTCCCCTGAAAACTCATTCTGGCGGTGGATTTAAGAGGCGGAGACACCATCCTCACCGGATAAATTCTCGATTTGGGTGTCGAAACCGAAGAATTGAAGGAAATGGGGGTTCGAGAAATGGGTTTGCAGATCTTAGTAGGAGAGGTTCTTTTAATGCTCGAAGGCATGAGATCGAGAGTGGCATTGATACTGGCCAAACACATATCGCAGCTGCAATTCGCATCTTTCCGGCAACCGGGAAAATAGCAGCTAGTGTCTCGGATTTCAGATTGGTCTCCGTCGGTAGTGTTGTTGTAGGTAGTGGTTGATTTTACAGAGGATTCTGGTGTTAGAGTAACTGTTTTCATGGCTTCTTCGTTGTTTTTCTCTTTCCTCGCTCTGTTTTTCTATGGGAAGGATAATTTCTCGGGAGAATTGTATTTGGTTCTGTTGAAATGTTTTTTTTAAGTGGGGGAGGAGATTGATTTTTTGAAATTTAAACCCTAACGGTCATATAGGAGGTCAATAAATGGGAGTTACCCAGACCTGAGACAACTGTTATAGGACTGGTTGACTACAACTAGGCCAGGCAACACCCCTCTCCATCCCCGTTAATATGGGTTATTCCCTGAACTTGACCCGCCCCTATCTTGTTATTTACCTTATTGCTTTTTTTTTTTCCTTCAAATTAATATTTTTATATTATTTTAAAATTATTTTTAATTCAAAATCAAATAAAATACATCATTCCTATTATCAACAACATATTATATTATAAATATTATTTTATTTATTTATAATGAAATAACTTAAATAAATATACATAAATTATATATATACAAAATGCTATTTTAAAAAATATTATATATATACATATAATCGAGTCGGGGGTCCTGACCCTAACCCTATAGAGTTTTAAAAATCAAGTCCCATTAAAGTCGAAATCGTACGATTTCGTTAAGTTTGAGGGAAATTGTTACGCCCAACTACAACTTACACATTTGCATTAAACAAAATATTATAGAAGAATCTACATTATTTATTTATTTTAATTTTTTATATAATTGATAAACACGCTTCAATTTTTACTATATATATTTATATTTTAGGATTAAAACAAATAAAATTTTATTTTACACAAACTCATTTGATAAAATTTAGGGTGTTTTTAATTGTTTTTCTCATCTTTTTCCCCCTTTCCATTTCCTTGCATTTAAAAAAAAGAGTAATGATAATAGTTAGAATTTAAGAATGAATAATAGCACATATATTATATGAAGAACGGAAAAATTAGAACACACAATATATTCAGTTTTACCAATTTGAATAATTTTGTGTATCTGATATATTCATAAGATGTCTCTTACGCTCTACAATCATATACACATCAAATAATATTTTATCTAAATTCTGTCATAATGGTCATTTAGTCGAATCGGCATAAGTACGAGCTAATCACAACTGAGTATAAATCTTATAATTATTATTAACACTTATAGATAGTTTTCTTCAGGTGTCTTTTGCCCATAACAATAAGCCACGACGAGACATTCGAAGTGCAAGCAAGCTTTTTTACACTATTGATTGTTGTATTAATTAAAATAATAGATTTTTGTCAATTATTTTTTTTTAAAATAATTTAGATTCAGCATTTTCAAGATCACAACTGGTTGCATAGTTCCGTTATTCTTACTACAAATCATGTTTACTTGTTAACTAATCTGTCATCATTTTTATTTTATTTAATTATTCCACCTGTTTTAATTCATCATCATACAACGCACACCTGTGTAGACTGACTCAATAAATATGTTGAACCAACTTTTTACCTAAAAGGCTAACCTAAGCTCTACCACACTTATTAACTCATCTACATTCTTGAATTTATTCAATGTAAGATTCATGTGAAATATCCCAACACACACTACTCTATGATCGTAGAGCAACTTAACACTATGATCGTAGACAGCGTACATTAAAAAATCTGCACAGCTGTGCAACTCTATTATCCTCTCTCTATATATATATATACTCATATCTACAAATGTAATAATAATCTTCTCCATTCTTCATATTTTCAGAAAAGTATTGGAAAAAAAAAAGATATTGTCTAAAGTTGAGAGAATAATATATCTGCAAAAGAAACCCACTACTTGAAAAAACTTTGGCTGAAAACAGATAAATGTTGGTTTCTTGACTCCTGGATTTATAGAGCTCTATGTGGTGTTCCTCTGCTGGTCTGCAGTTAGAAGGCATGGTTTAATATCATACTATAGGACTTTGATGAATTGCATTCTTAGAAGTAATCTTTTGATCTAATTAATTCTTCATCTTTTGCTATTTCTAGTGAGCCACCAGAGGCAAGATGTATGAAGAAAGCAGAAGCTGCAACTAAAGGAGATTGACTATCCATCATTGTAATTATGAACTTCTCATATATTGTAGCAAACAAACCAAAAAACTCTCGAAGGTCTTGTATTTACTTGTTTTTCTATGTAGAATTTCTAGGTTGTATAGTCAGTATCCAAGAATTACATTTTTTTTGGGCAGTACTCGTTTGGTTGAGTGATTATATGGATAGTTTGGTATATGTAAAATCCCAAATTTTACGAATAAAAATTTAAATTTCTCGAATTTTTTTTTGAATATTATGGTGTTGATTTAATATAATGTTATAGTTGTGGGTAATATTTATAAATTTTGCAAAGTATGTAAGTTGTTATATTATATTCGATTGGTGAGGAATATTCTTTTTGTAATAGGGAATATTAGACGATTTACACACAATCATTAAGTGGACCCTAATAACCGAATTATTATTCGGATTGAGAAAACGACAAAAATATTTTTTATGAAAATAATGGCGGAAGTTTACTGTTAATGTTGTTAAACTACTTTCGGTAGTAAAAGTACAAGAATACTTGTGGTTGCGTAGAAAGACACGGTATTGATTATTGATGCTTACGTGATAAGTCACTCGGTTTTGTTTTATTGATATTATTAATGTAATAAAATGGAAAAACTTTTATATAAAATGTAATACTTTTATAAAATTATTCTATAAATAGAATATATTATATTTTATTACGATAAATATAATCGCGTAGTGTTTTGCATAGTAAAATTTTTTTATATAAAATGTAATACTTTTATAAAGTTATTCGTTTTATTAGATTATAAATAGAATATATTATTTTTATTATAAACCAATCTGGACCGTCCGCTTAAAGTAAATCAATGGACCGTTCATGGATTACATTATTCGATCCATTCTTCATAAATAGAAGCTTATTCCTTCATTATTTCTTACTTAATTCATTGAAACTCAGAGAAAGAAACTTTTTAGAGAAAGAAGAAAAGTATTCTGCTTTCACCACTTCTATATCCGGTTTCTTTTTATAAGGTAAGGGATATTATTTGTTGTCATTAGTAAGAGGTATTATTTCTTTTGTATTCATGAAGAGAACTTACATTATTCCATTATTTATTATTACATTGGAATAAACTTTGTATACGTGATCTCACCCTATACTTGGTGAAATTCTTATGTTATTCCATTATTTATTATTCTCATTGAAATAACTCAGATACTGCATTTCTACCCTATACTTGGTGAAATTCTTTCGTTACTCCATTATTTATTATTACATTGGAATAACTTTTGATATGGCATCTCACCCTATACTTGGTGAAATTCTTCATTATTCCATTCTTTATTATTACTCGTTAGAATATCCTGTCTGCATGCTTTACGCTTGGATTGGTAAAATCTTTATTATTACATTGGAATATCACGTATGCATGCGTTTCTGTGGGATTGGTTCCGTTATTTATTATTTCATTGGAATAACTTTTCATCATGCAAGCACCGCATGCATGGTGATTTCTGTTGTTATTTCATTCTTTATTATTCTGTTGGAACATCCTCGCTTGCATGTAATTTACCGACACGGTTCCGTTATTTATTATTCTCGTTGGAATAATATGTATACATCGACGCATCGCATGCATGGTGATTTGTTGTTATTCCATTCTTTATTATTCTGTTGGAATATCACGCCGGTGCGTATTACACGACACGGTTCTCGTTATTTATTATTCTATTGGAATAACTCGCCTACATGCGCAAACCGCATGCATGGTGATTTCTTTTGTTATTCCATTCTTTATTATACTCGGTTGGTTAAAGTTTTGACTTTATACTCCATGAAATTAGTGGAATATCCTTGATATTTGCGTTTCATCCAAAGATCTTTTCATGGAAATATTCTTCTAAGCATTCTTGAATTTTACTCTACAAAGAAGTATCATTTTGACAATTTGGACGTTATTAGTTCCTGAATAAATTAATTCTTGAACTTGTTTTATTGAATTATTATGTCATTGTCATCATTCTCATGTTTATATTATGTTCAAAGTCATCTGTGGCCTGTAATGCATAGATGGACTTGGTATGATTATGACCAGGAATTATTCGGTATAATCATAACCGTAATGTTACAAATGATGTGAAAAAAGTCCTCATTGGCCTGTAGTGCATTGATGGACAGTTTTTGGTATGATTATAGCTATGGATTCTCTTCGGCCAAGGGTGCAAAGATGAATTTTTTTATGGCATGATCAGGACCGTTGATGAAAACACAATTATCTTTGGCCCATAGTGCATGGATAATTTGTGGTCGTGATACTAATGAATATCCTTGGCCGTAGTGCAGGGATGATGTGAATTATTTATTAAGCTGAGTCTCAGCGATAAAAATGATGAAAACCCTTTTTAAATCATAAAAGATAGTATATTTTATTCTCTACTTGACTCTTTTAATGGATTGCTTGTTCCGCTGTAGTTAAACTTGATGTCTATTTTATTTTATCAGTTTAACATTGTTGAAGACTAATGATAATTTATTCAGCATTATCTTAGTCATAATATTTCTTACTGGGCTAGTTGAGCTTACCCTTTCCTCCACTGTTCTCTTCAGGAAATTAGAATATAGCTGGGACGAGTCGGGGAACGGATTGACAGTCTAGATAATAGCATTAGTAGTCCTCACTATTCTGTTAAATAGTGTGATAATAAATGTAATGAGGACTCAATTGAGTGTGGATATTTTCTAGATAACAATATTTGTATTAAAACTTACAGCATATGTTTTGTCGTATTTTACACGACTGTTGTATAATTAAGTTGTATTTGAATTTTGTACCATGTATTTGGCGACTCAAGATGGGTGATGTATACCTATTTTAGGGGCATCACAGTATATATTTTGTGGATGTAGTAATTTGAAATTATAAACGAATGGTATTATTGGGATGTATTATGACGCCCCCAAAATAGGTATACATCACCCATTTTGAGTTGTCAATAACATGGTACATAAATAACTATAACTTTATTAATACAACATATAAACTGTGAGTTTAAATATAAATATTGTCTTCTAGACAATATCCACACTCAAATAAGTCCTTATTACAATTATTGATACATTATTTTACAAAAATGGTGAGGACTACTAAACGACTTTCTAAAACCATCATTCCACACCCCGACTAGAACTCGCTACATTCTCGCCTCCTGAGAAGAAAAAATGGAACAAAAAGGAAAAGGGTGAGCTCCACAAGCCCAGTAAAGAATATTATAACTAAGATAATATAGAACAAATTATCTTTAGTCTTCAACAGGAATAAATCTGATAGAATATAATAGACAACAAGTTTCAGATCAATATTCGCAGCGGAAATAACAATTCATAGAAGAGTTACGTAGAGAATGAAATATACCAACAATATTTTATCCCTGTAACATCAATCAATATACATCTTGAATCAAATATTCATCTTTGCACTACAGGCCAAAGATATTCATCAGTTGGTCATGTTCATCTCAACACCTGTACATCTTTTCACTACGGGCTAAAGATATTCATAATAAAATCAACCATCTTTGCACTACAGGCCAAAGATATTCAGTAGTATCATCATTTAGGATTGAGGATGATGAAAAATATTTTAAAGAAACGATAATCCAGTGAAACAAAAGAATAAATTTTAAGGATTCGTACTTCAAACAATCCAAGTTCAAAAATACTTCATAAATAATCATGGTGAAGTTAAATTCAAGAATGATCAAAACATGGATACAATCAAAGCTAGTATCCATAATCGATATTTTGGACAAAAAATGAAAATTTAATTTTTCTGTGAATAGTGTCGTATTCGTGAGTAGTGCAGTATCACGTGAATGGTGTCAGATACGTGAATAAGAACTCAAACTAATTAAAAGACAAGAATTTCACAAGAAAAATCTTACCAATAATCCAAAGATAATGATATTGAAAGAAATAATATCATTTAAAAATAATAATATCCCTTACCTCGAGAAGACATGTATTTACAATTTGGAATCTGGGATATAGTGTTGAAGGAAACTTGCACCAGTATAAAGAACACTCAAAGTATCAAAATACTCACAAGAATACTTTCGATAATATAGAAAAGAGAAGAGAGAAAACTTGAGTTTCTGGTGTGGTTTTTAATTCTAACCTAAGAACCCTATTTATAGGAAATTGTTTAGAACACCAAAGCAGAAAATTTAATAAAATATTATTATTTATAACAAAACTTCCTACGCACACCTTTGAAGATCTGAATTCAGCCAAACATGTGCCAACATCACTAACTTGTCTGGGGCATTTGGGTTCCTCATGTAAGACCCCAAATTATTAATAAATGAAATTTATTTTCCTCTATTTATTATTTTGAAATAGTAAGGGTTGATTTGATTAATGTGGATAGTTATGGGTAAAATACATAAATATTTGAATAAGCAAGTGGTTATAAAATATTCATTATTGTCGGGAATATTCGTTTGGTCGTGGAATATTAAATGCTTTCGGGAATATTCGCATTTGACGCCAGCTTGATCTTTTGTGGGCCCCATAATGTAAAGCGATTTGATGAAGAAAACGACAAATATAAGTTGTTTATAAATAACGATGTAGTTGTTATCGTTAATAATTGTTGGAATACCGGAATTGGTTAAAACACACTGTCTGGCGTTGTTGAATAAAGAAGACGCGCAGTATTGCACCAATTATTGATTCTTACGTAGAAGGCACTACTCAATAATTGTTACGATAATTCTTATTCGATATTTTATTTTATTGATTCAATAATCTTTGCATTGATATTTTATATTATCGTTGTTTCAATAAATTGTCATTACACGATTATTTTCCATTATCGAACAATAATTCATATTATCCGAATAATATTATTGGATAACATTATTGGCAATGTCTAGAAAGTTCGCATCAAGGAGAGGTTTGGTCACCTAATTGCGCGCCAAGAAGAGAGATCCTTATGGAAATCCCCTCTCTTTCCAGGAACGGCACGTTTGCCGATCTTGTGATTCTCGTAATATTATTTGTGAATAATTAATTATTGATTTATATGATGAGGAAAATATTGATTTTATGTGGATATAGATGGAGAAAATTTTTAATGTGACAATTGTTGAAAATTAATATTTTATCTTTTTACGATAAAATAATTCATTTAAATATATTATTTTAATAATATATTAATTGGTGATATTTTATAATGAATGTGGAATATATGAGTATATGAGGAGGAAGAGTATTTTTGTGGCATTAAATGTTTAACACATATTTTGTGTGTTGGTGGACACAATTATCGATAGAAATTTGATTATAACGTGTAAAATCGCCTGTTTGTGGATTTGGCCAATTTCTGCTTGGAATTTGGAAAAACTTTTTCGTAAGGTTGTAGAGAATTGAATTTCCTATAAAAAATTGCAAGATTCAATTTTTCGATAAAAGGGCTATTTATTATGAATTATTGAAGTTCCGAAGTTCCGAAATAATTGATTTTTAGAAGTTTTAATTATTTATTTTATGAAAAATATTTTTTATTACTTTTCTAGAAGGTTGGCATGTGGGAAATGTTAGGATCTGATTTCCAAAGAGGCGTAGGAGAATTTATTATTAATAATATATTATATTAAATTTTCTACTTTTGGTGTTCGAGCAATTTTCTATAAATAAGGTCTTAGGTTAGAATTGAAAATCACACCGTAAATTGAAGTTTTCTCTCTATATTATCGAACTTATTCTTGTGAGTATTTTGAGTATACTTTGAGTATTGCTATATCTGGTGCAAGTTCAAGTCATAGCTTTATATCAGGGGTGTTTCAACTGTAAATCTTGTCTTTCGAGGTAAGGGATGTTATTTTCTTCTCAAATGATATTATTTCTTCAATATCATTATGCTAAAATATTGGTTGGAACTTTTTATCAAATTTGAAACTTTTTCATGTCGAGGTTACTATTCATGAGTTCTTATTCACGACTACTATTCACTTAAGCGTGAAGATGTTTTGTGAAATTTCTATCTTTTGGTGTCTGAGATTCTTATTCATGTATACGACCTTTATTCACGATATATGACACTATTCACTTAATACAAGACTATTCATAGAAAAATGAAATTTCTTCTTTTGTCCAAAATATCTACTATGGATACTAGCTTTGATTGTATCCATGTTTTGATCATTCTTGAATTTTACTCCACTCGATTACTTATGAAGTATTTTTGAACTTGGATTGTTTAAAATACTTAATCCTTAATATTTGTTCTTTTGTTTCAATTGGATTCGTTTTTTTAAAATATTTTTCATCATCCTCTACCCTAAATGATGATATTCTTGAATATCTTTGGCCTATAGTGCAAAGATGAATGATTTCTTGATGAATATCTTTGGCCCGTAGTGCAAAAGATGAACAGTGTTGAGATGAACATGACCGATCGATTAATTTCTTTGGCCCGTAGTGCAAAGATGAGCAGTGTTGAGATGAACATGACCGATCGATTAATATCTTTTGGCCCGTAGTGCAAAGATGAGCAGTGTTTAGATGAACATGACTAATCGATGAATATCTTTGGCACGTAGTGCAAAGATGAATATTTGATTCTAGATATATATTGATTGATGTTACAGGATAAAATATCGACGATGAATTTTAAATTCATATATAGAAGATAGTAGTTTGCATTCTCTACTTAACTCTTCTAATGAATTGTTGTTTTCATTGCGCATTGTTGATTTAAAACTGGTTGTCTATTGTATTCTATTAGATTTTTCCCTATTGAAGACTAACGATAATTTGTTGTATATTATCTTAGTCATAATATTCTTCTTGGGCTAGTTGAGCTCACCCTTTTCCTTTTTGTTCCATTTTTCTTCTCGGGAGGCGAGAATGTAAATAGCAGTACAGTCGGGTATGGAATGAAGGTTCTGTAGAGAGAGTGTTGTTTAGTAGTACTCACCATTTTTGTAAAATAATGTATCAATAATTATGATGGGGATTTATTTGCGTGTGGATATTGTCTAGATGGCAATATCTGTATTTTTACTCACAGTTTATATGTTGTAATAATAAAGTTGTAGTTATTTCTGTACTATGTATTTGGCGACTCAGAATGGGTTGGATGGAATGGACCTATTTTGGGGGCGTCACACCTCACTTATTGGGAAGTCATGACAACTGCTCTCCCTTGAACTACCCGACTCTGACTTGTCTGGGGCAGCATTTGGTGTCATCATTACCGTTGAAATTGAATTTTTTATAGGGCATATTCCACCCTCAACTGCTTCATCGTACTCCTGTTTCATGATCTGAATTATTAATCTTGATCCATATCGAATTGGGGTCGACATGCAATGTGCTGTGGTAATTCAAAACTCGATGTTGGGTTCTCTCAATTCTTTGTCAAAAAGAGAAATACATATCATCTATTTTATCCTTCTTAGATCGGACATCTCTTTCCATAATATCAACGCGCGTCAAATGCGGCTTTTACCCATGCATCACTCATTCTCACTCGTTCAGTTGTTTCTTCTTTCATTTCGATTCCGGCTTTTTATCGTCTTATACTCGCTAAAGAGTGCTTCATTCAAAGATCACATATCGGGTAACACAAGCTTGAATTGTTGCATCCTTTTGCTCCACTAATCACCGTCGTTCTTCAAATTTCGCTTCTTCTAACTCATGAATTTGATTTTGCAATTCTAAATTTTGAATATAAAATTCTTCTAACAAATTCTCCTCAGGTACCTCTTCTTCCTCACTTTCAGCTGCTACCTTTGCGACTATCTTGGGTGCAACTATCAATTCTTCACTCACAACATGGATATCTGTAATTCCTTCTTCGCCTAACATCACATTATACTGGTTGGTGATTAGAGGTGTCTCCACGATCTCATTCACTCCATTGTTAACGTTCTCAGCTGCCATTCTTAAAAACTGCCATAAAACAAGGGTTAAATAAACAAATTAACATATCACATAATATCCCTATATTATGACCGACCAACAATTAACCTTAGGTAGGACACACTAGAGAAGGATTTACTCATCTCTCCCCTCCTAGTTCTATTCTCACATCTCAGCCAGGGATCATATCCCTAAGCTCTGATACCAACTGTGACCGCCCCCCCCCCCCCCCAAATAGGTATACAACACCCATTCTGAGTCGCCAAATACATGGTACAAAAAGCAAACTACAACTTTAATAATACAATTGTCGTGCAAAATACGGCAACACAAACTATGAGTTTAAATACAAATATTGTCTTCTAGACAATATCCACACTCAAATAAAATCCTCATTATAATTATTCATACACTATTTTACAGAAATAGTGAGGACTGCTAAAACATCTTTCTAGAACCATCACTCCATACCCCGACTAGATCCTCGCTATGTTTCTCACCTCTTGAGATGAAAAATGGAACAAAAAGGAAAAGGGTGAGCTCAAACTAGCCCCAAGAAGGATATTATGACTAAGATAATATACAACAAATTATCATTAGTCTTCAACAGGAAAAATCGATAAAATATAATAAATAAACAAGTTTTAGATTAACAAATGCAATGAAACATCAATCCATTAAAAGAGTCACATGAGAATGAATTCTACTATCTTCTAAGATTTAAAAGTTTATCATCAATATTTTATCACGTAACAACAATCAATATACATCTTTAATCGAATATTCATCTTTGCATTATATAGCCAAAGATATTTATTCATATCACCAATTGGTCATGTTCATCTCAACACCTGTTCATCTTTGCACTACGGGCCAAAGATATTCATCAGTTAATCATTCATCTTTGCACTACAGGCCAAAGATATTCATCAAGTATCACCATTACGGAGTGAGAATGATGAAAGACATTTTAGAGAACGAATCAAGTGAGACAGAAGGACAAATATTAGGGATTCGTATAACGGTTTATCCAAGATCAATAATACTTCATAATAACCAATTATGAAGCAGAATTCAAAAATAACGATCAAAACATGGATACAATCAAAGATGGTAGCCAAAATAGACATCTTGGACAAAAAGGAAAATTTTCAGTTTTTTGGTGAATAAAGGTCAGTATCGTGAATAAGTAACCCGGCATTACACAAAAAATTCCAAATTTGATTACAAAGTTCACCAATATTTTGGCATAATGATATTGAAGAAAATAATATCATTTCGAAAGAAAATAACATCCCTTACCTCAAAATAACTAAGATTTCCGACGGAATATCGGATATAAAGTAGAAGGAAGCTTATCTTAGAACAACAACTCTCAAAGTATATAAATACTCACAAAAATACGCCGATAATCTAGAGAGAAAGAAAACTTGTTTACGGTGTGATTTTCAATTCTAACCCAAGCACTTATTTATAGGAAAATGTTAGAGCATGAAAGAGACTAAAATAATAAAATAATATTATTTCATTTTTTTCTCTACGCATGCCAAACTTTTGAAATCAGTAGCCAGCCACCTTTGAACCAAATTTGCAGCCCACATGTTTTTTAACAAAAGTGGGTCCCACCCATAATTTAATAAAAATTATTTTATTTTCTGAAACTTCAACAATTCATAGAAAATAGCCTGTTTATCAGAAAAATATGAACTTTATGTCCATTATGCTTGAAATTGAATTCTCTACAACTTTACAGAAGAAAAAAGTTTCCAAATTTCCAACAGAAAATATCCAAAATCCGCAAACGGATGATTTTAAACACCGTTTCAACACCTTTTAAAATTCATAACAAATCATGCGTTAATTTTCAACGGTTCAAAATTTGTGGACATATACTCAACTCATATATGTATAATATATCCAAAAATCACAATGATTCAACGATCGAATTAAAATTATAAGTCATGCAATAGAGCTTTAAGAACACCGAAATCCGACAAAATATTGATAAAACAACTCAACGTTAACTCCTTCATTAATAACCACATAAATAAATCCATCATTTATATCTACATCAAATAAATATTTCTTTATCATATAAATGAATAATTAATTATTCACAAATAATATTACAGAATCATAATTATGACAAACGCATACGGTTCCCGAGGAAAGAGGGCTTTCCAATAAGGATTTTCTCTTCATCGACGCACAATTAGGTGACCAAACCTCTCCTTGACTGAACTTTCTAAACATTGCCAATAATGCTATCTAATAAAATTTATTCAAATAATATGAATTTTTGATCTGATAATGGGAAATACTGTGTAGTGACAATTATTGAAACAACAATAATATAAAATATCAATGCAACAATTATTGAATCAATAAAATAAAATATTGAATAAAGAACTCATCGCAATAATTATCGAGTAAAGGCATTCTTACGCATTTAATCAATAATTCAACAATACTTTGCAATACCGTGTCCATCGTGTCACCACGCGTAGACATCGTATTTTAACCACCGTATTCCAATAGTGTTAATTCAGTAACAATTACGCCGTTATTTATAAAAACTCATACTTTGTCGTTTTCTTCATCAAGCGGCTTATTACATTATGAGGCCCATGAATGGTTGCGTTGTCGCATTTAATATTCTCGACAACAAGAATATTCCACGACCAAACGAATATTCCCCGACAAAAATGAATATTTTATAACCACTTGCTTATTTTATAAAATTTGCACATTTCACCCATAACCAAAGTATTATATCAAATTAAATCCTTATTATTCACAATAATAATTAGAGGAAATTCAATTTTATTAAAAAATATTCGGGATCTTACAGCTTGTTTTCACGAAGCCTTTGGAGTACCAGCTTCAAATGGTGCTCATGATCTTCACGACTTTTGGAATATATAAGGATGTCATCAATAAAGATAACAACGAACTGATCCAAATATTCTTTGAATACTCGGTTCATCATATCCATGAAAGCCGCAGGAGCATTAGTCAATCCAAAAGACATAACTAAGAATTTATAATGCCTGCAGGGAAGTTCGAAGGCGGTTTTGAATATCCTCAATTCTAATCTTCATTGATGATATCCGTAAGCGAAGATCGATCTTTGAAAAGAATTGTGCTCTTCTTGCAATCGGGTCAAACGGGTCATCAATACGAGGTAAGCAGATACCTATTCTTGATAGTGACATGGTTTAATTCTAGAAGTCAATACAAAGTCAAGATACTCCCCATCCTTCTTCTTTACAAATAAAATAGGAGCACCCCAAGGAGATGTACTAGGACAAATGAAATCGATGTCCAACAATTTCTCGTAGTTGAACTTTTAACTCCACGAAGTTCAATAGAGCCATTCGATATAGGGTTTTAGAAATGGGCTTTGTACTGCAGGGTTCAAGATCAATAAAGAATTCAACTTCACGTTCGGGGTAGTAACCGGAAGTTCTTGTGAAATACGTCGTGAAATTTACTAACAATGGGAATATTATTCAATCGACATGTCTTTATTCAAATCCATAACATGGGCTAAGAAAGCTTGACATCCGCTTTTCAATAAACGAATAGCTTTATGACTTGATATGACAATGTTGATTGATTTTAATGGTTTAGTTGCTTGAATTCGTACAACAGGTTAGTTAGAAATATGAAAACTAACAACCTTACGAAAACAATCAATTTTGGCATGATGAGTAGTTAACCAATCAATCCCTAAAATCACATCAAAAGTAATTATCTTTAAAGAGATAAGATCAACAGGTAATATGATGGTGCCAACTTGGATTAAACAAGATTTATAAATAGTGGATGTGATGAAAGTTTCTCCTAACGGAGTCTCCACAGATAAATCAAAGTCTAATTTCTCCGGAGTCAAGTTTAAACGTTGAGCACAAGCAAGAGAGATAAATGAATGGGTAACACCAGATTCAAGTAAGGTATAAACTTCGCAAGAATTTATGATTAGCTTTACCGTGATCACCCTCGTTTGATTCCTCGTATTTTGACCGATCACGATAAACGCCTTTCTTCCAGAACCGTTGACTTTGACTTTTTGGGGATGATCTTTTGTGTCACCATCCCCATGGACTTGGTTTTGCTACTGCGTACAATCTCGAAGCGATATGTCCTTATAACATACCTCGAAACTGTTGTGTAGGCGGTTTGCTTAATGATATGTCCTCTTTCCAAGATTTATAAGATACGACCATGGGTGGTCGTTCTCCTCCTTAGAACCGATTCTTTCTTTGGTCGACGGCGTCTTCACACGGTCGTTGTTGAATCTCCTCTTTTAAAATCTCCTCCCGACTTCGTTTCTTTTTATTCTCATGGCCATGATTACCACCAGAGTGGTTACCACCTTTGTCCGTATTTTTCTTTCTCCGCTGGTTATCGTTGTTCTGATGACTGCTATCACCGGTATGATCCTGGTTGCCCTCGGTTGAACGTACTTGTTATCTCGCTCTAATAATTGAGCCCTGTTCACAACATCTGAATAGAGAGAAAATTTATGAGAAATGAGATATTGACGTATGCCGAGTTTCAAACCTCTCAGAAACATCCGCGTCATACGTTCCTCATTCTCCACCAAATGAGGTACAAATTTGGATAACTCTGCAAACTTTGCCTCATACTGGGACACCGTCATATTGTTTTGTTCCAATCTAATAAACTCCACTTCCTTTATATGACGAATACTTTCAGGAAAGTACTTGTCATTGAACATTTTCTGAAACGTCTCCCAAGACACGCCTTTGAAATGCAATTTGGATGGGTACGCTTCACAGATTCTCACCAGTAATCTGCCTCATTACGGAACATAAAAGTGGCGAATGGAACCTTCTGTTCCTCCGTGCATCCCAAGACATCGAATATCTTGGTAATTTATTTGACCCACATCTCCGCCTTGATCGGATCCGGCTTTCCCCAGAATTCTGGTGGTCCCAACTCTTTGAACTGCTTGGCTGTGACAAATCGTGCGTTGTTATCATTTCCACCTGTATTTTGTGTACGAGTCTCCCTCGTTTGATTTTTCATGAACTTCAAAAAGCTTCTAAACATCTCATCGTTCATCATCTGCTCAGTGGTGTTGTTTACAGGAGGAACATTGCCAGCCTATTGCACGTTCTCCTCGTTGGTGAATAAAGGTGTCTCTACAGTCTTATTTACTCGACTGTTAACATTCTTAGTTGCCATTCTCAAATACTGCCATAAAACAAGGGTTAATTAAAGAAATTGACATGCAACATAATAACCCTATACTCTGACCAACTAACAAATAAGTTTAGGTAGTACACACTAGCGAATGATTTACTCGCTCTCCCCTAGTTCTATTCCCCGATCTCACTTGGAGATCATATCCCTAAGCTCGATACCAATCTGCGACGCCCCCAAAATAGGTATACATCACCCATTTTGAGTTGTCAATAACATGAATACGAAACAACTACAACTTTATTAATACAAATATATAAAGCGTGAGTTTAAATACAAATATTGTCTTCTAGACAATATCCACACTCAAATAAGTCCTCATTACAATTATTGATACATTATTTTACAAAAATGGTGATGACTACTAAAACGACTTTCTAGAACTATCATTCCACACCCCAACTAGAACTCGCTACATTCTCGCCTCTTGAGAAGAAAAATGGAACAAAAAAGAAAAGGGTGAGCTCGACTAGCCCAATAAAGAATATTATGACTAAGATAATATAGAATAAATTATCGTTAGTCTTCAACAGGAAAAAATCTAATAGAATATAATAGACAACAAGTTTCAGATCAATATTCGCAGCGAAAATAACAATTCATAGAAGAGTTACGTAGAGAATGAAATCTACTAATATCTATGAATTTAAAAGTCCATCATCAATATTTTATCCCTGTAACATCAATCAATATACATCTTGAATCAAATATTCATCTTTGCACTACAGGCCAAAGATATTCATCAATTGGTCATGTTCATCTCAACATCTGTACATCTTTGCACTACGGGCCAAAGATATTCATAATAAAATCAACCATCTTTGCACTACAAGGCAAAGATATTCAGTAGTATCATCATTTAGGACTGAAGATGATGAAAAATATTTAAAAAAAACGATAATCCAGTGAAACAAAAGAATAAATTTCAAGGATTCGTACTTCAAACAATCCAAGTTCAAAAATACTTCATAAATTATCGCGGTGAAGTAAAATTTAAGAATGATCAAAACATGGATACAATCAAAGCTAGTATCCATAATCGATATTTTGGATAAAAAATGAAAATTTTATTTTTACGTGAATAAGGCCAGTATTCGTGAAGAAGTGTAAGATATCGTGAATAAAGGTCGTATACGTAAATAAGAACTCCCCAAACACTAAAAAGACAAGAATTTTACAAGAAAAATCTCACCAATAATCCAAAGATAATGATATTGAAAGAAATAATATCATTTTAAAAAATAATATCTCTTACCTCGAAAAGATCAGATTTCTAGTTTGATTTTAGCATATAGTGTTTAAAGAACATGTACCGCGATATAGCAACACTCAAAGTATCAAAATACTCACAAGAATATGCTCGATAATATAGAGAGAGAAAGAGAGAGAAAACTTCAGTTTCTGGTGTGATTTTCAATTCTAACCTAAGCACCATATTTATAGGAAATTCCTTAGAACACCAAAGCAGAAAATTTAATAAAATATTATTATTTATAACAAAACTTCCTACGCACACCTTTGAAGATCTGAATTCAGCCAAACATGTGTCAACATCACCAAAAACGTTTTTCATACAAAAATCACTTAAAACTCCAAAAATAATAATCAATTAATCCGGAACTTCAATAATTCATAATAAATAGCCCTTTTATCAGAAAAATTCGAACCTTATGTCCTTTCCATAGGAAATTTAATTCTCTACAACTTTACAGAAGAAAGTTTTTCCAAATTCCAAACAGAAGTTGACCGAAATCCACAAACAGGCGATTTTACAGGCTATAATCAAATTTCAGTCAAGAAATGGGGTCCACAAACATGTTTAACATGTATAAAACATTTATTGCAACAAGAATACTCTTCTTCCTCATTTATTCATATATCCCACATTCATTGTAAAAATATCACCATTATTATATTATTAAAATATAATAATATATTTAAATGAATTATTTTATCAGAAAAGGTAAAATATCAATTTTCAATAATTATCACATTAAAAAATTTTCTCCATCTATATCCACATAAAATGAATATTTTCCTTATCATATAAATCAATAATTAATTATTCACAAATAATATTACAGAATCACAACATCGACAACCGCATAGGTTCGAGAAAGAGGGACTTTCCAATAAGGATTTCTCCCTTCTTGGCGGCGCAATTAGGTGACCAAACCTCTTCTTAGACAGAACTCTCTAGACATTGCCAATAATGCTATCTAATAATATTATTCAAATAATATGAATTATTGATCTGATAAAGAAAAATACTATGTAATGACAATTATTGAAACAACAATAATATAAAATATCAACGTAGCAATTATTGAAACAATAAAATAAAATATTGAACAGTAATTACTGTAACAATTATTGAGTAGTGCCTTATTACGTAAGAATAAATAATTGGTGCAATACTGTGTGCTACTGTGTTTTAACCACCGGGTATTCCAACAGTATTAACGATAACAACTACGCCGTTATTTATAAACAATTTATTCTTGTCGTTTTCTTCATCCAATCACTTTCCGTTATGGGGCCCACACAAGGTCAATTTGCGTCACAATACATACTAATATTCTCGATAGTAAGAATATTCCACGACCAAACGAATATTCCCCGACAACAATGGATATTTTATAATCACTTGCTTATTTAAAATATTTGCACATTTTACCCATAACTAACCACATTAATCAAATCAACCCTTACTATTTCAAAATAAAAATAGAGGAAATTTAATTTCATTTATAATAAGTTGGGGTCTTACAACCTCCCCTCCTTATGAAATTTCGTCCTCGAAATTGACGTAGTATACGTACCTGGTGTTTCGAAAAGGTGAGGATACCTCGGTTTCATTTCCGTTTTCAACTCTCAGGTCATTTTCTCAATAGCATGGTTCCTCCACAAAACTTTGACTTGGGGTATGACCTTTGTGCGTAGGACATGCTCCTTTCTATCCAAGATCTTGACAGGTACCTCCTCGTACGTTAAGTCTTCGGCTATCTCGTCTGGTTCTAACTCAATAACGTGATTTGGGTCTTTCACATATTTACGAAGCACGGATATGTGAAAAACATTATGAACACGAGACATACTTGGAGGTAACGCTAGTCTATAGGCTACATTTCCTACTCGGTCAAGAATCTGAAATGGACCAATAAATTATGGATTGAGCTTTTCTCTCTTCCCGAATCTTGTAACTCCCTTCCATGGGACAACACGCAACAATACATGATCCCCAATACTAAATTCCACGTCCTTTCGATGAAGATCCGCATAACTCTTTTGTCGATCTTGTGCCGTTTGTATACGTTGTCGAATTATTTGGATCTTTTCTGTAGTAATACGTACTAACTCTAGTCCAAACAATGTTGCTTCACCCACCTCATCCCAACATACTAGAGAGCGACACTTTCTTCCATACAATGCTTCGAATGGAGCTACCCCTATACTTGTCTGATAACTGTTATTGTAGGAGAATTCCACTAATGGTAAATACTTATCCCAACTTCCTTTGAAGTCTAGGACACAGAGTCTTAATAGATCTTCAAGAGTTTTAATAGTCCTCTCTGATTGTCCGTCCGTTTGAGGATGGTATGCCGAATTGAATCGTAAATCCATGCCCATAGCTTTCTGTAAGCTAACCCAAAATCGTGAAGTGAATCTTGGGTCACGATCTGAAATTATAGATATTGGCATGCCATGCAATCTCAAAATCTCATTTACGTACATACGAGCAAGACGTTCAGGGGAATAAGTCTCCCGTATCGACAAGAAATGAGCAGACTTAGTTAATCTATCAACAATAACCCAAATAGCATCTATGGCTTGAGAAACTGTAGGAAGACCCGTAACAAAATCCATGGTAATGTGTTCCCACTTTTATTTCGGGATCTCAAGTGGTTGCAATGGACCTTTAGGCACTTGATGCTCCGCTTTTACACGTTGACAAGTTAAACACCTCGAGATAAACTTTGCAATCTCTCTCTTCATATTGTTCCACCAGAATGTATGTCGAAGATCACGATACATTTTGATACTTCCAGGATGGATTGCAAACGGTGTATTATGTGCCTCCGTCATGATCTTGTATTTCAAATCAGAGTCGTTAGGAACACAAAGTCTGGAGTGGACTCGAAGTATTCCTTCTTCATCGATTCTCGCTTCGAAATAGCACCTTCAGATACTTTCTTCTTCATACGCATCAAAGACCGGGTTTCGGTGGCTCGAAGCAACTTTAACTTTATCGATTAAAGTTGTTTCTATGCGTATACTTGACATAATCGCACTCATTCCTGCATATGATCTTCTACTCAACGCGTCAGCTACCACGTTTGCTTTTTCAGGATGGTATTGAATGGCGTGGTCATAATCTTTTAACAGCTCGAGCCAACGTCGTTGCCGCATGTTGAGTTCCTTTTGGGTGAAGAAATATTTGAGGCTTTTATTGTGACGCCCCCAAAATAGGTATACATCACCCATCTTGAGTCGCCAGATACATGGTACAAAATTCAAATACAAACTTAATTATACAACAGTTGTGTAAAATACAACAAAATACATGCTGTGAGTTTTAATACAAATATTATCTTCTAGACAATATCCACTCTCAGAATAAGTCCTCATTACATTTATTATCACAGTATTTTATAGAATAGTGAGGACTACTAAGACACCATCTCGGACCATCACTCTGCGGTTCACTAGACTAGTCCACCACGTTCTCATTTCACGAAGAAAACGGTGAAAGAAAGGGTGAGCTTAACTAGCCAAAGAAGAAATATTATGACTAAGATAATTTGAATAAATTATCATTAGTCCTCAACAAATGTTAAAGTGATAAAATACAATAGACATCAAGTTTAACTGCAATGATGAACATGCAATCCATTAAAAGAGTCAAGTAGAGAATAAAATCTACTATCTTTTATGATTTAAAAGGTTTTTCATCACTTTTATCATTTGAGACTCGATTTTAATAAATAATCCACATCATCCCAAGACTACTGACGAGGATATTCATTAGGGTCACGACCATAAATTATCCATGCACTATGGGTCAAGGATATTTGTGTATTCATCAATGGTCATGATCATGTCAACAATCGTCCATCAATGCACTTCGGCCAATGAGGACTTTACCACATCATTTGTAACATTACGGTCATGATTACAACCAAGAATAATCCTCGGTCATAATCATACCAAGTTCATCTATGCACTACTGAGCCACAGATGACTTTCAAAAAATATAAACATGAGGATGATGACAATGATATAAGAATTCAATAAAACAAGTTCAAGAATTAATTTATTCAGGAACTAATAACGTCAAAATTGTCAACATGATACTTCTTTGTAAAGTAAAATTCAAGAATGCTCAGAAGAATATTTCCATGAAACGATACTGGATGAAGCGCAAATATCAAGGATATTCCACTAATTTCATGGAGTATAAAAGTCAAAACTTTAACCAACTGAGTATAATAAAGAATGGAATAACAAAAGAAATCACCATGCATGCGGTACTTCGCATAGACAGGTTATTCCAACAAAATAATAAATAACGGAATCAGGTCGGGCAAAATTCGCACCGACAGGATGTTCCAACAAAATAAAAAGGAATAATAAAGACGAAACAAGGTCCGGCGTAAACGCACAGACAGGATATTCCAATAGAATAATAAAGATGGAACCAGGTCCGACGTAAACGCACAGACAGGATATTCCAACAGAATAATAAAGAATGGAATAACAGAAGAATTTCACCAAGTATAGGGTATCCCGCGTAAACAGGTTATTCCAACAGAATAATAAGAATGGAATAACAGAAGTTCTCTTCATGAATACCAAAGAAATAATACCCCTTACGAGTACAACAAATAATATCCCTTACCTTATAAAGAATAGTACTTCGACGGTAGGACGGGGATATACTTGAAGAAACTTGCACTACTCTCAAAGCTTTCTTAAACTCTAAAGAAATACGCTCAAGATTATAGAAGAAGAGTTCTCTCTACGCTTTCTCTCTAGAGTTTCAAATTGAATTCGTAAGAAATAATGAAGGAATGAGCTTATTTATAGAAGAATGGAATGAATAAGTAACCGATCCATGAACGATTGATTGATTTACTTTAAGCAGACGGTCAGTATTGGTTTACAATAAAATATAATATATTCTATTTATAATCTAATAAAACGAATAACTTTAAAAAGATTTTACTATGTAAACCTTATACGAGCACTATACAAATACTATGCAGGCACTATGCAAATACTATGCATAATAAAATATAATATATTCTAATTATTGTCTAATAAAATAGATAACTTTATAAAAGTATTCTGTTTTATATAAAAAGATTTTACTTTAGCCTAATAAAACGAATAACTTTATAAAAGTATTCTGTTTTATATAAAAAGTTTCTGTTTTATTACGTTAATAATACAAATAAAACAAAACTTCATCATCATTATTATTATTCACACTATTAATCGACCAGGACATTTCCAGAAAAAAGGGGGCTTTCCAATAAGGATTTCTCCCTATTGACGCGCAATTAGGTGACCAAACCTCTCCGTGGCAGAACTTCTAGACATCGTTAATATTGCAAAGAATAATATTAATAACTCGTCATCTCAATTATTGATTTAATAATATATAAAATATCGACAATAATTGAATCAAATAACGTGAGATACTATGCAACAATTACTGAAGTAATAATTGAACAAAACTAAGTGTCTTCTCACATAAACATCAATAATCAATACCGTGTGCTACTATACAACCACGCGTATTCCTGTACTTTTACTACCGAGTAGTTCAACAGTATTAACGGTAAAATTTTTGCCGTTATTTTCATAAAAATATTTTTGTCGTTTTCTCAATCCGACAATAATTCCGTTGTGGGATCCACCAATGATTGTGCCGTCGTACGAATATTCCCTGACACAAAGAATATTCACCGACCAATCGAATATAATATAATAAGTTGCATACTTTGCAAAGTTTATAGATATTACCCACAACTATAACATTATATTAAATCCACACCATAATATTCAAAAAAAAATCGAGAAATTTAAATCTTTATTCGTAAAATTTGGGATTTTACATTTATGGTCTGAATATATCTCCACTTTCTCCCCATATAGATAGTACCTCCAGATCTTTAGCTAAAAAAACGCATTACGCCAACTCTAGATCATGAGTATGATAATTCCTCTCATATTCTTTAAGTTGTCGCGAGGCATAGGCTATGACTTTCCCATGTTGCATGAGAACACATCCTAACCCTTTGGCTGAAGCATCGCTGTAGATAACAAATCCATCCGAACCAGAGGTATTGTCAGAATAGGTGCCAAAATGATTCTCCTCTTAAGCTCTTGAAAACTCTTCTCGCATTCCTTGCTCCATACGAATTTTGTATCCTTTCGAGTCAGCTGAGTTAACGGAGTAGCGATTCAAGAAAATCCTTCCACGAATCTCCGATAATAACTAGCTAAGCCCAGAAAGCTACATACTTCGGTCACCGTCTTCGGTTGCTCCCAACTTTGTATTGCTTCAATCTTCGCCGGGTCAACATATACTCCATGTTTTGACACCACGTGCCCAAGGAATGCTACTTCCTCAAGCCAAAACTCGCATATCTTCAACTTAGCATATAGCTTATGCGACGCCCCCCAAAATAGGTATACAACACCCATTCTGAGTCGCCAAATACATGGTACAGAAAGCAAACTACAACTTTAATAATACAATTGTCGTGCAAAATACGACAACACAAACTGTGAGTTTAAATACAAATATTATCTTCTAGACAATATCCACACTCAAATAAAATCCTCATTATAATTATTCATACACTATTTTACAGAAATAGTGAGGACTGCTAAAACATCTTTCTAGAACCATCACTCCTTACCCCGACTAGATCCTGTTATGTTCTCACCTCCTGAGAAGAAAAATGGAACAAAAAGAAAAAGGGTGAGCTCAACTAGCCCAGTAAAGGATATTATGACTAAGATAATATACAACAAATTATCATTAGTTTTCAACAGGGAAAAATCTGATAAAATATAATAGACAACAAGTTTTAGATTAACAAATGCAGCGGAAACAACAATCCATTAGAAGAGTCACGTAGAGAATGAATTCTACTATCTTCTAAGATTTAAAAGTCCATCATCAATATTTTATCCCTGTAACAACAATCTATATACATCTTTAATCGAATATTCATCTTTGCACTACAGGCCAAGGATATTCATTTGTATCACCAGTTGGTCATGTTCATCTTTGCACTACGAGCCAAAGATATTCATTATTTAATCATTCATCTTTTCACTACAGGCCAAAGATATTTATCAAGTATCACCATTAAGGACTGAGAATGATGAAAAACATTTTAGAGAACGAATCCAGTGAGATAGAAGGACAAATATTAGGGATTCGTATAACGGTTTATCCAAGATCAATAATACTTCATAATAACCAATTGTGAAGCAGAATTCAAAAATAACGATCAAAACATGGATACAATCAAAAATGGTAGCCAAAATAGACATCTTGGACAAAAAAGAAAATTTTCATTTTTTTGGTGAATAGTGTTGTATACGTGAATAGTGCCATATACAAGAATAGTAACCTCGACACAAAAGTTCCAAATTTGATTAAAAAGTTCACCAATATTTTGACATAATGATATTGAAGAAAATAATATCATTTCGAAAGAAAATAACATCCCTTACACTAAAAATAGCTCAGTATTTCCGATCGGAATATCTGGATATAAAGTTCGAAGGAAGCTTTACTTAACAAAGAACTCTCAAAGTATATAAATACTCACAAAAATACGCTCGATAATCTAGAGAGAAAGAAAACTTGTTTCTGGTGTGATTTTCAATTCTAACCTAAGCGCCTATTTATAGAAAAATGTTAGAACGCCAAAGGAAACTAAAATATTATTTCATTTTTTTCTCTACGCATGCCAAACTTTTGAAATCAGTAGCCAACCACCTTTGAACCAAATTTGCAGCCCACATGTTTTTTAACAAAAGTGGGTCCCACCCATAATTTAATAAAAATTATTTTATTTTCCGAAACTTTAACAATTCATAGAAAATAGCCTGTTTATCAGAAAAATACGAATTTTATGTCCATTCTGCCTGAAATTGAATTCGCTACAACTTTATAGAAGAAATTTTTTCCGAATTCCTAATAGAAAATATCCGAAATCTACAAACGGATGATTTTAAACACCGTTTCAACACCTTTTAAAATTCATAACAAATCATGCGTTAATTTTCAACGGTTAAAAATGTGTGGACATATACTCAACTCATATATGTATAATATATCCAAAAATCACAACGATCCAACGATCGGATTAAAATTATAAGTCATGCAATAGAGCTTTAAGAACACCGAAATCCGACAAAATACTAATAAAACACCTCAACATTAACTCCTTCATTAATAACCACATAAATAAATCCATCATTTATATCTACATCAAATAAATATTTCCTTATCATATAAATCAATAATTAATTATTCACAAATAATATTACAGAATCATAATTATGACAACCAGGCAGTTCCTAGGAAAGAGGGGGCTTTCCAATAAGGATTTCTCCTTACATTGCCAATAATGCTATCTAATAATATTTATTCAAATAATATGAATTATTGATCTGATAATGGAAAATACTGTGTAGTGGAAATTATTGAAACAACAATAATATAAAATATCAACGCAGCAATTATTGAATCAATAAAATAAAATATTGAACAATAACTATCGCAACAATTATCGAGTAAAGGCCTTCTTTACGCATTTAATCAATAATTCAAAAAATGTGCAATACTACTGTGTCTTCATCGTACACCACGCCAGACATCGTATTTTAACCACCGTGTATTCCAACAAGTGTTAACGGTAACAATTACGCCGTTATATATAAAAACTCATACTTTGTCATTTTCTTCATCCGACAATTATTCTGTTATGAGGCCCACGAATGCTTGTCAAATACCGTCGCATTTAATATTCCCCAACAACAAGAATATTCTACGACCAAACGAATATTCCCCGACAAAAATGAATATTTTATAACCACTTGTTTATTTTGTAAAATTTGCACATTTCACCCATAACCAAAGTATTATATCAAATTAACTCCTTATTATACACAATAATAATTAGAGAAAAATTCAATTTTATTAAAAAATATTCGGGATCTTACAACCATCCCTCCTTATAAAATTTATCCTCGAAATTGACGTACGTACCTGGTGTTTCAAAAAGGTGAGGATAACTCGCTTTTATTTCTGATTCCAACTCCCAGGTCATTTCTTCAATAGCATGGTTCCTCCACAAAATCTTAACTTGTGGTATAATCTTGGTGCGCAGGACATGCTCTTTCCTATCCAAGATCTTAACAGGTACCTCCTTGTAAGTTAAATCTTCGGCTATTTCGTTTGTTTCTGACGTAATAATGTGGTTTGGGTCATCCACATATTTACGTAACATCGATACGTGAAAAACGTTATGAACACGCGACATACTTAGCGTTAAGGCGAGTCTATAGGCCACAGTTTCTACTCGATCGAGGATTTTAAATAAATTGAAGGTTTGAGCTTTCTTCTCTTCATCGACTCTTACTTCTAGAATAACGCCTTCTTGCACCTTCTTCTTTATATTCATCAGCTCTGGTGTGTAGCTTGAGCGATTTTAACTTTATCAATTAAAGTCGATTCTACTCGTATATTTAACATCATAATGTGGGTCCCTAGAGTCTTTAACTCTATCTTTATCGTTTGAAAATTATACAAAATAGGTCTTTGTGTTCAATAATATCGCACTCGTACTCGCGTACGATCTTCTATTCAACGCGTCAGCTACCACGTTCGCTTTTCCAGGATGGTATGGTCAGAACAGGTGCCGAAATGAGTTGCCTCTTGAGCTTTTGGAAAATCTTCTCGCATTCCTCGCTCCATACGAATTTTGTATCTTTTCAAGTCAGCTAAGTTAACGGAGTAACGATTTGAGAAAGTCCTTCCATAAATCTCCGATAGTAACCTAATTAAGCCCGTAAAGCTAATGCACTTTTGGTCACCGACTTGATTTGTTCTTAAGCTGTGATTCATATCCCAATCTTGGATAAGACGTCACAATAGTACCTATCGCTTTACCACCACACCAATATAAGCGCCCCCTACGGAGAGTCCGGCTTTGGTGCATTCCACAAAAGAAGTCACCCGGATAGAGGCTCGGTACCAACTCTTATACTTGGGTTTTTAACTCTCAAGTTCAATAGAGCCATTCGATATGAGATTTTAGAAATGGTTTTTTGTATCGTGTTCAAATTCGATACAAAATTCAATATCACACTCAGAAAATTCTTGGGAAATACGTCGAGAGATTTACTAACAAATGTAATTATCATTCAAATCGGCGTATTTTGTTTAAATCCATGAAATGGGCTAAAAACTTGACATCTGTTTTTCAATAAACGAATGGCTTAATGGCTTGATATGAAAGTGTTTGACTTCAATGGTTTAGTTGCTTGAATTCGCATAACAGGTTGGTTAGGAATATGAAAACTAACAACCTTACGAAAGCAATCAATTTTGGCATAATGAGTGGTCAACCAATCAATTCCTAAAATCACGTTCAATGCAAGTATCTATAAAGAGATAAGATCAAAAGGTAATGTCATTGTGCCAACTTGGATTAAGAAAGATTTATAAACAGTGGATGTGATAAAGGTTTGTCTCCACAGATAAGTCAAAGTCTAATTTCTCCGAAGTCAAGTTTAAACGTTGAGCACAAACATGAGAGATAAAAGATTGGGTAGAACCGGTATCTAGTGAGGTATAAAATTCGCAAAAATTTATGATTAACTAACCCGTGATAACTTCATTTGGGTTCTTCACTTGTTGGGAAGTCATGACAACTGCTCTCCCTTGAACTACCCGGCTTTGACTTGTCTGGGGCAGCATTTGGTGTCATCATTACCGTTGAAATTGAATTTTCTATAGGGCATATTCCACCTCAACCGCTTCATCGCATACTCTGTTTTATGATCTCGAATCATTAATCTCGATCTATATCGAATTGGGGTTGACCGCAATGTCTGTGGTAATTCAAAACTCGATCTTTGGGTTCTCTCAATTCTTCAAAAAGAGAAATACATATCATCTATTTTAGCCTTCTTAGATCGGACATCTCTTTCCATAATATCAACGCGTCGTGCGGCTTTTACCCACGCATCACTCGTTCTCACTTGTTCGCTTGTTTTTCTTTCACCAGAGATTCAACTTTTTTATCGTCTTATACTCGCCTAAAGAGTGCTTACATTCAAGCATCACATATCGGCAAAAACAAGCTTGAATTGTTGCATCCTTTTTCCACGCATCATCGTTCTTCAAATTTACTCTTCTAACTAATGAATTTGATTTTGCAATTCTAAATTTTGATCATAAAATTCTTCTAACAAATTCTCCTCAGGTACCTCTTCTTCCTCACTTTCAACTGCTACCTCTGCGACTATCTCGGGTGCAACTATCAATTCTTCACTCACAACATGGATATCTGTAATTCCTTCTTCGCCTGACATCACATTATACTGGTTGGTGATTAGAGGTGTCTCCACGATCTCATTCACTCCATTGTTAACGTTCTCAGCTGCCATTCTTAAAAACTGCCATAAAACAAGGGTTAAATAAATAAATTAACATATCACATAATATCCCTATATTATGACCAACCAACAATTAACCTTAGGTAGGACACACTAGAGAAGGATTTACTCATCTCTCCCCTCCTAGTTCTATTCTCACATCTCAGCTAGGGATCATATCCCTAAGCTCTGATACCAACTGTGACGCCCCCCCCCCCCTAAAATAGGTATACAACACCCATTCTGAGTCACCAAATACATGGTACAGAAAGCAAACTACAACTTTAATAATACAATTGTCGTGCAAAATACGGCAACACAAACTGTGAGTTTAAATACAAATATTGTCTTCTAGACAATATCCACACTCAAATAAAATCCTCATTACAATTATTCATACACTATTTTACAGAAATAGTGAGGACTGCTAAAACATCTTTCTAGAACCATCACTCCATACCCCGACTAGATTCTGCTATGTTCTCACCTCTTGAGAAGAAAAATGGAACAAAAAGGAAAAGGGTGAGCTCAACTAGCCCAGTAAAGGATATTATGACTAAGATAATATACAACAAATTATCATTAGTCTTCAACAGGGAAAAATCTGATAAAATATAATAGACAACAAGTTTTAGATTAATAAATGCAGCGGAAACAGCAATCCATTAAAAGAGTCACATAGAGAATGAATTCTACTATCTTCTAAGATTTAAAAGTCCATCATCAATATTTTATCACTATAACAACAATCAATATACATCTTTAATCGAATATTCATCTTTGCACTATAGGCCAAAGATATTCATTTGTATCGCCAGTTGGTCATGTTCATCTCAACACCTGTTCATCTTTGCACTACGGGCCAAATATATTCATCAGTTAATCATTCATCTTGACTACAAAGCCAAAGATATTCATCAAATATCACCATTACGGAATTGAGAATGATGAAAGACATTTTAGAGAACGAATCCAATTGAGACGATGGAAGGACAAATATTAGGGATTCGTATAACGATTTATCCAAGATCAATAATACTTCATAATAACCAATTGTGAAGGAGAATTCAAAAATAACGATCAAAACATGGATACAATCAAAGATGGTAGCCAAAATAGACATCTTGGACAAAAAGTTTAATTTTCAATTTTTTGGTGAATAGTGTCGTATACGTGAATAGTAACCCCGACACAAAAATTTCAAATTTGATTAAAAAGTTAACCAATAATTTGGCATAATGATATTGAAGAAAATAATATCCCTTACCTCAAAATAACGGTACTTCTGATCGGAATATCGGATATAAAGCCGAAGAAAGCTTGTACCAAACAACAACTCTCAAAGTATATTAATACTCATAAAAATACGCTCGATAATCTAAAGAGAAAGAAAACTTGTTTCTGGTGTGATTTTTGATTTTAACCTAAGCGCCTATTTATAGTAAAATGTTAGAACGCCAAAGGAGACTAAAATAATAAAATAATATTATTTCATTTTTTTCTCTACGCATGCCAAACTTTTGAAATCGATGAGACCACCTTTTGAACCAAATTTACATTACATGTTTTTTAACAAAAGTGGCTCCCACCCATAATTTAATAAAAATTATTTTATTTTTTGAAACTTCAACAATTCATAGAAAATAGTCCGTTTATTAGAAAAATATGACTTTTATGTCCATTCTGCCTGAAATTGAATTCTCTACAACTTTACAGAAAAAAGTTTTTCCAAATTCCCAACAGAAAATATCCAAAATCCACAAACGGATGATTTTAAACATCGTTTCAACACCTTTTAAAATTCATAACAAATTATGCGTTAATTTTCAACGGTTCAAAATTTTTGGACATATACTCAACTGATATATGTATAAAATATCCAAAAATCACAACGATCCAACGATCGAATTAAAATTATAAGTCATGCAATAGAGCTTTAAGAATACCAAAATCCGACAAAATACTGATAAAACACCTCAACATTAACTCCTTCATTAATAACCACATAAATAAATTCATCATTTATATCCACATCAAATAAATATTTCCTGATCATATAAATCAATAATTAATTATTCACAAATAATATTACAGAATCATAATTATGACAACCAGACAGTTCCCAGAAAAGATGGGGCTTTCCAATAAGGATTTCTCCTTACTGGCGCACAATTAGGTGACCAAACCTCTCATTGACAGAACTTTCTAGACATTGCCAATAATGCTATCTAATAAAATTTATTCAAATAATATGAATTTTTGATCCGATAATAGAAATATCGTAGAAGTGACAATTATTGAAACAACAATAATATAAAATATCAACGCAAAGAATTATTGAATCAATAAAATAAAATATTGAATAAAGAATTCATCGCAATAATTATTGAGTAGTGCATTCTACGCATTTAATCAATAATTCAATAATACTGCGTAATACCGTGCGCATCGTGTCACCACGCCAGACATCGTATTTTAACTACCGTGTATTCCAATAGTGTTAATTGTGAATAATTACGTAGTTATTTATAAAAACTCATACTTTGTCATTTTCTTCATCCGGCGCTTATTCTTACATTATGAGGCTCCATGAATGGTTTGCTACCATCGCATTTAATATTCTCCACAACAAGAATATTCTACGACCAAACGAATATTCCCCGACAAAAATGAATATTTTATAACCACTTGCTTATTTTGTAAAATTTGCACATTTCACCCATAACCAAAGTATTATATCAAATTAACTACTTATTATTCACAATAATAATTAGAGGAAATTCAATTTTATTAAAAAATATTCGGGATCTTACAGCTTGTTTTCACGAAGCCTTTGGAGTACCAGCTTCAAATGGTGCTCATGATCTTCACGACTTTTGAAATATATAAGGATGTTATCAATAAAGATAACAATGAACTGATCCAAATATTCCTTGAATACTCGGTTCATCATATCCATGAAAGCCGCAGGAGCATTAGTCAATCCAAAAGACATAACTAAGAATTTATAATGCCCGCATCGAAGTTCCGGCGCGCGTCTTTGAATATCCTCGATTCTAATCTTCGGTGATGATATCCGTAATGAATATCGATCTTTGAAAAGAATTGTGCTCCTTGCAACTGGTCAAACGGGTCATCAATACGAGGTAGCGGATGCCTATTCTTGATAGTGACATGGTTTAATTCCCGGTAGTCAATACAAAGTCGCATACTCCCGTCCTTCTTCTTTACAAATAAAATAGGAGCACCCCAAGGAGATGTACTAAGACAAATGAAATCGATGTCCAATAATTCCCGTAGTTGAACTTTTAACTCCTGAAGTTCAATAGGAGCCATTCGATATAGGGTTTTAGAAATGGGCTTTGTACCAGGTTCAAGATCAATAAAGAATTCAACTTCACGTTCTGGGGGTAGACCGAAAAGTTTTTCAGGAAATACGTCAGGAAATTTACTAACAACAGGAATATTATTCAAATCTGACGTGTCTTTATTCAAATCCATAACATGGGCTAAGAAAGCTTGACATTCATTTTTCAATAAACGAATAGCTTTATGACAGTGATTGATTTTAATGGTTTAGTTGCTTGAATTCGTACAATAGGTTAGTTAGGAATATGAAAACTAACACCCTTACGAAAATAATCAATTTTGGCATGATGAGTAGTTAACCAATCAATCCCTAAAATTACATCAAAAACAAGTATCTTTAAAGAGATAAGATCAACAGGTAATATGATGGTTCCAACTTGGATTAAACAAGATTTATAAATAGTGGATGTGATGAAAGTTTCTCCTAACGGAGTCTCCATAGATAAATCAAAGTCTAATTTCTCCGGAGTCAAGTTTAAACGTGGAGCACAAGCAGGAAAGATAAATGAATGGGTATGCCAGATTCAGTAAGGTATAAACTTCGCAAGAATTTATGATTAGCTTACCCGTGATCACCTCGTTTGGGTTCCTCGTATTTTGACCAGTCACGACAAACGCTCTTCCAGGAACCGTTGACTTTGACTTTTCTAGGACAGTCTTTTGTGTCACCATCCCCACTGGACTTAGTTTTGCTACCGTATAATCTCGAGCAATATGTCCTTATAACATACCTTGAATTGTAGGGGGTTTAATGATATGTCCCTCTTCTCCTGATTTATAAGATACGACCGGGTGGTCGTTCTCTCTTTAGAACCGATTCTTTGTTGGTGTTGACGTCTTCACATGGTCGTTGTTGAATCTCCTCTTTTTAAAATCTCCTCCCGACTCGTTTCTTTTATTCTCATGGCCATGATTACCACCAGAGTGGTTACCACCTTTGTCCGTATTTTTATTTCTCCGCTGGTTATCGTTGTTCTGATGACTGCTGTCACCGGTATGATCTTGGTTGCCCTCGGTTGAACGTACTCGTTATCTCGCTCTAATAATTAAGTCATGTTGACAACATCTGAATAGAGAGAAAATTTATGAGAAATGAGATATTGACGTATGTCGGGTTTCAAACCTCTCAGAAACATCCACGTCATACGTTCCTCATTCTCCACCAAATGAGGTGCAAATTTGGATAACTCTGCAAACTTTGCCTCATACTGGGACACCGTCATATTGTTTTATTCCAATCTAATAAACTCCACTTCCTTTATATGACGAATACTTTTAGGAAAGTACTCTTCATTGAACAGATTTTCAAACGCGTCTTCCAAGACACGCCGAAGTGCGGGTGGATGGGGTACGCTTACATGATTCTCACTAAGTAATCGCCTCATTACTGGAACATAAAGTGGCGAATGGAACCTTCGTTCTCCCGCATCCCAAGACATCGAATATCTTGGTAATTTATTTGACCCACGTCTCGCCTTGATCGGATCCGGTTTTCCCTGAATTCGGTGGTCCCAACTCTTTGAATCGCTGGTCATTGTGACAAATCGTACGTTGTTATCATTTCCACCTGTATTTTGTGTACGAGTCTCCCTCGTTTGATTTTTCATGAACTTCAAAAAGCTTCTAAATATCTCATCGTTCATCATCTGCTCAGTGGTGTTGTTCACAGGAGGAACATTGCCAGCCTGTTGCACGTTCTCCTCGTTGGTGAATAAAGGTGTCTCTACAGTCTTATTTACTCGACTGTTAACATTCTTAGTTGTCATTCTCAAATACCGCCATAAAACAAGGGTTAATTAAAGAAATTGACATGCAACATAATAACCCTATACACTAACCAACTAACAAATAAGTTTAGGTAGGACACACTAGCGAATGATTTACTCATCTCCCCCTAGTTCTATTCCCCGATCTCCGCTTGGAGATCATATCCTAAGCTCGATATTAATCATGGCGCCCCAAAATAGGTATACATCACCCATTTTGAGTTGTCAATAATATGGTACAGAAATAACTACAACTTTATTAATACAACATATAAACTGTGAGTTTAAATACAAATATTGTCTTCTAGACAATATCCACACTCAAATAAGTCCACATTACAATTATTGATACATTATTTTATAAAAATGGTGAGGACTACTAAAACGACTTTCTAGAACCATCATTCCACACCCCAACTAGAACTCGCTAAATTCTCGCCTCTTGAGAAGAAAAATGGAACAAAAAGGAAAAGGGTGAGCTCGACTAGCCCAGTAAAGAATATTATGACTAAGATAATATTGAACAAATTATCGTTAGTCTTCAACAGGGAAAAATCTGATAGAATATAATAGACAACAAGTTTCAGATCAATATTCGCAGCGAAAATAACAATTCATAAAAGAGTTACGTAGAGAATGAAATCTACTAATATCTATGAATTTAAAAGTCCATCATCAATATTTTATCCCTGTAACATCAATCAATATACATCTTGAATCAAATATTCATCTTTGCACTACGGGCCAAAGATATTCATAAGAAAATCAACCATCTTTGCACTACAGGCCAAAGATATTCAGTAGTATCATCATTTAGGACTGAGGATGATGAAAAATATTTTAAAGAAACGATAATCCAGTGAAACAAAAGAATAAATTTTAAGGATTCGTACTTCAAACAATCCAAGTTCAAAAATACTTCATAAATAATCGTGGTGAAGTAAAATTCAAGAATGATCAAAACATGGATACAATCAAAGCTAGTATCCATAATCGATATTTTGGATAAAAAACGAAAATTTAATTTTTCTGTGAATAGTCAGATTCGTGAGTAAAGGTCAGATATCGTGAATAAGGTCGTATATGTGAATAAGAACCCCCCGACACTAAAAGACAAGAATTTCACAAGAAAAATCTTACCAATAATCCAAAGATAATAATATTGAAAGAAATAATATCATTTTAAAAAAATATCCCTTACCTCTAAAAAGATCAGACTTCTAGTTGGATTAAGGATATAGTCTTTCAAGGAAACTTGCACAGTATAGCAACACTCAAAGTATCAAAATATTCACAAGAATATGCTCGATAATATAGAGAGAGAAAACTTCAATTTCTGGTGTGATTTTCAATTCTAACCTAAGCACCATATTTATAGGAAATTGCTTAGAACACCAAAGCAGAAAATTTAATAAAATATTATTATTTATAACAAAACTTTCTACGCACACCTTTGAAGATCTGAATTCAGCCAAACATGTGTCAACATCACCAAAAACATTTTTCATACAAAAATCACTTAAAACTCCAAAAATAATAATCAATTAATCCGGAACTTCAATAATTCATAATAAATAGCCCTTTTATCAGAAAAATTCGAACCTTATGTCCTTTTCATAGGAAATTTCATTTTCTACAACTTTACAGAAGAAAGTTTTTCCAAATTCCAAACAGAAGTTGACCGAAATCCACAAACAAACGATTTAACAGGCTATAATCAAATTTCAGTCAAGAAATGGGGCCCACATACATGTTTAACATGTTTAAAACATTTATTGCAACAAGAATACTCTTCTTCCTCATTTATTCATATATCCCACATTCATTGTAAAAATATCACCATTATTATATTATTAAAATATAATAATATATTTAAATGAATTATTTTATCAGAAAAGGTAAAATATCAATTTTCAACAATTATCACATTAAAAAAATTTCTCCATCTATATCCACATAAAATAAATATTTTTCTTATCATATAAATCAATAATTACTTGTTCACAAATAATATTACAGAATCACAATACTGACAATCAGACAGTTCCCAGGAAAGAGGGGACTTTCCAATAAGGATTTCTCTTCTTCTTGCGCTATGATTAGGTGGCCAAACCTCTCCTTAGTATGTAATTTTCTAGACATTCGCCAATAATGCTATCTAATAATATTATTCAAATAATATGAATTATTGATCTGATAAAGGAAAATACTATGTAATGACAATTATTGAAACAACAATAATATAAAATATCAACGTAGCAATTATTGAAACAATAAATAAAATATTGAGCAAATAATTATCGTAACAATTATCGAAAGAAGTGGCTTATTACGTAAGAATAAATAATTGGTGCAATACCCGCATCACACGTGTTTTTTAACCACCGGCATTCCAACAAGATTAATTGTGAATAACTACTGTTTGTTATTTATAAACAATTTATTCTCGTCGTTTTCTTCATTCAATCACTTTTCAACATGGGCTCCACATTAAGGTTAGCTACCATCGCATTTAATATTCCCCGATAGTAAGAATATTTCACGACCAAACGAATATTCCTCGACAACAATGAATATTTTATAACCACTTGCTTATTTAAAATATTTGCACATTTTACCCATCACTAACCACATTAATCAAATCAACCCTTACTATTTCAAAATAATAAATAGAGAAAATTTAATTTCATTTATAATAAGTTGGGGTCTTACATGTATTTTGAATGGTTGATACATTTTGGCTATATATCATGGTATTAGCATATTACAGGTGCATTGGTAATATAGGTGAACCACATTCTTTTTTTTTTCTTTTTTTTTTATCTACAACATTTAAAAAACGTTGTCTGATATACTAAACAATAACATTTTTTTAAAAAAAAATATTGTGGAATCATACTTTTTACAACGTTTTTAAGCATCTGCTAATTTTTAAAAAAACAAATATACAACGTTTTTTCTTAAAAAAACGTTGTGTATTGTGCTTAACTACAGCGTTTTAAAAACGTTGTGTAAGGGTGTCAAATAGACAACACCCTTAACCACGACGTTTTTCTGACTGAAATCACAACATTTTTTCCGCGTTGTCTATTTATTGTTTTGTAGTAGTGCAACTTGAGCACTTCATTTATTCCTTAAAACACTTCCGAGTAAAGAAATGAAGGAAAAGAATGCATTTATAGACTAAACTTTAGATAAACCAGTCATTTTCGGAGATGATGATAAAGAGTCCAGAAAATTAAGCACAAGTACAAAACTTGTAAACTGGTTTTCGTTTTTGATTATTCCAATCAAGAAATGAAGAAGATAGAATGTTGTTATCTTCAATATGATGGATCATTCGACTTAATTTGATTAATTAAAGAGAGGAATGAAATGAACACATACCCTTTGATGATCAATAGGAGAAAAAAGCGAAAACAAATTAAAAAGAAAAAACTAGGTAGAATTAAGTCTCCATTGAAAATAACATCGATCCTCTGTACAAAACAAGTTGCATGAGAGCCAGACAAAAGCTCTTCTATCAATCAGCTTATTCCAACAAAAGATTAATTATATATATATATAGGCCAACTCCAACTCCATTTTTTTAAGCTAGCTAGTAATAAGAGAATGAACAATCATCCCCTACTTGTGATGTGCTGGTGGATCTCGAATATTTCTTGGAAGAAGCCGACGACATGTCGGACCTTCTCCTTACCATCTGTCTCATCCCATCGGCCACTCGAATGGCCGGATTCGATTTATATTTACGACAAAATGACATGTGAGCTTTCATAGCTTCTTCAACACCAAATGAATTATTACTACTATTATTAGGCCCTTTGCTAACTTCATCTCTAACCGCTTCTGAGCACAACCCACATAGCCATTTACCTTCAAATTTGGACTTAACTTCGTTAATGTAGTCTTGGGTGCAATCTTCTTTCAACCCACAACACTCACACTTGGCCAATTCAATGTCCATTTCTTCTCTTCTAGCTCTTGTAATTTTGAGTGAAACCAAAGTTTGTCAAAAAGTCGTGGCTTGCCAAATATGGTGTGGTAAGAAAATGAACATTTTGTGTGTGATGTATGGTGTTTGGGAGCTTTTTATTGAGAGGAAATTAAAGAAATGGATAGTGGTAGGAGGAGAAAGGAAAGGGATAGGGAGATCTTTTATAGTATAGAAATCTGCCATAATTTCCTCCATGTTCTAAGGCACAGGGGCAGTGGAAAATGAGACAATGTGGTTGAGGGGCCCTGTCAGAGCATTTAAAAACTCAACAAATTAGGGGAGGGGTTAGTAAATTGGATTCTCTACTTGCCTTTTAGAATTCTTTGTTTTTTTTACTTTAGGGGTAGTTTATTTTTGGTTGATTGACAGTTACTTTCGGTTGGTTGACATGGCTGGCTTCATTTTGAGCATTTTGCTCCTCTCTAATGGCTCATTCCCCTATTGCTGCCTTGGGATTTACAGATGCTATTAGTTTTGACTGCCCATAGTATTTGAACAATACTATATTTATGTTTTAATAGTAAATATGTATTTGTAACATATTTATATTTGTTTCTATGAATTTTGTCAGTTTAGACATACATATTGTTCTGTCATCATAAATAATTAGGTTCGGAGTCTAATTTTTTTTCCAGTCTCTAATTCTCCCTCCCTCCGTTAGTCCTTTTAGAGTTGTGCACAAATATTAAGGAAATAATTGTATAGCATTAACTATAATATAAATTGTCTATATTACCCTTGTATTGGAAGAAGATTAGGGTGTTAGCCGAGCAGAGTAGTTCGATACTCGATTCGAGATCAGTTCGAAAATATGATCCAAAGCTCGAATTCGAAGTTGATTTGAGTCGAATATGATCCATACTCGTTTTCTGTTTAATGATACACGAGTCGAATTCGAGTATACCAGTATTCGCTCAGATTAGGGTTCGAGTATTTCATTTTTTCTCGAACCATACTCGATACCTGCTCGATGAATCATATTTGAATACTAGTCTGATCCATACTAATAAGCAAAATATGTGATATCTGTATCAATCTTTATAATTTATAAAATGTAGTATTAAATTGCGTAAGCTTGTACTTGAATAAATCAGTGAATTGATTGTCAATTCATATTACATTCTTTGTAATTTCTTTACATAAATAAAAGTAAAAGACTTTTATATATAAACATTAGTTCAATAATCAATTTGGTATGTAATAGTTGTAAGACCCCAACTTATTATTAATGAAATTTAATTTCCTCTAATTATTATTTTGAAATAGTAAAGGTTGATGTGATTAATGTGGATAGTTATGGGTAAAATACATAAATATTTCAAAATAAGCAAGTGGTTATAAAATATTCATCATTGTTGTGGGAATATTCGTTTGGTCGTGGAATATTCGCATCGGGGGAATATTCGTATTTAATACAATGACCATGTGTGGGGCCCCATAACGAAAAGCGATTGGATGAAGAAAGCGACAAATATAAGTTGTTTAAAAATAACGGCGTAGTTATTACCATAGATTAATACCGTTAAAATACTAAATTGGTTAAAACACAAGAAGACACCAGATTGCACCAATTATTGATATTAACGTAAGAAGGCACTACTCAATAATGGTTCTGGTAATTATCGCTCAAAGATTATTTTATTTTATTGATTTAATAATTGTGCGTTGATATTTTATATTGTTGTTGTTTCAATAATTGTCATTACACGGTATTTTTCATTATCGAAAGCGATAATTCATATTATCTGAATAATATTATTAGATAACATTATTGGCAATGTCTAGAAAGTTACGTCTAAGGAGAGGTTTGGTCACCTAATTGCTGCCAAGAAGGAGAAATTCTTATTGGAAAGCCCCTCTTTCCGGGAACCTATCTGGTTGTCAATATTGTGATTCTCGTAATATTATTTGTGAATAATTAACTATTGATTCATATGATGAGAAAATATTGATTTTATGTGGATATAGATGAGAAAATTTTTAATGTGACAATTGTTGAAAATTAAAATTTTATCTTTTTCTGATAAAATAATTCATTTAAATATATTATTATATTTTAATAATATAATAATGATGATATTTTACGATGAATGTGGGATATATGAGTATATGTGGAGGAGGAGTATTTTTGTTACCAAAAATATTTAAAGCATGTGTCGGTGGACCCCATTTCTTGACCGAAATTTGATTATAGCTTGTAAAATTGCTCGTTTGTGGATTTCGGTCAATTTCTGTTTGGAATTTGGAAAAACTTTCTTCTGCAAAGTTGTAGAGAATTGAAATTCCTATAAAAACACGCGAGATTCGAATTTTCTGACAAAAGGACTATTTATTGTGAATTATTGAAGTTCCGAAGCTCTGAAATAATTGATTTTTGAAAGTTTTAAATATTTATATTAACAAAAACGTTTTTTCAATGTGTGGGTCTCATTTTGCATGTGTGCAATTGCTGAATTCTGAATTCAAAGGTGTGCGTAGGAATGGTTAATATAAATAATAATATTATATTAAATTTTCTACTTTGGTGTTCTAAGCATTTTCCTATAAATAGGGTGTTTAGGTTAGAATTGAAAATCACAATTTAAATCAAGTTTTTCTCTATATTATCGAAAGCGTATTCTTGTGAGTATTTTGAGTATATTTTGAGTATTGCTATACTATGCAAGTTCAAGTTATAACCTATATCCAAAGATTCCAGTTAAAGATTGTCTTTCCGAGGTAATGGATATTATTTTTTCGTAATGATATTATTTCTTCAATATCATTATCTTTGAAATATTGATCCGAAGTTTTATCAAATTTAGAACTTTTGGTGTCTGATTTTATTCACGATATCATGACTATTCACGATATACATACTTTATTCACGAATACTAAGACTATTCATCGAAAAATGAAAATTTTCCTTTTCGTTTAAAATATCTATTGTGGATACTAACTTTGATTGTATCCATGTTTTGATCATTCTTGAATTTTACATCACTATGATTATTTTTAGGTATTTTGGACATGGATAAAACAAAGTACTTAATCCTTAATCCTTAATCCTTTGCATTTTGTTTCTTTGGATTCGTTTTTTTAAAATATTTTTCATCATCCTCGGCCTTAAATGATGATATTATTGAATATCTTTGGCAGTAGTGCAAAGATGAATGATTTCGATGAATATCTTTTGCCCGTAGTAGCAAAAAGATGAGCAGTGTTTAGATGAAACATGATTAATTGATGAATATCTTTGGCCAGTAGTGCAAAGATGAATATTTGATTTCGTATATATATTGATTGATGTTACAGGGGATAAAAGATAGGCGATGAACTTTTAAATTCATACATGAAGATAGTAGTTTGCATTTCTACTTAACTCTTCTAATGAATTATTATTTCACTGCGAATATTGATTTAAAACTTGTTGTCTATTGTATTCTATTAGATTTTTTCATTGAAGACTAACGATAATTTGTTGTATATTATCTTAGTCATAATATTCTATCTTTGGGCTAGTTGAGCTCACCCTTTTCCTTTTTGTTCCATTTTTCTTCTCGTGAGGCGAGAATATAGTAGTATGAGTGGGGTATGGAATGAAGGTTAGAGAGTTGTTTAGTAGTCATCACCATTTTTGTAAAATAATGTATCAATAAATGTGATGAGGATTTATTTGAGTATAGATATTATCAGAAGATAATATTTGTATTCAAACTCACGATTTCTTGTTGTAATAATAAAGTTGTAGTTGTTTCGCATCATGTATTGACAACTCAGAATGAGTGATGTATACCTATTTTGGGGGCCACATGTAGTTCAAGAGATGTTTAAATTAGTTCATATTGAACTTCGATTTGAAGGTTTCGTGAGTAACTTCGTTTTGTAAACGAGTGAGTACTTTCACGGTAGAGTAGAGTTCGAGTAATGATCCCGAGTCGAATCGACGCAAAATTAGAAATTCCTTATCGAGTTCGAGCTCAATTTTTTCGAGTCGAAATTTGAATCGAAAGATTAGAGTGTTCGTTGAAATTCGACTCGTTTTCACCCCCTAAAGAAGATATTGTTATTTATTGAACAGAAAATAGTGAGAGAATCAAAATTACATTTAATATTTAGGATAATATTAAAAACTAAGCAATTAATGCTTACTTGAAATTATCAAACAATTTATATTAAGGAACAAAAATATTTTTTTAAAACGACTTATATTAAATAACAGAAGAAATAATGTCAATGTGTCATCATTATATTGTTTGAGAAAATCTTTTGATCAAGTTGATATATAAATTTGAGATAAAATTTAATACACATTGTTATCCTAAATAATTCTCGGACTTTATCAACAGTCTTACTTTTTTATCCGCAATGCATGTGTTGACTGATTGATTATATCATAGAAAACTGATATTTCGACGTTAGATTACTTCCTTCGTTCTTTAATATAGATCGTTTTAGAGTTATGCACAATTATTAAAGAAAGACTTAAATATGAATTAGTACCCTAAATTATATATCATATTTCATTTCAGTAATTCACCTTTTAATTTTGTCAATTAGATGATTGAACTATTAATTTTTTTCAATTACAATAAATTGAACATACCACGTCAAAAATTGCTGACATGACTATTTGGATGGGACATAAATCAACTGATGTGTATCAAAAAATAATTTTTTATTTTGAAATTAAATATTATTGATATATTAAAGGGTAAAATGGTCGCACATTTTTCTTAAATACATTCAGATTAATTAAAAAATATCAAAAGCTTCAAAACAATCCTCCTCCGTCTTCAATCTTCATAGTGGGCGACTCAGATCTGTTTCCTTCCCAAACACAGAAGATGGCAACGAATCTGTTTCCTTCCCAAACTCAGATCTGTTTCCTTCCCAAACACAGAAGATCTGTTCTCACGAATAGCTTCAAAAGTGAGTTTTCCTTATTTGGGGAATTCTGTAGTGCTTGGTTCTTCATTTTTTTAAGATCAAGTTCCTCTTGTAAAGCTCTTGAAATGAGATGTGTTGCAAAGACTGAGGCGGGGGAGGAAATGAGGATGAAGATGAGTCAACGCCGCGAGGAGGTGAAACGGGAAAGCGAAGGCGGTACTCGGAGAGGTTTTTGCTGATTTCTTCGTAAGAGGCAATTTTGAAGGGTTAGGGTTTGATGAGGGTTTTCTGTTGTGATTGTTGAAATTATTGGTTATGATGGTGGTGGTTTCTCAGAGAGAAGATGAAGGGAGGGGATATGGTGATGGAGGAGGAGGAGGAGAGGAGAGAAGGAATTACAAAAGCCATGGAAGCTTCTGTTTGTTTGGAGAAGATTTGAGTTTTGTGTGGATGAATGAGATTTTTAGGTTTGGTGTGATGAATTAAATATTTGGATTTTATAATTTGGTTTGTTAAAAAAAATTTTGGATTTGGTAATTTGATTTAATAAAAGGATTTTTGGATTTTTGATTTTATGATTTAATTTGAATAAATTAGTAGTTAAGTGGTATTGATATTAGTGTTGGATATAATATTTATGCATTTACATGTTTACCTCTTATTTATTTAAAAATATATTAAAAAATTGTTTAATAATATTTTTTTATTATACGTGTAGTAATTGACCACGTCAGCATGTCACGTCAGTAATTTTTGACCTGACAAATTCAATTGAATGGAAGTGAAAAAAATTAATAGTTCAGTCATCTAATTGATAAAATTGAAAGGTGGATCGCCGAAGTGGAATATTACATATAATTTAGGGTAATAAATTATATTTAAGCTTTAAGGAAATGATTGTATAACATTAACAATAATATTAATTGTCTATATTACTCTTGTATTGAAAGAAGATATTGTTATTTATTAGACATAAAATAATAAGAGGACCAAAATTATATATAATACTTGAGGTAATATTGGAAACTAAGCAATTAATATTTACTTGAAATTCTCAAACGATTTATATTAAGAAATAAAAATATTTTTCTAAAACGACTTATATTAAGGAACGGAGGTAATAATTTTTTTTATAGACATTTAAACATGAGATAATAGGGAATTGAAGTACACAGATTTAGATTTCCATATTGTCTTGTAGCCTGTGAACAATTTCATTTGTCCAAGTTTTCTTTCTAGCAGACAACTAGTAGTTATATTTATATTTTTGTCCAATTTTGATCTAATTTAATCAATACATTTTGGCAGTTACTTAATAGCATTGTCAAATCATGATTATAGTTAAAGATAGATTGTTCAGATTTGAGTATAGTATTACTATGACGATTAATTTAAATTTATATCTTTATTTATTACTTATGATTATTTTTTAAGAGTATATCTAGTATTCATTAGTTGTCGTTATAATTTATAATATTTAAAATAATTACCATTTAAATATTTTATATTATAATTTTTTTTATTTGTAACCGTTTATAATTTTTATATATTTCAGTCCATTAGATTGTTTGATATAAAAAATCATAATGATCACCACTATTATCTTTTTCGAACTTTTGACTGAAAAGAGTCGTATTATTTAAATCAGTATTTAAGTTTAGCCAAGCATTAGCAACAAATATGAGCTAAAAGGCTTATACTAAGCGCAACTTTAAATCGATTAATTAACGGGAAACAACTTTTTTGGGGGATAAATAACATTTTAATCATCAGATCTTTATTCGATTTTTATTTTTTGAGAATCAAACTTTTTTTTTCATAATCGAATTCATCAGATTTCACATATTACAAAATCATTATTACTTTTATTTTTCATTCAAAAAGGCGGAAATCGTGAAATCGCGATGAAATGATTAATGATTGTAGTTTTGCTTACGTGGAGCAAAAGGAAATGAAAAGAGACAAATTCCAAAATTCCACCAAAACTATTAACTACTTCACCTTAATAATTCCAAAACTAATAATAATAATAATAATAATAATAATAATAATAATAATAATAATAATAATTTCAAAATAATAATAAAATACTAATAATAATAATAATAATAGTATTAATAATAATTTTAAAATAATAATAATAATAATTTATTTTTTTATTTTAATGGAGAATAAAAAATAATTTGTCAAATTTACCCTTACTAAAATAATTTAAATTAATAAAATAATAAAATATATTAAATTGATAACAAAATTTGACTGACCACGTTTTAATATATATAACAAATTGACTGAATCTCCTTTCATTTCCATTTGTCTATCAAATATTTCCTTTACAAGTACAACTACTTCCGCTTCTGCTTCATGGGTATGCTCAAATCTGTTAATTTTTTTTCAAAAAAACGTTAAAAACGTTAATGTTTTTAAAAAAATTCTGTTTTTAAAAAAGTTTATTTTTTTAAAAAGCTGTTTAATTAAAAAATTCGGTTTTTAAATTTTTTTTTTTTTAAAAAATCTGTTTTTTAAAAAATTTATTTTTTAAAATAGAAATTTTTAAAAAATTAACGTTTTTTTTAAAAATTAACACTTTAAAAAATCTGTTTTTAAAATTGAACTAATATTTTAAATCTGTTAACTTTTTTAAAATACAGAATTTTTTTTAAAAACAGCTGTTTTAAAATGTTAATTTTTTTTAAAACGTTAAAAACAGATTTTGAATTTTTTTTCAAAAAATCTGTTAATTTTGCAATCTGTTAATTTATTTTCAAAAATCTGTTAATTTTGATTTTTTTTCAAAAATCTGTTAATTTTTTTTTTTTCAAAAAACGTTAAAAACGTTAATGTTTTTAAAAATTCTGTTTTTAAAAAGTGTGTTTTTTTAAAAAGTTGTTTAATTAAAAATTCGGTTTTTAAATTTTTGTTTTTTAAAAAATCTGTTTTAAAAAATTCTATTTTTTAAAATAGAAATTTAAAAAATTAACGTTTTAAAACAGCTTTTTTAATTAAACAGCTTTTAAATACATTATTTTTATATAAACAGAATTTTTAAAATTAACGTTTTTAATTAAACAGCTTTTTAAAAAACACACACTTTTAAAAAAAACAGAATTTTTTAAAAACAACTTTTAAAAATAACAGAATTTTAAAAAACAGATTTTTTAAAAAAAATTAAATTAAAAACAGAATTTTAAAATACTCTTTGAATTTTGATCAGGTCAGTTTATAAAATTTTACAATTGGTATACATTTTAATAATAACAAATAAGTAGTATTATGAATTTTGAATTTCTATATTTTTGCTTTGGATTGGGGTGTTAATAAAATTGAGATAGAATATATGTATATTTTTATTTTTATTTTTTTAAAAAAATTCAATTTAGAAAACTTTAAACTTTTAGGTAATAATGTAAATTGAAATTATAAACAAGTAAAAGTAAAAGAACTTTAATTTTTAAAATTAACGTTTTAAAATTTATAGAAAAGTAACGTTTTTTAATTTTTAAAATTAACGTTTTTTAAATTTAAGAAATTTTAAAAAAGATTATTTCAGTTTAAAAAATTAACGTTTTTTAAAAAATTAAAAATTCTGTTTTTTTAAAAATTAACACTTTTTAAATTTAAGATTTTTTTAAAAAACAGACTTTTTAAAAAAATATTAGTTTGATTTAAAAAATTAACATTTTTAAAAAATTAAAAAATTCTGTTTTTATAAAAATTAACGCTTTTTAAATTTAAGAATTTTAAAAAACTGACTTTTTAAAAAATAGAATTTTAAAAACAGAATTTTTTAAAAAACAGTTTTTTAAAAAAAAGACTTTTTAAAAGTAACAGATTTTATAAAAAAAATTTCTTAAAAATTAACTTTTTTAAAAAACAGACTTTTTATAAAAATATTAGTTCAGTTCAAAAAAAAATTAACGCTTTTTTAAAAATTAAAAAATCTGTTTTTATAAAATTTACGCTTTTAAAAAACAGTCTTTTAAAAAAATTGAATTTAAAAACAGAATTTTTTTAAAACAGCTTTTTTAAAATTAACAGATTTTTTAAAAATAGATTTTTAAAATTATTACTATTAATAGTATTTATTATTATTATTATTATTATTATTATTATTATTATTATTATTATTATTATTATTATTAGTTTTGGAATTGTTTAGGTGAAGTAGTTAATAGTTTTGGTCATTTGTCTTATAATAATCCGCATGTTTGTCTTTTTCTCAGACTCCACGTAAAGAAAAAAAGTCAAGTCAACTCTTGACAATCAACATTCTTAACGGTTTACGGACGGAAAATCGCATTTGAATTAACCATTTTGTAATATATGAAAGATGCTTATTCGATTTTAACGAAAAAAGTTTGAAGAACTGTAATAAAACCTAATTCTCAAAGATAAACGACCAAAACTTATTTATCCCACTTTTTTTGGGTGTTAGTTTAGGTTATCTTCCCGCCATTGCTTTAATAAGTATGCATTGGTTGTTCATGTAAAAACAACCTACTCTCAGTAAGCCAAACGATACAATGGCATCAAAATGCAAAACCAAAACATAAAACTACCTCTGTTTCAAAATATAAAATAATTGGTCTTTGTATTTTTACAAATACAAGTGATCTAATATTTAAGAACAAATAAAATACAATAAATTTAATAAATAAAATAAAATTAAAAATAAACATTAACAGTACAAAAGCAAAAACGTGAACTTGCAGCCGCCCCATTTGAAAGTCAAAAGCTACCACCAAACACCAGAAGGAGGCATCCTATATTATCGAAATATTTTGACACCAAATTAATGATTTCTAGAGAAGATATGATGAAATTAGTGATACTATATAGCATTCAAAAATTAAATAAGCAGTAATTAGCTTAATGCAAATTGCCGAGAACTGTAAAACTTAAATTTTAGGAGAACGTGCAAGATAGAGGCAGCTAGGAGAGTGTTGGGCCATGATCCTTTTTTTTATTGGGCCAGATTTAATGGGCTCCTCCCTTGAATTATGTTACTTTTGTCCTATTAATCCGAATGATTTGGGCCCAATTACTTGATCATTTCGTTGGATTATCTCGGTTGGATCCGGTCATATGGGTCATTTCCTTTATTTGGGCTTAGTCATTGAATTAGCCCATTATGTAAATTGTCACTTAACCCAACTTTGACCGGTAATCATTACGCCAAATAATAGTTGACTGTTATGTCTGCCACCTTTCTGCATGGCATTAATGAGGATGAGACTCAGATGACCAGCGGTGGCAAATAGTGGTAGTAGTGAGAGAAGAGGCTACATACTTTCTATTTGAAATGATCGGGAGTGGGGAAAAGGTGTCGGGGAGGTGATGGGTGGTACCAGAAACCGGATTAGGTACGTATGGGGCTAGGATGACAAAAAGAGAGGTAAAGCAACAAAATATTACAAGACACGATCATATCATTATTTTTCTCTCGGGCATTAGACATTTTTTCCTCCATCATTGTTCTTGTGATCACCGACATCTTGACTCACGCCAGAAGTTATCCCCGACGGCCCAAAATCCAAGCTTTAGTCTTGACTTGTTGAACTGCGGCAGGATATCTGGACGCGTCTTGGTGATTGGGACGTGGAGAAAGATCTTCGACGTTAACATTGGCGCTAGAAGGAGAATGAGTTCTCAGTGTCTTCGAGTATTTTTCAATCACAAACCGTATTTGTTTCTACGTCAATATTCATGGTGAAGAGTAGAACACCTACACTCAAGGGCGACCTATGGTCACAAGAATCAACACCGCGAGTGTCTGTCAAGGATCGTTTGGGACCTGCAATAAGTGTTCATGCCAGCACAGCGTCCAAACGATCACATGAAGATTTTCGGCCGAGGGCTGTGGGCAACGTCAAGCGTAAGCTAGTTTTCCCGACAGAGAAGGGGTCTGGCCATGGTCGGAAACGGGTAGAAGGCACCTCGCCTAGAACTCGATACCGAAATGACCAAGACGAAAAAGCCTCACGACTGGCTAAAATGGCAGATGAAGCGGATAGGGCCATGGAGGCACTTGTGAAACAGCGACAGGATATAGCTGAGCAAATGGCTCGAATGACGGAGTTGAGAGACGAAGAGTTCAGTTATGTTCAGTCCGAAGAGCGAGGGCATCGGAATGGGAAGGAGCCTGCCCATTCAAGACGTGGGTATCGGGGCCAACCACGAGAAAAAAGAAGATCCCGAAGCCCTACTCCTCAAAGATCGAAGAGGGCACATCACCCTGTCGACTCTAAGGAGCGGTGGTCGAAGTTTAACGAAGAGGTCGATCCAGAGATCGCACTCCTGAGAGCACAAAGAAAGCACATGTTGTTGCACATTCCCGCCAGAGCGCCCGAGTTCATAGACGAAGTATATCTAGAGATCATACTCCCGAGAGTCTCATCGAGGTACATCACCCCGTGGACGCCGTCATCGGAAAAAGTCCTCTAAAGTGGAGGATCTATTTAAGAAACCGGCCTACTCGTAAGAGGAAGGAGTCACCAAAAAAGAAGCATCGTCACAACCAGAAGGCGTGGAGTATCTGGTTAAAGAGTTAAAAGAGCTTCGGAAGCAGCTTGCCAAAGTGCAAAAAACGAAGGATACTTCGAGAAAGAAGGCATCCCCTTTTTTCGCCGAGATTCTAAAAGAGAAGGCTGACCCCACCAAGAAGTAGCCCCACATTAAAAGTTATGATGGATCGGGGGATCCTTACGACCACAACAAATCGCTCGTTCGATCGATGGATTATTATGACTTTAGCGATCTTCGCTAAGTGTCATACTTTTGTCACAACCTTTCGTAAAGGATGCCCGTCGGTGGATGGGGACTTTACCCGGATTCGATTTCATCTTGGGCGATATATGCGAAGAAATTTCATGCTCGCTTTGGGAGCAACAAAAAGAAGGGAAAACCAATTGGTTCATTGGCTCAAGTTCTATAGCTGAAGTGAGTCTTTGGGCCAGTATGTGAAGCGGTTCCGTGAAGCAGTCGGCCAAGTGACAGACCTGAACGATCTACAAGTTGTGGGACTGTTTCAGAATGGTTTAGATTTGATCAAATCAGAAAAGTTGGTGAGAAAACTAATGTTCAATCACCCGAAGAATCTCACTGAAGCCTTTGACAAAGCTGAAGGCTATATCGTGGTGGAGGAAGCCATGGACAACCTCAATCGTCCTTCTTCAGATCGGCTTAAGGAGACAGATCGGGACAAAACTGATGGAGATCAGAAGAAGAATGAAGGGAATAAAGACTGTTATGAGGGCGGGTCGAAGAGACACAATAATTGGAGACAGGGCGGAGGACGTTCGTCCACTCCAGCTCAGAGAGTGAATAGGACGTACACGACACTCAATGCAAACAGGGCTGTTATCTTGGATCAGATTAAGGATCAACCTATCTTCGAGCCACCTCGAGATAACATTAAGCCCGGAAAAGGGAATCCTTGCAAGTATTGCGATTACCATCAAGCTTCAGGTCACGATACGAATAATTATGCCAGTTTGAAAGATTTCATTGAAAGAAAAGTACAAGGTGGGGCTTTAGTTCAGTATATGGCCGCCAGAACTAATCAATAGCAGGACCGAGGACCTGCTCCAAAGAACTCAACCAGTTTCAAAGAAGTTGCCGGCCGGACACCGATACCGCAAGACATGTGATAGATGTCATCACTGGGGGGTTCGCAAGCTTCGTTGGAAAAAAGTTAGAAAGCTATTTGGATTCGGCCACGTTTCGGTGGTGGGTACCTTCGAAGATCGATAGACCTTTATCCGAATACTGGTAATCTCCTTTTATCGATGAAGATTACCTTCGAAGTCATCGAACCGCACGAGGATCATTGGTGCCGATCATGCAAGTGGGTTCGGTGGATACGGGCGGATGATGGTAGATAATGGATCTTCAGTAGATATCCCGTATGCCCATGCTTATCAAAGGATGAATCTGGACGAGGCGAAAGATGGAGATAGGCGTGAGGCTCCTTCAGTATGGTTTTAGCAATGATCCCGGCCAAGGTGGTTGGAACCATTGAAAGCTATCGGTCATCTTCGGACTACGCCTCAACAGTAAAAATTATTTGCAAATTTTACGTTTGTGTATGTTGATTCTCGCTTATAATGCTATTTTGGGAGGCCTACTTTAATTACTTTACAAGTCGTAACATCAATACCTCATTTCAAAATCAAATTTCCTACGGCTCATGGGGTTGGAGAGGTGAAAGGAGATTTGGATCCGCCGTAAGGTGTTACAGAAATGTTGTGATCACTTCGGGAGTGGGGGTATCGAAGCAGAAGCAGATCATGGTGATAGAGATCGAACCCTTCACCGAGAGTAGTTCCGAACCGTTGGTCATGCCAGCTGAAGAAACAGAGGAGATAGAGCTCATCCCGGGCAAGGTGGACAAAACAGTGAAAATAGGTTCGGGTCTGTCGGAACCTCTCCGGACGAACCTCATGGAGCTCCTGAGGTGCTATATTGATGTCTTCGCATGGGAACCTCAAGATATGCCGGAGTAGTGGCGGGATATTCTTTGAGCATCGAAAGTAGACCGTCGCCAAAGAAACCAAGACTGGCAGAAGAGGAGGATCTTTGCACCGAAAGCGCCAAATAATCATAGATAAAGAGATTGCAAAACCGCTGGCGGTGACTTCATCTTTGAGATCGACTACCCGCAGTGGATGGAAAATGTGGTGCCGGGTCCGTAGCGAGAATGGTAAATGGCGAGTCCGCATCGACTATACCGATCTAAACAAGGCTTGTCCAAGGATTTCTACCATTGCCCACATCGATCAACTCATTGATGCCACTTCGGGTATGCTTTATTAAGTTTTATGGATGCATTCTCCTGGGTATCATCGGATCTCCATGTGTAGAGAGGATATACCAAGACGGCGTTCATTACGATCGTTCTAAGTATATGCCTATAAGAAATGACTTTCGACCTCATCATCGCCGGAGCCACATACGGAGGATGATGAACCATGTCTTCGAGATATCAACAAGGTGAATATTGAGGTGTATGTGGGACGACATGATTGTCAAAAGCATGTTGGTGCATAAGCATTTGGATGATTTAGAGGAATGCTTTTCGCACAATTCGTCATCACAACTTGAGATTGAATCCCACTAAGTGCACATTGATCTGGGGTTGGCAAATTTCGGGTTATCTTGTCACCAAAGAGAGAATTGAAGCCAATCCAGAGAAGATTCAAGCGATCCCGAACATGAAGACTCCTCTACCATTTAAAGATGTTCAACGTCTGATTTGGAAGGATTGCAACTGCAAGGAGGTTCATGTCAAGCCAACAGAAAGATGTTTTGCCATTTTTTGACACGTTGAAAGGGTCGAAGAATGCAAAGAAGTTCCAATGGACTTGGAGCGTGAAGACGCCTTTCGAGCATTAAGTCCTACTTATCTTGGCGCGCTTTTGTTGGTGAAGCCCCGCCCCGCCGAGCCTCTATATTTGTACTTTAGCACTAGCTCATGGCGGTAGGAGCGATTTTGGTTCGTGAAGTCAAAAGTAAAAGACTTTCGGTTTATTATGTAAGCCATGTCCTTCTGGATGTCAAACAAGGTACCCAAACATTGAAAAGTTTGCTTTTGCTTTAATAATTGCTAGTCGAAATCTTAGGCAATACTTCCAGGGTAGATTGGTAATAGTATACACAGATCAGCCATTAAAGAAGATTATGAGCAAACCGAAGGTATCAGGGAGACTAGTCAGATGGACGATGGAGTTGTCCCAATTTTTATTGAATATCATCCCGAACCGCCATCAAAGGCCAAGCCTTGGCTAATTTTGTGGTCGAGTGCTCATTCTCGAAGTCGATAAAGTTGTGACCGAGGTCAAGGATCCGACAGAGTCGCCAAGGTTCTTCAATGAAGGAGAGAGTTCATGGACGTTTGATGCAGATGGGTCTTCTACTACGTACATCGATGGAGCGGGATTATTTCGACATGTCCGGAGGGATTCAAGGTGCAAACAGCCATCGATTTCAGCTTAAAGCGATTTAACAACGAAGCTGAGTATGAGGCGGTACTCATAGGGTTACGACTAGTAAAGAGTCTTGAAGTGCAGAGAATAGTCATCTTCAGTGATTCTCAATTAGTCATTAACAACAACGGGGAGAATCTGAAGCTCGAGGCCCAAGAATGATCAAGTATTTGGCGTAAGTGAAAAACGGCTTCAGATTTCGACCCCACGAGTTTTGGGGTCGAGCGTAATAACAATTCCATTGTTGATGCACTCTCCAAACTAGCCACTATGGATGTTAACGTCTTTGATGGTTCGGTTTACTTAGAAATTTTACAACATCCTAGTGTTCATCATGAAGCGGTGATGTGCGTCCGATCGAACTAATCACCTTTGGTTGACTCCATACGGAGTATCTGGCGAGATGGCGTCTTACATTCCGGATCGGATGCTAGCCAAGAAAATCAAGTACAAGAGTGCTAATTTTGTTTCGATTGATGGGGATCCATTAGAGGGCGGCCTTCATCTCCATTATCGAAATGTTTGACTCCATCCGAAGTCGAATATCTTTCTCCGAGAAGTACATGAAGGCATCTGTGGCGACCATATGGCTGCTAAGTCACTAGCCTACAAAGTACTTCGTCAGGGATATTATTGGTCGACCATCTTCAAGGAAGCGACTGAGTACGTCAAGAAGTGCAAGAAGTGCCATTTCAACAAATTAATATCAAGATCACCACCGTAAGAGCTATACTCGATCTTATCTCCTATACCCTTCGCTGTCTGGGGGGTTGATATACTAGGTCCGTTACCAAAAGCAAAAGGTCAAGTCAGTTTTGTTATAGTTGCCATCGACTATATGACCAAATGGGTAGAAGCAAAGCCACTTAGGTCAATAACGGAACAGGAGTGCTTGAAATTTTTGAAAGAGTCAGTAGTATTCCGTTTTGGAATTCCTAAGGTGGTAATATCGGACAATGGACGCCGCCAGGATCGAAATTTGAAGCATTCTTGAAAGAACTGGGGATTCAAAGATGAGAAAGACTTCAGTAGCTCATCCTCAGCCAAACGGACAGGTTGAAGTGACTAATAGAATGCTGCTGAATGGGATCAAGCGCAGATTGGACGAAGCTAAGGGTAGATGACCAGAAGAGCTACTTAGTGTGCTATGGGCTTATCGAACTACTCCGAGGACTACAACGGGGGATTCACCTTTCAGATTGGCCTATGGCACTGATGCCTTAGTCCCAGTTGAAATTGGATCTCCAAGTCTTCGAGTTAGTCAATTCAGAGAGATCTACAATGAAGAAGGGCTTAAGGCCAATCTTGATTTGCTTGAAGAAGTCGAGAAACAATTTTTTAATCAAATTGGCGCACTTATCAACGCAGAGTAGCCAAGCATTATAATAAGGGGTAAAGCTTCGCAGATTCAAGTAGGAGATTTTGTCCTCGAGAGAAGTTGAAGCATCTGCGCTACCGAATTTGGGAAAGTCGATGTCAAATTGGGAAGGACCGTACGAAATCATCAAGTGTCAAGCCAGGGACTTATCGGTTGAAGGCATTAGACGAATCAAGAATTAAAAAAAATACTTGCATTTGGCGAGCTTAGGAAGTATTTTCAAGAAATTCAATGTCAAGACATCTAAGTCTCAGAATGTTTACATCATCATCAATAAAATTCTCTTTCTCTCAAACAAATTTTGTCTCTCTGTTCTTCGATCCGCTCAATTGGTATTAGGAGGTTCGGCAGACTCACCGACCATTCGATGGTAGCCTCTTCGGCAGGTGGTCCTTATGAGTTTGTCAGGCCCTTCGTGGTAGGCAAACGTCATTGGTGTTAGGAGGTTTGGGAGGACTCGCTGACCATTCGATGGTAGCCTCTTCGGCAGGTGGTCACTAAGGCATTGTCGATCCCCTTCGTGGTAGGCAATTGTCGCCACTTAGACCTTGTCAGCCCTTCGTGGTAGTGCAAGTGTCATCCTTAAGGCATTGTCAGGCCCTTCGTGGTAGGCAATTGTCGTCACTTAGACCTTGTCAGGCCCTTCGTGGTAGGCAAGTGTCATCCTTAAGGCATTGTCAAGCCCTTCGTGGTAGGCAATTTTCGTCACTTAGACCTTGTCAGGCCCTTCGTGGTAGGCAAGTGTCATCCTTAAGGCATTGCCAGGCCCTTCGTGGTAGGCAATTGTCATCACTTAGACCTTGTCAGGCCCTTCGTGGTAGACAAGTGTCATCCTTAAGACCTTGTCAGGCCCATCGTGGTAGGCAAGTGTTGTCCTTCAAACTTCGTCAGGCCCTTCATGGTAGATGACTGTCATCTTTTGGTTCTGTTAAGCCTTTTGGGGTAAACAAACTCCCGATGAAGCAGATCTGTCTCACACTTCGGTAACTGAATAAGTATCTCTTTACTTTATTACCTAAATTTTTCCTAAGTGTTGAGTTCTAATGCCTCATTCTTTAACTTCACCTTATCTCGTTATGTGACATACTTGGTTGTTAATTAATCTGTTCGGGTTGAGTCCAGAAAAAAGTTTGTACATTTTACGGTTAAATTAATATCAAGTATGGGTAGAAAGTAAATGCAATCAAGTCACAAGAGGGAAGATCACTTTTCATTAATATCTAACCTACTTACAATATTAGAAAATAATAGAAATTTTACAAATGTTCTTTAAATAAAACCAAGGAAAACAAAAGCTTTAGGTTCATGCAATACCTCGTCATCTCAAGAGTCGAGCAAGGATGGATCTACGTTGGTCAGAATCAACTTCTCCTTGCCACGACGACTTGGCAGAGCTCAGTAGCTTTTCAAAGATATATCTTCACAATCTCTCCGTTAATTTCATCCGAAGTTCCGATACTCTTTCATGATTTGTTTCATGAAGGTCATCGGTTAAAGGAGGCCCAAGGTCCCGAAGAGCCTCGAGTTCTCGGATTTCTTCTTCGAGCTTCGGCGATATTCATCTCGACGAAGTTTCTTCCCCGCTCCAAATTTTATGAATCGCCTTAGTTAAGAGCTTAGAATTAGCCTTTAGCTCTTTGATCTTATCCATCCTTATTTCACTCCTCCAACCAAGTCGACATTCATCTTGACGATCTCCTCATACTGTGCTTTAGTCGACTTCAGTTCTTCCTTGGAGGTCTTCACGTCTCCTTTGGCTTGGGCCAACTCTTTCTGAAGTCCTTCATTCGTATGAAGAACGCCTTCACGTTGGGTCCTTTCCCGAGCCAAAGCAGACTTCAGGATGGCGTTCTCCTTCCTCAATGCCTCTTCTTCGGATTCAGCCTCGAGGGACCTCGGACGCAGACGCCCGAATATAGCATTCGCCTATGCATGTTCAGTATTATTTGATCAGTTTTAGATGTATAAGTATGAAGATAAATATGGAAATAAAGGAGAGAATCATTTACCTTCGCCAAGTAGTTCATGCCTTCGCTAAGCAAATCCCCGTTCGAACAGTTCCCGGATCAATGGTCATCGGTCTCACGAACAAAGGCCTCGAACAGTTGAAAGGGGAAGTTGGCATTAAATCGAGGCCACATGGTTGGAGAGGCCATAGCGTCATGTTGAAATTCGGTGGTCGTTTGTCTTGGAGGAGAGGAATATAGTTGATTACTTAACCCCGTGAGGATCCGCATGTATCGCTTTTCGGGAGAGAAGGAGATCGGCGGGAGTAGGCTCGGGGTCAAGAAGGAGCAGAGGTTGAACCCGGCCGGGTCAGTCTCAAGGTTGTTTTTTTTCGGGATAATATGGGGTCGATTCGACCCACCAAAGATCGTGTGTTTGAATTCCGGTGGGAATTATTGGGGGAATGACCGTCGAAGATAACGGAGCTCGGAGTTCTTCGGCAGTGAGTGGGGTCATCTTTGATCTTAACTTTTTAGCGTGAAGGACTTTCGCCCGATCGCGTAGAGGTATGTCAAGTAGACTCATCTTAATTGGAGCTGATTCAGAAGGTGCAGTAACAAGGTCAGATGGAGGGGTTGATTGTGGGATTGCTTCGGGAAGGATCTCCGCGTCGTTTTCAGGATCTATATCGCGTTGGGTAGTTTTGGCTTTTTGGCGCTTTCTTCCTTCTACGAGGTCGAGGGTTTCTTCGGGAATGAGAGGCTCGTCACCTTCGTGCTCATCATTCAAGGAAATGGTTGGTGGATTGGAGGGGGGGATCTAAGACGGAAGACTCTTCTAGAGAAGAAGCTCTTCACTCACCTCCGTAATCCTCCCTGCCAAAAAGTCTCCCAGCTCTTTTACTTCAGAAGAAGTTAGTTTGATCAGAGACACTGCAAATAACCATATATTAAAACCCATGCCACTTAAATAAACTATATTACAGAGTTGTTCGAAACTTACATTTGTGATCATACGGCCAGCTTGTTTTGGTCAAGTGTAAAACTCCATTCTTTGGAGGAATCTTCTTGAAAGTCTCCCATCTCCTTCACACGCTTGGGAATATCTCTCAAGTCACAGAGATCCGATCCGAGATGGTCCAATCTGGAAGAGTAGAGATTTCTGGTCCTGTGACGAAGAACCATTTCTCGTGCCATCCCTTATTGCTCGAAGGAGTACTCATCAGGGACCTCTTCTCAAATTTGGAGTTCGGGTGAGGAGATTGTTTGCTCAGCATCTTGAAGCCTCGTTTTCTGGACCCACCTACCGAGAAAATGGTGAAGAAGATGTCGACGAGAGGAGGATCCCTAATTCACATGATGTAAGGCAATGAATGCCAAGATGTGGATGTAGGAATTGGGCACCACCGGGCGAAACCCACTCCTATGAACCCTAGGAGGTAACAACAAAAGCATGGAGGGTAGGCGGATCCCCTTTTGAGGAACGTAGTTTGGCATGGCGACTCCAACCATCCGGTCACGACACATTCGCTTCTTTAGAGCAGGATCCCTTATAAGATAATTATCTCGGAATCGATAACGAGTCCGGAGGGTACGATCTCGATTCCATGACGATGAGATGGAATGTTGGCATGAGGAAACTGTTCCCCATCCTGAAGAAATCGCAGAGGAGATGGAGGGTTTGAACTCGAACCCTCTGGTTGGGGTTTGGGTTGGGGAAACAAGCTTTAACAGGAGTCACGCCAAGAGGAGAATTTCGCCAGAGCTTGCAATACCACCATTGTTGAAATTTCGTAAGATGCAGAGAAAGAAGTTCGGGAAGGAGAAGAAAGCTCAAAAGTTCAAATTGGCGTGTAAAACCGCCATAATTGGTAAAGTTTACCTTTTATATTGGCGGTTACATACAAGAATCGAGGGTGGCACATTTAATTCACAAAGAATGATGGTGAATTAGAAGAGGTATCGTCACGTTTTGGGTCTAAATATCTTAACCGGTGTGGACTTATGTCTATTGGGCCTCCCATTTCATCTCTCATTATCGATTTGGACCAAATTAGTTGGGCTTTGGTAAGTTTCACTCTGAACCTCTTGTGACTTATCATGATCCGTTATTTCATGGGCCTATATCCTTTTCCTTATTGGGCCAGACTTAATGGGCTCCTCCCTTGGATTATGTTACTTTTGTCCTATTGATCCGAATGATTTGGGCCCAATTACTTGATCATTTCGTTGGGTTATCTCGGTTGGATCCGGTCATATGGGTCATTTCCTTTATTTGGGCTTAGTCATTGAATTAGCCCATTATGTAAATTGTCACTTAACCCAACTTTGACCGGTAATCATTACGCCAAATAATAGTTGACTGTTATGTCTGCCACCTTTCTGCATGGCATTAATGAGGATGGGACTCAGATGACCCATGGTGGTAAATAGTGGTAGCAGTGAGGAAGTAGGCTACATACTTTCTATTTGAAATGACCGGAGAGGGGAAAAGGTGTCGAGGAGGTGATGGGTGGCACCATGAAACCGGATCGGGGTACGATGATGGGCTAGGATGACAAAAAGAGAGGTAAGTAACAAAATATTACAAGACACGATCATATCATTATTTTCTCTCGTGCATTAGACATTTTTTCCCTCCATTGTTGACCTTGTGATCACCGACATCGACTTCACGCCGGAGTTTATCCTCGACGGTCCAAATTGGTCAAGCTTTTAGTCTTGACTTGTTGAACTGCAAGGGATATCTGGACGCGTCTTGGTGATTGGGACGTGGAGAAAGATCTTGGCGTTAACAAAGAGCTTTGATTTCCTTTGCTAAGCTTCTCCCTTCTTCGCTTCACACTTTTTTTTTTGATATAAGGAGTTCCTGATCTTGCGGCCAGATAGTCTCCTTACCCGAACAAGACTTCCAAAACAGGCTTCTGTTTACAGTCTGTGACCCTTATGTTTAATGTCAGTGAGAGTAGAACTCAAGACTTCTTGATTTATTTATGGCATATCCTTTCCTTACCTGATTTTACAACCACCTTAGCCCGGAAAGGTCTTTCTTCAAGAGCTTACATCTAGGTGCTAATTAATGGGTGGTCAGGAATAAGATTAAATTGTCCAAATGTAGATTTCTGAGCTTCCTTGTCATTCTCTTTGCCTAATCATATATCATTGAGAGACCGGATTAACAATTAAAGGAATAGTGATAAGGAGACAAAAGGACTTGAAAAAGGAGCCCAAAGAAAACATGAGGAGTCTATGAAAAGGGGTAGTACAAGATGCAATCACTTTTGATAATCTTGACAATTGGCAAAGCTACTAAAAAATTGAGCCACTCAATTATGATTCTAGGGCATTATTGTTGTTTCTTACTTGAAAAGACTGCAAAGTGAAAACTCAAAGCACTCTAGAATGGATCCGGGGCGCCCAATGCAAAGAGCATGTACCGGACTAACCACCGACATCTGATGTGTATTTTTTTTTATTTTTTAACTACAATTATCAAAATAATAAATAAAAAATAATAGAACAAATTTGAACAAAAACTATAAAAAATATATATTTTTATTGAAAACACCTTTGGTTGTTAGTCCCAGACAAAGACCTCCCCAATCTCTCTAGTAACTAATAACACATCCAAATTTCAAAGATAATCAAATTTTAACTACAATTGCCAAGGGTTTGACATTTGCCAAACCTACTCGACACCATCCTCTATCTATAGATTATAGGGATAAGGTCCAAAATGTCCCCGACATTTTCCCAAATGTCTACCGAAAGCACCCTATACTTTTTTTCTTCCAAAAATACCTTTAACGTTCTGATTTTGGGTCAGCCGTGCCCCTGGATCGAACGACGTTGCCACATAGGCTAACGTTGGTCATACGTGGCCTTATTTTGCTAACTTGGACTCAAACAAAGTTTAAAGAAACTCTTTCTCAGTCCAGATCCTTTCTAATACGCAACTGTTCATATTTCAAAAGGGGTGAAGGTCCCTAATCGTGATAAAGCCCTAGTCGACATCTCTTGTCGTAGAGAAGAAGGAGAAATAGGAGAGAAGGTGGGACAAAATCGAAGAAAAACCCTTATTGAGTTGATCGGCGAAATAGAAAAAGCCCTAAATTTGCAACTTCAATCAGTTCGTGGTATGAACGTGCGTCTAATCGAAGGTATAAAGTCCAAGTTGGTCGTTTCAGAAGAAGAAAAGGAATCTCTTAGATTTTCACAGGTACTTTCATATCTACTTTTGATTGATAAAGTGCATTTTATATGGGTGAATAGGTAAAATATGGTCATCAGATGTGGTCCATGTTTCAGTTGGGTGTTGACTGGTAGGGGACATGTGGTCCCCTATATTATTCTTTATTACATATAAAGTACTTTTATGTCTTGTAATTTGCTGATATCTGATATTTGTAGCCCTAATTCTGGGTTTTTTTTTTGAATGGCAGAATGGTTGGGCGTGTAGATGTATATTTACATCACGGGGCGGATATTTGGAGGATCTCATTGGAAGAATGCATATTGTGATTTGATGTTTTATAAACAAATTTCATGATTATGTAAAGTCCTTCAAAGAATATATGTACAAGGACTTAGTGATAGATCAAAATTGTTAGGTTGATCTTAGCCTTTAAGTGTTTACCTATATAGATAAAGAGATCAAATCATTAGGTTGATCTATGGCTGAAAAGAAATAAATAGGCTAGTAGTCTATCCAAATCGATCAATGTAATGCAGGTAAAAGCGAGGATCGCAGGTGAGATGATCGTAATGTATATCGCTTTGAAGGGCCTCTCAGGGAATCGTAGAGAGTGGTCCGAAGTTTGCCGAGCTAACTCGAGAGATCGTGAGTGTGCCTCGAAAACGTAGAGTTTGTAAGATGAGTAAGATGATGATCGTCGTGTGAAGAAATCGTAGTGTACTCTTAAGAGCAAGCATCAATATGATAAGACACTACGATTTAAATAGTAAATTGTCACCTGCCTTGTGTCAGAAACATCAAGCCCTATCGCTCATTTGAAGATAGACTCCAACAAATATGGAATGGGCTTTGAACATTGAAGCTCTCACCAGTCCCAACGGTACAAAATATATCCTTAGTATTGATCAAAAGAAACGTAGTCAAGAAGCTAAGAAAAGGACCATTGGGCAGAGGAAAACACCTTTTCAGGTGTTAGGTGAAAGCGATCTGCACAAGCGTTAGTGGGCGAATGAAATTCGAGAAGATGTGCGTGAAATGTCTCCATCAAAGCTCTCGAAATGTCAAACGATTTAATGCTTCATCGATGACTTCAACGGATAGATTTTAAGGATCTCATATATACAGAATACATACTCATAAGAGAGGCGAACAAGTATTGAACAAAACGCACAAGAACACAAAACGCTGAACTCTACGATCTGAGAAAAAGGAGAAAGCTTGCTCATTTACTCGCTTTTTTCAAACAAGTGCTTAATCGCAATCGAGTAGCCTCAATCACAACTCAACAACTATCAATCTACTGAAGTAAGAAGTTCCATGTCAGAAGGATTTGAAGAGTTCTAAGTGAACTGTGAAGAGCTAAGTCTGCTGGACTTGAAGAGTTCAAGAGTGAACTTAGAAGTGCTTGCATCATGGGTGCAGAAGGAATCTGTGAGATTCAGAAAGTGTAAAAGACATCCTTAGTGGATTTATTACTCAAGGAGTAGAAGAGTGGACTAGGAGCTTTGAGTGCTCCGAACCACTTAAAAACAACCGTGTCTTTATAACTGTTATAACTGCAATAACTGTCTTTCTCTCTTTAACCTGGTATCTAAAAGGTTTTTCAAAGAATCAATAATTCCGCTGTGCTTAAAAGATTTATCAAAACATTCTTTAAACAAAGAAAAGTTTTTAATATCTATTCAACCCCCCTTCTAGATAACTATTGTGCCTTCGGGAACTAATAATTGGTATCAAAGCAGGTTCTATAATACAGCCTACAAAGCTTTAGTAGATCCAATGGCACACTTACCAAGCGAATCAAAGACTGGAGGAGGTAGCAAGCCACCCATGTGCAATAAAGATAAATTTGTTAACTGGAAGGTTAGGATGCAAGCTTACATGGATTCAATAGATGAAGATCTATTTGACACTGTTCAAAATGCGCCCTACGTTCCTACAAAGCTTGTACCAACTATAGATGATCCAAATAGAGTACAGATCAAAGTCAAAGGAGAATGGATGAGAACTAGAAGAGAGTCATGTCGACGACAAAAAGGCCAAGAACATCTTATTTCAATCATTAGAAGATGATTTATTTGAAAACATGGTCAATCGCAAAGGCAATGAAGGAGGTTTGGGAAGACTACTCATTATGCATGAAGGAATGGAAGAAGTCGTAAAAAAATAAACAATCCCTCTTGACTCAACAATATGAGATGTTTGCTCATGTTCAAGGAGAGAATGTCACTGCCACATACGAGAGATTCAACATTCTGCTCAACTTTCTACGAGTTTATGAAAAGATCTATCCAAACAAGGATCTGATCATAAAGTTTATAAGAGCTTTACCAAGAAAGTGGGATGCCAAAACCACAGCCATTAGAGAATCAAAGAATCTGCATGAAATGACTGTTTAACAGTTATATGGCAACCTCCTCACGTACAAGCTGGAGATCAACACTGAAGTTGATTCTGACTACGATGAAGATGATGATGAGGACTTTGTAATGCTAGTTAAAAGACTAAGAAGATTCATGAGATAAGGTAGAACCAGCAAGCCAAAGAAAGTTGGAAACTACAACAGCCAAGAACAAATGAATGAGTGCTACAACTGCAAGAAACCTGGTCACTTCATTGCCAACTGCAACAAACCTCTCAGAGAAGAACTCAAAAAAAAAATCACATGCAAAGAAGGAATACAAAGGTAACAAGAGACCATCAAAGAAAGACAAAGGCCTTGTAGCTGGAGGATCGTGGAGTGACTCTGATAATGACTCAACTCCAGAATCTGGAGACGATGAAGATCCCCAAATGGCTAACCTCTGCCTAATGGCCAAAAGTGCAAGGTACAAGCAGAACTCCAACATACATGAAGTAAGTATCAACGAGGTATTTGACTTTAATTCTCCTGATGTAGATATTGATGATCTTAGAACTGCATTACATGGCATAACATCAGATCTACACCAATACATGAAGTGATTTAAAGTTCTGTCTAAGGATTATTCACTTCTTCAAAAGGAGAAAGAAAAGGTTCAAGAAGAAGCTGAAAACCTCTTTCAAAGATTAATTCTTTTCTCTGAGCTTGAAGCTGAGAATAAGCTCTTGAGACAACCAAATGAGCTCAGTGCAAAAAGAGAGTCTAGTCTAACCTCAAAAATTGAGGATCTAGAAAGGACTATCTCTACATGGAATAAATCCTCTTCATTCATGGACTCTTTAATCTCTATTCGGAGAAGCGCCTACGATGTAATGGGGCTGAGCTTGGGGAATCTACCTCAGAGTCATGTGTGGTAAAAAGAAAAGGATGTTAACACTAGAAATGCCTCGTGTTTTAGTAGAGGCATTATATTTGTGAAATCCTCACTGTGGATGAGCACCTGTCAAACCCCCGCTCATCCGATTCAATCCATATTCCTAGGAGCAAAGGATCTCATGCTGGTCTAGGTTTCAGAAAAGAGAAGAGTAATCTAGCTCCTACTCACCAACCTCGAAGGATCGTTGAGTTTAATGAGATTAACTCGACGAACCAACCTGGAAGGTACAGTAGAAGTAAAATATACTCTTCACAAACGATGAAACATAAGAACACATGGAAGAAGGAATATCAACCCAACAGGAGGATAACCAATTTCCCACACAAGTGCAAATGGAGGAAGAACTTTCACACACATATAAACATGCATCATATCAAAAGATTTGTGTGCTACACTACTGGTCACAAGGCTGCCAAATGTTATTACAATTCCATGCATATGAGACCCAAAATCAAGCAGATTTGGGTCCCCAAGGGGACTAACAATGTAGGACCCATGCAAGTATGGGTACCAAAATGAAGGCTTAATATTTTTGCAGGAAAAGAACTCCAAAATCACAACCTGGTACTTGGACAGTGGATGCTCAAGGCATATGACAGGAAACAAAGCCCTTCTGTCCAATTACATAGAGAAGAAGGGTCCCTCGGTCATCTTTGGAGATAATAGCTATGGCAAGACAAAGGCTACGACTCAAAGAGGAAATGGTGCAAAGATCCTTTAAAGAAAGTGGCCTCATGTGGAAGGACTACAACATAACCTTCTAAGTATTAGCCAACTCTGCGACAAGGGTCATCAAGTAACTTTCCTCAACAACCAATGCCAAGTTCGAGACCTGAAGACATCTGCAGTAAAGCTAACCGGGACAAGAGAAGGAAATGTCTACACAGTAAATCTTGGTCAATTAAGCTCAGACGAGACAATATGCTTTCTAGCTAAAGCATATGAAGAAATAAGCTGGCTATGGCATCGAAGATTATCTCATCTCAACTTCAAAAGTATGTCCAAATTGGCATCAAAAGATCTAGTTGCAGGCCTACCAAAGTTCAACTTCGTTAAAGAAAGGCCTTGCAATGCCTATCAACTTGGGAAGCAGACCTGAAGCACATTCAAGAGCAAAACTGTCAACTCAATTGACAAGCCTTTGCAGCTGCTACACATGGATATTTTTGGGCCAATTCCAACAACAAGCCTTGGAGGAAAGAGATACTCTCTGGTTGTAGTCGATGACTTCACCAGATTTACTTGGGTGTTCTTTCTAACCTCAAAAGATGAGACAAGCTCCCAGCTGATCAAAATGTTCAGGCTTGTGATGAACGAGAAAGGAGAGAAGATCAAGGCTATAAGGAGTGATCATGGTAGAGAATTTGACTTCTCAGAGATGGACCAGTTCTGCTCTGACAATGGCATTAGTCACAACTTCTCAGCTCCACGAACTCCTCAACAAAACGGAGTTGCTGAAAGAAAGAACAGAACATTAATAGAGGCTGGAAGGATTCTACTAGAAGAATTTCATCTCACGAGTACTTCAAGCGAAGCGATCAACACTGCATGCTATACTCAGAACAGATCACTCATACACTCTACGATTAAGAAGACTCCCTATGAACTGTGAAACGGAAGAAAACCTAATGTCAGCTATTTCCATATCTTCGGGTGTACATGCTACATTCTCAACAATGGAAAGCAATACCTGACAAAGTTTCAACCAAAATCAGACGAAAGAATCTTCCTTGGATATGCCATAGACAGTAAGGCCTACATAGTGTTCAATAAGAAGACACTAAGTATTGAAGTCTCTATTCATATCATCTTCATGAAACAGACTTAGAAAAAACAACGTCTCAAGACACTGTGACTAATAGCTCAGACACTACGAATGAAGTCGTCGAGCCCAATACTACGATCGTAATGCCTGATAATGAAATCGTTGAGCAAGAGAATGAGATCGTAGAGAGGGCTATGACAGACAATGAAACTCTACGTCAAGAAGAAGAAATAGATCTTGAAGATCTAAGACAAGAAGGCATAAGAGCTGATGTTCCAACAGAAAGCAGATGGGCAAGTGATCACACTCAAGATTTAATCATTGGAGATCCAAATGCAAGAGTCAAAATAAGAGTTGCTACTCAAAATGAATGCTTCTATCTAAGCTTCTTATCTCAAATAGAACCAAAAAAGATAGAGGATGCTATGGAAGATTCCAGCTGGATAGAGGCCATGCAGAAAGAACTTAATCAGTTCGAGAGAAGCAAAGTATGGAGATTGGTACCAAGACCAAAGAACCATCCTGTTATTGGAACCAAATGGGTATTCAGAAATAAGATGGATAAAGATGGAGTAATCACTAGAAATAAGGCAAGACTAGTGGCTAAGGGTTACTCTCAAGAAGAAGGCATTGACTATGATGAGACATTTGCACCTGTTGCCAAATTAGAGGCCATCAGAATATTCCTTGCCTTTGCTGCTCATATGAAGTTCAAAGTCTTCCAAATGGATGTCAAAAGTGCATTCTTGAATGGTGAACTTCAAGAAGAAGTCTACGTAGAGCAGCCTCCAGGTTTCATCAATCCATCTCTTTCTAATTATGTCTTTAGATTAGACAAAGCCTTATATGGTCTTAAACAAGCACCTAGAGCATGGTATGAAACACTGACCAACTTTTTTATTGAAAACGGATTTACTAGAGGTAGAGTAGATACCACACTATTTCTCAGAAAGCATAAAGATAAGGTCATATTAGTTCAAATCTATGTTGATGATATTATCTTTGGTTCTACTGATGAAAAGTTATGCAAAAGATTCTCTAAGCTTATGCAAAGTAAATTTGAAATGAGCATGATGGGTGAGCTGAACTTCTTTCTTGGACTGCAAGTAAAGCAGACTAATGAAGGAATTTTCATAAACCAAGCCAAGTACATTAAAGACTTACTCAAGAAGTATGGCATAGAATCAACCTCTCCCATGAAAACTCCAATTGCTCCTGCAACCAAGCTTGGCAAAGATGAAAAAGGTAAAAGTATTGATATAACTCAATATAGAGGTATGATAGGCTCTCGTTTATATCTTCTCGCGAAGAGACCGGATATAATGTTTGCAACATGCATTTGTGCTAGATTTCGTGCTTGTCTAAAGAATCTCATTTAATCGTCAGAAGAGGATTTTCGTGTACCTCAAAGGTACACCCCACTTGGGACTTTGGTATCCCAAGGAATCCTCGTTTGAACTAATAGGATACACATATCGCCGATTTTGCAGCAGTGCAAAATAGATAGATAAAAAGTACCAAATGGCACTTGTCAACTACTAGGTAATGACTTTGTGTCCCTGGTTTAAAAAAGCAAAACTCAAGATTCACCTCAACCCGTAGTAAGTTTGAATACATTATTCTTTGGCGATTCTTTGTCAAGTGAGATCTTATGGATGAAAAATCAGCTAGCAGATTATAGGTTCGAATTCAAGTCAATACCTATTCATTGTGATAACATAAGTGCAATTGCTATAACTCATAATCCTGTCATGCATTCTAGGACTAAGCATATAGAAATAAGGTATCACTTCATTAGGGATCATGTATAAAATGGAACAATATCTTTACAATATATCCCTACTGAAAATCAACTTGCTGATGTTTTTACAAAACCTCTACATGAATCCAGATTCAACAAATTGATAAGTGAGCTAGGCATGCTTAATTTACAAACATGAAATATTGTGCTCTAGCTTGTGCTAACCATACAAATTTAAAGACTATGTTCAAAATCAAAGACATGATCAAAGGAAGTCCACGATCGTAGAGCCAAAGTATATAAAACTCAACGAACACTGAACAGAATCAACGATCGTAGTGCAGACTCAACGATAACAGAACTACATCAACAAAACAAAAGGAGCACCCTATGATGATCAAGCATAAATCAAAGCATTCTCTCTGATAAGTGCCTCAGGGACAAACCTAACCCTTGTTTTATTCAAGAGGTTGGCCCTTCCTGAGCTACCTTAATTTAAGGAGAATGCTAAGTCAAAAAGATTCATCACAAGGACTTGTTCAGACTCTACGATTGTCAGTCAGACTCAATGATCGCAGTTCAGACTCTACGTTTACAGCTCAAACACGATGACTGCTACACAGACTCAACGATGGTAGAACAGACACGACGACTGCTACACAGACTCAACGATTGTAGAACAGACTCGACGACTCCAAGGACCATCTCAACGATCGTAGTCCCACTAAAGAATACATCATCCCAGAAGGAGTTAAGGGCAATACAGTACAATCCCTCTCTGTCAAAATTCGTAGATCCAAGCAAAACTCGACACATGTCCCACTAAGCAAAATAGAGAGAGGGAAGTTTCAAGTACAAATTCAAATCGTCTGTTTGAAATCTGAAAGTTCAAAAGACCATCGCTCTCTTCCTCTCTCAAAAAGAAACCCTAGAATCAGTAGTAAGCTCAGTCAGTCTCATTTCCTACAAAGAAATCAATGGCAGCTTCCAGTGTTGTCTCCGGATACAGACTCTATTTTGACGAGTTTAAAACAGCTAAACCTCAATTTCATAAGACATTATCACTACTAAAGATAGCAGGTCTCGAAGAAGCCTTGGGTACTGACACATTAATCTACCCAAAACTGGTAAAAGAGTTCTACAATAATGGGGTATTTGAAAATAACACCATTACTGTGAAAGTAAGGAACGTCCAAATCAGACTAAAAGCTGAAGACATCAATCTAGTCCTAGGGCTCAAATCTGAAGGGTATCCGTCCTTAGATGGAATAGACTTCCATAAAGGTCTTAAGAAGATGCATCACAAGAAATCAGCCCCTGTCAAAGGATACAAAAAGAAGGAGTTTCCACAGAGGTATGAGTTTCTAGCCGATATTGTTGGAAAATGCATATGTTATAAAAGCTCAGGTCATGACTCTGTGAATGAGGTACAACTCAAACTCATGACTGTCATATGCTATAAAATACAACTAAACTATGGGGCTCTATTACTTGAATGGATTAGGAAATGGTTAAACAGCTCAAAGAAAACCAAGAGCTCACAGAAGATGCTTTATGGACGATTCATTAGCATTATCCTACAGGCTGCTCTTGGTGACCTAATTGAGGATGATGAATGAGAAGCCATAAATCCTAATCGACGAATGACCCAGCAGTTGTTTGAAACTGGAAAAGAAATCCAGCTGAAAATGTGAAGATGGCATCTGAATCCAGTGGTCGAACTGCTGAGATAAAGGGAACAGGAGTGGCAGGAAATATGTTTATTGTCAAAGAAACTGAGGAAGAAGAAGAATAAACTAACTAGGGAGAACCCATTGTTTTAATCAGAAAAAGCAAAGGGAAAAGGAAAGCCAAAACTACAGAAGAACCTCAAGGATCCACCACCAACAAGCCTGTAGATTCCTCAGATATTGAGACTCTCAGGATCCTAAGAAGAAAGGAACAACAATGTAACGCCCCCAAAATAGGTCCAATCCATCCAACCTATTCTAAGTCGCCAAATACATGGTACAGAAAATAACTACAACTTTATTAAAACAACAACACATATGTTGCGAGTTTTGATACAAATATATACCACCTATGACTTCATGTCCCAACCGTGACATCACTTCACAGTGATACCTTACATAAAGGTACAATCAATAACTGTTTTAGAAATTAAAATCTTTGGGAAATGCTCAAGGAAACCTTCGTACATAAGAGGCCATGAATCTAAGTTATGATAGATATCATATGTCCAGAGAATTATTCTTGGTTGATCCAATAGTCCCCAAAGAAAAATGAGAAGATTATTATCATGTTCCTTCCAATGATGAGTCCTCTCTTGACATATAGTTATCTCCACTGTCTGCAATTGAGAATTATATTTTAAGCAAACTCCAAGATCATATAAGTAGTGCTCGTAGATATACTCAGCAAGTGGATGTGCACCACCCTGTCTTTTGATAACACGATGTTGTATGTCATTAGACATTTTGTATGATAGTGGCAAAACACCCTTCCAACGTTGGGTTCGCCTCACCCTATTCTTGTTCACCAAAATCAATTATTAAGTGACGTATAATATACGACACACACGTCTTAGGTCCTCAATACAATTATATATTGTATGTCATGCCGTTTTATAATGTGTTGAGAAACTTTGTGATCCGGGACCATCACACTATTCCCTCGTTATCCCCATTTCGACCCAAATTTTACTCTTATTATTCGAAAGGAATTTGAAGCAAAAGGGTGAGCACAACTAACTTCAATAAAGAATATCATGACTAAAGATAATTAAATTATCAATAGCATTCATCAGTAATAAATCAGAGATTTAGAATATATGGTAGATGATAAAACTTTTCAACCATATTTGCAGCGGAACGAGCAATCCATTAGAAGAGTCAAATAGACCATAAAGTCTATTATCTTCCCCATGTTAAAAGTCCACCAACGATGTTTTAACCATGTAACATCAGTTAACAGTTTCTGTCCACAATCATGTGAATAACTCATAATCATATTTGAAATTCTAAATTTCTCTTCTCATCCAGGACGAAGATAATTTTTATCACATGTCTTTACCTGAAACATCAAAGATCATGGTTATACCCAAATCATAGTTCCTGTTCATAATCATACTAATAAATTCATCTTTGCACCATGACCAAGGATATTCATCAACAGTTCATCTTTGTACTATATGCCAAAGATATTCAACAACAGGTCATCTTTGCACTACGGGCCAAAGATATTCATTAATAGTTCATCTTTGCACTACAGGCCAAAGATATTCAACAAGTCATCTTTGTACTACGGGCCAAGATATTCAACAACAGATCATATTTGCATTACTGGCCAAAGATATTCAACAACAAGTCATCTTTGTACTACGGGCCAAAGATATTCATCTCTCAAAGAAACATACAATCGTTTCAGAATTTATATACACCATAATTATAATCATGTTGATCAATTCACCTTTGCACTTAAGCTAAAAATAATCAATTGTAAATTCAATAGTCATGATCATACCAGTCAATGATTCAACTTTGCACTACTGGCCAAAGAGAACTCATAGTCACGATCATACCAATAATCTACCCATCTTTACACTTAAGTCAAAGAGAAATTTATTCACCAAGATTATAAAAATGTTATATATGATAATAAAAACAATATAATCAACATATAGATTTAATCTCAAGAGTAAGATTCATAAATCAATGATTTCATAACACATTAATCCAAATGTTATAAATCACTTAATAATCTCATAATCTAATATTATTAATATTACCACAATATCTTAATCATTTCTTAAACCTATAAATAATTTATTTTAATTGTTTACACTTTACTAATTAATGCATTTAATCATCCTAAAATACCAAACTTATAAGATTTCATCACCAATAACCAAAACCCTCATCAAAAGTCTGCATATACCTTATATATGATTTCCAAGCCATAAAATCCTATTTTCCAATTTTGTTACTTCACATAACATATTTAATTCATTTACTCATAACTAGTCTATTTTCATGAAAAATACCAAATCAGTCCCAAAAATATTTCTTTTCTGAGATTTAGCATAATATAGTCCCATATATTTTTCTCAGAATTTTTAAAATTTATTTACTATTTTTTATATGGCCAAAACTGCTGAATATTTAGACATTTATCATAAATTTTAATTTTATCCAAAAATTCCAAAATTTACACAGTATACTTATATTATATAGATGTACTCCCAATAAAAATTTCATCAACTTTAGAGTTAACCACAAGGAGTTATAAGGGTTTACTTTTAAAATAGTCTTTTCTCATAAAATCCATAACTCATAATCTATACATCCAAAAATCGCCATTTTTGGACACAATCTATAAAACTCATCAAATTATTATTTCAAATTTTTCCAGAATATTTGAAGGTCAGAAAAATTTTGAAACATGAAAAACATAATAACCCTTAAAATCCCCTACCTCAAAACAGTAGTACTTTTGACTGGAATATCGGATATAACGCTGAAGAAAACTTACACCGATTAAAAACTCTCAAAGTATCTAAATACTCACAAAAATACGCTCGATAATATAGAGAGAGAAAGCTTATGTTTCTGGTGTGATTTTCAATTCTAACATAATCACCTATTTATAGGAAAATGCTAGAACGCCAAAGGAGACTAAATTAATAAAATAATAATATTATTATTTTCTTCTTCTAAGAATGCCATCCTTGAATCAAAACTTCAGCCAGCATAGTGGGGCCCACCAGAAATCAGCCACCTTCCCCAACAACCAAAAGTGGGTTCCACCCGATTTTAATAAAAAATATTTTATTTTCTGAAACTTCAATAATTCATAGAAAATAGTCCGTTTATCAGAAAAATACAAATTTTATGTCCATTCCACACGAAATCGAATTCTTTACAACTTTACAAAAGAAAGTTTTTCCAAATTCTAGACAAAAAATATCCGAAATCCACAAACGGATGATTTTCAACACCGTTTCAACACCTTGTAAAATTCATAACAAATCATGTGTTAATTTTCAACGGTTCAAAATTTGTGGATATATACTCAATTTATATATGTATAACATATGCAAAAATCACAACGATCCAACGGTCGGATTAAAAATTAAAACTCACGCAATAGAGCTTTAAGAACACCGATTTGATCTTTTAATACCTCAAATCCGACAAAATACTGATAAAATACCTCAATATTTATTCCTTCATTTATAACCACATAAATTAATCCATCATTTATATCCGCATCAAATAAATATTTTCTTATCATATAAATCAATAATTAATTATTCACAAATAATATTACAAAATCGCAACAATGACAACCAGGCATTTCCCAGGAAAGAGGGGGCTTTCCGATAAGAATTTTTCTTTACTGGCGCACAATTAGGTGACCAAACCTCTCCTTGACAGAAATTTCTAGACATTGCCAATAATGTTATCTAATAATATTATTCAATTAATATGAATCATTGATCCGATAATGGGAAATATTGTGCAATGATAATTATTGAAACAACAATAATATAAAATATCAACACAGCAATTATTGAATCAATAAAATAAAATATTGAACAGTAATTACTGTAATAATTATTTAGTAGTGCATTCTTACGTAAGAATCAATAATTCAAAATATCATGCAATACTGCGTGCCACTGCATCACCACGCCAGACATCGTATTTTAACCACGTGTATTCTAACGGTGTTAATAAAGAATAACTACGCCGTTATTTATAAAACTCAAACTTGTCGTTTTCTTTATCCAAGCGCTTATTACATTATGGGGCCCATAAATGACGATCAAGGCCATAAATACGTAATATTTTCCGACAACAAGAATATTCCACGACCAAACGAATATTCCCCGACAGAATTGAGTATTTTATAACTACTTGCGTATTTTGAAAAATTTCATATATTACCCTTAACTTTAACTTTTTATCAATTTAACCATTTACTGAATAATAATTATATAAAAAAATTAAATACTTTTATTTCATAAAATTTGGGGTCTTATACAAGCTAAAGTCGAGGCGTAAGAAGATAAAGAACCATATCTCAAATTCTTTGAAGATGATTAAGACTAAAGCCACAAGAAGCAAAAAAGCCATCACTTTCTTCGATCGTCGAGTCTCCTCCGATCGTAGAGCCTGCATCAAACAAGGAAGAAATTTGATCAAATATCTTCATACGATCCGAAGGACACAAATGAAGAGAGTCCACGAGGGTGCGTAGTACGACCTTAAAAGCCAAATTGGTCAAGAAGTATATTCTTGTCAATGAGAAAGCTTTAAAGAGGGAAGAGAAAGACCTGTCTGCTGAAAAGGAACCAGCTAAGGAAACACCAAAAGATCAGATGATAGTAGATACTTCGGTTGAGGGGGAGAAGCCTGAAGATCTCCTGCTAGAAGATGCTCCGGTTGAGGGGGAGCTATTGATGTTACAAAAGGATGATCAAGCTGAGGGGGAGGATCATGACACCTCCAAATTAGAAAAAGAGACTCCTGGAGGGGTTAATGAAGAACAAGTGCAAGAACACTATGAAGTCATTGACATAATGAAATCCTCTAGTGAAAACAGAGATGAAGATGATGAGATTGAGATCATAGCTGTAGGCATTGATGGGCACAGAAGAGCCGACTATGAGCAGCTATTTGCATATCTTCCTATGATGCCCTTCCACCGAGCTCAAATTCTGAACTCTTGGGATCACATGTTTTGTAATTTCAAGGAGTATCCAGCTATCTCAGTACTTGCAAATGGATTCCCAGGGAAATTCAATTTTACCAAGAAGCTTCTCACCAATAGCCCTTCCTCAGAGAACACACTTGAGGTACTAGCTATCCCCACTCTTTTCTGAATTAATCACTTGCCACCACCCTCATTTAATCAATTCAATGAATTCCCGCAATGATTGGAAGTAATTCTTCATCCACTGAATCAATTTCAGATTCTGTAATCTTAAAATTCGTGGATCGAGGAACAAAATAAGATCAACTCCCTAATGCTCACTCAACCTACCACCTCTACGATCCCTGACTCTAGCCCCGCAGTAGAGTATCCACCAAGACCCTCAAATTATTAATAAATGAAATTTATTTTCTCTATTTATTATTTTGAAATAAGTAAGGGTTGATTTGATTAATGGATAGATCATAGTTACCGGGTAAAATACGCAAAAATATTTCAAATAAGCTAAAAACACTCAAAGAGGTTATAAAATATAAATATTCATTATTGTCGATATTCGGAAATTTAAAAATATTCGTCGTCGGAATATTCATCAAAAGTCTTCGTGGAAAGTTTATTCTCCATGGGATAAATGAAGCAAATTGAGAATATTCGATATACTTCAACGCAGACCCAAATTTGTGGGCCCCATAATTTCAAAAAAAAAGTTGATGGATGAAGAAAACGACAAATATAAGTTGTTTATAAAATAAACAGAAGTTGTTACCGTGGAATATACCGCTTGAATACCCGTGGTTAAAACACACTAATAATATTGGATTGAAAAACAAGAAGACACTCAGATTGCACCAATTATTGATTCTTACGTAAGAAGGCACTACTCAATAATTGTTATAAAGAATTATCGAATTATCGCTCAAAGATTTTATTTTATCGATTCAATAATTCACGATTGATATTTTATATTATCGTTGTTTCAATAAATTGTCATTACACAAGATTTTCCATTATCGGAGCAATAATTCATATTATCCTAATAATATTATTGGATAACATTATTGGCAATGTCTAGAAAGTTCTCGCCTCAAGGAGAGGTTTGGTCACCTAATCGCGGCCAAGAAGAAGAGAGATCCTTATCGAAAGCCCCTCTTCCCAGAACTACCGTCACAAGATCGTGATTCTCGTAATATTATTTGTGAATAATTAATTATTGATTTATATGATGAGGAAAATATTGATTTTATGTGGATATAGATGGAGAAAATTTTTAATGTGACAATTGTTGAAAATTAATATTTTATCTTTTTCTCGATAAAATAATTCATTTAAATATATTATTTTAATAATATATTAACTGTGATATTTTTATAATGAATGTGGGATATATGAGTATATGAGGAGGAAGAGTATTTTTGTGGCATTAAATGTTTAATACATATTTTGTGTGTCAGGACACAATTATCGATCAAATTTGATTATAAACTGTAAAATCGTCTGCTTGTGGATTTTGGCCAATTTTGTTTGGAATTTGGAAAAACTTTCTTCCGCAAAGTTGTAGAGAATTGAATTTCCTATAAAAATTGCGAGATTTGAAATTTTCCGATAAAAAGGCTATTTATTATGAATTATTGAAGTTCAAGTTCAAATAATTGATTTTTGAAGTTTAAATATATTTTAAATAATAAAAAACGTTTTTTATACTTAGTTGGCATCATTAGCATGTGCAAGATGGTTGAGTTCAGATTTAGAAGGTGTGAGAGAGATTTTTATATATATATATTATTATTATATTAAATTTTCGCTTTTGGTGTTCTAAGCATTTTCCTATAAAATAGGTGCTTAGGTTAGAATTGAAAATCACACCGTAAATCAAAGTTTTCTCTCTATATTATCGAGTTTATTCTTGTGAGTATTTTGAGTATACTTTGAGTATTGCTATACGGCAAGTTCAAGTCATAGCCTATATATCCTGTTTCAACTGTAAGTACTCGCTTTCGAGGTAAGTGGATGTTATTTTTTATTCAAAATGATATTATTTCTTCAATATCATTATGCCAAAATATTGGTTGGAAATTTTATCAAATTTGGAATTTTTTTCATGTCCTGGTTACTATTCATGAGTTACTATTCACGAAAGTTACTATTCATGAGTTACTATTCACGAAGTTACTATTCATTAGTACTATTCACGGTTAAGTTGAAGATGTTTTTTTTGTGAAATTTCTATCTTTTGGTGTCTGAGTTACTATTCACGATACTAAAGACTATTCACGATACAAGACTATTCATTTACAAATATTAACACTATTCATTTAAAAATGAAATTTCTTCTTTTGTCCAAAATATCTACTATGGATACTAGCTTTGATTGTATCCATGTTTTGATCATTCTTGAATTTTACTCCACACCGATTACTTATGAAGTATTTTTGAACTCGATTGTTTAAAATACTAATCCTTAATATTTGTTCTTTTGTTTCATCGGATTCGCTTTTCTTTAAAATATTTTTCATCATCCCTCACCCTAAATGATGATATTATCAATATCTTTTGGCCAGAAAGTAAAAAGATGAATGATTTTCGATGAATATCTTTGGCCCGTAAAGCAAAAAGATGAATGTGTGTCGAGATGAATACGACCGATCGATTAATATCTTTGGCCCGTAGTAAAAGATGAACAGTGTTTTGATGAACATGACCAATCGATGAATATATTTGGGCTCTCGTAGTGCAAAAAGATGAATATTTGATTCCGTATATATATTGATTGATGTTACAGGATAAAATATCGACGATGAACTTTTAAATTCATATATGTAAGATAGTAGTTTGCATTCTCTACTTAACTCTTCTAATGAATTATTGTTTCCACTGCTAAGATTGATTTAAAACCGGTTGTCTATTGTATTCTATTAGATTTTTTCCTCGTTGGAGACTAACGATAATTTGTTGTATATTATCTTAGTCATAATATTCTTTATCGGGCTAGTTGAGCTCACCCTTTTCCTTTTTGTTCCATTTTTCTTCTCGTGAGGCTAGAATGTAAATGTAGTACTAGCCTGGGTATGGAATGAAGGTTCTAGAGAGAGTTGTTTAGTAGTCCTCACCATTTTTGTAAAATAATGTATCAATAATTATGATGAGGATTTATTTGGTATGGATATATTGTCTAGAAGACAATAATTGTATTTAAACTCACAAATATATATGTGTCGTATTTTGCACGCACAAATGTATTAATAAAGTTGTAGTTATTTTCGCATCATGTATTTGGCGCACTCGTAATGGGTTGGATGGAATGGACCTATTTTGGGGCGCCACAGCTTGGTATCGTAGCTTAGGGATATGATCTCCGCATGAGATCGGGAATAGAACCAGAGGGAGAGACGAGTAAATCCTTCGCTAAAGGTGTCCTACCTAAGCTTATTTGTTAGTTGGTTAAGATATATAGGATATTATGTGATATATTGATTTTTAATTAACCCTTGTTTTATGACAAGATTTGAGAATGTCGATCGAGAATATTAAAAAGGAGTAAATGAGACCGTGGAGATGCCTGATTTTACCAACGAGGAGAACGGCAACAGTCGGGCAATGTACCTCCCGTGAACAACACCACCGAAAGCGATGATGAACGAGGGATGTTTAGAAGCTTTTTGCAGCTCATGCAAAATCGCATTTGAGGAGACTCGTGTTCAAAATACAGGAGGAAATGATAAAATACACGGTGGTCACACACCAAGCAGCTTCAAAGAGTCGGGACCACCGTGCATTCTGGGAAAGTTTGATCCGATAAGGCGAGAGACGGGTCAAACAAATTACCAAGATATTCGATGTCTTGGGATGCACGGAGGAAAGTAAAGTTCCATTCGCTACTTTTTATGTTCAGAACGAGGCAGACATCGGTGGGGAATCGGAAGCGCACTCCTCCAAAACCGCACTCAAAGATGTCATGGGAGACATTTCAGAAAATAGTTCAATGACAAGTACTTCCCCGAAAGTATTTGGCTATATGAAGGAAGTGGAGTTTATTAGATCGAGCAGTAATAACATGACGGTGTCCCAAAGACGAGGCGTAAGTTCATGAGTTATCCGTGTTTGCACCTCATTTGGTGGAGAATGAGGAACGATGACGCGGATGTTTCGAGAGGTTTGAAAACCCGAGATACGCCAAGATCTCATTTCTCATAAATTTTCTCTATTCAGAGAAGTTGTCAATGTGGCTCATTGTTAGAGAGCGAGATAACGAAGTACGCTCAACCGAGGGACCATAACCAGGATCATATATCAAGATAGCAAGCCATCGTAATAACGATAACCAAATGAGAGAAAGAAGAATACTTGGACAAAGGCGGAACCACTCCGGTGGTAATCGTGGCCATGAAAAATAGAAGAAGCGAGTGGGAGGAGATTTTAAAAGAGGAGATTCAACAACCACCATGTGAAGACGCGCCGCCAAGAAGAATCGGTTCCAAAGGAGGAGAAAGACCACCACGGAGATGTTACAAATGCGGAAAGAGGGATATATCACCAAACCGCCCCACAACAGCTTTAAGGTATGCTATAATTGTGGAAAAGAAGGACATATCGCCGAGATCAGACGCAGATCGAAACCCACCCAATGAATGGTGACTCAAAAGGATGTCCCGTAAAAGTCAAAGTCAATCTGCCTCGAAGAGCGTTTGTCGTGACTCGGTCAAAATGCGAGAACCCCGAACGGTTAAGACAAGTTAGTTAATTATAATTTTTGCTAAGTTTATACCTTACTAGATACCCTGTTCTACCCATTCTTTTTATCTCTTGCTTGCGCCAACGCTTGAACTCGACTCACGAGAAATTAGACTTTGACCTATTTATGGAGACTCCGCTAGAGAAACTTTCATTACATCCGTTGTTTAGAAATCTTGCTTGATTCAAAGTTGGCACTATCACATTACCGTTAACCTTATTTCTATAGAGATATTTGCTTTTGATGTGATTTTAAGGTTAACTACTCATCATGCAAAAAATTGATTACTTTCGTAAGGTGTTAGTTTTCATATTCCTAAGCAACTCGTTATTCAATTCAAGCAATCAAACCATCAGTAGTCAAACATTTTCATATCAAGCCATGAAGTCATTCGCTTATTACGGATGTCAAGTTTTCTTAGTCCATGTTATGGATTTGAATAAAGACACGCCGATTTGAATAATATTCCTCGTTGTTATTGATTTTTCCCGACGATTTTCAAGAATTTTCGCTTACTCCCAAAGCCTCGATATTAAATTTTGTATCGACTTTGAACCCCAGACAAAACTCATTTCTAAAATCTCATATCGAATGGCTCCTATTGAACTTCGTGAGTTAAAATTCAACTATAGAATTTGGTACCGAGCCTTTATCCGGTGACTTCTTTGTGGAATGCACCAAGCCGCATCTCGTGGGGGACACCATATTCGCAAGCGATAGTAAACCGACAGTGTCATTGTAACGCATATCCAAGGTTGGGATATGAGTCACAGCTTGAGAACAACCTAAGCTTCAGAAATAAAAATACGTAGCTTTCTAGGCTTAGTTGGTTATTATCTGAGATTCGTTCAAGGATATTCTCGAATCGCTATTCCATTAACGCAATTGACTCAGAGAGATACAAAATTCGAATGGAGCAAGGAATGTGGGAAGAGCTTCAAGAACTCAAGAGGAGACTCATTTCAAGACATGTTCGACCATGCCATCCTCGAAAAGTTTAACGTGGTAGCCGACGTGTTGAGTAGAAGATCGATACAAGCACGAAAATACGATATTGTCAAAGACTCATTTCAGATAATTTACAAATAATAGAGATGGAGATGAAAACTCTAGGTACCCAATGATGATGATATACTTAGTATAATCGATTTTAATCGATAAAGTTAAAGTCGTTCAAGCTACACACACCGAGTCGATGAATTTGAAGAAGGAGGTGCAAGAAGTTGTTATTTCAAAAGCGAGAAATCATGAGAGCGAGGAAAGCTCAAACCTTCGATTTATTAATCCATTTGAAATTCTCGATCGAATAGAACCGTGGGCCTATAGACTCGCTTTTACCGCCAAGTATGACGACGTGTTCATAACGCTTTTCACGATCGATGTTACGTAAATATGTGGACTAACTTAACCACGCTATCGAAGTTAGAACCCGGACGAGATAGCCCAAGACTTAACGACGAGGAGGTACTGCCAAGATCTTGGATAGAAAGAACATGTCCTATGTACCGAGGTTATACCACAAGTTAAAGTTTTGTGGAGAAACCATGCTATCGAGGAAATGACCGGGAGTTGGAAACGAAATGAAAGCGTAGGTATTCTCATCTTTTCAAACACCAGTACGACGCCAATTTCGAGGACTTAAATTTCATAAGGAGGGAGGTTGTAAGACCTCAAATTATTAATAAATGAAATTTATTTTCCTCTATTTATTATTTTGAAATAGTAAGGGTTGATTTGATTAATGTGGATAGTTATGGGTAAAATACGCAAATATTTTAATAAGCAAGTGGTTATAAAATATTCATTATCATTTGGGAGAATATTCGTTTGGTCGTGGAATATTCAGATCGCTTTGGGAATATTCATTTATTTACACGCAGCCTTTTGTGGGCCCCATAACGGAAAGCGATTGGATGAAGAAAACGACAAATATAAGTTGTTTATAAATAACGCAGTAGTTGTTACCGCATAATATCGTTGGAATACCCTATGGTTAAAACACACTACTATACGCATTGTTGAACAAAGAAAGACACTCAGATTGCACCAATTATTGATTCTTACGTAAGAAGGCACTACTCAATAATTGTTACAAAGAATTATCGCTCAAAGATTTTATTTTATTGATTCAATAATTGTCGCATTGATATTTTATATTATCGTTGTTTCAATAAATTATCATTACACAAGATTTTTCATTATCTGAGCAATAATTCATATTATCCTAATAATATTATTGGATAACATTATTGGCAATGTCTAGAAAGTTCTGCTTAAGGAGAGGTTTGGTCACCTAATCATGCGCCAAGAAGAGAGAGATCCTTATCGAAAGCCCTCTCTTTCCCGGGAACTACCGTCACAAGATCGTGATTCTCAGAATATTATTTGTGAATAATTAATTATTGATTTATATGATGAGGAAAATATTGATTTTATGTGGATATAGATGGAGAAAATTTTTAATGTGACAATTGTTGAAAATTAATATTTTATCTTTTTTCGATAAAATAATTCATTTAAATATATTATTTTAATAATATATTAATGGTGATATTTTTATAATGAATGTGGGATATATGAGTATATGAGGAGGAAGAGTATTTTTGTGGCATTAAATGTTTAACACATATTTTGTGTGTTGGTGGACACAATTATCGATCAAATTTGATTATATTGTAAAATCGCCTGCTTATGGATTTTTTTGCCAATTTTTGTTTGGAATTTGGAAAAACTTTCTTCCGCAAAGTTGTAGAGAATTGAATTTCCTATAAAAACTCGCGAGATTTGAATTTTTTCGATAAAAGGGCTATTTATTGTGAATTATTGAAGTTCAAGTTCAAATAATTGATTTTTGAAGTTTAAATTATTTTAAATAATAAAAACGCTTTTTTATACTTAGTTGGCATCATTAACATGTGCAAGATGGCTAAGTTCAGATCTTAGAAGGTGTGTGAGAGAAATTTTTATATATATATATTATTATTATATTAAATTTTCTACTTTGGTGTTCTAAGCATTTTCCTATAAATATAGGTGCTTTAGTTAGAATTGAAAATCACACCGTAAATCAAGTTTTTCTCTATATTATCGAGTTTATTCTTGTGAGTATTTTGAGTATACTTTGAGTATTGCTATACTATGCAAGTTCAAGTCATAGCCTATATCCTGTTTCAACTAGTAAGACTGCCTTTCGAGGTAAGTGGATGTTATTTTATTCAAAATGATATTATTTCTTCAATATCATTATGCCAAAATATTGGTTGGAAATTTTTATCAAATTTGGACTTTTTTTCATGTTTGGGTTACTATTCATGAGTTACTATTCATGAGTTACTATTCACGAGTTACTATTCACGAAGTTACTATTCACGAGTTACTATTCACGATTATTCATTAAGTACTATTCACTTAAGCGTGAAGATGTTTTTTTTTGTGAAATTTCTATCTTTTGGTGTTGAGTTACTATTCACGATATCAAGACTATTCACGATACTTAGACTATTCACTTATCACGCATAGACTATTCACCTAAAAATGAAATTTCTTCTTTTTGTCCAAAATATCTATTATGGATACTAGCTTTGATTGTATCCATGTTTTGATCATTCTTGAATTTTACTCCACTGATTACTTATGAAGTATTTTTGAACTCGATTGTTTAAAATACTTAATCCTTAATATTTGTTCTTTTGTTTCAATCGGATTCGCTTCTTTAAAAATATTTTTCATCATCCTCACCCTAAATGATGATATTATCGAATATCTTTGGCCCAGAGAAGAGCAAAGATGAATGATTTTTGATGAATATCTTTGGCCCGTAGCAAAAAAAGATGAACAGTGTGTTGAGATGAATACGATCGATCGATTAATATCTTTGGCCCAGTGAAGAAAAAGATGAACAGTGTTTAGATGAACATGATTAATCGATGAATATCTTTGGCCTCAGTAGAGCAAAAAGATGAATATTTGATTCCGTATATATATTGATTGATGTTACAGGATAAAATATCGACGATGAACTTTTAAATTCATATATGTAAGATAGTAGTTTGCATTCTCTACTTAACTCTTCTAATGAATTATTGTTTTCACCGCTAAGATTGATTTAAAACTGGTTGTCTATTGTATTCTATTAGATTTTTCCTCGTTGGAGACTAACGATAATTTGTTGTATATTATCTTAGTCATAATATTCTTTTTATCGGGCTAGTTGAGCTCACCCTTTTCCTTTTTGTTCCATTTTTCTTCTCGGAAGAGGTAAGTAGAATGTAATGAAGGTTCTAGAGAGAGTTGTTTTAGTAGTCATCACAATGGAATGATGGTTCTAGAGAGAGTTGTTTAGTAGTCCTCACCATTTTTTGTAAAATAATGTATCAATAATTATGATGAGGATTTATTTTGGGTCGGAATGGGTTGGATATTGTCTGGGGCGCCAAAAGACAATAATTGTATTTAAACTCAGTCAACTCAATGATATGTCAGGAGTCACCATTTTGAAGCAAATGAACCCTTGATCTTTGACATAAAGGGGGAGAATAAATGTATTAATAAAGTTGCAAAGTTATTTCAAGCAAATCACTCATGTATCCACGAGCCACCCATCGCACTCAACGATCTAATGGAAATTTGGATGGAATGGACCTATTCCTTTGAAATACTAATCATGACAACAAATCTCCTTGGTTATGTCAACATCAAATAGGGGAGATTGTTGGAAGAATGCATATTGTGATTTGATGTTTTATGAAACAAATTTCATGATTATGTAAAGTCCTTCAAAGAATATATGTACAAGGACTTAGTGATAGATCAAAATTGTTAGGTTGATCTTAGCCTTTAAGTGTTTACCTATATAGATAAAGAGATCAAATCTGTTAGGTTGATCTATGGCTAGAAAGAAATAAATAGGCTAGTAGTCTATCCGTCTGATCAACAGAATGCAGAAGCTAAGGCAGGATCGCAGAGCTGAGATGATCGTAATGTATCTGCCTTGAAGGGCCTCTCCAGGAATCGTAGAGTGGTCCAGAAGTTTGCCGAGCTAACTCAGAGATCGTAGTGTGCCCTCGAAAACGTAGAGTTTGCAAGATGAGTAAGTGATGATCGTCGTGTGAAGAAATCGTAGTGTACTCTTAAGAGCAAACATCAATATGATAAGACACTACGATTTGAATAGTAGAGTGTCACCTGCCTTGTGTCAGAAACATCAAGCCCTATCGCTCATTTGAAGATAGACTCCAACAAATATGGAATGGGCTTTGAACGTTGAAGCTCTCACCAGTCCCAACGGTATAAAATATATCCTTAGTATTGATCAAAAGAAACGTAGTCAAGAAGCTAAGAAAAGGACCAATGGTTGGTGGATTGGAGGCGGGGGGATCGGCTCGGGAAGACTCTTCGGTAGGAAGCTCTTCACTCGCCTCCGTAATCCTCCCTGCCAAAAATTCTCCCAGCTCTTTTACTTCCGAAGAAGTTAGTTTGATCAGAGACACTGCAAATAACCATATATTAAAACCCATGCCACTTAAATAAACTATATTACAGAGTTGTTCGAAACTTACATTTGTGATCATACTGACCAGGGCTTGTTTGGTCGAAGTGTAAAACTCCATTCTTTTGGAGGAATCTTCTTGTAAAGTCTCCCATCTCCTTCACATATTTCTTGGGAATATCTCCGAAGTCAGCAGAGATCCGATCTGAGATGGTCCAATCTGGAAGAGTAGAGATTTCTGGTCCTGTGACGAAGAACCATTTTTCGTGCCATCCCTTATTGCTCGAAGGAGTACTCATCAGGGACCTCTTCTCAAATTTGGAGTTCGGGCGAGGAGATTGTTTGCTCAGCATCTTGAAGCCTCGTTCTCGGGACCTACCGGCTGAGAAAAGCGTGAAGAAGATGTCGACGGAGGGAGGGATCCCTAATTCATGATAGAAGGCAATGAATACCAAGATGTGGATGTAGGAATTGGGCACCAGCTGGGCGAAACCCACTCCTATGAACCCTAGGAGGGTAACAAAAAAAGCATGGAGGGGTAGGCGGATCCCCTTTTTGAGAAACGTAGCCGGCATGGCGACCCAACCATCCGGTCGCTGACACATTCGCTCTTCAGGAGCAGGAGCCCTTATAGCATAATTATCTGGAATCTGATAACGAGTCCGGAGGGTACGTATCTCAGATTCCATAACAGTAGATGGAATGTTGGCATGAGGAAACTGTTCCCCATCCTTGAAAAAATCAGCAGGAGATGGAGGGTTTGAACTCGAACCCTCTTGGTTGGGGTTTGGGTTGGGGGAAACAGTGCTAACAGGAGTCACGCGAAGAGGAGAATTCTGGCTAGAGCTCACAGTCACCATTGTTGAAATTTCGTAAGACAGAGAAAGAAGTTCTGGGAAGGAGAAGAAAGCTCAAAAGTTCAAATTGGCAGGTAAAACCGTCATAATTGGTAAAGTTTACCTTTTATATTGACGGTTACACAGTAATCGAGGGTGGCACATTTAATTCACAGCAATGATGGTGAATTAGAAGAGGTATCATACGGTTTTGGGTCTAAATATCTTAACCAGTGTGGACTTATGTCTATTGGGCCTCCCATTTCTGTCTCTGTTATCGATTTGGACCAAATTAATTGGGCTTTGGTAAGTTTCACTCTGAACCTCTTGTGACTTATCATGATCCGTTATTTCATGGGCCTATATTGTTTATAGTCTTCCATTAAACCCCCTGTTTAATAAAAGACTAGGGGGCAATGTTGGGCCATGATCCTTTTCCTTATTGGGCCAGACTTAATGGGCTCCTCCCTTGGATTATGTTACTTTTGTCCTATTGATCCGAATGATTTGGGCCCAATTACTTGATCATTTCGTTGGGTTATCTCGGTTGGATCCGGTCATATGGGTCATTTCCTTTATTTGGGCTTAGTCATTGAATTAGCCCATTATGTAAATTGTCACTTAACCCAACTTTGACCGGTAATCATTACGCCAAATAATAGTTGACTGTTATGTCTGCCACCTTTCTGCATGGCATTAATGAGGATGGGACTCAGATGACCGGCGGTGGCAAATAGTGGTAGCAGGTGAGGAAGTAGGCTACATACTTTCGGCTGAAATGACCGGGAGTGGGGAAAAGGTGTCAGGAGGTGATGGGTGGCACGGTAAACCGGGATTGGGGTACGTATGGGGCTAGGATGACAAAAAGAGAGGTAAGTAACAAAATATTACAAGACACGATCATATCATTATTTTTCTCTCAGGCATTAGACATTTTTTCCCCTCCATTGTTGACCTTGTGATCAAATCATCGACTCTCACGGGAGCTATCCTCGACGGTCCAAAGTCAAGCTTTTGGTGCTGACTTGTTGAACTGTGCAGGATATCGGACGCGTCTTGGTGATTGGGACGTGGAGAAAGATCTTGGCGTTAACAAAGAGCTTTGATTTCCTTTGCTAAGCTTCTCCCTTCTTCGCTTCACACTTTTTTTTTTGATATAAGGAGTTCCTGATCTTGCGGCCAGATAGTCTCCTTACCCGAACAAGACTTCCAAAACAGGCTTCTGTTTACAGTCTGTGACCCTTATGTTTAATGTCAGTGAGAGTAGAACTCAAGACTTCTTGATTTATTTATGGCCTATCCTTTCCTTACCTGATTTTACAACCACCTTAGCCCGGAAAGGTCTTTCTTCAAGAGCTTACATCTAGGTGCTAATTAATGGGTGGTCAGGAATAAGATTAAATTGTCCAAATGTAGATTTCTGAGCTTCCTTGTCATTCTCTTTGCCTAATCATATATCATTGAGAGACCGGATTAGCAATTAAAGGGAATAATGATAAGGAGACAAAAAGGACTTGAAAAAGGAGCCAGCAAAAACATGAGGGAGTCTACATGAAAAGGGTAGGTACAAGATGCAATCACTTGATAATCTTGACAATCAATAAAGCTACTAAAAAATTGAGCCACTCAATTATGATTCTAGGGCATTATTGTTGTTTCTTACTTGAAAAGACTGCAAAGTGAAAACTCAAAGCACTCTAGAATGGATCCAGGGGGCGTCCGGTACAGCATGTACCGGACTAACCACCGATACAATGTATTTTTTATTTTATTTTTTAACTACAATTATCAAAATAATAAATAAAAAATAATAGAACAAATTTGAACAAAAAACTATAAAAAAATATATATTTTTTATTGAAAAAACACTGGTTGTTAGTCCGGTACAGCACCTCCCCCCAATCTCTCTAGAACTAATAACACATCCAGCTCAAAGATAATCAGCCTTAACTACAATTGCCAAGGTTTTGACATTTGCCAAACCGGCCCTTGACACCATCCTCTATCTATAGATTATAGGGATAAGGTCCAAAAATGTCCCTAACATTTTCCCAAATTTCTACCGAGCACCCTATACTTTTTTTTCTTCCAAAAATACCTTTAACGTTACAGATTTTGGGTCAGCCGTGCCCCTGGATCGAACGACGTTGCCACATAGGCTAACGTTGGTCATACGTGGCCTTATTTTGCTAACTTGGACTCAAACAAAGTTTAAAGAAACTCTTTCTCAGTCCAGATCCTTTCTAATACGCATCTGTTCATATTTCAAAAGGGGTGAAGGTCCCTAATCGTGATAAAGCCCTAGTCGACATCTCTTGTCGTAGAGAAGAAGGAGAAATAGGAGAGAAGGTGGGACAAAATCGAAGAAAAACCCTTATTGAGTTGATCGGCGAAATAGAAAAAGCCCTAAATTTGCAACTTCAATCAGTTCGTGGTATGAACGTGCGTCTAATCGAAGGTATAAAGTCAAAGTTGGTCGTTTCAGAAGAAGAAAAGGAATCTCTTAGATTTTCACAGGTACTTTCATATCTACTTTTGATTGATAAAGTGCATTTTATATGGGTGAATAGGTAAAATATGGTCATCAGATGTGGTCCATGTTTCAGTTGGGTGTTGACTGGTAGGGGACATGTGGTCCCCTATATTATTCTTTATTACATATAAAGTACTTTCATGTCTTGTAATTTGCTGATATCTGATATTTGTAGCCCTAATTCTGGGTTTTTTTTTTGAATGGCAGAATGGTTGGGCGTGTAAATGTATATTTACATCATGGGGGCAGATGACTGGAGGATCTGTTGGAAGAATGCATATTGTGATTTGATGTTTTATGAAACAGCTCATGATTATGTAAAGTCCTTCAAAGAATATATGTACAAGGACTTAGTGATAGATCAAAATTGTTAGGTTGATCTTAGCCTTTAAGTGTTTACCTATATAGATAAAGAGATCAAATCTGTTAGGTTGATCTATGGCTAGAAAGAAATAAATAGGCTAGTAGTCATCCAAATCGATCATCAATGAATGCGAAGGTTAAAGGCAGGATCGCAGAGCTGAGATGATCGTAATGTATCTGCCTTGAAGGGCCTCTCCAGGAATCGTAGAGTGGTCCAGAAGTTTGCCGAGCTAACTCAGAGATCGTAGTGTGCCCTCGAAAACGTAGAGTTTGCAAGATGAGTAAGTGATGATCGTCGTGTGAAGAAATCGTAGTGTACTCTTAAGAGCAAACATCAATATGATAAGACACTATGATTTAAATAGTAGAGTGTCACCTGCCTTGTGTCAGAAACATCAAGCCCTATCGCTCATTTGAAGATAGACTCCAACAAATATGGAATGGGCTTTGAACGTTGAAGCTCTCACCAATTCCAACCCAGCACAAAATATATCCTTAGTATTGATCAAAAGAAACGTAGTCAAGAAGCTAAGAAAAGGACCATTGGGCAGAGGAAAACACCTTTTCAGGTGTTAGGTGAGAAAGCAGTCTGCCGCGTTAGTGGGCCAGAATGCAATTCAGAAGATGTGCAGAAATGTCTCCATCAAAGCTCAGAAATGTCAAACGCATTTAATGCTTCATCAGATGACTTCAACGGATAGATTTTAAGGATCTCATATATACAGAATACATACACATAAGAGAGGCGAACAAGTATTGAACAAAACGCACAAGAACACAAAATGTTGAACTCTACGATCTGAGAAAAAGGAGAAAGCTTGCTCAGCTACTCAGTTCTTTCAAACAAGTGCTTAACTGCAACTGAGTAGCCTCAATCACAACTCAACAACTATCAATCTACTGAAGTAAGAAGTTCCATGTCAGAAGGACTTGAAGAGTTCTAAGTGAACTGTGAAGAGCTAAGTCTGCTGGACTTGAAGAGTTCAAGAGTGAACTTAGAAGTGCTTTGCATCACTGGTCAGAAGGAATCTGTGAGATTCAGAAAGTGTAAAAGACATCCTTAGTGGATTTCCTAATCAAGGAGTAGAAGAGTGGACTAGGAGCTTTGAGTGCTCCGAACCACTTAAAAACAACCGTGTCTTTATAATTCAATTATAAGCGCTATAAATCGCCATAATCGCAATAACGCGCTTTTCTCTTTAACTTTGGTATCTAAAAGGTTTTTCAAATAATCAATAATTCCGCTGTGCTTAAAAGATTTATCAAAACATTCTTTAAACAAAGAAATTTTTTTAATATCTATTCAACCCCCCCCTTCTAGATAACTATTGTGCCTTCGGGAACTAACAAGATCCTGTGTGGAGATATGTGGGAGGTGATGTCTATATATGTTTTGATGTAGATTACCTTTCTCTTATTTGCATTAAGAATACATATATAGAGGAATTGAAATATCCCAATGTGAAAGAATTCTATTATTTGGAACCTGGACTGAGTATTGACGAAGGACTCTTTGTACTTGAGGATGACCATGGGATTAGGAGAATTCTCATTAAAATAAATGATGACACAACTGTCCTAGAGTTCTTTACAAAACATGAGATAGATCAACCAGTCTCAAATGATGAATCACCTCTAGTTGTTCCACCTGACCCCATAATAAATTATCTTCCTTATTTTCCACCTGAACCCATAATAAATGAACCTGAAGAGGAGGGTGAGGATACTGATGACTATTTCATGGAAAGTGCTAAAGTACTTAATGCTTTTGATAGCATTAATAGAGCACATGAAAGAAGGGATGATCCTATTGTGGTATTAAACACACAAGGTAGCAGGGTAGGTGAGGAAGGGAGAGTGAGGGATGATGAAGATGCTACATACGTATGAAGAGGAGAGTGAGGGACGGTGAGGATCTTTGCGTATACGAAGAGGAGAGTGATGAGAGTGAGGACGGTGATGATAGAGAAGAATGGGATGATAATGATGATAGTGAGAGAATGACTAATGAGGTCGGGTGCATGAGAGAAGACATCCAATCCCGTTTTAATGTAAATGATCAAAGACCCTATTTCAAATTGGGAATGACATTTCTAAAGGTAAAATTGAAGTTAGGGAATCTATTTCAAAGTATGCATTATCTAGGGGAGTGGCATTAAAATATGTGAGAAGTGAACCATATAGAATAAGGGTAAAGTGTGAGGATGGGTGCCCTTTTGTCTTGTATGTGTCAAAGGATGGTTGTAACCCTGGGTTGGCAGTCAAGACATTAAATGAATACCACAATTGTATAGGATTTTCAGCAACCCTAGGGTTTCAGTAAAGTTCATGGCCAAGCTTTACAAACAAAAAATACTTGAGCAGCATGACTACAAGATCAAAGACCTCAAAAAAGATGTGGAGAAAGATTGGAAAATGAATTTCTACTTTTCCAAGTACAAGAGGGCCAAGAGGATGGTTATGGATGAATTCTCAGGATGCTTTACTACTGAGTTTTCTGAGTTAGAGGCTTATGCAGCAGAACTATTGAGGAGTAATCCAGGGTCCAAAGTTCAAGTGGAGTTATCTACAGATGAATTAAGGGAAGGGAGAAGAGTGTTTAAAAGAATGTTTGTTTGTATAGATGCTTGCAAGAGAGGTTGGAAGGAAGGATGTAGGCCTATTATTGGACTTGATGGGTGTTTTTTGAAGACACAGTATAAAGGGGAATTACTTGTAGCTCTAGGAAGAAATGGGGATGGGCATAATTTCCCCATAGCTTGGGTATGTGTGAAGAGTAAAACTAAGGTCAATTGGACTTGGTTTCTGACTTTGTTGCAAGAACAACTTGATTTGGCAGATGGCAGCCAGTACACCGTCATATCTGATATGCAAAAGGTATAAAGGTTTTAATATTTATAATTTTAATGTTTATTTTTTTTATCCTGATTTATAACTTTGTGTAACTTTTAATGTTTAATGTAGGGTTTAATACAAGCTGTTATTGATGTCAGGGACTACCAATTAACCAAGCAGTGCTCAAACAAGGACTTCCATTAACAAACAAAATATACACACAAATGATACCAATGAGTTGATGGGAAACTATTGACTTCCATTCACCAAATTCACCAATTACATTAAGTTAACTTCACATTTCAAAGCGCATTACATTACAATTCTCCACACTACCCATTCATCTAACACCATTTTTCTACCTAATTAATAAAGCATAAAAGAAATGCAGATAATTTGTAACTAAATAATAACATAGCAATGCACTTAGCCTTCAAATAATCTACTAAGCCACCAATTTGATTCACAACAGATTCATGTCCATTTGACTTCAAATTCTTTAGCTCCTGAACCAATTCTTTCAATTCAGATGCCCCTTCTACGTTAGGAAATTTATTCAGTAAAATCTTGTTCTCCCTCTTTAAATCATTTATGACAACCTTTGCCCTATCACACATCTGTGGATCATGCCATACAAAGAACCCACATCCCCTTTCACAAACCAAAAAATTAAAATTTTAAGAAATTGTTCAGAGGTAAATTTGTAGGATTACGAACTAAATTAAACTAAAACACGTAACTTACTCACGAATTCGAGCATGAGAAAAACCTCCTTCCAGGATTTGTTTCGCTCCATGACGTACACAACGACATAGCTTCATAATCAACATCAATTGTGCGTCTTTGAGCAGAGGATGAAGATGACGACGAATAGTGAGCCATGGCAATGACGATTAGGACTGTGATTTCTTCTCTTCTCTACGACTGAAGAACAAAATGGCAGGATTAGGGTTTTGCCTCACCTTCTCTCCTATTTCTCCTTCTTTTCTACGGCAAGAGATGTCGACTAGGGCTTTCTCACGATTAGGGACCTTCGCCCCCTTTTGAAATATGAACAGAGACTTTGTCTACGTATTAGAAAGGATCTGGGCTGAGAAGGGTTTCTTTAAACTTTGTTTGAGTCCAAGTCAGCAAAATAAGGCCACATATGACCAACGTTAGCCTATGTGGCAACGCTGTTCGATCCAGGGGCACGACTGACCCAAAATCTGTAACGTTGAAGGTATTTTTGGAAAAAAAAATATAAGGTGCTCGGTAGACATTTGGGAAAATGTCAGGGGTATTTTTGGACCTTATCCCATAAACTATATATAACAATTTTTGATATAAATATAATACCCGGGGAGGGGAGGGGGGTGGGGTGGGTGGGGTGGGGTGGGGTGGGGGGGGGGGTTTCTCAAATTTAGAGTATAAAATGTGTCTCAAATCCACATGTCATTTATCTTTGTGCGCGCATAAATACACACATATGTTTGGTCGGTACTTCAGCGTAATACTATCATGGATAAATCTCCATCCGCCCAGAAAAAAGAGTCATACTTTTTTTGCAATTCCATTGAAAAGAATACTCTTTGTTTAGCAAAGAGTTGTAATCATATAAACACAATTAATGGCAGCTCTATAAAGTCAAAGAACTAGATGAACTCAACCAAATAGCAAATACATATACATTATTGACAAAAAATGCAAACAAAAATTATACCCAATTTGGCTAAAACCTAGACAGGTCTACCAAAAAGTTGTTTTCCACCATGAGAGGTCTAGAATAGCAGAGCCAAGTGTTGTCTTTCTAAAAAGGTTTGCAGTCCAAATTTACAAATAATTAGGCCCCTCAGGACAAAGTATGGCCTAGCATGTGGGGTTGCTCAGCATGAAGCACCCCATATCCATGTTCAAGTTCTTGGCCACAAATTACAATAAACTTTTGTACTCATCTCCTTCAGCCTCATAACAAGTGAATTCTTGTCTAGTAAGCAACAGGCAGTTTCAGTGGCCTCAACACCACTCTTATTTCTGTCTTAGAGGGGTCGCAAGCAGGGTCCATAGACTAATATCATCTGTTCATGTACAGATATACTTCTGTTGCCATAGATAACAATATTTTCAGAATAATAATATTACCAACTGTATTAATGGGCTACAACAAAATCAATCTTCAACCGAGTACATATGACCATTGATAGTTTACCAGCAGCTTAGGTTGACCTAGCACTTTCTTGGACTTCCTGATTATGTTATCAGAATTCACAGTCCCTAATTAAGCATACATGGAACATGAATTATTCCATTTTCTTGGGAATTGAAACATGTCTTGCCAAATGGGTAACACTTGGGAGAAGAAGTCATTGTAACACTCAGGAAGACTAAATGTCATTAGGTAAGTATATAAACTTGCTTGAAATTCTATTAGGGAAAAGTAACTTCATCATGTTTCTTACTAAATAACAGAAAACCTATCTCCATATCCACTTACTATCTGAGCACCCTTTGAACAAGATTCTAGCCATCCCTTAAAAATGTATGTATCTTATTCTCAATTCGCAATTAATGTAATGATTGTAATCTACACGTTTTTTCACTTATTATGGATATAGTTAATTTAAATAATGCACATCTGCTGAAGGTCAAACATTCTCATCTGAACTCAACTGCAAGAACAAAAAGGAGATTATTGCAGTTTAAAGGGACATTATAAAGACACACCAGTAGGATAAATCCTTATTATCATACTGACAAACAGATAAATATAAAGATCCCAAAACAACAGACTTGGCTTTCGCAGACGCTTGAAGCATCAGCTATTTGGTTTGTAAGCCACTTCATCAGAAGGATGAAAATATTAAAAATGATCAACTTTACTGCACAATTTCTTATTTCAACCTTCATCTACAGATTCTTTTGCTTTATCTTCTGTCTTTAGTAATGGGTTTATCTAACCACATCCCATTAAATATTAGTACGCTTCTTATGCATAATTATTCTTTAGATCTAGATCCATTGTTCAGAGTTTCAATGATTTATCACATGGAGGTCTTGTTCTGCTCTACCATTATCATAAGACACTACGTTAAAAACTTAATTTTTTTTAATATATATATATATATATAAAATTTTGGGGGGAGGGTTGGGGTTGGAGAATTTATATTTAATGTTCTTCACATGGCATCCCACATGCACTATTGTTTTTCCTTTCAAACCATGGATTCTTCTCTACCCCACACAACCACTTCCTCATTCCCACTACAACCAATCATCTAAAACCTTCAATACAACATTCATATTCACATTGAAATGAATAGAGAAATAACAGTTACCAAGTTGATGCACTAATTGCTAGATTTCTGCAGTTATTGCCAAAACCTCGGCTTGATTATCAGATTCCATTTCTATTCTCATCACCATTGATCAGTTACATCATTACAAATGTGATATAATACTCTTTCTTTTGTCATATATTAAGTCCCAAGTTCACACTATTCAATAATTTCAACCATTTATGCCAAGCCTAGAGCATAAGAAGTTCCTTCCACACATCAGCCTGAAAGGAAGTAATAATAACTTCTAGTACTTCAAATAATGAACAGAATATCAGAGTTGCTGAATAGTTGGCACCAGTGGTTATAAACTGTAGAAAATTTGTTGTATTTTATCATGTGGGGTAGGTTTTTAATAGTGATTTTTATTTATCTCCTACTCTAATCTTTTCATAGTAGAATGCTTCAATTATTAGGGTCTAACAAACATTTCAACTTCCAACTCCTTCTCCATATGACAGCTTTTGGGATGTTTCACTTGTTCCGAAAACAACGAAGACTCCAAAAAAGTTTACTTATCCAATTGCGTAGAGAGAGGAATCAATGAGAACAACAATTCCAGTTCCTTTTTAAACTTGGCAACAAAGTGTAGACATTGAATACAAACATTCTCTTTCAAACCCAAAAAAGAGGAAACTAAAAAGGGAGCACATTCATCTTTGAAATTCAGATGACATTCAATAGGCATCTGTAGGAAATTAAAAAAGGAGCACATCTCTAGTTGTGTGGTTGTCTCTTATTTGTTTTGGTTTGGTTTGTTTGTATAATTTGATAGCAGTTAAGACTTCAAGGCACCCTTGCAATGTGTGGCTCATTGAGCCTACTTTCACTATTTTTATTAAGTTGAACTTGCTAAAAAAACATACTATCTCCCATAATCAACAATTGCAAGCACTCAGCAGCTCTTCAAGTGAATCATTCTCAACCAAATTTACATAAACCAAAGTGCACCTTAACTTATTCACAGTTTTTTTTAAGGAAAAAAAACGCAGGAACTGGATCTTCAATTAATACATAAATACACTTGGCCTTGAAAAATTTTTGAAATCCAAAATTTAGGTACCTTTGGCATTTTCCTTCAAAAGGTTGAATTTTAATCATAATTGACTATTGAGTAAGTAACCAAACTTACACGCTGAATAAATTAAACTATATATAATCACTAATAATAAAATCTATAAATTAAACTGATGGAATATTGTATGGAGGTTATATGTTTATATGTTTGGATTTCATGAAACTAGGATTTTTAAAGCTTGGATACCATGTGTTTGTATAAATGCCATAAAGATGTTAATTTGGTTAAAACATGAAAATTAATGGGTTCTATCTGTAAATTGATATACATACATGAGTTATAAGTTAACTCAAGTTGTTTAAGTGCTTCATCAGTTAAAAAAAAAATTACAAATTTCATCTATTGGAAGTCCGACACCAAGTTTCTTGTTTACATAATCTTAAAATGTGTGGATACACAAGTAATTTTCTAGAGTTTTTTTTCCAACTTCCTTCTGAGCTTTTATGGCCGCTTTAGCTGCCGCTTTCTCTGCCAATTTTTTCTTTCTCTCTAACGCCTGCTTAGTTTTAGCCATCTATCTTCAATTCCTTCAACTTCATCTCGTCAACTTCATTTTTCTGTGGAAGAGGAATTTTTTTCGACTTTTCCATCTCAAATATTACCTCTCTATCTTTCGCAAGACAGTACTTTTGCAATAGAAATTTCTTCGGATCAGATTGTATTGTAGCTCGTATCGCCGCCGTCGTGATTTTACAAGTATATTTTGACCCCCTCTCAAAAATTTCTGGTTCTGCCACTGCTTATACGGACCTATATAAACACTTTTAAGTACTTCACCAGACATGTATATCTTAGCGTATACAGAAATTGGATAAGAATCTTACGATTTCTAGAATCCAGAAGTGATTTCTCGGCCGAATCCCGTCGATCGGACTGCAGCGACATGTAAAACGGACATTTCGTTTTCCGACTTGGGAATTGATTAACGGCGGGAGACAAAGGACCAAATGGAGTTCATTTTATTGTTACTAGTACACATAAAAATAAACAACAAGACATTTTTATTGGACCGATAATTGGATATTTTTTTTTAAAAAAATTCTTCTTGTGACTCTAAAACGTATAGTATTTATTCTAACGAATTTTTTACCGACCGTAGTTCTTGAGTGTTCTTCTATATATATATCTAAATTACATCTAAAATATTATATTTTATAAAAATTTCAGTTGAAATAAATACTATACATTTTTAGGGAGTCAGAAGAATTTTTTTTTTGAAAATGTCCAATAAAAATATCCCTATAGAAAGACTCAAAAATAAATGGGGGAGCGATAACATAAAAGTAATTTTAGTCAATTGACCAGAATAGTATGCGGGAGGTGATATCTTTATATGTGTCAATATTGTATTATATGAAAATAATTTCATAATAACCGTATCCAATGTGAGGATATCAGAGAAAAAAATAAGAATCTATAAAGGAGTGGAAAGAGAAAAAAAAAGAAGTTAATTTTAAAAGTAACTATTATTTTTTATAATATAAATTATTTTTAATTAATTTATATGGTATACACTGTGTGACAATTAAATAAAATTTAAAAAATATGGATGAAAAAAATATAGAAGATAAAGTAGGGATAAAAAATAAGGTAGTTATTGACATATTATGTAATAATTGTGACAAGGACTCGAGAAACAACCATTACCTCTCTCCCTTTCCCTTTAAAATATAGATGGATTTATATTATTATAATAATTTAATTTTAAGAATATATATCTCAGGGAGACCTAACTCCTAAGGGAGTGTCACCCTGTCTTGAAGTTGTAATTTGGAGAGAAAAAAAATTAAAGAAAACAAAAATAAGGATTGTTTTTAAATTTTTTAGTAGAATTGAAAATAATTTTTTTAAAATAAAAGTACTGTCTTGGAGTTTTAATTAAAAGAAAAAAAAGTGAGGAAAAATTAGTACATTTTGAGCTAAAAATGTCTTATTATTTTTGAGTAGAAAGAAAGAAAAAAAAATAAAATTTTCTTTTTTTTTCTTTATCTTTTTATCTTTATTTTATTTTATTTACTTTAATCCGAAGGAAAGTTTACCATTTAATGTTCCATAGTGCGTGCAGTTTTTAGTTCTTAACGAAGAAAAATGCCTCTTTATTGAATTGAATGTATGACTTTTTCTTGCGGAGGAAATTTGAACGTGTGATATTGTTATATCATATATTCATACTAGTTGTATTTTGTGCCTGCGACACTACATAGACAGTTATATTTATCACATATTTATGATTTATTGAGTAAGCGGAAAATTCAAAATCATTTATATTTTGTTAGATAGATATGTGAAATTATTGGATCAAAATGAAATTTTGAAATCTTAATTGCTATATGATGCTTATATTATTCAAATAAATATATATTTAATAATATTTTTATAATATTTAATATTTTAAACTATACTTATTATTTAACGATATCAATTTTATTTTAACAATATCAATTGCGGTATTTAATTATTAGTAATAATAATTGTTTTTGAGGCCGTACGGCCCCGTACCTCTGGCATTTTTTTAAGAAGTGGGGTTTTCATAAATGTCGAAATTATCCCTGAACATTCCTTGTCAATCCCCTTTAAGATTTTATTTTATCCCTCTAAAATCTTCTTCCTCGGTCCCAAATTTTCAGTCACCGCACTGGTTATTGAATCTTGGCGCCATTAACGGCACCCATATATAAGTGTGGAAATTCAACTTCTCGGCTTCCTGTGTGTAATTATCTGAAAATTTACACAAACACTTCCCCATTTCTATGCAGTGAGATTCCCCGGATAACAGGTAAATCAACTTCTGGGTTTTAAAATAATATGTCTCTTGAGAGCTATCGAAAGAAACATGCATGCAAATTGTATTTGTGGATATGTTTATGTGGTTTACTATATGTTAGGATGATAAAAACCAGCTTCATTAAATTTCTGGTGGAAGGTGTTTGTGAAATTGCCTACATGAGATATAGGTAATGTACTATGTACTAGATGTTGCTGTTTGTTTGATATATTTGTCCTGAATTTAGAAGCTATTTTTCTTCAATTTGGCTAATTTTAGATATTGAGCGACATGACTTGAGTATTTATCAGGCTGCATAGCTTATAGGTTCCTAGGAAATCTTACAAGATTCTAATTTAATGGAAACATAAACCAAACAAATAATTCAGTAACTTGTGAATAAGATACCAGTGGCAGCTGTATATGAATTGAGTGGGTAGACAACATGTGGAAATCATATCTTCTTTAGTACAAGGTGGAAAAATTTTGAACATATAATGCAGACGTTAATTTGTAAAATCTTTCTATAGCATCAATTGGAGGAAAAACTAAAAGCATTGTCCTTTTAATTAGAAAACCAATAAATTGAAGTGATCTAGTCTACTTAGAAGCGGTGGTTCTATTTAGCTTCCTGACATTCATGATGTATTTAGCAGTCACTTACCTTCAACGTATCTTACCATCTAGGCGATAGCAGAAAACCGCAAATCAGACCGCAACTGCATTGCCACGGGCAAAACCCGCACGCGCGGTGCTGTCTTTAAAATTAAGAACCACGCATTTGCGGTTGCAGTGGCATTCGTGCCGGGAAAATCGCATATATATATATATATGTGTGTGTGTGTGTGTGTGTGTGTGTGACGCCCCCAAAATAGGTATACATCACCTATTCCGAGTAAGTCACAAATACATGGTATGTAATACAAATACAATCTTAAATATACAACATATGAATGTGAGTTTTAATACAAATATTGTCTTCTCAGCATAAAGATTCAAACTTAAAATAAGTCCTCAATACATTTATTAACACACTATTTCATAGAATAGTGAGGACTACTAATGCTATCCTCTGGACCGTCACTCCGTTCTCCGACTAGTCCCTGTTACGTTCTCATTTCCTGAAAAGAACAATGAAAGCAAAAGGTTGAACTCAACTAGCCCAGTAAGAAATATTATGACTAAGATAATGCAGAATAAATTATCATTAGCCTTCAACAGTGTTAAACTGATACAATATAACAAACATCAAGTTACTATGCAACCACGCATATTACTGTACTTTTACTACCGAGTAGTTCAACAGTTTTAATGGTAAAACTTCCGCCGTTATTTTCATAAAAATATTTTTGTCGTTTTCTCAATCCGACAATAATTCCATTCTTGGGGTCCACCAATGATTGTGCCGTTGCATTTAATATTTCGTTAAAACGAATATTCCCCACCAATCGAATATTATATAACAACTCACAGATACTTTGCAAAATTTATAAATATTACCCATAACTATAACATTATATCAAATTCATTCCATAAAATTAAAAAAATATTTCAAGAAATTTAAATCTTTATTCATAAAATTTGGGGTCTCACAATCTCCCTCCTTATGAAATTTCGCCCGAAATTTACGTACGCACTCGGTATAGAAGAGATGAGGATACCTTGACTTCATTTCGATTCTAACTCTTGAGGTATAACCTTCGAGTGTTGAATACGATCCTTCTTATCCAAGATTTTAACAGTATCTCCTCACACGTTAAATCTTCTCGCTATCTCGTCTAGTTCTAATTTAATAACGTGGTTGGTCATCTACATATTTACGTAACATCGACACGTAAAAAAAGCGTTATGAACACGCCGACATACTTGGCGGTAAAATGAGTCTATAGCCTGCGGTTCCTACTCGATCAAGGATTTCAAATGGGCCAATAAAATCGAGGGTTGAGATTTTTCTCTTCATCGATTCTTCGCTTCAGAATAACGCCTCTTGAACCTTCTTCTTCACATTCATTAGCTCTGGGTATGTAGCTTGCACGGCTTTAACTTTATCGATTAAAGTCGATTCTACTCAGATATTCGTTATCTTCACACGGGTCCCTAGAGTCTTTAACTCTATCTCCATCATTTTGTAAGTTATACTGAAATGAGTCTTTGTGTTAACAACATCACACTCGTAAGCAAGATACGATCTTCTACTCAACGCGCGCCACTACCACGTTCGTTTTTCCACGATGATATTGAATGGTATAGTCGTAATCTTCAACAAATTTCGAGCCAACGCCTTGGGCGCATGATACACGTTCGCTTTGGTTGAAGAAATATTTAAGGGTTTTAGAAATGGGTTTCAGATCTTTGGGGTCAATACAAAATTTGATTTCACGCTCCGGGGTAGGCCAAGAAGTCTTCAGGAATACGTCAAGAAATTTATTAACGATAGAAATATCATTCAAAACTGTGACCCTCGTCCAAGACTTGGATATCACGTCACATTCATACCTATCAACTTGTCACCGTCATTCACGACGTCGCCTAAAGAAAGTCTGGCTTCGGTGCATTCCACACAAGGAAGTCAACAACGAAAGGATTGGAGCTCTTTATTAATTATGGCTTGATATGACAATGATTGACTTTAGTGGTTTGGTTGCTTGAATTCGTATAACAGATTGGTTAGGAATATAAAAGCTAACAACCTTACGAAAATAATCAATATTAGCACGATGAGTAGTTAACCAATCGATTCCTAAAATCACATCAAGGGCAAGTATTTTCAAAGAGATAAGATCGACGGGTAACGTGAAAGTGTCGATTTGAATCAACAGGATTTATAAACAGTGGAGGTAACGAAGGTTTCTACTAACGAAGTTTCAACCAATAAGTCAAAGTTTAATTTCTCCAGAGTTAAATTTAAACGTTGAGCGCAAGCAAGAGAGATAAAAGAATGGGTAGAACCAGTATCTAATAAGGTATAGACTTCGCAAGAATTTATGATTAACTTACCCGTGACAACTTCGTTCGAGTTCCTCGACAAACGCTCTCACTTAAACTACCGGTTTTGACTTGTTCGAGACATCCTTTGGTGTCACCATCCCAAATTTGGACTTCGACTTCACCATACGACAAAATCGAGCTAGGTGACCTCTCTTCCGCAATTAAAACACGCTTTGGATTCTCTGCAGTACAATTTGACGGATGTGTCCCTCCTGTCAAGATTTGAAACATCTGACCGGTGGTCGTTCTTCTTCCTTTGAAACGGGTCTTTGGTCTTCTTTGTCTTTCCATCATTATTAAACCTCTTCTTCTTGAAATTTCCACTCCTATTATCTTGGCCATGATTACCACCGAAGTGGTTACCATTCTTGGCATGATAATTTACCCCACGATGGTTATCATTGTTCTGATGGCCGTTGCCACCGGTACGATTATTATCGTGTTGTTGCTCGTTACCTTTTGGTTATGCTGACTCATTATCGCGCTCCAATAATTGAGCCCTATTCACAACATCAGAATGTAAACAAAGTTTGTGAGAAATGAGGTATTGACGTATTTCGGGTTTCAAACCTCGCAGAAACATTCGCGTCATTCTCTCCTCATTATCGACCAAACGGGATGCAAACCGGGATAACTCTACAAACTTAGCCTCGTACTGCGACACGGTCATATTGTTTTGCTCCAGCTTGATGAATTCTACCTCCTTCATGTTACGAATACTTTCAGGAAAGTACTTGTCGTTGAACAATTCTTGAAACTTCTCCCAAGACATCTTGAGTGTGTCAGGCTGGGTACGTTTTACAGATTTCCACCAATGATCTGCTTCACCTAACACAAAGGTGGCGAATGGAACCTTTTGCTCCTCTGAGCATTCCAAGACATCAAATATCTTGGTGATCTGCTTTATCCACGTCTCTGCCTTAAGTGGTTCTGGCTTTCCCAAAAACTCCGGTGGTCCCATCTCCTTGAATCGCTTAGCGGTGACCAATAGTGGGTTGCCATTATTTTCACCTATATTTTGAAGCAGAGTCTCTTACCGATGTTGCATGAATCAGATAAAGCTTTCAACATCCCATCGCTCATCATCCGACGGTGTTGTTATTTACCCGAGGATTATTGTATTCTGTTGCACATTATCTCGGTATTGATCCGTGGAGACTCAACGGTCTCTCGTGGCTCCATTGCTATTCTCAACATTCTCGGATGTCATTTTCAAATATTGCCACAAAACAAGGGTTAATTAACATATCACATATTATCCCTATATTCGATCGACCACCAATTAAATAGCAAATAAACTTAGGTAGGTCATACTCATGAAGGAATTCCTCGTCTCTCCCTCTTAGTTCTTGTCTCACATCTCACCAGGATCATATCCCTAAGCTTTGATACTAATCATGACGCCCCCAAAATAGGTATACATCACCTATTCGAGTCGCCAAATACATGGTACAGTAATACAAATACAATCTTAAATATATACCACGAAGTGTGAGTTTTAATACAAATATTGTCTTCTACATAAGATTCAAACTCAAAATAAGTCCTCAATACATTTATTAACACACTATTTCATAAAATAGTGAGGACTACTAATCTTATCCTCCGGACCATCACTCACTCCGCTCCCCGACTAGTCCTCGCTACGTTCTCATTTCCTCAAGAGAACAATGAAAGCAAAAGGTTGAACTCAACTAGCCCAAAGAAGAAATATTATGACTAAGATAATGCGCAGAATAAATTGTCATTAGCCTTCAATGGTGTTAAACCGATACAATATAACAAACATCAAGTTTAAGCTGCGCAATGAATAAGCAATTCATTAAAAAGAGTCAGTAGAGAATAAACTCTACTATCTTCTACAATTTAAAAAAGGTTTTCATCACTTTTATTCATTGAGACTCAGTTTAATAAATAAACCACATCATCCCCAAGACTACGACCAAGGATATTCATTAAGATCACAACCACAAATTATCCATGCACTACGGCCAAGGATATTCATGTATTCATCAATGGTCATGATCACGCCATAAAACAATTCATTTGCACCCTTCGTCAAGAGAATCCATAGCCATAATCATACCAAAACTCGTCCATCAATGCACTACGGGCCAATGAGGACTTTTTCCACATCATTTGTAACATTACGGCCATGATTATACCGAATAATCCTCGGTCATAATCATACCAAGTCCATCTACGCACTCACAGCCATGATGACTTTCAACATAATATAAACATGAGAATGATGACAATGATATAAGAATTCAATAAAACAAGTTCAAGAATTAATTTATCCAGAACCAATAACGCCCAAATTGTCAACACGACATCGCTTTGTGGAGTAAAATTCGTGAATGCTTAGAAGAATATTTCCATGAAAAGATCTTTGGATGAAGCCTTAAATATTAAAGATATTCCACTAATTTCATTTTAGTATAAAAGCCAAAACTTTAACCAATTTGAATACAATAAAGAATGGAATAACAAAAGAAATCACCAAGCACGCGATGTAATCGCATGCATAAAAGTTATTCCAATGCCAGAATAATAAATAACGGAATCAGTCATGCGTAAACGCATGCATACAAGATATTCCAATGTAATAATAAATAATAGAACCGGATCACGCATGTAAACGCATGTATGTGATATTCCAATGAATAATAAATAATGGAACCAGTCATGCGAAACGCACGCATGGGATGTTCCAAATGTAATAATAAAGAATGGAATAATGTAAAAATTTCACTATATATGCGGTATCAGCATGTATATGTTATTCCAACATAATAATAAAGAATGGAATAATGTAAGAATTTCACCGAGTATGCGGTACAGACAGATGTAAAAGTTATTCCAACATAATAATAAAAATGGAATAATGTAAGAATTTCACCAAGTATAGGGTAGTCCGCAGATACAAAAGTTATTCCAATGTAATAATAAAGAATGGAATAATGTAAGTTCTCTTTATACCCCTTACCTTCGTAAGAAAGCGGATATAGGAGTAGTGAAGTAAGTAGAATATTTTTCTTCTTCTCTCTTTCCTCTCTAGAGTTTCATTGAATTCGTAAGAAATAATGAAGGAATGAGCTTTATTTATAGAGAATGGATGAATAGTAATTAATTCATGAACGGTCCAGATTGATTTACTTTTTAAAGCGGACGGTCCATATTAATTTACTATAAAAGATTAATAAAATATTCTAATAAAATAAAATCTTTTAAATAAAATATAATATATGCTATTTATAATCTAATAAAACGAATAACTTTATAAAAGTATTCTGTTTTATATAAAAAGATTTTACTATGCAAACACTATGCAGATACTATGCAAACATTATGCATAGTAGAATATTATATATTCTATTTATAATCAAATAAAACAAAACTTTATAAAAAGTATTCTGTTTTATATAAAAAGCTTTCTGTTTTATTACATTTATAATAATAATAAAACAAAAACTTATCACCTTTATTATAATTCACAATATTAATCGACCAGGTTGTTCTCAGGAAAGAGGGGACTTTCCAATAAGGATTTCTCCCTATTGACGCGCAATTAGGTGACCAAACCTCTCCTTGGTAGAACTTTTAGACATAATTAATATTGCAAATAATAATATTAATAACTTTGTTATCTCAATTATTGATTTAATAATATATAAAATATTGACAATAATTGAATCAAATAACGTGAGATACTATGCAACAATTACTATAGCAATAATTGAACAAAACTGAGTGACTTCTCACGTAAGCATCAATAATCAATATCGTGTGCTACTACGCAACCACGCCAGACATCGCATTTTTTTACTACCGAGTAGTTCAACAGCTTTTAACAGTAAAACTTCCAAGAGTTATTTTCATAAAAATATTTTTGTCATTTTCTCAATCCAAACAATAATTCCGTTCATAGGTCCACCAATGATTGTGTCGTTATATTTAATATTCCCTGTTAAAACGAATATTTCCCGATCAATCGAATATTATATAACAACTTGCGTACTTTGCAAAATTTATAAATATTACCTACAACTATAACATTATATCAAATTCATTCCATAATATAAAAAAAATATTTCGAGAAATTTAAATCTTTATTCATAAAATTTGGGGTCTCACAATATATATATAACTTTATATAATTAAATTATATATAATTATATTTACGTGTATGTAAATATATAAATATTTATATATACTAACAACCATATTACTAAATAAATACAAATATATGTAATACAATAGATCCTTTTATATTTAATATTCTAATAACTAATATTTTTTTGAGAAATCATTTTCATTCCAAAGTTTAGAAATATAATTATCTTATTTATATGTTTTTAAATTTTGTTAAAAAGTAAAACAAATATAAGTCATTCATGACATTCATTTTTTATTTTTTACATTTGACAAAATTAGAAGATAATAGAACTAAAAGACTTCAAAGAGCAATGCTTTATAAACTATGTTGTTAATTGTTATTCTTTATTTGAACATTCTAGTTATTGTTAAGAAAAATATTAATTTGGTGTTAATTTTGATGTGTTAAAATTATATACTGCAAGTGCACAACGTCTATTGTAGATTTGGCAAGTGCAGGTCGAACCACAGAGACTAGATCAATTATTTAATATATCCTTCATTAATATTTTAGGCAATTTAGAAACAAAGATTGAGAATTGATTAACTGTAATTAAACTAACTAATAATAAGAAAGCAATCTAGGAATCCAAATCCATTAAACAATAAACATAATAAGTAATTCAATATATTCTATTAACTATGATTTTGATCTCCCTTCCCTTTAATTTAGTAATTTTGCAATTAACGTGGAAAAACATAGACTATGAAAATTTAAGGATTAACTATAATCCATCAAAACTTATTCGAGCAAACATGGATTATGAAAAATTCATATCTTAACAATAATCTATCAAAACCTCTTAATTAATTTAAAATCACATAAGAACTATAAAACGAAGGTATTTCAATAAAGAAACATGCAGGCAAAATCACTTAAACATAAAAGCATAAATAATAGAAGAGATGAAAAATATTATCATGAATAATTATTTAATTTCATCTTCATCCTAAATTAAAAAACATTAACTAGACATTAAAATAAATAAACTAAATACAAAAGAAAAAGATAAAAATAAATAAATAAGAAAACTCCCTTTATTGATGATCCTCCAACAAGCGTACAATGAGGAAGTAATTTAATGTACTCATACTCGTAACTTAAACTAATACAATACATAATACCTCTTCTCTCTAAAACAAGAGACCTATTTATAGGGAAAATAAATTTGTGATGTAGATTCATTGAACTTAGACTCTTTTGTTCCCTTTCCATGTAGGTTTCAACTTCTTAGTGACAATCAACTTCTCAAAGAGATCTTCTAGATAGATTTTCCTTTCTCTTGCTGGATTTGACTTGCACACCAAGATTGTTCCACCTCTTTCTTTCTTAGGATATTTCCTTACATGAATAAGAGCATATTAAATCCTACAAAACAAAATAAAACATATTAATTAAATAAATTAATATAATTAAAAGGAAAAAATTAGGGATAATAAAATGTATGAATTTTGTGTCTATCAAATACCCCCATACCTAGTTTTTGCTCGTCCTCAAGTAAAATAAAAGAAAACTAGAACTATCCCATTTTCGTAGGAAACATGATTGTACTTAGCATGTGCAACAAGCCTTTAAACCCCAAGGTTACCCCAAGTGGACGAGTTGCACTGAATATACCCACAAAATTCAAAACAAAATCTTTTTGAGTTCAACATGTTATAAAATTGAATGAAAACTTCTAAATATCCATGGACATTATACATAAGCAAGATTAAATTTAAAATCACACTTTCACTTTATTAAAAATATTTTATGTTCATTCTAAACACCATTCTAGACACTTTCACATGCATTGTGTATGTGATATAATTCTCAGTAGGGATTTTTACTATGAAAATCAAGCAAACTCATTTTTTCTTTTTTTTCTATTTTTTTCGATTTTTTTTCTTGACTTGTGCAATGTCTCATTTTCTTAGGCTTTTCAGAGTTACCCATGTAGCGAGCGTTGGACCAATTACTTCCAAACCAGTTGATTTTAGGGCACTAGGTGTAAATACACCCATAAGGGCTTAGTAACTCGATTAACAAAGGCCACAAAATTAGACTAGTCAAGCTGCTTTTATTCACCACACTTTTCAGCTTGAATATCGATGCTTCATGAGGCTTGGATACTCAATTATTTTGTTCAATGGACATTGAAGCAGTTATTTATTTCTTTTTCTTTTTGAACTTTTTCTTTTCCTTTCCATTTTTTTTGAATACTTGAATAATAATTTATACCCCACAACTAAGAATTAGTGTAAACCTAAAGTGCAAAAATGCTTATGAAATCAATTTTATTCCAGATGGTATTTCAAACTAAGATTTCGCATCTAATCAAAAGTTCAAGAGTTCTAAATCTTTTAATTTTACTCATGAATTTTTACTCCACAAACATTTATTAGAGTTAATCCAACAAATAAAAAGTTGAACAAAATTTTCAATTTTTTTTCATTTTTTTCGTGTTTTTTTTACTATATTTTCCTAAAAAAGAAAAAATAATCTAATACAATAATACAAACAAACTCCCCCATACCTAAATCATGCATTGTCCTCAATGTATACAAATGAAAAATAGAGAACAAAGAAATGAAAGAATTGTACTTTGTATGCGGAGCATTTGTTCTGCAAGAAAATGTGGTGAGAAGGAAAATAAATGTACATACCTACGAATTTCATATATTCTAAAAAGTATGTGACTAAAAATGAATGATACAAATGGGTAAGTGAGGGGGAACTTTTCATTATTTTCAGGAGGTCTAGGAAATTGAAAATAGTCAGAATTTTTATCAGAATTATGCTTAAAGTCAACCTTAAGAAAACTTTCACTAACATGTTCAAAGGATGGAAGAATTGGTTCAAATACATGTTTTAGTTTAGTTGACTTATTAGTAGTGGATCTCAACAGCTCATTAACCTTTTCTAAATATTCAGATTCATTCCAATTTTAGTCAAGATGATTTAAGAAAAAATCAATTGGATCTTTTTCAATCAAGAGTCCATTTTCAATTATTTCTTGGGTCATTGACAACTCTTGGATCATGTTTACTTTAATGGGTTGGTCCAAAAAATCACTAGGTGGTTTTTCAGGAATAAGTCTTTCAGGGTATGAAGTTTTAGGCTTATAGACTTTTTCAACCGACTCATTAAATGTGACATGATCAATTTTAGGCATAGACTTATAATTTTTAGACTCCTCAAATTCGATTGACTCAAACTGTGTAGAATTGAATAAAAAAAATTTCATTTTCCTCATCATTTTCACAACCATCAATATTTTCAAAATTAACCTCAGAGTTACTTGAAAATTCAACCATATCTTGTTCATTTACTATGGTGGCTAACCGACTCATTTGAATTTCTAGACGAGATATAGCTTGATTCGTGTTTTTGCTTCTATAGTTTTCTCTAAGGTGTTGAATCTTTCTTCTTCTTCATTTGAAATTCTTGTGGATATTGAGGATCTGGATACGAATATGGATATGAATATAAACATGGATATGAACTTAGATAAAGATTTTTATAAGTTAGAAAAAATTGATTTACTTGGTGTACATTAAAATTTTCATAGGGTTCTTGATTCCAAGCAAAATTATTATTCCAACTATAATAAGAATCCATTTTTCCACAAATCACAAAACAAATAGACAATTAACCACGAAAGTAAAAAAAAAAGATAAAAAAAAATATCATAATTCTACGGTTAACCTAAATAAAATCTAGACATCTCCTAACTGTTCCAAGTTAACCTTAAGGTCCACCAAATTCGAAATTAATCACACCACTAGCCAGGTAAGTGTAAGAAAGGTGGGAGTCTCTCCGTAGGTACGGTGACTAATTGAATAACCACACGTTCTTTAGGCGTTTACCTTTTGAACCACTTGCCTAGATACCAGTAGTTTGATTAATTTAAAATTTAGCCTCCTTTTGGAGTTTCTTGTCCTAATTTAGCTCGAAAGTCCTAAGGGTCAACGTCTACTTAATTTTATTAGGGCAATGTTATGCAAAATGCAAGTTGGGTTGTTTGTGGGCCAAGGAAGGGTGATGAAATCCTCACCTTATCTTGTTACAAGTTGTGCCCTTAATGTTAGATTAAATATGAAAATGCACTAATAAAATAATAAAAAAAACTATAAACAAATTAAATGTTCTAAAACTATGTGAATTACGAAAGAAGGAGAAATTTTGACATATCTCAATCCTCCAGCAATCACCACAGTTTATATTTGACAAAAAATATAAAAAATAAAAAATCTAAACATGATGTGTTTTACGTGACTGAATGCATGAATGCGACAATTAGTATTCTAACTACCAATAAAAACTAAAAAAAAACTAAGTTACTATTTTTTTTGAGTTAATATACAAAATATCAGGAAAAACGCAGCAATAATCTTGTCTTTCTGCACCGTTGATCTACTTCGATAATCCTGAAAAAAATAATAATAATATTAGAAATAAAAAAACTAATTTGAATAAATAAAAATTAAGGAATATAAAATAAAGTCTAGTCCCCGACAACGACGCCAAAAACTTGATGTGTTAAAATTATGTACTGTAAGTGCACAACGTCTATTGTAGATTTGGCAAGTGCAGGTCGAAACACAGAGATTAGATCAATTCTTTAATATATTCTTAATTAATATTTTAAGCAAATTAGAAACAAAGATTGAGAATTGATTAACTATAATTAAACTAACTAATAATAAAAAAGCAATCTAGGAATCCGAATTAATTAAACAATAAACATAATAAGTAATTCAATCTCTTCTATTTTTATAACTTAACTATGATTTTGATCTCCCTTCCCTTTAATTTAGTAATTTTGCAATTAACATGGACAAGTATAGACTATAAAAATTTAAGGATTAACTATAACCCATCAAAACTTCTTCGAGCAAGCATGAATTATGAAAAACTCATATCTTAACAATAATTTATCAAAATCTCTTAATTAATTTAAAATCACATAAGAACTATAAACGAAGGTATTTCAATAAACAAACATGAAGGCGAAATCAATTAAACATAAAGCATAAATAATAGAAGAGATGAAAAATATTATCATGAATAATTATTTAATTTCATCTTCATCCTAGTTTAAAAAAAATTAACTAGACATTAAAATAAATAAACTAAATACAAAAGAAAAAGATAAAAAAATAAACAAGAAAACTCCCTTTATCGATGATTCTCCAACAAGCGTACAATGAAGAAGTAATTTAATGTACTCTTACTCCTATCCTAAACTAATACAATACCTAATATCTCGTATCTCTAAAACAAGAAACCTATTTACAGGGAAAATAAATTTGTGACCTAATATAGATTCATTGAACTTAAACTCTTTTGTTCTCTTTCCATGTAGGTTTCAACTTCCTAATGACAATTAATTTCTCAAAGAGATCTTCTAGATAGATTTTCCTTTCTCTTGCTGGATTTGACTTGCACACCAATATTGTTCCACCTCTTTCCTTCTTGTTGTAGAATTCTTCTTGGATATTTCTTACATGAATAAGAGCATTAAATATCGCTTGATCACCAAGATTTTGACTTTATTGCAACAAAATATTAATCCTACAAAACAAAACAAAATATATTAATTAAATAAACTAATATAATTAAAAGGAAAAAATTAAGGATAATAAAATGTATGAATTTTGTGTCTATCAAATTTAATTTGAATAAAAAGAATACTAATTAATATTTTCAATTTGTGTAATGTATATATATTTTTTCTATCAAAGTGTGGTTTTACGCTCGCAATTGCACCACAACCACAAGAAACCGCATTGACACGGTTGCTAAAAGTTAAAAACCGCATATTGCGGTTGCGGTGAGAGCTTAAAATTGCACCAAACCGCACTGCGCTCTCCCTATTACCATCTGCAAACTATTACTTTGCATACTCAATGCACATTCTCGTTATAGTGGTGTAAAATTCTTATGATTTGTAGTTTTCCTATGATGTACACTTTGTTTCAGAAGCAGGTTAGACGGATTTACTACCATGAATGTAATATGGCCAAGGCTTCTAACCCCCACTCACCTCTCTCAACTCATACGGAAACAGAAAAGTCCAGTAAAAGCTCTTCAAATCTTCAATGAGGCAAAATCCAAATACCCCAACTATCGTCACAATGGCCCTGTCTATGCTACAATGATCTGCATGCTTGGAAACTCAGGGCGAATGGCTGATATGAAAGAAGTTTTTGACCAAATGAAAGCAGACTCATGTGAGTGCCGAGATTCTGTATTTGCAGCCGCAATCAAAACGTATGCAAAAGCTGGATTGCTCGATGAAGCCATCTCCCTGTTTCAAAACCTTCCCAAATTCAATTGCGTGAACTGGACAGAATCTTTTAACATGCTTTTACACATAATGGTGAGGGAATCTAAGCTAGAAACTGCTCATCGTCTTTTCTTAGAGAACTCTTATGGTTGGGAAGTGAAATCTCGAACTCGTTCCTTGAATTTGCTTATAAGTGCTCTCTGTCAGATTGGTCGCTCTGATCTTGCATTACATGTCTTCCTAGAAATGAATAATCAGTGCTGTTATCCAGACAAGGAAATTTATAGGATTCTCATGAGAGGATTGTGTGCTGATGGGAGACTAGATGATGCCCCATTTATTGTACTCGTTGTTCTGGCGGATCTCTCAAAAGGGTAGTGGCGAGGATGTTGTAATATATAGAACTCTCTTGGATGCTTTTTGTGAAAGTGGACATGTTGAGGAGGCTGTTGAGCTTCTTGGTAAGATATTGAGGAAAGGGCTTAAGGCTCCCAAGAGATGCCGCAAGCAGCTTGATCTCAGCAAGTGCCAGAATGGTGATGACAAACAAGGAGCCAAGGTTTTAATAAATGAAGCTTTGATCAAAGGTGGAATTCCCAATTCGGATAGTTACAATGCAATGGCTGTTGATCTTTACTCCGAGGGTAATATTGGTCTGGCTGACAAGGTTCTTCGAGAAATGAATGACTGAGGTTTCATACCAACACTTCTGATTTATGAAGCTAAGGTAGCTGCATTATGTAGGGATGGCAGACTCGATGAAGCATTAGAGGTGATCGAAAGGGAGATGGTGGAAGGGAATTGTATCCCAACTGTTAGGTTATATAATATTGTAATGAAAAGCTTGTGTGATGAATGAAAATCTGCATTGGCTGTTGGGTATTTAAAGAAGATCTCTAGGCAGGTTGGCTCTGTTCCTAACAAGGAGACTTACTCAATTTTAGTGGATGGACTATGTTTTGATGGTAAACATATTGAAGCTAGCCAGCTTTTAGAGGAAATGCTGATTAAGTCCTACTCTCCGAGTGTTAACACTTATAAAACTCTTATCCAAGGTCTTTGCTCAGTAGGCAGGCCATATGAAGCTGTCATGTGGCTGGAGGAGATGGTTAGCGAGGCGAAAATGCCAGAAGTTTGTGTGTGGAAGTCACTCGTAGCTTCTGTATGTTCTGATACAGCTTCCGCTGAGGTTTTCTCTGCAATGCTTAAACGATTAAGAATGGTTACTTGATAGTTCATTTGTAGCTAATAGAGGATATACAAAATAGTTTAGATAAAGTACGCATGGGTTTCTTCTTCGGAGTGCTATTTCAACTTAAATCTAAATATTCAGAAGACCTTAACCCAAGGTACATTTTAGTTGCTTCTAATGATAAGTTGAATTTATTATTGAAACAAAAGAATCAAATAATTGTTAGGCAGGCTTCTTTTTTTTCTTTTTTCTTTTTTTCTTTTGTCTTTTTGGTGATTTTTTGCTGTTTGAATATGAACAGGTGGAGGCCTATTCTTATACAACTTGCGCAACAAAGCAGGTGGGCCATGGTTCCGCAAAAGTTGCCGCCATTGTTACCTTTCAATGCGGTATGTGAAACGAAAATCGAAAACAAAAACCGTCAATTTTTGTGGTACGGAGTATGGTTAGGATAGGTAGTTTCGAATCCCTTTGTTAGTACGAAATAAGTTCATTGAGAATGTGATTGGCTGGAAATATTTTTCCAAAAAAATATAGTCAAAACTAATTGAGATATTGTTAAAACTTGTTTGATTACCTTGTTATTTTTAGTATTTAGACTTATATTTTTACTTCTAAATCTTACATTAATTGGCTAGTACTCCCTCGTACTAAAAAAGAGTTGTATTTTCTGTGTATTTAAGATGATTTCAGATACAATCATCAGAAAAACTGAACCCATTCCCTAGATGACTACAATGGGAGAGAATACTGGCAATAAAGGGTTAAGTGGAACCTTAAAAGAGTCCTTCAATGGTCCCAACTTGTTCGTTTCTATCTTCAATATAGTAGCCGAGGGTAGCACTAGGCAGGGTCCCCATACTTGTTTCCTCATCTGCAGCACATTTATGGACCATATGGAGTATAAGATCTGATGACTTTCTGGGTTCTAAGGGACCAAACTTCCAAATGCTTCTGCACTTGAGTTTTAAAACTCAATGGAAGTTGGAATATATTGAAATTTGTCAAATTGATTCTAGTATCCATTGACATGGCTCAAAATCCATTCCACTTTTAGGATCTCAATCCAAAACCAACCAAACAGAGCCTTATCAATATACAAGACTTTGAAATTGAGCATATTTCACTGTCCCAAAAATGTTCGACTTTGATTATGTATCAGTATGACAGAATTATACAGAGTTAATCCCTTAAAATGTCTTATTACATCAGGCAGAACTAATAAAATAACGAGGTTAGCTGATTAGTTTACTCCAAGCTAGACAGAAATGGATAAAAAACAGGGCATGAAGAATAGGACACACTAAAGAAAAAATAAAGAATCTACCCACTTGAGGTCATTGGTCTTTTGATGTTTGGTTAATTATAAATTAAAAGATGATTACGAGTATATAATATACAAAATAATGCAAAGTTAACATCATTATCAAAACCAACTTTTAGAGCCTAAATAGTAAACAAACTGATCACCAATCACCTAATCACCACTTTGAACTCAAATCAACCTTACAAGGTACAATATCTCAGCCTCAGTCCCTCTAATAAGAGGAAGTTTTACTGTCAAAACAAGGGAGAAAATGGAGATTAAACACCAAAACAGATCCAAATATCCATAATATACAACTCTACCACTTTTAATAATCTGTTTGCCAGATGTATTTGTCAAATCTCCCTTCTTCTGAGTTGATCATAGCTCCAAATACCAGGACACCCATATGTAGAAAATTGATTTTATATAAATCACCTAGTGAAAACTTATTGGAAAGAACATAAGGATCAAGTTTCATAAATATCATCAGACTTTTCTATTCCTTCCTCTGATATGATCTCCTTGTAGCGGCATTTGCTGCTGCAAAAGGCTTTCTCACCCCTACAAGAATTATACCAAGAGTTGATTAGAACTATATTGAGATTAAACCAAATATGTAATCAAAACAAAATTGAGAATTAATATTTGGAATCAATGGATGCTTTTATTGATTGAATCTAGTTAAAGATATATAATGTATCTATTTTAGATAAGTCAAAAAAAGTATAAGCACTTATTTGGAACAAACCTGTACATGTAAATGTCTTTTCCTTGGCCAAGATTCTTCTTGCACTTGTAACAGAAACTTAGAAAACTCTCAGAAGGATAGCTCAATGACTGATCAGTGACGATCCCATTCTCTTTCTTTGATGATGATGTAGAGAACCCAACAATACCACAACAATTCTCAATAATACAATCATCAAATATATGAATAGTTCTTGGATTTGGGCCATGGGTAATGACACAAGTATAGTCCTCTGAAAGCTCCATTTCACCAGCAGATAGACAGCCGGAGAAAATTTGTGGAGAATTCGAGTTCTCAAGGCCAGAATTCAAAGAGGTAAACGGAGATTTTTTCGACGAAGATGGAGATAATAAAGGAGAGAAAGAACCCAATTGAGAATTCCTTGTTTTGATACCAAAATCCCCAGGGGACATTGGAGGATCAACATTAGGGGAAATAACAGAGGGAGGCAGGGGAGGGATTTGAATCTTCAATTGTGATCCAAACAAAATCATTCGGGTTTCGGGTTTCGATATTTTTGGGTCAGATTTTTCATCAGTTAGAGCATCAACTAGGCCAAGAACTACCCCTCTTGAATCCAATTTATCCCGATGGCTTTTATTTTCAGGTTTTGGGGTTCTTGGAGTGTTAGTACGAGTATCAGACCAAAAGGAGGTCTTCAAAGCAGAAAATGGTTTGGTATCAAGAATTGAAGTTGGACTCATTACAGATTCTGTGTCAGTGAAACCCTTTGAAGAAAAACTAGTGAATAATCTAGGAGAACTGAAAATGGATGAGGTGGGTTTTCTGTATTTATCAGTAGGAGAGGATAGAGAGCCATAATCTGCCATTAGAATTTGCTTTCTTTAATTGTGGTTGCTCTGGATCTCCTGTTCAGCGTAATTCCCTATTTCAAAACTTGAATATTGAAATTTTAAGTTCCAAAAGTTCATATTAGTTTGAAGAACAAATACAATAAAACACTTGCATACATATACATATATATATATATATATAGAGAGAGAGAGAGAGAGAGAGAGCACCTAAAATGGTTTGAAACCGCCAGGGATTGTTGCAATTTGCAAGAGATACACCTTTAAGCTCCACTATAAAGAAGAAAAGTTGAAATCTTTTGGGTCCAATCGCAAAATACTAGACTTAAGGAATCGAATCAAAATCAAAGGCACCATTTTTTACAAGCCCACAAAGCTCAACAGCATTCTTAACAAAACCCCATTTTCTCATGAGCTAGAATCCCACAGCTCTGAGAACAGACATACAAAGAAGCCTAAAATGAGTCATGATTCATGACCAACACCTATACCATTGATTAACACTAGAAGCCAACAAAGATATATACAAAAGCTTCCAAATTTTCCTTTCCTTTTCTTTTCTTGTCTGCTTTTCCAGCTCCTTTCTCTCTCCTCCAATGTTAAAATTATTATTTCAGAAAAAAAGATTTAAATCATTAAAAAGATTCACATCCCTTAGAAACAGATAAGACCTCATAAATCAAAAGAACCTGAAAAAGAAAAAGAAAATGAAAAAAAAAAAACACTTGCAAGAAAAACAAAAAAAGGACCGTCTTCACTGTTTCTATTGCTTATTTCTTAGTGGGTTTTATTTTTAATTTTTTTTCGTTTGTTACTACTATATCCACTAAATTCCAGTTATTTTCCCGGTCCTAAAAAAACTGCCATGAAATTCCAGAAAGTTTTGAGTGAGAAATTAAGAAAGGGGTTGGGGGTTGGTAGGTGATCTTAAAGAAGAGTCCTTCTACGTGGATATTGGACCGGAATATTGGATATTTTTTTTAAAAAAAAATTCTCCTTGCAATTTTTAAAAAATATATAGTATTTTTATTTCAATTAGAATTTTTATAAAATATAGTGTTTAAGATATAATTTGGATACATATACAAAAATATACAATCGTCAGTTTGTATGTAAATATATCCAAATTATATCATATTTTTATATATATATTTAAATTACACTTAAAATATTATATTTTATAAAAATTTTAGTTAAAATAAATAATATATATTTTAAGAGTCTTAATCAAAAAAATAAAATAAAATAAGCCAAGACTTGTTGCTTAAAGAAGCGTGCGTCCCAAATCCACCCTGAAATGGCAGATTTGTATGGTGGGTTTTTGGCAGAATCTTCTCAAAAGCTATCTTTCTGTATTTCTTAGCGGACTATTATTATTATGAGTGGCAGTGGCAGTGGCAGTGGCAGTGGATGGGATGCGAATAATTAAGAACACATACATACTTCTATTATAACATAATACTCACATACACACATACATATATATTATATAAATAATTATTATGAGACTCTTTTTTATCTAATAATAACATTATTTAAAAGTAAAAGCTCTCGACATAATTAGCTTCTGCTCGGCTCGCTGGCTAGCTAGCGAGTAGCGGCTTCTTCTCTAACAAGTAAAGTTAAAAACATACATTTATTCACTGAGGGATAGTTAGTTAATGATTCACTGTATAGATATAATTTAATTTTTAATGTCGAGCGATAAATAATTTATAAGTTTAAAATAAAATAAATTTTATAATTAATAAAGTTTGTTATATCAATACTTATATATAAAGTCAGCAAAGACTATTTTTTTTCCCAATTAATTAGAAACTCAATTAATTGGAAAACTCGCTGAGTCAACTTTTACTTAATTAAGAGTTAACTCGGTTAATTTTTACTTCAGTCCATTCATCTTTCTCTTCGGCTTCCTCTTCTGTTAAACCCTCCGTTTCTTCCTCCTCCTATTCTTCTTCTTCCAATTTCAGTTTCTCACCTTTTCCAATTATTTTCCTCTTCCCCTTCTTTCAATTTCAGTCTCTCTACAATTATGTATTCGCTATGTTCCCTTCTTTCCCTCCATCACAAATTTCGGTTCCGCCTCTTTCCCTCTATCACAGATCTGGGTTGTTGGGGTCAAAAAAGTACAGAGTCTCTTGCTTTTTCCCAATCGCGAATCCAAGCATCCGGACGACGAAATCGGCTCATTCTCACTCATGAATCCAAGCATCTCACGGACGAATTGAAAGCAAGTTCACGAAACGATCTCTAAGCAAGTTCACGGACCCCAAGGTATTTTCTAATTTTCTAACTAAATGAATGAAATCTAGGGTTTGTGTAATTTTATTGTACAGATTTTGTAATTTTGAGTTGATTGTTGGATTTATTCCCCCTCTTATGTGTACTTCATAAATTTAAAAAGAAAAGTTAATTTATCATCAATATTCTTCAAAACTATGGTAAGGATAATTACTTTTGTTCTCATTCTAGGGAATTTCAATAAACACATTCGATTTGAAGAATGTAACCTTTCCCATGATATATGGTGGCGATGCACCTAATGTCACCGGAGGTTTTTCTAGCTCCTCATCCAGGTAAGTCGAAATTAATTGACAATGAATGAAGTGCTTGACATGGTTTATATTTAGGATTGCGAGGATTTACAATTCTCACACTAATTGTATATTTGGATAATTAGTTTTGTTATAGAATGTGTCTGCTTTTATGCTCAAAATTGTATCCATATCATGCATGCTTAATTGATTTCATGTTTCATTTGTTATGTCGTTATTTCCCACACTTTTTTGGTGGTTTAATTTTACTTGCATTACATTTCCATGTTTATGTAAGATTCATGGCTATAGGGCTATGTTTGTGTTTCTTTTACATGGTAAAACTCTTACTTTGAATTATGCCAGTTAGTTGGAGTTGCAACCATATCATGGTTAAAAATCTAATGCAACTATGTTATTTGAGAGAACAAAATCATAAATACACTCGCATAAAAGAGACTTCTTAATCAATTACCATGGTAAGCAGCAGTAGAAAAGTTTTAAAGGTAATTCAATTTTTTGATTGGGTAATGTACTGTATATATTTGCAGGAAGATTTATTAAGTTAGTAATGGAAGGAGAAAAAACACAAAAGAGTAAAGAAATTTTAGGGAATGATTCAGAAATTTTGGAATAAGGTATAAATTTGGATGATAGAATAGGAACATTGAATATAGAACATGTTGATATTAAGTGGACATAACTATTCTCGTTGTTTTATATAAGGCGTGAACTACAAGTGCTAACTCAAGACATTTCCAAAGAAAAAGCTCGATTAGGCTGCAAAAGAGGTAACAAGTATCTACCTAATATCTCTATCTCTCTCTATATATGTATCTATATACATATTTGTATAATTATTGTATTTGCTTTATAAATTGAAATAATGTTTACTTTTTGTGGAATCGAGGGGCAAGTGAATGGGCCTGTGTTGGTGGAAGATACTTGTCTCGCTTTCAATTCCCTTAAGGACTCCTGTGTACTAAATCATCTATCTATCTATCTATATTCACACACAAAATTTTCATTATTTTGTGTCCTTTTTTTATGGTTTAATTGTTGTTAATGCTTTATGCAGGACCTTACATGTAAGTTCATTTTTTCCCCTTCTGCAGTGAAAAGTTCTGTGGTAAAACCTTAATCAAGAGCTACATCTTGAATGTATTTTTTTGTTAGATGTTCAGGTTTGGCTTACAGTATATTGATGTTGCAAAATAATCCAGAAGTATGCTTATATTTATGTATTAATATGAACTGGATTACTGTTTACTAAGAATATTTCGCATAGGGTGTGGGATTTATAATATTTGTTGTACCTCCAACTCTGAACCCCCAAATCTGCATTCCATTTAGTAAAAAATTTCACTGTAATTGTGAATCACTTGACAAAAAGGATCAAGTTGTTATGCAAGTATGCAACTCAAGTGCCTAGCTACTGATAATTCACAACCTATGGGCGATGCTTGATTTTAAATGAAATTGGTATAGAATTATTTGGCACCCTTCCTTTTGATTTTACTCCAGTAGATTAACTGTTTGTGTACATGTCTACTTTCTAGATATCTAAAGTTTTACCATGTTCTTATATATAAGGTTGGCTTTGAGTTTACTGTTGATTTTAGTTTCTTTAATTGTCATCGGTGGTGTACCTGTGTGTGTGGTCTTTTATGCACGTTTAATGCTTAAAGCTAATTTTCTTTTTAGTGGAATAATTTTTCAATTTACCAAAAAAATAATTAAATATCAATTCTAGCCTTTACACTACTCAGCATCTTAGAAAATAAACATGTATTATAAAGTTAACAAAAATAGTAACACAAAGGTTTAAACTTTAATTTTTTTATCGGAATAATATCTTCAATTATTTTATTTTTTGATCAAAGTTATTATTTTTTGATCAAAGTTATTGTTAACAAGAGAACCAAATTGTGCAGGTGGATACATCTCTAAAGCTGTTGAAGGCAGGGAAGCATGTTCTTCAAGGTGAATACGGTTAAATCTTTGTCTTTTGAATTAGGACCCTCATTATGGGAATGAGGCAGTATATATAGTTTTGGATGATTTTCTTCAAAAGTGTTTGGTTGTTCTCAAAACTATAATATATATATATATGTGTGTGTGTGTGTGTGTGTGTGTATGTTGGATGGTCATATAATGTTTAATTTGAATGAGTACACGTTATTAAATTCAGAGAATCTCTCTTTCATCTTTACTTCTAATCTTCTGATAGCTTCATTTAAAAAGTAGATGAAATTTCATATAATATCTATAAGCTTTACTAAAGATGGGAACACATTTCATAAATTCGATTCGATTAAGATTGATACAGATGTTTGCATGTTGAATGACCCTGTGTGTATTTGTCAGTGTGTGAGTTAGAGTGCAGAAAATTTGTATATCTAGCCGTCATTATAAAGTTTTGATTTTAGACAAAAATGCAATCCGTTATTCAAACTAGTCCGTGCATTGCACGGGTTACCAACTAGTTATATAATAATTATATTAATTTAAATTAAAGATAGGTAGATTACAAAAGTTAGGTAAGTCGTGAATCATTGCAGATGGCATCGACATCGCTTAATTAGGGTTTGAAGTATAAGAAGATGTCAAGCTGGTTATGAGTTCGAGGCAATGGAGTTAGTGAGCAGATGGGGCCTACTGAAACTTGGTTGAATCGGTGGAAAGTTCACGGACCATCCTACTCTGAAGTAGTACTACCATCATTATCATTACCCTAAACTTCCCCACTTGGACCAACCTTAATCTGCAGATTAACTATAACCATATCAGGACCACCCAAAGACTCCTACTTATTATCAGAGAAGCAGATCCTCTATCCCTAATTTTCTTCTTTCTTGTGTCCCTCCACTTAAATTTTGACACCTAATCTCTTACTTAACACTAATTAATTTTAAAATTAAATAAAAGGATATGTGTCAAAATTTAAGTGGAGGGACACAAGGGGGACAGAGAATTTGGGGACAGAGGATCTGTGAAAGACCCCAAATTATTAATAAATGAAATTTATTTTCCTCTATTATTATTTTGAAATAGTAAGGGTTGATTTGATTAATGTGGATAGTTATGGGTAAAATACATAAATATTTGAATAAGCAAGTGGTTATAAAATATTCATTATTGTTTGGGAATATTCGTTTGGTCGTGGAATATTCAGATCGTCAGAAATATTCGCACGACGGTATGCAGTCTTTTGTGGGCTCCATAACTGAAAGCGATTGATGAAGAAAACGACAAATATAAGTTGTTTATAAATAACGCATAGATAGTTATTACAATTATCATCGTTGGAATACCGGTGGTTAAAAACACTAATACGCGTTGTTGAACAAGAAGACACTCAGATTGCACCAATTATTGATTCTTACGTAAAGAAGGCACTACTCAATAATTTTTACAAAGAATTATCGCTCAAGATTTTATTTTATTGATTCAATAATCACGATTGATATTTTATATTACTTCGTTGTTTCAATAAATTGTCATTACACAAGATTTTCCATTATCGAGAGCAATAATTCATATTATCTCGAATAATATTATTGGATAACATTATTGGCAATGTCTAGAAAGTTACGCCTCAAGGAGAGGTTTGGTCACCTAATCATACGCCAAGAAGGAGAGATCCTTATCGAAAGTTCTTTTTCGGGAACTACCGTCACAAGATCTTTGTGATTCTGTAATATTATTTGTGAATAATTAATTATTGATTTATATGATGAGGAAAATATTGATTTTATGTGGATATAGATGGAGAAAATTTTTAATGTGACAATTGTTGAAAATTAATATTTTATCTTTTTCTGATAAAATGATTCATTTAAATATATTATTTTAATAATATATTAACGGTGATATTTTTATAATGAATGTGGGATATATGAGTATATGAGGAGGAAGAGTATTTTTGTGGCATTAAATGTTTAACATATATTTTGTGTGTTGGTGGACACAATTATTGACTGAAATTTGATTATAGCCTGTAAAATTGCCCGTTTATGGATTTCGGTCAATTTCTGTTTGGAATTTGGAAAAACTTTCTTCTGCAAAGTTGTAGAGAATGGAATTTCCTATAAAAACTCGCGAGATTTGAATTTTCTGACAAAAGAGCTATTTATTGTGAATTATTGAAGTTCCGAAGCTCCGAAATAATTGATTTTTGGAAGTTTAAATTATTTTAAATAATAAAAACGTTTTTTATACTTAGTTGGCATCATTAGCATGTGCAAGATGGCTGAGTTCAGATCTTAGAAGGTGTGCGTATAGAATTTTAATATATATATTATTATTATATTAAATTTTCTACTTTTCGTGTTCTAAAGATTTTTCTATAAATAGGTGCATAGGTTTGAATTGAAAATCACACCGTAAGCTCAAGTTTTCTCTCTATATTATCGAGTTTATTCTTGTGAGTATTTTGAGTATACTTTGAGTATTGCTATACGATTGTAAGTTCAAGTCATAGCCTAAATCCTGTTTCAACTGTAAAGACTGTCTTTCGAGGTAAGTGGATGTTATTTTATTCGAAAATGATATTATTTCTTCAATATCATTATGCCGAAATATTGGTTGGAAATCTTTATCAAATTTGGAACTTTTTTCATGTCGGGGTTAGTTATTCATGAATGATTCTTATTCACTAAGTTACTATTCAATGAGTTATTATTCACGAGTTCTTATTCATGAGTTCTTATTCACGAGTTACTATTCACGAAGCGTGAAGATGTTTTTTGTGAAATTTCTATCTTTTGGTGTCTGAGTTCTTATTCACTTATAACGATTAATTATTCACGATACTGAGACTATTCATTCACGAATTTATTAATTATTCAATTTAAAAATGAAATTTTTTTTTTGTCCAAAATATCTACTATGGATACTAGCTTTGATTGTATCCGTGTTTTGATCATTCTTGAATTTTACTCCACTCGATTACTTATGAAGTATTTTTGAACTTGGATTGTTTAAAATACTTAATCCTTAATATTTGTTCTTTTGTTTCACTGGATTCGTTTCCTTTAAAATATTTTTCATCATCCTCAGTCCTAAATGATGATATTACTGAATATCTTTGGTCTGTAGTGCAAAGATGAATGATTTCTTGATGAATATTTTTGGCCCGTAATGCAAAGATTAACAAGTGTTGAGATGAATATGACCGACTGATTAATATCTTTGGCTCGTAGTGCAAAGATGAACAGGTGTTTAGATGAACATGACCAACTGATGAATATCTTTGGCCTGTAGTGCAAAGATGAATATTTGATTCCAGATATATATTGATTGATGTTACAGGGATAAAATATCGACGGTGAACTTTTAAATTCATAAATAGAAGATAGTAGTTTGCATTCTCTACTTAACTCTTCTAATGAATTATTATTTCCGCTGCGAAGATTGATTTAAAACTGGTTGTCTATTATATTCTATTAGATTTTTCCCTGTTGGAGACTAACGATAATTTGTTGTATATTATCTTAGTTATAATATTCTTTACTGGGCTAGTTGAGCTCACCCTTTTCTTTTTTGTTCCATTTTTCTTCTCAGGAGGCGAGAATGTAGCGAGTACTAGTCAGGGTATGGAATGAAAGTTCTAGAGAGAGTTGTTTAGTAGTCCTCACCATTTTTGTAAAATAATGTATCAATAATTATGATGGGGATTTATTTGGGTATGTATATTGTCTAGAAGACAATAATTGTATTTAAACTCACAGTTTATATGTTGTAATAATAAAGTTGTAGTTATTTTACATACCATGTATTTGGCGACTCAGAATGGGTTGGATGGAATGGACCTATTTATTTGGGGGCGCCGCGGTTGGTATCGAGCTTAGGATATGATCTCTGGCGGAGATCGGGGAATAGAACTCAGAGGGAGAGACGAGTAAATCCTTCGCCAAGTGTGTCCTACCTAAGCTTATTTGTTAGTCAAGTTAGTATATAGGATATTATGTGATATATTGATTTCTTAATTAACCCTTGTTTTATGACAAAGATTTGAGAATGTCGAATCGAGAATATTAACAAGTTGGAGTAAATGAGACCGTGGAGATGCCTCAGATTTTACCAACGAGGAGACGCGTGCAACAGTCGACAATGTACCTCCCCGTGAACAACACCACCGAAAGCGAGATGATGAACGAGGAGATGTTTAGAAGCTTTTTACGATTCATGCAAAATCGCACGAGGAGACTCGTGTTCAAAATACTGAGGAGGAAATGATAAGAATTCACGTGTGGTCACAACCAAACAGATTCAAAGACTACAAAAAAAGCTTATCGATCGCGATATCAAAGAATCGTGATACGATCGTCAGAGATGAGTATCAATGATCAGACGCGGTCAGCCGATACTAATCAGCAGATAATCCGGTCATTTGGGAGGACATCAATGACCAACAATAATGACCAACTAATTAATGATCGTGACTTCTCTGCGATCGACATCGTCGCTTATTCGACGATATCTCGAGTCATTCGTCAGTGTGTGACGTGGCACACGCAAGAATGACGGATAATAAGCGACCGACGCGGTCGCTAGATTACGCGATCGCCGATGTAGTGGTAGCGATCAGACGCGACCGCTGTAATTGCTTTTCAATCCCAACACAGCAATATATATAAACAAGCATCCATATTAACATCCATCCAATACAATACAAAACATTCATCCATGAATAAACATTCATCAAATACAATACAAAACATTCATCCAACACAATACAATCGATATCATAAACATCCATATAAACCAATACAATTGTCCAAATAATGAATCTAAAAGAGTACAAGGCTTTAAAAATCTAAAAAAACAAGTCTAGCGCTTTCTTCATGGATCATCCAAATTAGGATCCTGTAATTAACAAAGTAATAAAACATATATGTTATATATAAGTAAGACATCGACTCGAGACTATAAACATATATGACAATGTAATATATATAATAAACGATATATATATATATATATATATATATACCGCCCTCGTCGTCATCGCACTCCTCGCTCCTCGCCGCTGCTATCGCCATCGCCTCCGCCAACTCATCAGACTCGAGACCGCAGATGCCCGCGCCAAGATATCGAAGAAGATCACGATCCTGACAGATCGCTCTCACACAGTCAACAGGAGTATGATAGGCTAGATAACCTGATGACTGTGTAGACTGGGTGGCAGAGCTGCCTGTGCCACTGATGGTCGGGCGCCGTCTTTGTCCTTGGCCTTTGACATAATTTTTCTTCACGATGGACGCCCTCTCCCATAATTCTTCTACATAGGACAGTAGGTGATGAAAATATCTTGATGGTCAAGTTTGAAGAATAGCCAATGGACTTTGCAATGTGTTCTAGAAACTATAACGTTGTGTATATCAAGATTGCAGAAGAAGGCATACTAATAGTCCCTTAATGTGGGACTATTAGTCCTATAAAGTCATTTGATACCCACAATACCCAAAACATTACTTACTCGTAACATTTAGTTGTCTTTCTAATACCCAAGCTCTTTCCTCATAAATACACATCTACTACCGTAATAGTGTAATGCATCATCAAAACATTGTACAATTAGATTTACTATTTTATTTGGGTGAAAATGAAATGCATTAACCAATTAGTGAACTGTGAACTTAAAATTCCGGATATATGTCCAATAGATACATCCAATCAAGTATTCAAAGATTCAATAACAAGTAAATGATAGTTTAATAGTATAAATGTTCGCAACTAACCCGATAATAATAAAAATTTTTTGCGAGTCTCCCCGTAATATGGACTAGCCACACGCACGCATTTATTTACATGTATATAAGGTCATTTCTAGAACCCAAGACATAAACCAACAGGTCATATATGAGATACCATAGAATTGGATGGAAATTATGAACTTATCGGAATCCCAATGCTCATAAAAATAATTATTATCCGCAAATAGTTTTAATCTAGAGATTTACTACAAAAGAGTTTTGCAGGTATCCGGAGCATGTGAGGATCAAACTTGCAAACTTTGAAACCCAATCATTTTCCGTGGGAGCAATTATTCACGTTTTGATTCAAGTTATGATGTCAATGTCAAGTTCTCAGTCTACAAATGATTTTTTCACAATGACCAATATAATTGGTTAAACTACAAACATAAACAGGGATTCACGTGACGAAGTCTATATCATGTATGACTTCCTATAATAACCAAATCATTATTACCTCTATTGCACAAAAAGAATCCCAAAATAAAAATTTTATACTAACTACAATCTAATACATTCATCCTATTACCCAAATCAAGTTACCCAAAATATAAATTTTATACTAACTCCATCCTATCACTAATCAAGTTAACCAAACCGACATAAATTAACAAAATCAAATTACCCAAAGATCTGCAGATTACCCAAATAAATTTTACTCTAATCAAAACTTATAAACCAAACATAATCATATTACCCAAATCGACTTCAAATACTAATAAAATCATAATCATATTACCCAAAATATGATTTAAGATGCTATCCATATTCATTCATTCAACTCTTTGCAATAAATTAACTCTTAAAACACAAATTCAGAAAGCAAACATAACTCGATTTGGAGAAGAATCGAACAAAAAATAACAAACAACCAAAAAATTAAGGAAGAAGAACTTAAAAAGTAGCTCTTACCTCTACAATTAGTCTCTAATTTGAAGAAGAATGAATAAAACCGCTTCTCCTTCTTCTCTTCTCCCCCTTTCTCCTCTCTCTCTATTTGGTGACCTCTCTTTTTTTTCCCTTCCGTGTTCTATGTCGAAATTAATCGTTACATTGAATTCATTTAGTTTGATCAATGATCACATATCTCGCGATCGCACGCGTCGTCACCGACTTTTTAATGACATGGATTTATCAAATCAATCAGACGCGGTCATTGTTTTAAGTGGACTTAATAAAACTACGCGCCAACTTTTCCCGCCAAATTTTTGGGGAAATTTGTTCTAATGATCGATCATGATCGCAATCGGTCACGATATTGATTAATGACTAGAATATAGGTTGGTCACGATATCGGTCATTATTAAGAATATCAATGACCGGATATGCGATCACCGATATAATTGGTCACGATAGACCTTTTTCTCGTAGTAAGGACCACCGCATTCGGGAAAGCCGGATCCGATTAAAAGGCGAGACGTGGGTCAAAAAATTACCAAGATATTCGATGTCTTGGGATGCACGGAGAATGAAAGTTCCATTCGCTACTTTTTATGTTCCGTGAACGAGGCAGACATTGGTGGGAATCGTGAAGCGTACCATCCAAATTGCACTCAAAGATGTCATGGGAGACGCGTTTTAAAACAGTTCAATGACAAGTACTTCCTCGAAAGTATTCGCTATATGATGATGAAGTGGAGTTTATTAGATCGGAGCGAATAATAACATGGCGGTGTCCCAAAGACGAGGCAAAGTTCGCGGAGTTATCCGTGTTTGCACCTCATTTGGTGGAGAATGAGGAACGATGACGCGGATGTTTCGAGAGGTTTGAAACCTTCTAAGGCACGTCATTATCTCATTTTTCATAAATTTTCTCTCTATTCGGATGTTGTCAACAGGCTCAAATTGTTAGAAGCGAGATAACGAGTATGTTCAACCGAGGACCATAACGAGGATCATATCAAGATAGCGATCATCGTAATAACGATAACCAAACGGAGAAAAAGAAGAATACTTAACAAAGGGTAGAACCACTCTGGTGGTAATCGTGGCCATGAAAATATAAGAAGCGAAATGGGAGGAGATTTTAAAAGAGGAGATTCAACAACGACCATGTGAAGGCGTCGGTAGAGAAGAACTTGTTCCAAGGGAGGAGAAAGACCACTGGTCGTATGTTACAAATACGAAAAAGAGGGACATATCAGCCCAAACTGCCCACAACAGTTTAAGGTATGCTATAATTATGGAAATGAAGGATATATCGCTTTCGAGATCAGACGCAGATCGAAACCCGTCCCAAGGGAATGGTGACTCAAAAGGATGTCCCGTAAAAGTCAAAGTCAAGCGGTTCACGGAAGAGCGTTTGTTGTGACCGGTCAAAATGCGAGGAACCCGAACGAAGTTAAGACGGGTTAGTTAATTATAAATTCTTGCGAAGTTTATACCTTACTAGATACTGGGTTCTACCCATTCTTTTTATCTCTCTGTCTTGCGCTTAAACGTTTGAACTTGACTACAGAGAAATTAGACTTTGATTTATTTATGGAGACTCTGTTAGAGAAACTTTCATTACATCCGTTGTTTAGAAATCTTGCTTGATTCAGTTGGTACTTTATCACATTACCTGTTAACCTTATTTCTATAGAGATATTTGCTTTTGATGTGATTTTAAGGTTAAGGTTGTTAGTTTTCATATTCCTAAGCAACTTTGTTATTCAATTCAAGCAATCAAACCATTGTAGTCAAATATTTTCATATCAAGCCATGAAGTCATTCGCTTTACGGATGTCAAGTTTTCTTAGTCCATGTTATGGATTTGAATAAAGACACGTCGATTTGAATAATATTCTGTTGTTATTGATTTTTCCCGACGTATTTCTGAAGAATTCCTCGCTTACTCCTCCCAAAGCTCGATATTAAATTTTGTATCGACTTTGAACCCGCAGACAAAACTCATTTCTAAAATCTCATATCAAATGGCTCATATTGAACTTCGTGAGTTAAAAATTCAACTATAGAATTTGGTACCGAGCCTTTATCTGGTGACTTCCTTTGTGGAATGCACCGCGGCCGCATCGTAGGGGACACCATATTTAAATGCGATAAGAAACCGATAGTGTCATTGTAACGTCATATCCAAGGTTGGGATATGAGTCACGATTGAGAACAACCTAAATTCGGTAATCAAAACACGTAGCTTTCAGGCTTAGTTGGTTATTATCGGAGATTCGTTGAAGGATATTCTTGAATCGCTATTCCATTAACGCAGCTGACTCGTAGAGATGCAAAATTCGAATGGAGCAAAGAATGTGGGAAGAGTTTCGAAGAACTCAAGAGGAGACTCATTTTAGCACATGTTCTCGACCATGCCATCCCGGAAAGGCGAACGTGGTAATGACGTGTTGAGTAGAAGATCGATACAAGACGAAAGTACGATATTGTCAAAGACTCATTTAAGTATAATTTACAAATAATAGAGATGGAGATGAAAACTCTAGGTACCCACGTGATGATATACGAGTATAATCGACTTTAATCGATAAAGTTAAAGTTATTCAAGCTACACACCGAAATGATGAATTTGAAGAAGAAGGTGCAAGAAGTTGTTATTTCAAAAGCGAGAATCGGTGAGGTGAGAAAAGCTCAAACCTTCGATTTATTAATCCATTTGAAATTCTCGATCGAATAGAAAGCGTGGCATATAGACTCGTTTTACCGCCAAGTATGAATGGCGTGTTCATAACGTTTTTCACGATCGATGTTACGTAAATATGTGGACGACCGAACCACGTCATTGAGTTAGAACCGGACAAGATAGTAGAAGACTTAACGTATCTTAGAGGTAATTTCTGTCAAGATCTTGGATAGGAAAGAACATGTCCCATGTACTGAGGTTATACCATAAGTTAAGGTTTTGTGGAGAAACCATGCTATTGAGGAAATGACACGGGAGTTGGAAACGGAAATGAAAGCGAGGTAGTCTCATCTTTTCAAACACTGTGCATCGCACGTTAATTTCGAGGATTTAAATTTCATAAGGAGGGGTTGTCAGAAGACCCCAAATTATTAATAAATGAAATTTATTTTCCTCTATTTATTATTTTGAAATAGTAAGGGTTGATTTGATTAATGTGGATAGTTATGGGTAAAATACTTAAATATTTTGAATAAGCAAGTGGTTATAAAATATTCATTATCATTTGGGAATATTCGTTTGGTCGTGGAATATTCAGACTGCTTGGGAATATTAAATTTGACGGCCGTAGATCTTTATGGGCCCCATAACGGAAAAGCGATTGGATGAAGAAAACGACAAATATAAGTTGTTTATAAATAACTTGGCGTAGTTATTACTCAATTATATCTGTTGGAATACCCGGTGGTTAAAATACACTAATACGTGTTGTTGAACAAGATGATACACTGCAGATTGCACCAATTATTGATTCTTACGTAAAGAAGGCACTTTACTCAATAATTTTTATGTAATTATCGCTCAATATTTTATTTTATTGATTCAATAATTCTTTGCATTGATATTTTATATATCGTTGTTTCAATAAATTGTCATTACACAGTATTTTCCATTATCTGAACAATAATTCATATTATCCGATAATATTATTGGATAACATTATTGGCAATGTCTAGAAAGTTACATTTCAAGGAGAGGTTTGGTCACCTAATTACGCCAAAGAAGGAGAGATCCTTATTGAAAGCCCCCTCTTTCACAGGGAACTACCGTCCGCCAAAAGATCGTGATTCTGTAATATTATTTATGAATAATTAATTATTAATTTATATGATGAGGAAAATATTGATTTTATGTGGATATAGATGGAGAAAAGTTTTAATGTGACAATTATTGAAAATTAATATTTTATCTTTTTCTGATAAAATAATTTATTTAAATATATTATTTTAATAATATATTAACGGTGATATTTTTATAATGAATGTGGGATATATGAGTATATGAGGAGGAAGAGTATTTTTGTGGCATTAAATGTTTAACACATATTTTGTGTGTTGGTGGACACAATTATTGACTGAAATTTGATTATATTTGTAAAATTGCCCTTTGTGGATTTGGCCAATTTACATTTAGAATTTGGTAAAACTTTCTTCTGTAAAGTTGTAGAGAATTGAATTTCCTATAAAAACTCGCAAGATTTGAATTTTCTGACAAAAGAGCTATTTATTGTGAATTATTGAAGTTCCGAAGCTCCGAAATAATTGATTTTTGGAAGTTTAAATTATTTTAAATAATAAAAACGTTTTTTATACTTAGTTGGCATCATTAGCATGTGCAAGATGGCTGAGTTCAGATCTTAGAAGGTGTGTGTAGAGAATTTTAATATATATATTATTATTATATTAAATTTTCTACTTGGTGTTCTAAAGATTTTCTTATAAATAGGTGCTTAGGTTTGAATTGAAAATCACACCAAAACTGAAGTTTTCTCTCTCTATATTATCGAGCGTATTCTTGTGAGTATTTTGAGTATACTTTGAGTATTGCTATACGGTGCAAGTTCAAGTCATAGCCTAAATCCGGTGTTTCAACTAGAAGTACTGTCTTTCGAGGTAAGGGATGTTATTTTATTCGAAAATGATATTATTTCTTCAATATCATTATGCCGAAATATTGGTTGAAAATCTTTATCAAATTTGGAACTTTTTCATGTGGAGTTACTATTCATAAGTTCTTATTCACTAAGTTACTATTCATGAGTTATTATTCACGAAGTTACTATTCATGAGTTCTTATTCACGAAAGTACTATTCACTTAAGCGTGAAGATGTTTTTTTGTGAAATTTCTATCTTTTGGTGTCTGAGTTATTATTCACGATACTCTGACTATTCACGAATCACACGCAAGACTATTCAATAGAAAAATAAAATTTTTCTTTTTGTCCAAAATATCTACTATGGATACTAGCTTTGATTGTATCCATGTTTTGATCATTCTTGAATTTTACTCCACTACGATTAGTTATGAAGTATTTTTGAACTGGATTGTTTAAAATACTGAATCCTTAATATTTGTTCTTTTGTTTCACCGGATTCGCTTCCTTTAAAATATTTTTCATCATCCTCACCCTAAATGATGATATTATCGAATATCTTTGGCCTGTAGTGCAAATATGAATGATTTCTTGATGAATATCTTTGGCCCGTAGCAAAAGATGAGCAGTATTGAGATGAATACGACCGATCGATTAATATCTTTGGCCCTGTAGTGCAAAGATGAGCAGTGTTTAGATGAACATGATTAATCGATGAATATCTTTGGCCTCAGTAGTGCAAAGATGAATATTTGATTCAGATATATATTGATTGATGTTACAGGATAAAATATCGACGGTGAACTTTTAAATTCATATATGTAAGATAATAGTTTGCATTCTCTACTTAACTCTTCTAATGAATTATTATTTCATTGCTAAGATTGATTTAAAACCGGTTGTCTATTGTATTCTATTAGATTTTTTCCTGTTGGAGACTAACGATAATTTGTTGTATATTATCTTAGTCATAATATTATTTTTTTGGGCTAGTTGAGCTCACCCTTTTTCTTTTTGTTCCATTTTTCTTCTCGAGGAGGCGAGAATGTAAGCGAGTACTAGTGGGGTATGGAATGAAGGTTCTGTAGAGAGTTGTTTAGTAGTCCTCACCATTTTGTAAAATAATGTATCAATAATTATGATGGGGATTTATTTGGGTATGTATATTGCCTGAAGACAATAATTGTATTTAAACTCACAGTTTATATGTTGTAATAATAAAGTTGTAGTTATTTCTGTACCATGTATTTGACGACTCAGAATAGGTTCGATGGAATGGACCTATTTTGGGGGCGTCAGAATCTGCTCTCCTCTACACCACTCCCTGAACTTTTGGGACTTGTACGTACGCTTATGGTACATTTGAATTGAAATAATAAAAGTGAGAATAGAATGATTCATTCTTATGAAATAAAAAAAAAATTATGTTTAGTTGCAATAGGAATAGATTGAATTATTATTTTATTTTATTTTATTATTTTCAATTGAAATTTAAATATTCTTGTTCAAGATTTTATGCCCAAAATCTTATGAGTAGTTTTTTTTATCATTGTGAGGGATATATGGAGAGCATGTAATAACTCATTCTAACTAGAATGGAATGAATCATTCCATTCCTTCGATCCAAACTCAATATTAGAGAGTACTACTATTATTTTTAAATTTTAAACTTAATTTATAATTAATATAAATTCAATAAAATTTTTGATTAATAAGACTACAAATATTGGAAAATATCTAAAAAAGCAACTTATCTCAAAATTTGTTGGTAATAATAGAATTTAAATGAATTTATAAGATTTTAAAATATAATTCCTAAGTTTATTTAGATTTTAGAACGTTAGGAGTAGTTAATTTATAAGATGATTGTTAGAACAAAAATTAAGCTAATGAGGCTCTAGTTGCATTGATGATAAATGAAAGTTAGTTTTGTTGTTGAAAATTAATTTCTGGTTAGTACAAATGAGGACACTAATTTTAGTTATGTAAAATGTGTGAATAAGAAATTATATTTATGAGCTTAAATTTCTCTTTTACTAAAAAAGGTGAAAAGGAAAAGGAAAAAGTGGGATTAAAGGAGAGATGAGTTATGATATAGCTTCACATATTGAAGTAATGCTCTTTTCTTTTCGATGCAATGAGCTAATATATTTACTGACAAAAGTAAACATGTACTAGGTAATATATATATATATATATATATATATATATATATATATATATATATATATATATATAAAGTTAATTTCATAATAAGTTGGTTAATTATTTAATATGGAACGTGAGAGAGAGGTCACCTCGCTTATGTGTCGATCTCTGTGTATTAATTAAAATTAACTTTATGCTAACTACTCCCCATATAAACATACATATGTATATACAAATAGATAAAAGGGGAGGTAAGAGATTGACTATATATATCAAATTATTTTAGGAAAATAATTAAAATTTAATTTTTATAATTTTAATTTAGCGAATGAAGATATGATATTTTCATCAAAAGAAATTAATATATTTTTCAAAAAAAAAATGATAACTAGATTAGTACACGTGGTATAATTTGGTACTATATACATTTAATTTATTGGAAATGCTAGAAATATCATTTCTCAAACACTTAGCTCATGGCCAAGAAATGAGGCTTAATTTTAATTATATGTCATATACATAATTCAAAAGTGTGAGTACTCATGCTCAGGCCGTTTGCTATAATTGCATATAGGTTGATGAGATATTATGATTCTTAATGAAACAATTTAATATGAAGCTTTAGGTTATTAATTAAATTAAATCGAGGGATTAATTATCGTTTCCTTTGTAGCATTTTATTATATTATATATATAAAAACAATCATAGGAGTCTCAGTTTCTTATTTTCTTTATGTTTTCATACATATATATAAAATAAATATGCAATAAAATAAAAATAATAATTAAATACATAATATTTATCTAGAGTAGTTAGGACTAGTATTAAAATATATATGGCGCCGTAAATATGAATATATATATATATATATATATATATATATATATATATATATATATATATTTTATATTAAATCATATATTTTATTTAGATTACGTGAAGTGAAATATACAATAACAAATTCAGTGTAAGAATAAAGATAAACTTCAGCCTTTTATAATGTATTAAATATTATTAACTGATGGTCGTTTGTGGGTTAATACTAACCATAAGAAATGTAATTTATTACTATAGTTTAAGGTTGTGAACCCTAGCTAGCTTGTAGGGTTTAATTACAATTCATAAAATAAAACGTCGACATCATATTATTTATGTAAACCCTAACCCTAACCCTACTTGGAGCAAGTGGAATTTCTTTTATATTTTTTTCATGATACGATGAACCTAGTTAGGGGCAAGTAGGTAGCAGCATTGCACAGCCCTTAATTATGAACCTTATATTATGGAGTAACTTGTAAAGAAGACTAAAAAAAGCATTGATAAATAAATAACAAAGATAAAGGATGGTGCCCCACCTACATAAACATATGATGTGTTATTTGTGGGGTTAGGTCTCATTTTAGGGCTTAATTAATTTTCAAGTGGCTGTTACATATAATTTTACTTGATGTTGCTAGGAAAAAGTGAGAGCAGCTGTTAGTGAAGATTAGTGCCAATTGCATTGAAATCATAGAAGTAATTAATGGACCATTTCAGGTGATCGATAGGTCAAATTAGGAATAAAGTTAGTTATATACGGATTCGGTTATCATAAAATTAATTTTATGATAAGTTGGTCAATTGACCAATACTGTAAGACCCCAACTTATTATAAATAAAATTGAATTTTCCTTTATTCATTATTCTAAATTAATAAGGGTTAATTTGATATAATTCTTTGGTTATAGGTGAAATGTGCAAAGTTTACAAAATAAGCAAGTGGTTATAAAATATTCATTATTATTGGGGAATATTCGTTTGGTCGTGGAATATTCTTTTGTCGAGAATCTCAAATCACGACTGCAGTAGCGATCATTAAGTGGGCCCCATAACGAAAAAAACGGTTGAATGAAGGAAAGCGACAAAGATTGAGTTTTATAAATAACGACGTAAATTATTACCGATTAATAATTTGTTGGGTTACCCGGTGGTTAAAAATATAATAATCTGGCGTGGTTAAAGATGATTACTGCAGTATTATTGCAGTATTATTGAATTATTGATCCTTACGTAAGAAAGGCACTACTCAATAATTGTTACGATGAAGCTCTTATTCAATATTATATTTTATTGATTCAATAATTCTTTGCGTTGATATTTTTTTGTATTCTTTGTTGTTTCAATAATTGTCATTACACAAGATTTTCCATTATCAAATCAATAATTCATATTATTTGAATAATATTATCGATAACATTATTGGCAATGTCTAGAAAGTTACATCTAAGGAGAGGTTTGGTCACCTAATTGCAAGGCTACAAGTAAGGAGAAATCCTTATTGGAAAGCCCCTCTTTCTCGGGAACTACACGGTTGTCGAGATTGTGATTACGTAATATTATTTTTAAATAAGTAATTATTGATTATTATGATAAAGAAAATATTTATTTTATGTGGATATAGATGGAGAAATTTTTAATGTGACAATTGTTGAAAATTAATATTTTATCTTTTTACGATAAAATAATTCATTTAAATATATTATTTTAATAATATATTAACGGTGATATTTTTATAATGAATGTGGGATATATGAGTATATGAGGAGGTAGAGTATTTTGTGGCATTAAATGTTTAACATATGTTTTGTGTGTCATAGGTGGACACAATTCTTAATAGAAAATTGATTATAGATCGTAAAATCGCTTGGTTTGTGGATTTCGATCAATTTCTGTTTGTAATTTGGAAAAATTTTCTTCTGCAAAGTTGTAGAGAATGAAATTTCCCATGGAAATTCGCGAGTTTCGAATTTTTCTGATAAACGAGCTATTTTCTACGAATTATTGAAGTTTCGGAAGATAAAATAATTTTTATTAAATAATGGGTGGGACCCACTCTTGTTTGAACATGTGGGTCATTGGAAATTGGGTCAAGGTTGTTGGTGGCTGAATTAGTCTTTAGGCATGCGAGAAATAAGTTTTGTAATAATATTAATTTATTAATTTAGTCTCCTTTGACGTTCTAACATTTTCCTATAAATAGAGGGCTAAGTTAGAAATGAAAATCACACCGTAAACAAAGTTTTCTCTCTTTTTCTCTAAATTATCGAGCGTATTTTGTGAGTATACTTTTTGAGTGTTGCTATACTATGTGCGGGTTTCACAAGACTATATCGAAATTCAAATGGAAATACGGTTATTTTGAGGTAAGGGTATTATTTTCTTCTTAAATGATATTTTTTCTTCAATATCATTATGTCAAGTATTGGTGAACTTTTTATCAAATTTGAAACTTGTTGTGTCGGGGTTACTTATTCACGTGATACATGACTATTCACGATATCGACATTATTCACGAATCACGAATAAGACTATTCACCTAAAAATAAAAAATTTTCTTTTTGTCCAAAATATCTATTCGGATACTAGCTTTGATTGTATCCATGTTTTAATCATTCTTGAATTTTACACCAATATGATTATTTTCAAGTATTTTTGGACATGGGTAAAACAAAGTACTGAATCCTTAATCCTTAATCCTTGTCATTTTGTTTCTTTGGATTCGTTTCTTTAAAAATGTTTTTCATCATCCTCATCCTAAATGGTGATATAAATGAATATCTTTGGCCCAGTAGTGCAAAGATGAACGATTAATCGATGAATATCTTTGGCACAGTAGTGCAAAGATGAAAGCAGTGTTGAGATGAACATGACCGGTGGTGATGAAATGAATATCTTTGGCTCGTAAAAAGATGATTAAAGATGTATATTGATTGTTATTACGAGGATAAACTATTGATGATGGACTTTTAAACCTTAGAAGACGGTAGAATTCTTTCTCACGTGACTCTTCTAATGGATTCTTCATTTTATTTGCATTTGTTGATCTAAAACTTGTTGTCTATTGTATTTTATTAGATTTTTCCTTGTTGAAGACTAACGATAATTTGTTGTATATTATCTTAGTCATAATATTCTTTTATTGGGCTAGTTGAACTCACCCTTTTCCTTTTGTTCCATTTTTCTTCTCGGGAGGTGAAACATAGCGAGGATCGAGCCGGGGTATGGAGTGATGGTTCTAGGAAGATGTTTTATTGTCTCTCACTATTTACGTAAAATAGTGCATGAATAATTAATGAGGACTTATTTGGGTGTGTATATTGCCTGTAAGACAATATTTGTATTCAAACTCATAGTTGTATTGTCAGTATTCTACGACATACATCCGTATTGTCAAAGTTGTAGTTTGCTTTCTATACCATGTATTTTGGCGACTCGTAAGGGTGTTGTATACCTATTTTGGGGGCGCCACGGTTGGTATCGAGCTTAGGATATGATCTCTGGCGGAGATCGGGGAATAGAACTAGAGGGGAGAGACGAGTAAATCCTTCATTAGTGTGTCCTACCTAAGCTTATTTGTTGGCTCGATCATAATATAGGATATTATGAAATATGTTAATTGGTTTAATTAACCCTTGTTTTATGGCGTGATTTAAGAATGGTCACGAGAACGTTAACAATGGAGTTTATGAGACCGTGGAGACGCTTTGCAGACTCACCAACGAGAGAGAACGGCAACAGTGGAAATGTTCCTCTTGTGAACAACGCCATCGAGCAAATGATGAGCGACGGATGTTTAGAAGCTTTTTGCAGTTCATGCAAAATCGCACGACGAGGAGACTCGTGTACAAAATACGGGAGGAAATGATAGTAACGCGGTTTGTCACTACCAAACAATTCAAAGAGTTGGGACCACCAGATTTCCATGGAAAGCCGGATCCGATCAAGGCGTAAACGTGGGTCAAGCAAATTACCAAGATATTCGATGTCTTGGGGTGCACGGAGAACAGAAGGTTCTATTCGCCACCTTTATGTTTCGTGGTGAAGCAGATTCTGGTGGGAATCGTGAAGCGTACTCAAACCAGATGCACTTAACATGTCTTGGGAAAGATTTCAGAATCGCTCAATGACAAGTACTTTCCGAAAGTATTCATCTATATGAAGGAGGTAGAGTTTATTAGACTCGTAAGCGAACAACATGACCGGTGTTTCAAAGACGAGGCAAGGTTCGCAGAATTATCCAGGTTTGCACCTCATTTGGTGGAGAATGAGGAACGAATGACGCGTATGTTTCTAAAAGGTCTAAAACCGTAGATTCGTCAATACCTTATCTCTCATAAATTTTCTCTCAGATTCGAGATGTTGTCAGCAGGCTCGCTTATTATTAGAAGCGAGATAGTGAGTATACTCAACCGAGGGACCACAATCGTAAGGTAGTCATCGAACGAGATAACCAATGAGGAGGAAAGAATACGGACAAAAGCGGTAACCACTCGTGTGGTAATCGTGGACATGATAATAGGAGAGGTGACTCAAGTGGAAATTTTGAAAGAGAAGATTCAACAATGACGAGAAGATATCAACTGCAAAGACCAAAGACCAACAACAAATGCTAGGGAGGAGAACGGCAATGATTAGATGTTACCAATGCGGAAGGAGGGACATATCACCCCAAATCGCCCACAACAATCCAAGGTATGTTATAACCGTGGAAAGGAAGGCCACATCGCTCGAGATTGTACTATCGCGAAACCAAGTTCAAAGCAGAGAGTGGTGATTCCTGAGGTCGCATCCGGATAAGTCGAAATCACGGTTCTGGAAGAGCGTTTTGTCGTGGATCGGACAAAACGTGAGGAACCCAAACGAGGTGATCACGGGTAAGTTTAATCTTGAATTCTTGCGAAGTTTATACCTTACTAGATACTGGGTTCTACCCATTCTTTATCTCTCCGCTTGTGCTCAACGTTTAAACTTGACTGGAGAAATTAGATTTTGATTTATCTGTTGAAACTCCGTTGGGTGAAACCTTCGTTACATCTACGTTTATAAATCTTGCATGATCCAAGTTGGCACTATCACATTACCCGCTGATCTTATCTCTTTAAAGATACTTGCTTTTGATGTGATTTTAGGAATTGATTGGTTAACCACTCATCATGCCAAAATTGATGTTTTTCGTAAGGTTGTTAGTTTTCATATTCCTAACCAACCTGTCATACGAATTCAAACCACTAAACCACTAAAATCAATCACTGTCATATCAAGCCACAAAGCTATTCGTTTATTGAAAAACGGATGTCAAGCTTTCTTAGCCCATGTTATGGATTTGAATAAAGACAAGTCAGATTTGAATAATATTTCTGTGGTTAGAGAATTCCCTGATGTATTTCCTGAAGAGCTTCCCTTGGCCTACACCCCGTAACGTGATGTTGAATTCTTTATTGACCCTTGAACCGCACAAAGCCCATTTCTAAAACCCCATATCGAATGGCTCCTATTGAACTTCGTGGAGTTAAAAGTCCAACTATGTGGAGTTATTAGACATCGATTTCATTCGCCCCAAGACGTCTCCTTGGGGTGCTCCTATTTTATTCAGAAAGAAGAAAAAGCGGGAGTATGCGACTTTTATTGACTATTGAGAATTGAACCATGTCACCATCAAGAATAGGTATCCATTACCTCGCATTGATGACTGTTCGACCCGCCACAAGGAGCGCAATTCTTTTCAAAGATCGATCTTCGCTCGGATATCATCATTTGGAGATTAAAACCGAGGATATTCCAAAGACGGCATTCGAGGACTCGATCACGGGCATTATGAATTCTTGGTCATGTCTTTTGGATTGACTAATGCTCCCGCCGCTTTCATGGATATGATGAACCGTGTATTTAAGGAATATTTGGATCGGTTCGTTGTTGTCTTTATTGATGACATCCTCATCTATTCCAAAACCGTGAAGATCATGAGCACCATTTGAAGTTTCGGTACTACAAAGACTTCGTGAACACAAGCTTTATGCAAGTCAAGAAATGCGAGTTCGCTCGAGGAAGTAGCATTCATTGGGCACGTGGTGTCAAAACAAGGAGTATCTCATTGACCGGTGAAGATTGAAGCAATACAAAGTTGGGAGCAACCAAGTTCGGTGATCAAGACGTGACTTTTCGGGCTTTAATTGGTTATTATCTGAGATTTGTGGAAGGATTTTCTCGAATCGCCACTCGTTAACTCGGTGACTTGGAAGGATGCAAAATTCTTATGAAGCGAGGAATGCGAGAAGAGCTTCCAAGAGCTCAAGAAGAGACTCATTTTAAGACTGTTTCGACAATACCATCCGGTTCGGATGGATTTGTTATCTACAAATGATGCTTCCGCAAGGGGTTAGGATGTGTTCTCATGCAACATAGGAAAGTCATAGCCTATGCCTCACGATTAACTCAAAGAATATGAGAGGAATTATCCTACTCATGATCCGGAGTTAGCAAGCAATCGTGTTTGCGTTGAAGATATGGAGACACTACTTGTATGCGGGGAGAAAGTAGAGATTTATACGGATCATAAAAGCCTCAAATATTTCTTCACCCAAAAAGAACTCAACACATGCGGCAACGACGCTATCGGAGTCGTTAAAAGATTACGATCACACTATTCAATATCATCATGGAAAAGCGAACGTAGTAGTTTGACGATTAAGTAGAAGATCATATACGCAGCACGAAAGTGCGATATTGTCAACGCAAAGGCCCATTTTGTATGACTTGCAGAAAGGATGGAGGTAGAATTAAAGACTCAGGACCCACATAATGATGGCGAATATACAAGTAGAATCGACTTTAATCGATAAAGTTAAAGCTACTCAAGCTACGGACCAATGCGTGCGTATGAAGAAGAAAGTGCAAGAAGGAGCTATTCAAAGCAAGAATTGATGAAGAAGGAATACTTGAGTCAATTCTAGACTTCATGCTCCTAACGATTCGACCGAAGCATAAAATCATGATGGAGGCACACAACACCCCGTTTGCAATCCATCTCGGGAGTACCAAAATGTATCATGATATTCGACATACATTTTGGTGGAACAATATGAAGAGAGAGATGCGGAGTTTATCTCAAGATGTTTAACTGTCGGCGTGTAAAGGCGAGCATCAAGTGCCAAAAGGTCCATTGCAACCACTTGAGATCCGGAATGGAAATGGGAACACATTACTATGGATTTTGTTCTGTGTCTTCCCAAAGTTTCTCAAGGCGTAGATGCAATTTGGGTTATTGTTGATAGATTAACCAAGTCCGCCCATTTCTTACCGACACGCGAGACTTATCCCTTGAACGTCTTGTTCAGTATGTACGTGAATGAGATTAGACGATTTTATGGCATGCCAAGATCAATAGTTTCGGATCGTGACCCGAGATTCACTTCAAGATTTTGGGTTAGCTTGCGTAAAGCTATGGGCGCGGATTTACGATTGGATTCAAAGATACCATCCTCAAACGGACGGACAATCGAGAGAGGACTATTCAAACCCTTGAAGATCTATTAAGACTCGTGGTCCTAGATTTCAAAGGAAGTTGGGATAAGTACCTACCACCTGGTGGAATTCTCCTACAACAACAGCTTATCAAGCCAAGTATAGGCATGGCTCCATTGAGGCGTAGATGGGCCGAAAATGTCGTTCTCAAAGATCTTTGGGACGAGGTGGGAGAAGCAACATTGTTGGGACCGTAATTAAGACGCACGACTACGTAAAAGATCCAAATGATTCGACAACGATTCAAACTTCACAAGATCGACAAAAGAGTTATGCCGATCTTCATAGAAAGGACGTGGAGTTTAATATTGGAGATCATGTATTGTTACGTATTGCTCCATGGAAAGGAGTTACAAGATTTGGAAAAGAGGAAAGCTCAATCCAAGGTTTGTTGGTCCATTTGAGATTCTCGATAGAATAGGAACGTAGCCTATAGACTCGCGTTACCTCCAAGTATGTCTCGTGTTCACAATGTATTCCACATATCTATGCTTCGTAAATATGTGAAAGACCCGAACCACATTATTGCATTAGAAACCGCACAGAGATAATGAAGATTTAACCCACGAGGAGATACTGTTGAGATTTTGGATAGGAAAGAGCATGTCTTACGCGACGAAGGTTATACCACAAGTTAAGGTTTTGTGGAGAAACCATGCAATTGAGGAAATGACATGGGAGTTGGAATCGGAGATGAAAGCAAGGTACCCTCACCTTTTCGATATACCGTATCGTGACGTCAATTTAGGACGAAATTTCATAAGGAGAGGAGGTTGTAAGACCCCAACTTATTATAAATAAAATTGAATTTTCCTTTATTCATTATTCTAAATTAATAAGGGTTAATTTGATATAATTCTTTGGTTATGGGTGAAATGTGCAAAGTTTACAAAATAAGCAAGTGGTTATAAAATATTCATTATTGTCGGAGAATATTCGTTTGGTCGTGGAATATTCTTTTTGTTAGAATCTCTCATTTACATGGCCGCAGATCATTGGTGGCGCCCATAACGGAAAAAAAACTAGTTGGATGAAGGAAAGCGATAAAGATTGAGTTTTATAAATAACGACGTAAATTATTACCGATTAACACTTTGTTGGGTTACGGTGGTTAAAATCTGATGAATGGCGTGGTTGCATAAAGTAGATTACCGTATTTAGCAGTATTATTGAATTATTGATCCTTACGTAAGAAGGCACTACTCAATAATTATTTACAGATTCTCGCTCAATATTATATTTTATTGATTCAATAATTCTTTGCGTTGATATTTTGTATTGTTGTTTCAATAATTGTCATTACACAAGTATTTTCCATTATCAAATCAATAATTCATATTATTTGAATAATATTATCGATAACATTATTGGCAATGTCTAGAAAGTTCATCTAAGGAGAGGTTTGGTCACCTAATCAATGCGCCAGTAAGGAGAAATCCTTATCGAAAGCCCCTCTTTCGGGAACTACTGGTTGTCACAAGATCTGTGATTACGTAATATTATTTTAAATAAGTAATTATTGATTATTATGATAAAGAAAATATTTATTTTATGTGGATATAGATGGAGAAATTTTTAATGTGACAATTGTTGAAAATTAATATTTTATCTTTTTACGATAAAATAATTCATTTAAATATATTATTTTAATAATATATTAACGGTGATATTTTTATAATGAATGTGGGATATATGAGTATATGAGGAGGTAGAGTATTTTGTGGCATTAAATGTTTAACATATGTTTTGTGTGTCAATGGACACAATTCTTGATAGAAAATTGATTATAGATCGTAAAATCGCCTGGTTTGTGGATTTCGATCAATTTCGCTTGTAATTTGGAAAAATTTTCTTACGCAAAGTTGTAGAGAATGAAATTTCCCATGGAAATTGCGAGTTTCAATTTTTCCGATAAACGAGCTATTTTCACTTAATTATTGAAGTTTTGGAAGATAAAATAATTTTTATTAAATAATGGGTGGGACCCACTCTTGTTTGAACATGTGAAATTTCTTTGGAAATTGGGTCAAGGTTGGTGGTGGCTGAATTAGTCTTTAGGCATGCGAGAAATAAGTTTTGTAATAATATTAATTTATTAATTTAGTCTCCTTCGACGCTCTAACATTTTCCTATAAATAGAGAGGCTAAGTTAGAAATGAAAATCACACCGTAAACAAAGTTTTTCTCTTTTCTCTCTAAATTATCGAGCGTATTTTTGTGAGTATACTTTGAGTGTTCTTTATACTGCCATGGATTTGTCAAGACTATACCGAAATTCAATCGGTAAATACGGTTATTTTGAGGTAGTGGGTATTATTTTCTTCTTAAATGATATTTTTTCTTCAATATCATTATCTCAAGTATTGGTGAACTTTTTATCAAATTTGAAACTTGTTGTGTTTGGGAGTTCTTATTCACGATACTCAAGACTATTCACGATCGACCATTATTCACTTAATACTAAGACTATTCAAGAAAAAAAAAAAAATTTTCTTTTGTCCAAAATATCTATTCGGATACTAGCTTTGATTGTATCCATGTTTTAATCATTCTTGAATTTTACACCAATATGATTATTTTCAAGTATTTTTTGGACATACGTGGGTAAAACAAAGTACGAATCCTTAATCCTTAATCCTTGTCATTTTGTTTCCTTTGGATTCGTTTCTTTAAAAATGTTTTTCATCATCCTCGGTCCTAAATGGTGATATAAATGAATATCTTTGGCTGTAGTAGCAAAGATGAACGATTAATCGATGAATATCTTTGGGCTCAGAAGTGCAAAGATGAGCAGTGTTGAGATGAACATGACCAACTGGTGGTGATACAAATGAATATCTTTGGCACAGTAGTGCAAAGATGATTAAAGATGTATATTGATTGTTATTACAGGGGATAAACTATTGATGATGGATTTTTAAACCTTGAAGACGGTAGAGAATTTTTTCTACGTGACTCTTCTAATGGATTCTTTATTTTATTGCATTTGTTGATCTAAAACTTGTTGTCTATTGTATTTTATTAGATTTTTCCTTGTTGAAGACTAACGATAATTTGTTGTATATTATCTTAGTCATAATATTCTTTATTGGGCTAGTTGAACTCACCCTTTTCCTTTTTGTTCCATTTTTCTTCCTCGGAGGTGAGAACACAAGCAGGATCGAGTGGGGTATGGAGTGATGGTTCTAGGAAGATGTTTTAATCATCCTCATTATTTCGTAAAATAGTGTATGAATAATTAATGAGGACTTATTTGGTGTGTATATTGTCTGAAGACAATATTTGTATTCAAACTCACAGTTGTATTGTTAAGTATTCTACACGACATCTCGTATTGTCAAAGTTGTAGTTTGCTTTCTATACCATGTATTTTGGCGACTCAGAAGGGGTGTTGTATACCTATTTTGGGGGCGTCACAAATACAGTGCTGACACACATAGAGAAAGGTTACCTTCCGACCTACATGTCAACACTGTATGTCAATTGACTAAAATTAATTTCATGCTAATTAACTACTCTCGCTATACAACAAACAAGAAACTTTGCTACAAATATATATTATCATGAATAAAAATAAAAATTAAGCTTTGAAATGACCTTAAGTACGTACTGCTGATTTCTATATTTTAATAGTATTTCTATTCCAATAAAAGATTTATACTTTGATGTGGAAGTCAATTTATAAAATTTAAATTCATGTAAATTTATTATATTGAGTATGATCGAATAAATTTTTATTATTTTTAATTTAAATTATAGCAGTTTTAGTTCAAATTTTTAAATAATAAATTATGGATTCTTATTTGAGAATAGAGGAGTAGTATATATAGCTACCATCAAAAAAACAAAACATGCGCTAATCTCTGTAACAATCCAGTTTTATCCTATCATGTCTTGCTTAATGATCGAGAAGATGCTCAACTGATGTGATTTTAGCCTAAAAATTAAATTGAAAAAGGCCAAATTCCAAACATGCAACCCTAACATAACTAGAGGAATTAATATATAGGATCTTCACTTTCATCAAAGTTGTCACAAACAATTAGTGCCAAACCATTTCTAGTCTCCATAATGCATTGCATGCTGGTTAATAATAATAATATATATAGCTCAAATTTAACTCACTCTACTATAAGCCCTTTGTCAACCAGTTAGATCCCGATAATGATTTAGTTTTGCATGTAATAATTAGTTCAATAAAATTCGTTATGCCTTGCCTAATTTCACAAGCATGCATGCATGCATGCCTAGCTTAAGTAAAAAGGATATAGCTAGGTAGAGAGATCTAGTTTTCCTCTGCAGGCTGTGTTTACGATCTTCTTTCCTTCCCTACAAACTAAAAGTTACAAACAGACCAGACCATCAGGTTAATTGTACATGTTTGTGGAAACAGTAAAAAAAGACTTCTACAAATTAAATATTACACTCTAGTAACCAAGTCTAAAATAATTTTTAAATATGTACTGTTTCAATATATATGTTTTTTGATATAATTAACTTTTAACTTTGTTTAAAAATATCGATGTATCTTACCCTATCTATCTATACTTATATTTGTTATTAGTAATAAAAGTATATACAAATAGTAAAGTTTTATCCTATACTTTAAATAATCCTAAACAAAACAAATATAACATAAAATTATTTTAAATTATTCATGAATAATCCCATAAAAAATAAACATATAATTAAAACTATTTAATTATATAATTAATTATCTTAAAGATATATATAATTCCAAAATTATAATCTTTTCAAACAAACCTACAAAACAAAGAATGTCCCCACCTATCCCATTATTACTTTGGGCCCATTGAGGGCCTATTGTATTGGTCATATTGTATGATTAGTAACAATCGTCACTCACTAGCTATGTAATTGAATTGAATTAAATAACTATGTGATCATATTTTGATATCCAAATGATCTGCATGTTGACCATCCCATATAGTGTTTTTATGAATTGGGCCCATTTTGGGTAGTTTGGACTCATTAATTGGGTGATTAATTTGACTACAACTTTTTTCCTACCCTTTTTGACCAACCTTAGATAAACAAGCCATTGATAAGTTTCAGGTATGGTCAAATCAAGTCTTAGTTAGGTTTTGTCTCCTCCATAAAAATAGAAGTGCATGGGGTGGCCCTTGGCCTTGGGACCACTTTTATTTAGCTTTTACTTTGGCCCTTGGGCATGAACATTTGATTAAATGGCAAGAACTATGGTGTGTATGCATGCACATATTGTCTCAAGTACTATTAACTTTGGTATTTTACTAACTAATTTATTAAAAGAAAGAGAAACTTAATGTTAATTATTAATACTCCTAACATTATTAATAAAAAAGGATCAAATTAAACCTAATAATGTAATTTAATTTATGACGGATCATATATAGTTATTGTAGAAGATGAATGAATGAAGAGATGTGATGACATGCAAAAGAAGTGAAGTCCTTTTCTCCACCAAAAGTTTGCTGAATCCAATGATCATTCATTGGCATTAAGCCTCTATATATCAATCCCCTTTTTTTTCGTATGTCATAGGCATGGAATATCATCACCAAAAATGTTAAAAGAAAGTGATATCCACCCAATGTATCCCAACAAATAAAGCTCCAGTAACCATCTTATGTATACATCTTCTTGTTCTGATTTTCAGAGCTCAGTGTTAAATCAGTTTCCAGCTCTCTCTCTCTCCCTCTCCCTCTCTATCTCTCTCTCTCCAATATTGCTAAAAGTGAAATATATATATATATATATATATTTTGTACTTCCCAGGAGAATTCACATGTGAATCACTTGAACAACTCAAGTTTTATTCCATCTTCAACGAAAGGGAAAACAAAGATTGGTTGTTCTATTGGAAAAGAAAATTGGTTTAATCAACCGGTATGTTGTATTAATCATTGTTTATCTGTTGATAAAAATCGGTTAGAGCATTATACACTAAATTATCGCTGATATTTTTTAGTTCCTCACCCTCGGCCTCACTCTCACCCTTAGCCTTCTCTCTCACGCATTGCATTTAAACCATACCATCATCGAGTTGAATTGTTGTGTTGTGGTATTATTATGAATTTGATTTTAAAATTAATGCTTTTTGGACATAATAACCTAATGCCTTATTTTGGTTAGAGCGATATACACTATATTGTTTGTGATATACACATCTCTCTCACGCATATTACCACGACTCTATTCTTACATGAATTTGATTTTGGACTGCTTAACATATTGTCCAAATTATGTAATGGTTTCTTTAGTCATTCTTACATATTATAGATTCTTATTTAATTTTCTTAATTTTTTGTTCTGTCATAAATTTAACTTATTCAACACATCACTTCCTATTTTAGACTCCGTCAAATTTCGCTTCTCTAAAATTAAGGCCCAACGCTACCAGACGTGAACGAAATCGCATTGATAGTAGTGTATGTCGCGACGTAAGTATTATCACACAATACAAGACGTCGAGAAAAGAAAGCAATCTGGGAATTACACTCAACCTCTACCCAAAGACACCACCCAAGTCCAACTTTCTAACATGGTTATCTGTAGGTCCCCTCGCGATTCGCTTACTCAACAGTGCAATGTCGAGGTACATTTATTGTCATTTACTAACTATCTGCAACGCCTAAAATGAATGTGTATTTATAAGGGAAACACAAATTATTAGCAATCATAATGCACCTTCAACTTCGAAAGTATGTCACACGCCCACTAATTGTCGAAAAAATGGAAAAGAAAATATGTCTACCTCTTTGGTAAGTTTTTTGATTAAGTTGTAATATATTGTCTTTTTCCCCGTTGGATAGTTCAGACAGGAAAATGCTTGGGTGATTTACACTCCCCACAAACAAGTTATGTCATGTTTTTGCAAGACCGACTCCATCAGACCGAAAGCCACTATCGCACACCTTCCCACAAAAAGGTCGCGACAAATAATTTGGAATGCTATCTAACACCTACAATTGCGTCTCACCCAATTTTTATTCCAATCGACTTTTGCTTTCTATTCTCACTTGCTCAGTGCGACCTTTATCCTCGCCAAATTTAGAGATGACTTTTGCTCAATATGAAGTTGTCCCCGATGTAGAACCGCATTCTCATCAAACTAACGATAATGTCCTTCGACGTCGTCTCGCATTCGGGCAGATCTAACAATGTATGTATATTCTACATAGTTTATTAGTTATTTACTATTTTCTTACTTCTCATATTTGTGTACATATTATTTTTTATTTGTAGATTCCCACCGTAACCCTTTAGCGATGTCGATTTGTATGTTTAGTGATATTGAAATGAATATTATTGTCCCCATCAATAATGAGCGTCATTTTCTAGCCTATGAATATTCAAAGTGTCCTTATTGTTCAAATTTTTTACATGGCGGGATGAACGATTGTCTCGCATGTGGATTGTCTAATCCAAGATTGAACATGTTGTCTACAAGGCAAAATTAAGTTTACGGAACTCATTGCACCCCACCTCCTATTCGTGCATCAGACGATAGCCATGATGGTCAAGCAAAATAATTTAAATTTCAAGATATTAGGGGGAACAACAACGCAATTAATGCTTTCACGAGCTTGGGTGCTAAGCTTGATGATGATTACTCAACTCAAGAGGGCCAACATCATTCACTATCTATGGAGAATTACGACATCGCATCGGGTCATTGTTACCCCCGGATGGTCGCAAGACCCATCTCCGTCGGTTGTACATATATGACCCAACCAACGCATTGAATATCTTGTGTATGCAGAATAATAACTTATGTCGAGATGTCCTCCATACTATACAAAATTGTTTGTTGTCACCAATCATTTTGCTTCAAAGTACAAACGCGTGCCCATGAAATACTAATCGAGTCGAATCTTCGGATCATGATTTACGTGTTTCACCTTCATTACACCTCATCAACCGATAGGCATTCCAGACAATCTTCCAACCACGGATGAAATAGTTGTGATTTTTCCCAGTGATGGTAGTGAGAGTAGTGGTACGCGGATATTGTTCTCGCACCTAAAAGGAGATAATAGAGCCCGAGAGCGGATCAATGAGTGTCATCTCAAGATATTTACCATTACACTATGTACTTGTATTCCCTCTTGGTGAGCTTGGTTGGGAACTCGTCTACGATAAGTGGAACTCCGAACAAAATGATTTTTGCAGTAGTGAAGGATGACATGATAGATGCAATTTTACAAATTTATCGTGATGTTTCAACGCCCCACCGAGTATTCGGACGATTCTTAGAGGAGGAAAGTTATTTCAAGAGTTTATAGTAGATGCTTGGGCATCAACGGAGCAAAACAGGTTGTCTTACATCAGACTCAATCAGGATAAGTTGTGTCGTGAGATTTATGCAAATTTATGTGACGGTAGTGTTGATGAGTTGGGCCCCGATCAGATCGGAAAACGCTTTGTTCTGCCATCGTCCTTTATTGGGAGTGTACGTAACATGAGCCAAATTTTTCATGACTCTATGGCCATTACAAGGTACCACCAACACCCTGACATCTTTTCTCACTATGACTACCCAAACCAAAATGGCCGAAATAACAAATGCTTTACTAGAACACCAAACCTCTTTGGATCGTCCGCACATAGTTTCCCATGTATTTGAGTTAAAAGCAGGCGTGCCCTAATGCATGAGGTAAAAAATGAACAGATTTTTGGTCGAAAAGTTGCTCATGTATTCACCATTGAGTTCGAAAAACGAGGGTTACCACATATGCATGCTTTATTCTTTCTTCATGGCCCTGACAAGATTCAGACAACTGCACAAGTGGATCGGTTAGTTAGTGCTGAATTCCCAGATCCTTCCACTGATCCAACTCTTTACGAAACAATCAAGAGTTGTATGGTTCATGGTCCCTGTGGTTCTCAAAACCCTTATTCAACTTGCATGGTTAACGGTGCATGCCGGTTCCATTATCCAAAAGCCTTTGTAGATTCGACTACTATGGATGAACATGGGTACCCTGTTTACCGTCGTCGCCGTAATGGCCAGTATTACACCACCAGAGGGCATACATTTGATAATCGAGACGTTGTACCTTACAATCCACACCTATCAAGAAAGTTCAACTGTCATATAAATGTGGAGGTCTGTGCAGGAATGAGGTGCGTCAAATATATCCACAAGTACATTTACAAAGGTCATGACCGCACAACTATGGTTTTAGAGGGACCAGATGGAAATAATGAGATAAAACAATACCTTGATACAAGGTATATTGGACCGACAGAGGCTGCATGGCGACTCTTCGGTTATCCTCTTCATGAAGAAATTTCTTCGGTTGTACGACTAGATCTACATTTACCTGGGATGCATCAAGTTGTTTACGATCCTACTAAAACACTTGAAACAATAAGACTTAGGTCTAGGAGTCAAATCACAACTCTGACTGGATTTTTTGACTGTTGTTCTTCAAATGATGTTGCACGTGCCTACACATACCAAGAATTTCCCCAACATTTCATTTGGAACAAAGGTCGGAAGATTTGGACTCCGAGACAGAGTGGGTTTGCAATTGGCAGATTATACTTTGCTACGCCCAATTCTGGGGAGCGATTTTACCTTCGATTGTTATTAATAGCGGTTGCGGAGGATCGCGTGCTTTTTCGACGGTCTCATTTACATCGATCAATCGGTGTGTTTCATGATAGTTTTAAATCAGCGTGTGTAGCTATGGGGCTCCTAGAAGATGATGCAGAGTGGGTACAATGCCTCCAGGAGGCTTCAACCATGAATACGGGATACCAGTTACGGAGACTATTTTGCATCATTCTGGTAGAATGCTCCCCAATACAGCCATGCACTCTGTGGAATCAATTCTCCGTTCATATATGTGATGATCTTCGTCACAATCTACAAACAACTTTTGGCATATACGATCCAACACAGTCTCAAATCGAAGATTATGGTTTATATTTGATTGATCAATTGCTACATGAATCTGGCAAAAAATTAGATGACTTCCCACCTATGCCACACCCTGTTCAAATTGGAGTTCTGTTTCAGGTAATAGATTGTTGATCGATCATATGCAACTTGAAATGAAGCTAATCAACTGAATGACCTTTTGAATATTGATGTTTTAAATAATGCTCAACGACGGCTTTATGATCTTTATCACTATCTCCGCTCAAAAATGGGAAAATGTTTTTCTTCAGTGGAGGTGCAGGAACTGGGAAAACCTTTTTGTACAACACCATCACCACTAAAATGCGCAGCGAGGGTCGTATCGTCGTTACAGGTGCTTCATCAGGAATTGCATCGTTGTTGTTATTAGGCGGTCGGACAGCTCATTCTACATTTTGCATTCCATTCGATATCATAGAAAGCTCGATATGTGGTTTCAAAGATAAACAATCACCGCATCGGGAATTATTTAGGGAGGCTCGCTTGATAATATGGGACGAAGTTCCCACGCAAAGATCGACATGGTGTTGAGGCGATTGATCGCACACTTCGTGACGTCCGTGATGATAACCGACCATTCGGTGGTATCACGATTGTGTTTGGCGGGGATTTCGGACAAATACTACCGGTGATACCTAAGGGTCGTCGAGAACAAATTGTTGGTGCATCTTTAAGACGTTCGCAATGTGGGCGAGTGTGTGCGTATTGACTTTGAGCATAAAACATGCGTTCGAATAAGAATCATCCCGCAAATTCTTCTCACGCATCCTTCTTGGAAGAGGTGATTTATATTACAGATTATTTATTTAATTATTCATTTATATGTACTGATATGTTTCACATCATACTTAGATTGGGATCAGTACGCAAGATACTGTGTAACTTCCTCCAACGATACACAGGTGTCGAACTCTGCATGAACTAATTTCCAGAGTTTATCCACAACTAGATGTGCTCAGTGTGGTAACCCCATCCTACTCAACTGAGCGCACAATTCTTTCTGCTCGGAATGATGATGTCTGCACCATCAATGATGCTGCTCTACAAATTTATCCTGGCAAGACGTATACCTACTTGGCAGCTGACAAGGTGTCAGATGGGGACGAACTCTGTCATTCTACCACTAATCAATATCCAAGTGAGTTTCTAAATTCTCTAAACCCGCCAGGTTTACCGCCTTTCAAGTTGGAGCTAAAGGTCGGGTGCCCCATCATATTATTGAGGAATATAGCCCCGAAAGATAGACTCTATAACGGGACTAGACTAATGGTTGTCAAGTGCGCATCGCGGGTTATTGAGGCTAGAATTCTAACTGGTGACAAATCTTCGAATCTGTGTTTCATTCCGCGGATATCATTATCACCGTCGTCCAAAGATTTACCATTTCAAATGACTAGACGCCAATTCCCAGTACGCTTAACATATGCTATGACAATCAATAAGTCGCAAAGGCTACCAGTCAAATTTGTTGGTGTAGATCTCACTATTGTCAGATTCAAATACACTCACACCAGATGTGGCCATGTCTCAAGTGCGCGTTACGATGATCGTGTCCTGTCTCCTCCTAATGGATCATCTACCACGACAAATATCGTATATCCGGAGGTGTTGTTGGACTCGGTGTAAATATTACTACCTTTTTTAATGTTTTGCAACTTAGGTCAGGTAATCGGTTCATGACTTTTGTTACGTTCTAAACAATCAACAAACTTCTTTCTTGATTTGAAATGCTCTTCATTTGTTAGTTTTAATGTATGACGTACTTTAGTCTACTCTTTTAGTAATCTTGAAATTAGGATTTTTTTATTAACATTTTTCCTACCCAATATCAAAATTCATATCAAAATCAAAACCCTCGAACTAGGATGTTTCTAATTCAAATTTTCAATACCCTAATTTCAAAACTAATTGACAGCACCTAATATTGTCATTTTGAGAGAGATTAAAAACTGAAAAGTACCTGATTAGATTTGCTCTTAGACGTTTGGGAATGGAAAACAATCATGCAAGTCCAATATTACGAAATGTCAGTAGTTATAGCTCTAGGAGATGAGAGAAAGGCGGTATGTTATTAAATAATATTTTGAACATATTTATAGTAACCACTTGAGCCCGAATCAAGTCTCAAATTTACTGTCCCACAAGTACTATTGATATTAACCTTAAATTTTAAGGTCACATTGAGCCCAAGAGTAGCATTTAGTCCTTGAACATGTTGAAACAACCTATCCTAACTTGAGCCATCTTGATTTACTGTTGAAATAAATATTCCCGGAATATAACTTATTTATACTCTTTTTGAAGTGCTTATTTGTGTCTTTTTTTGGTGAGGGTGGTTTTTTTGTGCACTCATTGTCTTATAATATAAAAGAGAAAACAAGAAATTGCGAGTTCTGGAAGTAAAGGAGAAATTATAACCCCACATGAATTATGTCTAAAACTGGAAAATGAACGCCAATGAATCATGATGTACTTTAAAAAAATTTAAGCTATTTACTTTCATATTGAGTTAAGTGAAAATTTGGATCACTTTCATACTTATAGTTTGTTTTTTGGTATACATTTATTTTTGCAGATTAGTATACCTGATTTCTTTTTCATGGAATTTTATTTTTTTCAAGCTTAGCATTAGGTATAGACCGAATCCTAACAATCAATAATAAACATAATGACTAGAAGAAATTGGTCATTTTGATGTTACCTTACTTTTCTTCAGGTTCTGTGGATGTCATTTATATCTTCATCTCCATCATGCTTTCTTTTCTATGATCAAAAGGAAAATAATTTCTTTAATTATGTAAACCAATTAAAATGAGTATCGAAACTTTGTCTTAGGATCCAGAATTCAAACAAAGGCTAAAGCTTTGAACCGAGTCTTAATGGAAAAAAAGCGATTTAACATTCTCATTAATATCGGTTTATTCATATTTCTAAAAAATTACTTGTGTAGATAAAATGGGAGAGAGAAACTTATGACAAGAGTCAAATTGAGTAGTTTGTGTATCATGTTTCTTTTGCTACTCTGCGTAGGGTTTTGCAACCTTTGACTAAAGAATGTGTCGTCGCCAAGCTTTTCTCAAAGCATATGAAGGTTGAGGATCGTGTAGTGATATCTTTTCTCAAAACTTTTATTAGAGACCGAAAATTGTAATAATATATAAGGTGAGGAGGTCTTTCAAAGCGTTGCGTTGTTCATAAAGTAAATATGTGTGCGCTCATTTATTTTTTAGATAATTCATGGTAAAGTAAGAGTTCTTATGTTTCGGATTTACAGTTGTTTTATTTTGACAAACATATTTCGATAATTTTTATATTTTAAATATTTTCAGGTATACATTGAAGGATACTTAGTGTAAGCTGTAAAGTAATGGGTCTTATGCTCAAAATGTTGTTTCTCTATTTCTCTGCATGTTTGTATATTTTTGGTTCCATCTTTTGTAAATTTAATTAATTATACATGGTTATGATGATTTTTGGGTATGGAATAATTGTTTTTTTGGTGGTTTGTATATAGATTGATGATTATAAGTTTTGTAAACAAGTTTAAAATTTTTGGGATATCTATTTTTAAAGGAAACTCTGTCGAATTTTTTTGAAATTATTACCGACTAGCTTGATGTTTTGGTGGTTGGATATGTGTTGATGATTGAGTATGTATTAATTGTTGTGTTGGTATACGTCGTGCCTTTATGTTGTTATATGTACATCATGCACTGGTATTAATCTAATCTAATTTCAAGATGGTTGTTATATGTACATGATGCGTCTATATTTTGTGTCAGTAGGAGATAATTCTCCTCTTAGTAGCATGTGTTTGTTAAGAAAGAGCAGTGCAAGTCCCATATATCACATGTTGTCGCAAAATAACTCTAAATAGCTCGATGTTTTGGTGGTTATATATGTATTGATGATTTACTTTGTATTAATTGTTGTGGTAGTATGTGCCTTTATATAATGTAATATTTTTTAAATTTTAATTTAATTTTTCGTTACGCCGTGTCTTCAGGCACGGGTTATAGCTAGTATATATATATATGGGGGCGGATCAATGACACTAAGTTTTTTACACAATTTTTTACATAATTCTTTGACTCTTGAATTTGAACACTCTTAATAGTTAAGATTAAAGCTGATTTTTAATTTATAATTAAATAAAAATAAAAACAAAGATTATGGTAACATAATAGAGATAGATGAGATAATACATCTTGGGCTTCCTCCATCATGGTGACAGTTTGACAGCTCCAGATTAAAGTTTTAGATGTAAAAAAGATGAAGATGAAAAGCTACATGTTGAAGTTTTGGAAATTTTTGTAGTGGGGTTGATTTAAGTTATGCATAAAATTAGGACCTTCAATTTGAAACCATGGACATTATGGAACTAAATAAAGCTTTGTAGAGTGCCTATTTTTATTAAAAAGTTTCGAAAGAAACTCAAGTGTAAACTTAGAAGTTAAAGTCTTTCCCTCATTTGTAGGTATGGGGATCCTATGATTTCTCCTCTGTACTTCATTTTTTTTAAATAGTGAAAATGACTGAAATTAAGTGAAAGGGAAAGAGACACAGTTGTGCAATTTTACATTTGAAATCAAAGGTATTTTGATAAAATGAAAATTTTATTTTATTAGAAATTGAGAAGTTGATTTGAGAAGCACCACAAGAGTTGATTTTAACTTTTAACTTTTTTATGCATTAATGTATTTGTACTCAACATTTAGCTTTTAGATCTTGTTAACGCCAAGATCTTTCCACGCGTCTCAATCACGTAAGACGCGTCTATATCCTGCACATTAAACACGACAACACCAAAAGTTTGACGACTTCGACCGTCGGGGGATAGCTCCGTCGTGAGAGTCAGTACAGGCAATCACAAGGTTAACAATGAAGGATAAAATATCTAGTGTATTGAGAGAGATAAAATTATCAGTTATGTGTGTGTACGTGTACCTTTTGCTTGAAGACTTCCTTGCTATGTTATACTCTCAAACCCGGTTTACCGTGCCACCTACTATCGTCAGACACAGCCCCCCACTCCTCAATGATCTTTGCCGACTACATGCAGGCTGTCACCTTTTTCCTGAACTGTTTATGCCGCCAGCCGGTTATAATCCCATCCACATTAATGATCTGCAGACTTTTTTGGTCAACAACTCTCATTTGTCATCATTACAAGTCAAAGATGGAGATATTAAAATATCTAATGGGTCAACCCACTGACCCGACCCGATCTTGTAAGGGCCCAATAGGAATGAGATGATGACTAGGTCTAATAACTTTGGGACCCAATAGTGAAAACCCAATGGATTAACCAAATAAGTAGGCCCAATCCATTCGGCCCAACAGGAGAAATATCATGACCCAATATTGCCCCCTAGTTTTTTATTAAACAGGATATATATATTTAATAGAAAACTATAAATGGTCAATGATATTATAGAATTTACTAAAGGCCCATAATGAAAGATAATTGAAATGTACCCGGTGTGATCCATAAGACGAAACAGAAAGTGACCGGAGGTCCAACGTGAAAGGCCCAATTTTGAAAAAAGCTTGAGGCTTAATCCGGACGCTACCCATTAAAATTCTAAATCATTACCAGCATTTAATGTGCCGCCCTCGTGTACTGTGTAACCGTCGGTATAAAAGGTAATTTCCCCCAATTTTGACAGTTTTACCTGCCAATTTGAAATTTCAGACTCTTGAGCTTTCTTCTTCTCTCTCGAGCTCTTTTGTATTCTCTGCAACCTAACAACAATGGCTTCCCAAGATTCTGAACAAGGTTCGCCTCTTCTAGTGACACCGATTAATGTCGTTCCCCCAAACCCAAGCCCCAACAAGGGAGCCTCGAGCTCTAATCCCAAAGGTACGAAATCCAGCAAGAACCCGCCTCCAAAAACCCCCCCAACTCCTTCTGAATTCTTCAGAAGTAAGGAGCGTTTCTCACATGCCAATACCCCCTCTAATATAACAGAGATGGGGTTAAGGAACATCCGAACTAGATACTCCATTCCTGACACCCATTAGGTAAGAGTTCCAAGGGCCGAAGAGAAGATGTATCAACGACCGGAAGGATGGACGGCTGTTCCTGTGACTATTCTGGAGAAGGGAATCCGGTTTCCTCTTCACGCATTCATAATAACCCTCCTAGGGTTTATTGGCGTCGGGGTCGCCCAATTGGTACCAAACTCCTACATCCATATTCTGGCCTTCATCGCATTCTGCCATGAAGTCGGGGAAGAGCCCACTCTCGATTTCTTCTTCATTGTCTATAAGGTCAGCCAATCTCGAGAAAAGGATTTTAAAGTTCTGGGAAAACATTCTTCGAAGGTAGGAGAGAAATTTGACAGACGCTCTTTGGTTTCCACCCCGTCTAGTAACAAAGGATGGCACAAAGGGTGGTTCTTCGTCAAGGGACCGAAAATTGCCTCTCTGCCGAACTGGGCCACGAATGACGTAGTTTCTGCCGACTTCGGTGACATCCCAGAAGAACGCGTGAGTGAAATGATAGAACTGTTTGAGAACTTTCCGTCAAAAGAATGGAACTACTTGCTTCTTACCAAGCAAGCCTGGTTGTATGAACACAAGTGTAAGCTCTGATATATTCGACTGCACAATTATTTGGAATTTTTCAATGATATAGATTTTGACATGTGACTTTTCTGCCTTTTGTAGTATCTTTGATTAAGCCGTCTTCGATAGACGTAAGAGATTTGGAGGATTTCCTAGCTGGAAAATCGGTGGAAGCCACTGTCGAACCTCCACAACTAGAAGCTCCAGAAACTGAAAATAACCCGACTAATGAAACCCATACAGTTGAACCCCAAACAGATGAGCCCGAAGCCGATGATCATCTTCAACCGGAGGAAAATCTTCAACCACGTCAAAAGAAAAGGGCCATTCGAAAATCCAGGTCCAAACCAACAACTGAACCCGAATCCACCGCCCCAGAAACTGAGACCATTACAGAAACTGTGCCCGTTACCAAACCAGCCCCCCCTCGAGGAGGTTTACTCGATCTACCCGTTTATGATCGGAAAAACCTTCTTCGAGTTAAGAAATTAAAAACCAAAGTCACCCCTTTGACCGCTGACGAGCTTAGAGTGCCTTCGTTGTCATATAATCCACCTTTTGTACCCCCTGCAGAAATACAAGTTTCTGACGATGAGGAGCAGATCGATGTTGTTCCAGCACTATCTAGGAAAAGAAAACATCCTTCTGAGAGCCACTGTAAATCCATGAAATCCGGTCTATCTTCACACCCGGATTTCGTGCGTCACTAGTACATCATTTATCCAACATACATCATTATATACTGAAATATAACAACATACACTCTCAAATCCCATGTTCTAAAAACCTTATAGCTTTTCTCATTACAAATAATGATAATTACAATATTCTTTACATCTTGCACTAGTGACTTTTATCCGCCACCAAGGATACATAATCGTTCATTAAACTATTCTATAGTTTAATTCTCATTTTTCTACATTACAAGTCTTCACTTGATCTTCTCGCTCATTCCCATTCTGAATGACACTTCATCTGGATACCGACAGCTTGATCTATACGGGTCCTTAAGTTCTTCTAACATCGTTCGCTGAAAATGTTTTTCATTTAAAGCAAGTGTGAGCATTCAATTGCCCAGCAAGTCTTAACAGTTGAACAAACAACTTTGAGAGTTTAACATTCCTTTGAAACTTCGATAACCGAACAAAGGTTATTAAGCAGCTTGAACAATAGGAATAATCTTGATTCCTATCATTTTAAAACATTAGTCACATTCACTTTGAAATACTTTCATTCTCTACTATCTTTCATACACATTATGTCTGGCTAGAATCAATAACACAGACTTAACAATAACGGTTCATATATAAATAGAACATTCTCTTATTGAAAAGTTCAATCACAGAACAGTTCATATCATAGAAACACTGAAGTGTTCACATTATGGCACAAGGCCTCATACGTTCTACCACCTTGTACAAATATCACACATTCAAGACGTATGTACAGAACTTCTCAAGTTCAAAGATCTAAGAAGTTTAAGAAACTAGCATTCATTTAAAATATGAATGAAGTTAGGAAACTTGCCTTACACATGCCTATAGCTTTTATTTGAATCGCTTTCATTCCATTCCCTATAACACATAAGGAAATAACACATACACCAATTAGTCATATACTTGACTTACGTATTGGTTTACTTAACTTTACTTCTTAAGGTTCGTGTTCTTGCAATCTAAGTTTATGCGACCAACTTTCATTACCATTCTATGGCTTCATGACATACGGAGATGTCTTACTCAAAACGTTCTTCATCTTTGATGATTTACATTCTTATCTTCTTCTTATAACTTCTCTAGACTCAAGACACATCGCTTCTCTGCTTTGGTAGTCCATATGGTACTACGAGTGGTTTCCACAAACAACCAACAAACAAGTTTCCGTCTCATCTACACCGCCATCACACGGTGTGTTAGATCGATTGCTAGTTTCAGATATATACCTTCGCCTCGAAGGAATTGTTCATTTCGGCTCCCATATGTCAACCATCAAAGGTTACGATTGTACCACAACCTAACTTATCTTAACTTATACGAACTATTAAATATAATGTTCGTTAAGTCAATTTCTTATTCCTTATGGCTTTCTGACAATTAAATGTCATACCTCCGGATTCATTTTTATCCGACTCACATTCGGCTTTCATTAATCTTATTACCATTCGATACGGCTTTCTTGATACCATTCGTATCTTACTTACTACTTTCATCAACGTCTAAGTCATACAACTAGGGTATACTTAGAACATTCGTCCAACGCAAATACGATTCACAAGGATCGTTTACGTATTCAACGTTCACGTTGCTCGTCTCTTAATCTCTCATTCAACCTTTACTCAAGGTTTTAATCACTTTCGATCGTTATCCATCCCATGAACCCCATGTTCATTATTCTTTCTTAATGTCAAAGCCATACTGATCGTTGTATGCTAAGACCGATCGTTCATTGCAACAACGTTGCGTTCATAGCATCTATACGCTTTACATTCATCTCTCATTACCATGTCATAACATCGAAATGTTATACATTACTATAAATCCATCAACGCCTAAGGAATCACCATCATAAAGAATCCTCACGTTCGATTCATTGCATTACTACGGTCCCCCCGGCCATCGGTCTCAGAACCCGTAATTACATTCTTTTAATCTCGTTTAATCTTTCCGTTCAACCTTCATTAAAGGTTTAAAACACTCGATTAAGTGTTACATTAGTTGAACTACATGTTCATATCTCTTTCTTGCACATCCACCAGAAATTGAGCAGTAAAAATTCTCATTTCTGGCATTGCTCAGATCTTGCTTGCCATGGCGGCCACTCAAGATTAAGACTCGTGTTGCATGCGCATGAGAAAGTTAGTAAAGACGTGACCACCCTTTGGCCTGGCGCTGCAACGCCACCATTCTAGGCATGACTGGCGCCGCGGCGCCAAGACTTTCTTCCCGAAAATTTTTTCTAAGTCTTTGGTCGTTCTGAGACGCGTACTTCGAAATCTCATAACTTCTTCGTTATAACTCAAAACGAGATTGTTCCAAAGCCATTTTCTTCGTTATTTAACGTAATTCGATTACCCCCAGACAGAACTTTGTTCTGAATCCGTTAACATACCATTCAATTGGCTTAATCTTCACCCTTCGTTCATTTTAATGTTTTTAACGTTCTTCGTTCGTTCATCCGTAATTCGGTCATCCGAACTCGGAACTCGTTCGTTCTTGAGTCTACGACTCACGTTTTATACGTTCTCTTACATTCTTATGAAACCATACACGTTTGGGTTCATTTACTAACTTTCAAATTCTCGATCTTCTTTTACGAAATTTTCGCCATAACTTCGTTATAGCTCAATTCTAATCCGTTCTTCAAGAACGTTTCCAACGTTCCTAACCAAGCAATAAGCATCTAACTTATACACGATGGTTTTAAACTTGTCCATCAACAACAATTATACTACGATGGTTTTAAATTTGTCCATCAACAATTACACTACGATGGTTTTAAATTTGTCCATCAACAACATTCTTCGCGTGTTCTTCGCGATCTTCGTGTTCTTCGTTCGTTCTTCATTTTTAATCGATATTTTGGATTACAATTTCACTTTTACTTGGAATTTGATGTTATAGAACATCATTCCTTACTTATTTGACCTACTCATTCGTAAGATTCATTCGGATCGCTCAAAATCCTTACGAATCTTATACTTCCTTAAGAAATTTATAAACTAAATTTCTAATTCTTATTTCTTCGTTTTGCTATGAATTCAACTATATGAATTCATTATTAACATTATCTACTTCTTATCTTTATTAAGTTATGTATTGAACATATTAAACTTAAAGAAAATTAGAAGAAACTAGGATTCGGATTACCGTTCATCCTTAAATTCCTTCCGTCGGACAAAGATTGCTCACGAGCCAACTTTTCCTCTTTCTTCTCCCTTTCATCTTCCATCTGAACTCTCTCTATTTCTCTCTCAAATGATAGGATTTTCAAAATTCCATTCAAATGAGATTAAGCTTCCTATTTATAGATTTTCAAGGCTAGGGGCATTTTGGTCTTTTCATACCCTAACCTCCTTACTATTCATTACTTAAGGACTAAGTTAACTTAGCCCTCAAGTTTGCTTAGCCCTTAAGTTTCGTAGTTCCGTCTTTCGGGTTTCGTTCGATAGTTTTAAAAACTGCGATTCTCGGAATCCAAATATTTTTGGATATTTCGTCTTTCCTTTACCGATTAACTTTTACGTATTCTTTGAATTTTCAAAAAACTGAAAAACACTTTTTGATGTTAAGCGTTTTCCTTCACGTTTTCCCCTAACGTAGCTAAACAAGTGAAAAGTACATAACAGTACTTTTCGTCGTTTTTATTTTATTCGATTTCTGCACGTTTTCTGAGAAAAACTTTTATCGGCTTACTTAACTTTTCACGATATATTATCGTCAAATCTTTCGACGAAATGTCATTTCGAAATACCGAACTCTCGAAAAGGCTTAGGTTATTCAAACCCTAACCCTTAGGTTTCGTCGGGTGAATAGTTCCTATTTCGTCTTTTTTCCCAAAAATATTTTTGTTCCCGAAAATTTTTTATATTCATCTTGAAAATTCCTACTCTTTTAGTCTAGCTCGTAGCCAGAATTCTCCCGATTAATAATCATTCTAGGTTATAGAACGATTAATAAACACATAGCACATAATAGTATTGATAAAAATTCATTTTATTAATAACTAGTTCTTAAAATCTTAATTTCTGGACAATCCGGATTTCTAGGTTGTCACAGCCACCCAAGTACAGCGTCTGCTCCATCACCAATTCGTAACCCCACTCCAGTCCGATCTCCCTCTCCTGAGAATATATATATATGGACCTTCACCACCACCCCCGTGACCAAATCATGCCATCTCCTCCAAGACCTTCATCCCACGAGTTTCAGAATGATGCAACGGGAACACCGACCATGTGGCCTCGGTTCAACGCTAATTTCCCATTTCAGCTCTTTGATACCTTCGTTCGGGAAACCGACGATCATCGATTCGGTAATAGTTCGAACGGGGATCTGCTTGATGAAGGCATGAGCTATTTGGCGAAGGTAAATGACAATTTTCTTGGTTTATACACTTCTATCCGTGCTTAAGTATCTAAAATTGATTGAATATTGCTTGAATATGCAGGCAAATGATGTTTTCGGACGCTTATGTCCTAGACACGTAAACGCTGAGGCCGAAGAAGAGGCTATGAGGAGCAATAACAACATGCTGAAGGCGACGTTGGCTCGGGAGAGAAGTCAATATGAAAGTGTTCTTCACACTGACGAGGGTCTTCGGAGAGAGTTGGCTCAAGTCAAAGAGGGCCTGAAGGCGTCTGATGACGAACGGAAGGTAACTGAAGAGGAACTAAAGGTGACCAAGGTTAGCCAGCAATCTCTGACTGATATGAACGTCGGCCTGGTTGAAGAGAATTTGGTTCTGAAGACCAAAAATGAAGAACTCGCCACAGCCAATCGAAGCTTGGCGATACAACTTGGTGAAGTTCAGGCAAAGGCTCGGGATGATAAGGAAGCACATAGGGCCAAACGTCGTAAACTTCATTTCAAGATAAAAGCGCCTCGAGCGAGGTCCTCCTTCGATCAAGAGTGCGTGAAAGCAGACATCTGACGGAATATAGGGCATCCGATGAGCTCAATGCAGAAATCCTGAAGATTTATTCGGAAGGTTATGAAGTCTGCAGGGATCGAGGCAAAGAGAAGCTGGTTGCAGCTCAATTAGACCCAACCCTTCTTGACTCCGAAGACGAGAGTGGTGCTTGAATATGTTTTTTCTGCTTTTTAATGTTAGGATTTATGTAAAGAACTTTTTGTGTATGTAGTTGTTTAACTATTAATGAAATTTTTTATTTTCCATATCATGACTTCTGAATAATTCGTTTCTTGTCAATAATTCAACATTAATGAACTTGAATATACTTAACTTAGATTATGAATCGGGCAAGTCATATAACAGTTAAGTTAAGAAATGATATGAACTGAATTTAATGAAATGAACTGAATGAACCGAACTCAACACTTGAACAAAATGAAGTAATGCATACTTATCATTACCGAAGTGTGAAATAGATTAGGCATAAGGTGAATTCGGCTGATCCTCCTTGCACCATCGGGATCTTGTTTACCACTGGGGGTAAAACAAGTATATAAGGACATTTGTTTACCACTCGCGGTAGAACAATTTTATAAGGACCATGGAATTTTTTTACTACTCGCGGTAAAACAAATTCATAAGGACACACCTGACAATAAGGCTGCCATCGAATGGCCAGCGAGTCCGACCGAACCTCCTTACTTCGGTGCATTTTGTTTACCACTCGCGGTAAAGAAAAATTAAAAGGACTATGGAATTTGTTTACCATTCACGGTAAATCAAATCCATGAGGACACTCCTGCCGAAAAGGCTACCATCGAATGGTCAGCAAGTCCACCCCGTCCTCCTTACACCGATGAAATTTGCCTACCACGAAGGGCCTGACAAATTCATAAGGACCACCTGTCAAAAAGGCTACCATCGAATGGTCAGCGAGTCCCCCTCGTCCTCCTTACACCACTGTGATTTTAGGACCAATAGGAAGAAGATCAATTGGAAAAAAGTGAATCTTTTATTGATGATGATCTGACATTTACAGACTTCCGATAAACTGATTCGATCTCTACTGAAAATATTTCCGAAGCCTGCCAACATGCCAAGTGTTCTTGATCTCGGATCCGTCCAATGCCTTTAACTGATAAGTCCCGGGCTTCGGTACTTCAATTACTTCATACGGTCCTTCCCAGTTCGGCATCAGCTTTTCCATGTTCTGAGGCGTAGATGCTTTGACTTCTCTGAGGACGAAGTCCCCTACTTCAAATCTACGGAGCTTAACCCCTTTGTTCTAATGCTTGGCTACTCTCCGTTGATAAGCTGCTAACTTGATAAAAGCCACCTCTCTGACTTCTTCCAACAAATCCAAGTTGACCTTCAGTCCTTCATCGTTGTAGATCTCTTTAAACTGACTAACCCGAAGACTTGGAGATCCAATTTCAACTGGGACTAAGGTATCAATACCATAGGCCAATCTGATATATTATTTAATATATTATTTAATAATAATTTTAATAAGTAATATAAAAAGATAATATCTAAATGTATTTATGACACTTGGTTTGTTCTTAGGAATATATGCTTTTTAAATTGGATCATCCTTACATACCAAAAAATCAAGTTGAAACTTAACTTTGATGCACAATTAACTGTTGAACCAATTTTTTTTTTGAAAGCCCCACTTTTTGGGGAATATAACAGAATTTCATAATTAAGTATATCATCACTATTACAATATCAAAAATCAATCAAACATTATTACTGGAGGAAGAAATAAATTCACAAACAAGTCTCACATAAAGAATAAATAACTTTCCATAATAAAAGAAATAAACTCTCAAATGAGAGCAGATCCTTTGTCCCCAATTTTTTTGTTCCCCTTGTGTCCTCCACTTAAATTTTGACACATATCCTTTTATTTAATTTTAAAATTAATTAGTGTTAAGTAAGAGATTAGGTATCAAAATTTAAGTGGAGGGACACAAGGAGACAGAGGATCTGCTTCACTCTCGAACATGATATCTAAATATTACATTATATCAGTGTTAACCATTCAAGCTTTGTTCAAGTTTAACCCTTAAACCAAAGCTTGAATAGTAAAATATCGGCCCGACTTACATGTTCCTCAAAATTAAAGTTCTCGTTAAGATTGGAAATTTGGAATGGATCAACTAGGACCCAAGGTAGCCCAAAAATTGATGTATAATGCTCTGTATTTTTTCTTCTTCAACTTCCTTTAAAAAAGTAAAATAAAATTTGTGGGAATATTAATGCATCAAAACTAGAGGGAAACAGAGTTTGAACTTGGTTTCACATAAAGAGTCTCATTTTGATTTTTTGAAATTAATTTGCGAAACAAAATTAATATAATTCATGTTAACTTTGAAATCAATAATTTTGTAGTTAGTTGTTTTAGATAGTTTATAATAATTATGATTTGATTATTTAAAATCAAAATAATTCATATCAATTTATGGATCAAGTAACAAGCAAGTATGTAGAAGCCCAAATCTCCAATGAAATCCAGCCACCAGTTGGAGGAGCTATTAATGGATCAACCTGAATTAGGTCTGGACCAACCAGGCATAATGTTTGGACTTTTTGAAATCAAATGCGCGATATCTGTTAACAAAGAAGTTACAAAAATGCCAAACACAAGAAATAAAGCAAGTACAATAGCCTTGTGAGTTGTGACCATAACAATCACATATTCTCATCAGTTAATAGGAAACTATACATTAACATGTCTCTAATTTCACCTTTGTTAAACCCATATTTCTTCATCAACCCCTCTCTTTTAAACCCAACTTTCTCCAATACCCTTATAGACCCTTTATTTTCTTCCTCCACCAAAGCTTCTAGCCTCACCAAATATGGGAATTTCTTCAACACATCATTTATGGCCATCTTCATTGCAATGGTGGCTATGCCAAGCCCCCAAAACTCTGCACTTAGCGCGTACCCGATACGCGCTCTGTGCCGATCATTTTCGGTTTCCGGCTTGATGGAGACGTATCCGATGCACCTTTCATCCAAGCAAATGGAATGGCGCCACGGGTGCTGTATGGCAACCTCTTGAATATATTTCAATGCTTCTTGTCTAGAGGTAATGGAGTTCCATCTTAGGTATTGTGTTACTCTATCATCACTAGCCCATTTCAAGAAATCATCAGCATCAGAAATGTTGAAGGGCCTTAGAGAGATTCTTGATGAGTCCATTAGAGATCATAAAGAAATGGGAATTGAATTAATGAACTTAAGGGGTTGACATGTTGGTTAAGCAGGTTTGCTCCCTTCCTTCAAGCTATCTTATTTCAAGTGGGCATATATAAAGCATTTGAGACCATACAACATGGCAAAAGTTTTGCCAAATGGCCATATTTTTGACCACACCATGTGCCAAATTTATGCACGGATCTAATCTTGCATCGTGTTGCAACTTCTACTATAGTGGAGTCATATGCCAAATTCTGACAAAAGTGAAGTCATATTTTCAGGCTGCCAGCAGCCGACATTGACCAGAGCCGGCCCTGGCCCAGGTCTACCAGGGCGACTGCCCAGGGCTCAAAGTTGAAGAGGGCTCAATTTTTTAAAAAAATTATGTATATATGTGTATACAAGAATAAAAAAATAATTATAAAATATAATATAAAACAAATCAATAAATATGGAAAATCAAAATAGAATCTTAGCCATAAAAAAAGGAAAAACCCTTCAACCCTCTCAGTTCATAACGCAACACAAGTAATTTTTTTTTCCGACAATTCTCCTTTTTCTCCTTTTCTCCATCAAAGTTGGAAAATAAATTATCTACCAGCTAAACCAGTGCCTTTCTTTGAAGATAATTTTTTTTAAGATATATATATAATCTAGATACAGTAAACCTCTATTTAGGAATAGACTTGGGATCAAATTATTTGTATTCTAATTGAGAGGTTATTACTAAATAAAAGTATTGGTACAAAATATTTTTCGAACACCCAAAAATATCCACTTTAACAAAAATATAGATTTTATAACAAAAATTAAAGAAAACATAAATTATTTAGATTTTCAAACTAGGAAAATGTGGTCTTTTATAGGAAATGTAGTCTTTTATAGGAAAATGTAGTTCTTTATATGAAATGTAGTCTTTTATAGAAAATGTACTTTTTTAAAATTAATATTGTTTCTCATATATATATATATAATTATTACTATATAAAGGTATAGTTTCTCAATACGGGATTTAAAAAGTCTATAATATATTACAATTTAGAGGTTATTTCTATTTATAACTGGCCTGCCCAAATTGGGACCAAATTTTTTTATAATATTGTAGAGATAATTCTTATATAGAGTATTCTTAAATAGGGGTTTTACTGTATATAAATTTTGTAAATTGTAATATATATTTTTGTTAACTTTTTCTTATTTATTATTTAATTCAACAGAAAACTTGATTGAAATTCTTGTTCTTCGTTTTTAATACAATGTTTACAATTCGGGATACTCTTTTTCCTTTGTTTGGGGTTTTGTCCCATTAAATTTTTTCCAAATAAATTTTTTAACGAGGCCCCATAGTGTTTTTACTTATCTTTTGTAAATTCTTATAATTTTAATAAAATTAATTAATTGATAATTTATTTATTTTTTTGTTTAATTTATATAAAGGGGCACATTTCAAATTTTTTACCCTAGACCTTACAAAACCCAAGACCGGATCTGACATTAACTAGTGTCACCACCTTATCTCTAACCTCACCTTTGTTGAAGGTGTACTTCCTCAACAGACCTTCCCGGCCTAAGGAACCCAAGTTTCTCCAATACCCTTTGAGACGCCTTAATTATTCTCAGCTTCTACAAAACCTTGCAGCCTTAACACACGTGGAAACTCTTTAAAAGCTTCAACAATGGCCATCTTTAAAGCTCTAGTTGCTATTAATTCCTTGTCCCCAGTACTTGGCAGCTACAGCATATCCAATATCTGCCCTACATCGATCATTACCAGACAATGGTTATACGATAAGGTATCCGATTGAACCATTATCTAAACATATGGATCTAGCTACAAAAAGTGTGTGGAATACAAGATTCCTGAATGTAGGTCAATGCTTCGTCCTTCGATGTGAAGGTCTGCCACCGGGTGAATCGAGTCACTTTGTCATCCCCAGCATAGTCATCGACATCCGAGATTTTGTATGGACGAATTGTGATTTCTGATGAGCCAACTTCCATTTTCTCAGCAGAATGATTTATTAGCAGTTCTTATAGAAAAAGATGAACATTTTTATATAAATAAAAAATAAAAAATTTGCCATATTACCCTTGTGGTGACAAAGTTGAAAAAATTGTATCATTTTATGATATTATTATTATTGAAAAAAGAACTTATTTTATTAAATAAAAAAATGACAAAAACAAGAATCATTTGTAAAACAGATGTAGTATTATTTATATACAAATTGAGGGTTGTCTCATAGCCCACAACAAATTAAAAAGGCCCCAACATAGTCATAGTATTTTGTACCCAATTTTAAAAGTCTTTTTAGATAATTTTGTTGAACGCAGTTTAATTAAAAAGTTTAAATTAATTGATCTTGAATCAGACCCATATATTAAATTATTTTCACTTTTATAATATTGTTTTGCCAAAGGACAATTCTCATGTTATCTTAACAACCACTCCAAGAACTTTCCTCAATTATCCTAGTCAATTAGGACTGCCTTTAGGCTTTGGCTATATAAAATTACGCACCCCCCAATTAGTTCTGTTTCTTTACAATATCATCCATTTCTTTGTCCCCAAGTTAAAACAACATTGGCACTAGTCATCGCAGCTGCTATACTAGGATTCCAAGCACTTTCCTACACACCTCAACTTGCATACAATATATAAGCAAGAACCTAGGCCTCATTCCATACATCATATATAATAATCAAATTGATATTACTAATCTGCCAAACATATCAAAAATCATCAGATAAATTCATTCTGATGGAAGATTAATATTCCGATGTAACGCTCCGGCTAATGGATATTTCCGACATAGATGATTTCATGGTGTGGACTACCGATGATAAGGTGAGTCAATTTTGTACTTGGGAAACTTGCACTTCCAAAGAAGAAGCCATCAATTATATGGTTAACTCTGTGATTCCCCATCCGTGGTTAAGAGCGATTTGCGTTGGAGGGCGCGCAGTTGGCCACATTTTGGTGACAGCGTTTAAAGGGAATGATGTGTGTAGATGTGAAATTGGATATGCGTTAGCATCCAAGTACTGGGGCAGAGGAATTGCCCCGAGGGCTGTCAAAATGGTGGCTTCCACTATATTCTTGGAGAGGCCACATTTGGAGAGACTTGATGGTTGGGTTGATGTAGATAATTTGGGGTCACAGAGGGTGTTGGAGAAAGCTGGATTTCATAGAGAAGCTGTTGTTAGGAAGTATATGCTCATAAAGGCAAGGCCAAGAGATATGGTGATTTTTAGTCTCTTGTCCACTGATCCACAAGTTAACTAGCTTTTTTATATGTTAAAAATTTTATAATATCGACAATCAATGGATGAGTAGTCGGTTGTCACTTGGCATCCATTTCCACAACCAGACCAACAATATGGAGATTATAAGCTGCTATGGCATTGGCAAGACTCCTAATTTAAGGCCCTTGAGCTCCGCTGCCAATGTGTTTAGAGAAACCGATCATCCAAGCCATTTGCAAATGCACGATATTATTCAAAATGCCAAATTTAATTGTAAGAATATCACTATACATTTCATATAGAAGTAGTAGGTAGGGAGTTCTAAATATGTCAAGAAATAAAGTAGTTCTATACATTTTGTGTTAGAATTTTACTTCGTAAACATAAAAATATTGAATTTTTATTTGAAAAGATTGGACTCTTTCCAATAACTTCTTCTTGTGCTTGACAGAGGTTATATTATATAAAAGGCAAATTTGGTATTTGAAGATTTTTTGTATCAATAATTTAACGAATTCTAATAAATGGTTTGTTAGAAAATTAAATGAAAATTTTCACTAAATTATCCAAGTAAATACTGAAGAAAATATACAGCAACACTCCACTGTCACTGACCTAACTTCTCTCTCTATCCTATGGATCCACTCTCAGCTCTGAGAGACTTCACCGTCCGGGATAAACTGGACCAAATCGTCCGACTCGGCGACGAGTTCCGATTTGGCACCGACTACACCTTCCCCTGCGCCATCGAAACCGCTTATCGATCCAAAAACCGCAATCTCTACACTCTCGAAACCCTAGTTTACTTCGTCACAAATCTCCAATTCAAGCACCATGATTACATCCGCAACGCCAGCACCCACAAGATCCCCGCCGTCTCCCTCGTCGATCGTAAACCCTTAATTGACTATCTCCATGGCAAAGTCTCCTCCTCCGACGCAATCGAATTCATAGCCCCTCAAAACCCTAGTAAATTCTCCTCTTCTTTCGATGAGTACAGGCCTGAAGATTCTAATTTACCCCCTGCAGACAACGAAATCGACATTAACAATCAGAATTATGGGGCTAGGGTTCCTGAAAATCCAATCTTGATGCTTAAAGCCATTGAGCGGCCATTAAAGGATCGCGAATCATTGTTGGAGTGTAGAAATAGGGATTTTTATAGTGTTCTTGTGGCGGCGACGAAGCGGAATGAGGAGAGAGAAAGAGTAGAGTCACAGCAAAGAAAAGATGGGCTAGTGGCTAAGAATCGAATAGAGAGAGGATTTGGAGATGATTTATCAGGTTTTGATGCTGCGCCAAAGCCTAAAATGCACTTGAAGGGGAGCAAAATTGGGGAGGGAGTGCCGATAATTTTGGTGCCAAGTGCATTTCAGACATTGATTACTATTTATAATGTGAAGGAGTTTTTGGAGGATGGAGTTTATATCCCTACAGACGTGAAAGTGAAGCAGATGAACGGGCCGAAACCGGATTGTGTGACAGTGCAAAAGAAGTTCAGTAGGGACAGGGTGGTGACTGCCTATGAGGTGAGAGATAAGCCGTCTGCATTGAAGCCAGAAGATTGGGATAGGGTGGTGGCGGTTTTTGTGTTGGGGAAAGAGTGGCAGTTTAAAGATTGGCCTTTTAAAGACCATGTTGAGATCTTTAACAAAAGTAAGTGAGATTGGTTGTGGGATTATCTTCTGGCATTTGATTTCAATTGAAACTCTACTCTTTTCTGTTATTGCTTTTGTAAATTTGAATCCTATTCGCTTATTTGGTTTTCAATGCTGGTTGAAATAGTTAAGTTAGTATTGAAAAAAGTTGAAGACTCAGAATACAATCTACTATCAGTTTTTAAAAATTGGAAACTGAATTTTGTTAAAGTTCTGTTTTGCTTGAAACTTCACTAGAGTCTGAACTTCATGCCATAAAAGAGAGACGTCATTATTTTGATGATTTTGATGCTAAATTCCTTTGCAGTTCTTGGGTTTTATATGCGTTTTGAGGATGATAGTGTAGAGTCAGCAAAGATTGTGAAGCAGTGGAATGTGAAGATCATCTCGGTGAGCGAATTTTATCTTGAGCTCTAACTTGTTGTTTGATGAAGTTATTAGTTTCATGACCAAGGCAAATTAGTCATTGTATTATTCAGATTCTTCCAACTAGATCACTATCAATTTAGTTTGGGTAAATAGAGGCATGGTGCTATTTGAAGTTTTTGCAATCATATCACTTCCCGCAACTGATCTATTGGAAAGACGGTCACCGGTAAAATCTGATTTGAGCAATATTTCTGACTGAGAATCCAAATCTGTAAGAAAATAAACAAATTCTCCTCTTCCTCTTCCTCTTCCTCTTCTCTCCATTTTCACCACCTGCACCGTCAGCAGCGCCCATTAGCCTATTTGGCCTTGGTTTAATTAATGTTATTTTTGAATCCAGTTTTCAATCCTATGTTTTGGCATTCTAATGCGTGCATAACTTAAATGTGCAGATTAGCAAAAACAAACGGCACCAGGACAGAGCTGCAGCACTTGAAGTTTGGGACAGACTAGAAGAATTCATGCGGTCACGTTCACGGTCTTGAGGTGTGCCAAGCTTCGTGGAGACACCAACTCGATAATTGTCTTGCTCTTTCTGCCAGTTTTTTCATTCCTTCCCTTTTTTCATGTATTTTCCTTTTTCGTCCTCTTGGCTGTGATCTTTTATCCTCAAGTTTTGAAGAAATTTACAGGATGAACGTCATTGTGTGTGTGTGTATATATATATATATATATATATATATATATATATATATATATACACACACTTTTATAAGTAACAGTTTCTTCCCTGGTACATAATAGGCTAATCCTTGTATTTCTGTATCAATTTTTTCTGTTAGGGCATTCAAATGTCTTGCTCAAGCATGCGTGTACACTAGAGCAGACAATCGTGTTAGGCGAATTCATGTCAAATCAGGTTATAAGTAATACATTAAATGGGTCAACATCAACACCACCTGTTTAATTAATCGTGTCAAGATCCTAAACACTAACAAATTTGTTTATTAGTCATATTAATCAACACTAACAAATTTGTTTATTAGTCATATTAACCGTTTTGTTCTCAAATTAAAATTTAAAATAATTAGATACTACGCAGTTACAAATAATATTATTAAGACAAATTATAAAGTCATATTATATTTATTTTTTAATTATTTTAAATAAATAGGCCTAATCGTGTTAAAGTGTCAACCCTTTTATAAAATTTGCCTGGCCTATTTAAATTTCATGTTAAAAGTGTTGACCCGTTAATGACATGCAAAATAGTAACTGTTTAGACTCAACACTAATCCTCATATTATATGTCGTGTTCATGTCTCTGTGTTTTGTCACAAATTGTCACCCCTAAAATTGTACACCATGTAATATATTTCAGTTTTGACATTTTGGAGCAGAAGTATGTGATCCAATTTCTGATTGAGTTTGACAGTCTTGAGAATGGCAAGAATGGCGTGTGAAATTGCACACAATGTATAGTGTTGGTGATTTGAGTTTCTTCGATCAAGCATCAGCATCTTAGGTTTGTCTCGGACACAATTTTTTTTCTTTTTTTTAATTCTGTTTACAAAAATGTGGCAGCAGTAGACCAGTTCTCAAGATGCACACCGTGAATGTATCATGTAACTATAATTTTTATTTTATTTGGGTACTGATTTAGCTAAGTTATTGCTTATTGTTGTTGCTCACATTGCTTGGCCTGGTATATTACCCTTTCCTTACTAGACTGACTTTTGTTTTTCGTTGTGCATTGTTGTAGTTAAGTTTATAGTTCAGAGAAATTGGCCATTAGACTGACTTCTGTTTTCATTGTGCCAATGATTATTGTTATGCTTATAGTTCGGAGTATATAACTATGTAGCACAAGGAAAATTCCTGCTAGCCAATTATACCAGAAATCATGAACCATGTATCCTCTTTATTTAAAAGGCAATACACCTGTTGTCTCTCCAGTCATACAAAACTATATTGACCGCAAACAGGTCATAAAAGAATGCATTTTACAGAACTGTAAGGATACCTCGGACAAATGTGCATCAACCATGCAACTCCAAGTATGAAGTAAAACAAAAACGAGAAAAATAAAGAGGTAAATGTGCTGTATTGTGTACTGAAAAGTCAGGTAGCAGATTGGAGAACTCATCACATGGTGAACGTCGAGGCTTATGATGCTACAAAAAGAAGGAAGAAGAGCAGAGGAGCTGCCAGTTTGGTAGAGCTTCCATCTGATGAGCCGTTATCTGTTGATGGTACGGAGTTGGATCCACGTCCTTCACGAACATCAAAAATGGAAATGATTACACGTTTAAAAGAAGAGTAACTCAATATCTGATGATATTTTATGAAGGACATGATTTATAGTTTTCATAGAGTAATGGTAGTTTTTTTTAACAAATACAAGGGTGGTGTTATATGCAATGACAAGAACTTGGTACCTGAAGGTGCTGCTTTAGTTGGAGAATCTGGTGTTCCTGCTGGAGAGGCAGCTGACAAAGTTTAAGATGAATGTAAGTTAAAAGTGAGCATATTGTTATCTTTTCTTTTTTTTTTTTTTTTGGGGTGGGGGTGGGGGTGGGGAGGGGGATGAAAATTTAAGTTGAAGGTGAGTAAATTTAAGTGAAATCTTACTGTTGCAGCTGCTGAGGGGTGGAGTTTGAACATTGCAAGCTTTAGGTAAGGCCTCAGCCTGAGTTTGATTGACCTCAATCCCCAGAGATGAGCCGCCGCCATTAAGCACCTGGCACAAACACTCTGGCTTTGAACGAACTACGCTAGCAAGCTGCGTGCAGCACCCTGATGACGGCGTTGAGGAGTTCCCAGTAATGTAATTGAGGCATGGCGACATACTAATTAGCACGTTTGTACAATCCGACTGAGCTGTTGCTCCTGTCCAGAGCATGGCCACTAGGACCAAGGTGATAGCCATCCCAATTCTGTGATATGCCATTAGATTAGATAATTTGAGTTAGGAACTTGAAGAAATGGATGTGGAATGTTGAGCTGCTGCTAAGTGAAAGATTTTGGTTAGTTTGATAGAAAAATGAGGGACGAGGTGGTTTATATAGGGGACTATGAGGAGAGTCAACTGAAGAGGGCCTTTTTGTGGGTGACCGACTTCTCTTACTCTGAACAGGTCTTTGCCTGTTTGGTAATCAACAACTTATAAATATAGTGATTCAAAGCACAGACCTTGAGGGTTTTAATATTTTTTTATGGGCCAAGTGACAGGTTTTGTTATGTAGGTGACCAACTCGGACAAACTATTACTGGTGTTATGGTGATTAGCAACCTAAGCTTCAAGGGTTCAAATGTATAGGCTTTTGGAATCTTTTTCGTACCCTTTTTCTAAGATTGGCACTGTTGCAATTTGTCTTTGTAGTAATTTATAGTATTTTATATTGGGTCAAAGACAGTAGCATGTGGTAGGGTTTTAGGGTGCAATATGCCAATATTAGATAAATAGAATAGCAGAGTAAATGACATGATAGTATATGAGGAAAGTGGCGTTAAATTTGGAAGGGAGAGGAGAGCCGTTCCAAGCCTGCTAAGTTGATGACTTGATCCAAACACTCGGAAGAAGATGGTGACAAGTAAGAAAATGAAAAAAACATACAAGAAAAATAGTGAGGTTGTCGGGTTGCTGTTGTAGAAGACCATAACAAGCGACATTAAAACCATAATATACACGGAATGTTTTCAAAATAAATAAAAAAAGAAAAGAAAATTAGGGACAGGAAACAAACTAGCAGAAGAACAAAGGTAAACTCACCAAAATTGCGCTTTGCCAAACACTAATACAGGTAACAAAACATGGGTTTTGGGTTATAGATTTGAGACTTATTTACTATTCATGTGAGAAAAATCTTGTGAATTATAATTTTTGTTCGTGGAAATATCAATTCTTATTTGTATTATGTGCACATTACCATTAGGAATGTAGACCTTACATTCATTCATATATGAATGTAATTTGAACAAAGAGGCAAAATTCAATAGCCTACATATTTCTATTTACAACTTAATTAGACAATAAGAAGGAAGAAACGTGATATCGACATAACAAGTCATTACATTATTGACATATAATATGATACCGTCTGTTACTAATAGTAGCGGACGTCGATTTTTTGTTTATGGTATAAAAATTCATAGCGAATACATAGTACGGATCAACCTCATATATATATATACACAGTCCGCTTCTCTAGCGAACTAGAAAGAGCGAACTAAGCCGTTTTTTTATGCTATAGCGTTGGAACAAACCGTCGCTATTGTAAGACCCCAACTTTTATGAATAAAAATGAATTTTCTATAAATATTATTTTTGAATATTATGGACTAAATTTGATATAATGTTATAGTTGTAGATAATATTTATAAATTTTACAAAGTACGCAAGTTGTTATATAATATTCGATTGGTCGGGGAATATTAAATGACGACAAGACAATCATTCAGTGGACCCCATAATGTAATTATTATCGGATTGAGAAAACGACAAAAATATTTTTATGAAAATAACGGCGGAAGTTTTACCGTTGATCTTTGTTGAACTACTCGGTAGTAAAAAGTACGATGTCTGGCGTGGTTGCAAGAAGACACACCAGTATTGATTATTAATGCTTATGTGAGAAGTCACTCGGTTTGATTCAATTATTGTCGATATTTTATATGTTATTAAATCAATAATTGAGATGACGAAGTTGTTAATATTATTATTTGCATTATTAACGATGTCAAAAAGTTCTACCAAGGAGAGGTTTGGTCACCTAATCATGGCGCTTGATAGGAGAAATCCTTATTGGAAAGTCCCTCTTTCCAGGAACGAGCACATTGGTCGATTAATAGTGTGAATAATAATAATGATGATGACGTTTTGTTTTATTCGTATTATTAACGTAATAAAACTGAAAAACTTTTTATATAAAACAGAATACTTTTATAAAGTTATTCGTTTTATTAGGCTAATAGTAAAATCTTTTTATATAAAACAGAATACTTTTATAAAGTTATCTGTTTTATTAGACAATAATTAGAATATATTATATTTTATTATGCATAGTATTTGCATAGTGCTTTCATAGTGTTTGCATAGTAAAATCTTTTTTAAAAGTTATTTGTTTTATTAAATTATAAATAGAATATATTATATTTTATTTAAAATATTTTGTTTTAAATATGGACCGTCCGATTAAAGTAAATCAACTGACCGCTCATGGATTCGTTCTTATTCATTCCATTCTTCTATAAATGAAGCTCATTCCTTCATTATTTTTTACTTAATTCATCGAAACTCTGTAGAGAAACTATAGAGAGAAAGAAGAAAAGTATTCTCGCTATTTCACTACTCCGATATCAAGTTTCTTTTACGGTAAGGGGTATTATTTCTTTTGTATTCATGAAGATAACTTCTATTATTCCATCGTTATTATTCTGTTGGAATAACTTGTATACGCGGACTACCCTATACTTGGTGAAATTCTTTTGTGTTCCATTCTTTTTATTTTTACATTTGGAATATCATCTATGCTTTACGCTTTACTCAGGACTCCGTTAAAATCTTTATTATTACATTGGAATATCCTATTCAGATTTTTTCTTGTGGGACTGGTTCCGTCTTTATTATTCTGTTGGAACATCCTGTTGGTGTGAATTTCACCGATTGGGATTGTCATTTAGTATTCATTGGAATAACTTTGTTTATCCAAGACCGCATGCATTGTGATTTCTGTTGTATTCCATTCTTTATTATTACATTTGGAATATCCGTCGGTCGTATTACGCCTCGACACGGTTCCGTTATTTATTATTACGATGGAATAACGTCTACATGAAATCGCATGCATGGTGATTTCTTTTGTTATTCCATTCTTTATTATACTCAGTTAGTTAAAGTTTTAACTTCTACACTCCATGAAATTAGTGGAATATTCTTAATATTTGCACTTCATCCAGTATCTTTTCATGGAAATATTCTTCTGAGCATTCTTGAATTTTACTTTATAAAGAAGTATCATGTTGACAATTTGGACGTTATTAGTTCCTGAATAAATTAATTCTTGAACTTGTTTTATTGAATTCTTATATCATTGTCATCATCATCATGTTTATATTATTTTTGAAAGTCATATGTGGCCTGTAGTGCATAGATGGACTTGGTATGATTATGACCGAGGATTATTGATTGTAATCACTTAACCGTAATATTACAAATGATGTGGTAAAAGTCCTCGTTATTTCAAGTGCATTGATGGATGATTGTTGGCATGATCATGACCATTGATGAATACAAAAATATCCTTGGCCCGTAGTTCATGGATAATTTTTGTGGTCGTGACCTAATGAATATCCTTGGCCGTAGAGTGCGGGGATGATGTGGATTATTTATTAAACCGAGTCTCAATGATAAAAGTGATGAAAAACCTTTTAAATCATAAAAGATAGTAGATTTTATTCTCTACTTGACTCTTTTAATGGATTGCATGTTTCATTGCAGATTAAACTTGATGTCTATTGTATTTTATCGGTTTAATCTTTGTTGAGGACTAATGATAATTTATTACGCATTATCTTAGTCATAATATTTCTTCTTGGCTAGTTGAGCTCACCCTTTCTTTCACCATTCTCTTGAGGAAATGAGAACGCGTGCCAAGGGACTAGTCGGGGAGCGAGTGATGGTCCCGAGATGGTATCTTAGTAGTCCCTCACTATTACATTAAATAGTGTGATAATAAATGTAATGAGGACTAAATTGAGTGTGGATATTGTCTAGATGACAATATTTGTATTAAAACTCATAGCATGTATTTTGTCGTATTTTACACACATCGTTGTATAATCAAGTTGTATTTGAATTTAGTACCATGTATTTGGCGACTCAAGATGGGTGATGTATACCTATTTTGGGGGCGTCGCAGTTGGTATCAAAGCTTAGGGATATGATCCCTGGCTGAGATATGAGATAAGAACTAGGAGGGGAGAGACGGGGAATTCTTTCGCTAGTATGACCTACCTAAGTTTATTTGGTATTTAATTGGTCGGTCAGAGTATAAGGATAATATGTGATATGTTAATTAACTCTTGTTTTGTGGCAGTATTTAAAAATGGCATCCGAGAATGTTGAGAACATCAATGGAGCACAGGAGACCGTTGAGTCTCCACAGATCAATAATCAGGATAATGTGCATCAAGAAGGCGACAATCCTAATGCAAACAACAACACTTACTAAATGATGAACGATGGAATGTTCCGAGGCTTCATGCAATTTATGCAACATCAGGCGAAAGCGGCTCCTGTCCAAAATGCAGGTGGAAACGCTGGCAACTCTTGGACGGTCACCGCCAAACAGTTCAAGGAGCTGGGACCACCGGAGTTTTTTAGAGAGCCAAAACCACTTAAGGCGGAGACGTGGATAAAGCAGATCAACAATATATTTGATGTCTTGGGTTGCTCCGAGGAACAAAAGGTTCTCTTTGCCACTTTCATATTGTATTGCGAGGAGGGTGATTCTTGGTGGGAATCAGTAAAACGACTCAACCTGCGCATGACTTGAAGATGTCTTGGGAGAAGTTCCAAGAATCTGTTTCAACGACAAGTACTTTCCCGAAAGTATTCGTCACATGAAAGATGTGACAACCCGAGAATTTAGACAATTTTACAAAATCTTAATGATTGATTTAAGGTCAAATATTAGACTGCATGGAAAATAAGTGTATGCGTTTGATGTTATTAGGATTGAATTTTGAGGATTTCAAAATTCGCATGAAGGATTTAGGTGAATTATTAGCAGATTAAGGATTCATATGATTAAGTTCTGTGAAATTTGTTATGTATGTGTACGAGAATGTGGTTAAAGGTCGAGGGTTGATTAGAAAAAATTATATACGTGTCAAACCCTAAGTATATATTAAGAACATCAATGTTAGGTTAGAAAACCCTAACGTCTGATAAGAAAAACCTAGAAATCGGTTCTGGAAACCCTAGTTTCAGGTTAGGAATCGAAACCTTAATTCGGATATTAAAACCCTAGATTGGGAATGCAATGCTATATATAAGGTTTAACGTTATTAATTATAAACTAATTAGGGAAAACCCTAATGAATTCTCTGAAACCCTATTTGAATATTAGAAAACCCTAATACCATATCTCGAAAATCTTAATTTGATTTGAATATTGAAAACCTAATCAGGAATATAACGGAGAATTATAATGCTCAAGTGATTTAAATTATAAGTTTAATAGGGTAAAGCTTAATTATTTAGCAAACCCTAATTTTCCAAAATTTGAAACCTAATTATTACATGTCTCAAACCCTAATCGGGATATTAAAACCCTAAGTGGGAAGCTTGAAGATAAGTATATAGTTTTTATGTGATTAATTGTAAGTATAATTAGGTATAACCCTAAGCGATGAATTGGAAAGCCCTAATTTCTAATGTTAGAAACCACAATATACGATTAGAAAACCTAATTATTAATTTATAATGTTTAATGTTAATTAGGAAGCCTTAACCCTAATTAGCAAGCTTGAATGTGATTAGTAAACTTTATTGTAATTAGGGAACACTAATTATAATTTTCTATTTTAAAACCTAAGGGTTGTGACCAATTACCAAGTTACCATTCACTTTACAAGTCAAATGACCAAAGTACCCTTCTTGAATATTTTAATGGGATGGAGTGTAGATCTAGCCCTAGTATGTGGTTGGTGACCAACCCTAGCTAGCCATGTGCCTATATCTCACAAATGACTAATCTAGAATTTAAAATGGTAAGGAAATGACTATAATGCCCTTTTGAGTGTTTTAGTGAGCTAACTTGTAGTTGTGTCCAAAACTTTAGTTGCTTACCTAACCTTACTAACTCTTGGTGACTCACAACTCCAAAGACAAACAATGACTCTAGAACATCCCATACATGAATCTAAGTTGTCTATAAAAGGATTGGAAGAGAGAGAAAATCATTTGGTAAACTAAAATTTGTTCAATACTCAAGCTAATACTCTCAAGCCTCAAACCTACGAAATTTGTTGCTATATCACCCCTAAATCAAAGCCCCACGATCACAAACAATGATCGATCAAGCCCAAAATCAAGAAATCAAAGTTAGAAAAGGTATAAAACCCTAAGCCTAGAAATCCTTCGATTTTATGTTATTTGTTGCAATTGATTGTTTAAAGTTGTGTAATAGGATGTTAATTGATGATCTGGGTTGATAAGTCAAAGACCCATAACATCAAAGTATACGAATTTGAAGATTTGAGCAAGTGGGAAAAACCGAAAATTTTGGTCTGACAGTCAAATGTCAGTGGCCATAGATCTTTGCTCGATCATTATTTTTGTTGTTTAAAAGTTGTTATGTGTAGTCTGATATGTGGTCTTTAATATGCAAAAAGAATCAAGTTCATATCTGTTATAGATCGGGAGTTATTCATGGTCAAAACCCGTTGACCAAAACTGTCAAGAACACGAACCCAGATTTTTGTAGAACAACTTCCGTGTTCAACTTTGACCGGCCAGATCTTCCTCATGCTTTGATTTTAATGTGATATGATGCTTTGTAGTTATAGTCCTACATGTTGTCTACACACGTCAATTGATATATCACACAAACAATACACGGATTGCAAGTTATAAGAATCCAAAGTAGGCACCTCATTCATTCTTGATCGAAGAACGAGATTGTCGAGTTTTTGATGGCCGATATCTCTTAGATTTGATGTTGTTTTAGCCATCTTTGTTTGTTGATAATTGTAGTATTACATGAGTACTACAACTGGAACTTATAGATTGCCCGTAAAGCGTTAAGATCGTAGAGAGTTATTCACGGTCAAACCTACCACCTTCATAATCGTTGTCGTTGTTCTTGAGGCTCAAGAACACCTAAAATGACAGAGATAAGCGTCGCTAAAGCCTTTAGCGACGGGTTTTGAATTATTTTTAATTTAGAAAATTACGAAAATGATTTAAAATTTGAAAAATTTGTTTTAATTATTAAAAATACATTTTAAATTACGAAAAATTATTTTAAAGCTTGAAAAATAGTTTTTAATTATTTTGAGTATATTTTGAAAATATTTAATATTTTTGGAATATAAATGGTATTTATTTATTTAATTATAATATTAGATAAATTATTTAAAATAGTTTTAATTCATGAAAAATCATGAATAATTATATTATGGTGTTAGAAAATATTTTAAGTTATTTTTGATGATTTTTGATATTTTGTGATGAATTTCATTAATATTTATTATTAATGATAATTAGTTTATTTAATGAATATGTTAGATAAATTGTGGAAAAATAGATTTAATGCTTTAAAAATCATATAAAAATGATTTAAGTGTTATAAAAATATTTTGAGTTATAAAATATAACTTTTGATATTTTGTTATGAAAATATTAATATTTTAATATTAATAGCGATTATCGGATAATGGATTTGATTGTTTAAAATCATAGAAATATGATTTTAAGGTATTAAAAATACTTTGATATATAATTATATTATAATATGATTTTCATTAATATTTAATATTAAATAAATATTAATAATCAAGGAATAATGTGGTATTTACATTAATATGGGTTATTGATTAATATTTTTAATTACTTTAAAAACATTTAAAAGAAGTAATAAAGTATTGAAAATACTTTTTGAGATATTATAAATATAAAATAATATTGTGGCGTGTAATTCATTAATGGTTATTATTAAATAAATATTAATGATATTAGAATATTGTGGTATTTAATTCATCTAAATACGGTGTTAATGATTAGAAAATCATGATAAATGATAATAATTATTTGAAAATTTTTATGAGCCTATGGAAAATTATTCTGACTGACTAGAAAATTATCTGTGATAATTGTTAAGTGTTTAAGCAGAGTTTAATTGAACTTAAACTCGAGTATTGACCGACTAGACCGTCGGGATGTTAGAATGGTGTCGATTTCAACTCGGACTGAAATAGATTGACTTGAGACTAAGTCTTATGTGTTGTATAGACTAACAGGATTATGTGATAATGTGTTTAGGTTATTTTATACTGTGATGATATTATTCTAATATTTGGAGATCGGTATTATCTGTATTAGGTCTTCGGATAAGCTAAGTTATATTTCGTATCGATAATCAACGGTTCAGGCAAGTTTGTTTTTCTTAACTTTACTAAGAGTACTTATTTTATTCAGATATGCTTATGGTTAATCATTGCTGATTGCCATGTAGAATTGTACTCTGTACATCTTGTATGTATAAGTCAGGTATGAAAGGCTGATCACCTTCATTACCCGTTGGTCCAGATATATATTGTTCATATGTAATACTTGTTCAGTCAAAAGTTTGTTCATGCTAATTCACAACTACATTGTGAATTATAGCCAGCTTATTATTCTAAATCTTTCAATCATGATATATCCTTAAATTGTATTTAAACTTGCTGGGCAACTTTCATGCTCACCCTTGCTATATCATGATAAATTATTGCAGATTAAGACGAATACTTCGGATACAAGGAAAGTTAAAGACAGTTCCAGCTTAGAGTTAATATGCGCGATTAGATTTGTAATAGTCTTGTATGATGATAATATCATGTGTCAGATAAGTTATGAATTGTGTATAAGTTATGGTTACTCGACCTTGGGGATAGTGTATAATGTTTAATGTATAAACAATTTATGTTTATATCTTCCGCAATAGTAGTAGAATGAGTGAACCGGATTCGCGGTGAATTGGGGCCCGGATTCGGGGCTCTCACAAAAGAGGTAGAGTTCATTAAACTGGAATAAAACAACATGGAGTGTGTCAATCACGAAGCCAAGTTTTAGAAATTTGTCCGGTTTTCGTCCCATTTGGTTGATAAATGAAGAGAATGACGTGAATATTTCTAAGAGGTTTGAAACCGGAGATACGTCAATATCTTATCTCTCATAACCATGTATGTATTCAGATGTTGTTAATAGGGCTCGATTATTGGAGCGCGATAATGAGTCAACCCAACCAAAAAGAGAAGCGGTATGATAAAATGATAATACCAAAGTGATACTTGATCATCGAAGCGGTGACAATAAGCATGGAGAGAATCAACATGCCAGAAATGGTAACCACTTCGGTGGTAATCATGGATAAAACAATAAGAATAGACATTTCAAGAAAAGAAGATTCAACAATGATGGAAAGACGTCAAAGATCAAAGACTGTTGTCGTTAAGGAAGGAGAACAACCACCTATCATATGCTTCAAATGTGGAGGGGGGACACATCATCAAAGCGTGCAATGCCCTCCAAAGCATGTTACAATTGTGGAAGAAGGACACCGACCCGATTTTGTCATGCAATCAAGACAAGTCCAAATTGGGATGGAGGCAAGAAAGGCGTCTAAACAAAACAAAACCGGTTGTTCAAGGAGAAGCGTTTGTCGTGACCTCCAGAAAGCAAGGAACCCTAACGAGGTCATCACGGGTAAGCTTATCATAAATTTTAGTGAAGTATATACCTTATTTGATACCGGTTCTACCCATTCTTTTATTTCTCCTACTTTGCGCCAACGTTTAAATTTGACTCAGGGAAAAATTAGACTTTGACTTATATCTGTTGAAACTCCGTTGGGAGAAACCTTCATTACATCCAATCGTTTATAAGTCTTGTTTGGTTCAAATCGGTACCCTCACATTACCCGTCGACCTTATTTCATTAAAAATACTTGCATTTGGACGTAATTCTGTGGATTGATTGGTTAACTACTCATCATGCAAAAATTGATTATTTTCGTAAGGTTGTTAGCTTTCATATTCCTAATCAACCTATTATGCTAATTCAAGCAACCAATCCATTAAAATCGGTCATTGTCATCTCAAGCCATAAAAGCTATTCGTTTATTGAAAAAGCGGATGTCAAGCTTTCTTAGCTCATGTCACGTATCTAAACAAAAATAAATCGGTTTTGAATGATATTTCTATTGTTAATGAATTTCCGACGTATTCTCGAAAAAACTTCATGGCCTATCCCCGAGGCGTGAAATTGAATTTTGTATCGACCTTGAACCCGATACAAAACCTATTTCCAAAGCCCCATATCGAATGGCTCTATTGAACTTCGAGGAGTTAAAGACCCAATGCAGGAATTGTTAGACATTGGCTTTATTCGTCCTAGTACTTCTCCTTGGGGTGCTCCTGTTCTATTCGTGAAGAAGAAAGATGGGAGTATGCGACTTTGTATTGATTATCGGGAGTTGAATCATGTCACCATCAAAAATAGGTACCCATTGCCACGTATTGATGACCTGTTTGACCAGTTGCAAAGCGCCAAATTCTTTTCAAAGATTGATCTTCGTTCCGGATATCACCAATTGAAGATTAGAACCAATGACATTCCAAAGACGGCATTTAGAACTCGGTATGGACATTATAAATTCCTAGTCATGTCTTTTGGATTGACTAATGCTCCTGCTGCCTTCATGGATATGATGAACCGAGTATTCAAGGAATATTTGGATCACTTTGTGGTCGTCTTTATTGATGACATCCTTATTTATTCCAAAAGCCGTGAAGATCATGAAGCAACACTTGAGGTCGATACTCCAAAAGCTTCGTGAATATAAGCTTTATGCCAGTTGAAGAAATACGAGTTACGAGGAAGTAGCATTCCTTGGGCACGTGGTATCAAGTCATGGAATATCTGTTGACCCGCAAAGATTAAAGCCATTCAAAGTGGGAGCAACCTAAATCAGTTGACCAAGATCGTAGCTTTCCTTGCTTAATTGGTTATTATCGGAGATTTGTAGAAGGTTTTCTCGAATCGCTACTCCCCTTAACTCAATTTGATTCGGAAAGATACAAAATCCGGTTTGAACGAGGAATGTGAGAAGAGTTTTCAAGAACTCAAAAGAAGACTCATTTCAAAGACTGCTCTAACAATACCATCCTGGCTCGGAGGATTTGTCATCTACAAAGATGATGCTTTAAGCAAAGGGTTAGGATGTGTTCTCATGCAACATGGGAAAGTCATAGCCTATGCCTCTCGACAACTCAAAGAATATGAGAGGAATTATCCTATTCATGATCTAGAGTTGACAGTTGTTGTCTTCGCACTTAAAATTTGGAGGCATTACTTGTATGGGGAGAAAGTGGAGATCTTTACGGATCATAAAAGCCTCAAATATTTCTTCACTCAAAAGGAACTCAACATGCGACAGCGACGTTGGCTTGAACTGTTGAAAGATTATGATCATACCATCCAATACCATCCTGAAAAAGCAAACGTGGTAGCTGATTCATTGAGTAGAAGATCATATGCGGGTACAAGTGCGATATTGTCAACGCAAAGACCCATCTTGTATGACTTGCAAAGGATGGAGATAGAATTAAAGACTCTAGGGAACCATGTGATGATGGAGAATATACGAGTAGAACCGACTTTAATCGATAAAGTTAAAGATGCTCAAGCTACAGACCTGGAGCTGATGCATATGAGGAAGAAAGTACAAGAAGGTGTTATCGTAGGAAGCAAGAATCGATGAAGAAGGAATACTTCAAGTCAACTCCGGACTTTGTGTTCTAACGACCACGATTTAAAGTATAAAATCATGATGGAGGCGCACAACACACCGCTTTGCGAATCCATCTCGGGAGTACCAAAATGTATCGTGATCTTCGTCATACATTTTGGTGGAGCAATATGAAGAGAGAGATAGCGCTGTTTATCTCAAGGTGTCTAACTTGTCAACGAGTCAAAACGGAGCATCAAATACCAAAAGGTCGATTGCAACCACTTGAAATTCCAGAATGGAAGTGGGAGCACATTACTATGAATTTTGTTACTGGTCTTCCCAAGGTTTCTCAAGGCATGGATGCAATTTGGGTCATTGTTGATAGATTGACCAAGTCTGCTCATTTCTTACCAATACGAGAAACTTATACACTTGAACGTCTTGCTCGTATGTACATAAACGAGATTGTAAGACTGTATGGTATGCCAGTATCCATAGTTTCTGATCGAGACCCAAGATTCACTTCACGATTTTGGGTTAGTTTGCAAAAAGCTATGGGCACAAATTTATAATTTAGTTAATTTAATCATCCTCGGACGGATTTGACAATCAAAGAGGACTATTCAAACTCTTGAAGATTTATTAAGACTACGTGTCCTTGACTTCAAGGCAAGTTGGGACAAGTTCTTACCATTGGTGGAGTTTTCTATAACAACGATTATCGTTAAGTATTGGCATGGCTCCATTCGAGGCGTTGTATGGAAGAAAGTGTCATTCTCTCAAGATGTTTGTGATGAGGTGGGTGAAGCAACGTTGTTGGGACCGGAGTTGTATGCGTATGACTACGGAAAAGATTCAAACAATCCGACAACGTATAAAGACCTCACAAGACCGACAAAAGAGTTATGTTGATATTTATCGAAAGGACGTGGAATTCGATATTGGAGATCATGTGTTGTTACGTGTTGCTCCATGGAAAGGAGTTACGAGATTTGGAAAGAGAGGAAAGCTCAATCCTCGATTCATTGGCCCATTTTTAATCCTCGATCGAGTAGGGACTGTAGCCTATAGATTTGCTTTACCGCCAAGTATGTCTCGTGTTCATAACATTTTTCATATATCCATGTCACGTAAATATATGAAAGACCCGAACCATATTATTGAGTTAGAACCGGATGAAATAACGGAAGATTTAACGTATGAAGAGGTTCCTGTTCAAATCTTGGATAAAAAGGAACATATTCTACGCTCCAAGGTTATACCTCAAGTCAAAGTGTTATGGAGGAACCACGATGTTGAGGAAATGACTTGGGAGTTAGAATCTGAAATGAAATTAAGGTATCCTTACCTCTTCGACATAAAGGTACGTACCCTAATTTCGAGGGCGAAATTTCATAAGAAGGGAAGATTGTAAGACCCCAACTTCTATGAATAAAAATGAATTTTCTATAAATATCATTTTTGAATATTATGGACTAAATTTGATATAATGTTATAGTTTTGGATAATATTTATAAATTTTGCAAAGTACGCAAGTTGTTATATAATATTCGATTGGTCAGGGAATATTCGTACGACGGCACAATCATTGGTGGACCCCATAACAGAATTATTGTTGGATTGAGAAAATGATAAAAATATTTTTATGAAAATAACGGCGGAAGTTTTACCGTTGATACTGTTGAACTACTCGGTAGTAAAAATCTTTATAATGGCGTGGTTGCATAGTAGCACACGATATTGATTATTAATGCTTATGTGAGAAGTCACTCAGTTTGATTCAATTATTGTCGATATTTTATATGTTATTAAATCAATAATTGAGATGACGAAGTTGTTAATATTATTATTTGCATTATTAACGATGTCTAGAAGTTCTGCCAATGAGAGGTTTGGTCACCTAATTGCGCGCCAATAGGGAAAAATCCTTATTGAAAAGCCCCCTCTTTCCTCGGAACGACCTGGTCGATTAATAGTATGAATAATAATAATGATGATGACGTTTTGTTTTATTCGTATTATGAACGTAATAAAACAGAAAAAAATTTTATATAAAACAGAATACTTTTATAAAGTTATTCGTTTTATTAAAGCTAATAGTAAAATCTTTTTTATATAAAAAATGTAATACTTTTATAAAGTTATCATTTTATTAGATAATAATTAGAATATATTATATTTTATTATGCATAGTTCTTTCATAGTGTTTGCATAGTAAAATCTTTTTAAAAGTTATTCGTTTTATTAGATTATAAATAGAATATACTATATTTTATTTAAAAGATTTTGTTTTAAATATGGACCGTCCGATTAAAGTAAATCAATCTGGACCGTTCATGGATTGGTTCTTATTCATTCCATTCTTCTATAAATAGAAGCTCATTCCTTCATTATTTCTTACTTAATTCTTTGAAACTACAGAAAGAAACTATAGAGAGAAAAAGAAAAAAGTATTCTTCTACTTCTTTACTCGATATCAAGTTTCTTTTACGGTAGTGGGTATTATTTCTTTTGTATTCATGAAGATAACTTCTATTATTCCATCGTTATTATTACATTGGAATAACCTTTGATATCTGTGACTACCATATACTTGGTGAAATTCTTTTTTGTATTCCATTCTTTATTATTACATTTGGAATATCATGTTCGCGCTTTTACGCTTGGGACTTGGTTAAAATCTTTATTATTACATTGGAATATCCTATCTCAGGCTTTTACGCCGGACTGGTTCCGTCTTTATTATTCATTGGAACATCCTGTTGGTGTGAATTTCACCGACACTGGTTCCATCATTTAGTATTCTATTGAATAACTCGTCTACATGGCAATCGCATGCATTGTGATTTCTGTTGTATTCCATTCTTTATTATTCTGTTGAATATCACGCTTGCGTAGACACGCTTCGACACGGTTCCGTTATTTATTATTCGATGGAATAACCCGTCTATCATCTGCAAGCACCGCATGCATGGTGATTTTTTTTGTTATTCCATTCTTTATTATACTCAGTTGGTTAAAGTTTTAACTTCTACACTCCATGAAATTAGTGGAATATTCTTAATATTTGTGCTTCATCTAGTATCTTTTCATGGAAATATTCTTCTGAGCATTCTTGAATTTTACTTTATAAAGAAGTATCATGTTGACAATTTGAACGTTATTAGTTCCTGAATAAATTAATTCTTGAACTTGTTTTTATTGAATTCTTATATCATTGTCATCATCCTCATGTTTATATTATTTTTGAAAGTCATATGTGGCCTGTAGTGCATAGATGGACTTGGTATGATTATGACCAGGGATTATTCGGTGTAATCATGACCGTAATATTACAAATGATGTGATAAAAGTCCTCATTGGCCCAAAGTGCATTGATGGACAGTTGTTGGCATGATCATGACCATTGATGAATACACAAATATCATTGGCCCGTAGTGCATGGATAATTTGTGGTCGTAACCCTAATGAATATCCTTGGCCGTAGTGCAGGGATGATGTGAATTATTTATTAAACCCGAGTCTCGTGATAAAAGTGATGAAAAACTTTTTAAATCATAAAAGATAGTAGATTTTATTCTCTACTTGACTCTTTTAATGGATTGCATGTTTATTTGCGATTAAACTTGATGTCTATTGTATTTTATCGGTTTAACCTTTGTTGAGGACTAATGATAATTTATTCGCATTATCTTAGTCATAATATTTCTTCTTGGCTAGTTGAGCTCACCCTTTCTTTCACCGCTTCTTCGTGAAATGAGAACGAATGGGACTAGTCGGGAGCGGAGTGATGGTCCGAGATGGTATCTTAGTAGTCCTCACTATTCTGTTAAATAGTGTGATAATAAATGTAATGAGGACTAAATTGAGTGTGGATATTGTCTAGATGACAATATTTGTATTAAAACTCATAGCATGTATTTTGTCGTATTTTACACGACTGTTGTATGATCAAGTTGTATTTGAATTTAGTACCATGTATTTGGCGACTCAAGATGGGTGATGTATACCTATTTTGGGGGCGTCACAACTATAGTCAATTCACTCCCTCCAGTTCGCTGGAGACAACCGAGCTATATAAATATATATATATATATGCAGTCGTTTTCCAACGGACTGGTCCGTTAACGGACAAGTCTTTAGCGACAAATTGTCCGTCGCTAAAGCCCATAACATCGCACTGTTATGGGCTTTAGCGACGAGACGATCCGTCGCTAAAATTTCGGTCCAGATTAAATGACCAAATCGATCTCGAACCTACTTTATATATATATTTATATATATACACACACAGACACGGAGAGGATCAAGTACATATCACTTTATTTAACATACATTGCTCACCACCTTTAGCGACAGACGGGCGACTTGTTGATCAAAATCATATATATATAAGAAGAATAATCGTCTTAACTTTTAGCAACGCATCGAACCGTCGTCATAACATATAAATTGTTTATCTGTTCTATAGCGACGGACCACACCGTCGCCCGGTCCGTCGCTAAAGGTGGTGACTAGGGTATGTAAAAAGGGGTATGCACCAGAAACAGACTGTATATATATGGCAACGATCCATAACATGTATTTATTATGAATCATAAATGGATAAATACTATTTATAGTGTCTATTCTAAATATCAACAACTGAGATTAGAAGGATGAATGCGGCGTTAGCTAGTAATACTAGCGGACGGACTAACTATACAGTTTAGACCATTATACCCCCAAGTCCCCAAGTTAACTAAGGATTTAAAATTATGATGAATAATTTTCTTATGTTGACTTGGATTTGCAAGTTTGACTGGGATTTGAAATTAAAAATACTCGTCCGCTAATATTACTAGCAGACTGTTTAAAAAATTACTGATATTAACTTCTTTAGTTGACTTGGGGTTATTAATTAAAAATACTCGTCTGCTTGTAATACTAGCATATTGTTTATAAAGTTGCTCATAGTAATACTCGTCCGCTAGTAATACTAGCGGACTATTTAAAAAATTGTTCAGACTTGAGGACTTGGGGTTATAATGGTCCAAGCTATGTAGTTAGATGCATCTCGCTAGTATTACTAATGACAGCATTCCTCCTAAACTCAACCGTTGATATTTAAAAGCGGACGTTCCATATATATATATATATATATATATATATATATATATATATGAAAATTTTCTTCTAACGAACTAGAAAAAAAGATGAACCGGCGCAAAATCACAAAAAAAAATAGTTTTTTGAGTTATAGCGACGGTACGGTATGAACCGTTGTTATAGTCAACCGTCGTTATAGCCGGTTCGTTGACGAACAAGTTCGCCGGAGAAAGATTCCCTATCTATATAAATTGAATTCAAGGAAAGTACTCTCTTTTTAGACAATTTATTTTCAGCAACTTGCGGTATAGCCTTAAAACGACTTAGCTTTGTGTTCCCTCTTCCTCCTCCTCTATTTATATTGTCTACTATAAATAAATGTAATTTTGGATCCAAATCTTTTAAATTCAGTATATATTTTTAGAAATAAATTATTTTGCCTTTCGCCAAAAAAGTATGGGGACGTTGATTTAGTCAAATAAGTTCTGTAATTTAGTTTTCAATTGAAATAGTGATGACTATTTATCTAGTTAGTTATCCTTAAATTAAAAATTTTATTTCTTCATATTTTGTCCTCCAATTTTATTTCTCAAACTTTCTTTTTATCAGCAATGGAGTCAACAAAAGATTACCATACAGTAGAGGAGGAAATATATATATATACACGTTTTAATTGATTCAAACAAGTAGAAATTAAACAGATCGTAACAACTTGAAATAGAAGTTGAATCAAAATGCAGGCACATCACACAAAAACATAATCCTACATGTTATTGAGAAAAACAAGAAAATCTCCAAAGAGTACTTAGAAACTTAAAATAACACATCTTCTTGTATGCTATAGAGAGAAAACACGAAATATCCCTCAGAATATTTAGAAACTGCTGAAAGTTGAGGCATATGAAGCCATGATCACAAGGATTGCCACGAGCAGAAACCGCATCTTTATAGTACTTCCACCAGAGGTTGCTCAATTTGCCGGAGCTGTTTTGGACCCTGTTGCAGCATTCATTCATGTATATATATTATGAAATTACTTGATTTATATCGACTATATATATATATATATAGTAATTCAAAAGACTCCATTCCAAAGCTAAAGCTATATATACCTGACACTGATGAGCTAGTTGGAGAACCAGGGGATTCATTCGAACGTTCAGCGGGTAAACTTTCAGGGGAGCCTGCTGGTAAACTGTCAGGAGAGCCCACCGGAGACATTCCTGGCCTGTTAGCCACTATCAAACAAATCAATCAACATTAGCATCATTCTGCATTTCATTTGCCAGTTGCTCAATACTAACGAACTCTAATGGGGAAAAAAAGTACTTGATTTTTTTATTTTACAATCACACAAGCTAACAGGCGGAGTTTTCACATTGCATGCACCAGGTAAAGCAAGTGCTAATGTCTGATTAATGCTGATACCCAAAGCTGCACCACCGCCATTGAGGGCGGTGCAAAGGCATTGTGGCTGTGACTGAACAACACTAGCAAGTGATGAGCAGCATGAAGAAGTTGGGGTTGAGGAACTTCCGGTAACATAGTTTAGGCATGGAGCCATGCCAATGAGCACGTTGGTGCACCCGGATTGAGCCACGGCACGTGCCCAGAGCACAGTCATTAGGATCAGGACTGAGCCCACTTCAATCCCTCTTGAAGCCATTTAAAATTGTTACAAAAAGCCAAAGAAGAAACAAGGGTAGAACTGTAGTGTAGAATTGAGAAAAGAAAGGGGAGTGATTTATAGAGTATGGTTGAGTCATTAGTTTTAGCCGCAATAAGTAATTGGTAAACTAGAAAAGGCCTAATGAGGTAAGATTTGGTATTATTTTTAAAATTTGCAGCCTACGTGCCACTTAATGACATTGAAATTATTGTGCTTAGGTCATTTTATTGATCTACATACTAATAGTAGAAGAAAAAACCCTCTGAACTTCGAGGCGGGTTGCTAATCTTGAACAAGAAACTCACCTAACTGCCTCAGCTTAAAGACTAATTGCGACATAATATAAAAGTTTTCATTTTTCTTCTTACCCTTAAAAAGATTTAGAGGCTGTTGATGCCCTGTCATAGGAGATGTTTATGTTTCTCTTGGAGAATACATGTATCTGATACACCTACAAAGAGTTAGTTGGAGCTGAGCTCTTTGATTCGAGGACAAGGATTAATAAGACTACATCATATTTTTATGTGTTTGTAATTTGTTCATCTCGGCTTGTTCTTTTATTCTTTATTTTAGTGGCTCAATTGAGCTTTAAATTTCCAATTGAAAAGAAAATTGCTGTGGTTAAGGCCTGAGATTTAAGTAGGTACATATCTTGGGACCCTTCATTTCCTTGATTTTTCAAGACTTTCCCAATAATAAGTTACCTCAGAAATTAACATACAAATCCTTGTGGTATTCATACAAGCATTGTTCATAGGCTTGATCAAATTTCCTGGTCTCTGTGTGGAAAGGAAAAGAAGATCACGGAGAATTAAGAAAATCCTACTGATTGCAACTTTCTCGAAGAAGCATGAAAAAATGCGGTGACCTTATAGTTCTTGATTCATGAAGATACATTATTTAAATTTTGATACAAACCATTATTATATTTAGATATGTTTAAAACTTGAAAAACTCGAGAAAAATAACGAAAATTGGAAATATAATCTAAACATTTATAAGAGCCTTCTTAATCATCCATTGCACTACATTTTGAATTCCAAATGAACGTACCATATAATAACTATGGGATCCGGTTAGCATGAAATTTATTTTCTGGTAAGTTGATCAATTGGCCAATAGAATACTGACACACATAGAGCTTCGCCTGTGTGTCAGCACTTTATTGGTCAATTGACCAACTTACCCAAAAATAAAGTTCATGCTAATCACTTCCATAACTACGTAATGCAATAAACTATTGATGTGACATTTATTATGATTAATTCGCATATTACATGCATTATCTTATTACGAGCGTCCGTGTAATGCAATAGGTTCCTAATACAATATGTCATAAGAGACGAACAATAATAATTATAATTGATTTGACATTCTAACTTGCAATTTATTTTATTCATTACATACAATTATATAATTTAGTGAATTAAACACAATTTTGAACATAATAAAATAACATTACAATTACTACACAAATACCAAGAACCTGACAAATAAATATGTCGCAATAACCTATTACCATTACATAACTCTATTGCATTATGCAGACTATTACATTACATTGAATTTCTATTTGGAGAACCAATTAACCAAACCCCACCTTACAGTTTCAAGAATTTGATTTTCAATTTTTGACATTCTTGATGTCTAGAGGACATACAGTATTTACCCATACCACCACTATTGCTAGGAGTAATAGAAAAGTTTAATCCACAAAATAAGTATACAACACCCATTCTGAGTCGTCAAATACATGGTACAGAAAGCAAATTACAACTTCAATAATACAATTGTCGTGCAAAATACGACAACACATACTGTGAGTTTAAATACAAATATTGTTTTCTAGACAATATTCACACCCAAATAAGTCCTCATTACAATTATTCATACACTATTTTATAGAAATAGTGAGGACTGCTAAAACATCTTTCTAGAAGCATCACTCCATACCCCGACTAGATCCTGCTATGTTCTCACCTCCTGAGAAAAAAAATGAAACAAAAAGAAAAAGGATGAACTCAACTAACCCAGTAAAGAATATTATGACTAAGATAATATATAACAAATTATCATTAGTCTTCAACAGGGAAAAATCTGATAGAATATAATAGACAACAAGTTTTAGATCAACAAATACAGCGGAAACAATAATCCATTAGAAGAGTCACGTAGAGAATGAATTTTACTATCTTCTAAGATTTAAGAGTCCGTCGTCAATATTTTATCTCTATAACATCAATCAATATACATCTTTTAATCAAATATTCATCTTTGCACTACAGGCCAAAGATATTCATTTATTTCACCCGTTGGTCATGTTCATCTCAACACCTGTTCATCTTTACACTACAGGCCAAAGATATTCATTCATCTTTGCACTACAGGCCAAAGATATTCTGTAATATCATCATTTAGGACTGAGGATGATGAAAAATATTTTAAAGAAAACGAATCCAGTGAGACAGAAGAACAAATATTAGGAATTCGTATAACAGTTTATCCAAGATCAATAATACTCCATAATAATCAATTTTGAAGCAGAATTCAAAAATAAAGATCAAAACATGGATACAATCAAAGATAGTAACCATAATAGACATCTTGGACAAAAAGAAAAAAATTTCATTTTTAAATTGAATAGTGCCGATTCGTGAATAGTGTCAGATATCGTGAATAAGTGTCGATATCGTGAATAGTAACCAATACACAAAAAATTTCAAATTTGATTAAAAAGTTCAGATCAATACTTCGGCATAATGATATTGAAAGAAATAATATCATATATGAAGAAAATAACATCTCTTATCTCAAAATAACGGTACTTACGATCGAATATCGGATGAAAGTCAAGAAAACTTATCTTAGAACAACAACTCTCAAAATATCAAAATACTCACAAAAATACGCTCGAAAATCTAGAGAGAAAGAAAACTTATTTCTTGTGTGATTTTCAATTCTAAACTAAGCGTCTATTTATAGGAAAATGCTAGAACGTCATAGGAGACTAAAATAATAAATTAATATTATTTATTCTCATTTTTTCTACGCATGCTTTAAAAGCCATCAACCCCTCATTTCTGAAATTTTAGCAGCCCACGTGTTATTAACACCAACCAAAAGTAGGTCCCACCCATAAATTTAATAAAAATCATTTTATTTTTCAAAACTACAACAATTCATAAAAAATAACCCGTTTATCAGAAAAATACGAATTTTATATCCATTTCGCATGAAATTGAATTCTCTACAACTTTGTAGTTTTGAGTTTTTTCCAAATTTCAAACAGAAAATATCCGAAATCCATAAACGGGTGATTTTTAATATTTTCCTTCCGACAAAATACTGATAAAACAACTCAGCATTAATTCCTTCAATTATATTCACATAAAATAAATATATCCATCAATTATATCAAATAAATATTTCCTTATCATATAAATCAATAATTAATTATTCACAAATAATATTACAGAATCACACTTATGACAACCAAGCAGTTCCCAGGAAAGAGGGAGCTTTCCAATAAGGATTTCTCCTTACTCTCGCGCAATTAGGTGACCAAGCCTCTCCTTAACAGAACTTTTTAGACATTGTCAATAATGTTATCTAATAATATTATTCAAATAATATAAATTATTGATCTGATAATGAAAAATACTGTGCAATGATAATTATTGAAACAACAATAATATAAACTATCAATACAACAATTATTGAATCAATAAAATAAAATATTGAACAGTAACTACTGTAACAATTATTGAGTAGTGTCTTCTTACGTAAGAATCAATAATTCAACAATAATGTGCAACCACGCGTATTACTGTATTTTAACCACCGGGTATTCTAACAGTGTTAACGGTAACAATTACGCCGTTATTCATAAAAACTCATACTTTGTCGTTTTCTTCATCCGACAGTTACTCCGTTATGGGCCCACAATTGACTGCACCGTCGTACGGATATCCCCAACAAAAAGAATATTTTATAACCACTTGCTTTTTTTGTAAAATTTACACATTTCACCCATAATCAAAGTATTATATCAAATTAACCCTTATTAATTTAGAATAATAAATAGAGAAAAATTCAATTTTATTTATAATAAGTTGAGATCTTACGGTAACTGGTTTCGACCACATAATATGATCCTAGTTGTTCCCATCTTCTGTTGCCTCTAGCACTGCACCCACCACAAACATTTTGCCAGTATCAGTTGTATTGTGTTCGTAAACACAAATTGCAATGACGGCATTATTAAGTCCAACAAATTAGTTTTAATGTAATATAATAATGCTCATGTTTAAATAAACTGGGGTGTTAACAAATGTACCAAGTGTACATATGGATGCAGTATGCAAATTTAACTGTTTGTTTGCTCGTTATTTCTCTTTTTCCATTTCGTTTCCATCTTTTCCCTGTTGAATTCTCTTTTGGGTGCTTGGGTCAGGTAGACATAGAGTGCAAGTTACATGACCATGATTTACAAAGGTAACATCCACCTTATTTTCTAGTTGATTTTCAGAAATTCCAGCCATCATCACAGACCAATTACTATCAAGGCAAGAGAAGGTGAACTTTCAATGGCACTTTAAAATTAATCTATCAAATCTGAAGGATGCAAAAAAGAAACACCAATAGGAACACCAAATGTTGATTTTGCGACATTTACAGAAAGTACCAACAGAAAGCAAGAATTGAGAGAAAAAGGGCTTTACAGTTTACCTCGTCTTTTTCTTCCTGAGCATATTATGTTCAACCATCTGACCATTCGGTTGATTCATCTGGCTGAAATATAACTTGACCACATTTAACCTCTTCAGAGGGTTGACATTGACTCCATTCTTCCTCTTGAGATGGTTGACCTAATTCTCCCTCTTCAGTTGGTTGACCCCATTCTACCTCTTTAGATGGTTGACACCATTCTCCCTCTTTAGATGGTTGACCCCATTCTCCCTCTTGCGATTGTTGACCCCATTCTCCCTCGTTAAAGGATTGACCCCATTCTCCCTCTTCAGGCGGTTGACCCCATTCTCCCGCTTTCCAGGGTTGAAGGTTCTCATCCTGTTCTTTATCCAGATAGTCCACTTTTGCCGGGTTTTCGTCAAGCAAATCCTCCCTATCTGGGAGAAAGCAACCTTTGTAGGAGCCATTATCGAAACAATGCCAAAGAAGCTTGTTCCAGTAGGGATCCTATCATATAGCAGACTCAAAAGAAATTAGTAACCATTGGGGCTTGGCTGTCCTATGGTTCAGATGATTGCAAGGATCCAAAAAATGCATATGAATATGAATAAAAAAAAACTAAGTAATGATTCATTTTTTAGTACTTCATTTAATTATATCGATAAATATTCAGGCAGTGGAACGCCAAGATTCATTGTTAATTAACATACTAGCCAAATTAGCAACCCACACATCAGAGATTTGTTACGCACTGATTAGGGAATAATCAACCATACATTTTTCCTTTTTATCTCATACCAGATTTGTCTACTCAACTTGAAACAAAAATAGATGAAGGATTACCTTGCAAACAATATGTGGATTTCCAATAACAATCAGCAAACATCTTGCTCGGGTAATCGCAACATTAAACCTTCTGGGATTGCTCAAAAAACCCAAATAGTGGGTTCTGTCAAAATCATTGTGCTTTATAGTTGATCTGACAGTAGATACAATAATTACTTGTCTTTCTTGTCCTTGGAATTGTTCAACACTGCCAACCTGGATATTAGACCTGCCAAAACCTTCAAGTGCTTTCTTTATTTTGAATACTTGTTGCCGATATGGTGTTATTACACCAATTTCTTCATTGCCCAGCCCCTTTGTTTCTGTCAGATTGCGGATGATCTCCACGGTCTTGCTTGCTTCAATTCTATTAAACCACGATGGATTACTTCCTTCCCTCTCATCAAAACCTTGGATGCCAAAGAAAAGTACAGGGAAATCCTTGTTAGGAAGGAGGTCCAGCCAAGCTTTGGAGGCCTTCGTGTCATCATCTTTACAAGCGAGTAATTCCCCTTGGTAGAATAACTGTGAAGGGAGATGCAATATTTCTGGATGACATCGATAGTTTCTGACCAATTTCATGACATAATTTTGATCACTTTTGCCATACAAATTATACTCAAACAGCCTCTCCAGGAATGATTTTCCTAATCCATAAATCTCGGCATCTTTTGAGTAGATTACAGGACCTAGTTGCATTGGATCTCCAGCAAGAACAACAACAGTGTTCCTGCAGCAAAGGTTGGACAGAGGAACCATTGTTTCAGGCTCTGAAGCCTGGCCTGCCTCGTCTAGGAAAATATGAGAGAAGTGGGCTCGTTTTATGCCTTCTGCATAAAGAAGAGCAGAACTTGCATATGTACATATTATTACCTTATAGTGCCTCAGATCCATAAGTGGAGGACACTTAAAGATTCGCTCCGCTTCATCGTAAAAGCAGAACTTGATATAATCAGACTTAATATCCTCAAGAGGACGAGTAAGTGCATTGAGCCTTAAAATCTCTCTATTTTTAACTTTGACCGTCTTTTCGCCAAGGAGTTTCTCTAATATATGATCAGCTGCACTGTTTGAAGGTGCACAAACAAGAATTTTGGCATTCTTTCGAGTTGTGTAGAGCTGGAGGATAGCTTCTATCACAGTCATAGTTTTACCTGTGCCCGGAGGCCCATATATCACATAAGGAGCCCCTCCATTGCAGCCAAGAATCATCTCAGCTGAACTTACTTGCTCCTCATTAAGCAAACAAGATACAGGCACCAAAGGGGTGCGCTGTATCAGTCTGCTCTTAAGAGAACCAGTTGGGAATAGAAAATCTGCCTCTAAACTTTGGGCAGCTTCAATAGCTTGATACAATCTTCGCATGTTTATTTGATTATATGTGAACTGTACATTGTAGAGGTTGCTGGGTCGATAGCTCGAGTGAAATCCTTTGTCAAATTTTAAGAACACAACTTCTGCCTCAACGCGATGGATAAAACCCTGTGTCATAACTCATAAGCAATAATATATTCAATACTACAAGACATTGCTATATACCCGGAATTGTAAGCAAATACATTTGGCTATAAATGGACACAAAACACAAATACTGTTAGAAAAAACCATAATTAACAGTTGGTAATGGTAATTATTCATCTTTATCATAAACACAGCAAAAGTAAAAAAATTCACAGCCTCACATATTTACAGCGTGTCTGCCTACATGAAGTAAATCTGCAAACCAAGAAGCCTCCACCCAACTAAAATCCCTTTCTCAATAATTTTAATAAGAAATAGTACCAATCTTAAGAGGCGAAAGCTATGGTTAACAACACACCATCGCCAATAAAGGATATACAATTTAAGCAAACCAATGACTAGTACAAGACAAGGTTAGAAAGAAAGCATAGAATATACAGTGTTAGAATCATTAGCACACACTGCAAAAAGGGTAAAACAAAATATATAATAAAATGCCGGAAGTGCATTTAAAATTGGCCGACAACTGATTAAAACAAAAAATGGGATTTAAAGGGGAGCCTAGAACCATTTTGGTTGGTATCAAACGCTTTTGATAACTCTGCCCTCTGTCAAAAACCAAAAAATTAATTAATCATAGCATACATGAATATCAGGATCCCATGTCAAAAACTTTAAGGCATCGTTTGCTTCCAAGGCTTACCTATCAAGAAACTTGTTTTTTCCATGTTTTTATTTTCAATACAAGCCAAAGTGCTTCACATTTTGGAGAAGAAAAAATGCCCAAAGAAGTAGGAACAAACCTGATATGGAGGAGAGGTATCATTTACATCTTCAGACGCAAGCTTAGCAAAAATGAAATCTCCATAAACAAGTGAAGGTCTTTTCTCAGCAAGTCCTGGGACCTCGAGGGTCAAGAAGTGTGAACCCTTACTCTTCATATTGACACGCTCTATGTCATAACCCCTCATGTCTTCCTAAAACACAAATCACCAATTTAGTGCTAAAAACAAGAATATTATCATCATTAATAACAATAGTTCATTGAATTTGAAACTTACCTCCATTTTTATCTCTTCCATGATCACTAAATATTTAAAGTATGAAGCATAATTCTCTTTTGTCAAACCATCTCCAATAACCTCTGGGATCTGCTTTTTCACTATCAACTTCCTAACATCCTCCGGTATTAGATATGCAGGAAGCTTATATTTGAACATTTGGGTTGAAGCTCTGGCAGGATGCGAACCTTTAACAAAGTCCTTATGAGAAACTAAATTCGACCACTGCTTCTTTTTCCTTTCTCTCTTAAACGTCTTGTTAGAACCCAAAGACTTTGAGAGTTTATCTTCTGCTAGAACAAAAGCCAGCCGTTCGATTGTCCCATCTTCCATAGTAAAATGCACGGCAGTTGTGTGCAGGCCAAGTTCCTTAGGTTTGCAAGACAACCAAACGGTTAACGTCTGACCTGGCCGCAGCACTCTGTCCTCCAACGAAAATGACTCCAGATACTGTTGGATATATTCTACATCTGAATTTGCAGAAGGAGGTTCCATCAGCGAAAGCGTGAATGACTCCTCAGGTTTTGAGTCATAAATCTGAACATTCCAAAGATCCACTGGATCAGTGGTGGTGTTTAGAATAGTGATTGAATCAACAATAGTATCTCCTACAAATCCTGATTGAGGCTTGCCTCTAACTAAAGGAAATGGGATTGATATATTAATTGGGCCCTCTGTACTAGGGTTGTAATTACACATGGATTTGTCATTCACAAAATCAATGAACCCAATATCTCCCTTGTCAGAAATGACGGACCGCTCCTCATCCCAGTCACAAACAGAACCCATCACCAACAATCTGAAGAAAACCTGCAGCTGCAAGTATCAACTAGTAAGTATGAGAAAGCACCATTCATTCATTTGCAAAGAAATGACAAATGTCGCTGTAGCAAAAGATGTGACAAAACACATTCTACAACTAAAATGGTTCACATATATTATAAAAAAAGAAACATAGAAACAAGACCGATAAATTATGTAAGTTGTAAGTTAACAACCACAAGCAAACTGAATTGCAGCACAACATAGCCATTTTTATTTTCCTCTGACCAAGTATTTCGAAACACTCATCCATCTGATTAGTAATCTTCTTCTCATTATCAATATAAGACAAGACAACATGAAAACCCATAACAAACAATAAGTAAAATTCCCACAATCTCCAATTTTGTGTGGACCACCACTAGTGCGTGTCTCTGTGTACAACAACATAGAGTGTGTATTGTAATAATGCCGCGTTGACATATACAGTTATTAAAGCATTTACGAATGTGGGGAATGTTTTTGTTTCCTTATTGATCTAGAATTTGTCAATGGATTTCAGTTATAAATGGAAAAACAATTCCAAGATCACCAAATTGAGCTTCAATACTACATCCTTTGGCGTCAAAAAATTTATTGACAAGAGGCTACTTTGATGTCACCAAGAAATTCTTGAAAACAATTCTTCATGTTGAAAGCACTGTTGTCTGCAAAACTATAGCACAAATGGTATCCAAGCATATTTGTGCACAAGGAAGCAATAACGTTCCCTCATGATCCTTTGCTATGAAAAAAACATAATTTGATTTTAGAATAACTTAACCATACAGGAGCAAAAACCAAAAAAAATATAAACAGCATTGAAAAAGAATACCTGAAAGGTAAAGAGAAATGCAGAAGACAAAAACATGGATGATGGGTAATGGGAGCTCCTATGAAGGTTATGAGAAGAAACTCTTTTTCATTCATAATTGTTGTAACCTTACATTAAGCAGAATCTGTGTTTAAAAATGCACCATTTTTTCATAAAAAAATAAAAAATAAAATAATAAGATAATCAACTAAATTGAAACCTACCAATTCAAGCTAATTAAAAAAAATGGTGACTATCTATTTTTATCAAAATGAGAGAGATCACATTCCTGGCGCCTTAAAGCAAACAAAAACTTTAACAAGAACAAGATCAATAATTTACATTTCCAAACAATTTAAATATCAATAAACAAATAAATTAGCCAGTGAAGTCACTACCTTTAGTCAAATGGCACCCGAAAAAGCAAAAAAAGAGGGGAATTCACTAGATTAGAATTGTTAATTTTTGCTCAAAAGGGGTTTTATAAACAAGACAAGCTCTCATTTACAACATTGGCATTCCACTAGATCAATTTAACATAACAGAATTATGTACGGAGATGTGAAGCAAAACTAGTAACGAGGAGAGAAATGAAGTAAAACCCACCTCTAATTAAAGCTCCAGCTTCCAAAATCTTTCCGATAGAGAGAAATAAACTGGGTACAATTAGGGTTTAATGCAGATGGACACTCATTATTAGCTCATTTAGAAAAGGTTTTTTTTTTAGTATATATATCTTACTCAGTACTCTGTAGTCTGTAGTCTGTAGTCTGTAGTCTGTACATAAGACACATTAATGGACGGAAAGAAACGAGGTTTTTTTGTGGAAAGAAAAAAGTAAACACCTGACAAATGGAATTGATAATTGGGCAAGGCAATCTGCCAATTACAATATTCTTTTTAGGCTTTAACCTCTTGGATCTAAATTTAGAAAAGTGCTGGGCTGAAAACATAGGACCATTAGGAATCCAATGATTAGACTTCTTTTTCTTTTTTTTTTGGTGTTGTTGAGGAATAAAAATAAGGAACAATTACATTTTATAGTACTTTTTAAAACATAATTACAACAAAAGTGCACTCATTAAATATTTACACAATTAATTTTTTTAAAATTTTATTTTCATTACTAGTGCATATTTATGCTTCCTTTAATTAAGGGATGTGTTTTAATTTCCTGATGACATGGCAATTCAGTTATTTATTTTTTTAAAAATTGATATCGCGTTTTTTTGGAGATTGTGTTCATTTTAAATTTTTTTTGTTTTGTATGTCGTCTATTTTCTTTTGGAAACCCTTATTTGGTGTTTTGTTCACTTTGTAAGCAAACCCTTATTCATCTTCTTCTCGTGTTTTCGGCGATTTTTAGGATAGATTTTCCGTTGGTCGGCATTTGATTTTTACTTCGTGTTTGTCCTATATTGTTTCAGATCGTGTTATTCTCAAGTTTTTTAGTTTGTTCCTAGTTATCGGTACTACATTTTCTGATTTTTTTATCTATTTTTTTTCGGTATGGTTTTACGAGGAAGGGCATGGAGGAATGTGGGATAAGAATCACGATAGGAAGAGGAAAAGAGTTCCAGATGGTTTTAATATGGAGGATTCGAAGTTATCTTTAGTGGTGAAGGATAGTAGTTCAAAGTCTTCTAAACAGGGTAAGAGGTTGTTGTTGAAATCGAAGAAGAAGGCGAAATCTATGGTGAATATTGATTCAGATTTTGAAGGTTATGCCGAAAAAGTTGTCAAAGAAGATAAAGTTAGAGCTCATAGTGAAAAAATGGTTCCACTGGCGAGAAACATTTGAAGGTTTGTTAATTTTTTTTTTAAGAATTATATTTTTTAGTTGTTTTTGATTTTTTGTGTTTTTATTTTATGCATGGTTGTGTTTTGGTTTGTATTTTTTTTTTTTGTTCAGTAGTATCATGGATGTTGAAGTTGTTGTTTGATAAAATCACTATTTCCATTCTGAGTGTATTTTCTGAAACACATTTTATTATGTTTTAAGTTTTGTTCAATTTGTTGTTAAAATATTGGTTTTCATTCATATTTTAGTGTCTGATACGAGTATATTTTTGGTTGGTTACTAAATTTCTTTTCTATGATCATACAGGTTGTTATTTGTTGTAGTAACCTGCTAACTGTTATGTGGTTACCTTCTTTTATATGTTTGGAAACTGAGTGTTGTAATAGTTGTTAAAATGTATAATATTTCATAAGAGTTTGTGTTGTTTTAAGGATTGTTAAAATTGTGCTTGTTTAAATTTTTTTGGTTTCTACATTACATTATTGTTATTACGTAGATTTATAATATGTTGGTAACTTGCTATTTTATTTTTGTTATCAATATTGAAATGATTGGAAACTTATCTTTGTTATTTTTGTTGTAGTAACTTTTTTAAATCGTTATGTGGTTACCTTCTTTTATATGTTTGGAAACCGAGTGTTGTAATAGTTGTTAAAATGTATAATATTTCATTCTAGTTTGTGTTGTTTTAAGGATTGTTAAAATTGTGCTTATTTAAATTTTGGTTTCTACATTACATTATTGTTATTACATTGATTTATAATATGTTGGTAACTTGTTATTTTATTTTTGTTACCAATATTGAAATGATTGGAAACTTATCTTTGTTATTTTTGTTGTAGTAACTTTCGCTAAATGTTATTTGGTTCCATTCATTCATATGTTTGAAACCGATTTTTGTAGTAGTTGTTAAAATGTATAATATTTCGATTTGGAGTTTGTGTTGTTTTAAGGATTGTTAAAATTGTTATTGTTTAAATTTTTGGTTTCTACATTACATTATTGTTATTCGTAGATTTATAATATCTTTGGTAACTTGCTTTATTTTGTTTTTGTTACCAATATTGAAATGATTGGAGACTTATTGTTATAGTTGTTAACATGTATTTTTTTTTCAATATAAGTAACTTTCTTTAATTGTTATTTGGTTACCTTCTTTTTATATGTTTGAAACCGATTTTTTGTAATAGTTGTTAAAATGTGTAATATTTCATTAGAGTTTGTGTTGTTTTAAGCATTGTTGAAATTGTTCTTTTTGAAATCCTTTGTTTTAATTATATTGAGTATTAGATACTTTTAGATTTAGTTTTGGTTAATACATTACATTATTGTTATTATTTAGATTTATATTATGCGGGTAACTTTTATATTAACATGTCTTTTACTCAATAGTATTGGAGATTGATGATTGTTTACGATTTTTTATTTAAAAATTATAATTATTTTTATTATGATCAATTCTTTGAAATTATTTTGCTTATCATTGATATTGCTCATTTAATGCTTTTTGATTTAAAGTTTTAATGTAGTTTTTTAATTTGGTTAATGTATTTTTAATGTAAGTTTCGCATTTTCGGATCTGGGATTTATTCTACGAGGGCGTAATCGAATTTTTCAAAACAAAAATTATATATTGGTGTGATATGGATGTACCAAATATTATCAAGAAGAAATTATGCGAGGTACAATTGACTAAGTTTAAGTTGACATGTTTTGGTAAATTTTTAGAGTTTGGACAACCACAAATGTTTTCCCAGATTATTCATCGGGCCTTGATTAGGGAAGTTTATCAAAGGGATGATGAGGAATTGTCAGTTTTGTTTGGTGAGAGAAGGGTTTAGTTTGGATTGCCGAATTTTGTTTGATTTCTGGTTTGAATTGGCAAGGTAATGAAAATATTGATAGTTTTAAGGGATTCGGAATCATTGGTGGAGAAGTTTTTTGGTGATGAGGTTGTCACAGTTCTAATATTGGCAAGATATATAGCAGTATTTTTTTGATGATGATGATGATGAAGCGAGTTAGAATGTCTATTATTTTATTGGTTTTAATTTCATTCTAGCTTCCGTTCGACAATTATATTGATGAAACTTTGTTCAACTTTTTGTCTTATGGGGATATTGAAAGTTATCCATGGGGTAAATTTGTATTTCAACAGACAAAGAATTCTTTATCTATTGCAGTCAAGGGTCATGTAAGGAAGGATAACCACGGTGGGGTGATTTACAATTTTTATAGGGATGGTCATTGTAAATCTTACAAACTTAATGGATTGCCTTATGTGTTTCAAGTTTTTTGTTTGAAACAATACCTACTTTGAAAGTCAGAGGATTTTGTGTTGATGACCATGCTGCAGAGTTGAGATTATTTAGATGGAGGGAGTTAGGAAAGCCTCCTAAAAATGAGAAATTGAATGATCTTGTTTTTGGATCTGGTCAGGTATGTTGGTTTCCAGTTGCCTTATAATTGGTTTCCATTTATATTTTATATTGGTTTTCATTATTATATTTTTTGTATTGTTTTGCTTATGTTTTATATTTAATCTTTTGACATGGTATATTTGTTGTTATTATTATTTTTTAGGTTGATCGTTCGAATATTGTTCCTACGGTTGATGAAAAAAGGTTGATTTGGGGTTGGGGTTTTCATTTTTTAATGGAAATGATGTTGCAGGAAAAATTTACGATGTTAAAGTTGACTCATCAAGGAAATTTAATGATATTGGTTTTTCTATTTCGATTTGGTAGAAGTTATTGATAAGCGGGTAAAACCTTTAGAAGGTAAGATGATGGAGATGAAAAAGATATTGAGAATTTGGGTGTTGAGTTAAAAGACCTCTCGCAAGTGTTTCAAATCTGATTTGCGGGGATGTAAAAAAAATGATTAGAAAGTTTGTATATGGTCAGTATAGTAATAGAAAACATAAAAATGTTTCTTTTGTTGATGATGATAATGATGATGATGATGATGATGATGATGATGGTGATGATGATGCTGATGTTGATGATGATGTTGGTGATGGTGATGGCAATGGTGGTGATGATAATGATGATGGTGTTGTTGATAATGATGATGTTGATGATGCTGGTGGTTCTGCTGCTGATGATGATGATAATGAGTTGGGTGAGAACGTTGATGTTGGTAATATTAGGGGAGTGTTGATCCTCCTGTTGGTGGTGTTGTTGGAAATCGATCGAGGAAGAGGATGCGAGGTTTACATTTTTTTAGTTTTCATTTTATTTTCTATGCTTATTAAGTAAATGCTTACTTCTTTTTTGTTTTTATTAATGATTCAGATTAAAAATGTTGGTTTAAATTCTTCTGGGAAAGAGATAATTGTTTATACTCCTAGAGGGGTTAAAATTCATATTGAGGATGAAAAGGTTAGTCATTTTTTAATTTTTTAATTTTTTTTTTAATGTGTTATATTTATAAATGCTTTTTTTTTTTAAGTTGGAAGATGGATGATGTTCTAGCTTTGATATTTTAAGTCAATCTAGTGGAAAGAAATTGTTATTTTACACCTATTGAGGTTTGTTATTATTTTTATTAGCAATTTAATTATTTTTGTTGTATTAGTTAGTTTCTTTATAGTGTTTATGTTTGTATTGATCAATAGTTTTGTATTTTCAACTTGATATTAAACCTGTCTTTTTTGTCATGTATTGTAAAACATTACGGGGTAATAAATTCAAAGGATCAAACATTTTTATACTTGATGAATTTGGTGTTCTATAACTCGAGATTTAATTGATGTTTTGAAATTGAAAAATCGCTACAAGACCAATTGGCGGGCCTGTTGTTACTTGCAGTTCATGAAGAGTCTTTGATCGAAGAGTCCTTTACTTCAAAGTTTGGTTCAATTTAGTTCTACCTCTTCGGATGTGGATGCTCGTCAATTACCCCATTTCTGTCAAGATTTTCGGATATCTGTATGTGTATTCCTTCAAAAGATGAAGATGTTCTTTTTGATCGGTGGTTTAAGATTGGATTGAATAATAAGGAAAAGGTATGTATATTGGAGTTTAATATATTTTCATTATGTTTTTAGTAGGATATAAAATAATTTTTTTTGGTTGTTTTTTTGTTTTTTGAAGGATTGAAAAGTTTAGGGTAATGACAAAATTGAGCCTTCATTTGATTTGGAGTGCGTGCTGATAGCTTCAAAAATGTGGTTTTACAAGCTCAAGACCCCGTGCCGTTGGCTTGATGATGATGTGAGTTTTTTATTATCTTTGAATACATGTTTGTTAGTTTAGGTAACCTTATTGAATTATATTGGTAACTATTTGAATATTTATTGGAAACTAGTATGTTACATTATTATTTTTATTTTCTTTGTTTAAATCGATTGTTATTTTGTTTTTAATTTTTGTTCAAAGACATCAACATATGCTTGTATTACATTAAGTAAAAAGTGGCTAAACTTTCGAACCAAATTCAAATAAGGGTTACAACAACCCGATTGTTGGTTCCATATCAAGTTGACCAATTTATATGGAAAATATGGTAATAGAAATTGTGATAAGAATCTGTTGTTGGACTCTGGTGATATAGTGAGTACATTCATTCATGAGTATCTTATGAAATTCAACACACCACAGGTTAACGTCGATTTTGTTATGTTCCCCATTCATATGTCGTCACTGTTCATTGGTTTTTTTGCTTGTGTTTGGCGTGCATCACAAGTAGTATTAGTGGTTTATAACTCTCTTCAACGAGGATAGGAATGTTATGCGCTGACAAATATTAGTGATGTGTGCGAGCCGTACATCTTTATTCTCCCCATAATTTTGTCTAATTGCGGGTTTTGGAAGAATAGAATAGATATTGATTTCAATAGTGTTCCATACCGCAACAAAGTTGAACATGATATCATTGATCTAGAATTTGCAGAGGCTATTCCGGAACAAATTGAAAGGTAAGTTTCCAATTACTTATAATTGTTCAGTTTTGTATATATAATGAAGTCTGTTTTGATTTGTGTTATATATTTATTGTTTTTTCAATGATTCTTGGAATGTTTACCATTTGTTTTTGCGGCACATTTCATTCATCGATGATATCCGCAATGCCAAAACTATTTACGGTACTTCAATACCAGTAGGAAGCTTTGTGTCAACTTGTTTAATCATGCAAGGAAGAAACATTTAGTTGGATATGAATCGATACAGAATATCTGGGAAGATTAGCTCACGAAGACTAGTATGATTATGAATCTTGATATGGTTATTGGTTGTGGAAATTCGTTGTAATTATTACGATTTGATGTGGTTATTTGTTATGGAATGTTTGTAATTATTATGATGGTTGAATGATGTATTAATTTTTACAAGTGGAAGTATGAGTATGTTTAGATTGGCTATCATTGTTATTTTTTTGTTTTTATTTAATTTTCGTACTTATTATCATTAACATTTTTATTTATGGTACAGTTGGTTTCTAAATGTTGATATTATGGTATCTATTTGAGTTGGTATTGGTATCCAATTAGTATTGATAATATATTGTAAAAAATATTAAAAAATTAATAATGTTGTACATGTAATGTATTCAAACTAATGACAATGAGATATAGTGTTGACACATATAAATTTATTTTTTTGTTAGCATCTCTAATGTTTTATGAAGTGAGTTTCTGTTTGCAAAAAAACAACATTTAACTGTTGCAGTGGTACTAAAATTTGTAAAGAGAGTTACCATTTATCGTAATCATGTGTACAAAAGTTTGGTGGGTACAAATCTAAACAAGTAAATGACAACAATGTGGAAGTGGAGGAAAAAGCTAAGCAGAAACATAATCAATGTTTCACTTATGATTTAAATAGAAACACAGAGGCTGGTGGTTTACTTCCCTAAGAACCGAAAATGGATAGAATTAAATATGTGTCAATAGAAAATGTTTAGGGAATTAGTATGGATAATTATTTTTGTAATTTTATTTTTTTAACATGTGATACGGTTTGTAATAAAATTTCATTTACAGTAATGCTTTGTTTTAGTTTTAAATAATGAACCAAAATATACATAAATATATCGGTTATATTTTATTTTATTTTTAATTAGAACTACTTGTTTTTTTAAAGATATTAATTAGAATAAAAACATTTTAAAAGGGTAATCATTCATAATGTGAAACTATATCACATTTTACACATTATTTTATGTTTTTTTTTCATTTGTTATGGTAGTGATGGTTCACTTTAACAATATATATTATTTATAATAAATGATATTTGAGGTTTATGAAACATTTATATTAATTTAAAAATAATCTATTAATTAGTTTTAGTAATTTTATAATTTTTAACATGGTAGAATTAGTATCAAAATTTCATTTACTGGTATATATTTTAGTTTTAGATAGTAACCAAATAGTACTTTTATAGTTTTTTAGCATGGGTACAGTTAGTAGCCATAATTTCATTTGCAGTATCTATTATAATAAACAGTTTGTTTTGTGGTTTACCAAATAGTTATATTAATTAAAATTAATATATTAATTAAATGGTTAGTACTTGCAAATTTTTTTTCATTGTATACTTGGTAGCCAAAATTGCATTTCTGAGTAAGCTGTTGTAGTTTTAGGTAGTAAATAAAATATACATCAATAATTATAATATACAGTTGTTGATTTTAAGATATAATTACTTCTTGTTAAACAAAAATTAATGAAAAATAAACATATTTCAATATTGTGCAATATAAATTTTTATTTATTTAATCAATAAAACGATTACAATATGAATGTATATTGAGCAACCTCAGTAATCATCAATGAGTACGTAAAAAAAAATTGGTTAAAAATGAAATATATTACAACGTTTTTTACTCCAAAATTGGTGGATTATTGCATGTTTTTTTTGTTGTGTCCTTTTTGTTGGCATAAATCGCATTTATTCGAATGGTATTTTCGAAACACACTTTTATACCTTCCAATCTTTGGTCGTCCAATTTGGCTTTCTTGTATTTGGTGGTTTGACACATGTTTTTAATCTCGTTTGGAACATTCCAATTCTCTTTGTCGTCCAATGGCATGATAGAAGCTGAATATGTGTCCATCAAAGTTATTTTTGAATAGTATTTGAGCAAAAATCATAATGACTCATATTCGCTTAGCTTCTAATAACAAAGAAGTGTGTAAGAAAAGGCATTTCATGGTATTGAAATTTATGGCATAATGCATGTCTTTTTTCCCATATCCACGATAAATTGCTTGGTGACATCATAAACAATAAAAATTACTAGATTTGATGTCTCAACTCGCAACAAATTTTAATAGTTTAGTTAGTATGTATAATAATTATTTTAAAAAAAAATTAATGGAATAATTAAAGTTATATGTCTTTGTTAAGTAATTTTACGGTTTATATTGGTAACCAATAATTCATTTGTGGTTTCATATAATTGTTAATGATATTTTTTCCAAAGATGTGCAGATAACAATTTTTTGGGTTTTATAGGTGACCTTAAGTTTCTTTGACTCGTTGATATTATCTTGTAATCTTCTTTCTACCGTCGTGGATAGAGTTGTGAAAGTTGATATTCTTGATTGTTTGTTTATGAAATACCACCTTTGAACATACAACTGACGTAGGCATTCAATCATCGGCCTTAGCTGGAAGATCTCTAATTCCCTTGATTGCATGGTTAATAGACTCACGCGGTGTTTGAAGTCATCATTGAATACCGCTACAGTTCCATGGAGCCTCGTGCACTTTTCTAGCTTAACTTCTTCCTCCGGATATGTTCTTATTCTAGTATCAATTGCATCAAGTTCAAATGTATATGTATGTTGAATTCTTTACTATTGTAAAGCCCTATGTTGCGTTGTATGCTTTTCTTTATCTCTTCTCCTTTCTTTTTGAATCTGCATTTTTAATATTTTTGAGAATATGGTAGGTGCATGAACCGTGCATGACATCGGGGAACACACAGTTAAGTCCTTGATAATTGCTTCACGTATGCATCAAACGATACATTGTCCTTCTCTAACACCACAAGCATTTCTCAAATTGATGAAAAACCATCTCCATGATGATTCATTTTCACTATCAACAAGCTGCAAAAGAAATCGGTATGATGATGTCTGTTTCAGATCTTGTGTGCTTCTATATGGCGGTGTACCCCTCGTAGTTCGATTTGTATGAATGTCCCATCAACTACAATGATTGGGAAACAATGTTGCCATGCTTCGATGGATGCTCTATGCGAAGAAGAGATATTTGAATCGACCATTTTTTCAAACTCCAATGATGTGACGGATCCACAAGCGAATTTTAAAGTAAGGTTAATATAATTATATGCAATAATGTCAGATTAGTAGATATGATTCTTGTGTGTATATTATTTTTCTTTGAACAATAACTTATATTTTTATGTCTTTATAGTCTTTAGATGGTATCTAAAATGATATTTAATAGTTTCAATTCATGTATATATTTGTCTTATGCAAAAATCGATTTAGTTTTATTCAATTAAAATAGATAGTAGCTATATATGTATTTGTAAGTGACTAAACTTCTTACTTTGAGTAACCAAAATAGTTGAAACATTTAATAAATAGTTTGCAATTGCTACTGGATTAGTTTGTTGCGGCGTATGTGCAAACCAAGAAGGATCGAGTGTAGTCGTGTGGATTTCCTCTTACTTTTTGCATTGCTTTTTCCTTTGATCTCCATGCTTTTTGGTAGGAGATGGACACGTTATACTCCGTCATCATGTCTTCCACAATGTCTTTTGGTGTGTAAATTTTCTTGAAGTTAGTTAGTTTATGCTTAATGCACTCACTAACCATCTCACTGTTTGCTTGTCTGTGATCTCCAAGCAGTATGTTTGACGAACAAGTGTGTACATCATTAAATTCTCTTACCTTGAACATAGTTATTTTCCGAAACTTTGATGCTCTTAGTTTTCATTTGCAATTTCCATTGTCTAGGCATACCAGAACAAAATCTCGACCACTTGTTCTTTCAACCTTGTGTTGTCTGTTTTTGCCTTATGGAATGTAGCCTTATTGCTTGTGAAAGAATTTTCTTGTTTATGTAAGTTTGATGTAGTTTGACTTTAAACTTATTTGGATCTGAAATTACCTCATCACATTGTACTGCAGTGTTTGCTATGTCCTGCTTTCTGACTGTTTCTTTGTCAATTACTTCAATTGCCAGCTGCTCAACATATTGTGATCCATTTTGGTCTTCTTCAGGTTGCCAACGAACCAAAAAATCGTAATTCCAATCGTGTCAATCTCATTTGCGTTTCTGCTTGCACTATATATTCTTCTTCATTTATCACGTTATGTAAGCTTGTAGTCCCTCCAATGATTTGTTCATAATCTATAATTAGTGGAAACTTTCCATTTTCATTTGATCTTCTACTAACTTCCATATAGAATCTTAAGGTTGCTTCATTTGTCACCTTGATTGGAGGAATGTTGCTGTTAATCTGAAATTTGATTGCCAATTCGGTTTGTGTTGTAGTCAGATTTAATGCAGTACATATCATGTTGTGCATTTCTGTGAATGAACAGTTTGATGGTGATAGAGGGCCAGTAACCCGAAATTTGTATATCACATCTCTTTCATCGGTCCACGTTAAGATTGAAGTAAACTACAATTGGAAGCATATCCATGGAATTAGAATCTGAAAGCGTAACATTCACACAATAATGTAATTAGTATCCAAATCTTTATATGAAGGTTTCTAAATCTTTGTACGCGTAAGAAAATATGATTGTTACTGTTTCGCAAACTATTTTGTAACTGATATAATTTAAATTTACTATTTAGATATTAAAGCAACTTTATTAAGTAACCAAAGTAGACGTATTTCATATCAATTAGTATGAAACAAACTGCTTTCATTTTGTTTATAAATAAATCACAATTTAAAATGAACTGAAGATGAAATACTATATATTAAACAGTAAAAACAAGTAATCCAAATATAATTATATGAATTTTGCCAAATTTTGATATAAATGCTTCAAAAATATGCATTTGTAACAAATAGTAGTTGGTTACTGAAATTACGAAATTAAGTTAGTTGGTTACCAAATTAAAACAATTTAGTAACCTAAATATAAGTTATTGGTATCTATGTTACTGGGAAGTTATGTTTTCATTCATTCCATATCCAAAACATAAATTATAATGCACCTGAAAATGAAATACTAAATATTAAACACTTAAAACAAGGAATCCAAATATTATCATATGAATGTTGACTAATTTTTATATAAATGCTTCTAAAATTGGCATTAGTAACCAATAGTAGATAGTTCTTTGAGATTTCAAAAGCTATTTATTTGGTTACCAAATTAACACTATTCAATTAACCAAAATATACGTTATTGGTATATATGTTTACGTAAAGTAATTTTTTGATTCCAACCATAACGAAAAACACAAATTATAATGTCCACGAAAATGAAATACTAAATATTAAAAACTAAAAACAAGGAATCTAAATATTTTATTTGAATGTTGCCAACTTTTTATATAAATGCTCAAAATTTGGCATCAAGAACCAATAGTATTTGGTTCTTTGAAATTACAAAAACTATTTAATTGGTTACCAAACTAACATTATTCAAAGAACCAAAACATACGTTATTGGTATATATATTCTTGTGAAGTAATTTTTTATTGTTTCCATATGCAAAACAAAAATTATAATGTCGCAGTGATTTTCCAAATGTTGAACACTTAAAACAAGGTAACCAAATCTTTGTATGTATTTCCCCAAAACATTGTAGCGTGTAAAAATTGTGTAAAACAACAAATATTTATCGTTACAAATATCTCAAATTGCAGTTGAATTCGTAAGTAATAAAAAAATTATTTCAATACATATATTAAGCGCCCGTACCTTTGTTTTCAATTTCAGATTCGGTTTGAAATCTCATTTTATATCGTTTCTTTCGGTTTGAGAATCCTGTGATCGAGCATGCGTATCGATTTACGATACTCTTTTCGATTTTATGTGCTTTTGAATTAGGCCTCTCTAGTATGAATGCTTTTGCTTCTTTTCGATTGATCCTTTCTTGAAGATGATCAATTGGTTGAAGACGATGAATATCTGTAGAAGCTTTCGGATTTGTTCTGGATCATTCGGTTTTTTTTTCGTGATTTTGGAATGTTTTTTTTAGTTGGTAACTGACGTATATAGTGGAGTAGTTTTCTCCTAGATTTAAGGTGATTGTATTTGATTGTTTTGGTTTACACGTGATGTAGATTTGCACTTACTATTGATATTATTATTATATATTATTGCACTATTATTATAATTTTTTAAATGGTGCACTATTCTTGTAATATCTTTTTAATACTTGTATACTTATGTAAAGGACCCTAAAAATAACCTTTGTTGATAATTAGTTCATTTTGAGTAAAAAAATACTCCCTCTTTTTCAAATTATAATATGATTATTATTAATTTTTTAAAGTGACAACTGAAATTGACAAATTGAATTTAGAAAAGTGATGGCCCGAAGACATAGGCCCATTAGGAATCCAATGATTAGGTTTTTTTTTTTTTGGTATGTTGAAGAATAAAAATCACATCGTTTCATTATAGTCGTTTTAAATTATATGATTATTATTGATTTATTTAAGATATTTTCAAATTAAAATTAAGATGATTATAAAAATTATAAACAATAAAATTGTTAATAAGTAATATTTTTTATATAATTTACAATAAATTAAAATTAAAAGAATCTACGTCAATTTTAAGTTGACCGTAAAAAAGATCAAATAATATGGAGTGCTATTTTTGGCTGGACAAATTGAAAAACTTTTATTTTGGCAAAATCCTTTAGCATAAATTGAAGCAAGCATAATCCAACTTGAGCAAAATCCAAATTGAAGAGGGGTTGAAAAACTCATGTTTACCAGCGGATAATGAATCATCTGAAAATATTGGGGTATTAAAAAAACTTTTGAACTCTTAATTAACTTATTCTTAATGACCAGATCATATGTACACGTTAGTAGACATGGTCAAATTTTAGTAATTTTTTTTTAAAGTTCATTAGTTTTTAGTGTTACTATAATTTGCATCTTTTTCTTTCTTTTTTGATAGGTTGATAAGAGTTGAATAATTTGTTTAGTCATCAAGTCTATATATTAATAATTGTCATAAATCAGCAAAGATATAACAAGACCTTTTTATATGTTATCAAAATTTATATAGATTTTAAAAGTTAATAATAAATTTGTTCCAGACTGTTATCAAAACATAAATTTGTTCAAAGAAGAGAGTTTATCTTTCAAATCCCAGACTCACTAATGAACCGCAAGTCAGTATTCAATATAGTAACAATTCTGGATATCACCAAATCAAAGGATACGCACCTAATGTATTTAACAAGAAGCATAGACCACATCTGAGTTGACTCATGCATATTTGAAGGGAAAGGAAAGGAAAAACAAATTCAGACAGCAGAAACGGGGGCTTCCTTAACGGTCTCACGCCAAGCATATGTCTGTGCTCCATCTTTGTCCACAATCTTAATGACAAAATTTGGTGGTGCCACCACCAATCTGGACCTTATCTCCAGTATGCACTTGTCTACCAGATCGACGGCTTCCTCAACTGTCATGTCACTTCTGTAGTGACGGTCCATCATGGCAAGGGAGAAGTATGCACCGTACCCAAAGGCTGCCTTGTCTACTTTGTGAAGTGTGGCAATGTAATCAATGAAAAATAGAGAAGGGCCCGTTTCCTTGTCATAGCCAGCAAGGACAATGTTCACCATGTATGGACTCTGAAAATTCAACACTGACAATATTGTCAAAACCCCAAAGTTATCAACACTGACAATATTTTCATCAAAGTCGAGACTTATAGGGAAAGAAAAAAGACTTTAGTTCGTGTATCACATATGATGCTGCAACTTCAATATATTTAGATTCATCACAATAGTTGATTCTATTCCAGAGCTACCATAACAAAGTTAAAGTCAAACCCGTACCCCGCAGTGCAGAAAAGTAAAGGTTAAATGAAGAATTTTTTTTCCTTTATAAAGGATCTCTATGAAAGAACCTGAATAAAGTAAAGACGAACAATAGATAATGTAGAACTTTTGCAATTCAAAATAAAACTCGCTCTTAGCAAAACTCGAATACTCAAAAAACTCGAGTCCCATGCTCAAAAAGGCCAGTTTCGAATGAATATACTTGTCTACTCTCTGTAAAACACTTCTTCGTACCGGGGCTCCAATATGAATGCTCACTAACATATGTTGCCTATAATATCAAGCATAGAGGAGAATAATTAGTAAGAATATGTATCTAGACATGAAGATGGTCCTTGCAACCCGACCCAGTAGCTGACCTATCAGTATCTTATCCTTCCACTAATTATTGGGATGCACAAGGCCTTTACTCCGCATACTGACAAGGAAAAATCAACTTGAATCAACCTAAAAAAGGCTATTGCAATATAAAAGTTTGCGATAGCAACACATGGAATAATATAAGACTCAAATTTTATTTTATATTTTTGGGGAATGGAACTAGCGACTTTGAGGTTATTCCTCAAGGCCTCTACCATTTCTCCCACTCCTTGGGGTTATAATATTAGTTATAATCCAAAAAGATTCCATTTCTTCCCTTTTCTAATAAAGAGAACTAATTCTAGTAGCTACTATAGTACCAGGCTACAACAAATTGCCACAACTACTACAACGGCACAACCAAATGTACCAAAATGTATACATGTTATCACTTCCTCATAAAGTTCTGAGTTCACACCCAAAAGGATGCATCAAAAAGATTAAATCAAAATTTAGGAACCCATCATCCCACCTAAACGATTGACTTGCCACCACCAATTTGGACCATAATCAATCTACTTTCATTATCAGGATATCTACCAAGTCATTATAACAATTAACCACCCCCCAGCAAAAACAAAGCCACCAACCATCATTGACAACTCTTTCGATATTATTTTTTCAACAACGTAAATTTTTGTAATTCTATGTTTTTTCGATTATAATTTGAAATTTTTCCTGATTTTCTTTTATACTTAATTATTCAACACTGTTCCATAGATCCATCGAGGAAGCAACAATAGCATAGATTGTGTTCACAAACAAATGTACTTATAAACCTAAAAAACACCTGCTTATTGGGGTGGGGTGGGGTGGGGTGGGGGGTGGGGTGGGGTGGGGGGGAAGAGAGATTTGTCCAAACCAAATTGCACCTATTTCAACAACTAAACAACTATTTAACTGCCTAGATTGGTTTCAAGAGAGAGGATAAATAATCCTAAGTAATATAATGTAATAAATATAATAGCATATGAAAGCATGCCTAGAAAAATATTTAAATCAAGTGAAATCCATATAAAGTAATCCAATTTCTGAGCAGACAAGCAATTCAATTCCTGCAGTATGACCTAATTCATAGATGGCTCCAGAATGATTTCTCATAGGAATATTTCAATATTTATCATTAAAAGCATGTAAAGGAAAAGGTTATTAGCATCAATGAAATATTACTTGTAACCTACGTAGATAGCACTTTAGTTTTCCAGTAAATATCTAAGGTAGAGAGAGAAGATACGTATTGTAACAAGGATAAAGCTTAAGAAACAATTAGGTCCCAAGGTAAATATGTATCATTATTTGCAATGAATGAGCTAATAAAACCATAAAATTTATCAGAAAAACAAATCTGTTGGCATTTTAAACCCCATAATACATTCCAAATTAAATTGAAAAACAGAATTTATAATAATCAGTACAACACAACAACAATTTACAGAATGCATCTAGTGTGGACAAGTGATTATCTAGATAGCTCATCAAATTTCACAAAAAATAAAACTACCACCTTTATTAAAAACTATAATGAACACAATCCCTAGTAATACTAGTAAAACAACATTACAACACCATCAAAACAAAATTCCCAAGATTGATAATGGAAAAATATAAACCCTAGAACTAGAAATCCGTGCAAAACCTAAAATTCATACCTTACGCAAGGCAGTGGCAAGCTCCCCACGAGTGAAATTAGCTGCAGCAGCAGTAGTCAGAGGGATCCCGTTGCGGAACTGATACAAAGCCACATTCTTTTGAATGAACTCGGTAAACTGAGCTCTGAAAATATCCATTTTCAACACCAAAATTAAAATTTATAGTAAATACACAAATCTAAATCTCATAAAAGTACATGCATATAAATATAAATAAAATTTAAAGAGCGAAAACTCTAAATTTCATATAGATCAAATCAAAACATGAAGTCATGATTTATATTATATATATAATAGACCTGTCACCGGCTTCGCCACTAGCTCCCATGAGCTTGTGAGAATCGAGAAGCATGATTTTGTCCTCATCGGATTTGTGGACCAGTATACTGTGCACCGCCGATGAATCGGCGACCACCAGCGCGAAATCCTTCCCCACCAGACCAAATACACACTCCATTCTCTCTCTTCTTTTGATCTATTTCTCTCTCTTACTATTACTTTTGTTTGCTTGATAGGGATTTCAGTTCAATTGGAGGAAATTTGGGCTTAATAAACCTGTCTTGGAGAACAAGAAGAAACCATCGAGAGAGACAGAAAACAGTATGGAATTACGCTTGCACCCTTGAAAGGAATTCGGGTTCTATTTTGAACCGATTAGATGGGGTCGGGCTTATAGGTTCAAATTCTCTACGTCTCTCTTTTTTTTTTTTTTTTCTTTTTCAATTGATCACGATATGCAAGTCAGGAGTTAATGTTTGTCTGTATTTCAGTACTGTATTGATTAACTTATCATAAAATTAATTTTATAATAACTAAATCCGTCCTCATCAATTAAATTCATATGATCAATTCAATCAAAACTTAAATTTATTTGATTTGTATTTTGCAATAATATCTTAATTGAGTCAATAACTTACTCAATTAATCATATAGTTGCATATTAAAACAGTATTTTTATTTTATTTCTTTACATTGTCTTAATTATAAAAAGAAAAAATATACATTCCAAAGCCAAACTACTAGTACTGTTTTACATATTAGTACAGGGTAAGGCTCAAGTTTTATTTATTTATTTGGGTAAAAGCATAAACTTATTTATTTACAAAAAATGGACCATTTCACAGCTGCCCTTGCATGCATCAAAAACATAACATTCTTTTTTTTTTTGTTATATTCGACTAAAATTTAAGATAAAAATCATTGGCGGAATTAGGGGAGTTTAGGGAGATCATATGACCCCCCACCTAGAATTTTTGGGGTTATTTGTTTTTCTTTTTCTTCCTTTTTTATATATTTTCTTTTCTCCTTTGCTTTTTTTTTATTTTTACTTTATCATCAAAGTGAGACAAAAAAAAATGGTAACAATTCTCTCTCTAAACTAATTAAAAATAAAAAGTTAAAGAAATAAAACAATTTTTATTGGATCCTACTATAGTGATCATAAGTTCACCATAGTTCTATCCTATTAAGATTATTAAATATGTGTTCTTCTATTATTTTTTGTTGCTGGAATTCATACTTTCAAGCTAATTAATTTCATGAACCACAATATTAGGTTTTGAATATATAATATTATAATTTATAATGTATCTATAAAAATAGCTATTCGGTTGACTAAAAATTTTAAAGTCTGATTAATAGTCTCATAGTTCAGGAAAAATTAATATATATATATATATATATATATATATATATGAAGGATCAAGAAGCATTCCCTTAAATAGCATTCTTCTAAATATAGACTCTTTTATTAAAATTAAATCGTTTTGGAGTCTTTTTTAAAAACAAGTAAAGTGGGTGGGTTTTTGTAAATAAAAGTAAAGCAAGTGGGACCACTCTCTTATAAAAGACTCCAAAACGACGTAGTTTTAATAAAGGAGTGTTATTTAAAGAGGAATGTTATTTAAGGGGAATGCTCTTGATTCTTGCTCTCTCTCTCACTATATATATATATATATATATATATATATATATATATATATATATATAAAGTAATTAGATTCACAACTCAAAAGTTGACAACGTTACAGTTCATTGATATGGATCTTTTTCTGTTATTTTCTGTTACAGATTTTTTATGGATAGTTTAATTAGGTAGTAGTTTAATTTTATGGATAGTTGTTATATTTTGTGGATGTAGTCAAATTCACAATTCAATATATTATATTGAAAAATGAATTTGAGATGTATGGATAGTTTGGTATTATTGGGATGTAAACGTATTGTATGGTATTAATATTCTTTGTAATTGGCATTACAAAGAATTATTGGGATATAAACGTATTGTATAGTATTAATATTCTTTGTAATTTTAGCTATATATCATAGCATTAGCATATTGCAGGTGCATTGGTAATATAGGTGAACCACAACCTTTTTTTTTCTTTTTTCTTTTTTATCTACAACATTTTAAAAATGTTATATATTTGTATAAACTACAACATTTTTATCCAGAAAATATTGTGGAATCATACATTCTACAACGTTTTCAAGCATCTACTATTTTATGGAAAACAAATCTACAACGTTTTTTTTTAAAAAAACGTTGTATAATGTGTCTAACTACAACGTTTTAAAAACATTGTGTAAGGGTGTCAAATAGATGACACCCTTAACTACGACGTTTTTCTGATTGAAACCACAACGTTTTTTTCGCGTTATCTATTTACTGTTTTGTAGTAGTGAATAGGATGTTGTGAAATACTATAATTGGGCAAAATGAATTTAAAAGAAGCACTTCAAGCGTTAATAAATAATTTTTTTAGTAATGTATTTTGACCCCCCTTTATAAATGTTCTGATTCCGTCATTGGTAAGAATTGATCTCAAGATCACCTCATGCATGCACTCAAGTCTTATAAATAATTTTTTTACCATCGAGCCATAAGAGGCTTGGTCATAAAAACATAACATTGCATGCCATGTAGGTCTAGACTAGAGAAAGATTCCGAAATACAAAATTGAAGACAGCGTTTGGACTCCTCTAGTTCCCCCCCTCCTTGGCTCTTCAGGCGTTGTTTGGGTCCGGCCACAAAATGAGAATCCTCTTGGTTTCTCTAAATCTCTTATATTTCTTTTCCTAATAAATTTGAAGGATAACTCTAGCTTTGGCTTCTGTCTCAACCCCATTCCATATATTATCTCGCCCTGGGCATATATTTCTTTTATATACTCCATTCCATATAAAGTTCTGGTGGACTTTTCACGCATATTAAGAAGAGAATTATAAAATCCCAAATTTTACGAATAAAGATTTAATTTTTTCGAAATATTTTTTTCAAAATTATGGTATGGATTTGAGATAATGTTATAGATGTGGGTAGTATTTATAAATTTTTCAAAGTATGCAAGTTGTTGTATTATATTCGATTGGTCGGGGAATATTCATTTTAACAGGGAATATTAAATGACAGTATAATCATTAGTGGACCCCTGATGGAATTATTATCGGATTGAGAAAAAGCGACAAAATATCTTTTATGAAAATAACGGCGGAAGTTTTAGATTAAGCTGTTGAAACACCGGTGCTAAAAGTACGAGAATATCGTGGTTGCATAGTAGCAATACAGTATTGATTATTGATGCTTACGTGAGAAGTCACTTTCGATTTTGTTCAATTATTGCTCTGATAATTGTTGCATAGTATCTCACGTTATTTGATTCAATTATTGTCGATATTTTATATATTATTAAATCAATAATTGAGATAACAAGTTATTAATATTATTATTTACAATATTAACGATGTCTAGAAGTTACTGCTGAGGAGATGTTTGGTCACCTAATTGCGGCTTGATAGGAAAAATCCTTATTGGAAAGCCCCCTCTTTCCTGAGAACAACCTGGTCGATTAATATTGTGAATTATAATAAAGGTGATACGTTTTGTTTTAGTATTATTAATGTAATAAAACAGAAAAGCTTTTTATATAAAGCAGAATACTTTTATAAAGTTATTTGTTTTATTAGACTATAAATAGAATAAATTATATTCTATTATGCATAGTGTTTTGCATAGTAAAATCTTTTTATATAAAACAGAATACTTTTATAAAGTTATTTGTTTTATTAGACTATAAATAGAATATATTATATTTTATTATGCATAGTGTTGCATAGTGCCTGCATAGTGTTTGCATAGTAAAATCTTTTTATATAAAACAGAATACTTTAATAAAGTTATTCGTTTTATTAGATTATAAATAGAATATATTATATTTTATTTAAAAGATTTTATTTTATTAGAATATTTTATTAATACTACATAGTAAATTAATATGGACCGTCGTTTAAAAGTAAATCAATCTGGATAGTTCATGAATTAATTCTTATTAGATCCATTCTTCTATAAATAGAAACTCATTCCTTCATTATTTATTACGAATTCTTTGAAACTACAGAGAGAAACTATAGAGAAAGAAGAAAAGTATTCTACTACTTCACTACTTTATATCCAGTTTCTTCTAAGGTAAGGGTATTATTTCTTTTCGTCTTCATGAAGAGAACTTACATTATTCCATTCTTTATTATTACATTGGAATAACTTTTTGTATATCGGACTACCCTATACTTGGTGAAATTCTTACATTATTCCATTATTTATTATTACATTTGGAATATATCACATGCATGTACGTTTACGCATGACCTAGTTCCATTCTTTATTATTACGTTGGAATATCACATGCATGCGTTCTGCATGACCTAGTTCCATTATTTATTATTACATTGGGAATAACACATGTGACGCCCCAAAAATAGGTATACATCACTTATTACGAAGTGCCAAATACATGGTGCGAATACAAATACAATCTTTAATATACAACAAGAGAGTTGTGAGTTTTAATACAAATATTGTCATCTAGACAATATCCACTCTCGAGAATAAGTTCTCATTATATTTATTGTCACCTTTATTTAATGAGAATAGTGAGGACTACTAATACTATCATTTGGACCGTTACTAGTTCCACGACTAGTCCATTACGTTCTCATTTCACGAAGAAGTGGTGAAAAAAGGTGACCTCAACTAGCCCGAAGAAATATTATGAATAAGATAATGCAAAATAAATTATCATTAGTCTTGATAGTGTTAAAGCGATAAAATACAATAGACATCAAGTTTAACAATGATGAGTTATCTGATCCATTAAAAAAAGTCAAGTAGAGAATAAAATCTACTATCTTTTATGATTTAAAAGATTTTTCATCACTTTTATCCTTTGGGACTCGACAATAAATAATCCACATCATCCATGCATTACGGCTAAAGATATTATTTAGTATCACGACCACGAATTATCCATGGACTACGGGCCAAAGATAATCGTGTTTTCATCAACGGTCCTGATCATGTCATAAAACAATTCATCTTTGCACCCTTGGCCGAAGAGAATCCATAGTCATAATTATAAAATTCCAAAATTTACGAATAAAGATTTAAATTTCTCGAATTTTTTTTTTGAATATTATGGTGTGGATTTAATATAATGTTATAGTTGTGGGTAATATTTATAAATTTAACAAATTATGCAAGTTGTTATATTCGATTGGTCGGGAAATATTCTTTGTGTCAGAAAATATTCGTATGACGGCACAATCATTGGTGGACCCTATAACAGAATTATTGTCGGATTGAGAAAACGACAAAAATATTTTTATGAAAATAACGGCGGAAGTTTTACAGTAAATACTGTTGAACTACTCAGTAGTAAAAGTATAGTAATACGTGTGGTTGCATAGTAGCACACGGTATTGATTATTGATCTTACGTGAGAAGTCACTCGGTTTTGTTCAATTATTGCTACGATGATTCTTTGACATAGTATCTCACGTTATTTGATTTAATTATTGTTGATTGTTATATATATATATATATATATATATATATATATATATATTATATAAGTTTTATTTTATTAGTATTATTAATGTAATAAAATAGAAAAGCTTTTATATAAAAGCAGAATACTTTTATAAAATTATTCTATAAATAGAATATATTATATTCTATTATGCATAGTATTTTTCATAGTAAAATCTTTTATATAAAATAGAATAATTTTATAAAGTTATTCTATAATTAGAATATATTATATTTTATTATGTATAGTGTTTTACATAGTAAAATCTTTTTATATAAAATAGAATACTTTTATAAAGTTATTCGTTTTATTAGATTATAAATAGAATATATTATATTTTATTAAAAAGATTTTGCTTTTAAATCTGGACAAATCAATTAAAAGTAAATCAATCTGGACCGTTCATGAATTAGTTACTATGCAGATCCATTCTTACATAAATAGAAGCTCATTCCTTCATTATTTCTTACGTATTCACTGAAACTCTAAAGAGAGAAACTATAAAGAGAAAGAAGAAAAGTATTACTGCTACTTCACTACTTCTATATTAGGTTTCTTACATAAGGTAAGGGTATTATTTCTTTTCGTATTTATGAAGAGAACTTACATTATTCCATTATTTATTATTACATTGGAATAACAGATGTCTGTGATCTACCTATACTTGGTGAAATTCTTACATTATTCCATTCTTTATTATTTTGTTGGAATATCATCACATGCGTGCATTTCTGTGGGACTGGTTAAAATCTTTATTATTACATTTGACTATCCTCTCATGCATTTTACTTTGACTGGTTTCGTTATTTATTATTACATTGGAATAACTTTGCCTACATCTGCAATCCGCATGTATGGTGATTTACATTGTTATTCCATTATTTATTATTACATTGGAACATCACATCGGTCTGTAATTTACTTTGATTTTGGTTCCGTTATTTATTATTACATTGGAATAACACATGCATCGCCAAATCGCATGCATGGTGATTTGTTGTTATTCCATTCTTTATTATTCTATTGGAATATCACCGTCGGTCGTATTACGCTTTGACACAGTTCCGTTATTTATTATTACATTAGAATAACTTTTAATCATCGAAATACCGCATGCGTGGTGATTTCTTTTGTTATTCCATTCTTTATTATACTCAGTTGATTAAAGTTTTTGACTTCTATACTCCATGAAATTAGTGGAATATCTTTGATATTTGCTCTTCATCCAGTATCTTTTCATGAAAATATTTTTCTTAGCATTCTTGAATTTTACTCTACAAAGAAGTATCATGTTGACAATTTGGACGTTATTAGTTCCTGAATAATTTAATTCTTGAACTTGTTTTATTGAATTCTTATATCATTGTCATCATCCTCATGTTTATATTTTGTTGAAAGTCATCTGTGGCCTGTAGTGCATAGATGGACTTGGTATGATTATGAACAGGGATTATTTGGTATAATCATGACCGTAATATTACAAATGATGTGAAAAAAGTCCTCATTGGCCCATAGTACATTGATGAACAGTTTTTGGTATGATTATGGCTATGGATTCTCTTCGGCCAAGGGAGCAAAGATGAATTATTTTATGGCATGATCAGACCAGTTGATGAAAAACACGATTATCTTTGGCCCGTGGTGCATGGATAATTCATGATCGTGATCTTAAATAATATCCTTGGCACGTAGTAGTGCAGGATAATTTGATGATGTGGATTATTTATTAAAAGTGAGTCTCTCGATAAAAGTGATGAAAAACTTTTTAAATCATATAAGATAGTAGATTTTATTCTCTATTTGACTCTTTTAATGGATTGCATGTTCATCGCTATGATTAAACTTGATGTCTATTGTATTTTATCAGTTTAACATTGTTGAAGACTAATGATAATTTATTACGCATTATCTTAGTCATAATATTTCTTATTGGGCTAGTTGAGCTCACCCTTTCCTTCACTTTATTCTCTTTAGGAAATGAGAATATATTTGGGACGAGGCAGAGAGCAGATTGAGATCAGATGATAGCATTAGTAGTCCTCACTATTACATTAAATAGTGTGACAATAAATGTAATGAGGACTTATTCTGAGAGTGGATATTGTCTAGAAGATAATATTTGTATTAAAACTCACAGCTCTCTTGTTGTATATTAAAGATTGTATTTGTATTATGTACCATGTATCTAGCGACTCAAGATGGGTGATGTATACCTATTTTTGGGGGCGTCACAGTTGGTATCAAAGCTTAGGGATATGATCCCTGGCTGAGATGTGGGACAAGAACTAGGAGGGGAGAGACAGGAAATTTCTTCGCTAGTATGACCTACCTAAGTTTATTTGGTATTTAATTGGTCGGTCAAAGTATAGGGATAATATGTGATATGTTATTTAACCCTTGTTTTGTTGCAGTATTTGAAAATGGTATCCGAAAATGTTGAGAATAGCAATGGAGCATAGGAGACCGTTTAGTATCCACAGATCAATAATTAGGATAATGTCCAACAGGAAGGCGATAATCCTCCTGTAAATAATAACATTGATCAAATGAAGACCGATGGTACGTTTAGGAGCTTTTTAGCACCAAACTAGAGAGACTCCTGTTCATAATACATGTGGAAACAATGGCAACCCACAGTTGGTCCATTCCACCCAACCCAACCCAAAATAGGTCCATTCCACCCAACCCATTCTGAGTCGCCAAATACATGGTACAGAAATAACTACAACTTCAATAATACAAATGTCGTGTGAAATACGACAATACATCTTAATGAGTTTAAATACGAGATATTGCCGCTTCAGACAATATCCACACATAAATAAATCCCCATCATAATTATTGATACATTATTTTACAAAATGGTGAGGACTACTATACAACTCTCTCTATAACCTTCACTCCATACCACGACTTGATCCTGCTTATGTTCTCACCTCACGAGAAGAAAAATGGAATAACAAGGAAAGGGTGAGCTCAACTAGCCCGATAAAGAATATTATGACTAAGATAATATACAACAAATTATCGTTAGTCTTCAACAGGAAAAATCTAATAGAATACAATAGACAACAAGTTTTAGATCAACAAATGCGGTGAAACAACAATCCATTAGAAGAGTCACGTGAGAGAAAGAATTCTCTTGTTTTCTAAGATTTAAAGTCCATCATCAATATTTCATCCTGTAACAACAATCAATATTCATCTTTGCACTACAGGCCAAAGATATTCATTTATATCACCAGTTGGTCATGTTCATCTCAACACTGTTCATCATCTTTGCACTACAAAGCCAAAGATATTCATCAGTTAATCGTTCATCTTTGCACTACAAACCAAAGATATTCATCAAGTATCACCATTAAGGACCGAGGATGATGAAAAATATTTTTAAGAATGAATCCAGTGAGATAGAAGGACAAATATTAGGGATTCGTACAACAGTTTATCTAAGATCGATAATACTTCATAATAAATGATTTTGAAGCAGAACTCAAAAATAACGATCAAAACATGGATACAATCAAAGATAGTAACCATAAAAGACATCTGGAAGAAAAAGAGAAAATTTCATTTTTCGGGTGAATATCATCAAGTATTTGTGAATAGTGTAGTATCGTGAATAGTAACCTTAGACACAAAAAGATAGAAATTTCACAAAAAACATCTTCATGCTTCGTGAATAGTACTTGTGAATAGTAACTCGTGAATAGTAACCCCGACATGAAAAAGTTCCAAATTTGATAAAAAGTTCAACAAAGATTTTGGCATAATGATATTGAAGAAAATAATATCATTTGCGAAAGAAATAACATCCCTTACCTCAAAATAACCGTCTTACGATTTGAATTTTGGTATAGTCTTGTGAAACTTCATCAGAGTATAGCAACACTCAAAGTATACTCACAAGAATACGCTCGATAATATAGAGAGAGAAAGAGAAAACTTAGTTTACGGTGTGATTTTCAATTCTAACTTAGCCCTCTATTTATAGGAAAATGTTAGAAGCATAAAAGGAGACTAAATTAATAAAATATATTATTATTTATTCAAAATTCCTACTCACATGTTTTGAAAACTCTAGCATGCCTTCTTTGGTCAAAAAACATCACCACCCATGTGCCAACAACCACAAAAACGTTTTTCTTATATAAAATAATTAAAACATCCAAAAATCAATTATTTGAACTCAAGAACTTCAATAATTCATGATAAATAGCCCTTTTTGTGGAAAATTTGAATCTTGCGACTTTTTATAGGAAATTCAATTCTCTACAACTTTACTGAATGAAGATTTTCCAAATTCCAAACATAAATTATCAGAAATCCATAAATGAGCGATTTTACGATACATAATCAATTTTTTGGTCAAGAATTGTGTCCACGCACACACACAAAACATATATTAAACATTTAATGCCACAAAAATACTCTTCCTCCTCATATACTCATATATCCCACATTTATTGTAAAAATATCACAGAATTAATATATTATTAAAATAATATATTTAAATGAATTATTTTATCGAAAAAGATAAAATATTAATTTTCAACAATTGTCACATTGAAAATTTTCTCCATCTATATCCACATAAAATCAATATCATATAAATCAATAATTAATTATGCATAAATAATATTATAGAATCACATTACTAACAACAGCAGGTTCAAGGAAAGAGGTGCTTCCAATAAGGATTTCTCACTCTTGGCTGCAATTGTGTTAGGTGACCAAACCTCTCCTTAGGCAGAACTTTCTAGACATTGCCAATAATGTTATCGATAATATTATTCAAATAATATGAATTATTGATTTGATAATGGAAAATAATTGTGTAATGAAAATTATTGAAACAACGGTGATACCAAATATCAACGCTGCAATTATTGAATCAATATAATATTGAGCAAGAACTCTTGTAACAATTATTGAGTAGTGCGCCTTTACGTAAGAATCAATAATTCAACAATCATCATGCAATCTGGTGTCTTTCTTGCATACAACCACGCGTATTCATTGTATTTTAACCACCGAGTAATCCAACGCAGCTTTTTAGCGGTAACAACTACGTCGTTATTTATAAAAACACATACTTGTCGTTTTCCTCATCCGAGCGATTATTACATTATGGGCCCCAATGGCTGCGTCGTCAAATGCGGATATTCCCAAGCGATCTGAATATTCCACGACCAAACGAATATTCCCAAACAATAATGAATATTTTATAACCACTTGCTTATTTTGTAAACTTTGCACATTAAGCCCATAACCAAAGCATTATATCAAATTAACCCTTATTAATTTAGAATAATGAATAAAGGAAAATTCAATTTTATTTATAATAAGTTGGGGTCTTACAACCTCCCTTCCTTATGAAATTTCGTCCTCGAAATTGACGTGCGTACCTGGTGTCTCGAAAAGATGAAGATACCTCGCTTAAATTTCCGTTTTCAACTCCCAGGTCATTTCCTCAATAGTATGGTTTCTCCACAAAATTTTAACTTGTGGTATGACCTTCTTACGTGTACATGCTTCTTCCTATCCAAAATCTTGACAGTACCTCCTCGTATGTTAAGTCTTGACTATCTAAATGCGGTTCTAACTCAATAATGTGGTTGAATTCGTCGTAACATCGATACATGAAAAGCGTTATGCACTGCGCGTCATCTTGGCGGTGAAAGCGAGTCTATAGGCCACAGTTCCTATTCGATTGAGAATTTCAAATGGATTAATAAATCGAAGGTTTGATCTTTCCTCACCTCACCGATTCTTGCTTTTGAAATAACAACTTCTTGCACCTCCTTCTTTAAATTCATCAGCTCCGGTGTGTAGCATGAGCGATTTTAACTTTATCGATAAAAGTCGATTATACTCGTATATCATCACGTGGATACCTAGAGTTTTCATCTCCATCTCTAATATTTGTAAGTTATCTGAAATGAGTCTTTGACAATATCGTACTTCGTCTTTCAGTATCGATCTTTTACTCAACACGTCGGCTACCACGTTCGCTTTTACGGGATGACGTGGTCGAACATGTCTTTGAAATGAGTCTCCTCTTGAGTTCTTCAAAGCTCTTTCCACATTCCTCGCTTCATTCGAATTTTGTATCTCTACGAGTCAGTTGCGTTAATGGAATAGCGATTCGAGAATATCCTTCAACGAATCTCCGATAATAACCAACTAAGCCTGAAAGCTACGTATTTCGATTCTTGACTTAGGTTGTTCTCAATCGTGACTCATATCCCAACCTTGGATAGCATGTTACAATAGCACTATCGTTTACTATCGCTTGCGAATATGGCGTCCCCTACGGAGAGTTTGGCTTCGGTGCATTCCACAAAGGAAGTCATAAGATAGAGGCTTGAGTATCAACTTCTATAGTTGGGTTTTTAACTCCTGAAGTTCAATAGGAGCCATTCGATATGAGATTTTAGAAATGGGTTTTGTCTGGGATTCAAAGTCGATACAAAATTCAATATCACACTTTGGGAGTAGGCAAGAAATTCCTCAGAAATCGTTAGGAAATTCACTAACAACAAAAATATCATTCAAATCTGACGTATTATTGTTCAAGTCCATAACATGGCTAAGAAAGCTTGACATTCGTTTTTCAATAAACAAATAGCTTTGTGGTTTGATATGGCGGTGTTTGACTTCAATGGTTTGGTTGCTTAAATTGAATAATGAGTTTGCTTAGGAATATGAAAACTAACAACCTTACAAAAGCAATCAATTTGGCATGATGAGTAGTTAACCAATCAATCCCTAAAATCACATCAAAAGCAAGTATCTTTAAAGAAATAAGGTCAGCAGGTAATGTGATGGTGCCAACTGAATCAAGCAAGATTTCTAAACAACGGATGTAATGAAAGTTTCTCTAACTGAGTCTCCATAAAATAGGTCAAAGTCTAATTTCTCCGTAGTCGAGTTCAAGCGTTGGTATGACGAAGAGATAAAAGAATGGGTAGAAGCCGATATCTAGTAAGGTATAAACTTCGCAAGAATTTATAATTAACTAACTTTGTGCTAACCGTTCGGGTTCCTCGCATTTTGACCGGTCACGACAAACGCTCTTCCAAGAACCGTGATTTCGACTTATCAGGGATGATACTTGGAATCACCACTTCCGCTTAAACTTGGTTTCATTTATAGTACAATCTCGGCGATGTGGCCTTCCTTTCCACAGTTGTAACATACCTTGGAATGTTGTGGGACGTTTTAATGATATGTCCCTCCTTCCCGCATTTGTAACATATCTGACGGTGGTCTTTCTCCTCCTTGGAACCCGATTCTTCTTGGCATCGACATCTTCACACGGTCGTTGTTTAATCTCTCTTTTAAAATCTCCTCCGACTCGCTTCTTCCATTTTCATGGCCACGATTACCACCTGAGTGGTTACCGCCTTTGTCCGTATTCTTTCCTCCTCACTGGTTATCATCGTTCTGATTACTGCTGTCACCGATATGACCCTGGTTGTGGTCCCTCGATTGAGTATACTCACTATCTCGCTCTAATAATTGAGCCCTGTTGACAACATCTGAATACAGAGAAAACTTATGAGAAATGAGGTATTGACGAATTTCGAGTTTTAGACCCTCGAAACATATCTGGCGTCATCGTTCCTCATTTTCCACCAAATGAGGTGCAAACAGACAACTCATGCAAACTTCGCCTCGTCTTTGAGACACCGTCATATTACTTCTGCTTCTAGTCTAATAAACTCCACTTCCTTCATATAGCGAATACTTTACGGAAAGTACTTGTCATTGAACGATTCTCAAATCTTTCCCAAGACATGTTAAGTGCATCTGGCTGGGTACGCTTCACAGATTCCCACCAGTAATCTGCTTCACCATGAAACATAAAGGTGGCGAATGGAACCTTCTGTTCCTTCGTACATCCCAAGACATCAAATATCTTGATAATTTGCTTGACCCACGTTTCTGCCTTGATCGGATCCGGCTTTCCATGGAAATCTGGTGGTTCTAACTCCTTGAAGCGCTTGGTGTGTGATGAATAGCGTTGCCATCATTTCCACCCGTATTTTGTACGAGTCTCTCCAAATGCGATTTTGCATGAAGCGCAAAAAGCTCCTAAACATTCCATCGTTCATCGTTTGCTCGGTGAGTGTTGTTTACAAGAGGAATATTGCTTTCCTGTTGCACGTTCTCCCGGTTTGCGACTAAAGGTTGTTCCACAGTCTCATAAACTCCATTGTTAACGTTCTCGGCAGCCATTCTTAAATATTGCCATAAAACAAGGGTTAATTAAACAAATTAACATATCACATAATATCTTATATTATACCGATCAACAAATATGCTTAGGTAGGACACTTTAGTGAAGGATTTACTCGTCTCTCTCCCTCCTAGTTCTATTCCCCGATCTCGCTTGGGAGATCATATCCCTAAGCTCGATACCATTTGTGGCGCCCCCAAAATAGGTCCATTCCACCCAACCCATTACGAGTCGCCAAATACATGGTACGTAAATAACTACAACTTTAATAATACAAATGTCGTGTGAAATACGACAATACATCTTGTGAGTTTAAATACGAGATATTGCCGTCAGGCGATATCCTTGCATAAATAAATCCCCATCATAATTATTGATACATTATTTTACAAAATGGTGAGGACTTCTTATACAACTCTCTCTAGAACCTTCACTCCATACCCCAGACTTGATCCTGCTATGTTCTCACTTCTACGAGAAGAAAAATGGAATAACAAGGAAAAGGGTGAGCTCAACTAGCCCAAGTAAAGAATATTATGACTAAGATAATATACAACAAATTATCGTTAGTCTTCAACAGGAAAAATCTAATAGAATACAATAGACAACAAGTTTTAGATCAACAAATGCGTGAGAACAAACAATCCATTAGAAGAGTCACGTAGAGAAAGAATTCTACTATCTTCTAAGATTTAAAAGTCCATCATCAATATTTCATCCCTGTAACAACAATCAATATTCATCTTTTGCACTCTGTGCCAAAGATATTCATTTATATCACCAGTTGGTCATGTTCATCTCAACACCTGTTCATCTTTTCACTACAGGCCAAAGATATTCATCAGTTAATCGTTCATCTTTGCACTACAGGCCAAAGATATTCATCAAGTATCACCATTAAGGACCGAGGATGATGAAAAATATTTTTAAGAATGAATCCAGTGAGATAGAAGGACAAATATTAGGGATTAAATACATACCAGTTTATCCAAGATCGATAATACTTCATAATAAAGCGATTTTGAAGCGAGAACTCAAAAATAACGATCAAAACATGGATACAATCGAAAAGATAGTAACCATAAAAGACATCTGGAAGAAAAGAGAAAATTTCATTTTTGAATTGAATAATCAAGTATTTGTGAATAAAGTAGTCCGTAGTATCGTGAATAGTAACCCCAACACAAAAGATAGAAATTTCACAAAAAACATCTTCACGCTTCGTGAATAAGACTTTATGAATAGTAACTTCGTGAATAAGAACTCATGAATAGTAACTCATGAATAGTAACCCCGACATGAAAAAGTTCCAAATTTGATAAAAAGTTCAACAAAGATTTTGGCATAATGATATTGAAGAAAATAATATCATTTCATGAAAGAAATAACATCCTTACCTCAAAATAACCGTACTCGATTGAATTTGGTATAGTCTTTGTGAAACTCTTCGCACCGTATAGCAACACTCAAAGTATACTCACAAGAATACGCTCGATAATATAGAGAGAAAAGAAAACTTAGTTTCGGTGTGATTTTCAATTCTAACTTAGCCCTTTATTTATAGGAAAATGTTAGAACGCCAAAGAGACTAAATTAATAAAATATATTATTATTTATTCAAAATTCCTACCCACATGTTTTGAAAACTCTAGCATGCCTTCTTTGGTCAAAAACATCAGCCACCCATGTGCCAACAACCACAAAAACGTTTTTCTTATATAAAATAATTAAAACTTCCAAAAATCAATTATTTGAACTCGGAACTTCAATAATTCATGATAAATAGCCCTTTTGTCAGGAAAATTTGAATCTCATGACTTTTTATAGGAAATTCAATTCTCTACAACTTTACAGAATGAAGATTTTCCAAATTCCAAATGAAATTATCTGAAATCCATAAATGAGCGATTTTACGATACTATAATCAATTTTTTGGTCAAGAATTGTGTCCACCGACACACAAAACATATGTTAAACATTTAATGCCACAAAATACTCTTCCTCCTCATATACTCATATATCCCACATTCATTGTAAAAATATCACCGTTAATATATTATTAAAATAATATATTTAAATGAATTATTTTATCAGAAAAAGATAAAATATTAATTTTCAACAATTGTCACATTAAAAATTTTCTCCATCTATATCCACATAAAATCAATATCATATAAATCAATAATTAATTATTCATAAATAATATTATAGAATCACATTACTAACAACCGTGCAGGTTCAGGAAAGAGGGTGCTTTCCAATAAGGATTTCTCTTCTCTTGGCCTAGTGATTAGGTGACGAACCTCTCCTTGTGATGCGAACTTTCTAGACATTGCCAATAATGTTATCGATAATATTATTCAAATAATTGAATTATTGATTTGATAATGGAAAAATCTTGTGTAATTACAATTATTGAAACAACAATGATACCAAATATCAACGCAAAGAATTATTGAATCAATATAATATTGAGCGGTAACTCATCGTAACAATTATTGAGTAGAGTGCCTTTCACGTAAGAATCAATAATTCAACAATCTTTGTGCAATACCAGTGTCTTTCTAACGCATCTGACCACGCGTAGACATCGTATTTTAACCACCGTGTAATCCAACAAAGTGTTAGCAGTAATAACTACGTCGTTATTTATAAAAACACATACTTGTCGTTTTCCTCATCCGAATGATTATTACATTATATGGGCCCCTAAATGATGCTGCGCAGGTAAATGCACGGATATTCCACAAACGATCACGAATATTCCACGACCAAACGAATATTCCCCGACAATAATGAATATTTTATAACCACTTACTTATTTTGTAAACTTTGCACATTTCGCCCATAACCAAAGCATTATATCAAAGTAACCCTTATTAATTTAGAATAATGAATAAAGAAAAATTCAATTTTATTTATAATAAGTTGGGGTCTTACAATACCGAATAATCCCTGGTCATAATCATACCAAGTCCATCTATGTACTACAGGCCACAGATGACTTTCAACAAAATATAAACATGAAGATGATGACAATGATATAAGAATTCAATAAAAAAAAGTTCAAGAATTAAATTATCCAAAAACTAATAACGTTCAAATTGTCAACATGATACTTCTTTGTAGAGTAAAATTCAAGAATGCTCAGAAGTATATTTTCATGAAAAGATATTGGATGAAGCGCAAATATCAAGGATATTCCACTAATTTCATGGAGTATAGAAGTCAAAACTTTAACCAACCGAGTATAATAAAGAATGGAATAACAATAGAAATCATGATGCATGCGGTACTTTAGACAGACAAAAGTTATTCAATAGAATAATAAATAACGGAACCATTTCAGCGTAATATGCAACCGGCTGAGGATATTCCAACAAGAATAATAAATAATGGAATAACAATGAAATCACCGTACGCATGAGGTACATCATCATGTAGGCAAAGTTATTCCAAATGAATAATAAATAACGAAACCGGTCAAGCGAAATTGAGGGCCAAGCATTATGTTCCAATGAATAATAAATAATGGAATAAACGAAATCACCATGCGTGTGGTGCTTGATAGATAGGTTATTCAATGCGAATAATAAATAACGGAACCCGGTCCCACGTAAAACGCATGCAGACGAGGATATTCCAACGAGAATAATAAAGAATGGAATAACAATGAATTTCACCATGTATGCGGTACTTTGCATAGGCAAAGTTATTCCAATGAGAATAATAAATAATGGAATAATGAGAAGAATTTCACCAAGTATAGGGTGGCCGCATATACTGAGTTATTCCAATGAGAATAATAAAGAATGTAATAATGAAGTTCTCTTCATGAATATGAAAAAAAATAATACCCCTTACGGTACAACAAATAATATCCCTTACCTTTGAAAGAAGAGTACTCCGATGTTAGGTTTGTAATATTCATGAACGCAATCAAATTGCACAAAGTAAGCGAAAATGTGTAAAATCAGTGTTTTAAAATTTTATAAACCATATACCCGGATCACCCTTTATGCACAATTATTAATTAAACGAAAAAAAAGAACAAGAATCATACCCTTGAAGATCTGAGCTTCCTCAGGTACAAGTTCACCTCCAATCCTTTTCGCGTTCAACTTGAATCCACCGGGTTTGGTTCCTTACTTTGATCAACGTTAGCCACCCAAGTGTTTGGCCTCTAGAGGTGATCCACCAAGGAAGAAGAAGAATTCAAGAAGATGGGTATTTGGAAAAACCCTAGTTTTCTATCTCTATAGAAAAGGCGTACTCTCCCAACTATTGGAACGTGTTGTGAAAGTGACAAACCCCACACCCATAATAAGACTCATCTTATTTATAGATGTAAGCAACCCTCCCTTAACAATTAAGGAATTGGGTTTTATTTAATTAATTAAGCTCCCTAATCTTATTAGGAATAATTAATTAAACTCCTTTAACTAATTTTCCCTCCTAATCCTATTAGGAATAAATGAGAGTACTTAAATTAAATTAATTCCTAAACTCTTTTAGAAATTAAAATAATAATAATTGTAATAATATTAATAAGACTACTCTTATTAATTTATATTTAATATTTCTAAAATATTAAGTAATAAATATTAAACTATTTAATTTATTCTATCACCATAGATTAAATTAAATATACTTAACATATTATTACGATTATGCCATTAACTTCTTAAATAATTATTCTTCCTTTTATGGTGTGACCCTTTAGGTTTTCCATATTAAACCGGTTGTGAATAAATCAATTAGAAAAATTCTAATATTATTTAAATAAATAAATTAAACTATTAATTTATTTAAATAAATAATATTTATTCTACAATAGGGATAAGCCTCCCTAGCGATCAACGACTTTCCAGATAATATAGATTTCAACATTAATCATAAAAGAACCTTTGAGTAAATAGTTACCGTACAATTCAATCCTTCCACCATACAATGTCCCAATTAAATATAAGACATGGAATTCTTGTCAAGTCTTATTTTATTTAATTATATGTATTTCGACTCTTAAATGCACAACTCCAAATAATGAAAATTAGAAACTCCTTTCTAATTTCATTCTTGCTTGGCCAAGGACTACTGAGTTGTCATTTATTGAATCACATAGGACATTTCTCTTTTTTTTTACTAGAAGTGGTAGATTCTTTATTGATCATGCATTATCTCCATGTACAACTTATTATACCCAAGCATAACCTTTGATATACCCTAAGGGTCTTAAGGAATAAGTCAAAGTATAACTCATCATACACAAGATACTATGATGATCTCAAGTCCAAGGATCACTTAGACTACTATCACTACTGAGAATTCTATTGTGAAAAAGTAAAACTCCATTAGGTATTCCTTAGCGAGCCACGTTCAATGAACTTATTCTCTAATAAGCACCTACATACTTGCTTTAGTGTCTCCATACAAATGATCATGAGATCAATCATCCTCATCCAATGAGCAAGCAATGTATGTACCAATCTATCCGGATTTACTAATCCCCAATTTAGTAATCCAACGATTGGGAACTATTTTAATTTTAAGCTTTCTAAGAATTTAGATCTTATTAGAATGATCATCATCATTATTCTAAAAGCATTGCTTAAAACTATGGGTTTATCACATATTATAAAACAGCATCATGTAAATAATTAAAAGCCTTTAATAAATTAATACTTTTTATTAATAAATGAATAAGATTGTTACAAAGTATATGCTTTATCATCAAACATGATTGGCTTGTGTGCATACTACTTTCAATCTCCCACTTGCACTAAAGCCAATCGTCATGGTATCTCATACTCTTCTTCTCTAAGTGGCGATTATCCTAACTGCTTTGGATAAGCTTGATAAATGGATATGTAATGTTGTTCTTGAGAGTCCACTATCTCTACATAGTGATTTCTCATCTTTCAATGATTCTTATAATCAAATGAAAGTGCCACAACACATGTTTAGATCCAAGACGAGACTTAGGAACTATTCCTAGTTGTGTAATGAACTTATCATCCAAACAATCAACTTGTAGCTTCATTTATAGCTATATACTTTGTCTTTATCACTAAACCAACAACTCTTTGTTGTTTGGAACCTTTCTAATTTCAACTTTGCACCACCGATTCAAGTGTAACTTTACCTTAAAGTGGATTTTTCTGTTGTCTTGGTGCATTCGAAAAAACTTGAGTCTTTTAAGCCCTCTAATTTTAATTCAGACCCACCATGAATATGATCACATCCTTTGTGCCGGTTAAGTACTTTAAGATGTTTTTCACTGTCTCACAGTGAACTTCTCCAGAATATGACTGATCAACATCAGGTCTTGTACATTTCATTGCATACATGATAGTCACTCATGTGATCTCTCTTTTAGGAGTCTATGGGGACTATTAAGAGAGATACACTCCATGGCTCATCAACATGAGACATCCCATGGAGTTTGCCATGCAAAACGACTTTAGCATCAAATGAATATACGTTCCTTGGGTTAAGTCGAGCATCCTTTTAAGTCTATCTATATAGATTTGCATCCCCAATTAAGATACTCTTCCCAAATCATTCATGGAGGAATGTTTAGACAACTTTATCTTTACTGATTGTAGCATTGGTATGTTATTTCTCATCCGTAGTATATCAACATATAATACTAGAAATTTCACGACGCTCCCACTGAACCTTTTGTACACACTAAAACTCTTACCTCATCGTATGTAACTCTGGATCATCATCTTCTATGATGCGTACCTCATCATCATCATCCATGATGAATCCATACCTCTCGGTATCTTGGTCTTATTCAGATTTACGATTTGGTTGTGGTCTGATAGGATTCTATCTACTGAGTTCCTCTTATTTGACTTATAGTGTTTTGTGGCTCTTGAACTCTTTAAGATCTATTATCCTCCCACTAGCCCCTTTAATGATAAACATCTTTATCTTAAAAGGCAGCATGTTTCTCAACAAACACCTTTTGCTAAGTAGGATTATAAAACATATGCCCTAAACTTACTTTAGAATGTCCCACAAATCTGTACTTGTCAAATTTTGTCCCAAGCTTATACTTTGAAACCTTTTTATATAAGTTGGACAACCCCTTATCTTAACATACTTAAGATTAGGAATCCTCCCTGTCCATAACTTTTATGGAGTCTTGAAATTTGGATTTTGAGGTTACCTTTTAAAGTAGATATCGACCATTTTAGGACATTATCCCGAAGGATTTGGAATGTCGATAAAATTATTATGGACCGCACCATGTCCAACAAGGTACGATTTTTCCATTCAGATACATCAATCAATTATTGCGTATCAGGAGGCTTCCATTATGAGAAAACCATTTAAGATGATCTAGAAACTTATTGCACAAGTATTTATTCCTTGATCTAATTAGAGAATCTTAATACTTTGTCAATTTGTTTCACTTCTGAATTCTTTGAACCTTTCAAATAATTCACACTTGTATTTCAACAAATACATACATTCAACTCTTTGAATGATCATCTCCTTTTCTTATACTAGTTTGTTCAACTTGCAAAATAATTTTTCACGTAAGTCAATTATACTAAATCTATTAAGTAATATTCCAGTTCTATGCCTAACATTATTATTATAAATAGAACAATAATTGTTCTTAAATATAATATCAAAGGTTTTATTGTCTAACAATAAAATGGAAATAATGTTTCTAACGAGAACTGGAATACAATAACAATTTATTAACTTAATAGATTTTTCCGTAGGCAATGCTAAACTATAAGTTCCTATGGCTAATGCAACAACCTTTGCTTCATTTTTCATACATAGGATTACTTATCTTTGTTTAGCTTTCTACTTCTGCTTGGTCCCTTCATAAATCTATATTTATGATAACCAAAGTTGGTATCCAATACCCAAGTAGAACCTTGACTTAAGAAAATTTATTTCAATCATGAATAAAAACTGTATTGTAACTGAAACTTCACTAAGCTTCTTTTGTTAGCCTCTGCAAGATGTTTCTCGCAATTTCTTTCCAGTGTCCAGGTTTATTGCAGTGGAAGCAAACTCATTTGCTATCCGTATCAGTTTTGTTCTTATTATCCTTTGTTTTTGGCCTTTTCTATTTACCTTCTTAGAATCGTTCTTCTTTTCAGAAGATCTTTTGACCCCTACCAGTAAGACTTGGTCTTTCTCAGTGGAAAGTGACTCTCAACACTTTTCAACATGTTAAGCAAATCAGAGAGACTGATATCTAACTTATACATATGAAAAATTCACAACAATTGTGAAAGGAGTCCGGGGTGAGTGCAAGATCGAATCTTGGCTCAACTCTCCATCCATGACAAAACACGTTGTCCTAATTGATCAATCAAATTGATTATGTTAAGGATTTTTGTCTGTACTGTAGTGTCATCGGTCATTCTATATCGGAAGAGCTCCTTAGATATCTGATATCTATTAGTCCTACTTTCCTCACCATCAACTACTTGATATGAAGGAATATAGTAGGAGCATCCATAGTTTCATGCTGACGCTGAAGCTCGTTACTCATGGATGCGAGCATGATGCATTGAGTCAACTATGCATCATCTTGCCACCTTTTAAAAGTAGCAATCTCTTCTTCAGAGGCATTGTCTACAACCATTGCAGGGATATGCGTATTAAGGATATAAGATAGCTTTTCAGCCATGAGAACTATTCTCAAATTCCTTAACCAATCCGTTTAATACGGTCCAGTTAAATAACATCTAATATGCTTTGCAGTGATAGTAATTTAGACATTGTAAAATTCTATAAATGAATTTAATAACATTTTAGCATATATTCTTTTATTAATTACCAAAATAATTTAGTTCTTATTTTAAATTGGTATCACCCACTATTTTCTTCAAACTATATTACCATCACTTATATAGTTCGGCAATATCTAATTAAAGATATGCTAGTGAGAATAAGGATCCCATTTTAAATGTATATAGCCTTGTGTGTGCACAACAAACTATATATAAATAAATAGGTAGACAACTCTTGTCAATTACATCAACTATGTAACTCCTTGTATTTTGCCTCTTAAATCATAATGGTCAAGTGTGTGCACATCTGAACTAAAATGATTTAAGTTAAGTCAGACCCAGCATTTCCATATAAGTGAAGAGAAAACTACTGACCCTTTGTGTGTGCACAACAAAGCGATAATGTTCAATTCCTTATAAACATCATATGTAATAAAATAACATCTTAAATATTTAATACTGCGCCTTGTGTGTACACAACAAACTCATATTAAATATTCAATACTCTATTGTTTCTATCATGCTTTAGAAAGGCGGCGTTCGATATTCCAAATATCTTTGAGCGTTACAACTTAATATAAAATATTTGAGGATTTGTTATTAATTTGTCTCATCTTGTTTTAATGCAGCGTGCATATATATATATAAAATACGCGTCATATTAATTAACATGCGAAGCATGTTTGCATAATATATAATATATATAGTAAAAGCATGCACATATAGAATACTATATTCTACCTGGATTGATTATGGACTTTTATTCTAATTTGGTTCACTAGAGCCACCAAGTGAACCAAAAGGTCAAACCCTAAGGGTGCAAGAATTAATATTTAAATATAACTATTACATTTAAACTCGGGCTCCATTACAAAACGGGTCTTCACGCGCTCCTTGTTCCTTGATCTCCAATTCTTCAAAATTAATTCTAATTATTCCTATTACAAAACTATTTTAAAATAAATAGAAACCTTGATCAGAAGTCAAGGGGAAGTACATCGGAGGAAGTTAGAATTTACAGTAAGAAAAATTAGAGAAGAAGAGGTACGCAGACCCAATTTAATAAAACTCATACATTCAAGCATCCAACTAAAATAAAATTCAATCACATTGGTCAATAGTCCATAATCAATCCCATTTATTATCACACACATCACCATATGTATCAATAAATAACATTCATCTCATCAATAATAAACATTCAATATATATATTGATATCATTTAATGGATAAATTTAGTTAGTATAAAATCTAATTTTGAATCAAAATAAACTCCTTTATTTTAATCCAAATTTAAATCAAAATAAAATTATTTTATTTTAATTTGTCCAATTTTGAATAAAATAAACTATTTTATTTTAATCAAAATCTTTAATCAAAATAAACTCCTTTATTTTAATTAATTATGGAATCCAATTCCAAATAAAAAAAAATAAACTCCTTTATTAAAGGAAATACGGATTCTCTTTCCTATTCAAAAATAAACTCTTTTATTTTGAATAATATGAAATCTTATTTCATATCTAAATAAACTCCTTTATTTAAGGAAAGATGGATTCACTTTCCTATTCACAAATAAACTCTTTTATTTTGAATAATATGAAATCTTATTTCATATCTAAATAAATACCTTTATTTAAGGAAATATGGAATTCAATTTCAACTCCATTTAGTTATCATGGAATCAAATTTCAACTCTAATTAGTTAGCATGAAATTTAATTTTAAAATTAAAATAAATTTTTATTTTAATATTAAAATAAATCTTTTATTTTAAAAATTAAAATAAACTTTTATTTTAATTATAAAATAATTAAGAATATAATACGGTTGCCGCGGAAGTAAATATATATCTATATATATATTTAAAACCCGTACAGGATCAACATATTATATTATCCACATATGCAGGATATGCAGGATCATCCTTTTTCCAGCAAAGCAAGCATATTACTTATATATATAATATATAATCTGATTACTAAGAATCCTGTATCATGTAGAAGGTTCAGAAATCATGTTTCTTTGTTCACATGAATCTCCATTCACTTGGGACACGTTTTTCAAACTTAAAAAATAAATAAAAACAATTCACGAATTAAAAAAAAATCACGTGAATGCCCATATGTCACCTGTTACAGGATCAGTTTTATAAGTGATAACCGGCCTTGTGAATTGGCATCGCGTATAACCGACTTCGTGAACAGGCTTCACGAATGATAATAATAATAATAATAATTATTATTATTTTATAATAAATTTTATACAATAAATTATGCCTAATTAAATTATTCTAAACACATATCAAATAAAACAATTAATAATTTACATAAAGGTTTGACTCTGATACCACTGTTAGGTTTGTAATATTCATGAACGCAATCAAATTGCACAAAGTAAGCGGAAACGTGTAAAATCAGAGTTTTAAAATTTTACAAACCATATATCCGGATCACCCTTTATGCACAATTATTAATTAAACGAAAAAGAAAGAACAAGAATCATACCCTTGAAGATCCGAACTTCCTCGAAGTACAAGTTCACCTTCAATCCTTTTCGCGTTCAACTTGAATCCACCGGGTTTGGTTCCTTCCTTTGATCGGCGTTAGCCACCCAAGTGTTTGGCTCAGAGGTGATCCACCAAGGAAGAAGAAGAATTCAAGAAGATGGATATTTGGCAAAACCCTAGTTTTCTATCTCTATAGAAAAGGCGTACTCTCCCAACTATTGGAACGTGTTGTGAAAGTGACAAACCCCACACCCATAATAAGACTCCTCTTATTTATAGATGTAGGCAACCCTCCTTAACAATTAAGGAATTGGATTTTATTTAATTAATTAAATTCTTTTAATTAATTAAGCTCCCTAATCTTATTAGGGATAATTAATTAAACTCCTTTAACTAATTTTTTCTCCTAATCCTATTAGAAATAAATGAGAGTACTTACATTAAATTAATTCCTAAACTCTTTTAGAAATTAAAATAATAATAATTGTAATAATATTAATAAGACTCCTCTTATTAATTTATATTTAATATTTCTAAAATATTAAGTAATAAATATTAAACTATTTAATTTATTCTATCACCATAGATTAAATTAAATATACTTAACTATATTATTACGATTATGCCATTAACTTCTTAAATAATTATTCTTCCTTTTATGGTGTGACCCTTTAGGTTCTCCATATTAAACCAGGTTGTGAATAAATCAATTAGAACAATTCTAATCTTATTTAAATAAATAAATTAAACTATTAATTTATTTAAATAAATAATATTTATTCTACAATAGGGATAAGCCTCCTAGCGATCGGCGAATTTCCGGATAATATAGATTTCAACATTAATCATAAAAGAACATTTGAGTAAATAGTTAATGTACAATTCAATCCTTCCACCATACAATGTCCCAATTAAATATAAAACATGGAATTCTTGTCAAGTTTTATTTTATTTAATTATATGTATTTCGACTCTTAAATGCCTAACTCAAATAATGCAAATTAGAAACTCCTTTCAATTTCATTACGCTTGGTCGAGGACTCTTTGAGTTGTCATTTATCAAATCACATAGGACATTTTCTTCTTTTACTAGAAGTGGTAAATTCTTTATTGATCATGCATTATCTCCGTATACAACTTATTATACCCAAGCATACCCTTTGATATACCCTAAGGGTCTTAAGGAATAAGTCAAAGTATAACTCATCATACACAAGATACTTATGATGATCTCAAGTCCAAGGATCACTTTTACTACTATCACTACAAGAATTCCTATTGACAGACATGTAAAACTCCATTAGGTATTCCTTAGCGAGCCACGTTCAATGAACTTATTCTACAATAAAGACTCTACATACTTGCTTTAGTGTCTCCACACAAATGATCATGAGATCAATCATCATCATCCAATGAGCAAGTAACGTATGTACCAATCTATCCGGATTTACTAATCCTCAATTTAGTAATCCAACGATTGGAAACTATTTTAGTTTTAAGCTTTCTAAGAATTAAGATCTCATTAGAATAATCATCATCATTATTCTAAAAGCATTGCTTAAAACTATGAGTTTATCACATATTATAAAACAGCATCATGTAGATAATTAAAAGCCTTTAATAAATTAATACTTTTTATTAATAAATGAATAAGATTGTTACAAAGTATATGCTTTATCATCAAACATGATTGGCTTGTGTGCATACTACTTTCATTCGACTAGTAGGGCAAGGATATACTCGAAGAAAACTTGCATTACGCTCAAAGATTTCTTAAACTCCAAAGAAATACGCTCAAGATTATAGAAGAAGAATTCTCTCTATAGTTCCTCTCTCTAGAGTTTCAGTGAATTCATAAGAAATAATGAAGGAATGAGCTTTATTTATAGAAGAATGAATCGCATAGTAACTAATTCATGAGCGGTCAGATTGATTTACTTTTAATCTGGACGATCCAGGATTTAAAAGCAAAATCTTTTAAATAAAATATAATATATTCTATTTATAATCTAATAAAATGAATAACTTTATAAAAGTATTATGTTTTATATAAAAAGATTTCTTATGCAAAAAACATTACGCAGCACAATGCAACACCATGCATAATAAAATATAATATATTCTATTTATAGAATAACTTTATAACGAGATTACATTTTATATAAAAAGATTTTAATATGAAAACACTATGCATAATAGAATAGAATATATTCTATTTATAGAATAACTTTATAAAAGTATTACATTTTTATATAAAAAGCTTTTTTCTTTATTACATCAATAATATCAATAAAACAAAACCGAGTAACTTATCACGTAAAGATCAATAATCAATACTGGTGTGCTTTACTATGTAACCATGCAGACATCGCACTTTTAACACGAAAGTGTTTCAATGTATTAATGGTAAAACTTCTGCCGTTATTTTTGTCGTTTTCTCAATCCGACAATAATTCTGTTATGGGGTCCACCAATGATTGTGCCATCGTACGAATATTTCCCAACACAAAGAATATTCCCCGACCAATCGAACATAATATAACAACTTGCATACTTTGAAAAATTTATAAATATTACCCACAACTATAACATTATATTAAATCCACACCATAATATTCAAAAAAAAAAATTCGAGAAATTTAAATCTTTATTCGTAAAATTTGGAATTTTACATAACCTGTCTGTGCGATCTATCGTATGCATGGTGAATTATTCTGTTATTCCATTCTTTATTATTCTGTTGGAATAACCTGTCTATGTGGATTACCACATGTGTGAATGATCCTTTGTATTCATTCCTTGTTAAATTGTAGAAATGATGCATACAAGTGGATTACTGGCATGGTATGACGAAAATCCATTTGCAGTTTTATATATTCTCTTATACTCAGTTGGTTAAAGCTTTGACTTCTATACTCCATGAAATTAGTGGAATATCCTTAATATTTGCGCTTCATCCAGTATTTTTTCATGAAAATATTCTTCTGAGCATTCTTGAATTTTACTCCACAAAGCAGGATCATGTTGACAATTTGGACGTTATTGGTTCCTGGATAAATTAATTCTTGAACTTGTTTTTATTGGATTCTTATATCATTGTCATAATCCTCATGTTTATATTTTGTTGAAAGTCATATGTGGCTTGTAGTGCATAGATAGACTTGGTATGAATATGACCAGGGATTATTCGGTATAATCATGAGCGTAATGTTATAAATTATGTGGTAAAAGTCCTCATTGGCCCGTAGTGCAATGATGGACAGTTGTTGGCATGATCATGACCATTGATGAATACACAAATATCCTTGGGTCTGCGTCTTGCATTGGATAATTTGTGATCGTGATACTAATGATTATCCTTGGTAGTAGTCTTGAGGGGATGATGTGGATTATTTATTAAGTCGAGTCTCGTGACAAAAGTGATGAAAAACCTTTTAAATCATAAAAGATAGTAGATTTTATTTCTACTCGACTCTTTTAATGGATTGCTTATTCATTCTATTTGTTAAACTTGATGTTTGTTATATTGTATCAGTTTAACACTGTTAAAGGCTAACGATAATTTATTCTGCATTATCTTAGTCATAATATTTCTTACTGGGCTAGTTGAGCTCACCCTTTTGCTTTCATTGTTCTTTTCAAGAAATGAGAACGTAGCAGGGACTAGTCGATGAACGGAGTGACGGTCCAGAGGATAGCATTTGTAGTCCTCACTATTCTACGAAATAGTGTGTTAATAAATGTATTGAGGACTTATTTTGAGTTTGAATACTGTCTAGAAGACAATATTTGTATTAAAACTCACAGCTCATGTTGTATATTTAAGATTGTATTTGTATTCTGTACCATGTATTTGGCGACTCAGAATATATGATGTATACCTATTTTGGGGGCGTCACAGTTGGTATCAAAGCTTAGGGATATGATCCCTGGCTGAAATATGAGATAAGAACTAGGAGGGGAGTGACGGGGAATTCTTTCGCTAGTATGACCTACCTAAGTTTATTTAGTATTTAATTGGTCGGTCAGAGTATAGGGATAATATGTTATATGTTAATTAACCCTTATTTTGTGGCAGTATTTAAAAATGACATCCGAAAATATTGAGAACATCAATGGAGCACAGGAGACTGTTGAGTCTCCACGGATCAATAATCAGGATAATGTGCATCAGGAAGGCGACAATCCTCATGCAAACAACAAAACTGACCAAATGATGAACGATGAGATGTTCAGAGGCTTTATGCAATTCATGCAACATCAGGTAAGAGAGACTCCTGTTCAAAATATAGGTGGAAATAATGGCAACCCATGGTCGTTCACCACTAAGCAGTTCAAGGAGCTTGGACCACCGGAGTTTTTGGGAAAGCCAGAACCACTTAAGGCGGAGACGTGATTAAAGCAGATCACCAAGATATTTGATGTCTTGGGATGCTCCGAGGAGCAAAAGGTTCCCTTTGCCACCTTTATGTTGCGTGAAGAGGCATATTACTGGTGGGAATCTGTAAAACATACCCAGCCTGACGCACTCAAGATGTCTTGGGAGAAGTTTCAAGAATTGTTTAACGACAAGTACTTTCCTGAAAGTATTCGTCACATGAAGGAGGTGGAATTTATCAAGCTAGAGCAAAACAATATGACCGTGTCGCAGTACGAGGCTAAGTTTTCGAAGTTATCCCTGTTTGCATCCCATTTGGTAGATAATGAGGAGAGAATGACGCAAATGTTTTTGAAAGGTTTGAAACCCGAAATACGTCAATACCTCATTTCTCACAAACTTTGTTTATATTCAGATGTTGTGAATAGGGCTCAGTTATTGGAGCGTGATAATGAGTCAGTACAACCAAAAGGCAATGACCAATAACACGATAATAATCGTACCGGTGGCAACGACCATCGGAACAATGATAACCATCGTGGGGGGAAATTATCATGCCAAGAATGGTAACCACTTCGGTGGTAATAATGGCCAAGATTATAGGCGTGGAAATTTCAAGAAGAGAAAATTTAACGATGATGGAAAGACGCGTTAGACTAAACTTTTGTTATTAAGGAAGGAGAAGCGACCCACCGGTCGTATGTTTCAAATCTTGGACGGGAGGGACATATCCGTCAAATTGTACTTGATAATCAAAGCGTGTTTCAATTGCGGAAGAGAAGGTCACCTAACTCGATTTTGTCGTGTAGTGAAGTCAAGTTCAGCTGGGATAATGATAACAAAGGATGTCTCAGACAAGTCAAAGCCGGTAGATTAAGTGAGAGCGTTTGTCGAGGAACCCGAATGAAGTTATCACGGGTAAGTTAATCATAAACGCTTACGATGTGACGCCCCCAAAATAGGTCCAATCCATCCAACCTATTCTGAGTCGCCAAATACATGGTACAGAAATAACTACAACTTCATTAATACAATTATCGTGCAAAATACGACAACACATAAACTGTGAGTTTAAATACAAATATTGTCTTCTAGACAATATTCACACTCAAATAAGTCCTCATTACAATTATTGATACACTATTTTACAAAATAGTGAATACTACTAAAACAAGCTGTCTTGAACCATCACTCCACACTTTCCACTAGTTCCGTATATTCTCGTCTCACGAGAAGAAAAATGGAACAAAAAGGAAAAGGGTGAGCTCAACTAGCCCAAGAAAGAATATTATAACTAAGATAATGTACAACAAATTATCCTTAGTCTTCAACGAGGAAAAATCGATAGAATACAATAGACAACAAGTTTTAGATCAAGAATTGCGGTGGAAACAACAATTCATTAGAAGAGTTAAGTAGAGAATGAAATCTACTATCATCTATGAATTTAAAAGTCCATCATCGATATTTTATCCCTGTAACATCAATCAATATACATGTTGAATCAAATAGTCATCATTGCACTACAGGCCAAAGATATTCATCAGAAAATCATTCATCTTTGCACTACATGCCAAAGATATTCAGTAATATCATCATTTAGGACTGAGGATGATGAAAAATATTTTAAAGGAAACGAATCCAGTGAAACAAAAGAACAAATATTAAGTATTCGTATTTTAAACAATCCAAGTTCAAAAATACTTCATAAGTAATCAGAGTGGAGTAAAATTCAAGAATGATCAAAACATAGATCCAATCCAAGATAGGAATCATAACAGACGATCTTGGACACAAAAAAAAAAATTTAATTTTTCTGTGAATAGTGTCGTATTCGTGAATAGTGCCGTATACGTGAATAGTAACTATGACACTAAAAGATAGAAATTTCACAAAAAAATCATCATGCTTCGTGAATAGTACTCGTGAATAGTAACTCGTAAATAGTAACTCATAAATAGTAACTCGTGAATAGTAACTCATGAATAGTAACTCATGAATAGTAATCCTGACATGAAAAAGTTTCAAATTTGATAAAAATTTCCAACCAATATTTCGGCATAATGATATTGAAGAAATAATATCATTTTCGAATAAAATAACATCCCTTACCTCAAAAAAAATAGTACTTCTGACTGGAATACTGGATATAGTGCTGAAAGAACTTGCACCGTATAGCAATACTCAAAGTACTAAAATACTCACAAAAATACACTCGATAATATAAAGAGAGAAAGAGAGAGAAAACTTGTGTTTCTGGTGTGATTTTCAATTCTAACCTAAGCACCCTATTTATAGGAAAATGCTTAGAACACCAAAGCAGAAAATTTAATATAATAATAATAATATATATATATATATATATATATATATATATATATATTCTACGCCAACCTTTGAATCTTTGGAATCCCACATGTTTAACAAAAAATGAGCCCACCAAAACGTTTTGTTGATATAAATAATTAAAACTTCCAAAAATCAATTATTTGAAACTTGAACTTCAATAATTCATAATAAATAGCCCTTTTATCGGAAAATTGAATCTCACGAGTTTTTATAGGAAATTCAATTTCTACAACTTTGCAGAAGAAAGTTTTTCAAAATTCCAAATATAAATTGGCCAAAAAATTCACATACAGACGATTTTACAATTTATAATCAAATTTCGATTCAAAGAAATGGGGTCCACCGACACACAAAAATATGTGTTAATCATTTAATGCAACAAAATACTCTTCCTCCTCATATACTCATATATCCCACATTTATTGTAAAAATATCATCATTATTCTATTATAATAATATAATAAAATATTATTTTATCAAAAAAAATAAAATATCAATTTTTAACAATTGTCACATTAAAAATTTTCTCCATCTATATCCACATAAAATCAATATTTTCCTCATCATATAAATTAATAATTAATTATTCACAAATAATATTACAGAATCACAATATTGACGAGGCAGGTTCAGGAAAGATGGGGCTTTCCAATAAGAATTTTTCTCACTTCTTGGTGGCAATTGATTAGGTGACCAAACCTCTCCTTGAGCGAACTTTCTAGACATTGCCAATAATGTTTTCTAATAATATTATTCAGATAATATGAATTATTGCTTCGATAATGGAAAATACTGTATAGTGACAATTATTGAAACAACAGTAATATACAACGCAGCAATTATTGAATCAATAAAATAAAATACTGAACAGTAACTATTGTAACAGTTATTGAGTAGTGCCTTCTTACGTAAGAATCAATAATTGGTGCAATACCGGTATTATTCTTGTCGCAACAACAGCGTATTCTTGTGTTTTAACCATCGGGTATTCCAACGATATTACTTCAGTAACAAACTACGCCGTTATTTATAAACAACTTATACTTGTCGTTTTCTTCATCCAATCGCTTTTCGTTATGGGCCCACACAAGGCTGCGCCGTCGTACGAATATCCCCAGACAGTAAGAATATTCCACGACCAAACGAATATTCTCTGACAACAATGAGTATTTTATAACCACTTGCTTATTTAAAATATTTGCGCATTTTACCCATAACTAACCACATTAATCAAATCAACCCTTACTGTTTCAAAATGATAAATAGAGGAAATTAAATCTTTATTTATAAAAAGTTGGGGTCTTACATACGAAGTCTATACCTTATTCGATACCGGTTCTACCTATTTTTTTATCTCTCTTGCTTGCGCTTAACGTTTAAATTTGACTCCTGAGAAATTAGACTTTGACTTATCTATTGAAACTCCGTTAAGAGAAACCTTCGTTACCTCCATTGTTTATAAATCTTGCTGATTCAAATCGACACTTTCACGTTACCTGTCGATCTTATCTCTTTGAAAATACTTGCCTTTGATGTAATTTTAGGAATTGATTGGTTAACTACTCATCAAGCTTTTTGTAAGGTTGTTAGCTTTCATATTCTAACCAATCATTATCTTAATTCAAGCAACCAAACCACTAAAGTCAATCATTGTCATATCAAGTCATAAGTAAAGAGCCCCGATTCTTTTGTTGATGACTTCCTTGTGTGGAATGCACCGAAGCTAGACTTTCTGTAGGTGATGTCGTGAATGACGATGACAAGTTGATAGGTATCAATATGACGTGCTATCCAAGTCTTGGATGAGAGTCAAAAATTTGAATGATATTTCTATTGTTAATAAATTTCCTGACGTATTCTTGAAGACTTCTTAGCCTACTCCTAGAGTATGAAATCGAATTTTGTATTGACCCCAGTAAAAAACCCATTTCTTAAACCCTCAAATATTTTCTTCACCTAAAATGAACGTATAATACGCCAAAGACATTGGCTCGAGCTGTTGAAGATTACGATCATACCATTCAATACCATCGTGGGAAAACGAAAGTGGTAGCTGACGTGTTGATTAGAAGATCGTATGCGTTTACGAGTGCGATGTTGTTAACACAAAGACTCATTTCGTATAACTTACAGATGATGAAGATAGAGTTAAAGACTCTAGGAACCCACGTGAAGATAACGAATATACGAGTAGAATCGACTTTAATCGATGAAGTTAAAGCCGTTCAAGAGGGCATTATTCTAGAAGAAAGAATTGAGGAAGAGAGAAAATCTCAACCCTCGATTTTATTGGCCCATTTGAAATTCTTGATCGAGTAGAAACTGTGTCCTATAGACTCGTTTTACCGCCAAGTATGTTGCGTGTTCATAACGTTTTTCACGTATCGATGTTACGTAAATATGTGGATGACTCGAACCACATTATTGAATTAAAACTAGACGAGATAGCAGAAGATTTAACGTATGAGGAGATATGTGTTAAAATCTTGGATAAGAAGGATCGTATTCAACACTCAAAGGTTATACCTCAAGAGTTAGAATCTGACGAAGTGTCCTCATTGTTCATATACAGTATGCGTCACGTAAATTTCGAGGGCGAAATTTCATAAGGAGGGGAGATTGTAAAATCCCAAATTTTACGAATAAAGATTTAATTTTCTTGAAATATTTTTTTTAAAATTATGGTGTAGATTTAAGATAATGTTATAGTTGTGGGTAGTATTTATAAATTTTGTAAAGTATGCAAGTTGTTGTATTATATTCGATTGGTCGGGGAATATTCATTTTACCGAGGAATATTAAATGCGACGGCCGTTAAATCATTAGTGGACCACACAACGGAATTATTGTCGATTAGGAAAAATGACAAAAATATCTTTTATGAAAATAACGATGAAGTTTTACCGTTAATCGTTGAAACACCCGGTGTTAAAAAACACGAATCTGGCGTGGTTGTATAAGTAGTAGCACTGCAGTATTGATTATTGATCTTACGTGAGAAGTCACTCGGTTTTGTTCAATTATTGCTACGATAATTCTTTGCGTAGTATCTCATGTTATTTGATTCAATTATTGTCAATATTTTATATATTATTAAATCAATAATTGAGATAACAAAGTTATTAATATTATTATTTGCAATATTAACGATGTCCGGAAGTTACGCCAAGTAGGGGTTTGGTCACCTAATCATTGCTTGGCATATAGGAGAAATCCTTATTGGAAAGCCCCCTCTTTCCTAGGAATAACCTGGTCGATTAATATTGTGAATTATAATAAAGGTGATAAGTTTTGTTTTAGTATTATTAATGTAATAAAACAGAAAAGCTTTTTATATAAAATAGAATACTTTTATAAAGTTATTTATTTTATTAGACTATAAATAGAATATATGATATTCTATTATGTATAATGTTTTGCATAGTAAATCTTTTTATATAAAAAAGAATACTTTTATAAAGTTATTTATTTTATTAGACTATAAATAGAATATATTATATTTTATTATCGTAGTATTGCATAGTGTTTGCATAGTAAATTTTTTTATATAAAATAGAATACTTTTATAAAGTTATTCGTTTTATTAGATTATAAATAGAATATATTATATTTTATTTAAAAGATTTTGTTTTATTAGAATATTTTATTAATCTTGTATAGTAAATTAATATGGACCGTCTGCTTTAAAAATAAATCAATCGGACCGTTCATGAATTAGTTCTTATTCAGTCCATTCTCTTATAAATAAGCTCATTTCTTCATTATTTCTTACAATTCTTTGAAACTCAGAGAGAGAGAAACTAGAGAGAAAGAAGAAAAGTATTCCTCTTACTTCACTACTCCTATATCTAGTTTCTTCTAAGGTAAGGGTATTATTTCTTTTGTCTTCATGAAGAGAACTTACATTATTCCATTCTTTATAATTACGTTGGAATAACTTTGTATATGCGACTACCCTATACTTGGTGAAATTCTTACATTATTCGATTATTTATTATTACATTGGAATATCCCGCCTATATACGTTTACGCATTTGACTGGTTCCATTATTTATTATTCTCGCTGGAATATCTTATTCGTGCATTTACGCATGACTGGTTCCATTATTTATTATTCATTTGGGAATAACTTTGTCTCATGCGATCTATCGCATGCATGGTGAATTCTTACATTATTCCATTCTTTATTATTCTGTTGGAATAACCTGTCTATGTGGATTACCAAATGCATGGTGAATGATCCTTTGTATTCATTCTATGTTAAATTATGGAAATGATCTATATAAGTGGATTACCGTATGGCGGACAAAAATCTATTTGCAGTTTTATATATTCTCTTATACTCAGTTGGTTAAAGCTTTGACTTCTATACTCCATGAAATTAGTGGAATATCCTTAATATTTGCGCTTCATCTAGTATCTTTTATGAAAATATTCTTCTGAGCATTCTTGAATTTTACTCCACAAAGCAGTATCATGTTGACAATTTGGACGTTATTGGTTCCTGGATAAATTAATTCTTGAACTTGTTTTATTGAATTATTATGTAAGACCCCAACTTTTATGAATAAAGATGATTTTTTTTATAATTATCATTTTTGAATATTATGGAATGAATTTGATATAATGTTATATCTGTGGGTAATATTTATAAATTTTGCAAAGTACGCAACTTGTTATATAATATTCGATTGGTCGGGGAATATTCGTTTTAACAGGGAATATTCGTACGACAACACAATCATTAGTGGACCCCACAACGGAATTATTGTCGGATTGAGAAAACGATAAAAATATCTTTTTATGAAAATAACGGCGGAAGTTTTATCGTTAGCTGTTGAAACACTCGGTGTTAAAAAAGATGCGAATACGTGTGGTTGCATAAGAATAATACGGTTTTGATTATTGATGCTTACGTAAGAAGTCACTCAGTTTTGTTCAATTATTGCTATAGTAATTGTTACATAGTATCTCACGTTATTTATTTCAATTATTGTCGATATTTTATATATTATTAAATCAATAATTAAGATAACAAAGTTATTAATATTATTATTTACAATATTAACGATGTCTAAAAGTTCTGCCAATGAGAGGTGTGGTCACCTAATTGCGTGTGAGACCCCGAATTTTATGAAATAAAAGTATTCAATTTTTTTATTTTGGTAAATAGTTAAATTGATAAATGTTTAAAATTAAGGGTAATATGTGAAATTTTTTTAAAGTAAGCAAGTTGATATAAAATATTATTCGTTGTTTTCGGGAAATATTCGATTAAGTGGAGAATATTCTTTTATCGGGGAATATCCGTACGAGTCTGATAATCAGTGGACCTCACATGGCGGAATTATTGTCGGATGAGAAAGCGACAAAAATATTTTTATGAAAATAACGGCGGTAGTTTTCTTTGTTAAAACTATTGAACTACTTTCAGTAGTAAAATACTGATGTCGCGTGGTTGCGTAGTAAGAAAGACACGGTATTAATTATTAATGCTTACATGAGAAGTCACTCGGTTTTGTTTTATTAGCATTATTAATGTAATAAGACGGAAGCTTTTTTATATAAAAGCAGAATACTTTTATAAAGTTATTCTATAAATAGAATATATTATATTCTATTATGCATAGTATTTTGCATAGTAAAATCTTTTTATATAAAGCAGGATACTTTTATAAAGTTATTCTATAATTAGAATATATTATATTTTATTATGCATATTATTTGTATATAGTGCTGCGATAGTAAAATCTTTTTATATAAAATGAGAATACTTTTATAAAGTTATTCGTTTTATTAGATTATAAATAGAATATATTATATTTTATTGTAAACCAAACTGGACCGTCCGTTTAAAAGTAAATCAACTGGACCGTTCATGGATTAGTTCTTATTCGATCCATTCTTCATAAATGAAGCTCATTCCTTCATTATTTCTTACTTAATTCTTTGAAAACTCTAGAGAGAAACTATAGAGAGAATTCTTCTTCTGTAATCTTGAGTGTATTTCTTTAGAGTTTAAGAAAACTTTGAGCGTAGAAGATAGTACAAGTTTTTTTTAAGTATATTCCCGCCCTACCGGTCAGAATACTCTTCTTTCAAAGGTAAGGGATATTATTTGTGTTAGAGTTTATGCCCTAAAGGCCAATTATTTTATATAATTGCTTAACATTTTGATATTATATTTGATTGAATAAATGAATAATTTTATTATGGTTTTATTTACTGCGTTATATAAATGTTAACATAATAAAATTCCTTAGAATAGTGATACAAATTATATAGTTTCAAGTATGTGACTTGAACATGGGATTATATAATTATAATTAGTATCATTATTCTTAAATGTCCCTAGTCGAGTATTATTGTTATTGGGATAACAGTGATGCATTGAGACTAGTATGTGAATTGACTGATGACCAAATCTCATTGGTCATAAATATATGAGATATTAAGTCAATGCATAGGTACATGTTAGAAAAGCGATGTCTTCGGATGCGGACCCACCATGAGAATTCTATATGGAGCATTATGCAAAGTGTCATTAACAATTCTCATAGTGACAATGATGTAATGGTCCTCCGACCTGAAATCACTATATTACTACACGGTAATTTATGTTCTTTGATATCATCAAATGTCACCTTTAATAGGGTGGACTATAAAGGTGATTATTGGGTACATCATGAATCGTGTAAGGAATATGAGTGATCTAGATGGAATTTAACCATCCTATATATTAGGGGTGATATCCATAGGTCTCTTGATTGAGTAGGACTATAAAATGCATGGCTATGCTCAAATAGTGATTTGTTTCATATAGTCTACTCATTGATCAAGAAAAGTCAGATTAAATTATGAAGAGTATGACACATTCCATGACTCGAATTTAATCTAGGATATTAAGGTTAAAAGTATTAAATTACATTGAAACATTGGTCACTTAAAAGGTTGCATCGAATCATCGATCTTATTATTACTTAGGTAGCGATGATGCATTACTAGATGCCGCATTCAACATTTATAATTTTATAATATGATTTAAAATTATTGCCAACGTAATAATAACCTATAGGTCACACACATGTAACGTAATTAAAGGGAATTAATTTAAATTATAAATATTTAAATATATCAATATGATTGATAGTATTTCAATTATGAATTTAAATTAATAAGATAATTTATATATAGGTATATTAATTGAGTAAGACTTAATTAAGATATATATATATATATATATATATATATAAATTCGGATTTTATTAAATTAGGTTTTGAATAATATTTTTTAATGGCTATATATATGTAGAAGCCATTTTAGATTTTATTATTCAAAACTGAAAACCCTAGCCGCTCTTAGAGAGAGACTAGAGAGAAACAAGTTCTGAAAATCCTCATCCTTGGTGGCTAGTACCACAGTTCCTTCTTCTGCAGATCGTATGACAATTCTCGGAGCGTTCGTGTGGATACCGTAGAGGCGCGATTCATTTGGATTGCGTTGGAGATTCGAGCGCATCAATTTCAGTATCACAATCGGTATAATTTCTAACCACTGAGTTAATTGTTTTCGCATGGATCCTGTTTTGGGTTTCGAAATTGCTTTAAATTGGTTTATTTCCGCTGCGTTTCTGTGTCGAAACCCTACAATTTGTTGTACCTGTAAGGGATATTATTTCTTTTGTATTCATGAAGAGAACTTCTGTTATTCCATTCCTTATTATTCTATTGGAATAACCTGTCTATGTGGATTACCACATGCATGGTGAATGATCATTTGTATTCATTCCTTATTAAATTGTGGAAATGATCTGTTTATATTGATTATGATGAGAGTAATAATAAAAACATTGGACTGATGAAAATCATGAGTATATGTAGTATTAGTAAGTGTTATGATGAGTTATGTTGATTATTATGTGAAAACATGAAAGTTTCTTAGAAATCACAGTGTTGAAAAATTAGATTTTGGTGAAAATTGGACATAAAATTCAATTGACCATATCTCCTATTATATTTCGAATTTTTGAGTGTGGTCAAGTTCTAGAGTTAGATCTATAAGTTTCCTAACTTATCCAAGTGGAATCACTGGAAAAGGTGTTGTAGATATTCGTGTGGACTGATTTTAGCAAAGCACAAAAAAATAAAAAATGGGAAAAATAGCTACTGCCAGAATTTTTAAAAGGGCATTTTCGTCTACTTAATTTATGAGAAAAATTTTGGCCTTTTGGGACATGAAAGTATATGGTATAAAGTACCTCCTGTCCAAAAATGAGCTCATTCAGACTTAAAATGAGCAAGTTATGACTATTTCAATATTTAGGTTTTTAAAAAACGCTTATAACCTGAGGAGTTCTATAACTCCGATGACAATAAAATTTAAACTGGAAGCTCACGTTAACATTTGTAAGATCCTGCCAAGATTTGGGAATTTCTGGAGTTAAACTTGAGGTAGCTAATTTCTTAAGAAATTAATTAGAAATTGATTTTTGAAAAATAGTAAATGAATTTTAAAAATTCCGAGAAAAATATATGTTCATTATGGGACTATATTCTGCTAAATTCCAGAAAGAAATATTTTTAGGACTGATTTGGTATTTTTCATGAAAATGGTTTAGTTACGAACATATGAGTTAAATATGTTATGTGAAGTAACAAAGTTGAAAAATAGGATTTTATGACTTGGAAATCCTATATAAGGTATATGCATATTTTTGATGAGGGATTTAATCATTGGTGATGAAATCTTATGAGTATGGCATTTTTGAATGATTAAATACATTATTTGGTAAAGTGTAAACAATTGAAATAAATTGTTTATAAGTTTAAGAAGTGATTAAAATATTGTTATAATATTAATAATATTAGATTATGAGTGGTTGATAATATTTGGATAAATTTAAAGTCTTTAATATTTATCCTTGTTTTTGTTTGATTAATACTTATATCATTGTCATCATCCTCATGTATATATTATGTTGAAAGTCATTTGTGGCCTGTAGTGCATAGATGGACTTGGTATGATTATGACCAGGGATTATTCGGTATAATCATGGCCATAATGTTACAAATGATGTGGAAAAAGTCATCATTGGCCGTAGTGCATTGATGGACAGTTTTTGGTATGATTATGGCTATGGATTCTTTTCGGCCAAGGGTGCAAAGATAAATTATTTTATGGCATGATCAGGACCGTTGATGAAAACACGATTATCTTTGGCCTGTAGTGCATGGATAATTCGTGGTCGTGATACTAAAAGAATATCCTTGGCCTATAGTGCAGGGATGAATTGATGATGTGGATTAATTATTGAGCTGAGTATCAGCAATGAAATATTAATTCCTGGATGTGATAATAATGAATATCCTTGCCCGTAGTGCATGGATAATTCATGGATGTGATATTAACGAATATCCTTGGCCGTAGTGCAGGGGTGATTCGATGATGTGGATTATTTATTAAACTGAGTCTCAGCGATAAAATATTGATAATAAGCTTTTAAATTCGTAGAAGATAGTAAATATCATGCTCTACTTGACTCTTCTAAAATACAGTTGTATGTCTTTGGCCTGTAGTGCAAAGATGAATTTATTAGTATGATTATGAGCAGGGATTGTGATTTGGTATAACCATGATTTTTAATGTTTCAGGTGAAGATAAGTGATGAAAATTATCTTCGTCCTTGGGTGCAAAAAGGAATTCAGAATCACAATTATGATTATGAGTTATTCATATGATTGTGGACAGGAATTGTTGATTGACGTTACAGGGATAAAACATTATTGGTGGACTTTTAACATGGAGAAGATAATACACTTGATGGTCTATTTGACTCTTTTAATGGATTGCTCGTTCCGCTGCAACTATAGTTGAAAAGTTTTATCATCTACCATATGTTCTAAATCTCTGATTTATTATTGAAAAAAGCTATTGATAATTTAATTATCTTTAGTTATGATATTCTTTTCTTGGGCTAGTCAGGTTTCACCCTTTTGCTTCACAATTCCTTTTAGGTAATAAGAGTGTAAATTTGGTCGAGCGGGGATAATGAGGGAATAGAAGCGGTGGTCTATAATTTGTTGAGGTTCTCCCTAAATAGTATGAAAATAAATTTATTGAGAACTTTAGATAAGTGTGTCGTATTGTATACTTCATTTGATATTTAATTTTGGTGAACCAAATAGGGTGAAAGCGAACCCAACTTTGGAAGGGTGTTTTGTCCACTATCATACAAGATGTCTAATGACATACAACCTCGTGTTATCATAAGACGGGGTTGTGCACATCCACTTCTTTGAGTATATCTACTGAGTACTACTATATGATCTTAGAGTTTATTTGAAATATAATTTTCACTTTGAGACAGTGAAGATAGTTATATGTCAAGAGAAGACTCACCATTGGAAGGAACATGATAGTAATCTTCTCGTTTTTTTTGGGGTCTATTGGGTCAACCAAGGATAATTCTCTGGACATATGATATCTACCATAACTTAGATTCACGGTCTCCTATGTACGAAGGTTTCCTTGAGCATTTCTCAAAGATTTTAATTTTTAAAACAGTTTTTGACTGTACTTTTATGTAAAGTACCATTGTAAGGTTGTGTTCAAGGCACCATGAGAGTTACATACATTTGTATTAAAACTCACAGTATACACCGCTGTCGTAATACATTTACGATTCAATGATTGTATAAATGAAGTTTGTATTTGATTTTTATAGTGTGATATCTGGCGACTCAAGATGGGTGATGTATACCTATTTTGGGGGCGTCACATTGCGCGCCAATAGGGAGAAATCCTTATTAGAAAGCCCTCTCTTTCCTGGGAATAACCTGGTCGATTAATATTGTGAATTATAATAAAGGTGATAAGTTTTGTTTATTATTATTATAAATGTAATAAAACAGAAAAATTTTTATATAAAACAAAATACTTTTATAAAGTTATTCATTTTATTAGACTATAAATAGAATATATAATATTCTATTATGCATAAATGTTTGCATAGTGTGTCTGCGTAGTATTCAGTAGTAAAATCTTTTTATATAAAAATGTAATACTTTTATAAAGTTATTCATTTTATTAGACTATAAATAGAATATATAATATTCTATTATGCATAATATTTTGATAGTAAAATCTTTTTTATATAAAACATAATACTTTTATAAAGTTATTCGTTTTTACTAGATTATAAATAGAATATATATTTTTTATTTAAAAGATTTTGTTTTATTAAAATATTTTATTAATCTTGCATAGTAAATTAATATGGACCGTCGTTTAAAAGTAAATCAAACTGGACCGTTCATGAATTAGTTCTTATTCAGGTCCATTCTCCTATAAATAGAAGCTCATTCCTTCATTATTTCTTACGAATTCCTTTGAAACTCTAGAGAGAGAAACTATAGAGAGAAAGAAGAAAAGTTTTTTGCTACTTCACTACTCCTATATCCAGTTGCTTCTAAGGTAAAGGGTATTATTTCTTTTGTATTCATGAAGAGAACTTCTGTTATTCTATTCTTTATTATTACATTGGAATAAACTTGTATCTGTGGACTACCCTATACTTGGTGAAATTCTTACATTATTCCATTCTTTATTATTACATTGGAATAACTCGTGATCTGAGGACTACCCTATACTTGGTGAAATTCTTCTGTTATTCCATTCTTTATTATTCTGTTGGAACATCTTGTATATGCGGACTACCCTATACTTGGTGAAATTCTTCTGTTATTCCATTCTTTATTATTCATTGGAACATCTTGTGCATGCGTTTACGCATGACCGGGTTCCATTATTTATTATTATACATTGGACTATCATGTATACATGCGTTTATGCATGACTGGTTCCGTTATTTATTATTCATTGGAATAACTTTGTGTAATGCGATCATCGCATGCTTGGTGATTTCTTTTGTTATTCCATTCTTTATTATACTCAGTTGGTTAAAGTTTTGGCTTTTATACTACATGAATTTAATGGAATATCTTTGATATTTGCGCTTCATCTAGTATCTTTTCATGAAAATATTCTTCTAAGCATTCTTGAATTTTACTCCACAAAGCAGTATCATGTTGACAATTTGGACGTTATTGGTTCCTGGATAAATTAATTCTTGAACTTGTTTTATTGAATTCTTATATCATTGTCATCGTTCTTATGTTTATATTATGTTGAAAGTCATCTGTGGCCTGTAGTGCATAGATGGACTTGGTATGATTATGACCAGGGATTATTCGGTATAATCATGACCAAAATATTATAAATGATGTGGTAAAAGTCCTCATTTGTCCGTAGTGCATTGATGGACAGTTGTTGGCATGATCATGACCATTGATGAATACACAAATATCCTTGGCCCGTAGTGCATGGATAATTTGTGGTTGTGATACTAATGAATATCCTTGGCCGTAGTTGTAAGACCCCAACTTTTATGAATAAAGATGAATTTTCTATAATTATCATTTTTGGAATAAATTTGATATAATGTTATAGTTGTGGGTAATATTTATAAATTTACAAAGTACGCAAGTTGTTATATAATATTCGATTGGTCGGAGAATATTCGTTTTGAGCGATGAATATTCTTACGACAAAGCCTGATCAATCATTAAGTGGACCCTAGCGGAATTATTGCCGGATTGAGAAAGCGACAAAAATTTTTTTATGAAAATAACGGCGGAAGTTTTACCGTTAAGCTCGTTGTTGAAACACGGTGTTAAAGTATATGAATCTGGCGTGGTTGCGTAGTAGCACGGTATTGATTATTGATCTTTACGTGAGAAGTCATTCAATTTTATTCAATTATTATTGATATTTTATATAATCAATAATTGAGATGACAAAGTTATTAATATTATTATTTGTATTATTAACGATGTCAGAAGTTCGCCAATGAGAGGTTTGGTCACTAATTGCGCGGCATGATAGGGAGAAATCCTTATATGGAAAGTTCCTCTTTCACAGGAGCGACTGGAGCGATTAATAGTGTGAATAATAATAATGATGATGAAGTTTTATTTTATTAGTATTATTAATGTAATAAAAGCAGAAAAACTTTTTATATAAAATGAGAATACTTTTATAAAGTTATTCGTTTTATTAGGCTAATAGTAAAATCTTTTTATATAAAGCAGAATACTTTTATAAAGTTATTCGTTTTATTAGACAATAATTAGAATATATTATATTTTATTATGCATAGTGTTTGCGTAGTAAAATCTTTTTAAAAGTTATTCGTTTTATTAGATTATAAATAGAATATATTATATTTTTTATTGTAAACCAATTTGGACCGTCTGTTTAAAGTAAATCGATCCGGACCGTTCATGGATTGAGTTCTTATTAGATCCATTCTTCTATAAATAGAAGCTCATTCCTTCATTATTTCTTACGAATTCTTTGAAACTCTAGAGAGAAAGCGTAGAGAGAATTAATCTTCTATCTTGGCGTATTTCTTTTTAGCGTTTAAGAAAGCTTTGAGCATAGTGCAAGTTTCTTCAAGTATATTCCGCTTCTACCATCGAGTACTCTTCTTTTTATAAGGTAAGGGGTATTATTTTTTCATATTCATGAAGAGAACTTCATTATTCCATTCTTTATTATTACATTGGAATAACTTTTGTATCTGTGATCTACCCTATACTTGGTGATTTACATTGTTATTCCATTCGTTATTATTACATTAGAACGTCACATGCATGCGTTATCATGGGACTGGTTAAAATCTTTATTATTACATTGGAATATCCACATGCATGCGTTTTTACTTGGGACCTGGTTCCGCTCTTTATTATTCATTGGAATATCACCGTCTCAGCGTTTTTACTGTAGGACTGATTCCGTTATTTATTATTACATTGGAATAACTCGCATCATGCAAATACCGCATGCGTGGTGATTTCTATTGTTATTCCATTCTTTATTATTACATTTGAATATATCCTTGGTCTTATTACACCGACACGGTTACATTATTTATTATTCATTGGAATAACATGTATATCACAAGTACCGCATGCATGGTGATTTCTTTTGTTATTCCATTCTTTATTATACTTAGTTGGTTAAAGTTTTGACTTTATACTCCATGAAATTGGTGGAATATCCTTGATATTTACGCTTCATCCGAGATCTTTTCGTGGAAATATTCTTCCGAGCATTCTTAAATTTTACTCTACAAAAAGTATCATGTTGACAATTTGGACGTTATTAGTTCTGAATAAATTAATTCTTGAACTTGTTTTATTGAATTCTTATATCATTGTCATCATCCTCATATTTATATTTTGTTAAAAATCATCGTGGCACTCTGTAGTGCATAGATGAACTTCGGTATGATTATGATTAGGATTATTGATTGTAATCATGACCGTAATGTTATAAATGATGTGGTAAAAGTCCTCATTGGCCCGTAGTGCATTGATGGATGATTGTTGGCATGATCATGACCATTGATGAATATACGAATATCCTGGGCCCGTAGTGCATGGATAATTTGTGGTTGTGATATCTTTTATGAATATCCTTGGCCGTAGTGCAGGGATGATGTGGATTATTTATTAAGCTGAGTCCTAGCGATAAAAGTGATGAAAAACCTTTTAAATTATAAAAGATAGTAGATTTTATTCTCTACTTAACTCTTTTAATGGATTGCATGTTCCGCTGCAGTTAAACTTGATGTCTATTGTATTTTATCAGTTTAACACTGTTGAAGACTAATGATAATTTATTCTGCGTTATCTTAATCATAATATTTCTTCTTGGGCTAGTTGAACTCACCCTTTCTTTCCTTTATTCTCTTGGAAATGAGGCGTGGCAAGGGACTAATCGGGGAACAAAGTGACGGTCCAGATGATAGTATTAGTAGTCCTCACTATTCTGTTAAATAGTGTGTTAATAAATGTAATGAGGACTTATTTTGAGAGTGGATATTGTCTAGAAGACAATGTTTGTATTAAAACTCACAGCTCTCTTGTTGTATATTTAAGATTGTATTTGTATTCTGTACCATGCATTTGGCGACTCAGAATAGGTGATGTATACCTATTTTGGGGGCGTCACAGTAGTGCAGGGATGATGTGGTTTATTTATTAAGCTGAGTCTCAACAATAAAAGTGATGAAAAACCTTTTAAATCATAAAAGATAGTATATTTTATTCTCTTCTTGACTCTTTTAATGGATTTCTTATTCCGCTGCAGTTAAACTTGATGTTTGTTATATTGTATTAGTTTAACACTGTTGAAGGCTAACGATAATTTGTTCTGCATTATCTTAGTCATAATATTTCTTACTAGGCTAGTTGAGCTCACCCTTTTACTTTCATTGTTCTCTTCAGGAAATGAGAACGTAGCAGGGACTAGTCGGGGAACGTAGTGACGGTTCAGATGATAGTATTAGTAGTCCTCACTATTCTATGAAATAGTGTGTTAATAAATGTATTGAGTACTTATTTTGAGTTTGAATACTGTCTAGAAGACAATATTTGTATTAAAACTCACAACTCATGTTGTATATTTAAGATTGTATTTATTTTCTGTACCATGTATTTGACGACTCAGAATAGGTGATGTATACCTATTTTGGGGGCGTCACATCTTATATCATTGTCATCATCCTCATGTTTATATTTTGTTAAAAGTCATCTATGGCCTGTAGTGCATAGATGGACTTGGTATGATTATGATTAGGGATTATTCGGTATAATCATGACCGTAATGTTATAAATGATGTGGTAAAAGTCCTCATTGGCCCGTAGTGCATTGATAGGCAGGTTGTTGGCATGATCATGACCATTGATGAATACACGAATATCCTTGGCCCGTAGGTCATGGATAATTTGTGGTCATGATACTAATGATTATCCTTGGTCGCGTAGAAAGTGGGGGATGATGTGGATTATTTATTAAGTTGAGTCTCAAATGATAAAAGTGATGAAAAACCTTTTAAATCATAAAGATAGTAGATTTTATTCTCTACCGACTCTTTTAATGGATTCTTTTGCTCATTGCCGCAGTAAACTTGATGTTTGTTATATTGTATCAGTTTAACACTGTTAAAGGCTAACGATAATTTATTCTGCATTATCTTGGTCATAATTTTTCTTAATGGGCTAGTTGAGCTCACCCTTTTGCTTTCATTGTTCTCTTTAGGAAATGAGAACGTAGTAGGGACTAGTCGGGGAACGGAGTGACGGTCCAGATGATAGCATTAATTGTCCTCACTATTCTATGAAATAGTGTATTAATAAATGTATTGAGGACTTATTTTGAGTTTGAATATGTCTAGAAGACAATATGTGTATTAAAACTCACAGCTCATGTTGTATATTTAAGATTGTATTTGTATTCTGTACATGTATTTGGCGACTGAGAATAGGTGATGTATACCTATTTTGGGGGCGTCACAAGAATGAAATGACAAAATTGCCCATAATAATATGTCATTAATTACTTTTAATGTAGGTGAGAGAGTGACTTTTTAGCTATTCAATTCAAAATATTCTCTTTTCATACTTATTAAATATGGAGAGAAAATTAGAATAAGAAAAGTAGATATTTAATATTACGGGCATAATACGAAAAAATATGTAAAAATTTGATTATTAAAAGAAAGTAGACATTTAACATAGAACTGTTTAAAATAATAATAATAATTTTTATCATGGAATTGAGGGGATATGAAATAAAGGATCGAGTTGACAATTTTTTCTTGCTACTAAATATATGTACTTATCTATACGTGTCTTCAGGTATACAACCATGCATAACGGTATTCTATTATTTCTCCTCTTTTCTTGTTAATAACAGAAAGTGTGAGATACTATCTATATATTCTGATATATCTTTCTGATTATTTCACTAACCTCACATGCATGCATGCAGGCAGGCTAAATACTGTGTTAGTAAAGAACAAACTCAAGGGAGTCATATATAATATAAAGGGGCATATATACATATATAGAGAGGTCAATTCATAAACAATTGTCATGCCTCCACACTTTAATTTGAATGGATATTGTGATAAGTATATGCAGTTTGAAAGAAAACATGATCTACTTTAGACCTGGCAAAGTAAGTCATGAATCATAGGTCAACTCAAAACCACTTATTTTTATTGGGTTGATTATCTATTTTGCATAATGTAGTTCAGTTCAGTTTTGGATTCAATTAATTTTAAAATATAAATCTAGGCCCAATCTAGATAACTATTTTCAACCCACATTTATCAAAACAGTACATGACTTGACTCTCTTCTGACTTCTCCCTCTCACATTCGCCCAGAAAAAATATAACTTTAATTTTTATCTCCTCGCCTTGGTTGCCTATTCCCGTTCCATTAACAGGAACATGTATACCTGTGGTGTCTTTAAGGTTAGATCTCTCTCACACACACACACACACACACACACACACATATATATATATATATATATATATATATATATATATATATATATATATATATTTGTATATAGTGATCGATACATACATAATTAAGTGAAGTTGTATTTACATATTTAGAATTGCTCCTACTTTCTGTGATATAATATAATTCCTCTGTTGCAAAAAAAAAAAATATTAGTTACATTAAGTTTTAGACAAAACAATTCTAATGTAATATATTGATATGAGAATACATTTAATTTTAGACAAAATAATTATAAAATATTAAGAAAGTATTATTAATTAAAATAATTATAAATTAAATAAATGACACTAATTTTGACTTTAAAAGCATCTCAAACGTATTTTAAAAATAATTTTATTTTATATTTTGGAACAAAGACGGTATTATTTTTGGGAAAATGATATATCTAAAGCTTTCTACTTAGATGTTGAATATTATTACCGTATAAATAGTGTATTTTGTGGTGTGGGGTGGGGGGTGGCGTGGGGTGGGGTGGCGGGGGAATCACGTTATTACTAATAGTTATCAACAGTTGATTCTATACTATTTATGGATTTCAATTGACAAAAAATAGTTATAAAAAAATATATATATAATGTTTTATAATTATCAATATTATAAATTATCTAAAAATACTACAAATTATAAAATTTATTGTTTTTATAACTTAAATGAATTATGTTAATTTTACATTTAAAAATGCCTCAAATTAACTATTAAAAACAATAATATAAAAATAAAAAATTATATTTATTGATTATGTAAAAAAAATTATATTTAACTATTATAGTTTTATTTATTATATGTATATATTTTTAGAGAGTATATTAATTTATTTTAGAAAGATAATGAATTAGAAAAATTAGAGAGAGAATTAATTAAAAGATAGAAATAGAAAGAGTACATAAATATCAAAAAGTAAAATATGAGTCGACTTATATTAAAACTATAACCATTTGAATTCAACCCATATAAACCATATTAAAAATAGATAATGTGGTTTTAGATCTTATTTAGACCATAATCATTTTATATAAACTAAAACTAAACCAAACCCATATTTTGCGAGGTGTAATGTACTTGAGGGGCAAGCGAGCTTTAATTAGGGTAAGGGACAATCTACATTAATTGCTAAGAAATTTCTCATTCTACTTCTACATATATAATGCATACATGAGGTAATTATTTGTATTTAATTAGCAAAAAAAAAAAAAGAAGCTAGGTAACTATTTGTCTTCAATTTCTTGAAATTCTTTTGAATTTTCAGAAAGTAAGTGAGTATATTAAAATGTAAGCAACACTTTTTTTATGGTTTGAGGCTGAGAGATGGCTAGTTTAAATATTATATATTTTAAATTATTCTTAAAAAAGTACATACTATAAAAAATTGATGCCTCTAGATCTAGTTCTTGTTCTGATTTGCCTAAAACTAAACACAAACATAATTATTATTATTATTATTTTTTGACTAAATTCTTCAAGTTTAAAAGTATTGTTCATCATCGATCTCTGCAGATTGGAAGGAAAGGTTGCAATTATCATGACTGGTTGTGCCAAAGGTATAGGAGAGGCAACAGTGAGGCTTTTCATATATAAAACACGGAGCCAAAGTTGTTATTGCCGACATTGATGATTCCACAGGCACTAATCTAAGCCAACTCCTTGTCCACCGGCTCACCAACCTATATACATACATTGTGATTTAAGCTCCGGTCGAATCGAGCATTAAAAACCTAATCAACACAACAATTATATATATACCCTAGCTATATGGCCAAATCGACATGCATCCTTTTCAACAATGTTGGAGTTCTTGGCAATCAATCAAAGCGCAAAAGCATAATTGATTTAATTTGACTCCGACGAGTTCGATCGTGTCATGCGTGCGTGTAAATGTTTAGGGATAAAGCACGCGGCGCCTATATATATATAATGGTGAAACAAAATAGTGGGTGCATGCATTGTTTCCACGGCTAGTGTAGCCGCGCCGGTGTCATGGGAGGGTTAGGGCCACATGCTTATACAATGTCTAAACACCCGATAATAATAAGGTTAACGAAGAATGCAGCTTGTGAGCTAGCTAGGCAGGCAGGTATGCATGGGATTAGCTAGGGTTAATTGCATATCCCCATTTGGAGTGGCAACTTCTATGCTTGTGAATGCCTGGAGAAGTAGTTGTGTGATGAAGAAAATAATATATATAAGGCTAATTAATATTTGTTGGGATGAATTGAAGAAGTTGAAAATATGGAGGAAATGGTGAGGGGATTTGCATGCAAATATATCTAAAAGGTGTGACATTAGCTGAGGCTGCTCTTTATCTTGCTAGTGATGATGAATCAAAAAGTATGCAAGTGGGCATAATCTTGTTGTGGATGGTGGCTTTACTACCTCCAAAAATTGTATAGACTTGCGAATAATAAATTTCTAATCAATGATCTTTTTAACTATAATTGGGTTCTTCAATAAACCAAATAAATGCATGCAAAATTTTAAGTTAATTTGTCATGCATTAATTAACTAATAATTATAAACCCTTAATGATTGTTGTATCAGTTAAGAGAAAAATGCAATGATACTTTTGACTAGATTCAATAGGAAAGGGTGGCTTAGTCGTAGTCCCTAACCGGAAAAAATAATTTATTCTCGCATAAAAATACAATAATATATCTATATATACAAAGGTGTAATATTTTATATTTTTTAGTACTGTTTGTATATAATACTTTGAATTTTCTTTTCTTTTCTTTTCTTTTCTTTTATCTTTTTTTTAATCTTCAATAACCTATATTATTATTCTGTAATTGATATCTTAATGAAATGAAGTTGTAATTCACTTATACAAAAATTACGAAAGTATAATTCAAAGAGGAGAAAAAGATTTTTATTACGGTTAGGCGTAGGATTTAGAATCATGAATAAAAAGGGATTTAAGCTTAATCAGGACTCAGGAAGCAGGGAATCTAATATAATCAGAGCGGTTAGGCCCCTAACTGCCATAACAAATCCCTAACCAATCCTCCACCTTTTCCTCCATCTTTATTCCCGTAACCCCTAAAACCTCACCCGAAGTTCCCCTCCCCATCTCAAGAATCTCCATCCCTAAAAACCCAAAAACTTACACACTTTCTCTCTCCTCCAAAACACTTAAAAATGTCGTCGTCCCGGCGCATTAAGATTGTCCGGTCATCGAGCACCGGAGAAGTTGGGTGTCTTAGCACAATCGAGAGAATCGAGCCACCGGCAACTAAATGGAAAAAGAAGCGCCCCGCCGCCTCCGCCGCCGAGACTAGCAGAAGAGCCATTAAACCAGCTCAGAAAATGGCGGTAATCAAGAGCTCGAATCAGTCGGTTATGGTGCCCAAACAGAGCTCAAAGGGTATTCTGACATTGGGGTCACCTGTTAAGGAGAATGAGAATGCTCAATCTGTGGATGAAAGCTACGGGGGATTTCTTAAGGGCTGCTCTTTTTGCAAAATGCATATCACTAGGACTATGGATGTGTTCATGTATGGGTATGTAATAGATTTTTTTTCTTTTTCCTTCTAATTTTTCTGTGATGCCTGTTTGTTAATTTAATGGATTATATGTTTGGAAGATTAGAAAACTTGAAAAGGGGAAGAAAAGTAAAATAGAAGTTTTATTTTTGGTTCCACATTTTTCCATTTTCTAGGCCATGATAGAAACTAGTTTGATTCTCATCTACCCTTTTTGGTATTTGTGTATCTTATGTTAAATTCTTGGGTTTTTCTCATTTTTGTTATTGAAATTGATTTGATTTGATAGTTATGGTTTTAGTCATATTAAAACTTTTTTGATTCATATATTTTGATATCTATCAAGTATATAGAGAATGCATGTAACATGATGTCTCACTATGTTTGGTATACCATAAAGAAAATTCTAATTTTTGTGTCCCTTTTTGTCGCTTATTGATGCTTTCAGCTTAGATCTTGCATTTATTCCCTCCAAAACATTATGCTTTTTAGTTTTTGATTTATGACAAATAAGAGGAAAGATTGCTTGTTCTTTTTTCTTTTTTCTTTTTTTTTTAATTTAATGTTTTTCTGTTTTTGTGGGGAAGATGATATGCCAAAAAATTAAATTAAAAAAGGCATCACTGTTTCCTTTTTTGGCATATCCTCTTCCCCACAAAAACAGATTTTTCCAAATAAGTTGTCTTAATTTAATGATAACCAATTGGTGAAGTTATTTGTGTTTGAAGTATCAAAAAAGGCATCACTGTTTCCTTTTTGTTACAGTGTAATTGACTGAAAGAGCATTGATATTTTGTTCTAATTAAGACAACTTATTTGTTTGTTTGATTTTTAAGCCATCAATTTGGAATTGATTTATTTAAAACTAGTGCAAACTGTTTGAGATTAAACTTATAAACTCTTGTGCATGAAGTTACCTCGGAGCATTTTGCTCCCCTGAATGCCGAGACGCACAGATTGTGCTGGATGAAAGCTTCAGACCTCCTTCTCCACAGCCAGCAATTACATTAGCAATAGCTAGATTTGTGGGAGCTAGCAAGGCAGCTGAAAGTGCTTTAGCAGGACCAGTATTGTGCTGGATGAAAGCTTCAGACCTCCTCCACAGCCAGCAATTACATCAGCAATAGCTAGATTTGTGGGAGCTAGCAAGGCAGCTGAAGTGCTTTAGCAGGACCAGTGCTTTGCACTAAGGTTAAAAGGCATGAAGTCACCAGGTTTCATCGGAGACTGAAGGTTTAGCTAGGCTGATTACGTCCCCAGTCGCATTGCTGTAAGATTTTTGCAAGCAGCTTGCACTTTTGTGTAGAGATCTTAAAGCTAATTGCAGTTTAGTTTCTGGTAGTTAACATGGAAATGCAGTATCTTCCAAGTGTACAGCTCTAGTGGTCTGTTTTAGGAAATTTAGCACCAAGGCACTCTTAAATAATGGAGATTACGTAGTTGCTTACAAAATTTCTTAGTTTTTGCACCAGAAAAATGTTCCTTAAAGTTCCATTTGGATTAGTTTTTGCATTCAAATTCTTTTGCATATCCTCATATGAGCTCCAATATAAATCTAGCTTAAAATATGATGCAATCTCAAATTAATTAGATGCTTCAATATTGTAAAGGGTAATTAATTGTTTCCGTGCTTTGGAAACCATAGAGCATCACATTGGTTAAATATGGTATGCTGCTGCTTTGATTTTTTGAGGTGTTTATGCCCTTTTCTACATTTAAAAAACCCCTTTGTTACCATTATTAATTTTGAGAAGTGACGATTATTACGAATAATCTACAGAAATAGAAAGGAGGGGGGAGGAGTTAATTGAGGCTAGATCTTTCTCAACTATGAAAAACTTCTGATAATCGGATATAAAAATTGAGGGTCAAAATATAAATAAATATGAAATTATAAAACAAGTTCCACCGCCTTTTTTCAGAAAATTGAAATAGACACTTCTTCAACGTAATAGAACAGAAGCTCTTACTTTTTTATATATATATATATATATATATATATATATATATATATATATATATATATATATAGGTTAAATTCATTGCTAATGAGTCTTTAACGACGGATCGTTTTGTCGCTAAAGCTCATAACATTGCTCGTTATGAGCTTTAGCGACAGACAAATCGTCTCTAAAGACTCGGTTCGTTAATCTAACCTGATTGGAGAACAATTTGCATATATATATATATATATATATATATATATATATATATATATATATATATATATAAAGGATCAAGAGTAGGACTCTTAAGTAGTAGAACTCTCTTAAATAATAGAACTTTATCAAAACGATGTAGTTTTGATAAGACGCGATGACATTTTTATAAATACCATGCCACCGCGTATTTACAAAAATACCACCGCGTCTTATCAAAACTACGTCGTTTTGATAAAATTCTATTATTTAAGGCATTCTGCTATTTAAGAATTCTACTCTTGATCCTTTCTGATATATCATGACTGACTGCTCTCTCACGCACGCACACCTGGTAACTATGTTGGGATGATAACTAATTAAAGGAGAACATTGTCTTTACGGTATTGAATTCGTGACTTATTCTTTAGTATTCCTATTCCCTCACCTCACTCACTTTAATCAAAGGATCCAAAAGCACAATTCTCAGCTCACTCTCCCTGTCCCCCTAGCATGCAAAAAGTTCCTAATTTGATAATAACCCCCCAACAGAACAAACAAATGTGGCATCTCTCCCCAAAGACATGAGTTCCTGAATTCCCACCCAATTTACCTGCCACACCTGCGGAAACTGTCTTTTATACTTTTTCTATTTTGTTGTTCATCACACATGATAAAAAAATATAAATAAAAAGTAAAACAGACTACAGTGGAGATGGGTGGTAATCAAGAACCAACTTTTTCAGTAAAATCATTAGCAGAAACAGAAAGAGCAATAGGCCTATAACTCTTTTTTTATACTATTTCTCCATCAGTTTGGTAATGAGTATGTACACATCACTCTTCATCTTCTTTTCCCATTTAAAACAAAAAGGGCAACCTAATGATTATTTTGGCAAGCTCTCCTTCTCCTTCAGTCAGTGATCTTTGTACGCCTAACTAATAAAGAATCTTGAATAAACTATTCTTCAGTTACCCACTTGGCAATCTCTAATTGTTTATGTTCCTCCTGCAATAAAGAAACAGTTGTTTAATTCTACGAGGTTAAAATGTGTTATTTCCTATTAATTATTATGCACTCCATAGTGTAACAAAATTATAGTACCAGAAAATGCTTGTGTGGAACTTCAAGACGCCGTAAAGTGGGACTTTGTTAGTCTATAAAACAAATTATGGTTGCAATGGTCAATTAATCCGGCTTGTGCGAAGTTAGTGTCAGGTATCTATCTGCAAGAGATCAAAGAAAGAGTTAAACCAGAGCAAAGAACCAAAATGCAGAACAAAACCGGTTCAAGTAAAAAAAATAAAAGAATTACCTTTTTCGGTATGTGGACATTGGTGCGTCTCCATCAACCTTCAAAAATGAGAAGAAATATCAAGCCTGCAACTGGGGACCAGTCAACAGATAAGAACAGGTGTGCAAAATGTGTTTGCTCAAGTGAACTCTCTAAGATAAAGAAAATGCAATTTATATGACAGTGCTAGTCAATTAACCTATTAAGATTCTCATTCTGGAAATAGTAATTTCAAATGGATTCAAGAACTTCATGTTCTAAGTAACTAAGAGACAAATCAAACTAATTTTGAGATGCTATATCAAGATGTAATAACAATCCTATTAATAAATTCATTCAGTTATTGTGCAAGTTACCTAAGCAAGCAAAATAGTTGGTGCTTATTGTGAAGGAGTGGACAGTTGAGCTTGAGGATGCATCATTCTAGTTAATGTTTGTGAATGCAAATAAGAAGTTCGACATACATAAGATAGACTAGTCAATGCATATTTGTATGTGTGTGTGTGTGTGAGAGAGAGAGAGAGAGAGAGCATACGCAAATCCAGGTCTTAAATTTCCTCGATCCTTCAAAAAAAGCAGAGTTCAGTATAGCCATGTGAGTATGGCAACAGCTCCTCCACCTCAATCCTAGAGGTCGAACAACTCGTGCTTTTTGTCAACCGGCTATGAGTTGACTCAACCTCGGCCCAAAATATGCTGTAAACAGGTCTATGATCAGAGAACCTGGATTCCCCTCGGACATAAGATAATTGATGGAGACCTCCTCCAAACCACAAAATTCGATCACACCTTCACAAAATGGAAAAATATGGTTAGTTCAGACTTGAATTAACATAACCCATACACCACCCACACCAAGAAAATAAAAGAGTTAGTAAAACACAACTACACGTTTTCTTCATTGTTATGACATTTTAAATTCCTTCAATTTAAATATTTGTTCAGAATTCTTACCATGCAGGTGTTCGACGTTTCTCCTTAGGGTGAATACTTTCACCAGTGTATCTGTCTGAATTATTTGAATACTTGTACGTTGGTGGGAAGTATATCTTCCCTTCTTTCCACCCTTCAAAGACACGACCCCTTCGCTGCTCTAGTCGAAGCTGCCAAAAAGACAAAAAAAGGTACTTCAAACAAATGTATATAAAAAGAAACAGGGTAAGCATTTTATTCATCAAAAGGAAACAGATAGAAAGGCTTTGGCAAAAAGATGTGCGCCATGCCTGGTCATTCTCTAACAGAGCTCTCCAGTTTTGCATCTCAACAAGTGCCTTGGCCGATCGGTAAGAAAGGGCAATTCGATAATTTAGATCCCCAAGCCAGATGATTCGACTGGGTCAAAAGAAAATTATTAGAATAGTGGTAACACTGTATTTTGGAGAGATGATGTTGAATAGTGACTGGTGGTATTTTTTACAAATCTTAAGAGGTTAAGGTGTCTAAATTTTAACTTCTAAAGTAAATTCAAGCACTACTTGAAATAATACATCATAATATTGACCGAGCATTTTTTAAAGTCAATAAAGGGTAGATAAATAAAGGTCTTACTCGTGTTCAAGGATTGTTTCTGGTGACTTCTCATCACAAATGCCGTGAACTCGTGGAAACCTCGTCTTTCTTAGGATCTCCATCACATCAGAGTTCCTCCGTAGCTCATCGCCTTCCTTCTGTCCTGAGGTCAAGTGGCTACAGACAAAGCAAAAGCTTGTTTGATGCAACAGCATGCTCACCGAGATGGACCCCTGCAAAATAAGCACTGGATTATCCCAAGCTTTTAACTTGAATCAAATAAAAACTACAATTATTTGCAAGACGAACAATACCTTATTTCCTAGGTAACCCATCAATCCTCTACCAACACAAGATACTTTCATGTTTCGGACATGCTCTCTTATGTCACTCTTCACCCATATTGTGAGAAAAACTCCAACCATTTGCTTGCTCACCACTAAACAGTACCTTGAATTTCCTGGCATTCTGTATCCATCTTCCATTGGTGCAGATCCACCATTGAACATTGGTGAGAATAACACAGTGCTAGGTGAATCCCCAGATCCATAATCATCATCAGATGAGCCCCATCTGGAAAAGTCACTTGGCCTCTGACCCCATGAATAATCACTTGGCCTGTGACTGGAAGAATAGTCACTTGGCCTTTGACCTGAGGAATAATCACTTGGCCTGTGACTCGAAGAGTAATCACTTGGCCTTTGACTCGAAGAATAATCACTTGTCCTGTGACTCGAAGAATAATCACTTGGCCTGTGACCCCATCTGACATTAGGACCGTAGTCACTTGACCTATGACCAAAGATAACCCGATCACAAACACTAAAACGTCGATCATGGCGAGGTTGCGGAATTGAATAGTCATTGTCATTTCTCCAGTTGCGGGGTGCCTGGAATGATCTACGGTGGAAGAAAGACGAGGTCATCTGCCTGGTTGATCCCTCAAAATCAGCTTCTGATTCAACAATAGGATCAGGGATTGGAGAAGGTGTATAGCAACCACTTCCTCCACTTGTTCCAGGACGACTGTTTAGGGTTTTACGAATTAGAGCTAGCCATTTTTTGGCAGGGCCATTGTCTTCAGCACCAAGAATATTACCAGCATTCAGAGGAACTATTTCTTGAAATCTGATAGTGTAAAGCAAAATATTGTTACTTTAGTTATGGGAGTAAAAGAGTTTGGTAAAAGAAAATTGAAGATAAAATCTAACAAATAAATAAATCATACCCAAGTACATAAATGTCAGCAGGAGGTGAGGCAAGAAGCCAATCATCTACATTCAAATTACTTGATGGGGATTTTCCGCCCACATTCCATGTAGCCGAAAAAATGCTGTTCCCAATTCAAATTTGAAAAAAGAAACAAACCTACTTAGGAACTAGCCACAAAGAGCTAAATAATGCGAAAGGAAGAATAATGGTGCAAGAGACAAACCTATAGTTCTGCACATTTATAACCTGAGGGTGATCAAGATCAACTCTCCCTCGCCGCACACGGTCTGTTGTCTTGCTCGACTTTTCTGTGAATCCAAGTATTGAGAATAATTGCATCAACATCAAAGAGGATAGGACCTCTATTTATGAGGGGGGTGTGAAATTTTGTTACTTGGGTGGTTCACACACGCATACAGTTAAAATTGCTAAAGTGGTGTTACTTACCTGTTTTACTTTTCTTGATTGTGCACGGCTCCCTCTCTGAGAAGCTTTTCCTCCATTCCACATTGCCACCTAAAATCATAATTTCATTTTATCAGTCAATTTCACGTATTAATACAGAGATTAAATATTTAATCCTATAAGTAGGGAATTGACAGTATCAGATTATCAGTGGATATCATTAGCGGATAAGAGCAAAGAGCTACTACCTGTTGGCATCCTTGAAAAGCTAAAATAGGACACAAGAATACAAATGAACCAGTTTAGTTGCTAGAAAATGTATATAAATAAATAAATTTTGATCAGTAATTTGCAGTTTTGCACCAAAAGTACCTACTAAAACAACAAGGTACTGGAAGTTATTCAGAAGTAGAAAGGAACAGAAGGCATGATACATAAGACTCCAAAAAAGTTCTATCTTTTTTCCTCAAAGTTTTCTCAGCAGCCATAATAATTAATGAGAAAATGAACTTTGCAGTTGAGGAAAAGGAAAAAAACAGATTAGCAGAATTAAGCTAAGAGCAATAAAGGAGATACCAAAGAAAAGATACTAACTTCATAACCAAATTTAGAAGATGATAGATAGAGAGATTGAAATTAGATACCCACCCCCATATACATCTTCATCTGCCTGAAATTCCTCATTTTTGCTCTTGATATTGAACCACTTTCTAACCAGTGACTTTGACCAAGAGAGCTTCACCAAACAGTACACTAAAGTCAGCAACCACGCAAAGTTTGCAGAAAATTAATTTGTGACATAAATTCATCATCTTATTTTCCAGGAAAATGAGAGCAAAAGATAAAAAACCTTGCTTTTCTTGGAATTCCCATCTCTCATTGTTTCACTTCTTCTTCATACAGGTCTTCTTCTAATTCCCTTTTCCCCTTTCCCCAAAGTTCTTGAATTTTTCCTCTGAATCAGCTAAAATTACCAAAATTTCAAGAAAATGACCCCATAACAGAAATTCTCCCTCAAATTCAAACTCTTTTCAAAACTGGTCCCCCCTCTCAAGTTCTTACAAAATAAGCTCAACACCAACAAAATAAACCAAAATTAAACTTCTGGGTTCCTCTACTCCCCTCAATTTATCACACGAAGTTCAGCATTTGTGCGATCTTGTTATTGGGTTTCGTCCCAAAACAATGTCGCTTCCTTTTCTATTGGAAGAGAGACACAAAACCCAGTAAAATTAGAGACAAACACTTTTATGCGTGGGAGTGAGATTAGATTCTGAGGCTTAAAAACAAGACAATGTGGCAAAAATAGAGAGAGAAAGTGGGTCCGGCTCTTTTCTCCTCGATATGCATCCTCGTTCTAAGGAACAGCAAAGTATCGAATTTGAACAGAATAAAGTGCAGAGAGAAAACTCACTCTCTGTGAGAGCCTTTTCTTTTTCTCTTTTCTTAGACCCCAAAACCCAAGGCTGGCTCAAACGGGGCAACGGGCATGTCGTTTTGATGCAATTTAACAAATCAAACGACCCAGTCAGAGCTGCCCGTTGGTCAGCAAAGTTGAGGGTTGTAAGATCTAGTATCTTGATTCTAGCTGCAATTTTTTCTTTGCCATTTGGTCTTTCATCAAAGTTAAAGCAGTTATTAAAGAAGGGGAAATAAAAGATAAAGGGAATGTGTGCTGCAGTAGAATTAGTACAATCTTCTATATTTGTTTCTTCTTTATTTTGCTTCTCTTTTTCTTGGGCTATGTTGTATTTTGTAAGGAATGTTTGGAGGAACTGTCAATTGTGTGTGGACAAAGGGATCCTTCCGTCATATGTGCTTTTTGGGGTTAGTGTAAACGTTTAGATTTCTAATCTGGGTTTATCCATCCCTTTGATGTGCTTTTTGGGGTTGGCTTAATTGTTTAGATTTCAAATGATGTATAAATCTATCCAAGAAGGTCGGACGTTACATTAAACTTGCAGTCACGTCATTGTAATTTTGAGTACGTGTATTTCATGTGTCTTACATATTTTGCTAGTATATATAACCGTGTTAAATTTTGGAAAGGTTCCTAAAAATGATTGTTCTTGGTGGGCATTGAAGCTTTGGAAAGGTTTGATTTTTAGTCAAATACATATATATACATAACATAAGTTCATATATTTGATGCAAGAAAAATGTGGGGGGAATGTTTTATTTAACAATTTGTGAGGCTCGAAATAGGCTTGTGTCTTTGGAATCATGGGCAGTTATCTCAATTCAGGGTGTTGTGGTCCTTATATTTATTGCTTTAGTCCTTAGAAGGTGCCAATTTTGGGGTGGGGAGGGAGGGAGGGGGGGGGGATTTTATTCATGATTAGGAGCTTCCTCATTAGGAATGTTTTACTTTGTTTAGTACCAATAATCTTTTTTATCACAATTCACGCCCCTCCAGCGCCCACCCATGCTAAGTCCTCGGGCTGCATCCATCCGCGGCGTCATCCTTATATATGTTGTTTAAGGAAGAAGAAAAAATTGCTTCAAGATTTACAAGCATCTTTGAATTGCTATTTCCATGATTGTTGGCCCCAAGCATTTTTTTTGTAATGATTTAAGGATTAAATTTTAATTAAGCAAACGGCGGATGTGCCAAGCATTGGCCCCATAAAACTGATGCAAAATAGATGGTGTTCTACATAAACACTCCACTATGTAAGTAAGTGTAGCATCCACTACCAATGGAGCCAATTTATGGGGGTCAAATTATTGACGATGATGATTAAGGCTTTGCATAAAGTCATGTATGGTTGGGTTGTCACATATTAATTTTTGGTGGGGTGTTTTTTTTATATAAAATTAAAACCCCAAACGTCCCATATATGTAATGGTGTCTAGTTTTTCATCTTTCCTTGTCAACAACCCTGCTGCGGTTTTCTTTTCTTCTTTCAAATTTTCAATACTCATCTATATATATATATATATATATATATATATATATATATATATATAGTTAGTTGTTTGAGCTAAATCATGTTTGGACATGCTTAATTAGGCATTGAATTCAATTTTTTAACATTTGAAAATATTAAATAATGATGTAGCTGTTACATTTCTGATATTTAAAGCAAAATAATTATTTGTTTGTAATTTATTCAAGCCTAATGTGTCACGTGATTTAAAAAGAATCTTGTGCTCCAACTATCCCAAAATTATCAAATGCTTACATATACGTTATTGAAAATTTTATTTTAAATGCATATATGATTAAATTAAAAAAAAGTATATATTTTTAAAGATCTTATACTTTATACATTCAATTATAAATTGCAGTTTTAAGTGAAGTAATCTTTAAAAAAAAAAAAAAAAAAATTGATCCCAACACATGATGAATCAAAAGAACGCTGAATCTACTGATTAAAAAAAATATTGACTATTGATTAAAATATATAAATTAACTATAATGAGTGGACTTGACAAAGTTGGGAGTTGTAACATATTTGGTAAATGAATAATATCTAAAGGGCAAAGAAAATTAACTATAAGCTTGATTTATTCCTTTCTTTTCAAGGTTTGACAACATTTGATTCGAGTGTAATCATTCATATGAATGGTATCTAAAGAAATACTACCCTCAGTCCTCAATTCAATTCAATTCAATTCCTTCTTGATTCATTGATGACATGATGATAAAGGCTAATATTTGAGCTCATTTTCTTCATGCCACTTTGTGAGGAGGAAAGAACCAATGTATTTTCAGAGGATATTATACTTTTGTTGACATTTATTCTTTACAAATTAGTATAAAATTCACACATTATTTATTTAATGTGTTTAATTGTATTTTAACAGTCCACCTCTTAATGTCTTTTAAGAGCTCATATATTTGTATTCAGATGATCTCTTAATAACAAAATATGAGCTGTTAAAATGTATTAAGAGGTGGACTGTTAAGATATATTAAGATGCAATCAAGTTGATAAATTTAAAAATTAAAAAAAGTGAACAAAAAATTGGAGTGCTCAAACAAACCCATCAAAAATCATGACCTAAAGCCTGCCTAGCCCTAGCCCTAGTCCTACCCCTCGGCCTCTTGTAGAAGAGAGCAGATCTTCTGTCCCTAAATTTTCTGTCCCCCTTGTGTCCACTCACTTAAATTTTAACATATGTCATTTTATTTAATTTTAAAATTAATTAGTGTTAAATAAGAGATTAGATATCAAATTTTAAATAGAAAAACACAAAAAAATAGAAAATTGAGAACAGAAGATCTGCTCTTCTTGTAGAAGGACTTGGGTTGGCCTTCGGCTTGAGAGGCTGTTTCAAGCACAATTTTGCCCAACCTTGTCTTGACCTTTCTCAGAAATCAAAAAAATAATAAACTCATTGTTGTCATCATGTCATGTGTCCATATGCTTTTTTCTAAGAAAATGACCATTATGCCCTCTAACGGTTTTGAACTGCTATAATTTTCACCCATCATCCTTTTGTCCCCACTCCAACCAAAACTGAACCATGTTCACCTCACCAAACTTAGTGTAGTCTTTATGTAAGAAGACATGTATTATGTTCTCGTTCGTCAGGCTATTTTTGGGCCTTATGAACTTCAAATGTATTATTACAAGTAACTTATTTAAATATGATGCAAAATGAATTTTATTCTATTTATAATCGGAGAGGTCTCTATTAAAAAAATGAATTAGAATTTGAAGATTATTTAGCTGACCGACCGAACATACTCTTATGTAATTACAAATTTACAACCGTTTGGTGGACTTCATTCAAAGTCCACCCTTTCCACGAAATATGGAGGATATTTGAAAGGTGTACATATATACATGTTGAAGCCATCTGAGAATGGAGGGACATCTCAACTTGCAGGCTATTATTGCCTATATATAAAAGTTCTAAAGTCATGGTTCATTTATTTAAATAAACATAGTAATTAATTTGTCATGAATTTTGATGATGCACAAAATGGACTTTGTACAAATACCAATCAAATAATTATAAAAGCGGTAATTAAAGTAAGGAATAAGACAAGTATTAAAGTGGTTCTATCAAGTTGACCTAATCCCATCATTGAATGGCTTATAATACCGACACTTTTATATTATGTGAGTTGAGAGAAATCGAGAGAAGATAAGCTTAAAAGATTACAAAAGTCGATTCTCCCCAGGTGATGGTAAGACGTTCTATTTATAATGAGTAGCAGGTTTTGGGGTGAGCACGTAACCACTACTTTAGTGGAGCTCCCAACTTTTTCTTAGCGTGCAAGGTGATGTACGTGCTCTCTGTGAGTTCCGGAGACGAGGCTTGACCACTTCATGATGTGGGCGTGCTCAATTAATCCGTCTGTGATGGATCACACTTGTTGGACTCTCCAGACCTCTTAAGTTTGGGCTTATCATACGGGCTTATGAGATGGACTGAATCTTTGAATTAAATCCATCAAATTTGTTGATATGTAATGTAGTCCTCCTATATATATGCAGATCAATACCTCTACCTAATAAAAAGTCGGAATTTAGCACCACCCCACATATGAAATATATAAAGGGAAAAGGGTCAAAAAAGTCCTCGATGTTTCACCGATGTCCTATTTATTTTAATAAACTAATTTTTCAAAAATACCCTTAACGTTATATTTTTGGTAAGTTGTGCCCTCTTAGTTAACGAGAATACAAAGCAGTGTTAAAATCGATGACGTAAGCGAGAAGCTTAATTATAAAATATATTTTAAATAAAACAATATATATCATTTAATCAAAACAAAAATGCTAAAATTCAAAATAAAAAAAAGTATAACATATTTACAAAAAAATTTAAAGCAGATTTATTTAAAAAAAACATAATTTTTAAAAAATAGATTTTTTTTTAAACGGAACTTTTTAAAAGCATTTTTTAAAAAATATATAGAATTTTTTAAAATAGCTTTTAAAAAAAACAGAATTTTTTAAAACAATTTTTTAAAAATATAATTTGCTTAAAACAACCTTTTTAGAAAGCGAAAAATATTTTTTTAAAAAAATAGATTTTTTTTAAAACAAACTTTTAAAAAAACGGAACTTTTTAAAAGCAGTTTTTTTAAAAAAGAATTTTAAAAACAGCTTTTTTTTAAAAAAACAGAATTTTTTAGTATTTTTAGTATTATTTTTTAAGTAGTATTTTAGAATTATTTTTTAATTAGTATTTTAGTACTAAAATACTAATTAAAAAATACTAAAATACTAAAAAAATCAAATTAAAAAATACTAAAATACTAACATTCAGTTTTTAAAAATTCTATTTTTAAAAAAGACTTTTTTAAAAATTCTATTATACTAAAATTCTGTTTTTTAAAAAAACTGTTTTTAAAAGAGTTCCTTTTTTAAAAAAAATGTTTTTAAAAAAAAATCTAATTTTTTAAAAATCTGCTTTTAAAAAGTTACGTTTTTTTTTTAAAAGTTTGTTTTAAAAAATTCTATTTTTTAAAAATCTGTTTTTTAAAAATCTTTTTTAAAAAATTCTGTTTTTTAAAAAAAAAGCTGTTTTTAAAAATTCTATTTTTTTTTAAAAAAAACTGTTTTTAAAAAAGTTTCGTTTTTTTTAAAGTTTGTTTTAAAAAAAATCTATTTTAAAAAAAAAAAAATCTGTTTTCGTTTTCTAAAAAAGGTTGTTTTTAAGCAAATTCTATTTTTTTTTAAAAAATCTGCTTTCATTTTTTTAAAAGAGTTTGTTTTTGAAAAAAAGCTATTTTTTTTTAAAAAAAATTGTTTTTAAAAAATTCTGTTTTTTTTAAAAGCTATTTTTAAAAATTCTATATTTTTAAAAAAACTGCTTTTAAAAAGTTTTGTTTTTTTAAAAGTTTGTTTTTTAAAAATTCTATTTTTTAAAAATTCTATTTTTTTTAAACAAATCTGTTTTAAAATTTTTTGTAAATATGTTATGCTTTTTTTATTTTGAATTTTAGCATTTTTGTTTTGATTAAATGATATATATTATTTTATTTAAAATATATTTTATAATTAAGCCTCGCCACGTCATCGATTTTAACACCGTTAGATTCTTAATAACTAGGGCATGCATGACACCCAAAAATGTAACGTTAAGGTACTTTTGAAAAAAAAAATTAGTTTAAAAATGCAGTTGAAATATCGAGATAAACATCAGGATTTTTTTGACCCTTTTCCCAATATATAAATATATAAATATAAAGATCCTAGGATATGCAATAGTGAGTATGGCCAGCTCTAAAGGAGCTACAAATAGTATTAGAGCATCAAATTGTTGACCAAATAGTGTACCTAGCTAGGTAAAATAAGAATGGTGTCCATTGTGAAACAGCAACAACGGCGTTAATATATAGCTTTAGCCACGTTGTCACAACATGGTGGTGGTGGTGACAATAATATTGGTGCATGGTTTTCATAACTAAAAAGTGTTTTAACAAGATAATGTTTATATAAAAGTTGATGGCTGATAGTTTTGGTCCTTATTGGACATTTTTCTTGTAGTAGTGTGTACATTTAGTTATCCTTTTGAGGATGAAATGAGTATAATTTTTGTCAATATATTTTGTTGCGAGTTCTGTTATGTATTGTCATATGGTTTCACCTTAATTTATATTATCTTATCTCATAAATTTTTAAGTTGATCATACCCGGCCGTCGAGAACAGTGCCACGCCCCGATGAGTAGGAGAGAGCGGTGGTCGCTGCAAAACCTTAGGCGTGAGCGGAGCGGCCGTCGGTGCAAATCTTGGTGGTAGTAGCAAATATTCAAATAAAAATTTTGAAGGTCTAAGAACTATAATCCAACTTTATCACATTTGTCAATATGTATATTATTTTCCTTTTTAGCTTTGTTCCATACTTCCATTGATCTTTGGTTGTTTATAGATTATTATTTGGGTTTTGTTTATCGAAAATGTTTTTTGAGAAATTATTATATTGAACAATTAATGTTATACTTTCTGGTGTATAAGTAGCAAACTAAAACTAAAGTGAAATTAGTTATTATAAGATTACAATGATTTTTGGTTTTGCCATGTATAGAGCAGTACTAATGATGATCATTTTATTAGATCATCATCATAATATAAAGATTAAAGCATGCACTTTCAAAATCCATATGCTCGTTTGGATAACATAATACAGATCATCAGGTCAATAACATAAAGCATTCTGAGAAGATTTACTTCACTTTTATGATTCCCAAACTACCCTTCTCTTTTGAAGAAATCAAGATTTTTACAAGGCAGTCAAAGGGAACAAGTTAGATTTTTCTCTCTCTAAGTTTCTTTTTTTTTTTTTTCCTTTTTTTGCTTTAAGGCATGCCCCATAGTGTAGTATTTTGATGTTTCTTTTTCTCTATCCTGTTTGTCTGTTTCAAAATACTGGTTATGCATGGTCTTTTCGTTTTCAAAATGATTCATTCTACAAGTATCCGAGTTGGATACTTCCTGGCTACCTTCCCTCTTCTTTCTTTTTAATTAAAAAATAATATAAATGGATCAATATACGATAAAGTTGAATTACGACTAAATCTATACAATAACATTAAATAAATTAAATAGGATCGTTTTTTATTCTTACTTATCTCTATATATACATACTCGCAATTATAATTCGACTTAAAATTTTCGTAACACTCTTATTATACATTGGCAATCGAATAGAAACTTGTAAGTGACCCAAAAGATTGAGTATTAAAATCAAAACATATGTTGAATTGATATTTTTACAAGATTCTCCGCATATAAATATTAAGTGGATCTCACACAAATGCACAATAGACATTGTAAATGTACCAATATTTATTTATTTATGAAAATAACATTTCCCAATATTAAAAACTATGGTAGGAGTTAGGGAGCAAAAACTCTATGTGGACATGAAAATTGGATATAAGTGTATTTGAATTTCATTTAATTGTATTCTAACCCTCAATGGTGGGTAAAAATATAAATAGGTAAAATTCAAATACACTCATGTCCGATTTTCATGTCCACCTAGAAGAGCTCGCTAGGGAGTGAATTTTTTTATCTGTAGTGTGAAATAAATTTTTTTTTTTTTGTTAGTCCTATATTTTGATAAATTTATGCCAAATTATAATTGTAAAACTTATCAATACATTATAGAATAATCCCACAATTAAATTAAACGTAAACTTTCACAATATTATATCATTTTCTTTTTTGTTATTAAGAGGGGTTGTGACCTAGTTATTGAAGCCAGGGTATAAAACACACTGGATGAACAACGAACAGCTTAAGCTTATAGCTATAGGCATTAGCTCATACTTTATATTATGTGGTCTATTTGTTGGTGAATGATTACTTTTATGTATGTGACGAAGCATTTAATGTATTTTTGAAAAGAAAAAGAAAAGACGAGACGAGACAAGACAAGAAAGAAAGAAAGAAAGAAAGAAGTAGTATTGATACAGCCATAAATTAAGAAACAACTTAAATAAGTTCATGTTACAGAACTGCTTTTAGACCTATGTTTGTCTTTAAAATTTTGTTTCCAAAATCGTGCATAAAACTGGCAAACATCACTACTAGCTAGCTAGCTAACTGATCCAAAAGAAAACCTCGCTTAGCAGATGCCAAAGAGATGCATTCAATGGTACAGATCAAAATTTCCTCGTCTTGTTTTAGTTAAAGACAGAAGAAATCTTTACAAGATCACAAATATTTTCAACAGGAAAAACATTTATACGCAACAGCAATCTCATTAACCACTCGTTTGGTAAGACACTAGGGGAAAATCTAATGAAAAATGTAAAATCAGAATCTAAACTCTTTTCAAAACATACTTTTTGTCGATGCAGTTAACATTGTCATGAATAGTTGAACCATCACAAGTTAGAGAGAAGCCTCATACTCGAACTGTTATGTAGCAGAAAAAAACCTAGTCTACTTTCTACCCATGACAGAAAGTTTGATAAAACGTCATATGGCAATAAAGCAAAAGAAATGCAGTGGTAGTGTGAAACACCTACATATGTAGTTTTAGAATCAAAACTAATAAATATCTGAGAGCAAGTTCATGGGGTTATTAGGTTATCTGAATCACAGAGTAGTATTCTCTTTAAACTACTAGTTTGTGTACAGAGACGACTACTAATAGTTCTAGAACTAGAACAAATGGCAACTTTCATCATGCAGTTACGGTACACAAATTGCAACAATTAAACCAAGTAGAAAAATGACTCCATGTAGAGATGCATTTGGCTACAGAGTGCTTACTGATTCATCCCCATTCCAAACAAGGGTCTTAGGGGAGTGAGTCAATTCCTGCTGTTTTGCCAGCAACATCAGTTCTTCAATTTGTACCTTAGCTTTAATCATACCCTTCCCCTCAAGTTCTTTCACCAGAAGCTTGTACAAGTTATTCCGAGGAACAAATCCTCTAAGCACTGTTTCCTCAAAAAATGAGCATGCATGTTCCAGTTTCCCACTCTTACATAACCCACGAACCAAAATCGAATACGTGTCAAGTCCAACACTAACATCATTTTTTAACATATGACTCAGCAAAAAAGAAATCATCTTCATTCTTTTCATTCTGCAGCACATCTTCAACAATGGTGTATAGGTTTGCTCATCGGGCTGGGAACTATTCTCTACCATTTTCTGAAGAAGTTTCAGAGCATGTTCCTCTTGCGAGTGCTGGCATGCAATAGAGATCATGGTGTTATATGTCCAAACATCTGGAAAAACTCCCTGTTTCGGCATATCCTCAAACACATCTTGAGCATCCTTTACCCTACCAGCTTTACTTAAAATGTATATTAAGGAGCTATAAAATAAGGGATCGGGAACACAACCATTCCTCTTCATCTTCTCATAAACCTCCAAGGCTTCATTTAATTCCTTTGCCTTTCCTAGAGCATGCATTGCAATAGTATAAGTCACCACATTTGGTGGACAGCCCTTTTCTTGCATTTCCTCTAAAGTTGCATCAACTTTGCGGAAATCCTTCTCATTGCAATAGGCTTCAACGAAGCAGGTATAAGAAATCACATCAGGACAAAATCCATGTTTCCCCATCTCTTCTATAATTTTTTCAGCCTTCTCTAATTGCCTAGCTTTGCACCAACCATGTAATAATATATTAAAAGTACGCAAATTTGGAGCTATTTGACTCTTGAACTCTGTATACACATTTTGAGCATGCTCAACCTTTTGGTCCTTTACTAATGTATCCATGAGCGTATTCAATGCGAAAACATCTTTGTCCACTCTAAATCGATCTATTCTTCTAAATGCCTCTATTGCCTCTTCATGCCTAAAAGCTGTAAGCCTTCTCATTACCTTTGCCATTGTGATTAACGTAGTGTGCCCTCCCAATTGATCCATTTCTTCCACAATCTCCCACATGAGATCAAACTTCTTAGACTTTCCCAAAATATCAACCATCAGATTATAAGAATCAGGAGAATGCTTGTAACCTATTTGCATTTTAGCCCACTTGAAAAACCCAAAAGCTGGTATCCAGTTATTGCTAAATCTCTTCAATACCTGATCAACCAAACTTTTAGATACATTAACACAACAACCATTTAAAGCTCCTACAACAGAACCTGTCGATTCAAACTGGTCCTTCAGAATTCTACTTATCTTATCAACATCATTGTCAACAATACTGCTTACTACACTTTTAACCTCAACGTTTTTATCATGAAGTTTATGACTATCAACCCAATGTGACACTGACGGAAGCACAAAATCATCCTTTGGATCTGTAGTATCAATACCACTCTCTGCAAATTTAACCCAATTTGGAAGTTCAGGTGACTCACTCAAGTCAGTTGAATCATCTACTTCCAGTGACACAGTTATGTTGCAAAATGAATTGCATAAGAAATTATACATTCCATTCACAGGGTGAACATCACCTCTGTATATCTTCAAGTCTATTTGAGACCTAAACGCCAAAAAGCCCTAATCTTGTTTGAATTAGAGAGCATTCTTGATGACCCTAAAATCAAAAAATCCAAATAAATGTCTACTTAAACATGGATACTTTAAAAAAAAATTGCAAATTTAGCAATTGGGTATTTATAAAATCAGGTTTTTCATATCAACATGTCAAAAGGGTAAAAATTAAGTGCTGAATGGAAACAAAATATATATATATATATATATATGTATAACTATGTATGGAGAAAGAAGATGTGCCAGCAAATATTTGCCCTAACAAACATATATACATATACAATAACAAGATAAAGAAACATAATCAGCTATTTTAAACTATAAACATAAAAGACCCTATAACCGGATAGAGAAAGCATATAGACATACCTTCCAAGATTGAGTGAAGTACCGGAGAGAGTTCTCCCGCTCTGCCGACTGAGAGAGAGTACGAAGACTGAGAAGAGAGTGAGATTTAAAACACTGTTTAAAATTAATTAATTAAAGTTTGATTTTTTTTTCTTTCTTTTTATTTTGGGTAATGAAATGAGTTCGAAATTGATTCGTAGGATAAATATATTCAGTATTAAGAATAAATTAGAATGAGAAGAGAAAGAAAATAAAAAGTGATTTTTAAACACTGTTTAAAATTAATTACGTAAATTATTTTTTCGTAATGAAATGAGTTTGCAATTGATTCGTATGATAGATAAATTCAATATTAAGTATAAATTAAAATATTAAATATGTACTATCCTTGTTTTAAATTATAAAATTATTATTGACTTATAAAAATTAATTTAAATTTTTTAAACTCAAACATTGAGATGAATTTTTTTAAACTATGAAATAATAAATTTTTCAATACTTTTTAATAATGTTCATTAACAAATATTAATGAAACTTGTTAGTCTTAAGTTTGAAATTTTTTAAAATTAACTTTAAGAAAATAATAATAAATTTATGATTATACGGAGGGTCTCAATCTTTGAATTAAGGGTGTAAATGAACTGAATCAAGCCAAATATTAAATTGGTAGTTCATAATAATTATTAAGTATGAAATAAGGTTTAATTTAGACTCGTTTAACTATTGAGTCGAGCATGATCTCGAATCGAGTCCAAACAGTTTGAACTTTTTCGAGCTAATATAATCCGAGTATCAATAGAAAATTATAATTTGAAGAGATTTAAATAATTTATCAAACTTTAAAATTTACTCATATTTGAATCATTTGTATTTTGAGTTAAATTCAAATTAAATTTTTAGTCGAATGAGTACGAATCGAGTCTAAAATATTTGGATCATTTTATAGCCAAACTTCGAACAATGTTGCACCCTAGTTTTTTTTTTATTTTCTATATAAAGTAGTATTTTATTTTCAAAAAAAAAGAAGAAGATAATTCAAGTGTTCTTTAAAAATTCCTCTCATCACAAAATTTTATCTTAAAATGTATGAAAATAAAAAGGAAAAGAAAAAAACTAAGTCTTCAGATAAAAAATTTATTTTAATCTTTTACATCATACATATATAACAAAATTACATACAAATATATATATATATATATATATATATATATATATACATGTGTGTGTGTGACGCCCCCAAAATAAGTATACATCACTCATCTTGAGTCGTCAGATACAAGGTACTGAATACAAATACAACTTAATAATACAACTGTCGTGTAAAATACGACAAAACATATGCTGTGATTTTTAATACAAATATTGTCATCTAGACAATATCCACACTCAAAGGAGTCCTCATTACATTTATTGTCACACTATTTAACAGAATAGTGAGGACTACTCATACTATCATCTGAGCCAAATCACTCTGTTTCCGATTAGTCCTTTTTTCGTTCTCATTTTCTAAAGAGAACAGTGAAAGAAAGGGGTGAGCTCAACTAGCCCAGTAAGAAATATTATGACTAAGATAATGTAGAATAAATTATCCTTAGCCTTCAACAGTATAACAACTGATATAATATAATAGACAACAAGTTTAACTGCAGCGGAATAAGCAATCCATTAGAAGAGTCAAGTAGAACATAATGTCTACTATCTCCTCTAAATTAAAAGTCTATCGTTGATATTTTATTCATGTAATACTCATTAACAGTTCTTTGTTATACTTAAGACAAATAGAACTTTCAACACTTGTCTTCACCTGAACCACCAAAGATGTTAGTTAAATTCACAATTCATATTTATAATAATGTGAATTAACAGTTCCTTCTTGCCACAAAGGCTTAATAGAACGTTTACTCAATATCTTTACCCCAAGGGCTGAATGTAAGACCCCAACTTATTATAAATAAAATTGAATTTTCCTTTATTCATTATTCTAAATTAATAAGGGTTAATTTGATATAATTCTTTGGTTATGGGTGAAATGTGCAAAGTTTACAAAATAAGCAAGTGGTTATAAAATATTCATTATTGTCGGGGAATATTCGTTTGGTCGTGGAATATTCTTTTTGTTCCGGAATCTCCGTCACGACGGCCTTGATCATTGGTGGGCCCCATAACTTGAAAACGGTTGGATGAAGAAAAACGACAAAGATTGAGTTTTATAAATAACGACGTAAATTATTACCGAATTAACACTTTGTTGGGTTACTTGGTGGTTAAAATACTGAATAATACGCGTGGTCGCACAAAAAGCACGCAGATTACATGCATGATTGTTGAATTATTGATCCTTACGTAAGAAGGCCTTACTCAATAATTGTTACGATAATTCTTATTCATTATTTTATTTTATTGATTCAATAATTCTTTGCGTTGATATTTATATTATTATTGTTTTCAATAATTGTCATTACACAAGATATTTTCCATTATCAAATCAATAATTCATATTATTTGAATAATATTATCGATAACATTATTGGGCAATGTCTAGAAAGTTCATACAGGAGAGGTTTGGTCACCTAATTGCGCCAAGTAAGGAGAAATCCTTATTGGAAAGTTCTTTTCTCTGAGGAGCGGCACGGTCACAAGATCTTGTGATTACGTAATATTATTTTGAATAATTAATTATTGATTATTATGATAAAGAAAATATTTATTTTATGTGGATATAGATGGAGAAAATCTTTAATGTGACAATTGTTGAAAATTAATATTTTATCTTTTTCTGATAAAATAATTCATTTAAATATATTATTTTAATAATATATTAACGGTGATATTTTTATAATGAATGTAGAATATATGAGTATATGAGGAGGTAGAGTATTTTGTGGCATTAAATGTTTAACATATGTTTTGTGTGTCGGTGGACACAATTCTTGATCGAAAATTGATTATAGACTGTAAAATCGCCCGTTTGTGGATTTCGGTCAATTTCTGTTTGGAATTTGGAAAAAATTTCTTCTGCAAAGTTGTAGAGAATGAAATTTCCCATGGAAAGTCATGAGTTTGAATTTTTTCGATAAACGAGCTATTTTCTACTTAATTATTGAAGTTTCGGAAGATAAAATAATTTTTATTAAATAATGGGTGGGACCCACTCTTGTTTGACAACATGTGGGCTGCTGGAATTTTATTTTCAAGAGTGGCATGCTGGTCTTTGATGGCTAGCATGCGTAGAAATTTAATTTTAAATAATAATAATTTATTAGTTTAATCTCTTCATTGGCGTTCTAACATTTTTCTATAAATAGAGGCTAAGTTAGAATTGAAAATCACACCGAAACTAAGTTTTTCTCTTTCTCTCTCTAAATTATCGGCGTATTCTTGTGAGTATACTTTGAGTGTTGCTATATCACATGCGTTTTTTACATCGACTATATCTAAAATTCGATCGGAAATACGGTTATTTTAAAGTAAAGGGTATTATTTTCTTCTTAAATGATATTTTTCTTCAATATCATTATGCGAAGTATTGGTGAACTTTTTTATCAAATTTGGAACTTGTTGTGTTTGGGAGTTCTTATTCACGATATCGGCATTATTCACGATATCGACACATTATTTCGAATATCATGACTATTCACCAAAAAATAAAAAATTTTCTTTTTGTCAAAATATCTATTCGGATACTAGCTTTGATTGTATCCATGTTTTGATCATTCTTGAATTTTACACCAATATGATTATTTTCAAGTATTTTTGGATGTGGGTAAAACAAAGTACGAATCCTTAATCCTTAATCCTTGTCATTTTGTTTCACCTTTGAATTCGTTTCTTTAGAAATATTTTTCATCATCCTCGATCCTAAATGGTGATATAAATGAATATCTTTGGCCCTGTAGTGCAAGATGAACGATTAATCGATGAATATCTTTGGCCTGTGAGTGCAAAGATGAGCAGTGTTGAGATGAACATGACCATTGGTGATATAAAATGAATATCTTTGGCACAGTAGTGCAAAGATGATTAAAGATGTATATTGATTGTTATTACTGAGGATAAACTATTGATGATGGACTTTTAAACCTTAGAAGACAAGAGAATTCTTTCTCTACGTGACTCTTCTAATGGATTGTCAAGCTTCCATTGCATTTGGTGATCTAAAACTTGTTGTCTATTGTATTCTATTAGATTTTTCCTGTTGAAGACTAAGGATAATTTGTTGTATATTATCTTAGTCATAATATTCTTTATTGGGCTAGTTGAGCTCACCCTTTTCTTTTTGTTCCATTTTTCTTTCGGGAGGTGTAACATAAGCGAGGATCAGAAGTCGGAGTATGGAGTGATGGTTCTAGGAAGATGTTTTAGTTTGTCCTCACTATTTACGTAAAATAGTGTATGAATAATTAATGAGGACTTATTTGGGTGTGTATATTGTCTGAAGACAATATTTGTATTTAAACTCACAGTTGTATTGTCGTATTCTACCTACGACATATCAGATTATCAAAGTTGTAGTTTGCTTTACATACCATGTATTTTGGCGACTCGAGAATGGGTGTTGTATACCTATTTTGGGGCGTCACACTCAAGATATTCAAATGTAATAACAATGATCATAATAATCGATTGTCTCATCTTTGCACTACGGGCCAAAGATATTCAACTATAAAACAATGGTTATGATCATACCAATCAATGCACTCATCGCCGCACTACTACCAAAGACATTCAACTGTTAACTAATGGCCATGATCCTGCCAATCACATCATTGAATTATTCATGCACTACGGCCAAGGATATTCGTTAGTGTGACGCTCCCAAAATAGGTATACATCACCTATTCTGAGTCGCCAAATACATGGTACAAAATAAAAATACAATCTTAATTATACAACAAGAAAGCTGTGAGTTTTAATACAAATATTATCTTCTAGACAATATCCATTCTCAGAATAAGTCCTTATTACATTTATTGTCACACTATTTAACAGAATAGTGAGGACTACTAATACACCATCTAGGACCATCACCCGTTCGACCATCCCATCCACATTTACCTCATTTCACAAGAAGAAACGATGAAGGAAAGGTGAGCTCAACTAGCCCAAGAAGAAATATTATGACTAAGATAATGCGTAATAAATTATCATTAGTCTTTAACAATGTTAAAACCGATAATATACAATAGACATCAAGTTTAAGCTGCAGTGAACAAGCAATCCATTAAAAGAGTTAAAAGAGAATAAAATCTATCGTCTTTTTATGATTTAAAAATATTTTTCACCACTTTTATCATTTGAGACTCATCTTATTAAATAATCCACATCATCCATGCACTACTGCCAAGGATATTCATCGTGGTCACGACCACAAATTATCCATTACCACGGGCAAGGATATTCGTGTATTCATCAATGGTCATGATCATGCCAACAAGCTCGCCCATCAATGCACTACGCAGGCCAATGAGGACTTTTATCACATTATTTGTAACATTACGGTCGTGATTACACCGAATAATCCTCGGTCATAATCATACCAAGTCAATCATGCACTATCGGAGCCACGGATGACTTTCAAAAAATATAAACATGAGGATGATGACAATGATATAAGAATTCAATAAAATAAGTTCACGAATTAATTTATTCGAGAACTAATAACGCCCAAATTGTCAACATGATCTTTTGCTTTGTAGAGTAATATTCAAGAATGCTCGTAAGAATATTTCCATAAAAATCTTTGGATGAAGCGCAAATATCAAGGATATTCCACTAATTTCATGGAGTATAGAAATCAAAATTTTAACCAATTGAGTATAATAACGAATGGAATAACAAAAGAAATCACCATGCATGCAGATACTTCAGCATGGAAAAGTTATTCCAACAGAATAATAATAGAAGGCGAGGTGGATGAAATTCACACCGGCTGCGGGATGTCCTAACGAATAATAAATGCGAGAATAATAAATAATGGAACCAGTCCCACAGAAACGCATGCATGAGGATATTCCGATAGAATAATAAATAAAGAGCGGAACCGGTCCGATGTAAAACACACAGCGCATGGATATTCCAAATGTAATAATAATAAAAAGGCGGAACCGAGTCGGTGTAAAAACATACGCATAAGATGTTTCAAATGTAATAATAAAAGGCGAATAATAGAAGAATGTCACCAAGTATAGGGTAGTCGCGTATCAAAGTTATTCCAACGAGAACAATAAAGAAATGGAATAACAGAAGTTCTCTTCTTGAATACAAAAGAAATAACACCCCTTACCGTAAAAGAACTGGATATAAGAGTAGGGAAGTAGCAGAATATTTTTCTATAGTTTCTCTATAATTTCTCTCTCTGGAGTTTCAGTGAATTTGTAAGAAATAATGAAGGAATGAACTTCTATTTATAGGAGAATGAAAGTGCATTGTTCATGGATGAAATAATTCTGCAGATATACGTATCAATGTTTTGATATCACACTAATGCAAAAATTCAATCAACCAACCAATAAGATGCAAACAAAATTAAAATATAAGACATATATATATAAACACATGTTAAATAAATAAATAAATATATATATATATATATATATATATATATATATATATATATATATATATCTATCACCACTAAATTTTTCTCCCCCATAATCAACATCAATCTCCCACCCACCCAAAAATTAATTCCACTACACTCTTACACATCACTATCACACTACCACTTTTTTACCATTTTCCACTCACACACACATCACACACCTATCACTTTTACATATCATTTTCTCCCACCATTTTCCACTCACACTTATAATATTATATATATACACATCACAATCTTTATATACATAATCTCCCTTTCTATCGTAACTTTCTCATTTGATAATTTTTTAAAATCGGTTTTCAACAAATGGGCCTCACATATGGGCCATACGCTGGGCCCCAATTTTAAATAATTTTTACCAATTATTTTGAAAAATGGGTAAATGGAGATTCATAAAATAAGCAAAACTTAAACAAATACCTCATAAAAATCACATTAATAATTTTAACAACATTTATCACCTTTATTATAATTCACAATATTAATCGTTCCCGGGAAAAAGAGGACGAATATAATACAACAATGCATGTCATACTACTGCCAAAATATTATAAATCATACCTCATGACATAACATTATATCGAAACCACAGCGGTAATATTCAAAAATAAATTTGAGAAATTTAAATCTTAATTTACACGTAATCAGGGGTCTTGATTTAATAATAAATAATGGAATAATGTTAATATCACCAATATAATTTATAATATTAATAACTGTAAGCCATATCTCTTTGCACTGACAGCAAAGTAATTGATTAATAATATATAAATATAGCAAATAATAATTAAATCAAATAATATTAAGTAATGGAAATAATGAACAAAAAATAATATGGAATAATAACAGAATTTCAACAAATTGGTTGATATTCCAACGTAATAATAAAGAATCGAATGAATAATAATAATCAATACGCATGTGCTACTATGCATTACGCCAGACATAAAACTTTTTTATTACCAAGTAGTTCAACAAAATTAATAATATCAATAAAAATTTTTGTCGCTTTCAATCCGGCTAACACCTGCTTGAGGGTTCACCAATGATTGTGCTGCTTGCATTTAAATATTCCCCCCACACACAAGAAGGAGCTCCCCTCAAATCCACACCATAATATTAATACAACATTTTAGACATTTTTTGCAAAATTTATAAAACTGGGTCTCGCGCTTAGTATCACTATGGGTCAACATTATGTCATATTAATTCACCCATCTTTATTCACGGTCAAAGCTATTAATAAACAATGATCATTTTCAGACTACAAGTCAAAGATATTCAACAACATATCATCTTTGCACTGGCAAAGCAAAGTGATACAACGAAAAAACCGATCATGTCATACAAAGATAATAAAGAACAAATAATAACGGATTTCAATGGGATGCATTTCAAGATGTATGTTATTCCAACATCATAATAAAGCACTACATAGCCAAAGATGTCTAACACCATATATGCAAAGATTTATAGACAAAGTTATTCCAACATAATAATAAAGAATAGAATAAGACTTAATGCATGTTAGTATGAATCAGCATTTCCGACAAAGTTATTCCAATGTAATAATAAATAATGGAAACTGTGCCTGGCGCGAATAATATTTACGTGATATTCCGGCTGCAATAATAAAGAGTGAACCAGTCAATGCGTAATTTGATATTCCGACGTAATAACAAAGTTAATGGAATAACTTTTAAGACAAATCCAGATTTAAAGCAAAATCTTTTAAATAAAATATAATATATTTTATTTATAATCTAATAAAATAAATAACTTTATAAAAGTATTCATTTTATATAAAAAGATTTTACTACGCAAAACACTACTATGCATAATAGAATATAATATATTCTATTTATAAAATAACTTTATAAAAGTATTTTGTTTTATATAAAAAAGATTTTACTATGTAAAATACTATTATATTCTATTTATAGAATAAATTTATAAAAGTATTACATTTTATATAAAAAGATTTTACTATTATAATTTCAACCAACTGGCCTAAAAAATTAATACATCTCTTCATGGAATAATATTGTACCCAAAAATAATTTGATTGAAAAGAAATATATTTTTCTGGTGAATAAGAACTAAATGAATAGATTCAAATACAAAAATATCCCATCCAAATTCGAGTGAATAATACTAGAGTGAATAAGAAGGGTATTTTATGACAACTTCATCTACTTTGAAAAAATTTCACATATCACCATTAACTTTAACTTTTTATCAATTTAACCATTTACTAAAATAAAATTAAATAATTTTATTTCATAAAATTAGGGGTCTCACAATATATATATATATATATATATATATACAAAATTAATATTGTTGAGAAGTAGTCCTTATTAAAAAAAAATCGACTACTAGTCACTCTCTCTTTCGATATTAAAGATATATTTTAAATTAATTTACAAAAAAATTAAAATTAAATAGATTCTTATTTATATTTAATTTTTTGTAATTGAAGCTTTTGTATGGAGCGAAAATAAGAAGGGTTAAATTAGACTCTTTCTAGTAAATAAAAACTGAAAACGGCTGACGGATCCAACAGATTGAGCTCATTTCATCTCTTTCTTTTTATTTCTTCTAGATCAGACTGGTACTAATCCAGACCAAATAAAGTACACTGTTATAGAAAAAATAATCTGCCAGGATCTTAATTTAGGGTTTTTGCAGATACTGAGAAGTAGAAAAGGATAGGGGCAACCTTCAAGTCGAGCAATTTCTTCTCCATTGCAGCATTTGTATGAAATTCTCTCACTCCCTGTATATATATTTGTATATTGATCTTCCAGAATTTAAGACATCGTTTCCTATTATTTATGCTTGTTTTAATTTCTTTAATATCGAATGGACCCGGTTGTTTTTTTCAATTCGACATTGTTAGAGCAATTGAGCTGAAATTTGAATTTCGTTATTTCATCTTAATCATGGCGGTCTTTAATATGTGCATCGGATAAATTTGCAATTCATTCAGCATGCATGTATTTATTCTTTCATTTTGAGTGAGTAATCTGCCCTCTTCATGGATAATTGGATTTTGTACTGTTTCTAAAAGTGATTGTTAATAACATATATCCTTAGGATTTTCCCTAGTTCGTGTGGGATTAGGAGTCTCAATAAGGAGTATATTGGAAGCAGGATTTGGGGACATCCATACCCAGTTCCAATAGGTTCACAGTAAAGATCATGTGGAGGAAAAAAAGGTAGTATATAAACTAACATATCAGAAATAGGAAATTCCTTAACTGCAACTGTTTAAACAATTGATTTCACAAAATTATCTGCAAATTGAACTAGAAAAAGATTAAGGAAATAATGTCAAGCCTAATAATGAAACAGAATGGTAGGTGGTTGCTGTGTATTGCCGATCAACAGATGAAAAGATAAATTCCTAGGCATTCTTAGCGAAATTAATCACTGTAAATTTGTTTTACAACCAAATCAGCCCATTCAAATTGTGATTTTTTCGTTTCTTAATGCTTAAACACAATCCATAATCAATTTTACAGTTAATTACATAAATTGAGCATCAATTTTGACACTAAAATAACCTATCATATATATTGTACTATAATTGAATTTCTTCACTTTTAAACATTTTTCCACGAATTTGATTACTCTAAATCATGAAAATGACCTTCATATTCTCGGAATAAAATTCCAGAATAGCTCTAACTATAGTTAGCCATATATGACATGATCTTGAGATGCTTGTGATTGTCCCGGTAATATATTGTCACGGCAGTCCTTCTATGATGGTACTTGGTACCAACATAAACATAGTAGTAAGTTCATCCTTCCCATTACACTGATTAGCTTATCTGACAGATTGAGAGCACTTACATCTCTCAATTGTCACTTGGTTCCTTTATATTAGTATTTGGATCATCAAATGTTTTTTCTAGAGAACCATAAATTGTTTCCCTCAACATAAATCCACCAATCCGTGTTACTGGTAACCTTGATTTTAGGGCCCTAGTGGAGAAGTGAAGGAGCAATTGAAACAATCAAACCATTGACAATCATCACAAGAGTTGCAGGGCAACAATGACAGCAACCTTAGATAGTAGAAGTATAACATAGAGAGAAAGAAATGATTTTTCCCATTTCACCAATAAGATTTAACTTCTTTTCCCATTCAAATATTATACTTCAGAAGGAGTTTGTAAGAAATTTATAGGAAGGTCATATTTACGTTTCAGCTTCCCTTGGGACTTATTCAGAAAACATTCAGCTGTTGCAGGGCTAAATCGGCATTTCATGAAAGCCATTTCAGGTTACTCACAAGTCTGCTTCATTTATCTTAGGTATTTTTACTAAATCTGAAATCCATATGGCTCCAGGTAGGGCTCACACAGCCATAGGTTGTTTCTCCAACAGACAAGCCATGGTAATAACTGCTGCATATATAAAACAAACTTCCGGAATATATGTTTAGGCTTCGTCTGATAACATACAAGCAGGATCAAATACTTGATGAATATAACGTACTAAAATACATACCCGAATAAAGTCTACCGCCATAATCCGGTACTTCATATGCTCATCCTCATTGCCTTCCAACTGATCTGCTAGAGCTCTACAATAACAATAATTATTAGGTTGAATTACACTAATGAGGCTATGTAGACAGTTCCAAAAAAAAGTGTAATTCAATTTACCATATTAACTATGTCTTTAACTTATTCACTAGAAATCTAGCAAATATTAGCCTAGACTAAGGCAGACAGCAGGGCTAATTTCATCTTTGTAGATTTGATTGCAGATCTACTGATTCTTAGACTCCCAGCTGAATCAAAGTGGCTGAAAAAATATAACAGTGAAGGTTGATCTAACTTAATTATATTTAGAATGATAATGTTAGTTAAACTTTAGCAGGGGTAACATGGTATTTTAGAAACATAGATGCTATCAGAAGAAATTGTCATTAACTAACAGTTGATTGACATAACGGACATGAAATTCATAGAGATGAAAGCAGAAGGCAAACCTTGTGAAGAAAAATAAAGGAAGCTTCAACATTAGACATAAGTTACCTTATCTTACCATTAAGGAACTGTGTCATTATTTCTTCCTGTCTTCCATTGGTATCACTATCCTCAAAGTTTCTTCTTTCCCCTTTTCTGGATTAAATTGTATTAATATCCTATAGACTATAGTATACTAATAAAGAACTCTAGTCACATAATGGAGTTCCTTGCATGGAAGGAAATATTGGAAATTAATTATGGGCGTAAATGAACAAGAATATTAGACAGCTGAGCTGGAGATGTTCATGAGTGGCTTGATTAGTTGCAGCCTCAATTGACTCTTTAGTTCATCAATATGTTTCTTTTACGTGGTACGTACCATGCAGCTTGTGTCGGTCTCTACGTGTGTGAATGTTCTGCTGCGTCTGGTATGTAGTTATTTCCAACTCTCTAAAGGTTCCCATTGATCGGACCTTCTAATGTTTGTTTGTTCTCACCAGGGTTGTTTTTTTTTAAGATCATGAAGAGGCCAATGCCATTTGATGATCAGGTGGATATATCTTCAGACGAATCTTCTTCTTCTGATGCAGAGATTGGTGGGTTGGCTGGCAAGCAGTCGATTGATGATATTTCAATTGTTCAACCAGCCAACGAAATTATATCTGAAGGTAATTTACTTCAACAGGTGGATAGTTGTTGTCATTCATTCTGTTCATTTTCGCATTCATAGTTAATAATGGCCATTCTATTCAGACGTTATTCTAGTTATTATTTAATTTTGGAAATCCTTTATTTAGAATAGAAAGATGGAGAGAGGGGGGTGGGGGTTTCACTACTTGCTCTGTTGATGATGGAGAGAACAGGGGAAGTTAAATAAGAAAGGGGTGAACCTCTGTATTTTGTTCTCCCTTCTCTCGGGTAAGTATCTATGTTCTCACAAGGGCCACTGTTTTGTTAACTGTTCTTTTCAAATGCAGAAGCACTAGTACTCAGAAGGGCACAAATGTACCAAGAATACATGAAGGAGCTTCCAATCCCAAGTGAACGTGGTGCCATCATTCCATTTTACTCATGGACAGGATTTGGCAAATCCACGAAGCAGTTATATAAGCAACCCCTGCATTACCTCACCAATATTTGCCTGAAGCAGTTGGATCAAAACCGGATTGGTGCTGACGACGAAGACAAACATTTGGATACCATTATTCATCCTGCCAAAGCTGAAGTTTTCCTTTGGATGATGGAAGAAACTCATAGGCTCACCACTTCTCCTCATAGACTAGCTACACTTTGGCTGAAGGACTCCATGCACAAGGCTTTTATCGATGCCTGTGTCCCTCCTCCTTGAATATCATTCAAGGACACTTGTTTGCTTCAACTCTTTGTTTCATTGAGATGTGTTAGACTGTACAATAAGAATTGAGGATCTACTATCTGTGGCTTTTCTTGTTTTGCTCTTTCTACTTGGAACTTCCTCCACCTATGATGTATGAAAATGAAAATGGCCATGTAGGAAAAATTCAAAATTCAAATTGTATTTTATTAGACAACTGTTGTGTAGTAATGTAGAATTATATGAAAGCGTTGGTGCTAATATTTTCTTTTTATTTCCATGCTACAAAATTTGCTCAAGTAAAAGAGAGGGAGGGAGAATTTGCTTAGTTTTTATGGTTTTGAGTTCTCTGTGTGTTTGGTTTGTATACATACAAATCTGAGTAGTATGTGATTAGTCTATACATGATACTTTTAGATTGAGTAGTAAACTGCGAGGTCTGCATAATATACACCTCAAAATTTCAGCTAAGGATTAGTATTGAGGCTAGAGTAAACATATACAAATACATTACCAATAATCACTACAAGAGCACATCCCTTGCTGGAAAAAATGAAACCGGTTGTTATCTCGGATTACAATTTCCCGGTCATATATTTTTGACACCAATTTTGCGTAAGAATGGCAATCAGAGCACGATCTGAGATTCTTTACTACACGTATGGGTGTCCCATGCCCTGTACTGATGAGCCCAAAGGCTATGGCTAGTTTTTCACTATGTTGACTGAGCAAGATTTCTTTTTCTTGCTCATCAACATCTAGCAAAACGTTTGCTAGGTCAGGTACATGGCCGGCATCTCTGAGTCTGCAGTTCATCTCATCTAACATTGGGGTAATTAGGCCTATATCTATATGAGACTGATCACCTGAAGTAAACTCATGTATCATTCCATTAACCTCAGTTGAACTCGATCCGGGCACTTTTCGGACCCCCATTGCCTTCATGTTTAGTCTCACTTCTGCAACATCAGTCCATTTCCCAGCAGAAGCATATATATTTGAAAGAAGCACATTTATCCCGGCCTTCTCGCGAGCTGATTCAGTTATCATCTCAGTTGCATATGCTGCCATTTTGTAATTTTTGTGTGTCCTACAAGCGGCTAGGAAAGACCCCCAAATTTTATCATTTGGTTCCATGGGCATTCTTGTAATAAGATCAAGAGCTTCACCCAACAATCCAGCTCGGCCAAGTAAATCAACCAGGCAACCATAGTGGACGATTTGTGGGGAGATTTTGTGGTTTTCCATCATTGATTTAAAGATAAACATGCCTTGATCTACTAGACCCCCATGGCTGCATGCTGTTAGTACTCCAATGAATGCAACTTCATCAGGTTTCACCCCTTGCCTGATCATCTCATAAAATAGCCCGACTGCTTGTTCTCCATTTCCTACCATTGCCATGGCTCCTATGGCTGCAGTCCATGCAGAGACATCTCTCTCCTTCATCCTATTAAAGACTAGCATTGCACTTTGAGGATCCCCACACCTAGCAAACATATCGACCAAAGCTGTACTGAGCTGCAGATCACAGTGAATCTCATTATTGTTAATGTAGCTATAGGTCCACTTTGCAAGATCAAGGCCACCTAAATAACCGCAGGCAGATGCAACACTAACCATTGTCACCTTGTCTGCTTCTATTCCCACACTTTGCATCACTCGAAAATGTTCAATTGCATCCTCAAACAAGCTTTTTTGTACTAACGCACCTAAAATGGTGTTCCAAGACACAAGATCAGCGTCTGGCATCTCATTGAATATTCTCCGAGCTGATTCCACATCATCATTTCTAATCAGACCTGCAATTAGCGAGTTCCATGAGACTATAGTCTTGTTCAACATCCGGTCAAAAATCACACAGCCCAATTCTTTCTTGCCACATTTCATGTACATGTCAATAAGGGCATTACTGACACTATCCCAACCCTCTAACCCATTCCTCAGAACATAACCATGGTACTGTCTCCCAAGTAAAAAATTGCCCAGTTCTGCAGTTGCTGAGATAGCAGACAACATGGTGACCTGGTCAGGTTTTGGTCCTTGCATCAGCATATCATTCAGTATAGCAAGTGCTTCCCTTGCTTGCCCCTGATGCACATAATTCGACAAAATTGTGTTGTAAAGTACTAAATTTCTACCAACACATCCATCAAAGAGCTGCCTTGCTTTATCTTTGGCACCACATTTCATGTACATGTCAACAAGGGCATTCACTAAAACTGCATTCTCCTTTATCCCAGAGTCTCCAATATAATCACAGACTCTCTCCCCTAAATCCAAATCTCCCAACTTTGCACAAGCCGAGATAACACACACCATAGTGACCTCATTTGGCCTAATACCAGTACCCACCATTTCAAAGAACAAAGACACAGACTCCTCTGCACGCTCCCTCCTCGCACACCCACAAATCAAACTAGTCCATGACACAACATTTCTTTCACGCATTTCATCGAACACTTTCCTCCCTTTATCAACCTCGCCACATTCAAAGTAAAAATGTATTAAAGAATTCTGTATAAACACATCTTCTTCTAAACCCATTTTCAAAACTGACCCATGAATCTGGATTCCCTCACTGAAAGCCACCCTCTTTGCGCAAGCGCTCAAAACAAACGGAAACGTGAAATGATCAGGCCAAATGCCTTCAATCACCATTTGAACATACAGCATAATAGCTTCATTACAAAACCCAGCAAAAGCATAACCTCTGATCAAGCAATTCAACATATACAGAGTATTATGAGCGCTTTTTTCATCACCACGGAAGAGCTTAAAGGCCTTTCTGGCGTATTCTAGGCTTTCGGGACTGGCCATTTCGGCGGATGCAGCTATTAGTTTAGTTAAAGCAGAGGAGCTTTGTTTAGGGCCTTTCTTCGTAATCTGAGCATGACATTGCTCGATTTCTTTCATGTTTCTGCATAATTTGAGTGACCCGATTCGAGGAGGGTGCTTGGTGATTTGTTCGTTATGGTGTTGCGTTGTCACAGCACCGTCGTGGGTGACGGTGGTGGTGGAGAGAAGAGGAGAGAGATAAAGGTTTGTCGCAACCATTTTTGGTGAATCAATTGGAAAGCTGGATTTTGTACCAACCAACTTAACTGAAAGTCCGAATCCTTCTCGCGGGTTACACTTTTACTCATGTTATCGGCTAATAATCTGATATGTTTTTATTATATTTTTAATAAGAGTAATGCTACAAACACAAATTATTTTATAAATATTTTATAAATTGTTGATGTGGCATACTCCACCTTAGCATATTGATGAACAAATTGTTTGAATGTAATTTTCGGCCCCACGCAATATGTTGAGGTGAAATATACCACATCAACAGTTTGTAAAATATTTATAAAATAGTTTGTCTCTAGCATTATTCTTTTAATAAATATTGATATGAATTCATATAATTTTAATCAAAATTATTTTTAATATTACAAACGTACAAAAAAAATGATACTAATTACAAGAGTTGTCGGTTTTTTCCCAATTTGTATCTAAACCCGATACTAAATTTAGAATATTTATTTTAAATCTTAGAATTATGAAAACTACATTATTATTTTTTAAGTTATAACGTGACTTGCCCAATTTGTATCTAAACGTATACTTAAGGCAACAATAGAAAATCATACATACTCGATTCCTCTCAAAGTTCAGAGTTTACTCGACCTTTTATGCATATTCAGATTTGTTTGTTTTTTGTTCGATAATTTTCTGTGATGAGCTGAAAACTTTAGTCTCTTTTTTAATAAGTTATGAAGTTTAATATTTAAATTCATATTAAAAACTTGAATTATGTATATGTATGTGTCTTCATAAAAACTAATTGATAACTCGTACAATACACCAGCTAACGTAAATAATGAATTGTATAATTTGTAAGCACCGTAGTCCTTGAAAATGTATTATCTGTTATAACAATTAAAAATAATTTTAAAAACCATTCATATCTTAATTACTTAATTTTATTAAACACCACCTTACTTGAATTTTTTTTATTGATTCAATAAATTAATCATATTATAAATATAAAATTGCAAATATATAAATAATTGAAAAATTATTATTTACACACCTGAATGTTTATAACTAATTCATACAAAATTTTAAATATCCACTACAAATTCATAACAAAATTCTCTCAAGTTGAACACCAAGATTACAAATGCGATCAAAATCATCACAATCTAATAAAACATGATCTTACATATATATGCATATATCTAAAACTACACTTCATCACCAATTTAACTTGATGTCTAATTTTTTATCACTAAAAACAACAAAAATTCTTAATTTTAGATCAAGTAAAACAAATGAAGATTACTAGAAATTTTACAATTCGAGGCAACTCCGGTGCATTTGACAATCGAAGGAATAGAAGTTAGCAAATCGAACATCGAAGTCTAGGAACGACGGTGTGGCGGCTGTTTACAAAGCTTGGCTGAGACTTTTCAAAAAGAGAGAGATGAAGTTAGATTCGTCTTTCCCAACTTTGTGAAGGAGAGGTGAGGAATCTAAGTTTTTGATCCACGGGGAAAGAGAGGAGATAGTGAAGAGGAGACGATCGTGAAGATGAGGAATAGAATGAAAAGACGATCGTTTAATTAAGATTGAACCGAACTCGGAAAATAACTCAGTAGTACGAACGGAATCGACTATTGATTAGATCCAACTGCGTTTTAGCAAACTATGATTGCAAAACAAAAGGTCAAACAGAACTTTCTTATTTACTCTTATTTTGAGGCAGAGGCAGTATGAACTTCTGCCTTTATATCAAGCTTAGAGCAGTATTCAAACAAGTTGAAAGTAGCTGAATAAGAAAGAATATATACAAATGTAGTGTTCTGTTTGATATTCATCTGCTGGAGACAGATCTATATTTAGCTCAAGTAGTGCAATCAGGGTAGTCCTACTCCTTCAACAGCATTCAAAATAGGAGGCCTCAACTTCATGCAGATTGCTTAGATAGGGTCTTGTATATAGCTCTAATGGTATTTGGGGTAGTTCTGCAGCAGCCTCCTATAAGTGAAGCGCCAGCCTCTCGCCACTTGCCTACATATGACACAAAATCTTCATCTGCAACTCCAGTTGATGCCTACAACAGAAAGAAATTTTTGACCTTTTGGCACTTGGAGCATAGATTTTTTGTGTCAAATTTGAAGGAACAGAACTGACAAGTTAAACTGTCTAAGGATGCCGGTAGAGGAATGCATTAAGATCAAACATCAGTGCGTGTATTAAATCTGATTATTTATTAATTCATAGTGTATCAATACAACTGAAGACTGATGGAAAAAGAATAGGTATAGTCTATGACATGTGAAAAATAAGATTGTTTTGCCCATCAAGCTAAGACTTCCTTCTCATGGATTATCCACCAGTTATGACTTCTGAATCATGAAAGAAGAACACTAGTCCTAGCCTATACGCCTCAAAACCTTACTATAATACTCCCTCCATCCTAAAAAAAGACCTAAAAAAGAGTAGTACCTTTTTGCCACTTTATTTTCAAATATAAAGGTTTGTATAGGACCACGTGCATAAATTGATCATCATTTTCAATAGTAATTAGTAAACGGCAAATAGGAAAAAAAATATAAAAAACCAAACCTTAATATTCAAGAAATAAATAAAATAAAAATGAAAATGAAGTATTAAAATAGGTGAATCTCTGGTCTAGTGAAAGGGAGACATATCAAACACGTTCATCATTATATACTACAGTAATTGTCATTGACTCATGGAATTATCAGTAGAAAGGATTCAAGCTTAAAGTTTGATAATTATAATTTATCATCCATAAAAAGGGAAAAAGAAAGAAAAGAAAAGAAAAGGAATAATTTCATTGAGTTTAGATACTACACATATATTTATCATTTTCAAGTAAGCAATACATTATTAATATCATGAACACCCCCACCCTGCCTAAGAAAAATTTGGGGGGGGGGGGAGGGGGGAGGGGGGAGAGAGAGAGAGTGTGTAGGAAAAGGAAAAGAAAAACAAAAGTGACAAATATGATCAATGCCTTAATACTACAATAATTGCAACAAAAAAAAACTAGTGCAACACAGGGAAAGTAGCAAAAGCTGCACATAACAAAAGGAAGGAAAAGAGAGGACTAACCACCCACTCCTTTCGGACACCATCATACGTCTCACCACTGTTTGGATATATAAGTATTGGTTTACTTGTAACCTGTCGGATTAATTACCATAAGGAAAGGAAACGAAGCAAATGTAAATAGCTACATGAACTGAATGAATTCTATTTCAACACAGTCGAGAGATTTTGCGAGTTGCATGTACAAATGGTGAACTATTTTTCACAAGAAAATCTCGACATTCCCTGAACCATGGAAGAAAGGGGGGTTTGGAAGAATCTTTTGGAGTATACTGCTAGTTAAAGATCTTACCTTTTTTATTGATTGAATAAGTCCATGAATGAATCGAGGAGGGGTGCAGTTGATTCCAACAGCAACAACTTGCTTGCATGAATTGGCTATTGAGGCACAATCCGATATAGAATCACCACTAACCACATTGATTCCATCCTTGGAATTGAAAGAAAACCAGGCTGGAATCTTTATTTCTTCTTCCTCTAGAAGCTCAGCATAGGCCTGTAATGAAACCATGCAAAGTCTAGGAAATAGCCGAAGACCAAACTGAAGCAGGGTAATAGGTTCCTTTATAGTTTGTACCTCACCTCTGACTTGTATGCAAAATAAATTTCCTACAGAATATATTATTAAATTTATAGTTACTCTGGTTTAAGCCTTTGTGAAAATCAACTCAGGCATAAAGCCAAGGCTGCCAAACTATTTGGGTAACTGGGGCTTAACCACAAAATTGACTAGCAGAACCTAGCTAGTTTCTCCAACTGATAAAATAACAATTTATATCTTCTTCTAAAGTTTTGTTCCTTGTAAATGTTCCTTGTATTACTTTCAGAGGTTTCTAATCTCGTTCTATCATAAACAATATCTATCCATACAACTTAAAGTGTCCTACAGAGGGGGTATCTTACACTTACTAAATATCATGATATTCCAATATCACCATCTGATTACACTCATTCTACGCAATAATTAACTTATCTAGCTGTTTGAAGAAGGGATTGTTACAATATCATTAAATTCCCCTTGCAATCTGAAAGGTTACCACATACTATCTTTGTATCACATAGGTCACCTCAGCAGCTAGTTTACCAGTTGAAAACTAATCAAACAACATTATCACAACAGGAAAATTAATGGAACAAACAACCCAATTAAGATGCACACACATACTCATTTCATAGATACACCTATGAAAAAAGATACCTTTGCTTCCAGTTTATTCGGAGTTGTCTCAAATGCAATTAGGTCGGCACCAGATTCAGCTAGAATTTGAACTCTTCTCCTATGGAAATCTTTCAGAGTTTCCAAAGTGACTGCGTCACCATATATCCCACTGAAAAACGAAAGAAAGTGTAATAGTTGCAATTGCTTTTTTAATCTTACCAAAAAAATGTGTCCAAAATCATAAAAGCATCAAAATTTCCAACGTTATGCTACAAATTCTGTGATAATTGGTCAGTTAGGTTTAAACACCTAAATTACCATATATGTTGCATTCTAGAATCCAATCTATAGTTCATGACAAAGTGGAAACCCTATGTTAGAGTTGCGATATCTTGGAAAATCTCCTCTCAATACTAGAAAATCGCATGCATGTTAGCATATGCAGGTTGGAACTCTTAATACATTTTTTCCACCTACGTAATTACTGGGCGAAATATTTAGGTATGACTAAATGAAATTGCTCACAATCAATCATTCAAATCTTTAGTGACATCCTTCTGAGTAATGATATGAATCCTATCACACCAGCAAAACATAATTGGAATCTGTCAAACTTGAGGACTTGAGTTTTTCATCACCCCCCGTGATCAGATTTAAGAACTAATGAAAAACTGCCACAAACTGAAAAGGAATTATCTTAGACAAACTCTTGATAACACCGATCATGAGAAATATCCCGATATAACACTCTCATGAACAACTTTTGCATTATATTCGGGTGCATGCTATAATGGCTTATTAAAAAAAAAAGAGCACGGTCTTAAAAACACCAAACTGAGTAAATAAGGATTTGTTTCTCTGAAACTAAGCCGTACAAATTAACTGAAGAATTTTCAATATTTTTCCAAGTGAAAAACGAAACATGGAAATGATATTTCATATTTGAATCAATTAAGAATGAAGGCAATCTATAAACGCCAAACCACTCACCTATATTCAGAACCATCAGCCAGGTAAGCTCCATAACTTCCTACAGAAGCTGCAACAAGGATTGGATTTTGTTCTGGTACATTACCATTTCCCATAACATCCCAAGAACCTTTGGTAGCTCTGTCATAATGTATATCTCGCGCCTCACGTGCAATTTCAACACTTCTTCTAAGTAAAGCCTCACCTTCTTCTCTAGACATGCCCTTAGCCTCAAAACCCTGAAGGGTGGCCTGTCTCCACCATAAACCATTTTAAGATTTTTCATTTTATTGGAAAAACAATTATTCTTCACTTAGTATAGTTAGATGCATATTAAGATGACAAGGACGGCATGATTACCTGATAAGATGCAGATATTATTATATTTGAGCCAGCTTCAAGGTAATCTAGGTGTACCTGTCACATTAAGTCAGTGATTCTTCTGAGTACAGAGTATAGATTGGATTCTAGTTAAAGGCACAACTGGAAGGAACTTCGAAGCCAGTTTAATTCTTCTGGTAGACCATTTAGAGCACTAGCTATTTCTTTTATAATCATTAACACCAATTACATCATGATCTGTTATGGGAGCACAGAGCACTACTGATTCCTCTATAAGAATTTGTAAATGAAGCTTCTTGCTTCCAAACATTTAACCTCGAACAATATACCTACTATATAAGTTCAAATTGAAGGCATTATATAAATTCCAGTACTTGATCTATGATGGGTGTCAAGTGGCTTATCTTAATTATTGCACTGGTCTAGTACTATGATATATGTCTTAAAAATCATGGTTGCATGGGCCATGGAGCAGCCATCTGTCATGACCAAATGAGTTCTCTAGAATAAAAACAAAATTAGGTGAGGTGGAATGGATATCTTTTGACACGTCCCTGTCAGAAGGTTTAAAATGCTCTTGGGTCCCTATCGGGTCATGTAATACTAAAATTTCTCAAATTAAAAGAACCCACCACAAAAAAAAAAAAAGTACTGTAAATAGCATCAACAAACAGATTGCCTAAGCCTGGGGAAAAAACAGGGAATAATCGAGAATATATAGCAAAGAGATTCTTATGATTAATTTATTATGATATTAGACAGAAAAATTCATATGATTAATTAATTAATAACAATCGCATCGAGCCAAGCTGCAATTTTTTTCCAGTAAAATTCTTAACTGGAATTAAAGGGAAAAAAACATAACTTTTATGAAATAAAATTAACGAGAGAGAAAAGAGAAGTACACTTCTGATGAGGTGAGGGGAACTAAGGAGGCATTTGGCGCTCCAGAGAGGGTCATTAAGGTCAGCACCGTGGCGTTCGAGCTCCGTCGCGAGACCTCCGTCCAGGACGGCATAGCCACCACACTGGCGGAGGAAATCTTCCATAACTGTTGTTGATGATTTAGTAGAATTACTGTTGAGTCCCATTTTTGGAGAGCTTTTGCTGCTGCTGCTGCTTTTGTTGATGGGCTTGATGGTGTTTATATGTTGATTGTGTATGTAAGTGTTATGTGTGTATGTATATCGATAGTATATAGATTTGGTTGGGGTTTATATAATAAGCAAGTACAGTTGGCGGAGTCGGAAGCTTTTGGAAGGAAGAAACCGAAACGTGTGTTGCAGAACAACGCCATCGAACATTTATAGAAGGAAAGGAACTTAATTGGCAAATTTACAAAAATGACCCTAAATTTAAATTTTACTCCCTTCTCCCAAAAAGAATAAGCACAAAAGTAAAATTAGATGAAAAAGAGTAAAAAGTTTCAAATTTATTCTAAATGACATCATATGATTATATGAATTGATGAATAATTTTTTTTTATATTAATATACCCCACTAAATGAAATATTTATTATTTTATCTCATTCTTTTGTGAACAAAAAAATTTGTACGTTTTGTGGTCGAAATGAGTATTTATTAGAGAATAATATAATTTGCACAAATTATATACAAAAAATTATTACTTAATAACTTATTAATAAAAATATGTTAAATATTCAATCACTTTCTATTTTCTCTTTTTATATATATATATTATTTGTGCATAAAAAATTATTGTATGATTTGTATCATAACATTATTCTTGTTGATCAGTCATGGTTCAAGTTATGCAGTATGGTACCGAAAATTCCTACATATTTGAGTTAAGGACCCAATTAGTTTTTGAAACCAAAATTAGTAAAAATGAAGGGTAGATTTGCCTTATAAGTAAAAGTTTCATTATATATATATATATATATATATATATATATATATATATATATATATATATATATATTATTCGCTTATATCTAGTTTTTCTCCAGTTTCCTTCTCTTGTTTTTTGAACGTAGCCAGGTTCACGGCCACATTCCAGTTCCCGTCATATTAATTATTGTCCTATTCCGTCCTTCTACACGGAACCAGGAACAAATTAATTTTAGCGAGTTTGTTCTACTTGTCCAATTTTTTTTATCCGTCTGATTTTATTCTATCTGTCCAATTTTTCTGTCCGTGTATACTTAATCATTCTTATATATCTTGACTTGACGTAATTGGAAATATGAAATGGAGCTGATAACGCAATAGAGAGAGAAACACTAATCCACTAGATCAAGGATCAAATTAGGTATATTTATGATATCATTACATTTATTAAGTACATCTTTTGTGATGAATTATTTCATAAAATATTATTTATTTTATTTAATAATCCATCTTCCATTTCCATCTCAATCTCAATCAGCTTGAAACAAAACGTTGCCTCCAGCTCATAAATATTATCGATTTACGTACAAGCACTAAAGTATTCATTCTCCTGTCCAGAGAAGATGATGGAGAGAAGCAACAAAAAGTAGGAAGCCAAGTCATCCTCATCTATACTAATACCCCATACCCCACACACAATCTAATTTATTTAGGAGTAAATATAAAACAAATATATATATATATATATATATATTTAAAATTTTACAAATGGAATAAAAGAGGGGAGTGTAGATATCCACTAAATAAAAGAGGCACAGACAAAATATATGCTGCTGCTGCATGCACGAGTAAGAAAACTTTGACAGATTGCATTGCACTTGAACCCCAAATGGGCTACAAAGTAGAAGCAGAATCAATCAGCACTCTGAATGAATCCACATCCCATATGCGCAAATTCCATTCATCTCAATCCATATACCAAACTCAATACCCGTGGCCCGTGGGTGGTTATACAAACAACTTAACATATACCAATATAACACAAACCTCCATAACCCTCCTCTTTTCTTCTCTCTTTTAACTTCCATCTATAAACCTCCTTCTTAGACTACTATAACCCATCCGATCAGCAAGAGTATCGACATAATTTCATTGCCATATATAATAATAATAATAATAATGAACGGAGGGGGAAAAACAACATAAATTAAGGACCCCGAGAAGGAGCAAAGCAGAAACACCCCGCAGCCTGATCCTCCGGAATCATTCCTCCTCCCTTGCTGGTATCAATTGCTTCTACCAACCTGGCTGCCTCGTCCATTTCGGGCCGTTTTTCTGGATTTGCATCCCAGCATCTTTTCATGATGTTAGCCAAAGAACTTGGGCAACATCTAGGGATTTCTGGCCGCAGATTCTAACATCAATTTAACAATCACCAATATCAGACTGTTTTTCTTTCAAAGAAATATATATATATATATATATATATATATATATATATATATATATATATATATATATATAACTTAACCAAAAAATGCAAATATAGAAACAATCTAAAAGGGACATTTTTGGTTCACTCTAAATACTTCTATGGGAAGGAAGACAATTATCATATAAATTGACTTGTAAACAAATTATCTCATTTTTTTTATTCCTCCCCAATCCCCACCGCCCCACAAAAACCCTGACAATCTTCTCGATCCTATAAAATAAAATATGTTGTGCCAGATAATCACACATCATAGAAGTTCAAAAATGTAAGACATCATTTGATATTTATCTCAAATTCTCAATATATTACCATGTACTGGTGCAGTAACCTTTTCAATAATGGATTCACCAAGGGCAGTTAGAGTCATAACCAAAAATGAAGAAATGAAAACTGGAATAAGCATAAACTTGAAGTACCAAATAAACAAAACAAGCCCATTACTCTAAATAAATAGCCAGTTTGAACAAATACAAACAATAGAAGCTTGCGTTCCAATGGCTCAAATGGTATGTTGTAATCGGGTTTAAATGGTACGTCAATTCAGTTGTTTGGTTCATTTTAGTGTTTGTTACGATATAAAGTCCGGAAAGACCTTTCGAAGGTGCATTCGTCTTAAGTCAAATGTCCCAAATCATTCCTTTGGCGGAGGTGCTCATTCTAAACCCATAGACTAATGCCAAAGATTTCTTATTTTCTTCAGGTTGGGATATCTGCGACGTCATTCCGGAGATAGTGAAAGACACTACAAGTGTGAAATAACAAAATAAAACCACAAATAAGACTAACCTGTCGGACAACTGCAGATGAAACTTCAGCAAAACTAAGATTTGTGTAAGGGAGATCACAGCAATAAATTTCCCATAAGCATATGCCGAAGCTGTAGACATCACATTTTCTGTTATATGGCTTGCCATCAAGAACCTGTACAAAAAAATCTCATTACTTTACCACCTTCAACGAAACCCACACAAACAAACAAACATCAAATCTAAATTAATATAGGTTGATATATACATATCATTATCTATAAAAACAAATAATAATGCAATCAACCCAACCAAGAGTGAACACTAAAAGTCTAAACTAAAGCAAATCGTGATAATACTGACTGAAACACTCTACCTTGAGCGACCTTCGTATTTAGGACAATAGAAAGACAAGGCTTTGACAACGAATGGCAATAATATTTACCTATGGCATTAACATCTCAATACGAGATTCAAAACAAACCCTCACTGCAGTGGCTTGTAGACTTTTTGTCTTAAGCTCTTTCTTGCACTTAAGGGCGGTTTGGTTAAGATTAAGAGTTATTCAAAATATCCTTGGATTTGGAAATGAGAAACAACAGCCCTTGCTCCAAGATCAGTCAGAGTATGCCCTCTAATGACAATGAGGGCATCACACAGAAGAGAAGAATGTTGCATAGACACTTTTGATGATCATGATATGCCAACAACTGTAATATCATAACTATGCCCTCTAAGTGACGGTTTGCATGGCAGGATGGTAGTTATAAGAAAATTAAAATAAATAAAAAAGAGTTTCCACCGGTGTCATTGTTACCTCTGGTGCCATGTATCCAAGGGTTCCAGTTTCACCAGTCATGTCCTTAGGATTCTGAGCTTCAACTCGAGCAACACCAAAATCAGCAATTTTTAAATTTCTCTGTAGGTCTAGCAACATATTTTCGGCTTTGACATCACGATGTACAATCTTCTTTGAATGTAAATAGTTCAATCTGCAAAAATGAGGAAAAATAATGAATATTAGTCATTAAAACCGATTATTTTTTATACACATATCAAACAAAAAACTCACCCTCTAGCTAGATCCAAGGCAAGTTGAACCACAATCTTAAATGCTAGTTTCTTCTTCCTGTTTTTGTATAAAAAGGTTTTCAATGTCCCCCCAGGAAGGAATTCCACAACAACACAACATGCCCTTGCAGGAAGGTTAGTTAACCCATCACTTGAAGTAGAAGAACTATTGGAAGGAATCTTAAGATCTGAAGTCCCCATCGAAGCACCAACAAACTGCAAAAAGTATACATAAATCAAACTTGGGCAATGATGTAATACAGAAAAGGGAAAAGGTGAAACTCGAAAAGCATTAGGACTTCCAGTAACAAAATTAATGTGGAAAATTTTAGTTAGTCATCATACAATACCACTTTACACTAGTACCATTCAACATTAAACATAACAGACTTCAATCAAAGAAGTTGAAGAATCATGATTATACTTTTGTAACATTGGGATGGTCAAGCTTGTGCCAAACGGCAACCTCTTGTCGAAATGACGCTCTCAAAGAAGCAGTTTCAGCAGTAGTGGCCATGCCATCCTCTCCCCAATCCAGAACTTTCACTATAGCACAAAAGATGAAGAGGAAGTAAGAAATTAAAAATAAACAAAAAGTACAAAGTGAATTCGATAAAAATCAGAGGGTTACGCTCTAAAAATAAGATTGATTAGCAACCAATTTCAAAATTTTCTCCAGAGCAGAACACAGAGATCTTATCCTGTATTAAACAACAGAAAACTGCAAGCCAGGCATAACTCTTTGGCTTAAATTTCTTAAATTTCAAAGCATTCCTGAATTACATGCAGCTTTATGCAGAGTATAACAGTTACAAAAATAACAACAGTCTGCCAATGTCACAAGTATTCGCATGACCCCAAACAATGTAAAAAGAAAAGGAACTAGACCAGCTGCAAACCAGAGGAAATTGCACTGCCTAAGAATAAAAATGACCACTTTTTGTATGAAGAAATTACTCGAAACTTTTTTTTAATAACCCAAACTTCATCAACTAACTTGTTTGTTGCCAGAAATAGCAGCCAAATAGAAATCACTAGTCAGTAACTAACCAGGTTTTATTTGTAGAGTATGGATAATGGTTCAAAATATATAACGATTATTTTTTAGAATTCAATAAAAACAAACAAACTCCTGACGCCACCCACCATTTGTATATGAAACTGGATCTTCATAAGGCAAAAGGAAATCAAGCAACATCTTGAGGGAACATTAGACGGTATGAGCATCTCCCCTTTCATGAATTCTCTCAACTTTCTAGCAAAATCTTCGTTTTTATCTAAAATTTTACTCCTTCTGTCACATTCTCTATGACAAATTTTTTTTCTTGGATGTCTCAAAAAGATGACAAGTTACTCAAGTAGTTACCCTAAGACAAGTAGACAACAGTATAATCTTCTCTCAGATGCACTCAACATGAAAATATAGTGGGTCCTTCACTTCGTATTTCAAGAGTATGACTAAGATATTTATATTTTCTTTGACTTGCACATATCCCATTACAAATACTCCATCCCAAGTTCAACTTGAATATGATATTTCAAATTTGATAAGGATAAAGTTGGAAAGGTAATTTTTTAAAACTTAAAATGCTAATTTATTATACTTCGTGCCACTCAAATTTTTTGTTATATAAAATGGGACAGGGGAGTATATGAAAAACTCCGTACCCAGTAGTTAGGGTGAATAATTCTCTAATTTCATCAAGCTACTAAATTTTGGCACAAGGTTGAAACTAGAAACCACTAAAGTACGGAAAGTAATCTTAACAAATTGCTACACCCTTGAACATGATGTACATACTGAGTATCTCCCATTTTTAACATTGGCTTCCAAAGTCTTTGATTCTGTTCTTGATTAATAGCTAACATCTCATACACAGGAGACCAATATTATACAAATAAAAATGGGGAAATTACTACAAAATCTAGTAACTAAATAATTTTTATAGATTTGTTTAATAAACTAGGCTCATAATGATATGCTGCACTTAGGACAACATATTCTTTCAAAGTACTAGATGAGGCACAATTCAAACAACGACCATGAGTCATGACCCAGAGAAGCACACTGATATTGTTGAACATAGAACTTTATAGCCCCAAAGAAAGCCAGAGTAATTATATATTGGATAGTGGCTACTTATCCTATTGAGTTAACCTTTTTAATTTCTTAAACACATATTCAAAGTGTAAAAATTTTTACTTGGGAAAAATGAAAATTGGTAATATTCATAAAATAGTAACTGAGTGGAAGACAAAGTCAGAGGTAACAACAATATTTAGGTGACATAGCAGGGCCTATAACATTTGCACACATGACAGGCCCTTAAATGGATGATTATTATTGAAAATCCATTTTAATGATCAATATAGTTTTTTCACAAGTAAATCAAACAAGTATCCATGATCACCCAGGTCATCAATTCATTGTAATTGCAGGAACGACACATATTTGGTTTCACAATTTTCAGCATTTCTAAATTCTAAAGCTGTACTGTTAGAAACTCTGATCAAGGTGGAAACAGATTTCCACAATATGTAGTCCTTCTTTGCAGAAGTATCTAGAATTTTATTTTAAGTAAACAAATGTTTGATAGTGTATTGGAAAAGACAAACTATTTAATGATTCGAGTTTCACTTTACATTTACATCCACAAAAAACTTAAAGCCTAAATACATATCATAGGACATACATCATAGTGAGCAACAAGGGAGTTCTTACTTGCCTCTATTAGAAAGTTTTCTCACCCTATTGAATAGTATATAAAGGCAATAAGGTTGGTTAGCTTTGGTTGCCAATCTTATACCCAATTGAGCTCACTTCGATCTCCATTAAATGTGAACCAAAACAGTAACCATGGTTCAAACAGGTGTATTGTTATATATATGCAAGCGTGTTTAATCGAGATATGAAACGTTAATAATCCAAAATAGATATATATAAAAAAAGAAGTTAATTTTGGTTCTCCATCACTTTGGTAACTTGTGTATTATAGAATATGTAAAGAGACCAGTTAATTTGATAAATCATTGCATATAGAGATTATTGAAGAGAGTCAATGATCACCATGTACTTGAGAACTAAGGCAGCCTAGAGGACTCAAAGAACAAATTTAAACATTTTCATGCACAGAATGTTGCATGATATTAAGGCAATCAAAAACAAATCTAAATTTCAGTTATTTCGAGAATTCAGGCTTATGACACATAAGTACATAGCAGAGGAAAAGAAGGATAATTTTGGAAACCTGGAAAGACAAATCTTACTTAAAACAAACCAAAATATTTTAATTTCATTCATCTTCTTATGATTAGACAGAGCATAAAGCAAAACTATATTGCAAGAAACAGAAAAGAGGGTGTTTACCTGCAACATCTTGGTTATCATAAGTACCCCGGTATATAGTACCGTATGTGCCCCGAGCTATGAGATATCTTATATCCAACTTAGATAAATCAATCTCCCAAACTTCCTTAGGCCTTTGGGGCTCTACGTTTCTTGACCAAACCCGGCTCAGGTGCTTCTCCAGCTGAACATCCAAGCTTTTGAGATCAATTTTATCAGCCCTGAAAAACATATCTTTGCTACTAAGACTCCCCGGACTCTTTCCCAATATATTTGTTTTGCTTAAACTTCCCGTGCCCTTCAACTTCAAGCCTCCCTCTTGGTTTTCTGACATCTCAGTTTTTGGAATCTCATTCATTTCCTCACTTGTTTTCGAATCCATTTTGAAGGTACAAACAGAAGAATCAATAATCCTAATACCAATATTACCTCAACTTCCAAATGATATCGTAAACGAAAAAAGGATACCAGACACCAAAATCTGAACTCTTTGTAATTCTAAAATATTTGAACATCAAACATTTCTGCCCTCATTACATGTGCCCAGCTCTGAATCAAGCCAAACAGATGCTTGAATACAATATAAGAGATGATGAAGGAACCCCTTCTTCAAAATTATTGTAACCCTGCCAAAATAAGCTTCAGCAGGTCAAACATCAATCAATTGAGGGGAAAAAACAGGAAAAAGGAAGTTATAGAAATAAACAACTAATCCAATGAGACCCAAATGCACCTACCCAATTCCTTCAAATAAATATTATTCTTTTAATGGAAATTAGTCAACTAGTTGAGAACCAATGACCAAATCAGCTCAAACTGAGTTTTTGCAATATAAAAAATAAAGGCTTTTTAGATGCTTCAGAACCTAACTTCCTCACCACCAACCATTTCCTGCTTGACAAATAAAAATATCCAATTTTTTCAAAGTAAACCCACCGAAAACGACCCGATTCCCAAATCCCAACATTTAAAGACAAAGACTAAAGACCCAGTACCACCAAATTATACAGAAAAAATAGTCCCAATTTGAATTAACAAAGCTTAATCAGAAAACTAGAAAATACTTACCCCGCAAGTAGAAAAGGCTAGAAATGCTAAAAGAGACAGATGAAGAGGGGTAGAGAAATTGGCGAATGATGAACGAAACCCTAATTAGGTTCCAACATAAAAAAGTTAGTTTTTAGCTGCTTTTTAGATTCGGAGGGTCTAAAAATGGCGAATTCTGACATCACACAGATATAGAAAGTAAAAATTAGAGATGGTTTTGGCTGGTGGAGAGAATAGAGAGAGATTGAAACAAATTTAATGGTAGTGGATGAAAGGAAAATAATCTGAATTGAAACCGAAGAAGCCGTCTATATATATATATAAATATATAGAGAGAGAACAAAGATATAGAGAGAGAAAAGCGCGGGGTTTGGCTTTAATTAATAAAATGAAAGGCCTTTTTGTATTGGTATTGACAGCTCCCTCCGAAAGATCCAAAGCCAAACGAATTTCAACCCGAAACAATATCAGTATTATTCCGTGCTGTCCTTCCAACCAAATTACCTGAAAATATTTTGGTAGACGAAATTCTCCTTATAAATTGTAAATGAGCCCAATTATTCGGATTCGACTCGAAAACATATGAACGAGACTCGAATTTATTAATAATATCATCTAAATTTGAGCATTAAAAATATTTTGAATAAAAATATGAGTAGAATATGAGCAAGGTTATATCCGACTAGTTTAAAATTCAAACTACTCGAATTTTTGATTGTGATTCGATACATAATCGATTGATACAGATTCAATTAGATGTTCGATACATTCTCATATAATATATATATATATATATATAAATTTAAATTAAATTAGGATAATTAATTATTATTATTTTGTTTTGTTTTTAATTTTAATTTTAATTGTGATTTTATATTTATAAAGTGTAATAGTAAATATATTTTCTCATTTTTAAGTAAAATAACAAATTCAATTTATAATTATATTTATTATAAAACTAGTTATTATACGGAGACTCAAATTCGAGCTTCAAATTCGAAGTTCGCAAGTTATTTGAATATAATTCGATCTGAGTCGGATCGAATTCGAGTAATAAATATTCGAGTCGAATCGAATCGAATCGAATCTGAGTATAAATTTTCAAATACAATTTGAATTTGAATACAAATTTATCGTTTCGAGTTAAATTCAAGTAGTTCTCTGTTCACTTCGATTCGACTTATTTATACCTTAGATATACCCATTACTATCGGATTATTTCTTTCAAGTAACGTATACTATGTAAAATAACCATACGGAAAATATTATATCTTAAGACTTTAATTATGATTTTTTTTTACGAGTTATGTAATTAGTAAATATTTGATATAATGGTTTAAATTTATAAATTTACCAAATCTTATAAATTAATATATGTTACGGTGTAAAAAAAATCACAATATATATATGGGAAATGATCCATAGCATGTATTTGTTATAGATAAAAATTGAACAAATAGCATCTATATCACACATTACATAAATCAAGGGTAGGGATTAAAAAAGAAACAACGCCGAGCGCTAGTTGAACTAGCGGATGGACAGAATATAATTCAGTGACAAATTTGACCCCCCAAGTCTCATAAAAGCATTGATTTTCACGAATTCAGCAGCAATTCAATAAAGGGTTGAACTATCCGCTAGTTAAACTAGCGGAAATATAATTATAGAACTCTCTAATCGCAGGATAGGCATAGAAATGAAGAAAAAAGTTTGATAAATCATAGGATGATCAATTTGCTTATAAAACAAACCTGTTTTTTTTTCATTTTTTTTATTTTATTGTTGGTGTATTTATTCTTCTTTCGACATGAAGATAAGTAGTGTGTCTTCTTTAATTCTGAAAGCACTGGAACTCGGTATTGCAGGATATCATACAAGCAATGCCTTATGATACTCATCCAATGGGTGTTCTTGTCGGTATGAATGAGTACCCTTTCTATTTTTCATCCCGATGCAAATCCTCGCTTCTTAAAATGAGAATTGCTTACCCAAAATCTTGTTGTGTTTTTTAGTTATGACAAGTGATGGATATGTTTTTTGTGTTATTTATTTATTTATTATTTTTCTAAAATAAGAACAAGTGATTGAATATTGCACGTGTTATAATATGTAATTTTAAACATTTTTAACAGCATCTATATTTCCAGAATGAAAAACTATTCTAATTAGAAAGTGGCTTAGCTTTGATGTTTGTTCACTCTTCGAAGGGATCTTATCTTCTTGTCATCTTGCCAAACTTTTAAAAAGGGTTGATATAATTTGAGATTTGATAATTTATTCAACTGTGTTATGCGAAGATATTGGTTATTAATCTTTTGTTATTGATGCCACAAGTATCTACATGTTTCAAAATAGTATATCTTCTTTGATACAGGACCATGATTTATACAAGTCTAAACAATTGAGAGATAAGCAAATAATGTGCATACTCGCGAAGGTCTGGTTATCTTCTGTCTTTATCAGTCTTTTTTCTTCGATTGATAGAGTTGAATTCTATTTCCGCTAGTTTAACTAGCGGATGGAAAGAAAACCAATGCTTTTATGAGACTTGGGGTTAAATTTGTCTCCATCCGTTAGTTCAATTAGCGGACGGCGTTGTTTCCTTTTTAATTCCGGCCCTTGATTTATGTAATGTATGGTATAGATGCTATTTGCTCAATTTTCATCCATAGTGTGACGCTCCCAAAATAAGTATACATCACCCATCTTGGGTCGTCAGAAAATACACTACTGACAACTTTATTTATACAACTGTCGTGCAAAATACGACGACAAGTATACTGTGAGTTTTAATACAAATGTATGTAACTCTCATGGTGCCTCGACCACAACCTTACAATAGTATGTTACATAAAAGTACAGTCAAAAACTGTTTTAGAAATTAAAATCTTTGGGAAGTGCTCAAGGAAACCTTCGTACATAAGAGGCCATGAATATAAGTTATGATAGATATCATATGTCCAGAGAATTATCCTTGTTTGTGTAAAATCCCAAATTTTACGAATAAAGATTTAAATTTCTTGAATTTTTTTTTGAATATTATGGTGTGGATTTAATATAATGTTATAGTTGTGGGTAATATTTATAAATTTTGCAAAGTATGCAAGTTGTTATATTATATTCGATTGGTCGGAGAATATTCTTTTTGTCGGAAAATATTCGTGCGACGGTACAATCATTGGTGGACCCCACAACGGAATTGTTGTCGGATTGAAAAAGCGACAAAAATATTTTTATAAAAATAACGGCGGAAGTTTTACCGATTAATCTTTGTTGAACTACTCGGTAGTAAAAACGATGTCTGGCGTGGTTGCACGTAGTAGCTGCGGTATTGATTATTGATCTTACGTGAGAAGTCCCCGGTTTTGTTCATTTATTGCTTGATGAGTTATTGCATAGTATCTCACATTATTTGATTTAATTATTATCGATATTTTATATATTATTAAATCAATAATTGAGATACAGTGAGTTATTAATATTATTATTTGCAATATTAACGATGTCAGAAGTTACGCAAAGAGAGGTTTGGTCACCTAATTGCGGCATGATAGAGAGAAATCTTTATTGAAAGCCCCTGCTTCCTAGGAGCGACTAGTCGATTAATAGTGTGAATTATAATAATGATGATGAAGTTTTGTTTTATTAGTATTATTAATGTAATAAAAGCAGGAAAAGTTTTTTATATAAAACAAAATACTTTTATAAAGTTATTTGTTTTATTAAGCAATAATTAGAATATATTATATTTTATTATGCATAGTGTTTTGCATAGTAAAAACTTTTTATATAAAATAGAATACTTTTATAAATTTATTTGTTTTATTAGACAATAATTAGAATATATTATATTTTATTATCATAGTGTTATCATAGTGCTGCGTAGTATTTGCGTAGTGAAATCTTTTTATATAAAGCAGAATACTTTTATAAAGTTATTCGTTTTATTAGATTATAAATAGAATATATTATCTTTTATTTAAAAGATTTTGTTTTATTAGAATATTTTATTAAATCAATTTGGATCGTCCGTTTAAAAGTGAATTAATCTGGACTGTTCATGAATTAATTCTTATTCAATCCATTCTTCTATAAATAGAAGTTCATTCCTTCATTATTTCTACTTAATTCATTGAAACTCTAAAGAGAAAGCGTAGAGAATTCTTCTTCTATAATCTTGGCGTATTTTACATTTAAGAAAGCTTTGAGTGTAGTGCAAGTTTCTTCAAGTATATCCCGCCTCTACCATTTGAGTACTCTTCTTTATAAGGTAAGGGATATTATTTGTTGTATTCGTGTAAGGGTATTATTTTTTTCATATTTATGAAGAGAACTTTTGTTATTCCATTCTTTATTATTACATTGGAATAACCTCGTATATGTATCTCTACCCTATACTTGGTGAAATTCTTACATTATTCCATTCTTTAGATACATTGGAATATCACTCGTCATTAGATTCTACGTAGAACTTTGGTTCCGTTATTTATTATTACATTGGAATAACTTTTGCATACGCAAGTACCGCATGCGTGGTGATTTCTGTTGTTATTACATTCTTTATTATTACATTGGAATATCCTGCTCATGCGCTTTTTACTTGGGACTGATTAAACTTTATTATTCATTGGAATAAACTCATGCATGCGGCCTATCGCATGCATGGTGAATTATTTTGTTATTCCATTCTTTATTATTCTCGTCGAAATATCGTATGCGTGCGTTTACGCATGACTGGTTCCGTTATTTATTATTCGTTGGAACATCTGTCGGTGTAATTTCGCTTCGACACGGTTCGAATTATTTATTATTCTGTTGGAATATCTTATGCGTGCTTTTACCCATGAATTTGATTTCGTTATTTATTATTCTGTTGGAATAACCTGTCTGTGCGGTCTATCGCATGCCTGGTGATTTCTTTTGTTATTCCATTCTTTATTATACTCAGTTGGTTAAAGTTTTGGCTTCTATACTCCATGAAATTAGTGGAATATCCTTGATATTTGGGCTTCATCTAGTATCTTTTCATGAAAATATTCTTCTGAGCATTCTTGAATTTTACTCTACAAAGAAGTATCATGTTGACAATTTGGACGTTATTAGTTTCTGGATAAATTAATTCTTGAACTTGATTTATTGAATTCTTATATCATTGTCATCATCCTCATGTTTATATTATGTTGAAAGTCATACATGGCCTCGTGAGTGCGTAGATGGACTTGGTATGATTATGACCAAGGATTATTCGGTATAATCGTGACCGTAATATTATAAATGATGTGAAAAAAGTCCTCGTTGGCCCGTAGTGCATTGATGGGACGATTTTTGGTATGATTATGGCTATGGATTCTCTTCTACCAAGGGTGCAAAGATGAATTGTTTTATGGCATGATCGTGACCATTGATGAATACACGAATATCCTTGCTTAGAAGGTGGATAATTTGTGGATTATTTATTAATTCGAGTCTCAATGATAAAAATGATGAAAACCTTTTAAATCATAAAAGATAGTAGATTTTATTCTCTACTTGACTCCTTTAATGGATTGCTTGTTCCGCTGCAGTTAAACTTGATGTCTATTATATTTTATCAGTTTAACATTGTAAAGACTAATGATAATTTATTTTGCATTATCTTAGTCATAATATTTCTTACTGGGCTAGTTAAGCTCACCCTTTCTTTCACTGTTCTCTTCAGGAAATGAGAATATAGCTGGGACGAGTCGGGGATCCAGATGATAACATTAGTAGAGTCCTCTATTCTGTTAAATAGTGTGACAATAAATGTAATGAGGACTCCATTGAGTGTGGATATTGTCTAGATGACTATATTCTTATTAAAGCTCTCAGTTTATGTTTTGTCGTATTTTACACGACAATTGTATAATTAAGTTGTATTTGAATTTTGTACCATGTATTTGGCGACTCAAGATGGGTGATGTATACCTATTTTGGGGACGTCACAGTTGGTATCAAAGCTTAGGGATATGATCCCGGGTGAGATGTGAGACAAGAACTAGGAGGGAGAGGCGGGAATTCCTTGCTTAGTATGACCTACCTAAGTTTATTTGGTATTTAATTGGTCGGTCAGAGTATAGGGATAATATGTAATATGTCAATTAACCCTTGTTTTGTGACAGTGTTTAAAAATGGTATCTGAAAATATTGAGATAAGCAATGGAGCAAAATAATATGACCGTATCGCAGTACGAGGCTAAGTTTGCGGAGTTATCCCGGTTTGCATCTCATTTGGTCGATAATGAGGAGCGAATGGCGCGAATGTTTCTAAGAGGTTTGAAATCCGATATATGTCAATACCTCATTTCTCATAAACTTTATTTATATTCAGATGTTGTGAATAGGGCTCAGTTATTCGGGCGCGATAATGAGTTAGCACAACCAAAAGGTAACGACCAACAACACGATATTAATCGTACCGGTGGCAACGGCCATCGGAGCAATGATGACCATCATGGGGGAAATTATCATGCCAAGAATGGTAACCACTTCGGTGGTAATCATGGCCAAGATAATGGAAGTGGAAATTTCAAGAAGAGGAGGTTCAATAATGATGAAAGACAAAGAAGATCGAAGACCGTTTCAAAGAGAAGAAAAGCGACCACCGGTCGTATATTTCAAATGCGGACATGAGGGACACATCCATCCAAACTGTACGCAGCAATCCAAAGCGTGTTTCAATTGCGGAAGAGAAGGTCACCTAGCTCGATTTTATCGTGTAGTGAAGTCAAGTCCAGCTGGGATAGTGATGCCAAAGGATGTCCCAGACAAGTCAAAGACGGTAGTTTAAGTGAGAGTGTTTGTCGAGGAATCCGAACGAAGTTATCACGGGTAAGTTAATCATAAACGCTTACAAAGTCTATATCTTATTTGATACCGATTCTACCCATTCTTTTATCTCTCTTGCTTGCGCTCAACGTTTAAATTTGACTCCGGAGAGATTAGACTTTGACTTATCGATTGAAACTTCGTTAGTAGAAACCTTCGTTACCTCCACTATTTATAAATCTTGTTTGATTCAAATCGACACTTTCACGTTACCTGTCGATCTTATCTCTTTGAAAATACTTGCCTTTGATGTGATTTTAGGAATCGATTGGTTAACTACTCATCATGTTTTTCGTAAGGTTGTTAACTTTCATATTCCTAACCAACCTGTTATACGAATTCAAGCAACCAAACTACTAAAGTCAATCATTGTTATATCAAGCCATAAGTAAAGAGCCCCGATCCTTTCGTTGTTGACTTCCAAGTCTTGGAATACATTGAAGCCCGAATATCCGTAGGGGACGTCGTGAATAACGGTGGCAAGTTGATAGGTATCAATGTGACGTGTTATCCAAGTCTTGGATGAGAGTAAGAGTTTTGAATGACATTTCTATTATTAATAAATTTCCTGACGTATTCTCTGAAGACTTCCTAGCCTACCCCTAGAGCGTGAAATCGAATTTTGAATTGAACTCAGTATAAAACCCATTTCTTAAACCTCAAATATTTTCTTCACCCAAAACGAACGTAATATGCGCCAAAGATGTTGGTTCGAGCTGTTGAAGATTACGATCGTACCATTCAATATCATTGTGGAAGAGCGAACGTGGTAGCTGATGCGTTGAGTAGAAGATCATATGTGTTTACGAGTGCGATGTTGTTAACACAAACCCATTTCGTATAAATGATGAAGATAGAGTTAAAGACTCTAAGGACCCACGTGAAGATAACGAATATACGATTAGAATCGACTTTAATCGATAAAGTTAAATCCGTTCAAGCTACATACTCAGAGCTGATGAATGTGAAGAAGAAGGTTCAAGAGGGCGTTATTCTAGAAGCAAGAATCGATGAAGAGAGAAAATGTCAAACCTCGATTTAATTGGTCCATTTGAAATCCTCAATTAAGTAGGAACTGTGGCCTATAGACTCGTTTTACCGCCAAGTATATCGCGTGTTCATAACGTTTTTAACGTATTGATGTTACGTAAATATGTGGACGACCCGAACCACATTATTGATTTAGAACCGGATGAGATAGCGGATAATTTAACGTATAAAGATGTACCTGTTAAAATCCTAGAATGTATTCAACACTCAAAGGTTATACCTCAAAAGTTAGAATCGGACGAAGTGTCCTCATACATTCGAGAATACCAGTGCGATGCACGCACGTAAATTTCGAGGGCTTAATTTCATAAGGAGGGAGATTGTAAAATCCCAAATTTTACTTAATAAAGATTTAAATTTTTCGATTTTTTTTTGAATATTATGGTGTGGATTTAATATAATGTTATAGTTGTGGGTAATATAATATTTATAAATTTTGTAAAGTATGCAAGTTGTTAAATTTCTGGTAGTAGCTGTTTTCCCATTTTTCACTTTTTCGTGCTTTGCTAAAATCAGTCTACACGAAAATCTACAACACCTTTTCTAGTGATTCCACTTGGATAAGTTAGGAAACTCATAGATCTAACTCTAGAACTTAACCACACTTAAAAATTCAAAATATGGTCAATTGAATTTCATGTTCCATTTTCACCAAAATTTGATTTTTCAACCCTTTGTGATTTCTAAGAAACTTTCATGTTTTCAAATAATAACCAACATAACTCATCATAACACTTACTAATACTTCATATACTCATGATTTTTATCAGTCCAATGTTTTTATTATGACTCTCATCATAATCAACGTAACCAGATCATTTTCACAATTTAATAAGGAATGAATATAAAGGATCATTCACCATGCATATGGTAATCCATATATAGACAAAGTTATTCCAATGAATAATAAAGAATGGAATAATGAAGGATTCACCATGCGTATGCGATAGGATCGCATGCATGACATTATTCCCAACAAAATAATAAATAATGGAACCAGGTCCGACGTAAACGCACAGACATGATATTTCGACAGAATAATAAAGAACGGAACCAGGTCAGGCAAAATTCGCACCGACAGGATGTTCTAATAGAATAATAAAGAATGGAACAACAACAAAAATCACCATGCATGTCAGATTGCAGAAAGACAAAGTTATTCTAACGAATAATAAATAACGGAACTGTGTCAAAGTAAATTCAAGACCAAGCGGGATGTTCCAAATGAATAATAAAGAATGGAATAACAATGAAATCACCATGCATGCGGTGCTTGATGTAGAAAAGTTATTCCAGAATAATAAAGGAATGGAATAAAAGAATTTCACCAAGTATAGGGTAGTCAGGTGTATATGAGGTTATTCCAAATGTAATAATAAAGAATGGAACAAATGTAATTTCTCTTCATGAATACAAAAGAAATAATACCCTTACTATAATAATAATATCCCTTACCTTATATAAAGAAGAGTACTCCAACGGTAGAGGCGGGGATATATTTGAAGAAACTTGCACTACGCTTCAAAGTTTTCTTAAACGCTAAAGAAATACGCCAAGATTATAGAAGAAGAATTTCTCTCTAGAATTTTAGTGAATTAAGTAAGAAATAATGAAGGAATGAACTTCTATTTATAGAAGAATGGATCTGCGATAAGTAACTAATTCATGAAGCGCATATCAGATTGATTTACTTTTAAGCAGATGATCCAGATTGATTTAATAAAATATTCTAATAAAACAAAATCTTTTAAATAAAATATAATATATTCTATTTATAATCTAATAAAACTAATTACTTTATAAAATTATTCATTTTTATATAAAAAGATTTTACTATGCAAAACACTACGCAGTAACTCAAGAACACTACGCATAATAAAATATAATATATTCTAATTATTGTCTAATAAAACAAATAACTTTATAAAAGTATTCTGTTTTATATAAAAAGCTTTTCTGTTTATTACGTTAATAATACTAATAAAACAAAACTTTATCATCACTTACTTTGAAAAATTTTCAAATGTCACCCTTAACTTTAAACTTTTATCAATTTAACTATTCACCAAAATAGAAAAATTAAATACTTTTATTTCATAAAATTCAGGGTCTTACAATCTCCCCTCCTTATGAAATTTCGCCCTCGAAATTTATGTACGTACCTAGTATTTCGAAGAGATGAGAATACCTTGCTTTCTTTTCGGATTGTATATTCCCGGTTATTTCCTCTGTATCATAATTTTTCTATTATTCATCTCCTGTGTTTTAGATATCATTCAAGAATATACCTTCAAAACAAAGGTTAATTAACATATCATAATTTGTCAACTTATCAAGTAAACAATTTCAAACTTTAGGTTAGTCACACCTTTAGCGAAGTATATTACTCGCCTCCCTCTTAGTTCTAGACTCTTATCTCCGCCAAATGACCATATCCCTAAGTTCTCGATATTAAATGTGACGCCCCAAAATAGGTATACATCACCCATCTTGGGTCGTCGAGAAAATACACTCTCGACAACTTCATTTATACAACTCGTGCATGCAAAATACGACAACAAGTATGTGAGTTTTAATACAAATGTATGTAACTCTCATGGTGCCTCGACCACAACCTTACAATGGTACGTTACATAAAAAGTACAACCAAAATCAGCTGTTTTTAAAATTAAAATCTTTGGGAAGTGCTCAAGAAACCTTCGTACATGAGGAGGCCATGAATCTAAGTTATGATAGATATCATATATGTCCAGAGAATTATCCTTGGTCAATTAATAGACCCCCAAAGAAAACGAGAAGATTACTATAATGTTCCTTCCAATGGTGAGTCTTCTCGACATATAACTATCTCCACTTGTCTCCAAGTGAAAATTATATTTTAAATAAACTCCAAGATCATATAGGTAGTGCTCGTAGATATACTCAAGAAGTAGATGTGCACTGACCTGTCTTTATGAAAACACGAGGTTGTATGTCATTTAGACATCTTGTATGATAGTGACAAAACACCCTTCCAAAGTTGGGTTCGCTTTCACCCTATTCTTGGTTCACCAAAATTAAATATCAAATGACGATACAATACTTACACACTTATCTAAAGTTCTCAATAAAATTATTTTCATACAATTTAGGGAGAACCTCAATGACTATAAACCATGATTCTATTCCCTCGTTATCCCTCGCTCACCGACCTAGCTACACTCTTATTACCTAAAAGGAATTGTGAAGCAAAAAGTTGAGCACAACTAGCCCAGTAAAGAATATCATAACTAAAGATAATTAAATTATCAATAGCTTTTTTCAATAATAAATCAGAGATTTAGAACATATGGTAGATGATAAAACTTTTCAACCATAGTTATAATGAACTAACAATCCATTAAAAGAGTTAAATAGACCATCAGGTCTATTATCTTCTCCATGTTAAAAGTCCACCAATAATGTTTTATCCCTGTAACATCAATCAACAATTCTTGTCCACAATCATATGAATAACTCATAATCATAATTGTGATTCTGAATTCCTTTTCACACCCAGGACAAAGATAATTTTCATCACCTATCTTCACCTGAAACATCAAAAATCATGGTTATACCAAATCACAATCCCTGCTCATAATCATACTAATAAATTCATCTTTGCACTACGGGCAAAGATATTCATTAACAATTCATCTTTGCACTACAGGCCAAAGACATACAACTTTATTTTAGAAGAGTCGAGTAGAGCATGATATCTACTATCTTCTACGAATTTAAAAGTTTATTATCAATATTTTATCGCTGAGACTCGACTTAATAAATAATCCACATCATCGAATCACCCCTGCACTACGGCCAAGGATATTCGTTGATATCACATCCATGAATTATCCATGCACTACGGCCAAGGATATTCATTATTATCACATCCATGAATTAATATTTCATTGTTGAGACTCAGCTCAATAATTAATTCACATCATCAATTCATCCCTACACTATAGGCCAAGGACATTCTTTTAGTATCACGACCACGAATTATCCATGCACTACGGGCCAAAGATAATCGTGTTTTCATCAACGATCCTGATCATGCCATAAAACAATTCATCTTTTCACCCCTTCAAGAGAATCCATAGCCATAATCATACCAAAAGCGTCCATCAATGCACTACGGCCAATGAGGACTTTTTTCACATCATTTGTAACATTACGGTCATGATTATTCTGAATAATCCCTGGTCATAATCATACCAAGTCCATTTATGCACTACAGGCCACATATGACTTTCAACATAATATATACATGAGGATCATGACAACGATATAAAGAATCAATCAAATGAGATAAAGGATAAATATTAAAAATTTATAATATAAATTATCCAGGGTTCAAGAATATCCCAATGTTATCAATCACTTAATAATCTCATGATCTAATATCATTAATATTATAACAATATTTTAATTATTTTTTAAACTTATAAACAATTTATTTTAATTATTTACACTTTACCAAATAATACATTTAATCATTCAAAAATGTCATACTCATAAGATTTCATCACTAATGATCAAATCTCTTATAAAAAATCTGCATATACCCTATATAGGATTCCCAAGCCATAAAATCCTATTTATAAATTTTTAACTTCACATAACATATTTAACTCATATACTCATAACTAGTGCATTTTCATGAAAAATACCAAATCAGTCCCAAACATATTTTTTTTCTGGGATTTAGCAGAATATAGTCCCATAATGAACATATATTTTTCTCGAAATTTTTAAAATTCATTTACTATTTTTCAAAAATTAATTTCTAATTAATTCCTTAAGAAATTAGCTACCTCAAGTTTAACTCCAGAAATTCCCAAATCTTGGCAAGATCTTACACATGTTAACGTGATATTCCAGCTTAAATTTCATGGTCAGCGGAGTTATAGAACTCCGATTTTAGCATTTTTTGTCGGAAAAACCTAAATATTAAAATGGTCATAACTTTCTCATTTTAAGTTGGAATAAGCTCATTTTTGTACAGGAGGTACTTTATACCATATATTTTCATGTTCCAAAAGGCCGAAATTTTTCTCACAAATTAAGTGGTCGAAAATGCCCTTTTAAAATTTCTGGCAGTAGCTATTTTCCCATTTTTTACTTTTTCGTGCTTTGCTAAAATCAGTCCACACGAAAATCTACAACACCTTTTCTAGTGATTCCACTTGGATAAGTTAGGAAACTCATAGATCTAACTCTAGAACTTGACCACACTTAAAAATTTAAAATATAATAGGAGATATGGTCAATTGAATTTCATGTTCCATTTTCACCAAAATCTGATTTTTCAACCGTTTGTGATTTCTAATAAACTTTCATGTTTTCACATAATAACCAACATAACTCATCATAACACTTACTAATACTTCATATACTCATGATTTTTATCAATCTAATGCTTTTATTATTACTCTCATCATAATCAACGTAACCAGATCATTTCCATAATTTAATAAGGAATGAATATAAAGGATCATTCACCATGCGTGTGGTAATCCACATGTATGTGAGTTATTCCAACGTAATAATAAAGAATGGAATAATGAAGGATTCACCATGCGCGATGCGATAAGCATGCAGAAAGTTATTCCCAATGTAATAATAAATAATGGAACAGTTTGGCGTAAGAACGCACGCATAAGATATTAAACGAGAATAATAAAGAACGGAACCGTGTCAAAGTAAATTTGCAGACCGACAAGATGTTCCAACAGAATAATAAAGAATGGAACAACAACAGAAATCACCATGCATGCGGTACTTCGCACAGACATGTTATTTTAACAGAATAATAAATAACGGAACTGTGTCAAAGTGAAATTTAGACCGGCAAATGGGATGTTTCAAATGTAACAATAAAGAATAGAATAACAACAGAAATCACCATGCATGTGGTACTTCGCATAGACAGGTTATTCCAACAGAATAATAAGGAATGAAATAGAAGAATTTCACCAAGTATAGGGTAGTCCGTGTATACAGGTTATTCCAACAGAATAATAAAGAATGGAACAACAGAAGTTCTCTTAATGAATACAAAAAAAATAATACCCCTTACTATAATAATAATATCCCTTACCTTATAAAGAAGATTACTCCGACGATAGGGCGGGGATATACTTGAAGAAACTTGCACTACGCTCAAAGCTTTCTTAAACGCTAAAGAAATACGCTCAAGATTATAGAAGAAGAATTTTCTCTCTAGAGTTTCAGTGAATTCGTAAGAAATAATGAAGGAATGAACTTCTATTTATAGAAGAATGGACTGCATAGTAACTAATTCATGAACGGTCGTATTGATTTACTTTTAAGCAGACGGATTCAGATTGATTTAATAAAATATTCTAATAAAACAAAATCTTTTAAATAAAATATAATATATTCTATTTATAATCTAATAAAACGAATTACTTTATAAAAAGTATTACATTTTTATATAAAAAGATTTTACTATGTAAAATACTATGCAGTATACTTTACGCAACACTACGCATAATAAAATATAATATATTCTAATTATTATCTAATAAAACAAATAACTTTATAAAAGTATTACATTTTTATATAAAAAATTTCATTTTATTACGTTAATAATACTAATAAAACAAAACTTCATCATCACTTACTTTGAAAAATTTTCAAATGTCACCCTTAACTTTAAACTTTTATCAATTTTACTATTCACCAAAATAAAAAAATTGAATATTTTTATTTCATAAAATTCTGGGTCTCACACATAGCAAATACATGCTTTATGAATCATTTCCCTATATATATATATATATATATATATATATGATGTTATGATTTATGATTTTATGATATAAAACATCAAAACAAACAAATTTATCTAAATCTTAGAACTCTTAGTCAAATAATAAGTCTTTAACATCTAAATTATATTTATCGAAAAAATAATTATTCTTTATACGTTTAAAAAAAATCAATTATGAAATTAATTGGAGAATGTTCTAAATGAAGCCACTAAAAATTATCTATAAAATTTTATCAGTGAAAAGAGTATTAGGTTTATAAGATTCACGAACATATAATCAAATTGCATATAATAAGTGAAAGTGTGAAAAAATTGAATTTTAATTTTTTTACAAATTTAAAATTATGATCGTTCTTTATGCACAATTATCAATTAACAAATAAGATGGAGAATTAACAAAACAAATAAGGAATTATACTTTTGTAGAATAAAACTTACTCATGTATAAGTTTAACTCTAAATCCTTCGTGTCATCTATGAATTTCACCAATTAAATTCATTTGATCAACATTAGTCACCCAAATATTTGACCTCTAAAAGTGGTTAATGACAAACCCTAATTTTCTCTCTATATATAATATATGAGTATTCTCCCAAACATAATGGGAGTGTACATCACCCTAATCATAATAAGACTCATCCTATTTATTTATAGATGTAGATAACTCTTCTAAACTATTTAAGAATAGAGTTTTTATTTCATTCCTAATCTAATTAGGAACTTTTATGAGAATACTCTTATTAATTAATTCACAAATAATTTAGGAACTGAATAATAATAATAAGATTTCTCTTATTAATTTATAATTAGTATTTTTAAAATACTAAATAATAATATTAAATTATTTAATTTATTCTATCGCCATAGTATAAATTAAATATACTTAACTTATTATTATGATTATATCATTCACTTCTTAAATAAATATTTTTTTCCCTTTGCGGTGTGACCCTTTAGGTTCTCAATATTAAATAGGTTGTAGAGTAAATCAAATAGAACAATTTCTAATCTTATTTAAATAAATAAATTAAATCATTTAATTTTTTTAAATAAATAATATTTATTCCAAAGTAAGATCAACGACATTCTAGATAATTAGATTTCAACATTCAATCATAAAAGAACCTTTCAGCGAATAGTTAATGTGCAATTCAATCATTCTACCATATAATGTTTCAATCAAATATAAGACATGAAATTACTGTAAAGTCTTGTTTTATTTTATTATATGTATTTTGGTACACAACTCTAAATAATGCAAATTAAAAACTCATTTATAATTTCATCATGCCTTGACTAATGACTACTAAGTTGTCATTTATCGAATCACCTATGACATTCTCTCCTTTTACTAAAAGTAGTAGATTTTTTGTTTATCATTCACTTATATATTCCATGTACAACTCATTATATACAAACATACCCTTTAATATATTTTAAAGGTTTTAAGGAATATGTCAAGCCATAACTCATTATACGTAAGATATTATAATGATCTCAACTCCAATAATCACTTGTACTACTATCACATTAAAAATTCATATGGAGAGTCGAGTAAAACTTCATTCGATATTCCTTTAGCGAGTCACGTTCAGTGAACTTATTCTCTAACAAATACATATATACTTATTTTAATGTCTCTACATAAATAATTATGAAATCAGTCATCGTCTTTATAAGAGCAATCATAATATGTACTATTCGTTAATCTCTTTTTAGTAATTCAATGATTAGGAACGATTTTAATTTTTGAGTTATCTAAGAGTTTAGATTTCATTAGCATGATCATCATCATGATTCTAAAAATATTGCTTAAAACTATGGGTTTATCGCAATTAAATCAACAACACAATTTGAATAAAGAAAATACCTTTAAATAAATTAATTCTTTTATTAATAAATAAATAAGATTATAAAGTATATGCTACAACATATCAAATATGATTGACTTATGTGCATATCACTTTTAAAGAGATAAAATTTTAAAAATATATTGTTTAATATGAAACATTAAATTATACATATATTTTATTTTTAAAAAAAAATAAACCAGAGAAATAAAAAAAAGAAGAAGAAGATATATAAGTGTCATTGAAATAATATAGAGAGAGAACTTTCTGTTGCCCCGAATCAATAAAAATCTTTCTTTGACTATAAAATGACTTACGATTGACCACATTTTTTATGACAAACAAAAATTTAAAAACATTTTTTAAAGAAAAATATTTTCTTATATTTAACGGACGTAAGTGTCTGAGTATATTATTTGACAAAAGTTTAATTCTTAATAGACTTTTAGTTTAAATTATAGATATTATTGATGCACCTTATAAAAATAAAATAAAAAAAATTATAGACTTCACAACTCACAAGTATTATTAATAATAATCTTATTCATTTAATTTTATTAATAATAATCAAAATAAGTTATAATAAATAGTTGATCAATCATATTAATGATTAGAATAATACTAATTAGAAAAGAGAGACAATGCTGTAGAGAGACCAGATATAAATATTTTTATTAGAATATATCTAAGTTTTCACCCAAAGACACAAAAGTTTAAAAATAGTACTCCTTCCGTTTTTAAATTATATGATTAATATTAATTTTGTAAATAAAAGTCAATTTTAAATTCAAATTTAACTCAATTTATTTCTTGTATATCAATACGATTATAAATATTATAAATCATCTAAAAGTATTATTATTTATAAAATTTATTGTTTTTCAAAACATAAATGAATCTTATCGATTTTAAATTTTAAAATGTCTCAAATAAATTTTTAAAAAGTTAATATTGATCTTATAATTCAAAAATGAAGAAATATATAAAGAAGTGACAAAAATATTACAGAGAGATAAAAAAAATACTTTTATTATTATTTTATCTTTGAATGTTTTTTGTGTGTGAAGTTAAATATGTACATAAATATATTTATTTTATTATTATTCTTTTATGAATATTTTTGAGTGGATAAACAAAACGTCAAAGTCAATGTGTTGTGAGCATATGTCAGTCCGCGAGTATGTTCTTGGATATTCGGAACATTGTCTATGATGGACCCCGAATGTACTGTATCATAATTTCAAAACACTCCCGCGCCAAAATAACAATTGAGTTTGGTAGGGATGATAAAAACATTTTGATTTTATTGGATTCGGTTAGCATGAATTTTATTTTTAAGTAATTTGGTCAATTGATTAATATAGAATATTGACACACATAAAATCTCGCCTACGTGTCAGCACTTTATTGACCAATTAATTAATTTACTCAAAAATAAATTTCATATTAACCACTTTCGATTTTATTATATGAAACGGTATCAGTAATCTTAAATGCAATAGACAAGAAAACAACTCTACATTCCCTCTCTTTCAATTTTCACATGCTCAGAATAGTATATTGTTTATTTTATTGCTAAACTCTAATGCTATGTTTAGATTGAGATAATAAAAGCGGGAATAGAATGATTCATTCATATTGAATGTAAAAAATTGTGTTTGGTTGCGATTGGAATGATTTTTATTTCTCCCAAATTTATGAATTTTATTTCTTAGAGAGGAAGAGTATTGAATAACTCATTCCAACTAAAATAGAATAAATCATTCCATTTTTCATTCCATTCCTTCAATCCAAATGAAGTATAAAAGAAAAATAGTTAGTCTATCTTTTTATTATTTTTTTTGAATTTAAAAAAAGTGATGACGTAATGATATTTCTCACACATAAAAGTGATAGGCCAATAAATTTTCTCACATAAATAATAAATATATCTCAAGCTCATATAAGAAAAAATTTGTACAAATATCAAAATTTATTTGTAAAAATAATAATTAAAAATAATTTGGTAAAGCTATTTTAATACTCTTTAATACTCCCTTCGTTCCTAAAAGATTATCGTTTTAGAAGAAAAAATTTATTCCAAAATGTTTATCGTTTACAACTTTCGAAAAAAAAAATAATTACTTTTCTATATTACCATACCTTCTCTCATTGTCCCAATAAAATTTCTCTCTTGTATTAATAGTTTTCAAATTCCTATAAAGGGGTAATGATGAAATTTCAAACAAATTAATTCAATTTCCCATAATATTAAATGATTTTTTTAATCTATGTACAAAAATCTTAAACGACAATCTTTTAGGCACGGAGATAGTATTAAATTGATAAGACTACTTACTACATATGGACTCACTTTAAAAGTCAAACCTTGTTAATTGATGAGTGGTGAGGTACATTGAAATACAACTTTTACTTAAAAAATTTTGACAAAGAAAATTCTAAAGAGAAAATTAAATAATACACCCTCCCTCTAAAAGATGAACAAAATATAATTTGCACACATATTAATAAAAATAAAAATAAAAAAAATAGAGTAAAAAAGTTTTAAATTTATTTTTAATAACCCCATAAGATTATATAAAATGAGTAGTAAATTTTTTTTATATAACAGTAAAAAAAAAAGCTTTTCGACTTCTAGAAAAGTGCTTTGGAGCTAAAGTTTTACTAACTAAAATTAATTTTGAATTATTACAACCATTTCTAAAATTAAATGGAAGACTTCAATTCACTAGCTCAATTTTATTTGTCCCAAATTTATGCGAGGATTTGAGTCGTGACTATTTTTGATTTGGCTAAGCATGTGTTTGTTCTCTCCGTTAAGCTACACCTAGCCATATATGTTAGGGAGTGCCTAGAAATTTCCACAATTATGCACAAACAAACTAAGGGACTGTTTGTTTAAGTTTGAACGACAGAATCGGTCAGTTATTAATTGTATTTATTTTGAATTTTTTTTTATCTGAATGGCTAAATTGGTCAGCCATTCAGACGATTTGAGTTGAATGATTAAGTGTCGTTTTTTAGCCAAATGAAGTTTTTTTTTTACAATATTAACTATTATATTAAACAATATTAAATACATTTGTAACATTTTTGAATTTTTTTAGAAGGGTAAAATAATAAAAATATGTTATTCAAATATTTCAGACATGTCAATTATCAAATAATTTTTTTTATTCAGATTCAGATTTAGCTCATTCAAATTAAAATTTAGATTCAGATTCATTCAATTTTTTTTATCAAATAACACCTAAACCTTTAAAAAAGTAATGAAATCTTAATATACTGGTTAGGACTCAAAACCGAGATCATGTAACAATAAAGTTCGTATTATTATGTTTTGGATAATTGGATTTGATTTTTATTAACTATGCGGGTTTATTTTCTTAATATCGTGAGAGGTTCTTCCATTTCATTTTTATAGAGATTCTCACGGTGAGATTTAAGCAATTGATGTTTAATGAAAATTTATTTATTTTAATACCCAAAGTGAGAGTTAAAAAAAAAACCTTTAAATATGTAAATATAATGCATTACATGTAAAATTGATATTTAAGTTCACTAACCATGTTTTATTTTTATACGATTTTGTCTCATTCATCACATTTCGGTCAAATACAAGCCTTCCAAACTATTTTTAGGGGGATCATGAATAATTTCTCCAACTTAATGACACCAGGCACACAAAGCCAATTCAAAACCAATTTAATTTTCAAGAATAAAATTTAGGAAATCAATTTATAATTGTAAATAACAAAATTTCAACACCATACTCAAGAATTACTTTCAGATGAGATGATCCTACTTTGACATGGCCATCAATATCTGGATATACATGGATCAAACCTAACACCTAAAATTTGTTATTTCAGTGTATAATATTGACAAAGGCAATAGATCAAAAAAAACTACGAGGGGTGAAAATTATAAATAACAAAAACTTGAAGGACCTTTTCGCAGGAAACGTTAAATCACTTCCGGTCAAATTGATAGATAGTATAAGTGTACGTTACTTTTTTGTACAAGTATTTTTTTCCGCTCCTTTTAACAGCTGTAGCTTCTTTGTTTTTTTTATTAATCAGTGTGTGTTGGACTGATGGTAGGGTCGATTGTGGGGTTTGGATTTTCTCAAGATCTTATTAACTTTATCAGTCTCATTCTCCCGCCTTAGGCTTCTCCTTGAATCTCATCTCTCCTCCGAGAGGGAGTGAAAGTGAGAAAATGGGTGATGAGGGAGTGACTTTGGAGAGAGAAAATGAGAGTGAGGTTTGTTGTGGAAGAGGAGGTATTGTGATGGACACTCCAGAGCGGAAGCAGATCAGTACACCAGTCTCGAAATTCGAGGTGATTTGGTCCATAAAGTTTGCATTTTTACTGAGACTTGACTTGTGGGTTGCGAATTGATCTTTGATTTGTACTATTTGGAAAGCTTTGAGAAGCGGGTATTGGTTAATTTGCTGAAAATTCCAGTTTTAGTTGTTTTAATTGTTTTTGAAGTGGTTGAGCTGGGAATATTTCTGGGTTTAAGGTTTATTTTGTGTTTCTTTAATGTTTGTTAGATGATCTATACTGGGTTCGACTAAGATTTGTGACTGTGTGAGGACTTTGCATGTCTTTGATTTGGGTTCTCTGCTAGTTGATCTGTCTTGTTCACCAAAATTAGGGATTTGTTCTCTTAATTTGGGTTTCAATTACTTACTTTCTGGAAATTAGTTCTTCCAGTTTTATCTCCATATGACAATATATGTACACCCCTCCTTTTGCGTGTATGAGTGGTCTGTTGTTTTGTAGAGAATTTTTTCCCTTGGATGGACGATTTAATGTAACTAAAGGAATTTAATATATATATATATATATAACAAAATACATATATATATATATATATATATATATATATATATATATATATATATATATATATATATATATATTGGTCATTTTATGAGTTAGGGATGCTGAACTTTCCTGTTAAAATTTACCTCCCAAGTCCCAACTGGAACAATTGTATGTCTGGTGTTTACTGGTTTAATTGACCTCTACCCCTTAACCACCTCTATTTCTTTCCAGCTGTTACCGGTGATTAATTAATTCCCATATGGTATATGAACGTTTTATTGGAGGAAGTGTTGTAAATTTTGATGTAACTGGTGGGCAATCAAATATTCATTTGTATGTTATGAAAAGTAAAAAAATTCTCAAAGTTGCTGCATTTCATTTAATTTGAATATACAACTACCTGTGTGTATATATATACAGCACAAGTTTGATCCCTATATAACACCAAGCACTATTTGCTCTTGCTTAATTAGCAGTAAAAAAATTATATGGGAAGGGCTTTTCTTAGATTTACACTAATGAGTGTATCTGTATGCATGTCCAAACCGTACACTGGAAAATTTTCTTCGTAATTTTGTCTGGATATTCTTTTCTAAATCTTGTTTATCTATTTCTCTTCAGATATTGGCATTGAATTTCTATCTTCTTTTGTATATTTGTGAACTTGGCTATAAGTCGTCTTTTTCCTAATTACTGTGTAATTCTTTGTTCAAGTTGACAGGGTATCAATAATTATGTACTCAAGTACAATTGTTATTTAACAATTTAGGGTTATAGTTACTTCTATCTATTTATAGTGCAAGATTGTGATTTATATGTAAAATTTCCCGTGAACAATAACTCACCTTTGCATTTGATCTGGTCTTGGAGTTTTCTCTTACATAGATACATTCACACATGCAGGACTCTCCCGTCTTTAACTATCTCAACAATCTTTCTCCTATTCAGCCAGTTAAGTCCGTGCACATTACTCAGTCATTCAACTCGCTTACTTTTGCATCACTTCCATCTGTTTTCACTTCACCCCATGTCAGTTCCCTCAAGGAATCTAGATTCTTAAGAAGGTAATTAACAGTTCTTTTAGATGAATTACTGCGAGTATCTAGGTTTCTTTACTTTGTATATATTGAACATATTTTTTCTTGTTAATTTATGTTGTTACTTCAGGCATCAGTTACCTGATCCTTCAAAACCTGAGTTCTCTTCTGAGAATGGGAACAAAGTTTGTAGGAATGAAGAAGTTAGAGACATTGAGCAACGTCAAAATTTTGATCCAGGGAGCTCCGCTGGTGAAGGTGCTGCTGAGATACCATGCAAATCAAGTCTTTCAATTGAGCTCTCACAAACCATGTGCTATGAATTTGTGAATCCTGAGTGTGACCCAATCACTCGTTGTGGCAGGGAAACCAAATGTACACCAGATTTGACTGGGTCATCGACAGCACTTGTTCCGTATGTTCAATGTGACTCCGGACTAGGTTCTTTTGGAAGTGACGTACATATAGGAGGAATGAGACAAATTGATGAAAATAAAGAAGCTTCAGGATGTGATCGGGAGAATTTTCTTTCGGATACAACCGATCTATTAATATTTGATTCACCAAATGATTCAAAGTCCTTGAATGATCCTACTCAGAAATCGCTAGAACCTGGAACGAGTTTTTGTTCTTATCTGACTGATGATTTGCAAAATACTGGAGCGGTGGAGGCAGTTGGTTTAAGTCAACTATACGAAACAGAAAATACTTCTTCCCAACATGAAGACGGTGGTGATGTGAAGGAAATAGCTGAGGATCAAGACATCCTTGTTTCTTTGAGTAATTGCATGGCAGGGGACACAAGCAAGAAAATGGATGATGAGGTGAGGACTTGAAGTCCATTACTTATTCAGTTATAGTGTCACCTTGTTTGTTCTTGCTCATATTAGCTTAATTTGTATGCATGTGGCCATTCATGAATCATGAGTGATCTGTTTTGTCTTTGTTTTTGTAAGTACATGGCCTTATTTTGTTTTTTTGATATTTGGATCTGAAGTTCTTGGAGCAAATGTCACTTATTGACATTGTGGTCCGAGGATCAAGACGTCCTTGTTTCATTCAGTAACTGTGTGGCAAGGGACACAAGTGAACGGTGAGGCGAGGCCGAAGTCCATTTACTTAGTGTTAAAGCTCACCTTGTTTGTTCTTGCTTATGTTAGCACAATTTGTATGCACATAAAGGTATCATAAATCATGAGTAGTCTTCTTTCTCTATTTCCTTGCATATAATATTCTTTTTTGTTTTTGACCTTGTGTTCTGAAGTTGTTGGAACACAATGTCATCGAACATTGTGTTATTCACCCACAGTGAATTTTTATTATGTTATTTTTGAGTTTCTATTTCAGTGTGAACCAACCTTCTATTCATCAACATGTGATATTGTTCGTCTTTTTCTCTGTAGCTTGCTTCTAATCTGCACCGTGGTATGAGAAGACGCTGTCTGGTTTTTGAGATGGTGGGATCTCGCAAGAAGCACTTAGACGATGGTTCAAATTGTCGTCCTTCTATGTTGACACAGTCTCATGATAATATTGCTTCGAGTGACAAACATCTGGCTTCTATAAAGCCTGGAAATGATACTCCAAGATGCATTCTACCTGGAATTGGTTTACATTTAAATGCTCTTGCAGCGACGTCAGTTGACCAAAAAGTTGTGAAACATGAAGCTTTGGCTACTGGAGGACAACCCATAAGCGTGTCTCACGTGTCTGCTTGTTTAAATTCTTCGAATAGTGAAGATATTACAAACAATTCTTTGGTTGTGACTGCTTCTGAAAGAGATATGCTTCCTGCTGAAGGTGTAGTTCCTATCGTGGAAGATGCTGCTCAGGCATCGGGATACATGGTCAATGAAGCATTCAATCACAGTAGCCCAAAAAAGAAGAGGCATGTTTGGTTTGCTTATAGAACTATTATTGCATGAATTTTCCTTTTTCCATATCTAGGTGTGCATGCATGTGTAACGGGTTGAATTGCATTTCAGACGTAGGTTGGAAAATGGTGGAGAAAGTGAGGCCTGTAAGCGTTGTAACTGTAAGAAATCAAAGTGTTTGAAGCTGTAAGTTCTTACTTTCTTTTTAAGTTGCAATGGTTAAGACTTCAAATTCATATGCCCAGTTATTACTTACCTTTGGTCACTAACAATTGCATTCTTTGTTTAAGATACCCCTTTTTAACTTTTTTCATTTTGTGGGGGTGTGGTATCTAACGATATGGTTTAGAGTCTCACTGAGTTAGTAGCTTACTTTCTAGTCTGACTTCAATTTATTGTCATCTTGACTTGCACAAACTTTGTCATGTGCATTACTCTTTTATGGGTATCTTCCTATGGTTTCCTGGAAGTTGGGTGTTTGGTGTAAAGTGCACATTTCCCAATTCAATATGAGAACTATGATTGCAAACATGGTCATGTACGTTCCAAGTTTCTCAGATATACCTGGGATCTACGTCGCGTATGTGATTAAAAATGAAGTTAAAAATAGAGAAGAAAGTTGTCAGTTGATGCAAGGGCAATTGATTCTGGGCTGAAGAGTTCTATAGAACTCTTAATATCTTTGTATGGTTGAAGTCTCTCTTTCCCTTTGAGTGCAGCGTCATATTACTTCGCAATGAATTACGTAGGGAAAAGCCACACAACAAACCATGTTTGTTATTAACTTATTGAACTTTGCAATGTAGTTACTGTGAATGCTTTGCTGCTGGTGTCTACTGTGTGGAGCCATGTTCATGTCAAGAATGCTTCAACAAGCCTATTCATGAAGATACTGTCCTTACAACTCGCAAGCAGATTGAATCCCGCAATCCGCTTGCATTTGCTCCAAAAGTGATCAAAAGCTCAGATTCCATAATTGAAATTGGGGTAAGAAAATTGTAGCCAGGCTATCGTTCTACTTACCTGGTGATTTTTGAAGTACTAGTATGTATCATTCAAATGTCTTGATTTTGCAGGAAGAATCCAGCAAGACTCCCGCTTCAGCGAGACATAAAAGAGGATGTAACTGCAAGAAATCTGGCTGCCTAAAGAAATACTGTGAATGCTATCAGGTCTTTTCCACTTGGTGTATTCAGTGTACTTCCAATTTAATTTAATTTAATTTTAAGCTAATTCTTACATATTGTTCTTTCACAGGGTGGCGTTGGATGCTCCATTAACTGCAGATGTGAAGGATGTAAGAATGCATTTGGTAGAAAGGATGGTAAGTGTGCCTTCAAGCTGAAAATCTTAAATTTATTTCTTTTCACGTCTTGAATTAGCAAGTGCGATCCCCTCCCATCTCCCTTCCCTCTATTTCTCAGGTTGCCTTTCTTTCCACTACTTTTGGGTTTATAGTCTCATATGCCTTCTTAATAATTTGTCAAAATTCACTCGTGCATTGTGATAGTGTTTATCTGAAATGGTTCCTTGCCTTTCTGATATAGGCTCTACTTCAACAGGAACAGAAGTTGAATTAGAAGAAGAACAAGAAGACGTTGATGAATGTGAAAGGAGTGTGGTTGATAGAAGCTTACAGATAACAACAATCCAGAATACAACTTTTGCTCTTCCTACTACACCTTTACGGTTTGTCAGGTATAATTTGTTATGCAGTTATCTGAGATTATGTTGGCATCTGCTTTTATTTTCTTTTAATGATATTTTGTATGTCAGACAATCGACTCAGCAATCGTTCTCCTCGAAGAGCAATAGACCACCGCGTTCTTCTTTTCTTGCTATTGGTTCCTCCTCCGGATTGTATGGTAGCCAAAGGTTTGGAAAACTGAATCCACGTCAAGCCAAGTTTGAGAAGCATATGCAAACTGCCCGGGAAGATGAAATGCCGGAGATTCTCCAAAAGAATGGCTCTCCTATTAGCGGTGTCAAGTCGACTTCTCCTAACAGTAAGAGAGTTTCTCCTCCTCACTGTAACATTGGATCGCCCCCTGCTCAAAGAAGCAGCCGTAAGTTGATTCTGCAATCTATTCCTTCTTTTCCTTCGCTCAACCCCTAAGCACCGAGAAGACCTATTCTCCAGTGAACTTGAATGGAGATTTCTTTTAAATCTTCCTTGTAGTTATCAGTATTTTTCATATTCATTTTGTTCTTGTTAAATGTTAGCTATGTTGTTAGTTGTCTGCCATTTAGTAGGTCGGCTGCTGTGCTGTGCTGTGCTGTGCTTGTGTAATAATATTGCTGTTAGTATTGATCATTTTATTGTACAAGGACCGACCATATTGTACAACCTTGCTAGATAGATTGTTGTATAATAATGTATATGTAACCTTGTGGAAGATATTTTAGATTGTTTTGGTGTTATATCTGGGATTGATTCCCAAAAAAAGACTCGATCATAAGGGATTGTCAAGGGTTCCGGATCATGGAGGCCATGACTTGCTTTGATAGGTATATAATACTATTTCTATTTGAATAAATGAGGCCAATTTCGATTTTTTTTAAAAATATGTTGTAAAATTTTAAATTAATTCACTTAATTTGTTTGTTAATACAAATTTTTATATAAAATAGTTTACAAAATGATGGGTCAAAGTGTAATTAATAGATGATTTACTTATACTTGTGGGCCTTGTGGTTGTGACGAATTGCAATTATATATATTATTATATATAATAATAATAATAATTCTTTAGTCACTAAAATATTATTGTATGTGCAACATAATTCATGTGGTATTTAAAATTTCAAAATATCACGAATTGAATTTAAAACTTAAAAGATAGAAAATGAAACTTTTTTGTGAAATTTTAATGTGGGGATAATAAATCAGCTATACCAATAGACACTTTTCAACATTTGTGCACTCAAAAATCCTAACCATGCTATTTGGTTTAAACTAGTAATCTCATCTGAATGAGTGGCCTTAATATTTAATTTTAGCATAGAAAATTAAATATACTAAATAAATTCGATTACATAACAGTAACGCCTGAGAAAAAATAATCAATCGCAATCAAATCATCCATGCTAACCAACACTGTAATCAAGTGTTGTAATACAAACTCGATTGGAATGTCCTTAGGCAAATTGCAGCGGCAGAGTGGACAAGTGTTGTCTCCGTCGGCCGAAACATATTAATATACCTCACCAGAGCAAATTGAACAAATACGATCATGTGTTTCATAATTTGGAGGAGGAGGAGGAGGAGGAGGAGGAGAAGTAGGGCTACGAAGTTCGTGCATCGCTCGAATAAAGAATGGCTTTATATGTGGTCCTGAATTTGATGGATCTATATCCAGAAAATACAATATGAAAGTAAATAAAAAATAAATTCTCGCCGGCGTCCGCTTGCTATTTCGTGCCACCGTCAGCACCGGACTCAATCGTTCAAACACGGTCTTCATTGGAAAATCCTTGGGCAAATTGTAGCGGCAAAGTGGACACCTATTGCTCCTAAGAAGCCATAAAATTATGCAGATCCCGTGAAAATCATGGTTACAAGGGAGTCTATTAATGGTGTCCCCATTTGAGGCCCTAATCGGGAGTGGAATACTGACGGCGTCCCCATCATCTGAATTTGAATCCACTAGATCATTGCAGCAAATCGAACAAGTCGACCCGATTTTGATAAAATTTGTTGGTTGTTGGTGAGGGCTTGACATTATCTCTCCCCTAAAACTTTGACCGACAGAAAAATCTGAAAACCTTCCCCTTTTCTCGTCTCGTCTCGTCTCGTCTCGTCTGTGTAAGCTAAGCTATTTGGACCATGACTTTCCGGCTTTATATATATATATAGAGAGAGAGAATATCCCATCATCCCATCCCATCAACGTGCCTACAAGTTATAGACTCCTCCTGAATGGATAAGGAAAAAGCGATGGATATACGATCCGAGTACATATCAATAAGACAATAAACTCCTAAATGGATAAGGAAAAAGCAATCCATATTCAATCCGAGTTAAGTTAGACCTAAAAACTAAAATTCCCATATAATTAGTTGTTTATGTTATGAATTGATTTAATCCGAGCACTCTGCCAGGCAGGGAAAGTTAGAATTTGCACAAAAAATATTTTGTGGTTACATCAATACTGAGATTTCAAACATATTAATTGATGGATAAATTATAGCCAGATTAGTTTGATTTTGTGTCTTCAATATTGTTGTAATTGTATACTCTTTTATGAAACATGGGGTGCATTGGTGGTTGTAAACAATAATTCACATGTATGTATGCGAAATCCTATTCGTCTTACAACATTTTTTGTCTCTATTAGTTCCCTTACTGTGTAATTATCCTCACCTCAACAGCTGACAAGGCGGTTTATAGTTTATACAAACATTTGCTCCATTAAGAACTATAAGAAATCTACATTAAACAACTCAACAAGCATAAGCATCCCTGTACTGATAATTTCTCTAAACCATAACATGCATGAACATAACTAACATGCATTTCAAACAATTCATAATATGCATGCCTACCACTGACTCACTGGCTACTCTTGGGGAATGGAATGGCACCAAAAATTTACATGCACTCGAACATTAAACATATATTTGGTTTCCTCCAAAGAATTGATAGTTGAATACTAAAAATATTTGTACAAGATTTAGAGTTTGAATTTATAAATATTATTTAAAATTTATAAGGTCATGCTGTAAAGCTAATTGGAAAGGGAACTACGTACCGTTGAGGGCGAGAAAGTTGAGATATGTTTCTGCATCCTAAATTTTTCTCAAATATTTTGAATTATAGGACGGTCCGGACGGATACTTCAAAATCCCAAGAGGAACTAAATGTAGTTGCAGGCAGGACTGCCTAGCCTGTTATGGCTTTGTTTTGGGCTTACTAAAATAAACAAGGATTGCAAGGATACATGTATGTAAAAATTAAGTTTACATCTCATTAGTCATTAAGGCAAGGATCCATAATATCAAAATTAATGTACTACATTTGCAAGTATAGGTAATTTAATGTGGTCCTATATTTAATTATGGACATTCATTACATATAAATATAGGGTTAAATACATTATTCTCACCCTACTCGACCTCGATTTACAAATCTATCACTGAACTGATTGATTTTTTTTACAGTCAACTCATTAAACTATAATTTTTTTACAAAAATTCAAAAAACCGTCAAGTCTGTTAAAATTTTAACGACAAATCTATGTGTCATGTGCTGACAAGGAGAGAGAAGCTGAGTTGAATAAATAATTAAATAATTAAATTAATTAATAATAAAATAAATTAATGAATAATTTTTATAAATGTATTTATATAAAATTAATAAATTCGTATTTTTTTTTAAATATTTTAATTTCATTTTTATAAATGTATTTATATATATATATATATATATATATATATATATATATATATATATATCATCTTCCTTTCGTCTTCCTCAAAGTCCTCCATCAGCCGCCCATAACCACTGTTCCACCAGTGCTACCACCACACCTATACCCTTTCCTACCTCCGGCACAATCTCCTCCTCCGCTGTTCAATCTCCACCACCAGTCTCTAGATCTAGATGAGTTTTCTCAGTTCGGCGCCATCATCGTCGATTCGAAGGTCTGTTAGTCTGCTTAAATCGGATTTGGTCAGATCCGATCGATTAACGCCTAATCTGAAACAATCCATTTCTGGAGTTCCAGTAAAACATCGATTGAGGGTTTACTGAATAGTTACATTTTGCCTTCCAAAGCTTCACTTAGAACATCGACTGTATTTTATTTCAACTTTTTGGTTGCAGCAAAATATTGAAGTTCAAGATGAAGATTTTGTTTCATATGTAAACAAATGGTGCGAGGTAGGAGCATCCCTTGTACGAGGTTGGTGCAGAACTACTCCCTATACCATCAGAGGGATTTATAGGACTCTTGGCAGTAGATCAATCTCCTAAGTGTTATTTAGCCATACTTCGTGATCATGGAAGATGTTGAAATATTAACTCATATTAATGTGCTAGATCTGATAGATAAATGGTTTTAGATGTATAAATGATTTTTAATGTGCAGATGATGAATGAAGGATTTGTTTTAATTTATTTTTTAACTTTTTTTTTAATTTGTAACGTACTAAAAAAATTAAAGCTTATTTTTTAATATTTTTTTCTTTTATATTTAAGTTTAGATTTAATGATTTCATAATATAAATAATAATTGTATTAATTTTTAAAAATAAAAATAATAATTAATTTTCAAAATTTTAGTTATATTTGTGAAGTTTGAATTTATTTTTATGTATTTTAATTTTTAATTTGTGTTTATTACAAAAATACTTACGAATAATTCCCATATAGGGTCCCTTGACAAAATGAGAACCTCTATTTATACTAGTGAGTATGGAAACTTTTAGACTTGTCATTAAACACTCCAATTGTCTAAATTCTTCTTAAATACCTATATATTTCTTTAAAACATTCTAAAGACTAGCAATTTGACTAACTTTCTATAAGAACATTTAAGGAACTTAGATGTTACTTACAATTCAAGAACATTTTAAATATTTGAACTCAAGGAGACTTAACCAGAACATCGAATCCCAGCTTGTTGATTGTTTATGTATTGGTGGAGCATTAATTCCTATTGTGCATTTTTTCATCACTCAACCAAAAAAAAAGAGACAAAAAATTATATACATGTCTGTCCACAATTATGATGACAAAATTAGACAAATAATAATAATAATAATAATAATATGTGGATCTATTTTTTTAATTTTTTTCATATTTCATATGTGCTTCTCATTTTCTCCCCTTATTTGCTTACACAAACCCCAGCAAAAAAAATGTGACACTAGTCCATTGAACTTTTTTCAAAAGAATCTCTAAGGGATCTCATAGCTACACAATATAACAAAAACATAATCTGGATATTATCTTTTTAAAAGGGCCCATTACCACCCCTACTTTTAATTAGTAGTCAGGGTTGGTCTAAGAGTCTCATGCTGAATATTAAATTGGGATTTTTTTAACCATTTAATATTAAATTAAATTAATATTTATGATTTTTTTAAGTAGAATTTTATTTTTTTTGCTCTTTTAGATGTAAAATTATTGATCAAACTTTTATAATCAATTTTCTATAGTTTATTCTTTTCAATTGATAAAATCGCTAATCTACTTAATCTTTCTTGGGACATAGTTGATCTTTAGTAAAATTGTATCAATTTTAATTTTGAAAAAGTTTTTTCTGCAAAGGCAGCTGTTACAGGAATTGTTAATAAAATTCTATATGCGATGCGTGCATTTGGAAAAGATTCTAATTTTGAGTTTTCTTCTTTTCTTTTGTTTGTATAACTTCTCTTAAAAAATTTAATTCCGAAAATAAATCTAAATCATCAATATCAATGAAATTTTTATATGTGAGCATTTTCAAGATAAAGACATTTATCATGCAAGCTATCATCAATTCATCATCATTAAATGTTTTACTTTTTCGAAACTAAATAGAAAATCAAATATCTTGTATGATTGTACTTGTAGCTAATGCTTTATTGGAGAAAAAAAAATAGAATTTTTTCAACGGACTCTAATATATACAGATTATTAAAATTTGAGAGTTTTCTCAATTTTAAGGACCTCAAACTATTGCTTAAATAATTTAACATATGAGTCGTCCGTCTAATTAGTTTTCTTGATCTTTTTATTTGGTAGTTGGCAGGTGTTAGATTTGATTTTATGGGAGGTTGATATTCAGAATTGGCTACCTCTCTCGTCCACTTTTTTCATACCCTCAATAATTTTAGTGAGAGAGAGAGAGAGAGAGTATATCCAGTGTCGGTCAAGTCCAGCTAGAGTTTATTTAAAGTGTGGCAACGCTGGTGAAGAGTTACATCAACATTAACATTACTTGAAGATCGAGTAACAATTAAAATGACAATACATATACGTAATACATTTGTTACATTCTTTGTTTGTTTTTTTTGGTAATCAATGCACAACTATTAATTTGATGATTATAAAATTGGCAAAAGTAGATACGATGATAAGGATGTATTAAATGTAAAATAAATAAATAGTTCGAATTTATTTGATTAAAAATTTAATTTGAACTCGATTCGAAATATAAATAATTTAAATATAAATAAATTTTAAAGTTCAATAAATTACTCGAACCTCCTCAAATTGTAATTTTTTATTGATATTCGAATTATATTTGTTTAAAAAGTTCAAACTGCTCGGTTACGATTCGAGATCGTGTTCGACTCAATAGCTAAACAAGCTTCATTCAAAATCTTATTTTATACTCGATAAATTTGTGAACTAAATCTGAGCAACTCAATATTGAGTTTGACTCGGTTTATTTACACTCTTTGCTAAACAGGTGAATCATATAAAATTACGAATACCGTGTGCCAATTTTTTTGTTATCTTTATAATGAAGTGTTTTTTAAATTTGTTGGAATAAAACTATGTTACATTAAAACTAATTTCCTCCATCTCTCTCTCCCGCATGTTATCCCTAATTTTCTTTAAATATTTTTTCACCAATGTTTTAAAACTCTTATTTAAATTTTTCTTCTTCTTAATTGCGTGAGGCAACTACTGGTATGAATAAATATATCTGGTGAAACCATGCTAAAAATAAACGAAAGGGTCTACTTTAAATGTCATTTATTAGTCCTTTTGGACGAAGGTAGTATTATATAGGTAATGCAACATAAACTTTCTCAATGATCATAGTTGGTTTGTGTTGAAGAGTAATTTGGACCCAAAATCAAACTCTTTAAATGATAAATTCCAAAAGCTTCATACTGTCACCTCCCATGTGCTGGAGACAAATTCAATGGTGTTGATCTCGAGTATCATGACCTAATATAACAACAATGGTACAAAGACTAAATATATTGCGATTCTTTAATACAATATTCTACCTGATATTATAATTTGTAGCATTTGGAATTAAAAATTGATAGACAAAATTAACCTCAATCTTTTTCTAAAATGACCATCATATCTTGCAATTTATGTTATTATTACTCTCCACTTAAAACTCAATGGTACAAAGACTAAATATATATTTTTTTGGGGAGGAAGGGGTTGGGTGGGTAGGATAGGGTGATATGTATATATAATCATTGAATATTATTTTTGGGAGGAAAGTGGGGGGTGGGGTGCATATATAATCACTAAATTTTATTAATCCAATACTTTAATTAATCCTAAAAAAAGCAAACATAACATGAGATTATTTTAAGTTATCCCATTAATAATCTCATAAAAAACAAACATGTAACTAGAACTATTTAATTCTAAAAAATGATTCTTACTATTTGTTTCTTAGACAAAATATAATCTATTTTATAATAGTAATAAATAAAAAAAGCGCAATGAAAATATAAGATATGTTAAAAGTATATTGATAAACTGTAGTAATTTTAAAAGATATATCTAATCTATCTATATAAGTCTGTAAGACCCCAATTTTTTTTTTTAATAAATTATAATTTACTCTATTTATTATTTTGAAATAGTATGTGGTTAATTTGATTAATGTGGTTAGTTATGGGTAAAATACGCAAATATTTTAAATAAGCAAGTGGTTATAAAATATTCATTGTTGTCGGGGAATATTCGTTTGGTCGTGGAATATTTTTTTTTGTGGGGAATATTAAATATTTAACAGTAGCGAAATTTTAAGGCCCCATAACTTGGAAAGTGATTGGATGAAGAAAGCGACAAGTATAATTTGTTTATAAATAACTGGTAGTAGTTATTGCAAGTAATATCTTGTTGGAATACTCGCATTGGTTAAAATACAAGATTATCACGTGATATTGCACCAATTATTGATTCTTACGTAAAGAAGACACTACTTTCGATAATTATTCTGATGTAATTCTTATTCAATATTTTATTCTATTGATTCAATAATTGCTACGTTGATATTTTATATTATTGTTGTTTCAATAATTGTCACTACACACGATTTTCCATTATCGGATCGATAATTTATATTATTGGAATAATATTATTAGATAACATTATTGACAATGTCTAGAAAGTTTACATCTAATGAGAGGTTTGGTCACCTAATTGCTATGAAGAAGGAGAAATTCTTATTGGAAAGCCCCCACTTTCTCTGGAAAGCGGCTGTTATTCGTAACACCCCTTCCCGAAAAGGAAAGGGAGGTCACGCATAAAAGCACAACAAACCTCAAAATAAATAAAGCGAGCACTAATAACTTCAAAATATTAATAACGATATCCATCAATGAAGTACTAAATATAATTCTCAACTAGAATCAAAATAATCGAAAAAAAAATAAAATCAAAATCACTAGATGGTCAAAGACAACTCTCTCATCACACTAACCGAATCACCCTGAAACTTGGGAAGAAAAAAACAAAGATGAGCCAATTGCCCAAAGACGGATACGGATATACAAAAGATATACAATCGATATACGAAAATAATCGAGACAAAATCTTGAACAAAGCCTCAAGTGTAAAATCTGAACGAAAATATAATATCTAAAGATCTCGAATGGAATATATCTCGAATCAACGTAATGAATATATCTCGAATCAACGTAATGACGTGAAACCAATAAAAGAATAAAGAAATAACGAATCAAGTAACTAACTCAATGACTTGAATGAGCAGAGAAACCAACAAAACTAATCCAATAAAATAATAGTCAAACAAAATGGTCGGAGTTATTTTTACCGAATGAGCTCAAAAATACACATTGCCACACGCATAAGTCAAAATAATGCCACACAGTGCAAGTCAAATGATGCCACACAAAACCAAAATAATGTCACACGAAGTGCAAATCACACATTGGACCGCGAATCCAAATGTATGCAAATCGGATAGGTGTGTTTGGCACAACATCATAAATCCATGAGCGAGAAAACTAGGGTTAACCCATACGCTCCCACAACAAAACACCAAATGGACCACTTCCTCCCGGAGCCCAAAATGGAGACGCTTGGTGGACTAATCACACCACCACGGAAAAGTGTCACGCCTCTCGTGTTAAGACGACGTGTTGTGGTACCCTTACGAAGTGGTTATAACTCGTATACTCTACGGTATATTCTAACAAAAATATCATGTCACAACACATGCGACATAATACCAACAAAAGGGTTCTATATGTACATGTTGAACCAAGAATCAAATTATAGTCACAAGGTTTCAAAAGGAAGGTAGAATATATACCACTTTCTACAATTATCAAAATAAATAATACTAAACATGATAACCTAATTCAAAAGAGTACAAATACGAGTCATACATGTATCAACTCTAAAATGAAACTAATATATTTATTTCACAAGAAACAATTACATTGAAATCATAATAGAATTGAAATAAGGAAACAAACGAACAAATCAAATTTAACAAAGGTATCATTTGAAAAAATATGAATCCGTACACGATACTTCCAAACCATTTATAAGACACTCCACAAAATCTTACCCTCAAATGCCAACGATATCAAATACGAAACGTTATTCATCACCTAAACATATTCACCTCAAATTAAAAATAATCCAAACTAATAATTCTAAAATAATTCATAATCTATTTAATATGCCTTTAATCATCGCTTTATATCAATTATTAATACTCCAAAATTTATATTCCAAGTATAACTCTTTAAATCCCCTTCGTTCGAACTAATTACACAAATTAACAAAAATTAATAAATATCTATAAGTTAAATTACTAATTACAAATTTACCCACTAACAACATAATACTGTTAAATTTATTATCAAATAAATTTTATAATTTTATCAACAAGATTAACGAGTTTAAATTAATATACATAACTTTCAATTTTATTCGCTAATTCCGTTTATAAATTTTATGGCCAAATAATTATTGAAAAAAATAAATAAAAATAAAATAAAATAAAATAAATAAAAATTCACGAAATCACCACGCTTTGCATATTACTTGTAAAGCCACTGAAATCAACTATATATCTTTTTATATTAACAAATCAATCATATATATATATATAAATATAATTTACATGAATCAACGCTTTGCAACTTGAGAACCAAAATCATGTTCAAATTTATTTATTTAGCATATTCAATATATATATATATATATATATATATATATATATATATATATATATATATATATATATACAAGTCAAATCAAATCGTGTATGTATGCTTTTTTTCAATTCTAAATCATGAAATTAAAAGAAGTTTGAAACATAAAATCCTTGATATGGAGAAACACACCAAAAAAAAAATCAACCTGATGATCATTTTTTGATTATTTCTTACACAACTTCCCTCACAATATAATTAGAGGCGGCTTTCTCATTTTCTCTTTCTAAGGTTGTATAAGGAAAAAAATAAGATTAGGTTTAGTTATTTATTTATTAATAAATCTTATTAATTCTCCTAATTATAATTGGATTTATTACTACCCACATTTAATTAAATTAAACTCAATTAATTTTAAAGGCCCAAATTGTACTAAATTAATTTACCCATCTCTTATTGATATTTATTAGCCCACACAAATTAAATAACTAGTTTGACCCAACATAAATGACAAAGTCCAATTAATATGTTTTAAAACAAAATAATTTTTATTATGCAATATTTATTTATTAATTTTTTACCGGGTATTACATTGTCAGTATTGTGATTCTGTAATATTATTTGTGAATAATTAATTATTGATTTATATGATAAGGAAAATATTCATTTTATGTGGATATAGATGGAGAAAATTTTTAAAGTGACAATTGTCGAAAATTGATATTTTATCTTTTCTGATAAAATAATTCATTTAAATATATTATTATATTTTCATAATATAATAATGGTGATATTTTTGCAATGAATGTGTAATATATGAATAAATGAGGAGGAAAAGTATTTTTATTAAGAAAAATATTTAACACATGTTTTGTGTGTTGGTGGACCCTATTTTTGACTGAAATTTGATTATAGCCTGCAAAATCGTCCGTATGTGGATTTCGGTCAATTTCTGTTTGGAATTTGGAAAAATTTTCTTTTGCAAAGTTGTAGAGAATTAAATTTTTTATGGAATGGACATAAGATTTAATTTTTTCTGATAAAAGGGATATTTATTGTGAATTATTGAAATTTCGGAATATTGGGTCTAATTGATTTTGTTGCATTAAATGATAAAAACATGTTTTATGTGATTAGTGAGCCCCACATGTGTTGGAAAACATGCTGAATTTCAGATTTCAAAGAGTGCGTATAATATTTTTATAAATATTATTATTTTATTAAATTTTCTGCTTTGGTGTTCTAAGCATTTTCCTATAAATAGGGTGCTTAGGTTAGAATTGAAAATCATACCAGAAACTAAAGTTTTCTCTCTCTATATTATCGAGCGTATTTTTGTGAGTATTTAGATATCTTGAGTGTTGCTATACGGTGCAAGTTTTCTTCAGCGTTATATCTGATATTCTAACCAAATGTACTATTCTTTTGAGGTAAGGGATATTATTTTTCTTAAAATGATATTATTTCTTCTAATATCATTATGTCGGAATATTGATAAAATTTTTCTTGTGAAATTCTTATCTTTTTATGTCGGGGTTACTATTTACGAGTTACTATTCACGAACTACTATTCACGAGTTACTATTCACAAGTACTATTCACGAAACATGATAATTGTTCTTGTCGAATTTCTACCTTTTAGTGTCAGAGTTAATATTCACGTATACGGCACTATTCATGTATACGACACAATTCACAGAAAAATTAAATTTTCTTTTCTGTGTCCAAGGTTGTCTGTTATGGTTCCTATCTTTGATTAGATCTATGTTTTGATCTTCATTTTTGAATTCTGCTCCACAATAGTTTATTATGGAGTATTTTTAAACTTGGATTATCTAAAATACGAATCCTTAATATTTGTTCTTTTGTCTCACTGGATTCGTTTTCTTCAAAATATATTTTTCATCATCCTCAGTCCTAAATGATGATATTACTGAATATCTTTGGCCTGTAGTGCAAAGATGAACGATTTCTTGATGAATATCTTTGGCCCGTAGTGCAAAAAGATGAGCAGTGTTGAGATGAACATGATTTGATTAATTAATATCTTTGGCCCGTAGTGCAAAGATGACTATTTGATTAAAGATGTATATTGATTGATGTTACGAGGATAAAATATCGATGATGGACTTTTAAATTCATAGATGATAGTTGATTTCATTCTCTACTTAACTCTTCTAATGAATTATTATTTTTCATTGCAGTTGTTGATCTAAAACTTGTTATCTATTATATTACATCGATTTTTCCTGTTGAAGACTAAGGATAATTTGTTGTACATTATCTTAGTCATAATATTCTTTCTTGGGCTAGTTGAGCTCACCCTTTCCTTTTTGTTCCATTTTTCTTCTCAGGAAGCGAGAATATAGCGGGGAGTAGTCGGGGTGTGGAGTGATGTTCCAATGCAGTGGTTATAGTAGTCCTCACTATTCTGTAAAATAATGTATCAATAATTATAATGAGGACTCATTTGAGTGTTGATATTGTCTAGAAGATAATATTTGTATTTAAACTCACAGTATGTGTTGTCGTATTTTGCACGACAATTGTAATAATGAAGTTGTAGTTGTTTCTGTACCATGTATTTGGCGACTCAGAATAGGTTGGGTGGATTGGACCTATTTTGGGGGCGTCACAGTTGGTATCAGAGCTTAGGGATATGGTCTCTGGCGGATATCGAGGAATAGAACTAGGAGGGGAGAGACGAGTAAATCCTTCGCTAGTATGTCCTACCTAAGCTTAATTATTGGTTGGTCAGAGTATAGGGTTAATATATGATATGTTAATTTGTTTAATTAACCCTTATTTTGTGACAGTATTTAAGAATGGCAGCTGAAAATATTAACGATGGAGTTAATGAGACCGTGGAGACACCTTTAATCACTAATCAGGAGAACGTGCAACAGGACGACAATGTTCCTCTTGTAAACAACACCACTGATCAGACGATGAACGATGGGATGTTTAGAAGCTTTTTGCAGTTCATGCAAAATGAGACGAGAGAGATTCGTGTACAAAATACAGGTGGAAATGATAGCAACGCACGGTTTATCACATCCAAGCAGTTCAAAGAGTTGGGACCACCAAAATTCTGGGAAAAGCTGAATCCGATTAAGGCGAAGATGTGGGTTAAGCAAATTACCAAGATATTCGATGTCTTGGGATGCACGGAGGAACAGAAGGTTCCATTCGCCACCTTTATGTTCCGTAATGAGGCAGATTACTAGTGGGAGTTATCCAGGTTTGCACCTCATTTGGTAAAGAATGAGGAACGTAGGACGCGGATGTTTTTGAGAGGTTTAAAACCCGACATACGTCAATATCTCATTTCTCATAAATTTTCTCTATATTCAGATGTTGTGAATAGAGCTCAGTTATTGGAGCGCGATAATGAGTCAGCTCAACTAAAGAATAACGACCAACAACTCGATGATAATAATCGTCTGGGCACCTGGCCATCGTGAAACAATGATAACCATCGTGGAGAAAATTATCATGCCAGAAATGGTAACCACTTCGGTGGTAATCATGTCCAAGATAATATAAGGAATAATTCAAGTGGAAATTTCAAGAATAGAAGATTTAACGATGACGGAAAGGAGTTTCAGCAGAAGACCAAAGACACCAATGAACAAATTCTGGGGGGAGGAGAAGCAACCGCATTAGTTAGATCTGCTACAAATGCGGAGAGGAGGGACATATAAGTCCAAACCGTCACTGACCTTCCAAGGTATGTTTTAGTTGTGTCAAAAAAGCGGTCACATAGCTCGATTTTTCCCCGTAAGCGAAATCAAGTCCAAAGATTTCTATATAAGTGAAGAGAAAACTACGTACTTTGTGTGTGCACAACAACAAAGCAAGAATGTTCAATTCCTTATAAACATCATATGTAATAAAAACAACATCTTAAATATTTAATACTTGCCTTGTGTGTGCACAACAAACTCATATTAAATATTCAATACTCTATTGTTTCTATCATGCTTTAGAAAGCTGACGTTCGATATTCCAAATATCTTTGAGCGTTACAACTTAATATAAAATATTTGAGGGGTTGTTATTAATTTGTCTCATCTTGTTTATACCATTTTACACATATATATATAAATAAAATACGCGTTATATTAATGAACATGCGAAGCATGTTTGCATAATATATAATATATATAGTATAAGCATGCACATATAGAATACTATATTCTACCCGGATTGATTATGGACTTTTATTCTAGTTTGGTTCACTAGAGCCACCAAGTGAATCAAAAGGTAAAACCCTAGGGGTGCAAGAATTAAATTTAAATATAATTATTACATTTAAACCCGGGCTCCATTACAAACGGGTCTTCAAGCGCTCCTTGCTCCTTGATCTCCAATTCTTCAAAATTAATTCTAACTATTCCTATTACAAAACTATTTAAAATAAATAGAAATCTTGATCAGCAGTAAAACCTATACATCCATGCATCCAACTAAAATAAAATTCAATTACATTGGTCAATAGTCCATAATCAATCTCATTTATTATCATACACATCACCATATGCATCAATAAATAATATTCATCTCATTAATAATAAACATTCAATATATATATATTGATATCATTTAATGGGCAAAATTTAGTTAGTATAAAATTTAATTTTGAATCAAAATAAACTCCTTTATTTTAATCCAAATTTAAATCAAAATAAAATAATTTTATTTTAATCAAAATTTTTAATTAAAATAAACTCCTTTATTTTAATTAATTATGGAATCCAATTCCATGTAAAAAAAATTTTATTAAAGGAAACATGAATTCACTTTCCTATTCACAAATAAACTCTTTTATTTTGAATAATATGAAATCTTATTTCATATCTAAATAAATTCCTTTATTTAAGGAAAGACAGATTCTTTTTCCTATTCACAAATAAACTCTTTTATTTTGAATAATATGAAATCTTATTTCATATCTAAATAAACTCCTTTATTTAAGGAAACATGAAATTCAATTTCAACTCTAATTAGTTATCATGGAATCCAATTCCAACTCTAATTAGTTAGCATGAAATCTAATTTTAAAATTAAAATAAACCTTTTCTTTAATATTAAAATAAACTTTTTATTTTAAAATTAAAATAAATTTTTATTATTTTAATTATAAAATTATTATTATTATATATATATATATAATTTCTTTTTAAGTTATAATTCATGTTATCATGCATGGTTCATGTTAATCACGTGAACTTGGTCCAGGAACATGATTCCAAGTTATTATGCATTCATGCTTTAAGAGCTAATTACGTACGGTATAATATCCTATATAATCCTGTTACCAGATTTAGTCCAGCACATGAATCCGTGCACAATACAAAAACAGGAACAAGCTTGGTTAAAATACATAATATATTAACGTGAATCAACCATGCACTCCGCGAAGAAAAAAAAATATAGGATTACCGAAATTCAAACCGCGAATAATATCGGCTTTTCCTGTTGTTTTTTTTTATTTAAATTTTATACAATAAATTATGTTCAATTAAATTATTTTAAACACATATCAATACACATATCAAATTAAAATAATTAATAATTTACATAAAGGTTTGACTTTGATACCACTGTTAGATTTGTAATATTCATGAACGCAATTAAATTACACAAAGTAAGCGAAAACGTGTAAAATTAGAGTTTTAAAAATTTTACAAACCATAAACCCGGATCACCCTTTATACACAATTATTAATTAAACGAAAAAGAAAGAACAAGAATCATACCCTTGAAGATCTGAGCTTCTTCAGGTACAAGTTCACCTCCAATCCTTTTTCGCGTTCAACTTGAATCCATCGGGTTTGGTTCCTTCCTTTGATCAACGTTAGCCACCCAAGTGTTTGGCCTCTAGAGGTGATCCACCAAGGAAGAAGAAGAATTCAAGAAGATGAGTGTTTGGCTAAACCCTAGTTTTCTATCTCTATAGAAAAGGCATACTGTCCCAACTATTGAAATTATGTATTCACGTGTTGTGAAAGTACCAACCCCTTCACCCATAATAACTCCTCTTATTTATAGATGTGGGCAACCCTCCTTAACAATTAAGGAATTGAGTTTTATTTAATTAATTAAATTCTTTTAATTAATTAAGCTCCCTAATCTTATTAGGAATAAATGAGAGTACTTATATTAAATTAATTCCTAAACTCTTTTAGAAATTAAAATAATAATAATTGTAATAATATTAATAAGACTCCTCTTATTAATTTATATTTAATATTTCTAAAATATTAAATAATAAATATTAAGCTATTTAATTTATTCTATCATCATAGATTAAATTAAATATACTTAACATATTATTACGATTATGACATTAACTTCTTAAATAATTATTCTTCCTTTTATGGTGTGACCCTTTAGGTTCTCCATATTAAACCGGTTGTGAATAAATCAATTTGAACAATTCTAATCTTATTTAAATAAATAAATTAAACTATTAATTTATTTAAATAAATAATATTTATTCTACAATAGGGATAAGCCTCTCTAGCGATCAACGACTTTCCAGATAATATAGATTTCAACATTAATCATAAAAGAACCTTTGAGTAAATAGTTACCGTACAATTCAATCATTCCACCATACAATGTTCTAATTAAATATAAGTCATGGAATTTCTGTCAAGTCTTATTTTATTTAATTATATGTATTTCGACTCTTAAATGCACAACCCCAAATAATGCAAATTAGAAACTCCTTTCTAATTTCATTTTTGCCTTTGCCAAGGACTCTTTGGGTTGTCATTTATCGAATCACATATGACATTTCTCTTCTTTTACTAGAAGTGGTAGATTCTTTATTGATCATACATTATCTCCATGTACAACTTATTATACCCAAGCATACCATTTGATATACCCTAAGGGTCTTAAGGAATAAGTCAAATTATAACTCATCATACGCATGAAGATCTTATGATGATCTCAAGTCAATGATCACTCATCTTTACTATCCTTTATAGAATTCTATTGTGCAGAAAGTAAAACTCCATTAGGTATTCCTTAGCTAGCCTAATGCGTTCGTTGAACTTATTCTCTAATAAGCACCTACATACTTGCTTTAGTGTCTCCACATAAATGATCGTGAGATCAATCATCCTCATCCAATGAAAGCAAACAACATATGTACCAATCTATCCAGGATTCACTAATCCCCAATTTAGTAATCTAACGATTGGGAACAATTTTAGTTTTAAGCTTTCTAAGAATTTAGATCTCATTAGAATGATCATCATCATTATTCTAAAAGCATTGCTTAAAACTATGGGTTTATTACATATTATAAAACAGCATCATGTAGATAATTAAAAGCCTTTAATAAATTAATACTTTTTATTAATAAATGAATAAGATTGTTACAAAGTATATGCTTTATCATCAAACATAATTGGCTTGTATGCATACTACTTTCAATTAGATACCGGTTCTACCCATTCTTTTATCTCTCTTTCTTGCGCTCAACGTTTAAACTTGACTCCGGAGAAATTAGACTTTGACCTATCTGTAGAGACTCCGTTAGGAGAAACTTTCATTACATCTACAATTTATAAATCTTGTTTGATCCAAGTTGGCACCATCACATTACCTGTTGATCTTATCTCTTTAAAGATACTTGCTTTTGATGTGATTTTAGAGATTGATTGGTTAACTAGTCATCATGCCAAAATTGATTGCTTTCGTAAGGTTGTTAGTTTTCATATTCCTAAGCAACCTATTATTCGAATTCAAGAAACCAAACCATTGAAGTCAAACTCTTTCATATCAAGCCATAAAACCATTCGTTTATTGAAAAATAGATGTCAAGCTTTCTTAGCCCATGTCATGGACTTGAACAAAAATACGTCAGATTTGAATTATATTTCTATTGTTAGTAAATTTCCTGACGTATTTCTTAAAGAATTTCCTGGCCTACTCCCAGAGCGTGATATTGAATTTTGTATCGAATTTGAACCTAGTACAAAATCCATTTCTAAAACCTAATATAGAATGGCTCCTATTGAACTTCAGGAGTTAAAAATTCAACTATAGAATTTGGTACCCGAGCCTCTATCTGGTAACTTCCTTTGTGAAATGCACCGAAGCCAGACTCTCCGTAGGGGATGCCATATTCGTACGGTAGTAAACTGATAGGTGCCATTGTGACGTGCTATCCAAGATTGGGATATGAATCACAGTTGAGGGCAACCTAAGTCAGTAATCGAAATACGTAGCTTTCTAGGCTTAGCTGGTTACCATTGGAGATTCGTGGAAGGATTTCTCGAATCGCTACTGTAAGACCCCGATTTTTTTTATAAATAAAATTAAATTTTCTCTATTTATTATCTTGAAATAATAAGGAGTTAATTTGATATAATGTTTTAGTTATGAGTGAAATGTGTAAAATTTTCAAATAAGCAAGTGGTTATAAAATATTCATTGTTGTTGGGGAATATTCGTTTGGTCGTGGAATATTCTTTTTATCGGAAATATCCGTACGACGGCATAGTCATTTGTGGGTCTCATAACAGAATAACTGTCGGATGAAGAAAACGACAAGTTTGAGTTTTTATAAATAACGGTAGTTAGTTATTTACAATTAAAGCTGTTGGAATACCCGGTGGTTAAAATACGATGTCTGGCGTGGTTGCACAAAGAATATTACGGTATTGCATGATATTTTGAATTATTGATTCTTACGTAAGAAGGCGCTTTACTCAATAATTATTACGATGAATTCTTTGTTCAATATTTTATTATATTGATTCAATAATTCTCTGCGTTGATATTTTATATTATTGTTGTTTCAATAATTGTCACTGCACAGTATTTCTCATTATCAGATCAATAATTCATATTATTTGAATAATATTATTAGATAATATTATTGGCAATGTCTATAAAGTTCTATCAAGGAGAGGTTTGGTAACCTAATTCCGCGCCAGTAAGGAGAAATCCATATTGGAAAGCCCCCTCTTTCTTGGGAACGGCCTAGTTGTCCTAATTTTGATTCTGTAATATTATTTGTGAATAATTAATTAATGATTTATATGATAAGGAAATATTTATTTTATGTGAATATAAATGATGGATTTATTTATGTGGTTTTAAATGACGGAATGTGTAAGACCCCAAATAATTAATAAATGAAATTTAATTTCCTCTAATTATTTTGAAATAGTAAGGGTTGATGTGATTAATGTGGATAGTTATGGGTAAAATACGCAAATATTTCAAAATAAGCAAGTGATTATAAAATATTCATTGTTGTGGGGAATATTCGTTTGGTCGTGGAATATTAAATCTTTGTTGGAAAATATTAAATGCGATTGTAGCTGACCATGTGTGTGGCCCCCATGGAAAGCGATTGGAGGAAGAAAACGACAAATATAAGTTGTTTGAAAATATGGCGTAATTGTTACCGATTTTACTTTGTTGGAATACCCGGTGGTTAAAACACGATGTCTGGCGTTGTTAAGAAGATTTGCAGTATTGCACCAATTATTGACTCTTACGTAAGAAGGCACTACTCAATAATGGTTCTGATAATTATTATTCAATTATTTTATTGGTTCAATAATTGTTGTGTTGATATTTTATATTGCTCTTGTTTTGATAATTGTCATTACGGTATTTTTCATTATCGAAGCAATAATTCATATTATCGAATAATATTATTAGATAACATTATTGGCAATGTCTAGAAAGTTACATCTAAGGAGAGGTTTGGTCACCTAATTGCGGCGCCGAAGAAGGAGAAATTCTTATTGGAAAGCCTCCCTCTCACGAGAAGCGCACGGTTGTCGATATTGTGATTACGTAATATTATTTATGAATAATTAATTATTGATTCATATAATGAGGAAAATATTGATTTTATGTGGATATAGATGGAGAAAATTTTTAATGTGACAATTATTGAAAATTGAAATTTTATCTTTTTCTCGATAAAATAATTCATTTAAATATATATATATTATTATATTTTAATAATATAATAATGGTGATATTTTTACAACGAATGTGGGATATATGAGTATCTGAGGAGGAAGAGTATTTTTTGTTGCAATAAATGTTTAAAACATGTTAAACATGTCGGTGGACCCCATTTATTGGTTGAAATTTGATTATAGCTTTGTAAAATTGTCGGTTTGTGGATTTGGTCAATTTACATTTGGAATTTGAAAAAATTTCTTACAGTAAAGTTGTAGAGAATTGAATTTCCTATAAAAATACGCGAGATTCAAATTTTTCGACAAAAGAGCTATTTATTGTGAATTATTGAAGTTAGGAGTTCAAATAATTGATTTTGGAAGTTTTAATTGTTTAAAATAACAAAAACGTTTTTTTATATGTTGTGAGCCTCATTAATCACATGCTAGGTGGCTGATTTCAGATTCCCAAAGGATGGCATAGAAATTTTTTATAAATATATTATTATATTAAATTTTACGCTTTGGTGTTCTAAGCGATTTCTATAAATAGGTGCTTGGGTTAGAATTGAAAATCACACCTTTAAGCTGAAGTTTTCTCTCTATATTATCGGTATTCTTGTGAGTATTTTGAGTATACTTTGAGTATTGCTATACGGTGAAAGTTCAAGTTATAGCTTTATATCCGATTATTCAGGTTAAATCTTTGTCTTTTCCGAGGTAAGGGATATTTTTTTTTTGTAATGATATTATTTCTTCAATATCATTATCTTTGAAATATTGATCTCAAGTTTTTATCAAATTTGGAACTTTTGGTGTGAATTACTATTTACATATCTGGCCTTTATTCACGATATCTGATCTTATTCACGAATACTAAGACTATTCATCGAAAAATAAAAATTTTCCTTTTCGTCCAAAATATCTATTGTGGATACTAGTTTTGATTGTATCCATATTTTGATCATTCTTGAATTTTATACCACTATGATTATTTTTGAGGTATTTTTGGGCGTGGATAAAACAAAGTACGAATCCTTAATCCTTAATCCTTGTCATTTTGTTTCCTTTGGATTCGTTTCTTTAAAAAAAAAATATTTTCATCATCCTCGGTCTTAAATGATGATATTATTGAATATCTTTGGCTTTGTAGTGCAAAGATGATTGATTTCGATGAATATCTTTGGCACTGTAGTGCAAAGATGAATGATTTTCGATTAATATCTTTGGCCGTAGTAGTGAAGATGAGCAGTGTTTAGATGAACATGACCATTTGGTGAATGTTCTTGGCACGTAGTCTGAGGATGAATATATGATTCTAGATATATATTGATTGATGTTCTGAGGATAAAAATATTGATGATGGATCGTTAAATTCATAGATATTAGTAGATTTCATCCTCTACGTAACTCTTTTTTATGAATTAATATTTTTCATTGCGAGTATTGATTTAAAACTTGTTGTCTATTGTATTCTATTAAATTTTTCCTGTTGAAGACTAACGATAATTTGTTGTATATTATCTTAGTCATAATATTCTTCTTTTCGGGCTAGTTGAGCTCACCGTTTTCCTTTTTGTTCCATTTTTTTCTTCTCGGGAGGCGAGAATGTAGCGAGTGCAGTGGGTATGGAATGATGGTTTTAGAGAGTTGTTTAGTAGTCCTCACCATTTTTATAAAATAATGTATCAATAATTATGATGATGATTTATTTGTATGTGGATATTGTTTAGATAGCAATATCTCGTATTTAAACTCACATGATTTCTTGTTGTAATAATAAAGTTGTAGTTGTTTCTGTACCGTGTATTGATAACTCAGAATGGGTGATGTATACCTATTTTGGGGGTGTCACAGAATGAATGTTGAAGTGTTTTATTAGTATTTTGTCGGAATAGAGGTATTAAAGATCAAATCGGTGTTTTTAAAGCTCTATTGCGTGAGTTATAATTTTTTAATCCGACCGTTGGATTGTTGTGATTTTTGGATATGTTATACATATATAAGTTGAGTATATGTCCACAAATTTTGAACCATTAAAAATAAATGTATGATTTATTATGAATTTTAAGAGGTGAGTGATTCGGAAATTAGGTTTATAAATGATTTTTGATAGAAAATTCTAGAATGAGAGGGCCCCACTTGTGGTTGGTGAAGAAATATCTTGAATTTTATTTCAAATGTGGTGGGTGGCAATAGTAGCAGGTAAAGCCATCAGGTAGCAGGTCAAGTCTGCTTCGGCGTGCTAATATTTTTCTATAAATAGAGGGCTAAGTTAGAATTAAAAATCTCACTAGAAACATAAGCTTTCTCTCTTTCTCTCTCTATATTATCGAGCGTATTTTATGAGTATTTAGATACTTTGAGAGTTGCTATTCAGTAAAAGTTTCATTCAGCATCATATCCAACATTTCATTCCGAAGTACTGTTTCTTTGAGGCAAGGGATGTTATTTTCTTCTTAAATGATATTATTTTCTTCAATATCATTATGCTGAGATATTGTTATGAATTTTATTGTTGAATTTTTACCTTTTTGTGTCGGGTTTACTATTCACATATCGGCCTTTATTCACGATATCGACCTTTATTCACAAATACGTATACTATTCATAGAAAAATGAAATTTTCTCTTTTTCGTCTCAACATGTCTATTATGGTTATTATCTTTGATTGTATCCATGTTTTGATATTTATTTTTGAATTCTACTTCAAAATTGGTTATTATGGAGTATTATTGATTTTGGATAAACTGTTATACGAATCCCTAATATTTGTCCTTCTGTCTCACTGAATTCGTTTTCTTTTAAATATTTTTCATCATCCTCAGTCTTAAATGATGATATTATTGAATATCTTTGGCCTGTAGTGCAAAGATGAATGATTAACTGATGAATATCTTTGGTCCGTAGTGCAAAGATGAACAGATGTTGAGATGAACATGACCGACTAGTGATATAAATGAATATCTTTGACCTGTAGTGTAAAGATGAATATTTGATTAAAGATGTATATTGATTGATGTTACAGGGATAAAATATTGATGATAGACTTTTAAATTTTAGAAGATAGTAGAATTCATTCTTTACGTGACTCTTCTAATGGATTGCTGTTTCTGCTGCATTTGTTGATCTAAAACTTGTTGTCTATTATATTCTATCAGATTTTTCCTTGTTGAAGACTAATAATAATTTGTTGTATATTATCTTAGTCATAATATTCTTTACTGGGCTAGTTGAGCTCACCCTTTTTCTTTTTGTTCCATTTTTCTTCAGGAGGTGAGAATATAGCAGGATCTAGTCGGGGTATAGAGTGATGGTTCTAGAAAGTTGTTTTAGCAATCCTCACTATTTTGTAAAATAGTCTATTAATAATTGTAATGAGGATTTTATCTGAGTGTGGATATTGTCTAGAAGACAATATTTGTATTTAAACTCACAGTATTTTGCACGACAATTGTATTAATGATGTTGTAGTTGTTTCTGTACCATGTATTTGGCGACTCGGAATGGGTTGGATGGAATGGACCTATTTTTGGGGCGTCACAGTTGGTATCAAAGCTTAGGGATATGATCCCTAGCTGAGATGTGAGACTAGAACTAGAAGGGGAGAGGCGGGTAAATCCTTGTTAGTGTGTCTACCTAAGCTTATTTGTTGGTCGGACATAATATAGGGATGTTATGTGATATGTTAATTTATTTAATTAACCCTTGTTTTATAAGCGTATTTAAGAAGAATGACGGTGAGAGCGTTAACAATAGAGTGTATGACCTTTGTGGAAATACCTTTAGTCACCAATCGGAGAGCGTCAACAGGATAACAATATTCCTCCTGTAAACAACACTACCGAGCAAACGATGAATGATGGAATGTTTAGGAGTTTTTTACGGTTCATGCAAAATCAGACGAGGGAGACTTGTGTACAAAATATGGGAGGAAGTGATAGCAACGCGCGATTTGTCACAGCCAAGCAGTTCATGGAGTTGGGACCACCAGAATTCTTTGGAAAATCAGATTCGATTAAGGTGGAGACGTGGGTAAAGCAAATTACCAAGATATTCGATATCTTGGGATGTACAGAGGAACAGGAGGTTCCATTCGCCACCTTATGTTTCGTGGTGAGGTGATTCTTTGGTGGGAATCGTGAAGCGTACCAACCGTACCATGACTCAACATGTCTTGGGAAATATTTGAATCGTTCAATGACAAGTACTTTCTCGAAAGTATTAAATCATATTAAGGAGGTAGAGTTTATTAAATGGAACAAAATAACATGCGGTGTCAAAGACGAGGCGAAGTTCGCAGAGAGTTATCGAGTTTGCACCTCATTTGGTAGAAAATGAGGAGCGTATGTGCGGATGTTTCGAGAGGTCTAAAACCTGAGATTCGTCAATACCTTATCTCTCATAAATTTTTTCTGTATTCAGATATTGTCAACAAGGCTCAATTATTAGAGCGAGATAATGAGTATAATCAATCGAGGGATCACAACTAGGGTCATACCGATGACAGCAGTCATCAGAGCGATGATAACCAGCGAGGAGGGAAGAATACGGACAAAAGCGGTAACCACTCGGGTGGTAATCATGGCCATGATAATAGGAGAGGTGAGTCAAGTGGAAATTTCAGAAAGAAGAGATTTAACAATGACGGGAAGATGTTGGCAGCAGCACCAGCACGAACAACAAAATCTAGGGTAGGAGAACGACCGCTAGTTAGATGCTACAGATGCGGAGAGGAGGGACATATAAGTCCAAACTGTTCACAGCCTTCCAAGGTATGTTTTAGTTGTGGAAAAGACGGTCACATAGCTCGATTTTGTCCTGTAGCGAAATCAAGTCCAGTTGGGACGGTGGCACCAGAGGCGGATACGGACAAGTCAAAGTGAACGGTTCCTGGAAGAGTGTTTGTCGTGACTGGCCAAAATGCGAGGAACCCGAATGAAGGTATCATGGGTTAGTTAATTATAAATTCTTGCGAAATCTATACCTTATTAAATACCGGTTCTACCCATTCTTTTATCTCTCCTGCTTGTGCTCAACGTTTAAACTTGACTCCGGAGAAATTAGACTTTGACTTATCTGTGGAGACTCCGTTAGGAGAAACTTTCGTTACAACCACTGTTTATAAATCTTGTTTGATCCAAGTTGGCACCATCACATTACCTGTTGATCTTATCTCTTTAAAGATACTTGCTTTTGATGTGATTTTAGGGATTGATATACGAGTAGAACCGACTTTAATCGATAAAGTTAAAACCGTTCAAGCTACACACCGGAGCTGATGGATATAAAGAAGAAGATGCAAGAAGGCGTTATTCTAAAAGTAAGATTTGATGAAGAGAGGAAAGCTCATACCTTTGATTTATTAGTCCATTTGAAATCATCGATCGAATAAGAACTATGGCGTATATACTCGTTTTATCGCCAAGTATTTTGCGTGTTCATAACGTTTTTCACGTATCGATGTTACGTAAATATGTGGACGACCCTAACCACATTATTGAGCTAGAACCAGACGAGATAACCGAAGATTTAATGCACGAGGAAGTACCAGTCAAGATCTTAGATAGAAAGAAGCATGTCCTACGCACAAAGGTTATACCACAAGTCAATATTTTGTGGAGGAACCATGCTATTGAAGAAATGACCTGGGAGTTGAAATCCAAAATGAAAGCGAGGTATCCTCACCTTTTTGAAAGACCAGGTACGTACGTCAATTTCGAGGACGAAATTTCATAAGGAGAGGAAGTTGTAAGACCCCAATTTTTTTTTTAATAAAATAGAATTTCCTCTATTTATTATTTTGAAATAATATGGGGTTGATTTGATTAATGTGGTTAGTTATGGGTAAAATGCGCAAATATTTTAAATAAGCAAGTGGTTATAAAATATTCATTGTTGTAGGGGAATATTCGTTTGGTCGTGGAATATTCTTGCTGTCGGAGAATATTCGTATGACGGCGCAGCCTTTTGTGGGCCCCATAACGGAAAGCGTATGGATGAAGAAAGCGATAAGTATAAGTTGTTTATAAATAACGGCGTAGTTGTTACCGTTAATACTGTTGGAATACTCGGTGGTTAAAAAACAGTAGCACACGATATTGCACCAATTATTGATTCTTACGTAAGAAGGCACTACTCAATAATTGTTACAGTAATTACTGTTCAATATTTTATTCTATTGATTAAATAATTGCTACATTGATATTTTATATTATTGTTGTTTCAATAATTTTCACTACACAGTATTTTTCATTATTAGATCAATAATTCATATTATTGGAATAATATTATTAGATAATATTATTGGCAATGTCTAGAAAGTTCTGTCTAATGAGAGGTTTGGTCACCTAATTGCGTGCCGGTAAAGAAAAATCCTTATTGAAAGCCCCCCTCTTTCTTTGGGAGCTACTGGTTGTCGATGATTGTGATTACTGTAATATTATTTGTGAATAATTAATTATTGATTTATATGATAAGAAAAATATTCATTTTATGTGGATATAGATGGAGAAAATTTTTAAAGTGACAATTGTCGAAAATTAATATTTTATCTTTTCTGATAAAATAATTCATTTAAATATATTATTATATTTTAATAATATAATAATGGTGATATTTTTGCAATGAATGTGTGATATATGAATAAATGAGGAGAAAGCGTATTTTTATTACAAAAAATATTTAACAAGTGTTTTGTGTGTTGGTGGACCCTATTTTTGACTGAAATTTGATTATAGCCTGCAAAATCGTCTCAGTATGTGGATTTCAGTCAATTTCTGTTTGGAATTTGGAAAAACTTTCTTCTGCAAAGTTGTAGAGAATTAAATTTTCTATGAAATGGACATAAGATTTGAATTTTTCTAATAAAAGGGCTATTTATTATGAATTATTGAAGTTTCAGAATATTGGGTCTGAATTGATTTTGTTGTATTAAATGATAAAAACATGTTTTGTGTGATTAGTGAGCCCCATATGTGTTGCAAAACATGTTGAATTTTAGATTTCAAAGAGTGCGTATAATATTTTTATAAATATTATTATTTTATTAAATTTTCTGCTTTGGTGTTCTGTGTTCTAAGCATTTTCCTATAAATAGGGTGCTTAGGTTAGAATTAAAAATCACACAAGAAACTGAAGCTTTCTCTCTCTATATTATCGAGCGTATTTTTGTGAGTATTTAGATATCTTGAGTGTTGCTATATGGTGCAAGTTTTGTTCAGCGTTATATCTGATATTTCAGCAAGAAGTACTATTCTTTTGAGGTAAGGGATGTTATTTTTTTTTAAAATAATATTATTTCTTCTAATATCATTATGTCGGAATATTGGTAAGATTTTTCTTGTGAAATTCTTATCTTTTCATGTCGGGGTTACTATTCATGAGATTCTTATTCACATTCTTATTCACGAGTTCTTATTCATGAGTCTTATTCACGAAGCATGATAATTTTTCTTGTCAATTTCTATCTTTTAGTGTCGAGTTCTTATTCACGTATCGACCTTTATTCACAAATCGACACTATTCACAGAAAAAATAAATTTTCTTTTCTGTGTCCAAGGTTGTCTGTTATGGTTCCTATATTTGATTAGATCTATGTTTTGATCTTCATTTTTGAATTCTGCTCCACAATAGTTTATTATGGAGTATTTTTAAACTTGGATTGTCTAAAATACGAATCCTTAATATTTGTTCTTTTGTCTCATTTGGATTCGTTTTCTTTCAAAATATATTTTCATCATCCTGGGTCTAAATGATGATATTACTGAATATCTTTGGCCTGTAGTGCAAAGATGAACGATTTCTTGATGAATATCTTTGGCCCGTAGTGCAAAGATGAACAGGTGTTGAGATGAACATGATCAACTGATTAATATCTTTGGTCCATAGTGCAAAGATGACTATTTGATTAAAGATGTATATTGATTGATGTTACAGGGATAAAATATCGATGATGGACTTTTAAATTCATAGATGATAGTAAATTTCATTCTCTACTTGACTCTTCTAATGAATTATTGTTTCCGCTGCAGTTGTTGATCTAAAACTTGTTGTCTATTGTATTCTATCAAATTTTTTCCTGTTGAAGACTAAGGATAATTTGTTGTACATTATCTTAGTCATAATATTCTTTACTGGGCTAGTTGAGCTCACCCTTTTCCTTTTTATTCCATTTTTCTTCTCAGGAAGCGAGAATATAGCGGGGAGTAGTCGGGTTGTGGAGTGATGTTCCAAGGCAGTGGTTATAGTAGTCCTCACTATTCTGTAAAATAGTGTATCAATAATTATAATGAGGACTCATTTGAGTGTTGATATTGTCTAGAAGATAATATTTGTATTTAAACTTATAGTATATGTTGTCGTATTTTGCACGACAATTGTAATAATGAAGTTGTAGTTGTTTCGGTACCATATATTTAGCGACTCAGAATAGGTTGGGTGGATTGGACCTATTTTGGGGGCTTCACAAAGCCTATATGTAATATATATATATATAGGGTAATGATTCATAGCACGTGCTTGCTATGTATCAAAAATTAACATACATTATCATTATCGTATAAATCATGATCAAACGAACAAAATTATAAATGAGAAATCACACGTCCACTGCTATTAGTAGCAGACGTAACACGTCGTCCGCTACTAATAATAGCGATGTAATATTATTTTTAATCTCCGTTCATTACTATTAGTAGCGGGTGAGTGATTTTTTATTTTTAATTTCGGTCGTTGTTTCTTACAATAGACAATAAAAATGATATATGTTCATTTTTGATTCATAACAACTACAATAGACTATAATTTTAGCCCCTACTAAGGTCGTGACATTCAGTATTGTGCAAACCATAACCCTTAATTATAATTTGCAGGCTAATAATCATCATCAAAACAAAAATAATTTATAAGAACAATAAGAATATTATTCTTTTAATTGAGTATTTTTTTTGAAAAAACTTATGATTCCTTTTTCGAGCATTTTATTTAATTACCATAAAAAGATTTGGGGTCCCATTGAATTATACTCATAACCACTTGGGCATTAAGGGAAATCTAACCAGATACATTTTTGGGAGAATTACATTTATTAGTACTTTTTTAGAAATAATTACAAAAATCATACACCTATAAAATAATTACAAAAATATTACACTTTTCCATATTTATTTACAATAATAGCGCAATTAGGATTCCTTAATTTAAGGGATTAGTATTAATGGCTGATATGGCAAATCTGGTGATTTTTTTTAAACGCGTTAAATCTTATTCTTCTTCTTCTTTCTTTTTCTCCCAACTCTCATATCCTTTGTTCTGGTATTTCTCTCTTTAAAATCTTCTTCTTCTTCTTATTCTTTTTCTTCTTCTCTCCGCACGCGTGAAATCTTCTTCTTCTTCTTCCTTATTTTTCATACCGAAAATGGGAGTTATTCTCAGGAAATTACTATCCTTTTGCTTTCTTCTCCTTCTTACTTCTCTCTCATCTCGAATCCACTGCGTGCGTAAGTCTTCTTCCATTGTTGCAAACGCATAATCCCTCAACACCAGATCTCTCTCAACTCGTCGTAAAATCCTCTTCTTCATCTCTTGGTATTTCTTCATCTAACGATATTTTTTCATCTAATATTTCTTCATCTACCGATATTTCTTCTTCTTTTTTGTATTGGTATTTCTCTTGGTATTTCTTCTTTTCTTCATCTTCATCATTAATTAATTAGTCTTCTTTTTTTCTATTAATTAGAAATTTGATATTTTTATTTTATTTTTATTTTTTTATATTTCTACTAATATTTCATTTTTTTTCTACTGATTAGTCTTCTTTTTTTGGTGGCGTAAATTAATTAGTTAATTATTTTTTAATTTACTTTTGTTGCACTTATTGATTCACAGGTTGTTCATACATCGTTTGTTATTATCATTTAATTTTTAAAGGTGTGTTAATTTAAATTTTGTTAGTGTTACTATCATATAACTGTTTAGTTACTTACGCATTATGTTTTAGTTACTTCTTTATTTTGTTTTAATTCTTTGTTACCTTATGGTTTAGCTACTTATTATTGTGCCCTCGATGTGGGATTTTAGTTCTTTGTTATTTTTATTCTAACATGTACATTATGTACCTCACATGTACATTATTTTTGGTTACTTAATATATATTTGTTTTGTTCTTTGCATTAATATATTTTTATTCTTTGTTAGCTTATGATTTGGATACCATTCTTTTTTCCTCAATTGGGATTTTGGTTACTTTTATATGTTATTTTGGTTACTTTTATATGTTGTTTTGGTTACAATGTATTTGCTTAGTATACATTGATTGACTAAACTGAGTGCGGACTACATGTTGTTTAGTATACTAGAATAATTTATGGGGGCTTGATGTAATGCTTACGTTGTAGAATCGTCAAGCAATAAAAAAGAATCTTATCGTATAACTGTTTGGTTACTTCGCATTATGTTTTAGTTCTTTGTTAGCTTGAGATTCGGATACCATGTTTGTTACCTTAATTTGGTATTTTGGTTACTTTTTTATGTTATGATTACCATTTATTTGCTTAGTATACATGGTTAACTAAACTGATTTTGGTGTACATGTTGTTTATGTATTGGTTACCATTAAAATATTTTAGTTCTTATCATATAAATATTTGGTTACTTATTTAGTATGTTTTTAGTTCTTTGTTAGTTTCGATTTGGATTCCATTTTTGTTTCCTTGAGTTGGGATTTTGCTTATTGTTTTTTGTTGTTACAGTTCTGATATAATTTGTTTGGTTACTTCATTAGTATATTTTTTATTCTTTGTTAGCTTATGATTTGGATACCATTATTTGTTTGGTAAACTATTTATGATATAAATATTGTTTATATCTGATTTACTAATATTTATGTAAATCGATTTTTTAATTTGCAGTTATGGAATCTTTACTATGGGGAATGCGATGAAAATTCATTGGAAAAGTTATATATTGGTGTGACATGGAAGTCCCAAACATTATTACCAAGAAATTGAACCCAAGGCAGTTGAAGAAGTTTAAGGCATCATTAGTTTGTGGATGTATTATTTTTGTAAATAATAAACCCAAGTCATAATAAACCATGTATTTGCTTAGTATACATTGATGTATTATTTTGTAAATTCCTTCAAATATATTCTACAAGGTTTATGCTTATTCTATTTCTACTTCCATTTCCACAAACACATCTTACATGTTCAGTTACTTTTATATAACTATTTGGTTACTTCTTTATTATGTTTTGATTCTTTGTTACCTTATGGTTTGGCTACTATTATTGTGTCCTCAATGTGGGATTTTGGATACTTTTATTTTTTATTATTACGGCTAATATGTAATTGTTTAGTATCATGGATTGCTTAAAGCGGGTTTCATTACATGATGTTTACATTTTTTGGTTACCATTAAAACTGTTATGGTTCTTATCATATAATTATATGATTCTTTGTTTTATTATGTTACATTATGGTTATAGTATACATGGATTGCTTAAAGCGAGTTTCATTACATGATGTTTTACTTTTTGGCTACCATTAAAACATGTTACAGTTCTTATCATATAATTATATAGTTCTTTGTTTTATTATGTTACATTATGGTTACTTTTATTAGTAACCGAGATAATTCTAAGCTTGTATCGGGACAAACATTAATTGTTAAATGTACATATGTGAGTGTCTATTTATCTACAAGCTTGTTAGTAACAGAGATAATTATCATAGATATTCTTAGCTTGTTAGTAACGAGATAATTATAAGCTTGTATCAAAGGCTGTTATAAGCTTGTATCAAGGCATTATAAAGCTTGTATATGTTTACTTTATATTGATAACTCATGATGGAATCAAAAATAAAAATATTAATCAAAATCAATTTTGGTTATCAGACACCATCAAAAATGTTACCAACGTATGTGGTTAATGGTTCTTAACGAGAAACAATTATATATTCTGTAAACAATTAGATTTGTTGTATTGATTCTTTATCGGTCTCCATTGTCTAACAATTTGAATAAACATTATAAAGTAACCAAATCAATATTAGACAGTAACCAAATTACATAATATTAGTAACAAAAAAATAAACCAAATTTTTACATGCAAATTTGAAGGGCTAAATGATGGAATTCGACCAAAAAACCATGCAGTTCACCGGTGAAGGTTGGTGACTTTTAATCGTTGACCCGCTTACTAATGAAATTAGGCTACGAAAATGCCAAAATCCGACACTCCAAACTTGACAGAAAATTGCCAAATTGTCACTGCAACCAAATAAACATTATACTGTAACCAATTAAATAGTATACAACAACCAATATTTAACAGTTGTATGAAGTTAACCAATGTAGTCAATAAGTAACTACCAATATAAAATAAACAATTATAAAACTCAATAACATTATAGAGTAACCAAATAAACACCTTTCAAATTATCTAAATACATATTATCTGATAACCAAGATATATGTAATTAGTAGCAAGATTATAAAAATATTTTTACATTCATTTTACAACCAAAATAATCGTGAATGACTTTGTTACAAATTAAAGACTAACGGTGTATAAAGGTAACCAATGTAGTTAATCGGTAACCATCGATATAAAAAAATCAAATTATAAAACACGGTAATATTATGTAGTAACCATGGTAATATTACACAATAAACAAGTCGACATTATAAACTAACCAAATCCAGTTAGGCGGTAACCAACATATATTTACTTAGTATCCATAACATAAAACATATTTGTGACATTTTACGTAAAAACAAATAATATAAAAATATCAATATGTCTTAAAGGTGTATTGGTTCTTATTAGTCAAACATCAAATTTGGTGTATTGGTTCTTATTAGTCCATGTAACCAATACAATGTAGTCAATAAGTAACATCAATACAATGACATTATACATTAGTCATGACAACATTATTCGATAACCAAATCCACTTTAGATCGTAACAAAAAGTAACCAAGTCGACATTATAATTAGTAAATAGTGTAACAAATATAATCAGTGTAATAACCAAAGTAACCAAGTCAGCAATATAATTAGTAACCAAATCCATTTTAAATTGTAACCAAAGTAACCAAGTCAACATTCAATCAGTAACCAAGTTAGCATTATAATTTTACACAGTAACCAAGTCAGCATTAGTCAGTAACCATTATAGTTTTACACAGTAAGCAAGTCAGCATTAGTTAGTAATCAAAATAATGTTACATAGTAACCATATAAGCATTAGTCAGTAAGCAATTCAACATTATTTAGTAATTTTATGCAGTAACCAAGGCAACATTAGTCAGTAACTAAGATAGTAATAGACATTTTAATGTTTTGCAGTAATCAAAACAGAATTGTCGATAAACAAAACTGACATTAGGCGATAACCAAAGTATAATGTTAATCAAGTAACCAAATAAAAATTTATCAAGTAACAAGTTATCATTTTTAATAACCAACCCGGCATTGTAAAATAGAGTAAATAATTTAATAAATAATCGTTATAAAAACATCAAGTAAAATAAACTTTAAAATTATAAAGCAAGCAAATAAACATTATACAACAATCAAATCAATAATAAATAATGATAACAACATATATTTACTTAATATCCATAACATAAAACATATTTGACATGCATTTTACAAAAAAAACAAACAATATAAAAAATATCAATATAAAAAACATCAATATGTACTTAAAGATCCAAGCGATTTGCGGGAAGGTAACAAATGTATTTAATAAGTAACCAAGTCATTATTTTTCAATAACCAAGTCGACATTGTTCGATAATATTATGCAATAACCATTATAATTTTACACAACAACCCAACTCAACAATATTCGGTAACCATATAATGTTACGATAGCAAGAATCGGCATTAATCATTAACGATATATTGTTACACGATAACTGAAATGACAGATTAGCGGTAACAAATATTGTTAACCATTATAATGTTACACGATAACTAACTTCAACATTAATCAAGTAACCATTATAATGTTACACGAAGAAGAATCGGCATTAATTAGTAACTCAATATATTGTTACACGATAACGAAGACAACATTAGGCGATAAAACAAGACATCATTAGGCAAGTAATCAAAATAACATTAGATATTATAATGTTATTCAAGATAACAAACAACATTAGAGAGTAACCAATGAGTTCCGTGAAGGTAACCAAACTCATTTAAAAATTATAAAGCCATCAAATAAATATTATTTAGCAAACAAATACACAATTATCGATAACCAATTTATATATATTTAGTAACCATAATAAAAAACATATCAATGAATCATCCAATCGTTATAGAATTTGTAGTAACCATTTTAAGTGTGAAAAACTTAAGAAAGGTAATCAATATAGAATTCGTAGTAACCATAGGTAACTATATATATATGAATTTTAATCTCACATACCTCGATTATTGATTTGTATCGAAGTTCTTTGTGACTTTGTATTCAACAATCACCGCTTGGATTCGATTGTGTTTCGTTCTTGAACTTGAAGTTCTTTTGTTGATTTTGTATCTTTATTTTGCGATCTCGGCGTCTTAGTCATGACGCGACAAAAGTTTAAATCTTCTCCGATCTCGGATGTGTGTGTGACGGAAGATTTGGATTTGATTGCTTGAATCTCGATTGCTTGAATTTTGGATCTCAATTGCTTGAATTTAGGAGCGGTTAGTTGTAAATAGGAAAAGTGTATAACTGACGTATACATGATTTTAGCAACTTTATATTGTGTTGTTTTATTTTTGTAATTACTTTTTAATTATTGTATATTAATGTTAAGTACCCTACATTTTTTTGGGAACAAATGTATTATATGTTCAAAGTATAGAATGCTACTCATGGTACAAGTCTTTAAGGTCATTTGTTTCTTAGCATTAAGTCTATAACTCAACTACACCGCCACCTATCATCTACCAACGTCCCACCGGGAGAGCAATAAAGTCCACTTTATATCGTAAATAAAATAGTAGTAATTGACAAGTCTTTAAAATAGGGGTCCATTATTTTTGGTTCCTTCTCACATGAAAATAGAATTTATTACTCTTTTCGTCTCATGATAAAAGTTTTTATTGTTATTTTAGGTAGTCCCATGTTAAATATTTATTTATTTTTAATAACTAAATTTTTACACATTTTTTCCTATTATACCCGTAATATTAAATATCTCATATTTTTTTTATTCTAATTCTCTCTCCATATTTAATAAATATAATTAATTATGTGCTAAAAATATTTTAAATTGAAAAGTTAGAAAGTCACTCTCTCACCTACATTGAAAATAATTAATGATATTATTATGGATACTTTTGTCATTTTATTCCTCTTCTTAATATGCGTAAAAAAATTCACCAGAACTTTTATCCTGGGACGAAGAGTATATACTTATAATGTAAAAATATAAAAAATACATATAAAAATATCAGTTCCCTTAAAATATTGTTTATATTTAACATTTAACATTTTTTTTTGCTAATTTTCACACACCCACACCTAGAGGCGGCAGGGGCGAATTTTAACTAATTTTTTTTGTTGAAACTAAATAAAGAAAACTTAAACTAATCATAATATTAACTAATTATAATAATGTTTACAAATTGCAATAAATATTCATAGTCTAAACTAAAAAAGAAATTTTAAATAAAAAATATTTAGATATAATTTAGAAGACAAAAATAGAATGAATTTACGTTTGTCTGTACTTGTATTTAGAATATGAATGAATTTTTTTTTGCCCAACCAAGTTTAAATCTTCCATTAATCTCTCCCTTTATATTTATTCACTTACATATTTGTCCATACGCCTATACTTATAAAAAAAAATTAGAATATGAGTGAATTTTTTTTTGCCCCCTCCAAGTTTAATTTTTCTATTAATCTGTCCACTTAAATTTATTCACTTACATATTTGTCCCTACCCCTATACCTATAAAAAAAATTAGAATATGAATGAAAATTTTGTCCCCTCCAAGTTTAACACTTCTATTAATCTGTCCCCTTAAATTTATTCACTTTCATATTTGCCTCTACCCCTATATCTATAAAAAAAATTCAGCAGAGTAGCTGCCTATGATGCCCTTAATGCATCTGCTCCTGCCCACACACCCAAGAATTAAAAGAATCGACCCCATATAAATCATAAGGCAAAAGTTATTGCAGGGTCAAGAACCATACGACTAACATTTAATATTCGAATAAATAGGAAGGCATGTGAATTTTAATCCAACAACTTGCAATCACCTGCAACTAAGGTTATAAAATGAACAAATAGTCCGGACTCAATTCGTACTCGTTCGATTAAAAATTCGATTCGAGCTCGGCACGAAATATAAATGAGTCAAATATGATCAAATTTTAAAGTTCGATAAATTACTCGAATCTCCTTAAATTGTAATTTTCTATTGATACTCGAATCATATTCGTTCGAAAAGTTTAAAATGCTCGTGCTCGATTCGGAATCGTGCTCGACTCGATAGCTAAACGAGCCTCAATAAAAATTTTTTTTTTACTCAATAAATTTTATAAATCAAATCTGAGCAACTCAATTCTCGATTTGTTTATACCTTTAACTGCAACATTTGATTGATTGGTATTCTATGATAAACTGAGGGGACCTTATTCTAATCATGATTATTTTAGGCCTTAGCATTTTATTGCTATTTGTAAATGTTAGTATAATACGAACTTAGAACGTTAAAATGGGCCTCAATATACATTTCTTAAGTTAAGAACTTCAAATTCAAAACAATACAACAAATATAAATATATACAAAAATCTATTATAAATTATTTGTACTTTTTTAAAAATCTAATATCAAAACAATATTGTTCATATTTGTACTTTTTTTTTAAATACAAGGGTAGATTAGCCATTTAAGATTTACCCATGTTATATGGAAAACCCCAAGAAAATAACATTTTTGAAATCTTAAAAGCAAGAGTAAATTGGCCATAAAAATTAATAAATCTCTGAATTTACCTTTTCCATTTGAATATCAATAAGTCTTCGGGACATTTCTAACGTCATCAAACAATTCACCCATAACGACAAAAAACATTAAAATCTTTATTTTCATAATCCCAATTAATTAATGAAATTGTAACGGACAATTTGGACGTAAATTGTGTTGTGTTATAAATACAAATAAATACGTGTATACTACACATATAACTAGCTTTACTTGTATATGAAATTAAATAAATTCCTTTGATTTTTCACTTTTCTGCTCACTAGTCACGTTGTGTTTTTTTTTTTTACAATTTGTCAGACACTCTCACTGATACAGTACCAATCAGAGAGTAAAATGCAGAGCACCCATGAGAGAGAAAGGTTGGAAAGACTGTGAATTGGAGAGAGAAATGGGGTGATGGTAGGATTTGCAGCTGGGGTTTTGAAATCAGCTTCTAATTAGAATCCCAGTGCTGGATTTCACTGGTTTGGTAAGTTTTTTTTATCCTATTTTTGGAAAAAAAAAAATCATTTTTGAAGTTTTGAGGAGACCCATTTGCTTAAAGATTGATGCTTTTTGTGTTCTTTCATTTGGTTTTTGCTTGATGTGAAGGGTTTATGTAGTTGGATAATTTGGGTATTAATGAGTCCATTCTCTTTTTGATATGGTTTTGTTGACCAGGAGTTGTGTGTTACAATTTTATTAAATCTGGATCAACACTGCCTGCCAAATATTTGTGTATTTTCTGGCTTTTAGCTAAGAATGTTCTTGATAAATTGATAGGGTCAGTTTTATTTGACATATTTGCAGCCTGTTGAGTATAAGATTGATAAGGTCTAAGATTTGATTTAATTTTCTTTCTTTCTCATTGATCAGACAGATTTTGTACGACTCACTGGTTTTGGAAACACTTACATTCCCTATATAACTGCTGTTTTGGGCTCAATTGAGCAGGTAATGTGCAATGCTTGTATTGACTATCGGATTTGTCTAATATATTTGTTTGCGAAGCTGATATGAATCATTTATTGCTCTAAAGGTGATCTGTTTTAACTTTTGCATTCTGCTGTGTTTCTTTCATAATCTTGGTGGATAGGTGCAAGGAGTAGGACACTGGCCTCCCATTGCCTGGATTTCTGTCTCTGGTACCAAGGGAAGGCTTTTGGAAGGCTGAAACCAATTATATTTTTGCTCTTTGCTGGAGTCATGGCCACATTGTTACACTCCGAGTCAAGACGCTTGTATTCTTGGTGGTGGGACAGCCACATTAGCCCAAAGAATTCCAAATGGCTTCAAGAAAATCTTACAGGTGTTAATTTTCTCCTAGATTCTGGTTTATGTTTTGTGTAAGGGATGGTCAGCTTTGTATTATATGCCTTTCTGTATTTTTCTTTTGCAAATTATCAAATAATGCATCATATCAAGGGTGATTTAAGTAGGAAAAGAATATTATCATCTAGAAGTTGAACTTATTAAAGAAATTCCCAGCCTCCATATAAATGGGTGTACGTGAAATGGAGGGATATGAACAAGATTGGAGGACAAAGGGATTAACAATACAAAAATTGTGTGACATGTGTTAGTGGGATCCCTGTGGACGTAGAATACTTAATTGGATGAGTTTCAAATAAATCCATCCATCCATCATATTATTTCAAGCACGAATGTTATCAGGATCTCAAATTGAGTGTTTTTTATATTATAAAAAATCACCACTTGCACCATTTAAAGCAAAAATCTAGCTTAACTCCTTAAATAACTTATCAAAACCTTTGTATCGGATCCTTGATTGTTTGACATCCAAAAAAAAGAACCTTTTTTTATTCATTTAGTTAAATTTTGTAAAGAGATGATAAGGAAGTTTGAAACTTAGATTGATAACATGATTAGATTTCCTGTACAACTCAACTAAACGAACCGGCTTGGGTACTGCTACATTAAACCATTTTTGCTTCATCTAATATTGTCTTACCTTTACGATATTATTCATATTCAAACGAATCAAATCATAGCTTTCGTACTTTTGGCCTTCTGTTTTCGGATTCTACAGCACTTGAACTTGGATAGTTGTCAGTGATATATGGTATTATCGTGTTCCATTCTATCAAACCGTCTTTTACGGATTAACTCAACTCAACTAACGCAGACCACCCAGCACCAATGGGATCGATTCTCCTTTACCCCTCCCCACATCACTCTTTCAGATAGTAGATATATTACCTGTTTTACTACATCTGCAGGTTTATAGTTACAACTAATCCTAAATTTTATTGTTTTGAACAGATATGGATGCTAAGGTAAAAGCAATGATCAAGCTCATTGAAGAAGATGCAGATTCCTTTGCAAGAAGGGCGGAGATGTATTATAAGAAACGCCCTGAGCTCATGAAGTTGGTTGAGGAGTTTTACCGAGCATACCGTGCATTAGCTGAAAGGTATGACCATGCAACAGGGGAGCTCCGCCAAGCTCATAGAACCATGGCAGAGGCATTTCCCAACCAGGTACCTTTTGGATTAGTTGATGATGACTCACCTTCAGGATCTGCCCAGGGAACAGAGCCTCACACACCAGAAATGCCACACTCAGTTCGTGCACTTTTTGGTCCGGATGACTTGCATAAGGATGCGTTGGAAATTTCTGCATCTGATCTACATTCTGTCAAGAAGAATGGATCTTATTCTGGAGATTCTGATGCTGTCATTAACAAAAAGGGGCTGAAACAGCTTTATGAGATGTTTGGGTCTGGAGAAGTAGATCTTGCAGAAGGAAAGGTAAGAAAAGGCCTGAAACATGATATGGAAGAGAAGGAAGAAAGTCTGCACGGTGAAGTCGTTCAGTTATCGAATGAAAATGAGAACCTCAAGACCAAAGTCCTTTCTGAGTCTGAACGTGCAGGTAAAGCTGAAAATGAAGTTCAAAACTTGAAGAAGGCCCTGATTGATATGCAGGCTGAAATGGAAGCTGTTCTTTCTCAATATCAGCAGAGTCTAGAGAAGTTATCAAGTCTGGAGGGAGAACTTATTTGTGCAGAAAAGGATTCAACCAGGCTCAAGGAACAAGCAAGCAAAGCTGAATCTGAATTTTTTACATTGAAGGAAGCCATTATCAAATTAGAGGCTGAACGGGATGCTGGTTTTATTAAACACAAGGATTGCTTGGAAAGGATATCTAATCTGGAGGTTATGCTTTCATGTGCCCAGGACGATGCAAAAGGACTTGATGAGCGAACAATTAAAGCAGAAATCGAATCTCAATATCTAAATAACGAACTTTTTAGATTAGAGTCTGGAAAGGAAGCTGGTCTTCTTCAGTATAAACAGTGTCTAGAGAAAATTTCTGATTTGGAGAAAAAAGTCTTCGTTGCAGAGGAAGATGTTCGACGTCTTACTCAACAAGCTGAAAGAGCTGAATCAGAAGTTGAGAAGCTTAAAATAACTCTTGCTGAAGTTACTGCACAGAAAGAAGCTGCAACTCTCCAGTATAATCTTTGCATGGAGAAAATATCTAAGCTGGAGGGTAAATTATCCTGTGCTCAAGAGGATATCAGACGCCTCAATAGTGAGATTTTAATGGGGGCTACTAAAATGACGGCTGCTGAAGGAAAGTGTGATCTCTTAGAGATGTCAAATCAAACTTTGCGGCTCGAGGCAGAAAAATTAGTTAAGAAGATTGCATTGAAAGATAAAGAACTTTTGATGAAGCATGGGGAGTTAGAAAAACTTCAGGTTTGTGTGCAAGATGAGCGTTCGCGTTATGCTCAAGTTGAAGCCACTCTCCGTACGTTGCAGAATACGTACTCTCAATCTCAAGAGGAACAGAGAACTCTGGCATTGGAGCTTAAAAATGGGCTTCAAATGTTGAAGGACATGGAGATATGCAAACATGGTCTGGAGAAAGAAATCCGGCTGATTAAGGATGAAAATCGGAGCTTGAATGAAATAAATTCATCTTCCACCATGTCTATGAGGGATCTGCAAAATGAAATACTTGGCTTGACAAAGATGAAGGCGAGACTTGAAGAGGAAGTTGCATTACAGTTAAGCCAAAGTAATGCTCTCCAACAAGAAATTTGCCGTCTCAAAGAGGAAATCAATGGCTTGAATAGGAGTTACCAAGCAATGATAAAACAAGTGGAGCTGGTTGGTTTGAACCCAAAATGCTTTGGCACTTCAGTAAAGGAGTTGCAGGATGAGAACTCAAGGCTGAGACAGATCTATGAGAAGGTCAGAAATGAAAAGGAAACCCTTTCCAAGAAGTTAGTAAACATGGAGGAACTTGTGGAGAAGAATGCGGTTCTGCAGAGCTCCCTGTCAGACGTGAACGGTGAGTTAGAAGGGTCACAAGAGAAGGCCAAGGTATTTCAAGAGTCTTGCCATATCCTCGATGGAGAAAAATCTGCCCTTATTGCTGAAAAAGATGTTCTTTTGTCCCAGTTACAAATAATCACCGAGAATATGCAGAAACTCCTCGAGAAAAACAATGTTCTTGAAAATTCCCTGTGTAGTGCTAATGTAGAACTTGAAGGTTTGAGAGGAAAATCAAAGAGTTTAGAAGAGTTATGCCAGTTGCTTGGTAATGAGAAAACTAATCTCCTAACTGAAAGAAGTGCCTTATCAGGACAATTGGAAACTGTTGAACGAAAACTAGATGACCTGGAAATGAGATTCATAGAATTTGAAGAAAAATATGATGGCCTGGAGAAGGAGAAAGTATCCACACACTCTCAACTAGATGAATTAAGGGTTTCTTTTGGAATGGAGAAACAAGAGCGAGCCAGTTTAACACAGTGGAGTGAATCCCGATTGGCTAGTTTGGAAAACCATATCCATCTCCTACAGGAAGAAAGTAGGTGGAGGAAGAAAGAATTTCAAGAGGAACTTGATAAAGCTGTGATCTCCCAGTTTGAGATCTTTATCTTGCAGAAATTTGTTGAAGATATGGAAGAAAAAAATTATTCGCTATTGACCGAGTGTCAGAAACAGATGGAGGCTTCCAGATTGGCAGAGGAACTGATTTCAGAGCTGGAGAATGAAAATCTTGAGCAACAGGTGGAAGCGGAACTCTTGTTAGTTGAAATTGAGAAGCTGAGGTTGGGGATATATCAAGTTTTCAAGGCTCTTGAAATTGGTCCAGATAGTAGGTCAGAAGAAAAAATTGAAAACGAGCAAATATTTGTGCATCACATTTTGGAAGATATTGCAAATATGAAGCATTCTCTCTCAAAATATACTGATGATAAGCACCAGCTAGTTATTGAGAACTCAGTTCTCCTAACTCTAGTTGGACAACTGAGACTAGAGGGCCTGGAAGTTGAGTCAGAAAAGAACAATCTGGATCAGGCTTTTAAAACCATGACAAAACAGCTTTTGATGGTGCAAAGTGAGAAACATGAGCTTCTTGAGATGAACGGGCAGTTGAGATCTGAGGTGAGCATGGGAAACCATCATGCCGACGTGCTTATGGCTGAAGTAGAGAGTCTCAGTGTGAAGCAGGCTGGTATGCAGAGCGCTTACCTTGAATTACAGGAAGAATATTCTCAAATCCTTGAAGAAAACAGAACATTGTTGAAAAGTTTCTCAGACCTGAAGGAGGAGAAAGGCATAGTTGAAGAGGAAAATAACGCCATTCTCCTGGAAATGTTAACTTTCGGTAACCTTTCTACAATTTTCAAGAGTTTTAAGAGTGAGAATGCTGCGGAATTGAAATTGCTTTCTGAAGATCTACACCAACTTCATGGGGTTAACAATGAACTTGAAAAGGAGGTTAGCACATTGAGAGAGAAGCTGGCCATGAATGGAAACGAAAATTTACACATGAAAGATTTAGTTGAGAAATTAGAGATGGAGCTATCTGAGGTGAAAGATTTAAGCTATAGACTGAAGCAGGAAATATCAAGTGGAGTGGATTTCCTGAGCCAGAGGGAAAAAGAACTTTCAGATGCAAATCAGAAGCTTGTAAAGACTGAGAACTTGAACTCAGAATTGTGCAGAACTGTGGAGGGACTGAAGAGGGAATCTGAAAGTTCAGAATTCGTAAGAGAAAATCTAGAGGTTCAAATTCTCAAACTATCTGAAGATAATATGAACCAGAACAAGGAAATCCAATGTCTCCTTGAAGTGAAAGGAAAATTAGAAACTAAACTGGGTAAGTTAAATGAAGAAAATGAGGAAAGAAGAATCAGAGAAGAGAATTTGAATTCAGAGCTGCAAGAGAGACGCTATGAGTTCGAACTCTGGGATGCTGAGGCTTCATCATTTTATTTTGATCTTCAACTCTCTTCAATTCGTGAAGTTCTGTTTGAAGATAAGGTTCATGAGCTTACTGGAGTGTGTGAGAGTCTTCAAGATGAAAGTGCATCAAAAACGCAGGTGATTGAACAGATGAAAGATAGAGTTAGCTTCAATGAGAATGAAATTGGAGGACTTAAATCCCAGCTACGTGCATATGCCCCCGCTATAGGTTCTCTAAGAGATAACATAGAATCTCTTGAGGACAGTACCATCTCCCGAGCAAAGCTCGTTATAGCTGATTATCAGACACCAAAGGTAATGCTATTTGTTCTGTCAAATTGATACATTACTTCACCATTTAGCTAGATTTCATATTTTTCAGTGAATTTGCCAGTTCTCTTTCTTCTAGGCCTGTAGATACTTTCCAAGTCCGAATTCAACCAAGATTTATACCTTTTACAAGTAGGAACTTTATTGAGCTATTCATTTGCGGAGAAATTATATCCAAACGAAATGAGATCTGCACCTTTCTTTCCCTAATATTATAAAACAATCTTATAATTTCTTAGAATCGTAACTTGTTAAATTGGTTTCTCATGAATGGTTTCAGTATATGATCTTGTTTTCAACAATTATGAAGTTTGTTATAAGTTGTCTATTTAAATGATGAGGAACTCATTTCAATTGCGAAGTTAGGTTGAGACACTACTACCACATTTTATTTGGTTTGTAAATATACCCTTTTGCATAGACTTTGATGTATTTAAGAAGGTTCATTTTTCTCGACTCTTTTGTTTAAGAATATATCTGAACTCAAGGAAGTAAGCACATCCTGCATATTTTTTTTCAGATTTCCTACATTTTGCGTGCTATTGTTATATTGTATGTAACACTTGAAAATTGTCGTGGAAACTTAATACTTGATGTGGGAGTAAAGGTTCTTGCTCATGAATTTTTTTGTCAAGAACTGGTGGAAGATCAAAATTCTCCTATCTCTGATGGAATTTTGGATTTGCAGAAGCTACAGAATAGGATTAAAGCAGTTGAGAAGGTACTTGTGGAAGAAATGAACAGGATTGAGAGGCAGGAAAGCTCAAGCTCCAACAACATCAAACTAGAAGCTGCAATGAGAGAGATTGAAAGCCTGAAATCTAAATGCAGGCCAGTTCAAGAAAAAGATGAACAAACGGAAGAGGGGGGACTTTGGCATGAGTCCAGTGATAATCTCAAGTTGCAGAAAACCAAATCCGAACTTCCTGAAGTCAAGAACGGTATTCTTATTAAAGATATTCCTCTCGATCAAGTCTCAGATTGCTCATTATACGGAAGAAACAGAAGAGAAAATAGTCGAGCCGATGAGCAGATGCTCGTGTTATGGGAAACATCTGATAACGATCGCAGCAGCATTGGTCAAAACACGACTGAGTTACAAAAGCAGGATTATGAAACAACCGAGGATGATATTGTTTACAACCAATTTGAAGATGCAGATCAGAGGAGCAACAATCCCTCTTCAGAGTTAGAAATGGAAAAGGAGTTGGGTGTTGATAAGTTGCAGGTCTCCACAAGTGCGTCTATGCCTAATCGAGGAGGGAACAAAAAGAAAATATTGGAGAGACTTGCTTCTGATGGGCAAAAATTGGCAAATATTCAGGCAACCGTTCATGATCTGAGAAGGAAATTGGAAACTAACAAGAAGAGCAGAAATGCTAAGAATGTTGATTTGGAGACCGTTAAGGAACAGTTGCAAGAAGTTGAGGAAACCGCTGTGCAACTGTTTGATTTGAATGTTCAAATGACCAGGAAAATTGAAGAGATTCCGTTTTCTTCAGATGGGAAGGGTTCTACTGAGTTAGATGAGGCTGTTAATGTCCAGAAAAAGAGAGTTTCAGAACAGGCGCGAAAAGAGTCTGAGAAAATTGGAAGATTGCAGTTGGAGATTCAAAAAATCCAATATGTTTTGCTGAAACTGGAGGATGAGAAGAAAAGCAAAGGAAAAAACAGATTTTCCAGGACCAAGAGTAGAACAACGATTATTCTGAGAGACTTTATTCACAGTGGCAAGAGAAGCAGCGTTAGGCGAAAGAAGGGTCGCCTCTGTGGGTGTTTCAAACCTTCAACTAGCGGAGAAGCTAACATCTAATGCATTATTTTTGCAGTTGGCAGTTAGTTTTTCTTGAAGTGTTCCTTATATTATGTTGCAAGGATCATTTCTTCGTTCTAGTTGCATAAACTGTTCATCTTTAGTTTAGAGGAGCTGTAAGAATTAGATTTGAAATTTATGTAATCTAAATAAGCTCTGCTGTTATGACTTCTGGATGTTAACAATAATCTCTTTCTCCTCCATTACTGGAATTCAATGTGTATTTAAATTTATTTCTGTCTGGGATTTGATGATGTCTATAGTCAGTAGCCTAATATCACCAACATGACAGAACTGTAAAACTAATTTTTCTTATTGTAATTTCTGCTTAATGGAAAATGTGATGGAACAGAAATAACTATTTATGCTACTTTTTGATTATATGAATGAAGGTGGGAATGGTTGTTCCATTGGAATGGAATGAACCATTCACATTCTTCTCAAATTTATGAATTTTATTCATTGGGATACTGTTTAGAATTACTTATTCCAACTAGAATGGAATGAATCATTCTCTCTATTCCATTCTTACAAGAGTTGGTAGAGTATAACAAGTTAGGTGTAACAACATAGCTAAGTTGTGTTTATAGCTGTCTAATTGCAGAACTCAATGGTTCCCAGCTCAGCTTATCAAAATGATGCTCGGAATCTGAAGAGTTCTAATGTACTCTGTTTCATTCCAAAACTAGAATTACATTTTAAAAAGAGAATTGTTAAATCCACAACACTTTTTGTTATTTCCACAATAAAAGTGTCGCTGTAGATGTATAGCGACGGTGAAAACCGTCGTTATAGGATCTATAGCGACACTTTTATTGTGAAAATAACATTTTATATTGTGGATTTAACAATTCTCTTTAAAAATTATCCTCGGTCCAAGGATAAAAGTTTTTATTACTATTTTAATTAGTGCCAAGTTAAATATTCACTTACCTTAAATAATTTATTTTTTACAATAATTTACCTATAATACTCTTATTATATTTCTATTCCCTATGCATATTTACGGAGTATCACTAGTCATGTTTAAAAAACTATATAAATAAATAATAATTTAAATATAGAAAATTTAATAATTTCATCATCTTTCTTAATATTATGAACAAAAAGTTAACTAAACTTTTATCCTCAGAAGAGAGTAAAAAAAATGTTATAGTGGTATCATGATACGTACTATAGTAATCAATCAATTAAGAATATGGATAATAGCATGTTACTAAAAGTTACACGACATTTTATAGCTTAAATTAAAAATGTATTTTTAATTTTAAAAAGGAACGAGTATTGTTTAGGACAAATAATTATAAATTAATAATTATAAAAGAATAAATAATTATAAATTAATTGGAAAAATGATATATATATATATGGACAAATATTTAATAAAATATTATAAATTAAAATGAAATATTTTTTAATATTTTTTAATTCAATTAACTGAGATTATATTCACTTCTCTTTTTAATTTAAGCGTGCCCCGTTAAAAACTAAACTAACACACTACTACGCCTAGGTCTTGATCGTGTACCCTACTGCTTAATTTAATTAATACACGTTATATATATATTTCTTTACAAGTGTAAACCTATCTATACGCAAAAATGAAGCACAAATTAATTTACACTAGTACTTAGATGGCATATGTATATTATGTTAAGTAAAATAAAAATTTTATAAAATTTAAAGGACTAAATAAAAATATAAAAAAATTAATATAAAAATAATAATATAATCTACGTTGTAATAGCGAAGAAAAAAAAATTAGTCTGACACAAATTCTTCTACCGCTTCATAATAAGAGATTAATTTTAACCAGGAGTGGTGTCAGTTTTCTCCATACTATATTATATATATTTTCGTACAAGTATTTTGACCAATTTATTTCCATAGATATACTTTCATGCCTTTTCCTTTCTTCTTTTAATTTATGTTTTTGGATATTCTTCTTCTTTTTACATTATATATATATATATCCCAATTTTCCCACCAAACGTTTGTTTTCTCACTCATCAAGTTTCAACTTTTCACATCCAAGTGGGGATTTATAAGTTGAGCAAATTTCGCATCAAAAGCTTTTTAAAACCCAAAAGAAACGATTTTCAGGGCAAAATGGACCATGCATTCTTCATATATATATATATATATATATATATATATTACTGAACATGTCAATCTGTCATCATTTTCCTTTAATTAAATTTTTTCTTTTGAATTGAGGAAATTAAGGTTTGTATTCGGACATAGTACAATACCAAAAAGTGTATTATCTCTTTTATTTTTATTTACTGGGTTTCATATATATATCTTCGAGTTCATGGAGCAGGTAAGGGATCAAGTGGTCCTAATAGAATTTTAATTGACAGACTGTAATCAAGACTATTAATATGAACAATTTATAGATTAATGTTCCTTGGAGACTTTCACAATCCTTTACTTGATTTGTCAATACTCGATGCATGCAATTAAGACATGCATTATAAAACTTTATATATAGATACATGCATATTATATAGTATATATGTATAATATACGTACGTCTACAATATTATGTTGGTGAATCTACGTATCCAATATATATAACAGGTTATTAATTGTAGTAGTTAATTGAAGTACGAAGTTATTGCTTAATTCCAAATTCCCAACCAACATTTTATTTAAAATTTGCAATTTGGTTGGCTTGGCTTGTGTATAAATTAAATTTGAATGAAGCTGTTAATTCTAAGAAAATCCCTACACCCTTAATTAATTACTGGACAACAGCAGGATGATTTCGTGTGCATGCATCTAATTGGCGATCACAAATTAGTTTGTATAAAACTTACAAGTTATATTATAAACACGCCTATTGATAATAAAAAACTAAAAATAAAAAGTCACAAATCACATACTAGAATTAAAGTTTCATGTTAATATATATACAAGGAAGGGATGTTAATATTATATATTATGATATACCCTATTAATAAAGTACTATAGACGTATCGTCATTATTCTAATAACGTTTTTATATACATTATTAGTGCATGTATCAAATTTAATTTTACTCATCAAATATTTATCGACTTAAAATCAAATAAAAGAGGAATACAAATCATACTACCAGACTAAAAACTCATTGCAAATTAATCTAGTCGAGATTTAGATCGCTTCTTCACTTCAACAACCATATTTGATGAACTATAAACATAAACTATACCAACAGGCAACAGATAAAACATAAACATGAAAGTGACATATGTCTAAATCCATTTAATTAATTACATAATGATTTAATTATATATGCTAATAAATCATAAATAGCACCGTCCAACCTTCTTCCTTGAATATCGATCTTCACTTTACTATATATACATCACCCATGTATAAAATCCCAAACCCTCTCCTTAATTCCCAACACACACACACACACACACAAAATGAAGATAAACCCATATCTAAATCCATCCATCTTGGCCTTTCTCTCTCTTACAATAACTTTCTCCTTCTTCACCACACCCTCCCACCAATCTTCAAACCCTACTCTTCCCCCAAACCCAAGACTCCAAAAAGCATACATAGCCCTCCAAGCATGGAAACATACAATCATATCAGACCCCAAATCCTTCACCTCAAACTGGAACACCCCATTTGTTTGCAACTACACTGGAGTCTACTGTACACCCGCCCTAGACAACCCTAACCTCCAAACCGTCGCCGGAATTGACCTAAACCATGCAGATATCTCCGGCACATTGCCCGAACTCCTCGGCCTCCTCACTGACCTTTCTCTTTTCCACATCAACTCCAACCGCTTCTGCGGCAACTTGCCGGAAAGTTTCCGAAATCTCCACCTTCTTTATGAGCTCGATATTAGTAACAACCAATTCTCTGGCCACTTCCCTTGTGTTGTTCTTTCTCTTCCTTCACTCAAATTTCTCGATATTCGGTTCAATGAATTCGAAGGTAATATTCCTTCAAGCCTTTTCGACTTAAAACTCGACGCATTATTTATAAACAACAACCATTTCCAATCTTCTCTACCTGAAAACATCGGTAACTCGCCGGTTTCCGTGCTGGTTTTAGCTAATAATAATCTTAACGGCTGTTTTCCGGCGAGTATTACTAAAATGGGGAAAACCCTAAATGAGATTATTATCTCGAATGTCGGATTAGTGGGGTGTTTGGCTACAGAGATAGGGTTGTTAAAAGGTGTTACTGTGTTTGACGTGAGTTTTAATAGGTTGAGTGGAAGTTTGCCGGAGTCTATGGGAGGAATGGATAGTTTGGAGCAGCTTAATGTGGCGCATAACAAACTTTCCGGTGAGATTACGGGGAATATATGCTCGTTGCCGAGGTTGGAGAATTTTACGTATTCAAATAATTACTTTTGTGGCGAACCGCCGGGTTGCTTGAAGTTGGCGGATAAAGATGATCGAGAGAATTGTATAGCAGAAAGGCCGTTGCAGCGGTCAGTTATGGAGTGCAAGGCTTTTTATTTGAATCCGGTGGATTGTGGCGGTTGTTCGCCTACAAGTCCTCCGCCGCCACGATCAACGCCACCGCCACCTCTACGTCTGCGTGTGGGTTTTTACCACCATCCGTGATTCACTTTATTTGATTTTTGTGTTGTTAATTTGTCATATTTTTGGCAATTTTAATTAAGAGGGTAGATATTAGACTGAAAAATCATAAATGTTTGGGAGAAACTTTATTTATTTGTTTGTCTAATGCATAATTACTTAATTAGGTTTCACAAAAAAAGTTTTACAAATTTTTAAACAAAACTGTTTCACAAATTTTTTTTAATGATAAAATATTATTAAATTTGTTGCCATAATTTTATTATTGTCATTTTATAAAAGTAATAATTTATTATTTTTTAATGATAATACTATAAAATGATTATATATATTATCAAATTTATTGTCATAATTTTATGACTAAAAGACAATTTGCACCGTAAATTTTACACTATTGTTGACTTTTGCCCCCCAAATCGAAAAAGGTGTCAAGTACACCCTAAACTTCATTATACGTATTTTCTTCAATTAACCGGTCAAAAATGACCGATTAAGGCTGTAACACAAATTTGGGGTGCAAATTGTCTTTTAGTATTAAAAATTGGCAAAAATAATTAATTTTAAATAAAATAAAATAATTTTAAAATAATTAATTTTAAATAAAATAATTAGTTTTAAAAATAAAAATAAAATAATTAATTTAAAATAAAATAATTAAAATAATAAAATTAAAATAAATATTTGGAATTAATGATTAATAATTAATCATTAACTTGTAAAATGATTATTTTATTTTTATTTTTAAAATTAATTATTAATCATCCGGTTAAAAAATCATTAACTTGTAAAAAAATCATTTTTGCAACAAAAAAAAAATTATGTTTTTGTTTTTAAAAACAAAATTTTGTAAAATCAATTTTTTTTTTAAAACAGAATTTTTTTTAACTTGTAAAAAAATTCTGTTTTTTACAAAATTATGGTTTTAAAAATTTTGTAAAAACAAAACTTTTTTTAAAACAAAATAAAATTCGATTTTTAAAAAATTTTGTTTTATAAAAAATCTGTTTTTACCAAATTCTGTTTTTGAAAAATTCTATTTTTAAAAATTTTGTTACTCATAATAATTTCTAATTTTATTTCTCATATTAAAGTCATCAGCTTAAGTAATATAGTTTAACTTTACTTTATTTTTATCTTTATTTCTCGTTTAGCGGTTTTTTGAGTTGATAGACTTTACACATAATTGTTTTTATTTTAAAATAATTAATTATAAGCTTCAGTCTTGATATTTAATTTTAAGGAAAAAATGTCATTATCATTCACAAATAATAACATGAAAAAATAAAGAGTCTTAATACATATGTCTGACAAATATATGTGAATAGTAAATACATTATGTGACGCCCCCAAAATAGGTATACATCACCCATTATGAGTTGTCAATACATGGTACAAAAACAACTACAACTTTATTATTATAACAGTAAAACTGTGAGTTTGAATACAAATATTATCTTCTAGACAATATTTATACTCAAATAAATCCTCATCACATTTATTGATACATTATTTTACAAAAATGGTGAGGACTACTAAACAACTCTCTCTAGAACCTTCATTCCATACCCCACTGTATCTTTCATTTATATTCTCGCCTCCTGAGAAGAAAAATGGAACAAAAAGGAAAAGGGTGAGCTCAACTAGCCCAGTAAAGAATTTATGACTAAGATAATATACAACAAATTATCGTTAGTCTTTAACAGGGGAAAATCTGAGAGAATACATTAAACAACAAGTTTTAGATCAATATTTGCAGCGAAAAATATTAATTCATAGAAAAGTTACGTAGAGGGTGAAATCTACTAATATCTATGAATTTAACAGTCCATCATCATTATTTTATCCCTGTAATATCAATCAATATTCATCTTGAATCAAATATTCATCTTTGCACTACAGCCAAAGATATTCATCGATTAAGTCATGTTCATCTAAACACTGTTCATCTTTGCACTACGAGCCAAAGATATTCATCAAGAAATCATTCATCTTTTGCACTACTGGGCCAAAGATATTGATAATATCATCATTTAGGGTGAGGATGATGAAAAATATTTCAAAGAAAAGCGAGTCAAATTGAAACAAAAGAATAAATATTAAGGATTAAGATATTTAATTTATTTCATGTCAAAAAATATCTCATAAATAATCATAGTGGTGTAAAATTCAAGAATGATCAAAACATGGATACAATCAAAGCTAGTATCCGAATAGATATTTTAGACGAAAAGGAAAATTTTCATTTTTTAGATGAATAGTCAGATTGAAGTGAAGATCAGATATCGTGAATAAGTGTCGATATCACGTGAATAGTAACCAGACACTAAAAGTTCCAAATTTGATTAAAAAGTTCAGATCAATATTTCGGCATAATGATATTAGAAGAAATAATATCATTTTAAAATAATATTTCTTACCTCGAAAGACAGTCTTTAGTTGAAACACAGGATATAATTTATGACTTGAACTTGCAAGTCAGATAGCAATAAAGACTCAAAGTATACTCAAAATACTCACAAGAATAAACTCGATAATATAGAGAGAAAACTTGAGTTTAACGGTGTGATTTTTAATTCTAACCTAAGCACCTATTTATAGGAAAATGCTTAGAACACCAAAATAGAAAATTTAATAAAATATAAATATATATATCAAAATTCCTACGCCACTCTTGAAATCTGATTTCATTTCAATAAGCACATGCCACCTTCTAGAAAAAGTAAGAAAAAAACGTTTTTCTAATTTCAAATAATTTAAACTTTCAAAAATCAATTATTTTGAACTTTGAACTTCAATAATTCACAATAAATAAATAGCGTTTTGTCGGAAAATTGAAACTTCGCGTTTTTTTATAGGAAATTCAATTCTCTACAACTTTCTGAGAAGAAAGTTTTTCCAAATTCCAAGCAGAAATTGGACCGAAATTCCCAAAGCAGACGATTTTCAAAGCTATAATCAAATTTCGATCAAGAAATGGGGTCCCAAACACATAAAACATGCTTTAAATATTTTTGGTAACAAAATATCCTCCTCTACACATATACTCATATATCCCACATTCATCGTAAAAATATCATCATTATTATATTATTAAAATATAATAATATATTTAAATGAATTATTTTATCGTAAAAAGATAAAATTTCAATTTTCAACAATTGTCACATTAAAAATTTTCTCCATCTATATCCACATAAAATTAATATTTTCCTCATCATATAAATCAATAATTAATTATTCACGAATAATATTACGTAATTCATAAATCGACAACGAGCGGTTCGGGATAGAGGAGGCTTCCAATAAGAATTTCTTCTTCTTGGTGGCCTTGATTAGGTGACCAAACCTCTCCTTAGATGTAACTTTCTAGACATTGCCAATAATGTTATCTAATAATATTATTGAGATAATATGAATTATTATTTCGATAATGAAAAATCGTGTAATGACAATTATTGAAACAATGACAATATAAAATATCAACATGACAATTATTAAATCAATAAAATAAAATATTGAGCGATAATTCTGTAACCATTATTGAGTAGTGCCTTCTTACGTAAGAATCAATAATTGGTGCAATACTGGTATCTTCTTGTGTGTTAACCAAAGTATTTTAACATTATTACTTGGTAATAACTACGCCTAGTTATTTTTAAACAACTTATATTTGTCGTTTTCTTCATCCAATCGCTTTTAGTTATGGGGCCCACACATGCATCGTCATGGCCGTAAATACGAATATTCCCGACGTGCAAAGAATATTCCACGACCAAATGAATATTCCCCGACAACAATGAATATTTTATAATATTTGCGTATTTTACCCATAACTATCCACATTAATCAAATCAACCCTTACTATTTCAAAATAATAAATAGAGAAAATTAAATTTCATTAATAATAAGTTGGGGTCTTACAACCTCCCTCCTTATGAAATTTCGTCCTCTCGAAATTGACGACGACGTGGTGTGTTTGAAAAGGTGAGGATACCTCGCTTTCATTTCCGTTTCCAATTCCCGGTCATTTCTCTATAACATGATTCCTCCACAAAACTTTAACTTGTGGTATGACCTTTGTCGTAGGACATGCTCCTTCCTATCCAAGATCTTGATAGGTACCTCTTCAGACGTTAAGTCTTCTATTTATCTCGTCCGGTTCGAACTCTATAATGTGGTTCGGGTCTTTCACATATTCTGAAATCTGAGATATGTGAAACACATTATGAACACGAGACATACTCGGAGGTAACGCGAGTCTATAGGCTACATTTCCTACCTCGGTCAAGAATTTGAAATGGACCCGATAAATCGTGGATTGAGTTTTCCTCTCTTCCCAAATCTTGTAACTCCCTTCCATGGAGCAACTCACAATAATACATGATCCCCTATACTAAATTCCCGTCCTTTCGATGAAGATCTGCGTAACTCTTTTGTCGATCTTGTGCCGCTTTGTATACTTTGTCCGAATCATTTAGATCTTTTTGGTAGTCATAACGCATCTTAACTTTCGGGTCCCAACAATGTTGCTTCACCACCTCATCCCAACATATTGGAGGCGACACTTTCGTCCATATAATGCTTCAAATGGAGCCACACCTATACTTGCACGACAATTTGTTGTTGTAGGAGAATTCCACCAATGGTAAATACTTATCCCAAGCCGCCCTTGAAGTCTAGGACACGAGTCTTAATAGATCTTCAAGAGTTTGAATAGTCCTCTCGATTGTCCGTCTGCATTTTGAGGATGGGTATGCGAATTAAATCGTAAATCCGTGCCCATAGCTTTTTGCAAGCTAACCCAAAATCTTGAAGTGAATCTTGGGTCACGATCCGAAACTATGGATTTGGAATGCCATGCAACCTCACAATCTCATTTACATATATACTAGCAAGGCGTTCGAGGAATAAGTCTCCGTGTCTCGCAAGAAATGACCGGACTTGGTTAATCTATCAACAATAACCCAAATGGCATTGATGCCTTGAAAGCCGTAGGAAGACCCGTGCTTGAAATCCATAGTAATGTGTTCCCACTTCCATTTCAGAATCTCAAGTGGTTGCAACGGACCCTTAGGTACTAGATGCTCCGTCTTTACACGTTGACAAGTTAAACACGTTGAGATAAACTTTGCAATCTATCTCTTGATATTGTTCCACCAAAATGTATGTCGAAGATCACGATACATTTTGGTACTTCCAGGATGGATTGCAAATGGTGTATTATGTGCCTCCATCATAATCTTGTACTTCAAATCGAGTCGTTAGGGACAAAGTCTGGAGTGGACTCAAGTATTCCTTCTTCATCAATTCTCGCCTTAGGAATAGCACCTTCTTGTACTTTCTTCTTCATACGCATAACAACTCCAAGATTCGGTGGCTCGAAAGCAACCTTAACTTTTTCTATTAAAGTTGGCTCTGTCGTATACTTGACATCATCTCACTCGTTCTGCATATGATCTTTCTACTCAACGTCATTACCATGTATTCGCTTTTCCGGGATGGTATTGAATAGTGTGGTTGTAGTCTTTCAATAGCTCGAGCCAACGTCGGCTTAGCATGTTGAGTTCTTTTGAGTGAAAAAATATTTAAGGCTTTTATGGTCCGAATATATCTCCACTTTCTCCCCATATAGATAGTGCCTCCATATCTTTAGCACGAAAACGACTGCTGCCAACTCTAGATCATGAGTAGGATAATTCCTCTCATATTCTTTAAGTTGTCGCGAGGCATAGGCTATGACTTTCCCACGTTGCATGAGAACACATCTAAACCCTTTGCGAAGCATCATTTGTAGATAACAAATCCATCTGCATGCGGATGGTATTGTTAGAAACAGTCTTAGAAATGAGTCTCCTCTTGAGCTCTTGGAAACTCTTCTCGCATTCCTCGCTCCATACGAATTTTATATCTTTCCGAGTCAGCTGAGTTAATGGAGTAGCGATTCGAGAAAATCCTTCCACGAATCTCCGATAATAACCAGCTAAGCCCAGAAAGCTACGTACTTCGGTCACCGACTTCGGTTGCTCCCAACTTTGTATTGCTTCAATCTTCGTCGGGTCCACAGATACTCCATGTTTCGACACCACGTGCCCAAGGAATGCTACTTCCTCAAGCCAGAACTCACATTTCTTCAATTTGGCATATAGTTTGTTTTCACGAAGCCTTTGGAGTACCAGCTTCAAATGGTGCTCATGATCTTCACGACTTTTGGAATATATGAGGATGTCATCAATAAAGACAACAACGAACCCGATCCAAATATTCTTGAATACTCGATTAATCATATCCATGAAAAGCGCAGGAGCATTAGTCAATCAAGAAAGACATGACTAAGAATTCATAATGCCCGTCTTGAGTTCTAAAGGCGGTCTTTGGAATATCCTCGATTCTAATCTTGGTGATGATATCGGGAATAGAAGATCGATCTTTGAAAAAAATTGTGCCCTTCTAAATTGGTCAAACAAGTCATCAATACGAGGTAGAGGATACCTATTCTTGATGGTGACATGGTTCAATTCTCGATAGTCAATACAAAGTCGCATACTACCGTCTTTCTTTCTTTCTACGAATAAAATAGGAGCACCCCGAGGAGATGTCTAGGGACGAATGAAACCGATGTCCAACAATTCCTCGTAGTTGGACCTTTAACTCTCGAAGTTCAATAGGAGCCATTCGATATGGGGTTTTAGAAATGGGCTTTGTATGCAGTTCAAGATCAATAAAGAATTCAACTTCACGTTACGGGGGTAGGCAGGAAAGTTCTTTGAAATCGTCGGAAAGTCAATAACAACAGAATATTATTCAAATTTGGCGTGTCTTTATTCAAATCCATAACATGGGCTAAGAAAGCTTGACATCCATTTTTCAATAAGCGAATAGCTTTATGATTAGATATAGCGGTGATTGATTTTAATGGTTTAGTTGCTTGAATTGCATAAAACAAGGTTGGTTAGGAATATGAAAACTAACAACCTTACGAAAACAATCAATTTTGGCATGATGAGTAGTTAACCAATCAATCCCTAAAATCACATCAAAAGCAAGTATCTTTAAAAAGATATAAGGTCAACGGTAAGGTGATGGTGCCAACTTGAATCAAACAAGATTTATAAAAGCGATGGATGTGATGAAAGTTTCTCTAACGGAGTTTCCACAGATAGGTCAAAGTCTAATTTCTCCGAGTCAAGTTTAAGCGTTGAGCACAAGCGGGAGAGATAAATGAATGGGTAGCACCGATATCAAGTAAGGTATAAACTTCGCAAGAATTTATAAATAGCTTACCGTGATCACCTCGTTTGGGTTCCTCATTTTGACGATCCACAACAAACGCTCTTCCAGGGACCGATTGACTTTGACTTTTTTGGGACGATCTATTGAGTCACCGTCCCCATTGAACTAGGTTTATTCATCGATAATCTCGAAAGCGATATGTCCTTCCTTTCCACAATTATAGCATACCTTGAGCTGTTGTGGGCGGTTTGGACTAATATGTCCCTCTTTTCCGCATTTATAAGATCTGATAGGTGGTCGTCCCCTCTCCACTGGAACCCGATTCTTCTTAAGACCGCCGCTCACACTTGGTCATTATTAAATCTCCTCTTTTAAAATCTCCTCCGACTCGCTTCTTCTATTTTCATGGCCATGATTACCACCAAAGTGGTTACCATTTTTGTCCGTTTTTTTCTTTCTCATTTGGTTATCATTGTTTTGTTGTTCTTATCTCTAAATTATTATCCTCGGTTGTGGTCCCTCGGTTGGCCAGTACTTGTTATCTCATTTCTAATAATTGAGCCACATTTACAACATCTCGAATAGAGAAAATTTATGAGAAATGAGATCTTGGCGTACGCCTTGGGGTTTCAAACCTCTAAGAAACATCCGCGTCATCGTTCCTCATTCTCCACCAAATGAGGTCTGAACACGGATACCTCTGCAAACTTTGCCTCGTCTTTGGGACAGATTATGTTATTACGCTTCGGTCTAATAAACTCCACTTCCTTCATATGACGAACACTTTCGAGGAAAGTATTTGTCATTAAATAGTTCTGAAATGTCTCCCAAGACATCCGTGCTTGGTGGATGGAGTGCGCTTCACAGACTCCCACCGATGAGTCCCTTTCGCCACGGAACATAAAGGTGGCGAATGAAACCTTCTGTTTCTCCGTGCATTCCAAGACATCGAATATCTTGATAATTTGCTTGACCTATGTTTCCGCCATGATCGGATCTGGCTTTCCCTTAAATTCTAGTGGTCCCAACTCTTTGAACTGCTTGGCTGTGAAAACCCGTGAATTACTATCATTTCCTCCTCTGTATTTTGAACACGAGTCTCCTAAATCGATTTTGCATGAATCGCAAAAAGCTTCTAAACATCCCTCATTCATCATCTGCTTCGATTGGTGTTGTTCACGGGAGGAACATTGCCGACTTGTTGCACGTTCTCCTCGTTGGTGAGTACTGAGCGTCTCCACGGTCTCATTTCCACCATTAATATTCTTAGTGAAATTCTCAAATCATCATCATAAAACAAGGGTTAATTAAGGAAATCAATATATCACAAAATATCCTATATCTTGACCAACTAACAAATAAGCTTGGGTAGGACACACTTAGCGAAGGATTTAGTCGTCTCTCCCTCCTAGTTCTATTCCCGATCTCCACCAAAGATCATATCCTAAGCTACGATACCAATTGTGGCGCCCCAAAATAGGTATACATCACCCATTACGAGGTTGTCAATACATGGTATGAAACAACTACAACTTTATTATTACAACAAGAAATCGTGAGTTTGAATACAAATATTATCTTCAGACAATATCTATACTCAAATAAATCCTCATCACATTTATTGATACATTATTTTACAAAAATGGTGAGGACTACTAAACAACTCTCTCTAGAACCTTCATTCCATACCCCACTGCACTCATTTATATTCTCGCCTCACGAGAAGAAAAATGGAACAAAAAGAAAAAGGGTGAGCTCAACTAGCCCGGTAAAGAATATTATGACTAAAATAATATACAACAAATTATCGTTAGTCTTCAACAAGGAAAAAATCGAGAGAATACATTAAACAACAAGTTTTAGATCAATATTTGCAATGAAAATATTAATTCATAGAAAAGTTACGTAGAGGTGAAATCTACTAATATCTATGAATTTAACGATCCATCATCATTATTTTATCCACGTAACATCAATCAATATTCATCTTGAATCAAATATTCATCTTTTTCATACTACGGGCCAAAGATATTCATCGATTAGTCAGTGTTCATCTAAACACATGTTCATCTTTGACTACGAGCCAAAGATATTCATCAAGAAATCATTCATCTTTGCACTACTGAGGCCAAAGATATTCAAATAATATCATCATTTAGGATTTGAGGATGATGAAAATATTTCAAAAAAAGCGAATCCGGTGAAACAAAAGAATAAATATTAAGGATTCATATTTCAATTTATTTCATGTCCAAAAATATCTCATAAATAATCATAGTGGTGTAAAATTCAAGAATGATCAAAACATGGATACAATCAAAGCTAGTATCCGAATAGATATTTTGGATGAAAAGGAAAATTTTCATTTTTCGATGAATAGTCAAGTGTGATTCGTGAATAAGATCAGAGTATCGTGAATAATTGTCGATATCGTGAATAAGTAACCCCGAAACACTAAAAGTTTCAAATTTGATTAAAAAGTTCAGATCAATACTTGGCATAATGATATTAGAAGAAATAATATCATTTTAAAATAATATCCTTACCTCGAAAGACAAGTCTTTAGTTGAAACACAGGATATAATTTATGACTTGAAACTTGCAGTATAGATAAAGAACAAAAGACTCAAAGTATACTCAAAATACTCACAAGAATAAACTCGATAATATAGAGAGAAAAAACTTGAGTTACGGTGTGATTTTCAATTCTAACCTAAGCACCTATTTATAGGACAACGCTTAGAACACAAAGTAGAAAATTTAATAAAATATAAATATATATATCAAAATTCATACGCCACTCTTGAAATCTGATTTCAGCTCAATAAGCACATGCCACCTTCTAGAAAAAGTAAGAAAAAACGTTTTTCTAATTTAAAATAATTTAAACTTCCAAAAATCAATTATTTCTGAACTTCGGAACTTCAATAATTCACAATAAATAGCCGTTTTGTCAGAAAATTTGAAACTTGCGTGTTTTTATAGGAAATTCAATTCTCTACAACTTTACGTAAGAAAATTTTTCCAAATTCCAAGCGAAATTGGACAAGAAATCCACAAACGAAGCGATTTTCTGGTTTATAATCAAATTTCGGTCAAGAAATGGGGTCCAATTGACACATAAAACATGCTTTAAATATTTTTGGTAACAAAAATACTCCTCCTCCACATATACTCATATATCCCACATTCATCGTAAAAATATCATCATTATTATATTATTAAAATATAATAATATATTTAAATGAATTATTTTATCGGAAAAGATAAAATTTCAATTTTCAACAATTGTCACATTAAAATTTTCTCCATCTATATCCACATAAAATTAATATTTTCCTCATCATATAAATCAATAATTAATTATTCACGAATAATATTATGAGAATTACAATCATGTGACAACGAGCGGTTCCGGGATAGAGAAGGGCTTTCGATAAGAATTTCTCACTCACTACTTGGCCTTGATTAGGTGACCAAACCTCTCCTTAAGCGTAACTTTCTAGACATTGCCAATAATGTTATATAATAATATTATTAGGATAATATGAATTATTGCTTCAATAATGAAAATATTGTGTAATGACAATTATTGAAACAAGAAGCAATATAAAATATCAACGCAACAATTATTAAATCAATAAAATAAAATCTTTGAGCGAAGAATTATCGTAACCATTATTGAAAAGTGCTTTTTACGTAAGAATCAATAATTGGTGCAATAATGGTGTGTCATCTTGTGTGTACCACCCGAGTATTTTAACATTATTAACAGTAATAACTTCTGTAGTTATTTTTAAACAACTTATATTTGTCGTTTTCTTTTATCCGATCGCTTTCAGTTATGGGGCCCACAAAAGATCTGCTAGCCGTAAATACGAATATTCCCGACAATGAAGAATATTCCACGACCAAACGAATATTCCCAAACAACAATGAATATTTTATAACCACTTGCTTATTTTGAAATATTTGCGTATTTTACCCATAACTATCCACATTAATCAAATCAACCCTTACTATTTCAAAATAATAAATAGAGAAAATTAAATTTCATTAATAATAAGTTGGGGTCATACACATTATGCATACATGAAATATTTGAGAATTAAAATGATTCACTCTATTGATTTTATTTTATCATTTTCCACGTTAATCGTAATTTAAATTTCTCATTATATTAATTTGTGGACAAATAAACAAAATTTTGTTTTTGTTTTTTAAAACAGAATCTTTCAAAAACTAAATTTTGTTTTTAACTTGTAAAAACAAAATTTGTTTTTTACAAAATTCTGTTTTTAAAAATTCTGTTTTTGTTTTTAAAAACAGATTTTTTTTTAAAACAAAATAAAATTCTATTTTTAAAAAATTTATTTTAAAAAATCTATTTTTACAAAATTTTGTTTTTGAAAAATTCTATTTTTAAAATTTTGTTTTTGTTTTTACAAAATTTTTTTTTTAAAAAAAAAAATGAATTTTTTTATGTGGCAAAATTATTTTTTACAAGTAAATAATTTTTTTAAGCAAAATGATTAATAATTAATTTTAAAAATAAAAATAATATAATCATGTTACAAGTTAATGATTAATTATTAATTTAAAATATTTTTTTTTTATTCTTTTAATTATTTTATTTTAAATTAATTATTTTATTTTTATTTTTAAAACTAATTATTTTATTTAAAATTAATTATTTTTGCCAATTTTAAGACTAAAAGATAATTTGCACCCCAAACTTGTGTTCTGACTTTAGCTGGTCACTTTTTGGAATTAAGTAAAGAAGAAAGTGTGCGTTTTGTTACGTATAATGAAGTTTGGGGTGTACTTATACACCTTTTTCGGTTTAGGGTGCAAAAGTCAACAATGATATAAAATTTGGGGTGCAAATTGTCTTTTAGTCTAATTTTATTATAGTGTCATTTATAAAACTAATAATTTACAACTTAAATAAAATGCATCCAACCTTTATAAATTAATTAAGTAAGATTATTAATTTTGTGAAAAGTGAGGAAATATTTCCTGATTTTTTTTGAGAATTTTATTGACTCAAAGTTGTGAGGTTGCACAATATAAAAAGAGACATATTAACACTAGGTTGCAAACTCAAATAATATTAAAAATTAAAAGTATACTATTTTTTCTTCATTCCATCAAGAAAAAATGGTAAAAGAAGATAATTTTAGGCGAGAGGCTAAAATATTTGAGATCTCTCACCTTTTTGTGAAATTTTAAATGACATAGACTTTAAATAAAAATGAATTCTAAAAATAATATTTTTTTCTCAAGCCACATGAATTCGTATGTTAAATATTAAACTCTTAGGGGGCATTTATTACAATATAATGTAAAGTGATAATCTTAAAATATACTAGGTAATGTGAGTTGATAACGTTTATAAATGGTGTGTTACACTGGTAATCAAATACTTAACTGTGTCAAGATTTTTGGTAATCAGATGACCAAAAAATATGTGAGAATTAATATGAGATCATTACCACATTAATGTAGTCATCTTGAAATAGTTAGACAAAAATATCTTTAATTTTATATTTAATGTTTGGGACATAAATATCCTTATTATTCACATAATTTACATTTTGTTTGTTTATCGACATGTCTAGTTTAACTAAAATAATTCACTATTCATACAAAATATATGGTGTTGTTTGTTATTAATTTATTATTGTAGGATTAATTTATTATTAATGATGTACTTGAAACTTTTGTGCTTAATAATTAAATAAATCATGAATTATTATTTTATAAATATATTAAAGATTTTAATATGTTTCTTGAGTAATACTAAATTAATTAGTTCGATTGTATTTTGATAATTATTGATTATATTTCACAATAATTATATATGAGTGAATCATTTAACTAAAATTAATACAAAGATATTTTATTAAAAGATTAATATTATAAAATATATACTCAAATAATTTTGAATATATACCAAACACTCATAATAACTTCTAGCAAACTAAAAAATATAACTGTTTTTTATTATCAATAATTAGAAACGTAATAATATGTGTTTAATTGCGTATCATCAAACTGATTTTTTTTACGATCAACTCATTGAACTATATATTATTTATAAAAAGTGATTTTTCCGTCCATATCTGTTAACTATTTGACAGAAAAATGACGTGGCAGGAGAGACAAGCTGAGTTAGATAACTAATTAAATTAAATTATACTTAATTCTATAATAAATAATTAAACAAAATATAAATCAATTTAATATACATAACAAATAATTAAATTAAACTAATTAATTAATAATAAAATAAATTAATGAATAATTTTTACAAATGTATTTATATAAATTAACAAAATATAAATCAAATTAATATACATAACAAATAATTAAATTAATTAATTAATAATAAAATAAATTAATGAATAATTTTACAAATATATTTATATAAATTAATTAATTCATATTTTTAAAAAAATTTAATTTCACTCTAAAAATATAAAATTATCTAATATTTTGAAATTAAGGGATTATTATTATTATTATTATTATTATTATTATTCACCACCAACACCACCACCACCACCGTTCCCATCCACCCTTAATTCCAAGTGCTCTGCGTTTTCCGCCACCGTTCCCATTCACCGCCGCCGCCATCACCACCACCGACACCACCTCCTCTGTTGCTAACGCCAGATCTGGTCTATTTAAATTAGATCTGGTCAAATCCGATTTGATTAACGCCATCAGAGCACTTGAACACAATCTCTTGTAAACCAATGCCAATCTTCTTCTCAATCTTCCCTCCAAGTTTCTGTAGAAGTTGTTCTCCAAGTTGTCGAGCAAAGAAGATTGTAATTAATTGAATAAGAAGATTGAATTATTTTGAGGAATGGATTTTAGAAGAATAGTTTGAAAAACGAATGAGGGAGAGGGCTTTTTTTCAGATCTAGATCTGAACTAGCCACCATGGAGAGGCCTTTTTTTCAGATCTGAACTTTTTTTCAGACGAGGGAGACGCCTTTTTTTTCATTAATATTTATTTAATAATTTCATAATATAAATAATAATTATATTAGTTTTTAAAAATAAAATAATAATTAATTTTCAAAATTTTAGTTTTATTTATGAAATTTGAATTTATTTATGAGCTATTTAAATTAAAAGAAAACTATATAATTATATGTAATTTATATAATTTATTTAAAATTGTACAAATATTAATGATTAAAATAAAATTTAAAAATTATTTTTATTGTAATTTTATTTTGAATGCATTATTTTAATTTATTTATTTGATTTTAATAATTATATTAGTTTTTAAAAATAAAATAATAATTAATTTTCAAAATTTTAGTTATATTTATGAAGTTTGAATTTATTTATGAGTTATTTAAATTAAAAGAAAATTATATAATTATATGTAATTTATATAATTTATTTAAAATTGTACAAATATTAATGATTAAAATAAAATTTTAAAAATTATTTTATTGTTCTTTTATTTTGAATGCATTATTTTATTTTATTTATTTGATTTTAGATTATTTTAGATTAATTTAGCATTAAATTTATACAAGTTTCCATCTAAGCATGCTAGAAAGAAAAATGTCTGACATGTAAATTTTCTCTCTCTCACGTGGCAGCTTATGTACTTTTTCCGTCCAAAGTCAAATAATATAACAGAATTTATAATGGTTTGTAAAAAAATTGTAGTTCAATGAGTCGAATGAAAAAAAATTCAGTTCAATGATGCATTTATAAACTGACCCCTAGTTCAGTGAAAAAAAGTGTATTTAACCCATTAAGAAAATGGGCATGTGGGTTAAAGCGGGAAACCACCCGCTAACCCGCAATTTCAAGCCATAACCCGGACCTCCATTTAAACCAGGCAAAAGTGAGAGAACTGTGGAAACTGAAAACAAGCAAAATCAAAATCTTGTAGAAACCCTAGCAAGCTAATTAGCAAAACCCCATTACAGACCTGGAAGAAGTAACATAATCATAGAGTTAGAAATTAGTAATTTGAGTTGAAAATGGGGGAATCAGAAGCAAAAAAGATGGTGTCGCTGAAAGATCAGGGGAATGAGTTCTTCAAAGCTGGAAAATATCTCAAGGCTGCTGCTATCTACACTCAGGCCATTAAGAAAGATCCTTCTAACTCAACTCTTTACAGGTAAAAATACATACACTTTTATACGTATATGTATCTCCTTTAGTGTTAATTTTGTGTGCCTATATTTCAATCTGCTTGTAAGTTTATTGTATTGAAATTTGTGTGATTAAGCTTGAGCAAGCTCAATATGTATGGCACACTTAATTGGGTTTTCCTGATTTAGTGAAATCTGGCCTCTTTCTGGTTTTGGAGAAAGCTTGAAGGGAAGTAACAACATATACTAATTTTTGGGCCTAAAACAGACTTCCACATTTATATCAAATGAATGAAATGATAATTAATTAGGTACATATGTAAATGGGAGGATTTTTGTAGTCGTTTAAGTGCGCACTCTCATATTTTCAGCTTTTCTCATTGAGTTTAAGTGAGAGAAGGGGAAAAAAATCTAATGCTATTAGCGTGTGATGTCTATGAATTAGATAGAAGGAAATTTAAATACGTAAACTGAATAGGGTACTGGAAAGCAAAAGAACCACTTTAGACGTGTTGTTGGCTATTGGTATCTTATTATGTCCATTGGATTTTTGATCAATGATTCAAATATGATTATATTTCACTTTTTTTGTTAAGTATATCATCAAATCATTCTTTTCTTTCTTTTTGTTCTGTTGCTTGCAGCAACCGTGCTGCAGCTTTTTTGCATTTGGTCAAGCTTCAAAAAGCACTTACTGATGCTGAGACAACAATTAGTTTAAACCCCAACTGGGAAAAGGTAACTTTAGTCATCCTAGTGCTCAGTGTTCGTCAACTCTATCTAGAAAAATATTTACGTTTGCCGGCCTCTGCAGGGATTTTTCAGGAAAGGATGTGTACTAGAGGCCTTGGAGCGATATGATGATGTAAGCCTACAAATTCATAATATTCTCCGACTGTTTTCTTGACATGAACTCATATCCTAGTGCTGATGTTTCCATTGTGAGCATATGATGTAGGCTTCAGCTGCCTTTCATAGAGCATTGAAGCACAATCCACAAAGTTCAGAGGTATCAAAGAAAATAAAGAGGCTTTCACAGTTGGCTAGGGAGAAAAAACGAGCTGAAGAAGTGGAAAAAATGAGATCCAATCTTGATATGGGAAAACATATGGACATCTTGAAACCTGAACTGGTGAGGGTAGCTTCCTCCGAAAATAATTATGTTTTCCACATTTATACTTATTCCTACTAAATATTATCAAATCCGTTAACTTTCGTATGGATGTTTACATTTACTGTTTCTATTGAATGTATAAAACAGGTAATAGTTTACTTATTACATTTGGAACTACATTTGCCAAAAACTTTAGAGAACATCCACAAGCAGGATTATTTCCAAGAATTCTAGATGAGGAGAATTACAATCATACTTGTCACGACGTCTCCACGGCGTTGCGTGGGCGACGCCAGGCGTCCCAACGATGAGGAGAGGGTCATGTCGTGCGCCTTGGTAGCCCGTCATGTTGTCGCCTAGGCGATGCCGTGAGACGCCGAACTACCAAGGCGTACACCATGGAAGCTTTGGCCCAAGTTAATTTTTTTTAACCATGACCCATAGATCTTCTATTTACCCAAGCAGCCATCACGATTAAAAATTTAAAGCCCTAAAATCAACTTCACCTCCAATTTGCAACTCCTCTGCTTCTCCCGACTCCTCTTCCTCACGACATCGCGACTCTTCTTCCTCATGCTTCCTCTAGTCGCGCCTCCCCCAGTCGCATAGTTGGACTTCTTTCATAGTCACGACTCTTCCTCTCTCACACATGCGAAACATGTTTGGTATTGTTTATATTTGATTAAACTGGTTAATATGTTGATTGTTTATATTTGTTTAAGTTTTAAAATATGTTGGGTATTTTTTCTTGGGAAATGAAATGACCTACATGTTTTTTTTTTGTAACTTAGGTGGTTACATTTTGAATGTTTTGGACAATGAACAGTGGGTAAATTGATTATGGACCAGAAGTAATACATTCAAAACTCAAAATAGGTAATATTTTGATGAATGATTTGGTAATACAATGAATGGTTGATTGATACTTTATTTTCTATGTGGTGTTTGTTGAATTCTTCTACTAGTTTTTAATGTCAAGTGTTTTATTTTTGGATTGTTATTGCTAAGTATTTAAGTAATTTTGCTTTTAATGGAATCTCATAGTGTTATGTTTTGGGTTTGAATGTATATGAAATTTTATTGCCAATATACTTGTGAAGTAAAATAAATAATATACAAATTGCACACTGTGAACAACTTGTCGCCATACGGACGCTGTCGCCTAGGTGTCCTAGCGGTCGGCTACTGTCATGCCTTGCCGTGGCGCCGTGATAACTATGATTAAAACAGTGTCTATTTTTGCAGTCTGCCAAGTATGGAGCTGAAAAAAGTGGGAACGAAATTTTCTCTTTCTTAGTTGAAACAATGGAGACAGCTGTGAAATCATGGCATGAAACATCTAAAGTGGATGGTAGAGTTTATTATCTTCTTGATAAGGAGAAGACAGACACTGAAAAATATGGCCCAGTTGTTAATATTGATAAGGTATAAAACTTTCCCTCAGTTATTTTTCTCATTGAATTCGAAGTAATTTGTTTTGTTCAAGTGTTTTTCTGAATGCCCGATTCACGTTCATGGGTATCTATCTCCCTTTGGATCCAGAAAAAAATTAACTGGATTTGATATATATATATATATATGGTCCTTATGTTCTTTGAAATGCTAATAGTTTTCTTCATTGCTACAGGCTTTTGAATCACCCCATACTCATGGCAGCTGTTTCTCATTTCTCCGGCAGTATGCTGAGGATTCTGTCTCACAGGCTGCTTAGTAGCACCAAAAAGTATAATATCTTACCCACAGGTAATCTATGACCTGTTTCTTTATCCTTGACTCTATATCATTAGGTCATATCAATATTAGTAAGCGGCAAAAGATAAGAGAATAGATTACCTATCAAAACAAAAACAAAAAAAGTTACATAAGAGAATAGATTAACAAATAATTGTACCCTTAAGAAGCATTGCAACTATAGAAAGCAATTGAGGAAAGTATTGCAAGGTGTTACAATTAATTGATATCGTGTTGAAGTCACTTTTATAGAATAAAATAAAAAGGGCCCTTTATTTTGTCCCTTATGGGACATCTTGTCCAGTGGTTAAAAAAAAGAAAAAAAAATTATGATATGAAGATCAATATACTGAAAAGATGTGTTTACTGAAGGTAACGACACAAGCTAAAATACTAAAAGTGAATGGCTCGACTTGATAAGTGATGCATGTGTTTATCGGAAGAGATGAGTCTTTAGAGCTGAAGGGCACAACTTTTTGTATTGACATCTCCAAAGTAATTTGAATGCAAGCTTTGTAGACTTTATACGTGCAATTTCTAAAAAGATAAATGAATAATAAATGTGGCATATTTGAAAAAGATTGTCAATTGAACTTATATGCTTTTTTGTGTCTCCAGGTCTGGAAAGGCCAGGGATCAAGGAAATGGAAACATGGACAAAATGATGGATTCTTTTTACAATTTGAATTACCTTTTGTGAGAAAACTGTGGTTTGTTCCCAGCTCCACTGAGAAGGGACAAATATTGTGCAGGTCTCTCTCTCCTTAATTTGCATTGATCCTAACTCAGCATATTTTAAAAGACTCACCACTGAAACTGTTTTTGTGAATCAGTTATTCCTAAACAATCACTTAAAACTGGTGAAAGAGGGTTTGGCAAATTATTGGCCTGAAACTAAATGAATGTGTTCGAAAGATCGGACTCATGCTCTTTATCTAACTTCAAATTCATTCTGTAGTTTCCCCATAGGGCGATCTTGTCGTTAATAACTAATCACTTAAGACTGATGAAAGAGAGTTTAATAAACTATTAGCCCGAACTTTAGTTGACAGTGTTGGAAAAGCCGGACTCGTGCTCTTATGCAACTTCAAATTCATTCTGTAGTCTCCTCATAATAGATCTTCTGTTTCTTTTTTCTCCGGATTTGTTTGGTTGATAATTTTCCTATTACGAGAACCCAGAACAATCTAATTATTCAAAATGATGCTATGCATGGGCATTCGGCATCAGATATCTGTAACGATATGGAGTATAACGTATTCGAGGATGAATGAGCATTCTGATATTTTACCTTTCATCTTGTTCGTTGTTTTCCTTTTTTGGGTGTATACTTGTGGAATAGGTAGAGATTACACTTGATCTGATTAAATTATCTAATTTGTGACGGTTATATTATGATCTCAATGTCTGTATTTACTTCATCATTCATCTACTGTCAACACTGTTCAATATAAGGAGCCTCAATATTCTGTGCAGGGATCCAGTAATTCTCGACATTAGTGTTCATGAAGTGTTTCCTCGTCTATTTAAGGAAACATGATTCTAACTTTTGGCGGTCTCTTTATCATGGTTTATAATCCCATTAGAGAACACTGTTTTCCCAGAGGAATGGAAGAAAGATACACCACATGGAGTTCGATTAGCTATACCCAGTGTGCAATTTCCTGCATCAACATGCAAAACATATGGTAGAATGTAGTCGTCCTCAAAGTTCATCATGCATGTACTTATGGTTGAACTTGTCCCTAGAGTTTTCGAGTAATTGATTATTTTTTGTTAAGGTGTCAACTGTATAATTGAAATTTTCCCAGTGTTATTAATATAATTTGAAGAGCATTTGACCACTGGTTTGGTAAGGTCTGAAATCTCTTGGTTTGACTGGAGAACTATAGCACAGGTCAGACAATGTGATCCTCTGTTGCTGAGTCAGGATTCTGAGTATATCATTTTCTATAATCAACCATAATGAAATTAAAAGAATTACAATAATTTTGTTTAGAATAATCTGATTAATTTTTTTTATTAGCAGAAAAATAAATAGTAAATTATCATTCTTACAATTTCCAAATAAGCTCTCATTATTCAGAACTTATAGGGATCACACAATATTATTGCTATCGATAATATCTATTCCATTGGATTCAACTGCCTTTTTTTTGGCATTGGACTTGAAAGTATGAAGCATGAAGTTGCATGCATTTACAGCTTCTCCAACCGTTAGATACATCCATTCTTCCCCAATAGTTTCAACAAACTTGGATTTGTAGACCTTCCGTACAAGCTCGCTTCCGGGATTTGCTAATACAAGCTATATTTATTTATATATTTATTTATCATGCGTAAATAAAATTAATTAGTCCCGATACAAGATTTATTTTCCAAATACTAATTAAAAAAAATATACTGTACGTACCTTGAGACCTCTCCTATCCATAGCTTTGTGTATTTCTTCAAGCATGCTAATACCACTTGTATCGATACTACTGACCGCTGCAATTTTGTTAAATTTTAATTTCATTACTAACATCGATCGAGCTAGTGTGAAAATAACAGATCGGGTTCGGTTCAATACACACACAGGCGTGCGTATATATTGGGTACGACCATGAAGTTCTAACTATCACTTACCACTCAAATCTAAGATAACATACTGTAACCCAATTTGTGTTGAAGCTTTTAACTTGCCTTCCTCCTCATCGATCCATCTCGAGATCCTAAGATTAATTTTGATAATAACAAAGATGAGAATTCCATAATAAAGTATGGAAGGAAAAATGATATACATGTATGCATGCAGGAGGAGTTGAGTAGTCTAACTAAAAATTTGTCAGGTTAGGAAATACAAGACTAGCTGCGAACTATATATGTTTTTAATAGTGTATACCTTTCTCGTAAGTAGGTTGCATTGGTGAAATAGATGGGGGCGTCAATGCGAAGAATGAGGATCCCAGGAACACTATTAGCTGCTGGGTATTGCTCAACGTTTCTGTAAGCCATGGAGCTTGGAATGTTGCCAAGGACGGAGGTTTTGGGCCTCGCAACGAATAGGAGCACCCGAAGCACAGATATTCCCACCTAAATCACGTTTTGTATTTTAATTAGAGGTTAGGTAGATTAACAAAGAAAGAAAATGACCTTTTGTGAGTCCACGTACCGCAATGCCTAGGCCCATTTCAATATTGCCAAAGACTACTCCAACATATGCACTAATGCAAACCACAAAGTCGAATTTGTCCACCTTCCAAAGTTGAATGGCGGCATTATAGTCTATAAGGCCCAACATTGCTGCCATTATTATGGAAGAGAGCACCACCAGAGGAGTGTAATGGAACAAGGGCGTTAAAAACAACAACGTTAGCATCACCGCCGTTGCCATAACTATATTGGATACTGCCGTCTTACATCCGGCATTGAAATTCACAGCTGTTCTCGAAAATGGTCCTGGATTTCCCAAAACAAATTACTAGTGAATGAAACCCAAATTTTGAGTTCTGGGCTAGAGTTAGATTGAGTTGGGGTTGAAGATACTAGTATTAATGAGATAGATTGGATTGGATTGGATATCCACCTGTGGTCAAGTAGCAAGAAGTGCAAGAGCCAGCAATATTCATCATCCCAAAAGCAATCATTTCTTTGTTTCCATCAATATGATAGTTCTTGAACATTGCAAAACTTCTTCCCACGGCTATACCTTCCTGCATCCATATATAGCTCAAATTGTCATAGCTCAGACATAACGCATAAGGCGATTTTGATACCCTTAAAGGTGACAGATTTAATGAAGTGACATATTGTCATACTATATATGGACTATGGAGTCCACTTGATTGAGGTTGTACGTATGACAAGGTAGGTGAGATGGACCCATGTAGATTGTAGCATTAAAAGAAAACATGGAATGGGATGGATCCATATTTATTACTATAATAATAATAATAATAATAGTAGCTAGTACGTACAGCAAGAGCAATGACGCCAGTGATGATTCCTGTTTTAATGGCCAACGTCAGATAAGGTGACCCAAATGCCAATTTGGACACAGACGGTGGATTCAATCCTTCACCCAGACGCCCAATCTATATATATATATATATATATATATATATATATATATATATATATATATAGCATGCATCAAAATTAATTAATTAGTACTATCTCAACTTATATTATAGTAAGATGTAACAAATAAATAACAAACAATAATTAACGTAAGAGCTAGAGCGAAAATTAAGGACTAAATTAATTGTATACTTTAGATTAATTACGTACGTACCACTTGAACCCCATGTTTTTCAGCGTGGGTAAAGTAGACTAAAATGCTTCCCAAGATGACAGACGTCAGTGGTGCCATTGCATTTATCCAGAAAAATGCTGCCTTTCTCTTGCTCTTATGTTTTTTTCCCAACAAAAATCAAATCAACTAAATTTCATAAAAAATAACTGAATTTTAAATACATGACAAATTAATTAATCACAGCCAAAAATAAAGAACTTACTCACCAATCATCCATAATTATAGAATATTTTAAACTTTTCTTTTTAGTACATTGATGCTTTGAAAACTTTTTCAAAAAGAAGAAAAAAAGAAAGAATTAGAATTCTCTCCATTACACTTTAAACTCAATTTCTCTTTAAACAAATTTAGAGACATAATAAAAATTTGTCGCAAATAACTGTATTTCTTGTATTGTTGCTATAATGTGTCAGTACTATGTGTATTAAAAGAAATCGGATGAAAGAAATAATGGAATCAAATCCTACCCTAAAGAAAAGGGAAAATTGTGTTATTTATATTTTTAAAAGAAATATATAAACAACAATTATTTTTAAAGAGAAGCATATATGTATGCAGAGGAATATTAATTAATTAATTAATTAAATAGCTAGGAGACTTACAAAGTATCTTGTAAGGATGAGGAAGAAAAGGAAACAGCAACCCAGTACTCCACTTTCCCATCTCCACTGCAACCACCATCATCATTCAGCACATATACAAAAAACATTTTTTTTTATAAAAATAGTAGCAAAATTTGTCATAATAAATAAATATTAAAGAATAAAAGTATTCAATAACAATAATATATATGAGAAAATTTATACTCCCAAGTATTAAAAAGAATTGTAGCGATTAATTTATTAAATTGATCATCACCTTGTGTGTCTGACTAAATACTGATAGCATGACAGATTGAAGATCAGTCCCATGAGTGAAATGAACTAATCCTAGTATCCCCTTCAGCTGCTGCAGGCAAACAACCGTGGCTGCTCCACCCATGAATCCCACTATTGTCGCATGGGACAGAAAGTCCACTATAAATCCAAGCCTATATATGGAAATTACATATTCATCATATATAAAATAAGCTACCAAGCTAAGTAAAACATACAAAATTAAAATTAATTAATTGGCAGCAACATTTATTAATATTTCTAATTCATACTAATAAAATCCATATATATTTTGTTTTTACACAAACTTAACAAGAATAACTCTATGTGCATGTACTAATATATAGTTGCGCACTAATAAATACATAAAAAAGTACGTGGAGTCTTATTTTCTGAATTAGACTAGTGTGTTATTTTCAAGAGATCACCTTAAGAAGCCTAAAGCAGCTTGAAAAACTCCAGCAAAGAAAGTTGCAGTTAGAGCTAACCCAACATATAGTTCAGGGTTCTCATTAGGGTTAACTTCCTTCCCTAACATGGAAGCTATCAGAAGCGAAGCAACTGCCACTGTTCCAATCCCCAAATCTCTTGAACTTCCCAACATGGCATATACTAATGGCGGCACAAAGCTTGAATCTGCAATTTTTTCAATAAATTAATTATTTATCTTTACTTTATAGATTTAAAAACTACTATACGTACTCCCTCCATACTAAAAAATAAAAAATAAAAAAATAAAAATATCCCGTTTACAAATTAGGTTTACTATAGTGATAGCATGATAATGATAATGGAATTGTGTAACGTCAATAGGAATGACTCTTATCTTGAGACATAAATTTTGACGAACAGACTATTTTTGTTAAAATCAAAGTATTTGAATACTCACAAAGTCCAATGATCGGTGGTAAGTTGGCTAAGTTGGCATAGCTGATCCCTTGAGGAACTGCAAGACTAGCAATAGTAATTCCGGCCAGCACATCCGCCTTGAAGAACTGAAACGTGTAGCGAGGAGCCCATTCGAGAATTGGCATAAAGTATTGTAGCCCTAACACCAACTTTCGTGATGCCGGTTGGTTCTTGAATTGCCTAAATGGATCATCAGAAAAGAATGTCTCTTTTAGACACATTTTTAGTGACTTCAAGAAGGGTTTTTGTGTTGGTACTTCCACCCGGTGTCGGCGTTCGTAATCGGCGTTACCCATTTGAAAAATTAACAAAGAAAAAATGAAATACTAGCTATAAAGCTTATCAGCTAGAAGGAAATAATATAGTGAAGAGTTGTGTTAATTTGAATGTGGTTTTATAGTAAAATAGAGGTAGATATATATATATATATATATATGTATATATATGAAGGCGGCAAAGTTTAATTTACTAGTTGTAGTGGCGGCTTATTTTTGTTTTGGCAATGGTACTGTTGTGACGTTGGTTTCTTATGCAGTTATGCTAATAGAGCTAGAAATGGCGATGCTTATATATATGTCATGTAAATAAACATATATTTATGTGTGTATATAGAAAAAGAGAGATTAAGAGGGAGTTTTTTGTGGGATCGAGTTGAGATATGGGGAAGGGATTATATATATAGGAGGAGCTAGGAGGTTGGGGGGAGTCTCAAGTCTTCTCGATCCATGGTGACCAAGCTAGAAATTATAAGTAAGTGAATGCTTTGTGGGATCCACGTGGACCAGACACGTGGCATTTAGTCAACAGCTATCTTTACACCAAATTAAATGGAGTTTAATTTGATTAGCTCACGTGGATTATATTAAGTAGTGGTATTGATCCAAAAAAGATAAAAAAAATGGATCCATTATATCATGTCTCACTTCCAGCATAGGGTTTCTGTAAACGTGGCATAATCTTAGAGGATGGAGTGGTTCATTTTGGACACGTGGTGGATCAAAGGAGTATATATCAATGGTGTAATTAATGAAGGTTGGGAGGATTTTGGGAAAGATACAGGTAAGGTAGTTCCATGTTATGTTTCCAAAAGTATCTTACATGTTTTAGTTTCTTTATATATATCAGCATCATTAAATTAAGAATAAAGATCAAATTAAAAGATCCAAGATTTGCCACTCGATAATAAGTTTTTATATTAGTCCACAAAAGAGGAAGGAGTATACACGTAGACTACGTAGTCTCCTTGGCTCAAATCAAATAATACAGTTAATTAAGTGATTTACTTTATAATTTATGAAATATATTAAAATAGAAATTTTATATTTTATATAGTTGTCTTTAATTTCCACTCATGAGTATATATAGATATTAAAAATAACTCAGCACTTTCTTAAATTATAACAAGGCTCTCATTATTGGAGTTGGCTCTCATTATTTCAATATTGCATGTAAATTTGGTTTCTAATTTTCTTAAAATAATGTTGAACTTTCTCTGTTCATGAAAATTACTTTTCCAAAACTCTCTCTCTCTCTCTCTCTCTCTCTCTCTATATATATATATATATATATATATATATATATATATGCCAATTTAGGCAGTACATTTAGAACATCGTTAATTATGATCGTAAGATGCTAGCTAGAATGTAGATATGCAATTTAAAAGTATTTAAATTGCACTACTAGATCTTTAATTAATTTGTTGGGCGGAAAGTTTAATTAATTAATCATGCATGCCATGGGTAATATCTGCTCATGTAGCAGTTTGGTGCATATACGTTGAATACAAACTTTTTTTCTCTTTTACTTTTTCCAGTAAAGATACTTGAAAGAGTAAGAAATTAAAGCAAAGTTCTTTTAATTTATTGACTTGGCACTAGGTGGGTCCATAGTCATTAGAAGTAAGTACCAGTGTACCACGGTGCTTAATATACTGGAAATTTTTATAAATGCATGCATATATATATATTTTATATTTATTTTATTTATTTCTAACAAATAACAAAGGATGTTGACACAATTATTCGTTCAGTCAAATCTATAACTACATTTCTTACTCGAAAAAATCTTCAGAAAGAACATGAAGGAAAGGAAAGTAATTAATTAGAGATTATGTTCATGATTTGGCTAAAGCCCTTAATTAGTTCCTTCACAAGAGTTAAAACATATTTACGATATTTCTCCATTTTACTAAATTGCCTAAAAAGTTCAATTTATATCTATTTAATTAAGCCAACTCAAGAAATACTCTACTCTTGGTATATATGTATGTATGTATACAATAAATAATGTTATGGATATAAATTATATACATTATTTAAAAAAAGTGAGACCTATCATTGGATATTTTATACATTTTTATTATTAAGTAATACATAAATTTTACTATTTGTGTATAATTTTTTGTGCAAATAATATTATTTAAACGTAAAATAAAAAACATCCTTAACATTTGCAAATTTAGCAAATTAGATTATTTTGGGGATGGGGAGAGTATATATATATTGTATCTGCTCCTCTATTTAGGGCACTCATTCTCAAGTAAAAAATCTTTTATTACATCTTGATCAAATGAAAATGGAGAGAGGGAGATGGAGAAACAAGGTCTTATGTGGGGAAGTTTTAACTAAATACTTCCATTATTTTTAATCAATTAAAAAGCACTACAATATTTAATTCTTATTCATCATTTGCATATGCTTTTGCTTCAAGGAAACCTTAAAATAATAATAACTCTTTCCACAATTCCATCAATGATCATGTCTTAATAGAATTTATTCATTAATAGTGTGGGTATCATTGGATTTCTTGCTAATTAATTAGTGTTATGTGGAAATTTGATTAATTGAATTAAAGATGATATATAGATTTAGCATCTTCTTAATTAGCATTATATATAATTGCATTTGCTCGAATCACTGACTCCGCCATTTTTAAGCCCGTACTCGTGATATATTGTCCATCCGTTCCTTAATATAGGTCGTTTTAGAGTTGTGCACAAGTATTAAGGAAATGGTTGTAAAACATTAAATATACTATCAATTAATTGTCTATATTGCCCTTATATTGGAAAAAGAGAGTGTTATTTATTGGTCAAAAAAGAGTGAGAGAACCAAAGTTGTATTTATTACTTGGGGTAATATTGAAAACTAAACAATTAATGCTTACTTGAAATTCTCAAACGACTTATATTTAAGAACAAAAACATGTCTCTAAAACGACTTATATTAAGGAACGAATGAGTATTGCGTATAGAATAATACTATGCGTAAAATATTCAATGATATGTTTCGTTTCTTTTAATTTTTCTTTTTTTATATTGTGTATAGTTCGTGCTCTCGTAGCATTACTTTTTATATTTACCTCTAAAAAATGTTACTTTATAGATACTACTTTAATCGATATATTTTGGCTTTTTAAAGTCGATTCGTAAAATTTTAAAATTCAAAATTTATATAATTTCATTCAAGTTTTAGAAATAACAAAGATGATAATTAATATTACTTTATAGTTGGTTTAGAATTGTTAAATTTGTTTGTTAAAACTATATAATTTCATATTAATTTTGAATTTTAGGATTTCATAAATTACTTGTATTAAAACTATATAAAATTTTGGTTTACTCAATATTTTTGTCAAATAGATAGTACTTTCTTTTTTCGATACAAACACAATATAATCAATTAATATTATATTTAATATTATATAACTATTATTTTTTAATACTTATGCACAACTTTAAAATGATTTATATTAAAGGACAGTAATTTGCAACTTTAGGGATGACGTAATATTTCATTGCACTTGTGACGATTCATTGCACTTAACTAATTATACCCTCTCACAAACAATGAAATCATCTCCTTTAGAACAAATTAAAATAATAATGCTCACTAATGTAATAGTAGTCGTTTAAATTTTATGCACACAAAATAAGAAAATCATTAAATGTAGTATATTTTGATGATTGAAATTTATATAAAATATTATTACTATCTTTTAATGGGAAGTTAGATATATGAGAGAAAATTTCTTGGAAGATGAGAGCTTCTAGGATTAATATAGAAAAATAAATAATTTATTTTGCTAAAAATATACAAAGGACAAGTGAATTGGGATAAAAAAAAATATTCTAAAAATTCAATTATTATCTAATGGAAAAGAAAACATGATATTCATATTTTAAACCTAATGAGAAACAAAGTGTAAGACCCTGATTTTTTTTTTAATAAAATGAAATTTTCTCTATTTATTATTTTGAAATAGTAAAGGGGTTGATTTGATTAATGTGGTTAGTTATGGGTAAAATTTGTAAATTTTGCAAAATAAGCAAGTGGTTATAAAATATTCATTATTATTAGGGAATATTCGTTTGGTCGTAGAATATTTCTTGCTTTGAATATTCGGGAATATTAAATGCAATGCAGTGACCTTGTGTGGGCCCCATGTGAAAAGTGATTGGATAAAGAAAAGCGACAAATATAAGTTGTTTATAAATAATAGCGTAGTTATTCAGATTAATCTTGTTGGAATACACGGTGGTTAAAATACGATGTCTGGCGTTAGTGCGTAGTAAGCGCGATATTGCACCAATTATTAATTCTTACGTAAGAAGGCTTTACTCAATAATTGTTACGGTAATTCTTTATTCAATATTTTATTTTATTGATTCAATAATTGCTACGTTGATATTTTATATTATTGTTGTTTTGATAATTGTCACTATACAATATTTTTCATTATCGGATCAATAATTCATAATATTTGGATAATATTATTAGATAGCATTATTGGCAATGTCTAGAAAGTTCATGCTAAAAAGAGGTTTGGTCACATAATTGGCCACAAGAAGGAGAAATCCTTATTGGAAAAGCCCCTCTTTCATAGGAGCGATGCGGTTGTCGATATTGTGATTACGTAATATTATTTGTGAATAATTAATTATTGATTTATATGATAAGGAAAATATTCATTTTATGTGGATATAGATGGAGAAAATTTTTTAAAGTGACAATTGTTGAAAATTGATATTTTATCTTTTTTGATAAAATAATTCATTTAAATATATTATTATATTATAATAATATAATAATGGTGATATTTTTACAATGAATGTGTGATATATGAATAAATAAGGAAGAGTATTTTTGTTACAAAAAATGTTTAACACATGTTTTGTGTGTTGGTGGACCCTATTTTCGACTGAAATTTAATTATAGCCTGTAAAATCACCCGTATGTGGATTTCGGTCATTTTTCGTTTGGAATTTAGAAAAAATTTCTTCTGTAAAGTTGTAGAGAATTAAATTTACTATGGAAAAGACATAAGATTTGAATTTTTCTGAAAAAATGGCTATTTATTATGAATTATTGAAGTTCCGAAATATTGAGTCTAAATTGATTTTGTTACAAAAATTGTTTTAAACATGTTTTTCATTTTTTTGTGTGGTAAATGTGTTTTTGATGTGGTGGGCTAAGGAAAATTTGATTATAAATATATTATTTTATTAAATTTTCTTCTTTGGTGTTCTAAGCATTTTTCTATAAATAGGGTACTTAGGTTAGAATTGAAAATCACACCATAAACTGAAGTTTTCTCTCTCTATATTATCGAGCGTATTTTTGTGAGTATTTAGATATCTTGAGTGTCGTTATATGGTACAAGTTTCCTTTGTTATGTCGATATTCCAAATGTAATCTTATTCTTTTGAGGTAAGGGATGTTATTTTTTAAAAATGATATTATTTCTTTCAATATCATTATGCCATAATATTGGTAAGATTTTTCTTGTGAAATTCTGATCTTTTCATGTCGGAGTTACTATTTACGAGTTACTATTCATGAATCACTATTCATGAATTACTATTCACAAAGCATGATGATTTTTCTTATAAAATTTCTACCTTTTAGTGTCGGGGTTACTATTCACGTATACGATTAATTATTCACGAATCGACACTATTATTCACGGAAAAATTAAATTTTTTTTCTCGGTCCAAGATTGTCTATTATGGTTCCTATCTTTGATTGGATCTATGTTTTGATCTTCATTTTGAATTCTACTCCCTGATAGTTTATTATGGAGTATTTTTGAACTTGGATTTTCTAAAAGTCACGAATGCTTAATATTTGTTCTTTTGTCTCCTTTGGATTCGCTTTTCTTTAAAATATATTTTTCATCATCCTGGGTCTAAATGATGATATTCTTGAATATCTTTGGCACATGTAGTGCAAAAGATTAATGATTTTATGATGAATATCTTTTGGCGTAGTGTAAAGATGAACAAGTGTTGAGATGAACATGACCGAGTCGATTAATATCTTTGGCTGTAGTGCAAAGATGACTATTTGATTAAAGATGTATATTGATTGATGTTACTGAGAGGATAAAATATCGATGATGAACTTTTAAATTCATAGATGATAGTAGATTTCATTCTCTACTTAACTCTTCTAATGAATTATTGTTTCATTTGCGATTGTTGATCTAAAATTTGTTGTCTATTGTATTCTATCGATTTTTCTCTGTTGAAGACTAAGGATAATTTGTTGTACATTATCTTAGTCATAATATTCTTTACTGGGCTAGTTGAGCTCACCTTTTTCCTTTTTGTTCTATTTTTCTTCTCAGGAAGCGAAAATATAGCGGGAACTAGTTGGGGTGTGGAGTGATGGTTCAAGACAGTTGTTTTAGTAGTACTCACCATTTTGTAAAATAGTATATCAATAATTGTAATGAGGACTTTATTTGGGTGTGGATATTGTCTAGGAGACAATATTTGTATTTAAACTCACAGTATATGTGTTGTCGTATTTTGCACGACAAATGTATTAATAACGTTATAGTTGTTTCAGTACCATGTATTTGACGACTTAAAATAAGTTGGATGGAATGGACCTATTTTAGGGGCGTCACACAAAGCACTAGAAATTACATAATTAATGGAGTAAGAAGGGCAGCACTAAAACCAATAATTGTGAGACTTGTTGAGATGGTCGTGGAAATTAGTAGTAGAAGTACTTGATAGGGAAGTTATATATATATATATTTGCAGGTGACAGAGCATGTGACACAGAGATTCCACTAAATTAAGTGTGGGAACTACTACTGTTGTAAGTGCATACATATGTAGGAGTATAATGCAATCTCATTTTTAAATTAGGCCCCCCACCCCCCTTTTGGCCATATATATGTTGGGACCTTAATTTGTGTTTATTATTGCACTTATTATCTTTTATATATAATTGTATCCATATATTTGCAGGGATGGAGTTAATTTCGTCAGCATGTGAAGTGATTGTGATTGTGGTGGTGGTGGTAGGGATACCACCGCAGGCGCAGAGTCAGGTGGATTGGTTGAAGATGTAGACACTAGCTAGGCCAAGGGGAAGGCATAATCGGATCATACAAAAGACTTGCATCAATGAGTTTAGTACAAGTTTTCCACAAGACCTGCGATCATACAACTAATTGGAAGAATAATAGACTTTACTGCATAAAAAAATCCAACCATACTGCCTAAACCTTAATGCACATATCCCCTAACTATATATGCTCTATTCTCAACTTAATTTTCATACAACATTTAACATAATTTTTTAATATAATCTCAGCACCATTTGTAATCTCTATTCTACAAAATTGATGACTGGAACACAGACACTCACAATTCTTCTTCTCTAGTAAATTCATGTACATATAGCAAACCATTCAGTAAAATCTGCAATGAACTAAACGTGACTCTAAATTTTCTGCCACACAAAATGCATGTACTAACTGTTGGGATATGATTTAACGGGGCGAGGAGATTTGGTGAGACCCGTGTCACGTGGCAGAATATTACAAATAAGAGACTTGATATTCTAAAGATTTTACAATCCCAGTTAACTTGTAACACCTTTATTCTGCTATTTGACTTCTTATTATTAAGGAAGTCAGATTCTACTCAGTTGGGAGCATTTGTACATAGGACTTCTAGTCCAAACAGTGGGGGCGTGGTCAAGTTATAAATACACGATTATAATTCAGATTTTAGGTACGACATAATTTGCGCACTAAAGCAATTATATACCTTCATTCTCACATAGGAGCTATCTCCCGACTGTCTAGACCGTCAAGTTTCTCAGTGTGATTGTTTGTTCACTATACAGATTTTGCGTTCGTTGTTTGGTGATTCGGCAAACGGACAGACTTAGAGGTTAACACTAACATTCCCCAAATTGGCTCTAATTTATTTTGTGTTGATTAAGGGGCCTAGTACACCAACTGAGCCAAATTAAGGCCGTTGGCACAAATTTCCTTGTTGATTTTTTCATAACAAGTGCGTTTGATTCCATTCATAATATATATGTGGCATCTTTTGATAGCTTATCCACTTTGGTGTCTTCCAAAATCAATCTGTATACTCCTTCTCTTTTGACATAAAGCTACTTAATTTTTCCCATAAACTTATAATTTTCCACTCGTTTGACATTCAAGAGATGCTCAACAAATGCCATATACTTGATCTGCTCCATTGAAAACTTATTGCAAACTAAACTTTCATCCTTCCAACAAAATAAAACAAGACAACCATCTGAATAATCTCCTTCCTACACCACAATGCCATCATGACGACTATCTTTCAGTACTATATTTTGATACACTTTCTTCCTTCTCTGAATGTTGGCACTCTTTCTTCTTTTTTTTTTTTTTTCTTTTTACTTTTCTATAATAAACTTTTTCATGCACTTCCTTTGAACTTGAGCCTAGAACTTTCTCGCGATCATTATTATCGGTTACATTATCAACTCAACGGAGAATTTGAAATTGAAAATATAGGTGGTTGTAATGAGTCAACCCCTACCCCGGCCCACTGTATATATATATAGATTTCCGCCAAATAAAGAAGGACAGCCATCATTCATATATAAGACTAATTATAATGGAGTATTCTGGATATGAATATATGGAGGATAATTAACACGTGATGCATATATACTACTACTTCCATTCTCTTGTAAGTGGCATTTTTTAGGAAAGCCAACGGAATTTGCTTGTACGTCTGGTTGTGCTGAGTTGTGGTCGAGAGTGATAGTAGTAATATATTATTAAAATGCTTTTGAATATATCTTATGTTACAACTTTTTTATTTAGACCTACTTAGGGTCTGTTTGATTACCTCTTATTGTCTCCTAATAGGTGTACCTCTGATTCGATCAGAGGCTAAACATGTTTGATGGATCTGAACGAAATTGGTTATTTTTGAACAAAAATAACCTCTTCAATATTACAAAATTCCTATTATATCCCTCTGCCTCTTCAATTTCCAGATTCCCAAATTGATCATAATCCTTTTCCTCCTCTCCCTTCTCTTCGATTTCAAAAGCTTATGGAACAGGGCAATATCAGAAGCTTGGAATCGCGCTCTTATATCTATCCTTTTAGTTTGTCTACCAGTATCTCTTCTATGGATCTTCATGGAAAAGTTACTTATATCGCATGAAGCTGGAAATTACTCAATCCGTCTCATTGGTACCCTATTTCCATACGCGATTCTTCAATTATTGGTTCGCTACTTGCTGACTCTGAGTTGGACATTTTCAATGCTTTTAAGCTCACTTGCAGTTCTATTTTTCCACATACCTCTTTCTTAGGCGTTAATTTTCAAGCTGGAGTTAGGAAATGGTGGAGCAGCTTTAGTCATTGGTCTATCATAGTGGGTGGAGGGTTAAAATAGTAAAATAGTCTTATTCAGATATTTTATAAAAATTAATTATCAAACACCATTTTTTTCATTCAGATACAATTTTAGACAGATGCTCTACATTATTCAGATGTCTAAACTATTCAAATCTTAACATTCAATTTTATCCGACACAACCTTAATATGATTTTAAAAAAGGATTTAGTGGAGTATAATTTTTCTCATATTCGTAGACAAAGAAACTCAGAAGCTCACGGATTAGCTACTCTTTTTTCAATCCTGAGATTTTAATTTTATTACTTATTTGGTTGTATATGATGCTATTAATTAATAAATTCTCCATAGTCTTTTGACTATTTCCAAAAATAAAATAAAATCTACAACATCAATTTAATAATTGTGTAATTACTTTTCTTCTCTAGCTTTTATTAAACTAGTGAACATTATTTCAACAAACAAAAAAAATAATTAAAAGAAAAAAAAAAGAGAGAAAATCTATTAGAAAGGACATGCATGTTTTCCCTAGTACTTGAGTTGAGAATGTACAAGTCATGGGCTTAGTATGGGTATCCATGTGGTTCACCAATGCAGTAGGCTCATATGTCTTGCCACTAGCCAGCAGCCCAGCACAAGTACTCTACTATTTTGAAGGTAGTAGTTGGTGGATGATTTGCATCCTCTAATTCTGAAACAAATTCTTTTCTCATTTATTTATTTATTCTCTACACTTATCACACTGAATTGTTGCGATCTGAGCTATTGCCTTGATTCGGATGCGTATATATAATTATAGTCGTCGACTCAAGAATTTTGCCTTTGGTATAAGGTTTTAACTATTAAAAAAAAGGGTTAATGGAGCTATACAGCTGTGTAGATTATCAAATGTATACAATTTACGAACGTAGAATTAAGTCCATTTACGATTGTAGAGCAGTCATTCTACGATATGAGAATTCACTATACGTTTCTACGATAGTAAAGTGACTACTTTACTATTAGTTATAGACTACTCTACGATCGTAAGGTGATTTAATTTTATGATCGTAAATTGTGTACATTTGAAACTTGCACAATTGTGTACTTTCATTTTTTCCTTTAAAAAAAATTTTAAAGGCAAATATAAGTCCACAGAAACTTCAATAAAATTATCAAATATAAACGCTAAACAAATGCTCAAAAATAAAAAAAAATCTCTTGAGCAATTTTCAACAATTTAACAAACCATTCGAGACAAACAATTAATATAAATATTCACATCGTATTATTATATAAATTAAGTTAAATGTATTAGCAATGTCGCTCCCTGGCTCCATGAGATAGTGAGAAATAATTTTTCTCGCTCAATATCTGAGTTCGATTCATACTCACAATGGATGGTTGATGATAACTCTACGTGAAACAAGTCGGGTCAAATCTCAAGTCCGAATCGAATCAAATCTATCAAAATAAGGCCTTAAATCACTAGTTTAATAGTATTTTCTTGGATCAATAGTCTTATATATGTGATATTGGAGTGTTACATTACGTTCTACACGCTATTCGTGGATGATCCAGAGATTCAACTCCGACATAAGTTCGATTTCCACTCACAGCGGTTGGTTGGTGACAGCTCCACGTCCTACACGATAGCTACTCGCAGAGGATCCCTGATCTTTGGCTTGGGATTTTTTTAGATGAGTGTAGTTGTACCGCACAATATATCCTGCCGAAACCCGAAAGTTCAGGTTTGATTGATATTGATTTGCTAACCACCAGGACATAATAGTTCCTTGTCTCAAAACGAGCCCAATGTTACAAAACATGTAATTTTGGAGGAGCTGCCAATTTTATCCTTTATCCTCCTAAATTATTTTATATAACAATAAAAAAATATTAAACTAAATAACGGTATTGATACTAAATAAAACCTAATGTTTCAAATACATTTTGTTTAGGATAAATTAAAAATATCATATCACTTTTAGTCCATTTTTTGAATATGGGAAACTAGTGCAGATGCATGATTCTCTAAATTTACATTATGGGAGTGAAGTTTCAGTTTTGGTCAATTTAGCTTCTTTAATTAAAAGAACAATGTGCAATGAAATATTTGTTTTATTTTTGAGAGGGTAATGATCCATAGTATGTATTTGTTATAGTTCAAAAATAGGCAAATAGCATCTCTACCTTCTATTGATATGAGCAACGACTGTGATCACAAATCTGGTCACGCCGTTAGCTAGAATTTCTAACGGACAGGTTAAAATAATTTTCTAGACCATTATACCCCCAATCAAACCAAGTTAGCAAACCAAAGAGAATGTAAGTCAAGAGCCAAAACCATATGCAATGTTGTAAACACCGACAGAATACATGGTCTTAGATCCAGATAAAGCTAAATGGCAAAATTGATGTGCAGTTGTTAGTCTTTGTGCTGGGGTTTACCTGTGTTGTGTTGCTGCTTTTATGTACTTTGTTATATTTACTACTCTGCTATTCTGTTATATTTACTACTTATGTACTATGTTATATTTACTATTATATTGTTATTATGTACTAATACTTACTATTATACTCTGTTATATTTACTATTATGTACTGATACTTACTATTATATATATATACTTTTATCAGTTTATGTATTTATTATATTACTGGTACTTACTATTATACTACATTACTACTATATTTACTATTATACTATTATACTATTATGTATTGGGGGTACAATGGCTTGAAAATTATTTTAACATGTCCGTTAGAAATTTTAGCGGACGATGTATGTGTCCAAATATGTGATCATAACCGTTGTTCTTAGTTTATTTTCTCCAGTTCGCAGAAAAAAGATAGATATATATATATTTTCAAAAAAAGAAATAATTCATACCATCTATTTGCTATGAATCAAAAAATGACATAAAATCTATATCTTCCCTTCCAAAAATAAAAGGGTTGAGATTAAATATGGCATTACGCCGTCCGCTAGTAATTCTAGCGGAGTGGAATAAAAAAAATTTATGACTATTATATCATCATAACGGAACTAAAGCATCAACGAAACCATAGCTACAACAGATTCTTCGGCAAAGTAAAACATCCCCAAAATTAGAAGACAACATAAGATAATAATCAACAAATAAAAAAACAAAAATCAAACCAAAACCTACTAAAATAAACACAACCAGAACCCACTAAAACAAGACATAAAGGCAAATCGAAAAAACCATCCGCGAAAGACTACCAGAATTAGAACCCATAACGAGACCCAGGTTCCGACAAGAACAATTCAAGATCTGGTGTATGACGAAGATAAACACAGTCGGATCCGAAAAAACCAACTTCCAAAATCCCCAAACACCAGCAACCATCAAGATTTGAACATTAAAAAATAAGCGATAATACATAAAGCCAGGTCGGAAAACCAACGAATAGACAAAACCATCCGGGAAATCACCGGAAAGAGAACCTAAAGCCAGTCCCAGGTTCTGGCAAAGATCAAATCAGCATCTGGAGTAAGAAAACAACCAGATCCGAACAGTCCCAACTTTCAAGAATCCAACCCAACAGATCATTAAGATTCGAAACCCTAAAGCCATTTGCCCCAAGCATACACCATATCAGATCATAACTCCCCAGACCAGAACCCACTAAAGTTTTTTTTAACCGGCATGATGTGATAGACTCCACGGCACGCTTGCGTGAGGTGGTCGTCGTCCGGATCGTTTTCTAAAGATTATTGGGTGAATTCTTTGCAATAGCACCGCTCGCTCATACTCGTCTATACTTTAGACGGTAATCTTGGTACATATAGACGGTAATCTTAGTACAATTGCTCGTTTTCGTAATCTGCGTTGAATGGACACCAACGACGCTTTGACCCCTCGCTTATATTGAAGCGGTAATCTCGACACAATTGACGATTGATACGGTAGAAGACGCCACACACAATTATGAATTGTTGTATGATAAGTCAAACTGAATCTTAAAGAAATAATTAAGAAACTACTAATTTCTTAAGAATTCTTAGTAGAGAATAAACTCACAAATATATTGAATAATAATAATGAATAATGTGTTTGATTACATCAACTTAGACTTATATTTATATTACTCAAAACAATCCAAATCCTAATAGGAATTTATAAACTATAATCCTAATAGAAGTCAATTTAGAAAAGAATTCTAATTAAAAAAAGAAGTCCTAATTACAATAGAATTATAAAAATCTAAAAATCCTTGCTGAATATGTAATTCGTGGGCTTAGTAAGAGCAGAATTGGGCTAGTATTAAATTGATCCAAATTTGTGTCTCATCCTTCTCTTTAGGTTTCCTTGTGTTAGCTTCAGCTCACACATCTTGGATCAATCCATTGAGATCGTGTTTGAACCTTTTAGTTCTAGCCTTGCTTAATCCCCACGTCCCTTTAGTTTTGTTTGAGTCCACGCATGCCATGTCCTCATCATTCCTCTCCTCTTGAAAAGGATTTGTCTTCAAATCGTCACCTGCATCAAACGGACTTAGATCAGTAACGTTAAATGTGGCACTAACATTATACTCACCTGGCAAATCCAAGTTATAGGCATTGTCATTGATCTGCTTGAGAACTTGAAATGGACCATCTCCCTCGGAAGCAATTTGAACGCGTCTTTGAGCAGGGAATCTTTCTTTCCGCAGTATGTAACCACACCCAATCTCCGGGTTCAAAGATCACTTGATGTGTCGCCCCTCGTTCGGCGTCTTAATGTCTCTCGTTCCGATCCTCCGATTCGATGTTTAGTCTGGCTTTTTCATGAATCTGCTTAACAAGATCAGCCTTTTTCTTTCCATCCATGTTAGTATATTCAGAAACATCTATAATTTTGTGGTATTCTGATAGTCACAACATCTATAATTTTGCTTCATGATAAGTAATTTTTGAATTGATTAATAAAACTAAGAATTTTGCTAGGAGAATTCAAGAAAAACCTATTAGAGAGAATATTTTGAGGTAAAAGGCTTAGTGGTGAGATTAATCGAGAGTAAAAGCCAATTTATTGAGAGTATACACGAGTGAACCATTGCGTCGAGCGAAACACGTAAGGGAGTGGTGAGGAAATTATTTTTATCTACTAACCCTTGCTTTGCAGTAAATACGTTGGGCTATGAGGAGTCATTGAAAAGAAGACCTAGAGTTCGTATGAAGTCTGGCGTGAATGAGTGGTGGAGATCATGGGAGGAGGATTATGAGAGGCATCACAATTATCATGGACGTAGGGAGCATCCTCATAAATCTATGGAGCATAGGAGGGAACATTTATTGCTCAGGGAAATAAAAGTTGAAGAAGAAGATCATGCGATTCTTGAGAAGTCGTGGAAGACTAGAAAAGCTACAAGTGTGCAAGCTAACGAGGAAGAAACAATGCAACAAAAGAATATGTTTTATACTAGGTTTCTAGTCTGAAAAGGTATGCATTGTTAAAATTGATTGTGATATCTCCAGACTAACATTGCTAGCACTACAATGGTGGAGAAACTAGGGTTGTCAACAGTTGCCCATCCTCGGCCTTACAAGATGCAAGGGATCGTCGATTGTGAGGAGGTAATAGTGACTAGACGAGTGTCAGTTTCTTTTCGCATTGTCAGATATGAATATTATGCGATGTAGTTCCAATCCATACTTGTCATTTGTTACTTGGGAGGCCATGGCGACACAACAGGCGTGCGAAGCATAATAGTTGTACTAATAAGTATTCATTGGTACACAATCGAATAAGAGTCAATCTTTGTCCTATGACGTCCGAGCAAATTCGTGACGATCTAATGTATTTACAAAAAGATCGTGATCAAATGCAAGGAAAAAAAAAGATCGACAAAAAGAAACTGTTCAAATGATCAATAGTGAGAAAGAAAAGTTTGAAAAGAATGAGAGAGAAAAGAAAAGAGAAAATAAAAATAAACGAGAGAAAAACAAACAAGAGGGTGAGTATAAAGAACAACGAGAAAATCTATTCCATACTCGATGTCTTGTGAATGGGAAAATCTGTTGTGTAGTCATAGATGGAGACAGCTGTATAAATGTGGCAAGCACTACGATGGTGGAGAAATTGGGGTTATCTACTACCAAACATCCACGGTAGTGATCGTTTTAAAGTGGCTCAATGATAATGCGAGACATTAAAGTAACCAAACAGTGTTAGTTCCATTTCTTTCGGGTCAATTATGTTGATGAGGTATTGTGTGATGTGGTGCCTATGTAGGCGGGACATATATTATTGGGTAGACCATGACAGTTTGATAAAAGGGTTCAACATGATGGGTGTAACGCCCTCAAAATAGGTATACATCACCCATCTTGAGTCGCCAAATACATGGTACAAAATTCAAATACAACTTAATTATACAACAGTCGTGTAAAATACGACAAAACCTAATCTAAGAGTTTTAATAAGAATATTGTCATCTAGACAATATCCACACTCAATGGAGTCCTCATTACATTTATTGTCACACTATTTAATAGAATAGTGAGGACTACTAATGTTATCATCGGATGAAATCACTCAGTTCCTCGATTAGTCTCTTGCCACGTTCTCATCTCATTTCACGAAGAGAACGGTGAAAGAAAAGGTGAGCTCAACTAGCCCAAGAAGAAATATTATGACTAAGATAATGCGAGAATAAATTATCCTTAGCCTTCAACAAAGATATAACAACCGATAGAATATAATAGACAACAAGTTTAAGCTGCGGTTGAATAAGCGAATCCATTAGAAGTGTCAGTAGTAAAGTATAAAATCTACTATCTTCTATGATTTAAAAAGTTTTTCATCAACTTTATCATTTGAGACTCGACAATATATAAAATTGAATCATCCTGCATCACGGTCAAGGATATTCATGTAATCATCAATGGTCATGATTATCTAGAATAATCCACGGTCATAATCATATCATAACAATCGGCCCACCAATGAACCGTGCCAATGAGGACTTTTACCACATCATTCGTTACATTACGGTCATGATTATACCGAATAATCCCTGGTCATAATCATACCAATTCCATCTCTGCACGTAAGCCAAAGATGACTTTCATCACAATATAAACATGAGGATGATGACAATAATATAAGCATTAATCAAACAAAAACAAGGATAAATATTAAAAACTTTAAATTTATCCAAATATTATCCATCACTTAATAAACTCATAATCTAATATTGTTAATATTATAACAATATTTTAATCACTTCTTAAACTTATAAACAATTTAATTTAATTGTTTACACTTTACCAAATAATGTATTTAATCATTCAAAAATACCATACTCATAAGATTTCATCACCAATGATCAAATCACTCATAAAAAATCTGCATATATCTTATATAGGATTTTCAAGCCCTAAAATCCTATTTACCAATTCTTCAACTTCACATAACATATTTAACTCATATGTTTGTAACTAAACTATTTTCATGAAAAATTACCATATCAACTTATTATTTTTTTATCCTTTGTCCAAACATATATACATATATTTCATACACAACAAGTATTTTTTTATAATTTTTTAACTCCTTTAAGTATTTTTTAAAAAATCAATTTCTAATTAATTCCTTAAAAAATTAGCTACCTCAAGTTTAACTCCAGAAATTTCCAAATCTTGGCAGGATCTTACACATGTTAACTTGAGCTTCCAGTTTAAATTTCATGGTCATCGGAGTTATAGAACTCCGGTTATAGCGTTTTTCGTCGGAAAAATCTAAATATTGAAATAGTCATAACTTGCTCATTTTAAGTCGGAATGAGCTTATTTTTGGACAGGAGTTACTTTATACCATATATTTCCATGTATCAAAAGTTCGGAATTTTTCTCACAATTTAAGTGACCGAAACAGCCCTTACAAAATTGTGGGTAGTAGCTTTTTCTCTTTTTTCCACTTTTTCATGCTTTGTAAAAAAAATGGTCCATACAAAAATCTACAACTCCTCTTTCAGTGATTCCACTTGGAGATGTTAGAAAACTTATCATAATATCCTCCCAAATTTTTTTAGAATTTTTGAATGTCCGAAAAATTACTAAACTGCAAATGGATTTTAACCCGCCATGCGGTAATCCACGTAAACAGATCATTTTCACAATTTAATAAGGAATGAATACGAAGAATCATTCACCATGCATGTGGTAATCCACATAGACAGGTTATTCTAACAGAATAATAAATAATAGAACCAGGTCAGGCATAATACGCACTGACAGAATATTCCAACATAATAATAAAGAATGGAATAACAACAGAAATCACCATGCATGCGATAGACCGCACAAACAGGTTATTCCAATAGAATAATAAAGAATGGAACCCGGTCAAGCGTAATCCGCACTTGCATGACAGGATATTCCAAATGAATAATAAAGAACGGAATAGCAGAAGAATTTCACCGTGTATGCAGATGCTTTGACAGATGAGTTATTCCAACATAATAATAAAGAATGGAATAACAAAAGAATTTCACCATGTATGCGGTACTTGCATGATAGCGAGTTATTCAACATAATAATAAAGAATGGAATAACGAAGCTCTCTTCATGAATCTGAAAGAAATAATACCCTTACCTTAGAATAAAATTTGGATCTTTGGAATAGAGAGGTAAAAGACTCTTCTTCTTTCTCTCTATAATTTCTCTCTATAATAATTGCTCTATAGCTTTAGTGAATTGGTGAGAAATGAAGGAAGAATGAGCTTCTATTTATAGGAAAGTATAGTTTCAATAATTGCACGTTTTGGGGCTCGAAATATTACAGTACAATACCTTCAACTTTTTTTTTATTTTTAATTTAGTCATGCAAGTATTATCAAACTTGCACCACCTCCCTAATAGTAAATCATGTGAATCAATAGTTACAGATATGTGAAAATCTGAATTACGATGATAAGTACCTTCATCTATACCTCTATTTTTAACTTAGTCATGCAAGTATTATCAATCTTGCACCAACTCCCCTAATAGTAAATAAATGTGACTCAATAGTACACACATGTGAACAAATAATTATATAAGCATGTAAATTAGTAGCAATTAATTTCTCATTTATCCGATTAATTACCCGATTTATCAATATAACCCCCAGACATCAATTATCATTGGAATAGATGTCGATTTCTACTAACACTAATAATCCCAACACAATGAAACTATCAATTTCATCTTTAATCAAACACGAACTTATTCATCATTAATATTATAACTCACAATATTTAACAATCAGGTCGTTCCCAAGAAAGAGGGCATTAAGATAAGAATTTCTCCTTGCACAAGGCAATTTGATTAGATGACCAAACCTCTCCTCGATGAACTTCAGACATTGTAAATATTGTAATTTAATAATATGAATAATTTTGTCGCCTAAATTATTGATTAAATAATATATCATATTATGCAGATGATAATTTGTGACAATAATCGAATTAATAATATGAGAGATATGATCGGAAGAATTATCGTGTAGCAATAATTGAGTATAATCGAGTGACTTCTCACGTAAAGCATCAATAATCAATACTGGTGCTACTATATGCAACTAATGCCAGATTCTTATACTTTTTACTACCGAAAGTAGTTCAGCAGTTTAACGGTAAAATTTCCAGTTATTTTCATAAAAATATTTATGTCGTTTTCTCATTCAGAGACAATAATTCCGTTGTGGGGTCCACTAATGATTGTCTTGGTCGCATCGGATATTCCCCACAAAAAAAAGAATATTCCTGAACCAATCGAATATTTTATAACAACTTGCATACTTTGCAAAATTTATAAATATTACCCACAACTATAACATTATATTAAATCCACACTATAATATTCAAAAAAATATTTCGAGAATTTTAAATTTTTATTCATAAAATTTGGGGTCTCACAATGGGTTTACCAATGTATATTCCTTTGTTTACGACAAGAAGAAAATCGTTTTGCGTCCTTTGTCACCACAACAAGTACATAAGGATCAAATTCATTTGCAGAAAGATTATGTACAAAGAAAATAGAGTGAAGAAAAGAAAAAACAAGAAGAAAAAAAGAGAGAAAAAGAAAGATGAGAGAAAAACAAATATACTAGCAAAAAAGAGTGATGTGAGAAGAGCTTTGATACCAAATGATAGACTCCACCTCACGTAAGCGTGCTATGTTGGGTGAATTGCTTGCAACACCTTAACCCCTCGTCTATACTTTAGACGGTAATCTTGGTACAATTGCTCGCGTTCGGAATCTGCGTTGAATGGACACAAACGACGCCTTGACCCCTCGCTTATATTAAAGCGGTAATCTCGGCACAATCGACGATATATGCGGTAGAAGACGCCACACACAACTATGAATTGTTGTATGATAAATCAAATTGAATCTTAAAGAAATAACTAAGAAACTACTAATTTCTTAAGAATTCTTCAAAGAACCAAAAGTAGAGAATAAACTCACAAATATATTGAATAATAATAATGAATAATGTGTTTGATTACATCAACTTAAACCTCTATTTATACTACTCAAAACAATCCAAATCCTAATAGAAATTTATAAACTATAATCCTAATAGAAGTCAATTTGGAAAAGAATTCTAATTAAAAAAAGAAGTCCTAATTACAATAGAATTATAAAAATCTAAAAATCCTTGCTGAATATGTAATTCGTGGGCTTAGTAAGAGCAGAATTTGGCTTGTATTAAATTGGCCCAAATTTGTGTCTCATCTTTCTCTTTGGGTTTCCTTGTGTTAGCTTCAGCCCACACATCTTGGATCAATTTATTGAGATCTTGTTTGAACCTTTTAGTTCTAGCCTTGCTTGATCCTCACGTCTCTTTAATCTTGTTTGAGTCCACGCATGCCATATACTCATCATGATGGGATGGGTATGATGGGGGTATAATGGGCAATTATCAGTGAATTACTAGACAACTAGAATAACTAGCGGACGATAAATTCAATTTTTTAATCTCATTCGTTAATAATTCTAATAGAAAGTAGAGATGATATTTGTCGATTTTTGATTTATAACAAATATTATGGATCATTGCCAAGTGTGAGGATTAAAATCAATAACTCTTTGAAATTGATTCAACAAAAGCTTATTTCTCAGTTGTCCATTCGTTCACAGTCAATCCGTTCTTGGTCACATGTCTTGTGAGCATTCCACCATCATGAGATTCTTTCTTTTGTTCTGACGGTATTCCTCTGCCATTTCTCCCACCCCTTGTATGGTAGGGCGCTAATAGTTGCCTAAAGTTAGTTTCATAACAAAAGGATGTTTGTATTCATTAGTCTAGGCTAAGATAAACTGTGGTGTTTATAGTAATATTAGTGTACACTGAAACCCTTTAGCAGCATGCCCCCTTAATTTGTTGGAATTTCATTCCATTTAGTGAGTGATTCTTTTCATTTGCAGTTAAACTGAAACACTGATAATTCAAATAAAGAAGTAGAGAAAATAGTGGCGAATGCAATTGCATAAATGACAAACTTATAAAGCATCAAATGGAGGAATCAGTTTTTATGGGTTGAAATTTTCACACTATAAACAAGTACTTGTAATGCTTATAGTTCATTGTTATGAATCACATCTAAGTTCAAAATAGAACCAAAAAGAACACCCAAAAAAAAGTGAAAACTCTACATGAATGAAGCTAAATACAGTGCTCCCAAGAAATCAGCATTAAAATATAGAAAAATTGACACTGCCCTAGTTAAAGCCTTTTGTAGCCTATGATATATTTTTCAGTTGGACCAAAACACAATTATTACCTATTCCCTTGAACCTGCAGTCAGAAAAATGCAACAACAATATAATTAGATAACCAAATATTCTTCATTTGATATGTATTCAATTTGTGCATTTCAAGTTACTCACATCGAATCCAACTAGAGATCTGCAGTAATTGGTATTTGTTAGCATTGTACTGTTTGATCCGCATTCGCTGTCATTAAGGGAAACAGCTGATTTGTCAAGCTTAATGGACCATGGGTACTGATAATTCTGGGCAGTGGCACTAACATGTGAAGATGATCTTTGCATCCGCACGGCCCTTGGCACATTCCTTCCTTCAATGGATGGCCTCCGCCTGCTTGATTGGCGTTCAAACGTATCTGGTGGACGTTGTTTTGGTGCACTATATGACCTCACTTTGGCCTTTGAAGACTCTGTATTGGCCATATAGTTTGGGAAGAATGGATACTCATAGGACATGGACTCTGCATACTCCCTTGAATACGAAAAAGGAACTCTTGATGGATCTGGTTTGGAAATAGCAGAATGGTATTGGGGGCTGCTTTGGGAAGTCCCAAAGGAATAGTCTTCAAAATGCCCACTACAAGTTCTTGGGCTCGTGTCAGTAATGGCTGATGGTGCCGGTGAAATTTGTTGATAATCTTGCTTTGAGAAATGCTCATGAGTTGAGAATCTACGCTCAGTTTGCTCTGTTCTCTCTGTTTGTGTGTGGTTGGAATAGCTACTCCTGCTTTTTGTACTTCCTCTTGTATCACCAAGATCTATCTCCACAATCTTAATGTTCTCTTCCATTAGATCCTACAATGCAAAAGCGAGGTAAACTTATTATCTGTACATATGCTGGAGCCTTGTGCACTTTTTGATATAGATATATATATGCATGGTACTTATTTATCATCCAAACGAAAACTGTGATATACTGACATTTTTTTATTTGAGATATCATATATATGTTACTCCTACTAGGCTGCAGCACTTTTTGTTTGATATATGCCTAGGAAAACATATAGATTTGATTGATGGAAAATTGACTTACATGATGTGCATGTCTAAACCTATCATCCTGTGTTGATTTTCTGTAAGTGGAATGCCTCTGGTTATATGGATTTGTTTCATCGACCATCCAGATCCTTTGGGCGCGAGCTCTAGCTTGAACTGTCACCAAGGCCTGCATGCACCAGAGTGTGGCCGTGGCCTGTTTTCTCACCAGATGTCCCCTCACCAATGCCTGCAACTTCACTAGTCCTTTTAATGCACACAGTGCCTTTCTTGCCTGTAAAATTAAAATCAACCCAAAAAAATTTAAATAGAATGTCGAAATGTGACGTCTTGCTCTAAATTTTTACATTCCTATGAAATATCTAAATGACATAAAACTTCTAGCAAAATTAAACTTACAAATCTAAACTAATTCATATTTATACAACTTCTACAAACAAAGAAAATCAAACAGGTAAAGGCTGCATACCAAATAAGAACGAAAAACGGACTGAATTTTGGTGGCAGCAGCCTCTTCAATTGCACTGGCTCTGCCACCAGGGGCGGTGGAAGCTAGTCTAATCATGGCAGCAGCCGCCTGTGCTGCCGCCTGTGCTGCATCAGCAGCCGTAGCTATGGCCATTGCAACTGCGTTGGCATACTTCTTCTGCTCATTTTCTGATTCCACCGCGGCTTGGACCGCCGACAGCTTGGTGGTATTCATGGTGTCCATTGAATTCAAATCCTTTTTACCTGTTTGAGCCGCCGATGACCGTCGGAAACTCCATCGCCGTTTCTCTTTCGGAGTTGTCGGTGGGATTGAAATGGGTGTTGTTGGATTTTCAGTGCCTATTGAAATTTGCTGGTGATTGCTTGAAATCTTTTCTCTGTCTTTTTTTCCCGTCAACAAGTTTCTAATCCACTTGCTAGTTTTCCCCATCTCTTTCACTACCTTCAAACTCCAAATGTATCAGAGAAGAAGAGAACAAAGATAGAAAGCAACAAATGACATGAACATCTCTTGATTTTTCTCTCTCCTTTCTACATCACTGTTTGATCAGTAGCTTTCAGCATTATTATGGTCTTTACCATTGAAACAAATATTTTTACAGGCTGATAAATTACTGTTTTATTGGGACCTCTATGATATAACTACCATCAAGAAACTTTAAAGAAACAGAAAGGAAGCTGCATAAAATTCAATGGAGCCACTTGCCACCCTCTTGGATATTAATTGTATAGATTCCTTACCCTATTGCTGAAACTCCTTTGATGCTCATTTTGCACTTTAATTCTCCCACTTGGATAATAAAACACAAATATCGAATGAAATACATTTTTGCATAAAATTTACTTAGTATTTTCGCATAATTTTTTGATATTCACATGAAAACCGGCGCTATAGATCTTGTAGTTATAATGACAGTTTTTACTATCGCTATACATTTATAGCGACACTTTTATATCAAAAAGTCATGTGAAAATATCAATTTCCTTCACACAAAGATTAGACTACTTCACTATCTCAAAATTTTGTATTATACTCCTTCCCTCCATAAGTCCTCATTACTATTTTATGTCGTCACAAGTTAAATGTAAACTTATCTTATATAATTTAATATTTTTACAATAATTTGTAAGTAGTATTAATTGTCATATTTTTATCATCTATGCATATTTATAGAGTATCATTAGTCATATATAAAAAACTATATAATTAAATTAAAATTTAAATATGAATAAATTTATCATTTTATCCAGGGACGGAGAGAGTAATAAAATACATAATTTCCTTCTTATATAATGAAATACAAGAATCCTAATTTATCCTGAACCGGCCATCTGTTTCAAAAATAGGTCCAATCACCTTTTTAGTAATTTTGAATCAAAATCAAATCTGATTTCACCAATAACATGAATTTATGAGTTGGGTTTTTTTTGTTTTTTTTATTTATTACACTTGAACCCAAACTCCAAAAAAACAAAAAAATAGAAACAGTGTGTTTTGGTAACTTTGAAGTGGTACTTAATTAGTTATTGTTTGATCATGGATGGTGGAGGATCAGAAGCCATGTGAAATGTAGTAAAGAACATGGAGAATCCGTGTAAAATACTCTTGTTAGGGTGGAGGGGATTGTCCCATATGGGTCGGACCGTCGGAGGGGAAGAGTTCTGTTTTTTGGTAAAAAAATTAGCACGTGGGTCCCATCAAATTGGTACAGACCACTGCGGAGGGGTGCCCTATTGAAATTATAAGCACGTGGTCATTTATCCCAGTTGCAGGCAGGACTCTTTACGTACTGTGCTTCATGGTCCAATGGAAGTCACCTTGATTCTAAGACCATTCGGGAAGTCATCTTACCCTCCTTTTTCATGGATCATGATTCTATTTATATACGTATAAAAAATTAAGTTATTAACAATAATATCTTAAATGATGACTTTTTGAATCAACCTGAGATTTGTTTAGAATTTAAAATTTGATCCGGATTGTTTTGGATAGTGTTATCTATTATTTTTTTGGGTTAAGTTAGGATAATTAATATGAGGTTTGACGGCGGTTTTTTCCATTTAACCATAGTCGAACAAGAAAGTTTTACATTTAAACACCAATTTTTGAATTAAAGTGAATAATCGCTTTTCATCATAACTCATTACTTAAGTTGGATAAAGACTTAATTACCCTCCTTATATATAAACGACATATGCTGGGATATGCTATTGGTATTTTATTCACGAGCTTCTCAAATGAATCTTCTTTATTCTTCTCTTCTTGCTGTTGTTCAGAACCTTCATTCTTTAATTTCTCATCAGACAAAATTTCTTGACCATTGCTGCTGGCGTCCTCCCTTTAAAAAAGTGGTAGTAAGTAGCGCCATGCTAATTTTACGCAACTTGTTTCCCGGATCTAAGCGTAATTGCTTGACATTGTTCCTTCCTTCTTCTTGGATTGGCCTCAGTAGTACTTGGCGGAGGGAAGAACATAAAGGAGGAAATCAATCAAACAAATTTAAAAATATCTGCAAATTTAAGGGAAGATCAATCAATCCCAAAGACAAACATCACCATAAAATCCCAGCACAAACATCACCAAAATAGTCCATTGCACACAAATTTAAGGGAAGATAATAAAGAATCAATCAAACAAAATGATTGAAAAACAAAACCCTCAATTGATTGCCATTGTCAACCTCATATTGTTTATGTTTTCAATAGTGTAAACAGAGGTCATATTTTTAGCCCAAAGACAAAATTGATTGCACTAATGAAACTATAATAACTACAACAACCCATTTTGGGTGGAAGCACTTCTCACAAAGGAGATGGTTGTGTGAGGAAGAAGACAAAGTGAAGTGATGAAGTCAAAATGACCTAAAATAGTGTGAATTCCATGTAAATTAAAGTCACATGAGTTTTCAAGTCAAAAGGTCCTTATTCATTCTACTCTCTACGGTGTAAGAATAGATCGAGCAATTTATATGCAAAAGAAATTATGTACCGCTAACTCATGTCACCTTCTTAAAAGAGCTTTTGAGGTATACGCTTAATCGCACCTCTGTTGTATATGCCCGAGCTAGATTCACTGGCAAGAAACTTATCGTCATTCTTTGTCACTAACTCGCACCTCTGTTGTATATGCCCAAGTCTAGAACCTTGCTAGCATGCAATCTCTAGTACCAAGATAACACTGCTTCATTCAAAAATTATCTGCAAATTCAAACGCAAAGTCACCATTTGCAAAACACCCAAAACCAACAAACACCATAGCCTAAACTTGTCAAAGTCCAATCTCGACATACCCACATTTCCAACCAACTGAAACAGCAAACTTCCCAAATCCATCCAAAAATTCAAATCCAAAATCAAGAACCCAATTAGGGAAAACACCAAAAACAATCATAAGCCCCAACAGAAACCCTAGAATCCCAAATAGAACACTACCTACATATATATAGGAGAGAAAAAAAATAAGTAAACTAAAAAAATAAACACATGTCACAAATTGAAAGAACAGATGCGAGAAGTAAAGGAAAATTTGCAGAGAAAAAATAAACTACTGAAGTTACTCAAATTCTTGAAGAGAATTGATTCATATTTTTCATGTCTTCTCCAATCCGACCTCACCCCTTTTATCTATCTAACAAATTTGGTGCATGCAGACCAAAGAAACCTAACCAACCAAAATAAGACATGTTGCTTACAACCACAACTATTAACCGACTCACTAACAAATTAGTTGACTAAGCGTTTTCGTTCCAACTCCTTCTTTCTTCTACGGCCGATTACGTGATGTCCCTGCTCCCATTCTTGACAACACACTGAGAAAAAAGAACACGAAATAAATAACGAATAAATCCAGATCGAAAAACACAAACAATCACCGGATCAAAAATCACCAGAACTAAAATCAGTTCAAGATCTGAGAAATGGAAAGATGAATAGGGAGAACATAACAGATCTGAACGCATCCTCTTCCAAACCATCAACCTCATCAAATCATCAAGATCTGAAACCCAATCAGCCCAAACAAAGCCACCACTTCAGATCATAACTTCTAGGACCGAGATTCATCTTAATCAAACCCTCTACTAATCCGAACAGAGAAACCCCACAATCTAAAAGCCCACGGACTTGGCTTATCATAGATTAGAAAACGAATTTCGGGAAGGTGCTTCATTTCAGCCGTCAGAGGAGCATGAATAGCACCCAGCATAATAAAGAGGAGAGGAAGGAGAAGAGATGGTGGGCCGAAGAGAAGGAAAGGGAGGGAGGGAGAAGAAGGGTATTTTAGATATTTTTTAGTTTTTTTTTACTGTTACACCCTTTTTTCACGCGTTTTTGGCGTCTGACATGCACGCACAGTTAATTTGGATGGAAAATGTAACGTTTTCAATTCAACTCAAAAAGTCGGGAGTTTAAATGTAGTTTTACTGACTATAGGTAGTTAAGTGGAAAACCGCTCAAACTCCAGGTGATCATCTGAATTTAACCCTATTTTTTTTAAAAAAAGTTGCATTTATACAGTAAAGAGTTGTACTTGATTTAATTTTTGTTATACAAGTATTATATAATTATAACCGTCGGTAACATAAAATGAAATTGTTTTGACAAATTATATATCTTAATAGACCGTCCGTCGTCTATTTTGAACTGAATGAAAGCATGATTCTCTTTTGATATACTACTTCACATTCCAGGTTGAGTATTGTAGTACAACTAAGTATGCATTTATACATTGAGAGAGATGGTGGCGTTTGGTGGATAGACAAGGATAGTTAATATGAATTAGTTAAACCTGAGATGATATATAGCTGTCAATGCATATTTTGTAGGAGCAAAATACTTTGCATTAATAAATATTGCATTAATTTCTATACAATCTAGAGAAAGTGATATATGCACTATTTTGATAACATCCAATCCCTTCCAAGTAAAAACTCTCAAAATATGCAAGTTTAGACAACATATCAACAACCAAAACTGTTATCCAACTTGCATTGCTGCTAAGCTTATAAATTTCCATAAAAAAAGGAAACACAATTACAAAAACTGCAACCTTTTCATCTAAACAGTACGTATACGAGTTGCATGTGCATAAGGATTAAGAAAATGATTGTATAGCATTAAGGTGATGCTTAATTATATCTTAAGTGTTGATCTCTTAATGCATCTTAAGAGCTCACATCTTTGTATTAAGAAGTCTTCTAAATAGCTAGTTTAGACTCATATTTGTATCTTAATTATTCAGAAAACCTCTTAATACAAACATGTAGGTTGTTAATTAAGATGCATTAAGAGGTGAGCCGTTAACATACATTAAGATGCAATCAAACACCGCCTAAATATAATATCAATTGTCTATAATACCTACATTTAAATTCCCATAATTATCATATACTTATCTCATATTCTTTCTCATCTGTAACATTTTCCCATCAGGAATAATTTTTTAAAAAATTATAATTAATTCTCCTAAATTATATAAAACAACAAGTAATTTGAGAAAAATGATTGATGAAGTTTAGAAGTAGTTACATAAATGGTGGATGAGTGAATCTTGCAAGGACAGTCCAGCCAAATGAAATGAAGTAGTCATATTGGTTGTTGGTGGTCTGTTTTTATGAGAATTAATTAATGCCATCTTGACTACTAAGAGATGCATTATTGCTAATTCATTATGTTGTTGTAATTTAGTTAATAATGACGAAAAGCTTAGTTGTTAAACCACATGCTCATATTTGGTAGTCTGATGTTCCCTTCATTTTAATCCCTAATGAGCCCACCTAATCCTTAAATAAAGAATTGCATAATCTATTATCCATCTCTCTCCAACCAACAACTATGCTGAATTTTTTCCAATAAAAAAAGATTTAGCTCAAGAATAAATAATTTTAAGAATATCTGGATCTAGATTCCAATAATTAATATTAATTTTCAAAATGATAATTATATATTTAATAATACCTTTATGTAATTTACAGTAGTAATTATTGCATTAATCAAAATCAAATAAATTCACATTAATTTAGAATTCTACAAATTAACTATAGGAAAAATTGCACTTTCGACTGGAATGGTGGCCTTCTCTACTCCCTCATTCCCCCTCATTCCAGAGACAAATGTGGTTATTACAAATTACAAATTTTTATTTCAAATTTTAGAAACAAGCCCAGTCAAGGTTGAAGAATCTAGACCCATCACTTTCTAGGCCCAATAGAAAAAGAAACCCCTTTTATATTTTAAATGTATTTAATCAATATAAAGCCCATATATACATTTATGTGGCCCAAGTTCAACTGTTGTTCTCTTCCCAACCCATATGAATTAATTAGTCCAGTCTTAGTTTTAGTGCTTGTTCTTGTACCTCCTTTTACTCAATTCAACGAATCTTTACAAAAATTAGGTGATAACTGTTCATTATGACAATTATAATTACGATATCAATTCTCATATTGGATTAAAGGACAAAATAAAATTAAAAATAATTTATATAGTGACTAATTTTATGTTAAATATAAATTACACATAACCTGAAATTAAAAGCGCTCCATAAAATATAATAAGTTTATTCTTTATTACTTTCTCTGCTCTTTAATATAGATCGTTTTAATGATTGTATAGTATTTACTATAATATCAATTGTCTATATTGCCCTTGTATTGGAATAAGAGATTGTTATTTATTAGAAAAAAAATAGTGAGAGAACCAAAGTTATATTTAATACTTGGGATAATATTCTAAAATAAGCAATTAATGTTTATTTGAAATTCTCAAATGATTTATATTAAGGAACAAAAATATTTTTATAAAACAATTTATATTAAGGAACGGAGAGAGTACCTCAGTACCTCATATTTCATTTATTCATATACGTCTATATCTAATATTAACATAAATTTACTATCATTTATTCACATAATTTTTTTTGTTAAATAATTATTGACACAATATATAACAAAGATAAGAATATTAAATTTGTTCAAAAAATAAATTACTTATATTTTACTCCTTATGTTAATTGGAGTACTCCAGCTTTTAAAATTTAATTAATGGCAGTCATTCACACGAACATCAATCAGTCTTAACCTAAAACCTCGACATAAATAAATACTCGTATCTGAATCTAAGGAAGGACTCATTATTAGATACGAAATGAACGCCTAAGCTGTCATACTAATATCTTCGCTTCAAATCTACGTACGGCCCCACTGGACTCCTCTAGCAGGTTGTCACCGGCGGCGTACGGCGGTGCATTATTACATACAAACACAAGGGAAAATAAAATACTTAAAATATATATAGAGCAGTTCTAGGCGGATAGGCGATGGATAGTCTGTATAACTCTATTTTTATATATATATTTAAATTATATTTAAAATATTATATATATTTTAAGAATTATTAAAAAATAATAATAATAATAATAATGTCACATGTCCAATTTTCCTGTCTTATATATCTGTCCGTCAAGAGTTTTTGATATATATATAGAGAGAGAGAGAGAGAGAGCCTGCAGCCTATACATCTATAAGTAGTGGAGTACTACTTACACTTATATTTAATTCCTGGGAATTTGAAAAGAAAGTACACTAACCAGTAAATAAACTCTCTCTCTCTGTCACTTCCATTTTCTTTGAGTTTCGAGCCTGAATTATTGCAATCTTTTTTTCTGGTATACCTTTTCTTTTTCAACTTCTCGATTTTCGCTTCCTTTTCTTCTCGCTATAATCCGACCATATATATATACATACATACATATAGCCTAGTCTTAATAGTCTCTATATTTCTCTCGGCAAAAAGTTACTATTTCCCCACCACCTCTTTTTTTAAAACTCTTTCGTAACTGAAAAATTATACTCCAAATAATAATAATATTAGATTCTTAGCGTCATATTAATATTATATTCCATCCGTTTTATAATTAAAAATATAGATTAGATATATGGTAACTTTTTCTTATATTACTGTCACCCTTAATGGCCTGAAAATATATATATATATATATGGTAGTATTGGGTTTGAAAATCTAGAGGTCACTCATTTTGATTCTGATGGATCGGATTCATATCAGCTCAGCTGGATGGTGAATAGATTTAATCATTATTCTATTCAAATGGTTATGGTTGAGATATTTAATATGAATTTAAATTAAAGAATATAGACATATTAATAAGTAAAATTTTATTAATGGGTTATATAATTTTGGGTAAGAAAAAAATCATTCAACATATTTATTTATTGTGTTAATTTACACAACATATTTATTTATTTATCGATCCATATTTTAATTTGAGTGAGAGTAGCAGCTAGGTGTGGTGGTGAATACTATACGAGGATTAATTACATGCATGTTAAAATGCTGATTTAATTTAGAATCCTTCCCTGTCATACACATAAAATTAATTAATTTATAGGTAATGGAAATTATTTCAAATCAATGAGAGCTGAGTTTGCCACCCTCGATCCTCCATGATATGGAAGAGGTTGGTGGAAGGTTTTATCACCATTAAATCATCCTCTTCCCTACAGAATTAAGATATATATGTCTCGATCATCTTCCCTCTACATATATAATTGTTTTATATATCCACTAGTTTTTGTACAATACAACTTTTTGTACGTATCAAAATAGAAATAGATGTTTTGAAAATACTACCTCCCTTTTGTAATAATTTACTTTTTTTTAAAAAAAAATTATTTTAATTTATTTGTCGATTATAATTTTTTTTAAATAAATTATTTATTTTTTTATATCACCCTTAATTTATCCCAATAAATTATTTCCCTAATTAACTTATCCCAATAAATTATTTATTGTAAACCTGGAACATGACATGAAATGTCTTATGGTACAATTAATACTACAATCACCCTTGTGGCCTTGTCCTTGCTACTCCACTTGCTAGCTGTAATGATAAGAAGGAATTTTAATAAACTACTCCCTCAAAAATTGAACCAATAAATAATCAGATTAACTAATTACTTAATTTGATTTCTGAGCCTCCAGACACCTCCAGCCTCTAGTGAATGCAGTTAATTCCTGCTTTTTTAAACGGGGAATATCTATTTGGGTTAAATACGATTTATTATATGATTAGGCCTTTAAAAAATTTAAACTTACACTTTACTATATTAAGTCTTTACTTTGATAGTACAATTTAACCTTTAATTTCAATATTCATTTAAAATTGATCGAAATACTTATTTTTTCTGTCAGATACCGTATGCAATACGGGCTAATAACATTTATTTTACATCAAGTACCACCAAATTCATAATTTACTACGTCAAATACTTAATTCGTATAAAATTTATATAAATACTTATTTTGACGTATTAAATCTATATAAATCCTTATAAATAATTATTATATATTAAATTATTAAAATTAAATATTAATACAAAGATTACCAAATATAATTTTTTATTTAAAAATTTTAAAAAAGACTTAATTATCAAAAAAACCAATAAACGTTTAAATATACAAATTATATTTTTAACACGAATAACATTAAACTTTTAAACAATTGACAAAAATACCCAAAATTTAATTAATTAAATAATACCCTTTTTATATTGAAAGAACATACAAAAGGAGTAGAAAAAAATTGAAAAAGAAAAAAAATGACTCATGCTCTCTCTCCTTTTCCTTAATCCTTCAAATTATTTTGTTCCTTCAAATTTTGAAATTTTAACAAATTATATGTATAAATTTTATAAATTATATCACAACTTAAATTTTATAAATTTTATTTATAATTTTTATAATTTGAATTTTATAAATTAAAAAAGAAAAAAGAAAAAAAATGACTCATTTGTTCTCTATCCTCTCTCCTCTCTCCTCTCTCCCCTCTCCCCTCTCCCCTCTCCCTCTTCTCTAATCCTTCAAATTGTTTGATTTCTTCAAATTTGAAAATTTTAACAAAATGTATGTATAAATTTTACAACTTAAATCTTGCAAATTATAAATTATAAATTTTATGTCTTCAATTTTATAAATTATATGTATAAATTTTAAAAATTAAATCTTGCAAATTATAAATTATACATTTTACGTCTTAAATTTAACAAATTGTATACATAAATTTTACAACTTAAATCTTGCAAATTATAAATTATATCATAAATTATAAATTTTACGTCTTAAATTTAACAAATTATATGTACAAACTTTACAACTTAAATCTTGTAAATTATAAATTATATCATAAATTATAAATTTTACGTCTTAAATTTTACAAATTATATCACAACTTAAATTTACAAATTGTATTTATAATTTTATACCTTATTTCTACTAGAGTATTAGTTACTTTTTTTAAAGGGCTAAAATTATTATATTTATAATTTTTTATAAATTTAACTTTTTAATAAATTTATTATTTTTTTTTCTTTGGGGATCGAATCATGAATTTGGTGGTACTTAATGTAACGGAACTGTAAACAGCCATTTTTAAATTAAGTCAAACCATATATTTATATGGTCAACTGGTATTAAATACACAAAACCCGATCGAATTCTTGGGCGGGTCGGATATTCCGGCCAATTTTGAATGAATTCGAAAATTGAGGGTTAAATTGTATCAAATTAAATACTTAATATAATAAATTATAAACTCAAATTCTTTAAAGACCGAATTATAAATTTAATAATATTTCATGTAACATAAGTATAATTAGCCCTATCTATTTAATCAATAGGAGTAACAACTGGACCCTTTCACATAAATAAATTGCGACTTTTATGACTTCTTTCATATCACACTAGTACTCGCAAAAAATAAAAATAAATAAGTTTAGAAATATATATATTTATTGACAATTGCGAGAAAAACAAAGTTTAAATAAAATAGGTGAAAATATTACACGTCTATAACATTTAAGGCTATAAAATTAATGAATTAAATTATTCAAGTTTTATTCGTACTCGCTCGACTAAAAATTCAATTCGAGTTCGATTCAAAATATAAATAATTTAAATATAAATAAAATTTAAAATTCAATAAAAATTTACTAAAATCTCATAAAATTATATTTTTTTTATTAATATTCAAATTATATTTACTCAAAAAATTTAAACTAGATGAACTCAATTTAAAATCATGCCGGACTTCTAATGGAATCTCTCAATCAACATTTAATAGGGGACTAACCTTTGTCAATGTTGATCCAATTAATTGTAGTCTAAAGTTGTATTAGCCATTCTTAATGTGGTGGGTTTTCGTTTTTTGGGTATAGGCGTGTAAAGGTACAAGTAGTATGTATGCTTAATGATGACAATGTGATCCTTTTTTAATCTCCGCACTCCCCACTTTAATTTCTTCTCCATTACTTTCTTTGCCCTATTCTTTTGTGATAAAAGATATTATTTGAATTTTGAAATTATTTTATTAATTTTAAATTTAATAAAAATTTATTTAATTTTAATTAATAAAATTATTATAATTATATAATATATAACAAAAATTGTCAATCACAAAATTTATTTCATTTTAAATTTTTATAAATTGTATCAATTTTAAAATTTAATATATCGTTATTTAACTTTAAAATACATATTATAACTCTAGTTTTGAATTTGCATCGACTTAATCAGGACAGCGCAAGTGCCCTTTTAATCATGAAGCCCATCATATTTCATGACTAAAAAGATAGAGCCTATCTCTTAATTAAGTAGCTAGCTAGTGCCAACACTTGAACTTAGTATATTCTTTTTGTGGATTAATTAGTAGTAAATGATGCACTAAAAGCTTTTTAGCTATGAGAGCACTTCCATAAACACATTCTCTTTTAATCATAAATTTTATGTTGCCATAATCATTTCTTTGTTTTGTTCTCAATATGCCAAAAGCACTATACCACCTTAAATGTCCCTTTTCCATAATAAGCAGCTTAATACTAGATTTATAAATACTTTTTTTAGTTTATTGAATATTTTATTTGGGTTATTTCAACGTACGTAATATTTTTGAAATATAATTGTTCATCACGTTAACTGATGTGACTGTTATAATATATATTACATATCTAATGTGATAAATTAAATTGTCTAATGAATTATTGAGATGGCACTATATATAAATAATTAGCAAAAGGAAACGAAATTTTTCAGTACTAAAATGCATTCCGCGTTGGGGCAAATGGGAATATAAATAAGTGAACCATAAAACTGTTTTCCATATATAAATGAAGATCGATCTACATTGAGTATTCACACTCTATAATTGAGAATACAAATATCACAATTAAAAATTACATATAGATTTCAAAAAAGAAAATCTCATAACAAAGCGAAAAGAAATCTCATAGCAACTTAATAGTTACAATATTGAAGAAGCTGATCATATATATATATATATATAGAAAGAACAAAAAGTGTATATATAGGGACAAAGCAAAAGGCAAAAGCTGGTGTATATGTTTTGTGGTAGTAGCTTTAATTTGGACTGAAAGAGAAGATGAAACCGAAGGAACTAGTGAGAAGACCAGGGCATGCATGCACGCACGCACGCACGCAGATATAACCCCGTGAGCATTTTAGCACTCACTCTGCAAATACAGTCAAATAATGTATTTGTTCAGAGCAATCTGTTCAGAAAGTGATTAGTATAAAATTAATTTTAATTAATTAATTAATATAATATGGACACATAAATTAAAAAATGATCTTTCTGTGTCAAAATTATAGCGTAATTCAGTATATGATGAATCATGTTCCACTGTTTTAAAGTATATATGTTATCAATAAATAAAACAAAATAGGTAGTAGGAGTAGTACGCTTAAATATTGATTTATTTATTCTGTGGTACACTGTTGTGTTTGTTGTTTTGGTTAGGCTCGCTCATCACTTCACTTGGAAGAATAAGAGTGTCCCTAAAAAGTTGTCAGGGGCTTCTTCAGTTCTTCTATATTTGCCGGGCTCAGACGTGGGGGGCGGGCAACACCTGCTGACTGCTGTGCTGTTGGTGACTATAATTACGGGACAAATGGCGGTACCTACCACTTTCGATACAATAAAATTAATTATATATGCCACCGGCCACCGGGACCGGACACTAGAATGTGGCCTACCCTTTTAACCTAGTAGCTAGGAACTCACAGCACTGTGCATGGTGCAGCTGCATGTGTTGCTGTACGGCTGGGCCCACCTGACGTGGACATTGGGAAGTGAGAGAAATATATATATATATATATATATATATATATATATATCTGAAATGATCAGTAAAGGGATCTTCTACTTTCTTAAAATGAGAGACTTTTTTTTTTTTTTTTTTTTGCTTTTTTTTTTAAAACAACTAAAAAAAGTTTAATATTTATGGAATTGAAATTTTTCATAATACAATGTTTTGGGCGTGTTTTGAATACCTATACAAAAAAAGTAGTGGTACGATGCTGCAGACTGTATATACATGTTTTGTTATCGTGCACCCAAATCACACCCAAAACATCAGATATGAAAAAATTCGATTCCATAAATATTAAACTTTTTTTTTTAGTTGTTTTAAAAAAGCAAAAAAAAAAAAAAAAAAGTCCTCATTTTAAGAAAGTAAGAGATCCCTACTGATCCTCGACCTATATATATATATACTTTATAACTTGGTGCTCAAAGCACGGCGTAGAAAAAAAATTAAATTAAAATTTAAAAATATTACATTATATAAAGACACATACTACCACAACAATTAATACAAAGTCAATCATCAATACATATATAACCACCAAAACATCGAATTTATTTAGAGTTATTTTATGACAACATGTGATATATCGGGACTCAGACCGCTTTTCTTAACAAACACATGCTAATAAGAGGAGAATTATCTCTCATCGACACAAAATATAGGCGCATCATGTACATATAACAACCATCTTGAAATTAGATTAGATTAATACCAATGCATGATGTACATATAACAACATAAAGGCACGACGTATACCAACACAACAATTAATACATACTCAATCATCAACACATATCCAACCACCAAAACATCAAGCTGATCGGTAATAATTTCAAAAAATTTTGAATGAGTTTCCTTTAAAAATAGATATCCAAAAATTTTAAACACATCTACAAAACTTATAATCATCAATCTATATACAAACCACCAAAAAAACAATTATTCCATACCCAAAAATCATCATAACCATGTATAATTAATTAACTTTATAAAAGATGGAACCAAAAATATACAAACATGCAGAAAAATAGAGAAACAACATTTTGAGCATAAGACCCATTACTTTCTGACTTACACTAAGTATCCTTCAATGTATACCTGAAAATATTTAACATATAAAAATTATCGAAATATGTTTGTCAAAATAAAACAAATGTAAATCAAAACATAAGAACTCTTACTTTTTACCATGAATTATCTAAAAAAAAAAATTAGCACACATATTTACTTTATGAACAACTTAACGCTTTGAAAGACCTCCTCACCTTATATATTATTACAAAGATTTTCGGTCTAATAAAAGTTTTGAGAAAATATATCACTACCGATCCTCAACCTTCATATGCTTTGAGAAAAGCTTGGCAGCGTGACATTCTTTAGTCAAAGGTTGCAAAACCCTACGATGTGAAAAGAAACATGATACCACAAACTACTCAATTTGACTCTTTGTCATAAGTTTTTCTCTCCCATTTTATCTACGAAGTAATTTTTTAGAAATATGAATAAACCGATATTAATGAGAATGTTAAATTACTATTTTCCATTAAGACTCAGTTCAAAGCTTTAGCCTTTGTTTGAATTTCTGGATCCTAAGACAAAGTTTCAGACACTCATTTTAATTGGTTTACATAATTAAAGAAATTATTTTTCTTTTGATCATAGAAAAGAAAGCATGATGGAGATGAAGATATAAATGACATCCATGAGACCAAAGAAAAGTAAGGTAACATCAAAATAACCAATTTCTTCTAGTCATTATGTTTATTATTGATTGTTAGGAGTCGGTCTATACCTAATGCTAAGCTTGAAAAAAATAAAATTCCATGAAAAAGAAATCAGGTATACTAATCTGCAAAAATAAATGTATACCAAAAAACAAGCTATAAGTATGAAAGTGATCCAAATTTTCACTTAACTCAATATGAAAGTAAATAGCTTAAATTTTTTTAAAGTACATCATGATTCATTTAGCGTTCATTTTCCGATTTGAGGACATAATTCATGTGGGGTTATAATTTCTCCTTTACTTCCAGAACTAGCAATTTCTTGTTTTCTCTTTTATATTATAAGACAATGAGTGCACAAAAAAATCAACCTCACCAAAAAAAGACACAAATAAGCACTTCAAAAAGAGTATAAATAAGTTATATTCGGGAATATTTATTTCAACGAAGAAATCAAGATGGCTCGAGTTAGGATAGGTTGTTTCAACATGTTCGAGGACTAAATGCTACTCTTGGGCTCAATATGACCTTAAAATTTAAGGTTAATATCAATAGTACTTCGTGGGACGATAAATTTGAGACTTGATTCGAGGGGTTGAGTGGTTCTTATAAATATGTTCAAAATATTATTTAATAACGCCACCGCCTTAGCTCATCTCCTATTAGCTATAACTTCTGACATTTCGTAATATTGGACTTCATGGATTGTTTTCCATTCCCAGCGTCTCAAGAGCAAATCTAATCAGTACTTTTCAATTTTAATCTCTCTCAAAATGACAATATTAGGTCTTTGCCAATTAGTTTTGAAATTAGGGTATTGAAAATTTGAATTAGAAACATCCAGTTCGAGGGTTTTGATTTTGATATGAATTTTGATATTGGGTAGAAAAAATGTTAATAAAAATCCTAATTTCAAGATTACTAAAAGAGTAGACTAAAGGTAACGTCATACATTAAAACTAACAAATGAAGAGCATTTCAAATCAAGAAAGAAGTTTCTTTGATTGTTTGGAGCGTAACAAAAGTCATGAACCGGATTACGACCTAAGTTGCAAAACATTAAAAAAGGTAGTAATATTTACACCGAGTCCAACAACACCTCTGGATATCGATATTTGTCGTGGTAGATGATCCATTAGAGGAGAAGGACATCGATACGATCACCGACGCGTACACACCTAGATATTATGGCCACATCTGGTGACCGTAAATTTGAATCTGAATCATGCAGATCTACACCAACAAACTTGATCGACCGGCCTCAAGCGACTTATTGATTGTCATAGCATATGTTAAGCGTACTGGGAATTGGCGTCTAGTCATTTGAAATGGTAAATCTTTGGACGACGGTGATAATGATATCCGCGGGATGAAACACAGATTCGAAGATTTGTCACCAGTTAGAATTCTAGCCTCAATAACCCGCGATGCGCACCGACAACCATTAGTGCGGTCCGAATTCTGAGTCCATCTTTGGGGCTATATTCCTCAACAATATGATGGGGCACCGAGCCTTTAGCTCCAACTTGAAAGGCGGTAAACATGGCGGGTTTAGAGAATTTAGAAACTCACTTGGATATTGATTAGTGGTAGAACGACAGAGTTCGTCCCCATCTGACACCTTGTCAGCTGCCAAGTAGGTATACGTCTCGCCAGGATAAATTTGTAGAGCAGCATCATTGATGGTGCAGACATCATCATTCCGAGCAGAAAGAATTGTGCGCTTAGTTAAGTAGGATGGGGTTACCACACTGAGCACATCTAGTTGTGGATAAACTCTGAAAATTAGTTCATGCAGAGTTCGACACCTATGTATCGTTGGAGGAAGTTCCACAGTATCTTGCGTACTGATCCCAATCTAAGTATGATGTGAAACATATCAGTACATATAAATGAATAATTAAATGAATAATATGTAATATAAATCACCTCTTCCAAGAAGGATGCGTGAGAAGAATTTGCAGGATGATTGCTATTCAGACGCATGTTTATGCTCAAAGTCAATACGCCATTTTCGCCCACATTGCGAGCGTCTTAAAGATGCACCAACAATTTGTTCTCGACGACCCTTAGGTATCACCGGTAGTATTTGTCGGAAATCCCCGCCAAGCACAATCGTGATACCACCGAATGGTCGGTTATCATCACGGACGTCACGAAGTGTGCGATCAACTACTCAACACCATGTCGATGCTGCATGGGAACTTCGTCCCATATTATCAAGCGAGCCTCCCTAAATAATTCCCTATGCGGTGATTGTTTGCTGAAACCACATATCGAGCTTTCTATGATATCGAATGGAATGCAAAATGTAGAATGAGTTGTCCGACCGCCTAATAACAACAACGATGCAATTCCTGATGAAGCAACTGTAACGACGATATGACCCTCGCTGCGCATTTTAGTGGTGATGGTGTTGTACAAAAAGGTTTTCCCCGTTCCTGCACCTCCACTGAGGAAAAACATTTTCCCCTGATTTTCAGCAACGGAGATAGTGATAGCATCATAATCCGTACGTTGAGCATTATTTAAAACATCAATATTCAAAAGGTCATTCAGTTGATTAGCTTCATTTCGTAGTTGCATATGATCGATCAACAATCTATTACCTCAAACAGAACTCCAATTTTGAGCGAGGGTGTGGCATGGGTGGGAAGTCATCTAATTTTTGCAGATTCATGTAGCAATTGATCAATCAAATATAAACCATAATCTTGATTTGAGGCGTGTTGGATCGTATATGCCAAAAGTTGTTTGTAGATTGTGACGAAGATCATCACATATATGAGCGGAGAATTGATTCCACAGAGAGTGCATGGTTGTATTGTGGAGCATTCTACCGAATGATGCAAAATAGTCTCAAATCTTTGGTATCCGTATTCATGGTTGAAGCCTCTCCGGAGGCATTGTACCCACTCTGCATCATCTTCCCAGAGCCCCATAGCTACACACTGTTGATTTAAAACTATCATGAAACACACACCGTTGATCGTGCGTAGACCGAAATCGAAAACGCGGTCCTCGATTTATTAATAGCAATCGAAGGTAAAATCGCTCCCGTAATTGGGTGTAGCAAAGTATAATCGCCAATTGCAAACCCACTCTGTCTCGAGTCCAAATCTTGACCTTTGTTCTAAACGAAATGTTGGGGAAATTCTTGGTATGTGTGAGCACGTGCAACATCATTTGAAGAACAACAGTCAAAGAATCCGATTGAGTTGTGATTTGACTCTTAGACCCAAGTCTTATTGTTTCAAGTGTTTTAGTAGGATCGTAAACAACTTGATGCATCCGGTAAATGTAGATCTAGTCGACAATGAAGGAATTTCTTCATGAAGAGGATAGCAGAAGAGTCGCCATGCGACCTCTGTCGGTCCAATATACCTTGCATCAAGGTATTGCTTTATCTCATTATTTCCATCTGGTCCTCTAAAACCATAGTTGTGCGGTCATGACCTTTGTAAATGTACTTGTGGATATATTTGACGCACCTCATTCCCTGCCACAAACCTCCACATTTATATGACAGTTGAACTTTCTTGATAGGTTTGGATTATAAGGTACGACGTCTCGATTATCAAATGTATGCCCTCTGGTGGTGTAAGACTGGCCATTACGGCGACGACGGTAAATAGGGTACCCATGTTCATTCATAGTAGTCGAATCTGCAAAGGCTTTTGGATAATGGAACCGGCATGCACCGTTATCCATGCAAGTTGAATAAGGGTTTCGAGAACCACAGGGACCATGAACCATACAACTCTTGATTGTTTCGTACAGAGTTGGATCAGTGGATGGATCTGGGAATTCAGCACTAACTAACCGATCCACTTATGTAGTTGTCTGAATCTTGTCAGGGCCATGAAGAAAGAATAAAGCATGCATATGTGGTAACCCTCGTTTTTGGAACTCAATGGTGAATACATGAGCAACTTTTCGACCAAAAATCTGTTCATTTTTTACCTCATGCATTAGGGCACGCCGTTTTAACTCAAATACATGGGCAACTATGTCTGGACGATCCAAAGAGGTTTGGTGTTCTAGTAAGGCAGCTGTTATTTCGGGCCATTTTGGGTTGGCCGTCATAGTGAGAAACATATGATAGCTGTAAAATTGCATATGTGTCATCCTTCTTACTGCAAAATCATTTTGTTCGGAGTTCCACTGTCGTAGACCAGGTTCCCAACCAAGCTCACCAAAGAGGGAATAAAAAGTACATAGTGTAATGGTAAATATCTTTGGATGACACTCATTGATCCGCTCTCAGGGCTCTATTATCTCCTTTTAGGTGCGAACAATATCCGCGTACCACTACTCTCTCACTACCATCACTGGCAAAATCACGGCTATTTCATCTGTGGTCGGAAGATTGTACCGATGCCTATCAGTTGATGAGGTGTAATGAAGGTGAGCACGTAAATCATGATCTGAAGATTCTGACTCAGTTAGTATTTCATGGGCACGTTTGTACTTTGAAGCAAAATGATTCACTGACAACAAACAATTCTGTATAGTGTGGAGGACATCTCGACATAAGTTATTATTCTGCGCACACCGAATATTCAATGCAGTGGTTGGGTCATATATGTACAACTGACAGTAGATGGGTGCGCGACCATCCGGGGGTAACAATGACCCGGTACGGTGTCGTAATTCTCCATAGATAGTGAATGATGTTGGCCCTCTTGAGTTGAGTAATCTGTCATCAAGCTTAGCACCCAAGCTCGTGAAAGCATTAGCTGCATTGTACTCCCTAATATGCCGACGGTGAAAGTTACATGGATCGATGTTACATGCCGACGGTGAAAGTTACATGGATCGATGTTTGGGGTGGCTAGATTCGCGTTTTCGGCTTGCCATTTACACAGCAGTCACTTCAGAGCCAATTTGACTATAGCTACTGACATAATTTCGAAAAACTCAAAGAATGAAAGTTGTAGATCTACTTCTCCTCTTTCCGGAACATCTTGAATCATCAAAATCGGAGTTCGGACGAAGAAGTTATGGTCATTTTTCCAAAGGACATCGGAGCAGAAAATGTCAGATTTTGGGCGGCAGGCGGGCGCCCATTTTAGCCTATATGCTGCCAGCCGGGCCAATTGGCCGGAGAGCAGAGTTTGAGCGCCTTGCCCAGTATTTGAAAGCTGGGGAAGGGCTTAGTGATGGCTCGGACAGCGTTTGGGGTAATTTTGACACCTTTTGACTCCAAATAGGATTGGGTTTGTTCAAGCTAAAAATTGGACTCAGTAACCTATAAATACATGATGTAAGGCATAAAATAAGAGGAGATTACATAGCTTAGCTTGGAGATTACATAGCTTAGCCTAGATTAAACACTCCTTTAGATTAGAAAATAACCCTAGTTCTTATTAGTTTTGGAGATTGAAGCAACTTGGAGACCATTGAAGATCAAGAAGCAAGAAGCAAAGAGGGAGCATCGATTTCTTTCGACAATGATTCTATTCTCTTCTCTCATCTTACTTTTATCTTTTGATGTCTATTCGATTTGTGGATTATTGGTTTTAATTCATTAATTATGAACTAACTCTTTTATTAAGATTTCAATTGAACTTTTTATGGCTATGAATTAGTTATTCATTATATTCTAATTATTTATGTTAAAGTGAGTTGTTTATCTTGTCTTGTGCTTATTGCTTAATTATTTGATCAAGAATTACTTTGTTACTCTAGAAGGAATTGGAAGAGGAATTCTAGGGTTAGGCGGGCATGATATCATGTGACTTAGTTATTTTGACAAATGAAAAAATTAGGTTTGTGAATTGAATGGAAATATCATTCGCCGCATGTAACACGTAAAGGAATTTGGATTGGAAAGAGTTTAATTCAATTGTTTTGCATAGGAATATAGCAAGATTAATCTGGATTAAATAGAAGCAATTGATCACTTGGAAAAGGACTTTTGGCATTTGAGAATTCACATTAACAATTCAATGGGCATAATAATTGGGATAATTGGATAATTGATTTATAATTCATAATTGGGGATATTGAAGTCTTAATCTTTATTTATTTGAATTCATTCGTTAAAATCTTAGTTTTAATTAGTTAATTTAGTTTTCTTAATTAGAAAAACACGATTTAAGATTGTTTAAATAAAATTAGTTTGGTTAAGAATTTAGTCTTGGTGATTTTTATTAAATAATTCCTCGTGGGAACGATACTCTACTTTCACTTTATTACTTGTTGAATAGTGTATACTCTTGCGTATTCATTGATCATAAATCGATCACCAAGTTTTTGGCGTTGATTCTTGTCGGGAATTAATTTAATAATTAGTTTCAATATTAATTTCAATCAAATTAGTCTTAATTTAAACATTTTTATTTTTATTTTAATTCTCTTTTATATTTCTCTCTTTTCGGTACCATAGATGGCTTTGTGTATCAATGGCCATACATGAACATGATTTCAACCAAGGGGGCGGAGATTGAAAGACTCGAGAACTTTTCTGCATTGTCGGCCTGATTGAGACACTTTCGAGGATGTTTGAAGCTTTTGAAGCTCAACGTCGTCAAAGTATGGTGGTTCTTGTGATTATTGTCTTGGAAATCATATGAGTCATCAATGCACCATCGATTTCGGTTTAAGATGCAGATATAGTGGTGATTACCCCAATAATTATGTCTATCCCAACAACTATCATCGAGTTGGGGGTATCACCCGGATTTTTCATGGAGTAACAATCAAGATTAATTTTATGCTCCAAGTCCAACATACCCACAGGATTTCTTGTGTCCACCTCACTACAACAGAAAGAACATTCAAATTGGGAGGAAGCCTTGGAAAAATTTATTAAAGCTTACGAAAAAAGGAATGAGAACAAGACAAGAAAATGAATCAAGAGAAATTTGAATTTGCAAAGCCAAGGGCGTTGATCAAGAATTTGAAAAATCAAGTGGAACAGATAAAGACACATGCGTTGAACAACCGAATCCTCAATACACTGGCCCTATGACATGGATTAGAGGCAGATGGTGAGCCCGAGCCAAATCTGTTGGATGAGCCACGAGATGAAAAAAAGAGGAGACAAGTGGGGATAATGACAACAAGGTCGGTGAAGAACTAATTGTGAGACCCAATGATGATGAGCCAATGTTATTTATGCCTCAAGTGCCTTCTCCTCCACGATTCAAGAGTCAGGTTAGATTTGCAAAACCTTGTCCGATTGGTAGTCATGTCGTCGTAATACTCTCTCGTGATGTAAAAGCAAGTACACCTTGAAACCATGGTGCGATGAGCTAGAGAAGATAGAAGAAGAAATTGTTGTGTCGACAAGCCTACATGCCGTAATATATTCGCAGAACCTGATGGAGAAACCACACAGATCTTTGGGCGTTCTTGAATGTGATATTATCTCAAGAAAGCATTCTAGGTGACTTTAATCAATGGCTATTACAAATGGGAACCTACCAAAAGCTATATTATTTAGATGGATGGAGGGTTCCTCAACTTTTCGTGGGGAATTGGATAAAGAATTGAAGAAGTCATTTGAGACTATAAAACAATGACTTATTGGGAGGCAAACCCAAGTTTAATTTTATTTTTAATTTTTATTAAGTTTTATATTAGTAGTTTGGAATTTGCATTTATTTAGGATTTAATAAAATTGCTTCTATCATGGTTTTCTGAGTTATTCAAGTCAAATTCAAGTGTGGTGCCCAATTTGTTCCATGTCTTGCTTTATTCTCCAAACTTAAGCGGACAAGGAGGAAGATGGCTATATTTTCGTGAAGTCCTCTGCTTTAATTTTTTTCTATGTAGCCATTGAGGACAATGTCTAGTTTAAGTTTGGGGGCATTTTAGTGTCGTATTGCATATAGTTAGTTATTTACATTGTAGTTCGTTATGTTTTTTGGGTTATTTACATTTAGTTTTTGCATTCAGTTTTTTGTTTAAAAAAAAAATTTAAAAATCATAAAAATAGTAGTTAGTTTACTATGTTTGTTTGCAGAGTTAGTTTATATTTGCATGATTTCAAATTTGTTAGATAGTAAAAGTCTATTTTGGCCAATGATGAGACCGGAGTTAAGTAGATAAGTATAGTATTGAATATTAGGGCTTTGATGTGATTTCTTGTTATGAATTGAATCTTTTCCTGTTTGGCTGGTATAATCAAGGTTAAGACGTTAATAATGACTATACGGTGATTAAGTTTAAATTGATACATAATGGATGTTTTAAGGATAATACTAGTTTGAAGGAATGAAAAGACATGAATAGGAGGAGATGGCTAAATTTTGATAAAGTTTGGGGGAAATTTTGGGGTATATAAGCTTTAAAAAAAAAAAAAACATGTTGAGTCTTGTGGTGGGTTGAGGAGAAACACTCCCCATAAACACTGGCGTGAGATGGAGAGCGAAACGACTCACCAACCATCATCTAAAAAAAAAAAAAAAAAAAATTATCAAGTGGCTAGTTTTGTTTGGGGCCTTTGTTACTTGAGTAAATGCACCTGAAGGGTATCTTAAAACCCTAAATACCTAAGGTCTATATATGGTGCCGGGAGTTGTTGGTGGCTTCGCTAAGGGTGACTTTGTTAGCCTAATGGAATGAGACATCGCATGATTATGGTTAAAAAAAAACAATAAAAGCGGGAAAAGAGCAAAAAGCCCCGTAATGAAAAGTAAAGCATAAGTATCCCAGTTGGACTCTTGAACTTGGTGAATGTTTGACTTTAGTTGGATATAGCTTGTTCGTGAATTTTGTGAATTTTCACCGTATGTATGATGCCTTCAAAGATATCTATTATGTCTTAAATTTGATTTTATATCGATTAACATTGTTTTGGAGCACACACGCACTATATATCGGTGATAACGATCTAAGATTTGATGATTGATTGGGAAATTCTTGATTTGTTTTAATATGATGTATTATCATGTTTACTTGATTTCTAAAAAGTAGGTTGAATAGACTTGTTTCATCATTCTTTGTTGGATTCAGAGGCATATAGATTAGTTTCATTACATTGCATTGCATAACATTTTGTGTTTTTGCTTGAGGACAATGCAAAGATTTAAGTTTGAAATTATTTGATGAGTAAGTTTTATACCCATGAATTGGATACATTCGGGCTTAATTTATTGTTGTTCTTAAGTCTTTTAGGATGTTTTTATGTGTTTGTGTCTATTCAAGCATGTTTTATATTGTTTTGTAGGATTTGTGACAAAAGTTACATGGATCGATGTTTGGGGTGGCTAGATTCGCGTTTTCGGCTTGCCATTTACATAGTAGTAACTTCAGAGCCAATTTGACTATAGCTCCTGACATTATTTCGAAAAACTCAAAGAATGAAAGTTGTAGATCTACTTCTCCTCTTTCCGGAACATCTTGAATCATCGAAATCGGAGTTCGAACGAAGAAGTTATGACTATTTTCCCAAAGGACGTCGAGAGCGAAAATGTCGGATTTTGGGGCGTATGAAGCGCTACTCTTAGTGCATTTTTCGGTGGCTACGGGCGCTTAGAAGCGAACTCGGTATAATTAATGAATACGTGCAAGTATACACGGTCAACAAGTAATAAAGTGAAAGTAGAGTATCGTTCCACGAGGAATTATTTAATAAAAATCACCAAGTACTAATTTTAACCAAACTAATTTTATTTAAACAATCTTAAATCGTGTTTTTTCTAATTAAGAAAACTAAATTAACTAATTAAAACTAAGATTTTAACGAATGAATTCAAATAAATAAAGATTAAGACTTCAATATCCCCAATTATGAATTATAAATCAATTATCCAATTATCCCAATTATTATGCCCTCTTGAATTGTTAATGAGGAATTCTCAAATGCCAAAAGTCCTTTTCAAGTGATCAATTGCCTTCTATTTAATCCAGATTAATCTTGCTATATTCCTATGCAAAACAATTGAATTAAACTCTTTCCAATCCCAATTCCTTACGTGTTACATGCACGTGACGAGATATTTCCATTCAATTCACAAACCTAATTTTTTCATTTGTGCAAATAACTAAGTCAAATGATATCATGCCCGATTCTAACCCTAGAATTCCTCTTCCAATTCCTTCTAGAGTAACAAAGTAATTACTGATCAAATAATTAAGCAATAAGCACAAGACAAGATAAACAACTCACTTTAACATAAATAATTAGAATATAATGAATAACTAATTCATAGCCATAAAAAGTTCAATTGAAATCTTAATAAAAGAGTTAGTTCATAATTAATGAATTAAAACCAATAATCCACAATTGAATAGACATCAAAAGATAAAAGTAAGATGAGAGAAGAGAATAGAATCATTGTCAAATAAATCGATGCTCCCCTCGCTGCTTCGCTTCGCTTCTTGATCTTGAATGGTCTCCAAGTTGCTTCAATCTCCAAAACTAATAAGAACTAGGGTTATTTTCTAATCTAAAGGAGTGTTTAATCTAGGCTAAGCTATGTAATCTCCAAGCTAAGCTATGTAATCTCCTCTTATTTTATGCCTTACATCATGTATTTATAGGTTACAAGTCCAATTTTTAGCTTAGGAACAAACCCAATCCTATTTGGAGTAAAAAAGGTGTCAAAATTACCAAAACGCAGCGTCGAGGCCATCACCAAGCCCTTCCGGCCCAGTTGCTGGGCACTGGGCACGGCTCAAACTCTGCTCCCAGGCTGCCCGTGGCTGGGCATAAGGCCTAAAATGGGCCTTGACGCCGCCCAAAATCGACATTTTTGCTCTCGACGTCCTTTGGGAAAATGGCCATAACTTCTTCGTCCGAACTCCGATTTTGATGATTCAAGATGTTCCGGAAAGAGGAGAAGTAGATCTACAACTTTAATTCTTTGAGTTTTTCGAAATAATGTCAGTAGCTATAGTCAAATTGGCTCTGAAGTAACTGCTGTGTAAATGGCAAGCCAAAAACGCGAATCTAGCCACCCCAAACATCGATCCATGTAACTTTTGCCCCAATTCCAATAAAATAACATAAAACATGCATGAATAGACACAAACACATAAAAACATCCTAAAAGACTTAAGAACAACAATAAATTAAGCCCGAATGTATCCAATTCATGGGTATAAAACTCACTCATCATCGCACCAGAACAGGTGAGAATAGAGCAAAGTCAGTTGGAATAAAAATTGGGTCGGACGCAATTGTAGGTGTTAGATAGCATTCTAAATTATTTGTCCATGACCTTTTTGCGGAAGGTGTGCGATAGTGGCTCGGTGCAATGAAGTTAGGTCTTGCAAAACATGACATAACGGTTTGGGGGAGTGTAAATCAAGCATTTTCCTCTGAACTATCAACGGGGAAAAAGACAATATATTACAACATAATCAAAAAACTTACCAAAGAGGTAGACATATTTTCTTTTCCATTTTTCCGACAATTAGTGGGCGTGTGACATACTTTCGACGTTGAAGGTGCATTATGATTGCTAATAATTCGTGTTTCCCATGACAAGTACACATTCATTTTTGGCGTTGCAGATAGTTAGTAAATGTGATAGTAAATGTACCTCGACATTGCGAATCGAGTAAAGCGAATGCGAGGGACCGCGATAACCATGTTAGGAAGTTGGACTTGGGTGGTGTCTTTGGGTAGAGGTTGAGTGTAATTCCCAGATTGCTCTCTTTTTCGTCATCGTCTTGTGATTGATGATAGCTTACGTCGCGAAAGACACACTACTATCAATGCGATTTCGTTCACGTCTGGCGCGTTGGGCCTTAATTTTAGAGGAAGCGAAATTTGACGCGGGAGTCTAAAATAGGAAGTGATGTGTTGAATAAGTTAAATTTATGACAGGAACAAAAAAATTAAGAAAATTAAATAAGAATCTATAATATGTAAGAATGACTAAAGAAACCATTACATAATTTGGACAATATGTTAGCAGGTCCAAAATCAAATTCATGTAAGAATAAGAAAGGTAATGCGTGAGAGAGATGTATATCACCGACAATATAGTGTATATCGCTCTAACCAAAATAAGGCATTAGGTTATCATGTCCAAAAAGCATTAATTTTTAAAATCAAATTCATAATAATACCACAACACAACAATTCAACTCGATGATGGTATGATTTCGTCTGTGCGTGAGAGAAAAGGCTAAAGGTGAGAGTAAGACTGAGGGGTGAGGAACTAAAAAATATCAGCGATAATTTAGTGTATAATGCTCTAACCGATTTTTATCAACAGATAAACAATGATTAATACAACATACCGGTTGATTAAACCAATTTTCTTTTCCAATAGAACAACCAATCTTTGTTTTCCCTTTCGTTGAAGATGGAATAAAACTTGAGTTGTTCAAGTGATTCACATGTGAATTCTCCTAGGAAGTAAAAAATAAGACATTAGTCAAAAAATGCAAACTAATATCAAAATAAATTTTTTTAACAATACCAGTAGCGTTACCTTATCCATATGTAATTGATTAGACGCACAGGTATGTTGTTACTATCACTTAGATCAACCTGTAAGAGCAAACTTAATAAATTAAACATGAGTTAAACATGAACAAATGAAGATGCAAAGACAGATACATTCAATACTATTGTTTTGAAGATAGTTGAGGTTTTAAACTGTTGGAAGATAGTTGTTACTACTGTTACTATACATTCAATACTATTGTTATTATACATTCAATACTATTGTTATTATACATTCAATACTATTGTTTTGAAGATAGTTGAGGTTATAAACTATTGAAGACATTGAATATTAATTTACTACTGCTGGGTATAAGGATCCTTTGGCAATAAGAATATGTAAACTGTCATTTTTCATTCTTTACTTCTTTCTTTTTCTTGTTTTTCACCCAATTAATGAAGCCTCTTTGTGTTCTTTCTTTCGATTCTTTTGAACAAAAACTCCATTAACAACCTATATCAAAAATGTAGCACATGAAATAGAGCAATATAAAGAATAGGAGCAATTTAAAATGTAAAGACATGAATTTTGATATTTTCACATGGTCCCTGTCACATGAAGGTGGAACCTACTTTCTTCTCATGTGAGGGGATTATGTAGAAATATCAAGAACACATGCGAAAATATCAGTATTATTATAATTTTGATTGTATTTGTAAATGGTTAGTATGTTAAGAATAATTCAAAGAATAGGATGACATAGTGTTTACTTCTATTACATGCTAGTAATCTTATTGCATCACATTCGCAAAGGAAAGGTAGCTTAAAAGAAAAATGGGTTAGCATTATTATCAAGTTTTGAAGCTAATAGATTGATATGATCTTTTAAGTTTATCCATGGTAAAAAAGTGCTTAAAGGTAACTTTTAATCAACATTAATATTCATTAGTTATTGTAAACAAATATAATACAACACAATACAAAACAAATTTAGTGTAATTTCATAGCTTAAAGATCATTAGTTATTGTAAACAAATAAAAATAAAAATTTAATTTCACAAAAGTTCAAATAAAGGTCTTCCATCTTCATTCCTATCCCACATCTTCTAGATTTTCAATTAATATTAACTCAATATTCAACCTTTCATAAAATTCAAAAATGCAAAGAAATTATCAAATGTAATTAAAACAAAAGTAACTTAAAAGTGGAGTTCGTAAATTAAAGCAAATTAAGAATCTTTAATGTATTTTTCATAATATTAAGACCAAACAAAAGCGGAAACTTCCTTTTTCTTTATTAATGTTGTGAGTGATTACATGCCGCCGAATTAATGATCATTTGGTTCATCGATAACTCATTTTTATTGGCATAGAGGTCGAGAATTAGATTCTCGTTAAAATTACGTTACAAAGAAAAGTTCAACAAATGCATGTCCAGGAGGCAGTCGTGCACTTTAAAAATTGAAAACAGTAACTTAGCGTGAAAGTTACTAACGATAACCCGTAAGTGTTTATATACTAATGATAACCCGTGCATGAAGGCACTGCATAATCAGTGTTTGCCTAAGAATATGGACACACACTAAACTAATTGCAGTTAGTCCAATCAGTGTTTGCCTTATTCTACAGCGACTCTTTATCATATTGCTTCCTATTATGTTAGTTTTTACCTCGGTACCAATATCTCCAACGGAGGAAAGCCTTCTCCCTGAGCCTCAAACACAAGATTCGAGTAAAACTAAGCACAATGTAAATGAGAAAACCTCATAAATAGATTCACTGACCTAACCAAGATCCTTTAATTCTTCGTGGCATACACGGTTCTCATTTAAGGTAGCTTTCAATGTATCTAAACAAAACATGAGGGAGATAGAAAAAAGGTACAAAATGCACATGGTGAGTAAAGCTTAATAGAGAAATTCCACTTATGATTCTCACAAAAGATCAAAAGCGAGCGGGATATTCCACTATGGTGAGTAAAGCTTAAATTTTTAAATCATTTATAATCATTTTATTTGGGCTTTCATTCATTTTCATCCAATATGTCATATGATAAAGTTCCTTTTACTCATTTTCATCCAATGTGTTAATTTCAAGTGGAGTTTTGCAAGTGACCAAAGCAGTAAAGCGGGTTAAGATAAAGGAGGTCTCAATTCCATCAATGGAATTCTCCGCACGATCTTTTCTGAGGGAATGCAAGCAATGGGAATGATGGGATCTTTTAACTTAGGCTCACAAATGTTAGGAAATGTGTAAGACCCCAACTTATTATAAATAAAATTGAATTTTCCTTTATTCATTATTCTAAATTAATAAGGGTTAATTTGATATAATTATTTGGTTATGGGTGAAATGTGCAAAGTTTACAAAATAAGCAAGTGGTTATAAAATATTTATTATTGTTTGGGGAATATTCGTTTGGTCGTGGAATATTCTTTTTGTCGGGAATCTCCGTGACGATGGCCTTAGATCATTGGTGGGCACCATAACTAAAAGCGGTTGGATGAAAGAAAAGCGACAAAGATTGAGTTTCATAAATAACTACAGTAAATTGTTACCGAATTAACTTTGTTGGGTTACACGGTGGTTAAAATATCTGATGTCTGTGCGTGCACAAGAAGACACGTTATTGCACAAGATTATTATTGATCCTTACGTAAGAAGGCACTACTCAATAATTATTACGATGAATTCTTTATTCAATATTATATTTTATTGATTCAATAACGTTGATATTTTGTATTGTATTGTTGTTTCAATAATTGTCATTTACGATATTTTGCATTATCAAATCAATAATTCATATTATTTGAATAATATTATCGAGATAACATTATTGGCAATGTCTAGAAAGTTACATCTAAGGAGAGGTTTGGTCACCTAATTGCGCTGCCAAGAAGGAGAAATCCTTATTCGAAAGCCCCCTCTTCTGAGGAGCGGCACGGGTTGTCGAGATTGTGATTACGTAATATTATTTTAAATAAGTAATTATTGATTATTATGATAAAGAAAATATTTATTTTATGTGGATATAGATGGAGAAAAATTTTAATGTGACAATTGTTGAAAATTAATATTTTACCTTTTTTACGATAAAATAATTCATTTAAATATATTATTTTAATAATATATTAACGGTGATATTTTTATAATGAATGTGGGATATATGAGTATATGAGGAGGTAGAGTATTTTGTGGCATTAAATGTTTAATATATGTTTTGTGTGTCGGTGGGACACAATTCTTGACCGAAAATTGATTATAGGATCGTAAAATCGCCTGTTTGTGAATTTGGTCAATTTACATTTGAAATTTGGAAAAATTTTCTTACGCAAAGTTGTAGAGAATGGAATTTCCCATGGAAAGTCGTGAGATTTGAATTTTACGATAAAAGGATATTTATTGTGAATTATTGATGTTTTGAGTTCAAATAATTGATTTTGGAAATTTTAATTATTATTTTCAAGAAAAACGTTTTTCAAAGGTTGGTGAGCATCTTTAACATGTGGTTGGTGGCTAAAATCAGATTCCTTGGTGGTGGGCTTGAATATTTGGTAAATAATAATATATTTTATTAATTTAGTCTCTTTTGGCGTCTAACATTTTTTCTATAAATAGAGGCTAAGTTAGAATTGAAAATCACACTAGAAACTAAGTTTTCTCTCTTTCTCTCTCTAAATTATCGAAAGCGTATTCTTGTGAGTATACTTTGAGTGTTGCTATATCTGGTCTTGGGTTTCTCACAAGACTATACCGAAATTCGAAGAAGAAATCGAGTTATTTTGAGGTAAAGGGTATTTTTCTTCTTAAATGATATTTTTTCTTCAATATCATTATGTCAAGTATTGGTGAACTTTTTTTATCAAATTTGGAACTTGTTGTGTTTGGGAGTTCTTATTCACGATACTCAGTCTTATTCACGTATCGATTAATTATTCATGAATACGACTTTATTCACCGAAAAATAAGAATTTTTCTTTTTGTCCAAAATATCTATTCTAGATACTAGCTTTGATTGTATCCATGTTTTGATCATTCTTGAATTTTACACCAATATGATTATTTTCGAAGTATTTTTGGACATGGGTAAAACAAAGTACGAATCCTTAATCCTTAATCCTTGTCATTTTGTTTCACTGGATTCGTTTCTTTAAAAATGTTTTTCATCATCCTCGACCCTAAATGGTGATATAAATGAATATCTTTGGCTTTGTAGTGCAAAGATGAACGATTAATCGATGAATATCTTTGGCAGTAGTGCAAAGATGAGCAGTGTTGAGATGAACATGATTAACCATGGTGATATAAATGAATATCTTTGGCTCAGTAGTGCAAAGATGATTAAAGATGTATATTGATTGTTATTACAGGATAAACTATTGATGATGGACTTTTAAACCTTAGAAGACGGTAGAATTCTTTCTACGTGACTCTTCTAATGGATTCTTCATTTCATTGCATTTGTTGATCTAAAACTTATTATCTATTGTATTCTCATTTGATTTTTCCTCGTGAAGACTAACGATAATTTGTTGTATATTATCTTAGTCATAATATTCTTTCTTTGGGCTAGTTGAGCTCACCCTTTTCCTTTTGTTCCATTTTTCTTCTCGAGGTGGTGAGAACATAGCAGGATCGAGTCTGGGTATGGAGTGATGGTGCTAGGAAGATGTTTTAGTTGTCCTCACTATTTTCGTAAAATAGTGTATGAATAATTAATGAGGACTTATTTGGGTGTGTATATTGTCTGCAGAAGACAATATTTGTATTCGAACTCATGTTTGTATTGTCGTATTCTACACGACATCTGTATTGTCAAAGTTGTAGTTTGCTTTCTATACCATGTATTTTGGCGACTCAGAATGGGTGTTGTATACCTATTTTGGGGGTGTCACAAAATGGGTCACTCACGTATGCACAACATCGTATGAATCAAGGACAAATGAGGCAGCAAGGCCTCATTTTTGGTCAAACCGGATAATTATAAAGTGTAGCTTGTCACTTATGAGGCATCCAAACATTTAAGCAAAGTTACTCGGTGTTCAATGGTGAATGGTGAATTTCCTAACCTGAGTAATATCGAGCTCAATGGTGAATTTCCTGTGCAGGAATTTTTGAGATTGGGTTTAATGGATGAAGGCACTATATGTCCTGTGCAAAATGGTGAATTTCCTGTGCAAAATAGAGTTACTCAATGTTAATTTTTTTTTAAAGTAAAATAAAATAGTCACACCCAATCTCTCCTACCCCCACCCTCTCTATTTTTTTTGTTTACCTAAAGTTTAGAGGGCAAAGTTTGGACTATAGTTGACACTTTACATTTCTTACATTTGTTGTTTCATCATTAGTTGCTGCTGAAACTGTAAACAACCCAAAACATTAGTTTCTCAACCCAAAACTGTAAACTGGTTAGCTTGATGTAATTTGGCACATCGATGTGCATCACAACTACTAATATTACTGCTACTGCTGCTACTAACTTTTATCTAATAAACACATCAAAACTACCAATACATTGCAAGCATGAATTTTGTAGCTTACATTTAAGCTAGTGTCATAATTACCAATAGAAAAGACCATAAAAATAGCTAAATAGTTCATTAAAACGTAATCAAATAGCATTCTGGAAATATTTCAATGGATAGAGGTAATGTTACTAATGGATAGAGGTAATGCTAAATGTACAGATTTATATTCTTTTTGACAAGTGAAAGGTGCAGTTTTACAAGAGATTCTTTACTATTTTGGCCTAATGTAATTTTTATTTTCTTTTATGCAACTTTGATGTACTCTTGCAATAAGCAAATAGCTAATGCTTCCAGTGGAAGAGCACGTGGAGATACATGAACATACAACAGTTTCAAAATACCGGAATACCCAAATAAAGCGTCACTTACCCAATCATAGTTCTTAGCAAGAAATTCAACTACTGATTGATTTATGAACAGACAGAGTTCTTGCAACAATTATGTTACAAAAAGAATCTTTGTAATGCTAAGGCCCATTACATAAACACAAATCAAATGACTACTAAATATACATAATTGCTGTTCAAAATCTAGGCATCAACATAGAAAAAACAAACAAAATGTAACCACAATAACTCCCCGGTTTTATCCTCCTTTCATTATCCCACAAAAACCAAATGTAACAATAGAAGAGTGCAAAAGGAATCTATAACAATAGAAGAATATACAAACTTTATGCGGTCCAATTCCAAAAGTAAACCAAGTTAACTAACAAAATACAAAAAGAAAGATCGATCAATTAAAAAAAAAAAACTATGAACTATACCTCAAATGTGATCTTGAGTGGCTCATCAACTGTAATAAGAGAGGAAAACAAAAAACAAAAAACAAATGTTAGGGTTTTGGAAATCTGACTTGACCCAGTTCAAAAAAACTACAACCCAAATCCCAAATTTCTTTGATTCAACTCCATGTCTCTGAAAAAAGTTGAAAATTTGAGCAGATTGATTTGCTTTGGGTAAGTTGTAAACCCACCAGAAATAAAAAAAAATAGAAGGAAGATGTCCGCCATTGATCGCATCAATAATCCCTCATGATGAAGATGTCTCTCTGCGATGAAGATTGAAATGCAACTTTTTTCTACTCTCTCGTGTAGCAATTTTTTGAAATCGAGCCGATCTGTTTGAAATAAGAGGTATAAGGAGAGTTTTTAAATATGAGCCGATCCGATTTTGCAGAGTTTCATACATCTAGCTTGGTAAACTTTACTCTCTCATGAAAAGTAAAGTTTATTTAAGTTATTTATATATTAAAGCAAATTCATACATCTAGCTTAGTAAGGCATAGTAGCAAATTATGATATTATGAATACAAATAGCCCTTACAAGAAGATACGTGTGGTCGAGGCGTTGCGTTGCTATAAACAGTGATTGAATAACATATAGAAAGTAGTATGGAATAAACATTAAAAAAGTAACAACAATTTAGAAAATAAAGGCTCGAGCTTCTTCAACAAAAAATTATAGAAAGAATACCCAATACAATTATCTCGCATGAGAGAGGATGATACAAAGAAAATTTGAAACAAAATAATAGGAACTTACAAGATTTAAAGGGTTAAGATTTCATCGGTGATTGTGTGAGAGAGATCTAGAAATGAAGTGAAACCCCAATTTAAGATCGCTTCAAATGAATCTTACTGCGAAAAAATCTGAGAAAACCCCTAACTACAGGAAGAACCAAACCAAAATAAAAGCAAAGATAATCTATAAGGAAGAACTTAGTCTTGCAAAATCCATCAATTTTTCATATAGGGCTTCGAGAGATAGTCGTATCTTTGTATCCAGAGCTTCTCAAAGATGGTGCAAAATCATTTAACGCTCTCTGGTTCTTCCGTAGCCTTACTTTTCCTTTCCAAGTTCTTCTCTCTCCTCAAACTCATCAAGGCCATTCAATTCAAATAGGAAAGATCTGAACCGTCCTTTGTTGAAGCCCCTAAATTTGATTTGATGTCGTTGGATCTTGAAATCTTGGGATTAGAGCCGCTCTGTTTTATTATATAGATATATATATAAAAAGAAGTTCGAGAAATTTAAGGATGTGGGGTCAAAGATAATCTTGGATCATTCATCATCCATCCATGGATGCCATGGCCTTTGGGTTGGTGATTTATTTTATGCGGACTTGACTTGAGTAAATAAAAGATATATGGTTAATTAAATTAATTCATGCGGATTCTATTATATGTAGTAGACCTGATAATATAGTTGGTTAACTGTCGGGTCAACTTATATTAATTGAAACTAAATGGGTTGGTTAACTATTTTTATTTATTTTGGTTGGATAAAGTTTGAAACCATATTTTTAAAAAGAAATACAGTTCCAATCCGGTTAACTATTTTTCGACCCATATTTTATTTCAAATCTAAATCAAAAAAAAATTTCACCCATATTTACATATTCAAGAAGTTCACCCCGCCACGCACCCCACACCACGCACCCCACCCCACCCCACCCCTTACCACCTACCCCACCCAACCACCCCACGCCCCCACTCCACTCCCCTCCCCCCACAACAATATTATGTGATTATGTATATACCCCTTATCCCCCACCCCACCCTATCCCATCCCATCCCATCCTCACTAAAAAAAATAATATTATGTGATTATGTATATACCTCTTACTTCATCTCACTTCACCCCACCCCACCCCAACCCAACCCAATCCAACCAAAAATAATAATATTATGTGATTGTGTATACACCCCTTACCCCTCATCCCCATCCACATTTAAAAAAAATAATGTGTACACCACCCCATATTATTTTTTTTGGGAGGGAGTGTTGCGTGGGAGCGTAGGGGGTGGGGGTAGGTGAGTAGGGGTGGATGGGGTGAGTGGGGTATACATAATCGCTTAATATTATTTTTTTTTGAGAGGGAGTGTTGGGTGGGTAGGTAGGTAGGTAGGTGGGGTGGGTGGTGTATACATAATCGCTTAATATTAATTTTTTTGGGGAGAGAGTGGTGGGGAGTGAGTGGAGTGGAGTGGGGTGGGGTGGGGTGGAGTGGGGTGGGGGTATACACATTATTTTTTTTTGGGTGGGGTGGGGTGGAGAGAAAAGGGGTGTATACATAATCATATAATATTATTATTTTTGGTTTTGTTTTGTTGGGTTGGGTTGGGTTGGGGTGGGGTGAGGGGTAAGGGGTATATACATAATCACATAATATTATTTTTTAGTGAGTGGGAGTGGGAGTGGGGGTGGGGGTGGGGGTGGGGGTGGGGTGGGGTGGGGTGGGGTGGGGTGGGGTGGGGTAGGGTGGGGTATATATATAATTACATAATATTAGTGTCAAATCAGGCCTTAATGAAACCCATAACAATATTAAAATAGTTAATATGGTTTTTAACCATAACCATATGGTTCCAACCCACATTATCCATATTAAAAATAGTTAATATGATTTTAGTTCTTAAATAAAACCATAATCATATTTTAAAAATCAAAATCAATTCATAACCATATTTTATCAGACCTAATATCTAGTTTGTACTATTTTATCTACTATAGTAGTTGAAATTTACTTTGTCTTGTTATAATATCTCACTTCTATTCATATTTCATGCAATATATATGCAGTTTGTTTGTTCCTTTTATCATACTTACTTTATGAAGGACGAATATATATATATATATATATATATATATACCATTTGTGTTCCGCACGGTTAGTCGGTGGGGGATTGTTACCCAAATCTCAAAAAATGAAATCAAACCCAAAAAAATACTCCCAATCTTATACACGTGAATTCATTTAGCATTATTATTGGGATCCCGTTAATATAAATTTTATTTTTTAATAAATTGATTAATTAGTTAATAGAATATTAACACACACGTATATATAAAATTTCGCCTGTATGTTAGTACTCTATTGATCAATTGATCAATTTATTCAAAAATAAACTTTGTATTAACTTCAACGGCATTATTGAGGGTCTTTTATATATTGCATTGTAATTTTGTAAATTAATAATACTTCCCAATCTTCTATATACATCATATGTAGGACTCCCCCACCCCCCCCCCCCCCCCCACTTGATTTTCACCAATACATACGTTGTTTGTTCGTTCTATGTATACTCGATCGTTCCTCAAATAATAAATTGTTAGTCCGTATGTATGATATGATAATGAAATTATGATGATAAATTTATGATATTGTGTAATTTTATTTAATAGCTTTTTTGTAACATATATTATTTGTGAAATGAAATAATTATTTTATGGATTAAATTTTATTTAATTTTACAATAAAATATAATCATTTACTCGTCGTATCGTGGACATGTTACGTATAGGTTGATTGAATATATAGTCCAATTTATTAGTTATAAATGAGTACTATTCTATGTTGTTATACTTACTAGTATATATAAAATAACCATATAAGATTATTATTTTAGCTTAGCTTAGTTAATACTTAATACTACCATTTGACTTTGGTTGAAGAAATATTAGGAAAAGGCACAAACATTCTTCATGTGTGAGTAATAAGCTCAGCTCAGAGAGGAGAGGAGTGAGTGCCATTATTATTTATTTTATCTCAAATGATTGAAACCAAACAAGTCCAAATCCAGAGGCCTATTTTTAATAACTATAACTATACAATTTTGCATTATTTGTGGAGGTTTTGACTGATGAATCCGATCTGGCCCCATTCTCATTGATTATAATAAGATAGGAGTATTTGGGTTGCCTCTTACTCAAGTTCCTCTTAACTACTGTGACCCCCACTTCTTAGCCCTGATCTTTCTTTAGATGTGGTGTGCCCCATTCTTTAAATTTCCAGATGGGTACAGTAGGAGGTCGGGTTTCTGTGGGCTCCATTTGCCAGCTTCATCTCTTTTTTCATTTTTGGCTCATCCTCCATGGATCTGGTTAGCATGAAGTTTATTTTTTGATAAGTTAATCAATTGACCAATAGAATGCTGATACATATAGAACCTAGCCTATGTGTCAGCACTGTATTGGTCAATTGACCAACTTACCAAAAATAAACTCCATGCTAACAATTTTCATCTTCCATCATACGACCAACCAATATATGTATGTATGTATAAACACAAATTTAATACTAACTAATTTCTTATTATTATTTTACAGGGTTTTAATATAATTAAATTAAATGCATGTACTTCACTTGATACAAAACTATTCTATTTCAAAACTTATATACTCGAATGAAAATGATGTCATGGATTACGATAAATTTATACCGAATTACAACTACAAAATTTATTAATAATAGGAATTGTAGGAAGACCATATTTATTACAGTTCTCTCTAAAAAAATTAACACTAATATTTATCCACATAATTGATAATTAAAAAATTGATGTAAACATTCGTAATATATATCATTTTTATAATACTTGTTATGGAAGGCTTAAAAAGCAGGCCAAGTTTAATGCAGAATGGTTGAGAGTAACATATTAGATATTGAAAGGTGATGTTAAGCAATTGAGTCATTTATGTGGTAAAATGACATTTCTATATATATATATATGGGCCTAAGCAACAACTAATTCGATTGATTGATTTTCAAGTAGATACTACTACATGCAATAAATGTTCATGCACAAAAAACAGTTTCATAAGATGGCATTTTTATATGAATATGAATATGAATCTAACTAACGAGATTGATTGATTTTAATGTAGGTCTATGCTATAATTGTTCAGCTTTTTAGCTACCTTTCTTGGACCTGACCTATCTATATTAATTGAATTTACATCCTCTTGATGGAAAAATGACTTTTGCTTCTATTTCCAATTAAGTAATGGCAAAAGAGGAACAACATTGCTTTATTGATACTTTGGTGATGATATCCATACTTCAGGGTGCAAAATGAAATCCCTACAAATATAGGGGCATAATTTAATCATATGCCCAAAAATTAACTATTATCACGCTAGTGTTCTTCTTTAAAATTGCGGAAAATAAATTAAAAGGCTAAACCAGGGTTGTATCAGATTTATTATTCGCCAAACAGGCCCCCATTAACAACACGTTGATGTGATTATCTCTGTCCTTCTCTTCCCAACATCCAATCGTACGTATGAAATTGGTTCCCATAGCAGTTCAGCACCGACGCACATCGAATCAATTTAATATTTTTTCTTTTTCTTTTTTTCAATTTTATTTTAGTACAGTATATATATATATATATATATATAAAATTAAATTTGACTTGAATCATGTTGTTACTCCTTCTAACAATAAATATATTCTTTTTAGCTGCTCGAGAAATCCTCCATTTAATTATTCACTCACGCAACTCCCCTTTCATTTTTTTATTTTCTCCTAATCGTATCTTTGTAAAATCAACATCTCTCTTCTTCCTTTCTAATACTATTTACCCCAGTTATCGCTCATACTTCGTGAAGTAACCTTAGTTCTAATCCAACTCGTAATTTGTAGATTTATCCCAAGAATTATGACAGAACTATAATAGAAATTTGAACAATCACTTTGAAATGAATAAATGTAACATGGGAGGTGGGTATCCTATAAGTATGAAGCAAGTAAAAGTTTATTTTTTTTATTTTATTTTCATTAAATTATTTCATTCATTCGTTTTATTAGATTATAAATAAAATGTATTATATTTTATTGTAAACCAATCTAGATCGTCCGTTTAAAAGTAAATCAATTTGGATCGTTCATGGATTGGTTACTATTCAGTCCATTCTCCTATAAATAGAAGCTCATTCCTTCATTATTTCTTACTTAATTCATTTGAAACTCTGTAGAGAGAAAATCTATAGAGAGAAAGAAGAAGAGAAGTCTACTACCTCACTATTCCAAAGATCCAGCTTTTCTTTCAAGGTAAGGGATATTATTTGTTGTACTTCTATAAGGTGTATTATTTCTTTTTGATTCACGAAGAGAACTTACATTATTCCATTCTTTATTATTTCATTGGAATAACTTTGTATAATGGACTACCCTATACTTGGTGAAATTCTTCCGTTATTCCATTCTTTATTATTATGTTGGAATACATATGATGCCAAATCTCGCATATACGTGGTGAAATTCTTCTATTATTCCATTCTTTATTATTATGTTAGAATAACTCAGTATATCGCCAAGCACCGCATACATGGTGAAATTCTTCTATTATTCCATTCTTTATTATTCTCGTTAGAACATCCCGCTTCGGGTATGAATTTTTGCCTCGACTGGTTCCGCCCTTTATTATTCTCATTGGAATATCTTGTCGTGCTTACTTGGGACTGGTTCTATTATTTATTATTCATGGAATATCCTCGTCATGCGTTTAAGTTTGGACCGGTTCCATTATTTATTATTCGCTTAGGAATAACCTATTTTTGTGCGATCTATCGACGCACGTGGTGAATCCTTCGTTATTCCATTCTTTATTATTCTGTTTGAATAACTCGTCATGTGGATTACCACATGCATGGTGAATGATCCTTTATATTCATTCCTTATTAAATTATGGAAATGATCTGGTTACGTTGATTATGATGAGAGTCATAATAAAAGCATTGGACTGATGAAAATCATGGGTATATGAAGTATTAGTAAGTGTTATGGTGAGTTATGTTGGTTATTATGTGAAAACATGAAAGTTTCTTAGAAATCACAAAGGGTTGAAAAATCAGATTTTGGAGATAATGGAACATGAAATTCAATTGACCATATCTCCTATTATATTTCGAATTTTTGAGTGTGGTCAAGTTCTAGAGTTAGATCTATGAGTTTTGTAGCATCTCCAAGTGGAATCACTGGAAAAGGTATTGTAGATTTTAAAGAAAACGAATCCAGTGAGATAAGAGAACAAATAGTAAGGATTCGTACTTCGGTTTATCCATGTTAAAAAATACTCCATAATAAACTATCAGGAGCGTAATTCAAAATAAAGATCAAAACATAGATCCAATCAAAGATAGAACCATAATAGATAATCTTAGACACGTAAAAGAAAATTTTAAATTTTTTGTGAATAGTATCGTGATTCGTGAATAAAGGTCATATACGTGAATAAGAACGATATGCGTGAATAAGAAACTCACACACTAAAAGGTAGAGATTTCACAAGAAAATTATCATGCTTCGTGAATAAGACTCGTGAATAAGAACTCATTAATAAGAATCGTGAATAAGAATCTTACATGAAAATATCGTAATTTCACAAGAAAAATTTTACTAATATTCCCAAGATAATGATATTGAAAAGAGTTAATATCATTTCTAAAAAAAAAACAACATCCCTTACCTCAAAAGAATAGTACTTTCATTTGGAATATCGGATATAATGTCAAGGAAACTTCAAATCAGATAGTAACACTCAAGATATCTAAATACTCACAAAAATACGCTCGATAATATAGAGAGAGAAAACTTCAGTTTATGGTGTGATTTTCAATTCTAACCTAAGCACCCTATATTATAGGAAAATGCTTAGAACATCAAAGCAGAAAATTTAATATAATAATATTATTTACAAACTAAATTCCTAAGCACACCATCGGCTGATTTTAACCATTTAACACATTCCCCATAAATGAAAAAAACGCTTTTCTTTTAAAAAATATTTAAAACTTCAAAAATCAATTATTCTGGAACTTCAGAACTTCAATAATTCATAATAAATATCCTTTTATCAGAAAAAATCAAACCTTATGTGCCTTCCATAGGAAATTCCATTCTATACAACTTTGCAAAAAAAAAATTTTCCAAATTCCAAACAGAAATTGACCGAAATTCACAAACGGACGATTTTACAAGCTATAATCAAATTTCAGTCAAAACATAGGGTCCACAAACATGAAAAACATATTTTTAATATTTATTGTAACAAAAATATTCTTCTTCTTCATTTATTCATATATCACACTTTCATTATAAAAATATCACCATTATTATATTATTAAAATATAATAATATATTTAAATGAATTATTTTATCGTAAAAAAGATAAACTATCAATTTTCAACAATTGTCACATTAAAATTTTCTCCATCTATATCCACATAAAATGAATATTTTCCTTATCATATAAATCAATAATTAATTATTTACAAATAATATTACGTAATCACACAATCGATAACCCGCCGCCTCGTGAAAGAGGGGCTTTTCAATAAGAATTTCTCCTCTACCGCCAGCAATTAGGTGACCAAACCTTTCCTTAGATGTAACTTTCTAGACATTGCCAATAATGCTATCTAATAATATTATTCAAATAATATGAATTATCGATCCGATAATGAAAAAAATATGTGTAGTGATAATTATTGAAACAACAATAATATAAAATATCAACACAACAATTATTGAATTAATAAAATAAAATATTGAATAGTAATTCATCGTAATAATTATTGAAAGAAAGGCTTTTACGTAAGAATCAATAATTGGTGCAATACTGCATGTCTTCATCGCGTGCAACAACGCCAGACATCGTGTTTTAACCATCGAGTATTCCAATGAAGATAATCTGTAATAACTACGCTGTTATTTATAAACAACTTATACTTATCATTTTCTTCATCCAATTGCTTTTCCAGTATATAGGACATTATTACTCGCACCATGCGCATTTAATATTCCCCGACAATAGAATATTTCACGACCAAACGAATATTCCCCGACAACAATGAATATTTTATAACCACTTGCTTATTTATGATATTTGCGCATTTTACCCATAACTAACCACATTAATCAAATAAATCCTTACTATTTCAAAATAATAAATAGAAAAATTCCATTTTATTTTAAAAAAAATCGGGGTCTTACAACCTCCTCTACTTATGAAATTTCGTCCTTGAAATTGACGTACTTACCTGGTGTTTCGAAAAGGTGAGGATACCTCGCTTTCATTTCTGATTCCAACTCCCAGATCATTTAATAGCATGATTTCTCCACAAAACTTTAACTTGTGGTATGACCTTTGTGCGTAGGACATTCTCCTTCCTATCCAAGATCTTGACAGGTACCTAATCGTACCTGTCAATTGTGATTATGAGCAGACATTGTGATTTGGTATAACCATGATTTTTGATATTTCAGGTGAAGATGGGTGATGAAAATTATCTTCGTCCTGGGTGCGAAAAGGAATTCAGAATCACAATTATGATTATAAGTTATTCATAAGATTGTGGACAGGAATTGTTGATTGATGTTACAGGGATAAAACATTATTGGTGGACTTTTAACATGGAGAAGATAATAGACCGGATGGTCTATTTGACTCTTTTAATGGATTGCTCGTTCCGCTGCAACTATGGTTGAAAATTTTTATCATATACCATATGTTCTAAATCTTTGATTTATTATTGAAAAAAGCTATTGATAATTTAATTATCTTTAGTTATGATATTCTTTACTGGGCTAGTTGTGTTCACCCTTTTCCTTCACAATTAATTTCAGGTAATAAAAGTGTAGCTTGGTCGAGCGGGGATAACAGGGGAATAGAACGGTGGTCTATAGTTGTTGAGGTTCTCCCTAAATAGTATGAAAATAATTTTATTGAGAACTTTAGATAAGTGTGTCGTATTGTATACGTCATTTGATATTTAATTTTGGTGAACCGAATAGGGTGAGGCGAACCCAACTTTTGAAGGGTGTTTTGTCACTATCATACAAGATGTCTAATGACATACAACCTCTTGTTATCATAAGACGGGGTTGTTGCAGCACATCCACTCTTTGAGTATATCTACGAAAGTACTACCTATATGATCTTGGAGTTTATTTGAAATATAACTTTCACTTGGAGACAGTGGAGATAGTTATATGTCAAGAGAAGACTCACCATTGGAAGGAACATGATAGTAATATTCTCATTTTTCTTTGAGGTCTATTGGGTCAACCAAGGATAATTCTCTGGACATATGATATCTATCATAACTTAGATTCATGGCCTCCTATATACGAAGGTAGATTCCTTCCTTTGATCAATGTAAGCCACCCAAGTGTATGGCCTCTAGAGGTGATCCACAAAGGAAGAAGAAATTTCAAGAAGAATGGTGTATTGGCTCAAACCTTAGTTTTTCCTATCTCTATAAAAAAAGGGGGCGTACTCTCTAACTCTTGGAATTACGTATGTATGATATCTGATATAAGACTTCTCTTATAAAGATATCAGGTAACCCTATTTTAATTAAAATAAGGCATTATTCATTTAATTAAACTCTTTTAATTAAATGGGCTCCCTAATCCTATTAGGGATAATTAATTAAACTTATTTAACTAATTTTTTCTTCTAATCCTATTAGGAATAAATGAGAGTACTTATATTAAATTAATTCCTAAATTCTTTTAGAAATTAAAATAATAATAATTATAATAATATTAATAAGACTCTCTTATTAATTTATATTTAATATTTCTAAAATATTAAATAATAATATTAAGCTATTTAATTTATTCTATCACCATAGATTAAATTAAATATACTTAATATATTATTACGATTATGCCATTAACTTCTTAAATAATTATTCTTCCTTTTATGGTGTGACCTCTTTAGGTTTTCCATATTAAACCAGGTTGTGAATAAATCAATTAGAACAATTCTAATCTTATTTAAATAAATAAATTAAATAATTAATTTATTTAAATAAATAATATTTATTCTACAATAGGATAAGTTCTCCCTAATGATCAACGACTTTCCAGATAATATAGATTTTAACATTAATCATAAAAGAACCTTTGAGTTAATTGTTACCAAGACAATTCAATCCTTCTACCATACAATGTCCCAATTAAATATAAGACATGGAATTATCGCCAAGTCTTATTTTATTTAATTATATGTATTTCGATTCCTAAACGCACAACTCCTAATGAATGCAAATTAGAAACTACTTTCTAATTTCATTCCACCTCGCCAAGGATTCTTGGGTTGTTGTATTTATCGAATCACATTCGACATTTCTTCTTTTACTAGAAGTGGTAGATTCTTTATTGATCATTCATTATCTTCATATGTAACTTATTACACCCAAGCATAACCTTTGATATACTCTAAGAGTCTTAAGGAATAAGTCAAAGTGTAATTCATTATATATAAGATACCATGATGATCTCAAGTCTAAGGATCATTTGTACTACTACAGGAATTTCTATTGACAGGCAAGTAAAACTCCATTAGGTATTCCTCAATGAGTCACGCTCGTTGAACTTATTCTTTAATAAGCACCTACATACTTGTTTTAGTGTCTCCACACAAATGATCACGAGATCAATCATCCCCATCTAATGAGCAAGCAACGTACGTACCAATCTATCCAGATTCACTAATCCCCTTTTTAGTAATCCTTTGATTGGGAACATTTTAGTTTTAAGCTATCTAAGAATTTAGATCTCATTAGTATGATCTCATCATGATTATAAAAGCATTGCTTAAAACTATGGGTTTATCACATATTATTAAAACAGCACCATGTAGATAATAAATGCCTTTAATAAATAATTCTTTTATTAATAAATAAATAAGATTGATTACAAAGTATATGCTTTATCATCATACATGATTGGCTTATATGCATACTACTTTCAATCTCCCACTTGAACTAAAGTCAATCGTCATGGTATCTCATACCCATCTTCTCTAAGTGACGATCAAACTGCTGTTGTGTTAACACTTTAGTAAATGGATCCGCAATATTGACTTGAGAGTCCACACGCTCCAGGGTGACGTCTCCTCTTTCAATGATATCTCTGATCAAATGAAATCACCGCAACACGTGTTTGGATTTCTGATGAGACCTGGGTTCCTTAGCCTGCGCAACAGCTCTAGTGTTGTCACAAAATAAAGACACTGGTCCTGTAATGCTAGGAACCACACCAAGTTCGCAGAATGAACTTCTTCATCCAAACAGACTTCCTTTGCAGCCTTCACTTGCAGCCTATGTACTATCTACTCACATCGAATCAAGAATCGCCATCATTGTTTGGAACTCTTCCAACTCACTGCGCCACCGTTTAAGGTAAACACATATCCCGAAACGAATATACTTTCATCTTGGTCTGTTTGAAAACTTGAGTCTGTGAAGCCCTCTAGTTTCAATTCAGACCCACCATAGACAAGAAATACATCCTTAGTTCTTCTTAAGTACTTTAGGATATTTTTCACTACCTTCCAAAGTGTTCTTCTCCGGATTCGATCGATATCTCGCTTGTTACACTAAGTACATGAAAGAACATCCGGTCTAGTACATATCATACTGCATACATGATAGATCCTATTGCTCAAGCATAAGGAATCTTACTCATACTAAGGTGTCTCCTCGTGTGTCTTTGGGGCCTGTTTCTTTGAGAGATGTATTCCATGGCTCATCGGCATGAGACCTCTTTTGGAATCTTCCATGCTAAACCTCTTTAGCATCGAGTCAATGTACATTCCTTGGGACAAGCCAAGCATCCTTTTAGATCTATCTCTATAGATCTTTATCCCCAAAATATAGGATGCTTCTCCCAAGTCCTTCATGGAGAAGTGTTTAGATAACCATATTTTAATTGATTCAGAAAGATAGGAATATCATTCCCTATCGTAATATATCATCAACATATAATACGAGGAATGAAACAATACTCCCATTAACCTTTCTTGTACACACATGGTTCATTTTGATAAAATCAAACTCTTTGATTGTCTCATCAAAACGGATGTTCCACCTACGAGAAGCTTTGCTTCAATCCATAAATGGATCGTCAGAAGCTTTACAGACTTGATTTGTTCCAACCTTTGAAAAAATCCCTCTAGCCGTGTTCATATACACATCTTCCTCAAGTTTCCCATTGAGGAAGGCCGCTTTCACGCCCATCTTCCGATTTCAGTAGTCATGGTAAGTCGCAATCGTAAAGCAAAAATCAGTATGGACTTGAGCATTGCATCTTGGTGAGAAGGTTTCATCATAGTTAACTCCTTGTCTTTGTTTGAAACCTTTTGCAACCAATCGGGCCTTATTAGTCTCTACCTTGCCGTCTACTCTAGTCTTTCTTTTAAAGACCACCCAATAGGCTTAATGCCTTCAGGTGGTGAAACCAAAGTCCATACTTGGTTCTCATACATGGAGTCCATTTCGAATTTCATGGCTTCTTGCCACTTCTCTGAGTCTTTATTACTCATAGCTTTGTTCAGTAATTCAATGGATCATCATCATCTATGATGCGTATCTCATCGTCATCCTCTATGACAAGTCCATACGCCTCGTGTATCTTTGGTACTCTTCCGATTTCTGAATAGGTGTGGTATGTATAATCTCTACTTGGTTAGGTACCTCACTTTGATCTATAGTATTTTTTGGTTCTTGAACCTCTTCAAGATATATCTTACTCCCACTAACCCCTTCAAGGATAAACTCCTTTTCCAAGAAGGCAGCGTGTTTCGCAACAAACACCTTTTGATCAGTTGGATGATAGAAATAATACCCCGATGTTTCTTTAGGGTATCCCACAAATCTACATTTGTTAGATCTAGTCTATAGCTTATTGCTTTCAAACTTTTTGACATAAGCTGGACAACCCCAAGTCTTAACATGCTTAAGATTTGGTTTCCTCCCTGTCCATAACTCATATGGGGTCTTGGGGACGGATTTTGTAGGTACTCTGTTAAGTAGGTATGCAAATGATTCTAGGCATATCCCGTATGAAACTTCAAGGTCCAGAAAGCTCATCATGGATCGAACCATGTCCAACAATGTTCGATTTCTCTTTCGAGATACACCATTCATCTGTGGGGCGCCCCGGTGGAGTCCATTGTGAGATTATACCATTTTCTTTGAGACAATTGAGAAACTCACCACTTAAGTATTCTCCTTCTCGATCAGATCTAAAAATCTTAATACTCTTACCAGTTTGCTTCTCTACTTCACTTCTGAACTCTTTGAACTTTTCAAATGATTCAGATTTGTATTTCATTAAATACACATATCCAAATCTTCGGAGTGATCGTCGATTGAATGTAATAAAATAAGAATACCTTTCCTCGCAAATTGTTGTCATAGTCCACACACATTTGTGTGTACCAACGCTAACAACTCTGTAACTCTTTCTCCTTTTCTACTAAAAGGAGATTTAGTTATTTTACCCATGAGATAAGATTCACAAGTTGGATATGATTCATAATCCGATAGCTCTAGGAGCCCATCTTTATGCAACTTAGATAATCTTGTTTCATTAATATGACCGAGTCTACAGTGCCACATGAAGGTATAATTAACATCATCTCTTTTCCTTTTCTTAGTTTGTTCAATTTGAAGTATATTTTCATGCAAGTCAAGTATATAAAGTCCATTTCGCAAATTACCAACACCAAATAAAACATTATCATTATAAATAGAATAAACCGTTGTTCTTTATTATAATATTAAAACCATCCATATCCAATACAGAGAGATAAATAATGTTTCTAATGATATTTGGAACAAAATAACAATTATTTAAATTAATGAACTTGCCGTAGGCAATGCTAAACAATAAGTCCCTATGCCTAACGCAAAGAACCTTTGCTCCATTTTCCACTGTAGGACGACCTCATCCTCTTTCTCGCTTTTCTATTTCTCGACTACCCCTGATATTATTACATATGTGAGAACCACATCCCAGATCCAATACCCAAGTAAAAGATTGACTTTCAGAAAAATTAATTTCAATTATAAACAAACCTTGATTAGGATTTGAAGCTTCTCCAAGCTTCTTCTACTTTTGTTCCGCAAGATAATCCTTGCAGTTCCTTTTCCAGTGACTTGTCTTGTTGCAATGGAAACAAATTCCTTTGTTAGCTAGATCAAGTTTCTTTTGATCCTTCACTTTCGCCTTTCCCTTAGCCTTCTTGGATTTCTTCTTTTCAGAAGATACCTTGGGCCTCTTCCTTTTCTTGGAAGAATCATCCACCAGTAAGACATGGTTCTTCTTGGATGGGAAGTGACCTTCAGCAGTTTTCAACATGTTAAGTAATTCAGGCAAGCCGACATCTAACTTATTCATGTGAAAATTCACAACAAATTGTGAGAAGGTGTCTGGGAGTGACTGCAAGATCAAATCTTGACTCAACTCCCCATCCTAGACGAACCCAAGCTGTCCAAGACGTTCAATCAAATTAATCATCTTTAGGACATGAGTCTCAACAGTAGTACCCTCGGTCATCCGAGATCAGAAGAGCTCCTTAGATATCTCATATCTAGCAGTCCTACTTTGCTCACCATACAACTCTTGAAGGTGCAACAAGATAGTAGAGCATCCATGTTTTCATGTCGACGCCAAGCTCGTTACTCATGGATGATGCGAGCATGATGCATCGAGCCACGATGCATCATTTGCCATTTTTTAAAAGTAGCAATCTCTTCTCTCGAGGTTGTCTCTCGCAACTTTTTGCAGTACGCAGGCGAATTTAGGACATAAGAAATCTTTCAACAAAGTGAGAACAATTCTCAGATTCCTTAACCAAATCGTGGTGTTCTTGATTCCGATCGGTTTGTTAGCATCAAGTATGCTACTGCTACAGTTGAAATTAATGAATGTGACATTTTCAAAATTCGCATTAAAAGACAATATTTTAGCAAACATTCATTTAATTAATTACCAAAATAAATTAGGTCTTATTTTATATTGGTATCTCCCACTATTTTCTTCAAACTATATTACCCTCATATATATAGTTTAAGCAAAATCTAATTAAAGTTTTTTTTGCTAGTGAGAATAAGGATCTCATTTCAAATATATATAGCCTTGTGGTGACACAACAAACTATATATAAATAAATAGGTAGACAACTCCTTGTCAATTACATCATCGTGTAACTCCTTATGTTTTGCCTCTTAGATTATTTTGATCAAGGGGTGGCACATCCGAATCAAAATTATCTAAGTCAAGTCCAACCTAGAACTTCAATATATTCAAAAAAGAAAAATATTATCCTTGTGGTGACACAACAAAGTAATATTGTTCAATTTTCTTTATAAACATCAAATGTGATAAATTAACATCTTAAATACTTAATACTTGCCTTGTGGTGACACAACAAACTCATATTAAATATTTAATACTCTATTAATTTTATCATGCTAGAAGGCAACGTTCGATATTCAAAATATCTTTGAACGCTTAAGACTTAATATATAAAAACTTTGAGGGATTTGTTACTATTTAGTCTCATCTTGTTTAGCGTGCATGCAAATATATATATAAAATACGCGTCATATTATTAAACATCCGAAGCATGTTTGCATAATATATAATATATATATAATACTAGCATGCACATATAGAATACTATATTCTACCCGGATTGATTATAGACTTTTATTCTAGTTTGGTTCACTAGAGCCACCAAGTGAACCAAAAGGTCAAACCCTAGGGTACAAGAATAAATATTTAAATATAACTATTACATTTAAACCCGGGCTCCATTACAAACGGATCTTCGAACGTTCCTTGATCGCCGGTTCTTCAAAAAAATTCTAACTAATCCTATTACATAAACTATTTAATTTAAATAGAAACCTTGATCAGCAGTCAAAGGGAAGTACATAGGAGAGAGATAGAATTTACATCAGAAGAAAAACCAGAAAAGATTTAGGACGCAGATCCCATTTAATAAAAACCCATTCATTCAAACATCCAACCAAAATAAATCAAATCACATTGGTCAATAATTCATAATCAATACCATTTATTATCATACATATCATCATATGTATCAATAAATAAAATCAATCCATATATATATGAATATTATTTAATGGGCATTATTATGTTACATGAAATTCAATTTCAAGATTAAAATAAACTCTTTATTTTAATTATAAAATTATTAAGAATATATATATATATATATATATATATATATATATATATATATATATATATATATATATATTCGCGTGGCTAATTTGATTTTTCAATAGCATATCCTGTTGCTTCACAGCTTGATTAACTATATATATATATATCACCAGATCATGAATCACAAGAATCATGGTGTAATACCAACCGAATATAATATATATATAAATATATTATGATTATATGATTCATACTACATTACTAAGAATCCAGTAACCTGGTAATATATATATATATATATATTAAATTAATCAAACACGTGGGTGGAAGAAAACATTAACTATTAAATAGTTATATATTAATAATAATCTTGCAGGAGACACAAGTAACCATATATCTAATATATGGAATAAAATAACCTCCACGTTGGATCATGCCACCACGCATCAGGGAATCAGTGAATAAGCGAATCAGCAAATCAACGTCATCAAAATACTGCGATTTAAAAAAAACAGTTTTCCTTTTGAAAAAAAATAAAATCAGCCACCGACTTTTCAAAAAAGGATTTCGTGATTGATTTTTTTTTCATAAAATAATAATTTTATACAACAACACATGTCCAATAAATTATTCTAAATACATACCCATACATATATGGAATTAAAATAATTAATAATTCGCATAAAGTTTGGCTCTGATACCACTGTTAGGTTTTGTGAAAATCAAAGTAACAATCAAATTGCAAAAATAACGGAAGCATAATAAAATCAGATTTTAAAATTTTTCATAAACCAATTACCCGGATCATCCTTTATACATATTATTAATTAAACGAAGAATAAGAAATTATGAAATCATACCCTTGTAGAAACGAGCTTCCTCAGGTACGAGTTCACCTCCTACTTCTCCGCGATCTCCTTGAATCTCCGGGTAGATTCCTTCCTTTGATCAATGTAAGCCACCCAAGTGTATGGCCTCTAGAGGTGATCCACGAAGGAAGAAGAAATTTCAAGAAGAAGGGTGTATTGGCTCAAACCCTAGTTTTTCCTATCTTTATAAAAAAAGGGGGCGTACTCTCCAACTCTTGGAATTACGTATGTATGATATCTGATATAAGACTCCTCTCTTATAAAGATATCAGGTAACCTTATTTTAATTAAAATAGGGCATTATTCATTTAATTAAATTCTTTTAATTAAATGGGCTCCCTAATCCTATTAGGGATAATTAATTAAACTCATTTAACTAATTTTTCCTCCTAATCCTATTAGGAATAAATGAGAGTACATATATTAAATTAATTCCTAAATTCTTTTAGAAATTAAAATAATAATAGTTGTAATAATATTAATAAGACTCTCTTATTAATTTATATTTAATATTTTTAAAATATTAAATAATAATATTAAGCTATTTAATTTATTCTATCACCATAGATTAAATTAAATATACTTAATATATTATTACGATTATGTCATTAACTTCTTAAATAATTATTCTTCCTTTTATGGTGTGACCCTTTAGGTTCTCCATATTAAACCAGGTTGTGAATAAATCAATTAGAACAATTTAATCTTATTTAAATAAATAAATTAAATGATTAATTTATTTAAATAAATAATATTTATTCTACAATAGGATAAGCCTCCTAGCGATCAACGACTTTCCGGATAATATAGATTTTAACATTAATCATAAAAGAACCTTTAAGTTAATAGTTACTGTGACAATTCAATCCTTCCACCATACAATGTCCTAATTAAATATAAGACATGGAATTAATGTCAAGTCTTATTTTATTTAATTATATGTATTTCGATTCCTAAATGCACAACTCCTAATGAATGCAAATTTAAAACTACTTTCTAATTTCATTCCACCTCGCCAAGGATTTTGGGTTGTCATTTATCGAATCACATCGACATTCTCTTCTTTTTACTAGAAGTGGTAGATTCTTTATCGATCATTCATTATCTTCATATATAACTTATTACACCCAAGCATAACCTTTGATATACTCTAAGAGTCTTAAGGAATAAGTCAAAGTGTAATTCATTATATATAAGATAATATGATGATCTCAAGTCTAAGGATCATTTGTACTACTACTACAGAATTCCTATCGACAGTGCAAGTAAAACTTCATTAGGTATTCCTTAATGAGTCAACGTTCGTTGAACTTATTCTCTAATAAGCACCTACATACTTGCTTTAGTGTCTCCACACAAATGATCACGAGATCAATCATCCTCATTCAATGAGCAAGCAACGACGTATCAATCTATCCGGATTCACTAATCCCATTTTTTAGTAATCCATTGATTGGGAACATTTTAGTTTTAAGCTATCTAAGAATTTAGATCTCATTAGCACGATCTCATCATGATTCTAAAAGCATTGCTTAAAACTATGGGTTTATCACATATTATTAAAACAACACCATGTAGATAATAAATGCCTTTAATAAATAATTTTTTTATTAATAAATAAATAAGATTGATTACAAAGTATATGCTTTATCATCATACATGCTTGCTTGTATGCATACTACTTTCAACAATTAGCACATCTCTTCATGGAATAATATTGTACCCAAAAATGATTTAGAACAAAAAGAAATATATTTTTTGGGTGAATAGTATCCCGTGAATAGTACTTCGGGAATAGTACCCTGTGAATAGTACCCCGACATGAAAAGTGTCCCAAATACTCAAGTGAACAATACTAGAGTGAATAAGAATCAAGGGTGAATAAGAATCGTGAATAAGATTCTCACACCTAAAAAAGTGTCCCAAATACCCGAGTGAACAATACTAGAGTGAATAGTAATTTGGGTGAATAGTAACCCGTGAATAGTAACTCATGAATAGTACTCCGACACGAAAAGTGTCCCAAATACCCGAGTGAATAATACTAGAGTGAATAGTAACCGGGTATTTTATAACAACTTGTCTACTTTGAAAAATTTTCACATATCACCCTTAACTTTAAACTTTTATCAATTTAACTATTTACCAAAATAGAAAAATTGAATACTTTTATTTCATAAAATTTGGGGTCTTACATTTTTGCTATTGGATTTTCTCCTAATCTCAATTATTTACAACTTATCTTCAAATTCTATACACACAAATTTTATTCCACGTGTTTGTACATAAATCTTTTTAATGATGGAACCTCAACATACATTTAAATGAAGTAGTATTAGTATATTTTTAATATCATTAAAAAGGAAAACATAAAATTCAGTGATAAATTAAACTTATTTTATGAGAAGTGTGCATACGTAGGATTCACTTTACGTTTCACCATACGATTTGAGTATTTACTCTACATTTCTGAGGATTCAATCTACGTTTTTACATCGAAGTCTATTATCGTAGAGTTAATTAATTATATGATATGAGAATTCACTCTACAACTGTAGAAACGAAAAAAGTTAAGTCATTATAAAATTTGAGAATTCACTATAAGTTTCCGATGATTCACTCTACGTTTCTACATTGAAGTCTATTATCGTAGAGTTAAATCATTCTACAATATAAGGATTCACTATACGTTTTACTCTACGATATAATGATTCACTCTACGTTTTTTTAGGATTCACTCTACATTTCTATATTGAAACCTATTATCGCATAGTTAAGTCATTTTACGATTTAATAATTTACTCTACGATCGTAGAAGCGTAGAGTTAAGTCATTATACGATCTAATGATTCATTTTACGTTTCACTTTATGATTTGAGTATTCACTCTCTTTACGTTTCTGAGAATTAACTATACGTTTCTATACTGAAATTTAGTATCGTAGAATTAAGTCATTATACGATCTGAATATTCACTATACGTTTCACTCTACGATATGAGAATTCATCATACGTTTCATTATACGATTTGAGGATCTCGTTCTACGTTTCTACGCTGAAGTCTATAATCGTAAAGTTAAGTCATTCTACGATATGAGAATTCAGTATACGATAGTAAAAACGTATAATTAAGTCATTATACGATCTGAGGATTCATTTTATGTTTCACTGTTCACTTTACATTTCTGAGGATTCAGTATACGTTTCTACATTGAAATCTAGTATCGTAAATATGAAAATTCACTATACTTTTCAATCTGAGAATTCACTTTACGTTTCTGAGGTTTGAGAACTCACACTACATTTTACTCTATGATATGAGGATTCACTTGACATTTATGAGGATTTAGTATGCGTTTCTGCACTGAAATCTAGTATCGTAGAGTTAAGTCATTTAACGATATAAAGAGTCATTCTACGTTTCTGAGGTTTCAATATACGTTTATGAGAAATCTATCTATGTTGAAGTCTATTATCGTAGAGTTAAGTCATTATACGATATGATGATTCACTTTATGCTTCACTTTACGATATGAGAATCTACTATAAATTTCTAATGATTCAGTCTATAGTTCTACACAGAAATTTAGTACCGTATAGTTAAGTATTTTTACGATATAAGTTAAGTCGTTTTTTATCTTCCAACAACTTGGCACAATTTTTTCCCTTACATCTCTCTTTAATAACTACATGAGGTTTTAGAGTAATCTTTAAATTTTTCTTCGAGTCTTTTTTTTATGACATACAACTATGAAATATTTAACCACTCTATCTAATTTTTTAGTACTTCTTTTAGTTATTCCAAATAATTTTTGCTCACTATATTTCTTATATTACTCATAAACCTGATCAATATTGTCAAACACAACTTTTTGATTGTTCCATCATTCGTTCTCTCTTGCTTTATCCAGTGGCGGAACTAGGCCTAGGCGTAGAGCAGGGGGGACCCCAGAGGTGTCACCGTGGAGGAGCTAGAGGAGAGAAGGAGTTAGGAGGGCGGCGTGGCCGTGACCGACGAGACTCTTCTTCTCCAGCGAGACTCGCCACTTCGCCAGTCGCCTCCACAGCCTCTCCGGCCATATCACATCGCTTGCCATCGGCCGCCACTGAATTCACGGTGTCTGCGATCTCATTGACGCTCCTCTATTTTGGACTTTGGTTTGGTAAGTAATTTAACTAATTTGTAATTTTAATTTAGCCTAAATGTCTTTCAAATTTGGTACTATTAATTATAATTTAGGCTAAATATGCATACTATTAATGTTTTCTGTTAATTAGGTCTCCAATTTGTATGTAATTTTGATGATGACAATTGATGATTTTTTATTTTTTAATGTTCTGGGTTATCTGTTTTTTAGCAAAGGAGAAATTCACTCTTCAAAAGTTAAGTACTTTGTCAAGAAAGGGAAGCCTTACATTTGGGTACCTGACTACTTGAGGACGATTTGCACAATGTGGTATGTAGCCAGTTTGCAATGTAGTTCATGATGTTTTACTTTGAAGTTCATTTTCAGAATTGGGTGCTATATTTTTATTGTGATTATCTTACACTTATGCCTCAAGTCTTGTGGTGTTTAATCGTTTTGCCATAATTATGGTATAAATCAGTTAGCTTTTGACTGAATTAGTGACATGGAGTATAATTGTCAGTGTGCGGAGTAATAAGGATGACGGATTCGGATTCGAACACAAAGAAATGGCTAAGAAATCTGATTGTTAAAGTGGTGCACATAACATGTTCACTAAAAGTCCTCTTAGGACTATTTTTGCTAAAAACTAGGAATTAAGCAAAACCAAGACCCAAACTATATACATATATACTTTATATAGCTAATTAAAGAGCTTGGGCAAATCGAATCATGAAAAGGTATTTTAAAATCAAAATAAAAATTAGTGTGTCCGGTTATTTTTGGGACATATTATGACCTGTCAAACGAATCTAAAAAATTAGTGTGTCCGGTTAAAATTTTTGCCCCCCCTACAAAATCGCTCCGGTTCCGCCACTGACTTTATCATCTCTTTCGTTGTGAGACAAATTATGTACGTCAATATCTATATTTGTAGAGCTAATATTTAATTTTGATTCTATTGACATAAGTTGAACACAATTGTAGAAACTAAAAATTTATTTTTTAACTATGTATGTATTTTAAAAAAAATATCAATAACAAACTAAATATGTCATATTTTTAAAGGAGGACACTGCATAAATTTCTTAAATGTTTGTTGCAAGTCTAATTTAATTTCAGCTTTTAAATATCATATAATGGACGAAATAAAATGTGATTGTTAAAATAGTATATACTTCCTCCGTCCCTTAATATAGGTCGTTTTAGAGAAATATTTTTGTTTCTTAATATAAGTCGTTTTAGAATTTCAAGTAAGCATTAATTGTTTAGTTTCCAATATTACCTCTAATATTAAATGTAACTTTGGTTCTCCCAATATTTTCTGTCCAATAAATAACAATCTCTTATTTCAATACAAGGATAATATAGACAATTAATATTATAATTAATATTATATAATTATTACCTTAATAGTTGTGCATAACCTTAAAACAATTTATATTAAAAAACGGAAAAAGTATATATATAGAAAAAAATATATTTATACAACTGTATAGTATATACGGACAATTTTTCATGTTATGGCAACAATTTTACCCGTTGCCATAACCCAAAAAACTCCTAATACATAACTTCTATATACATATAAACCATATATATATACACACACAAATATATAGTGTTCTCTGCTCTCTTCCTCTGTCTCTATAAAGAGCTAGCTCATTCATAAATCACTTCTAAACCCCTCGCTTATCCAACACACTACCCAACCGGTTCACTCCGATAGCAAACATGAACCCGGTTCAGTTCAAACCGCCGGAGACCCCAATGGAGCCAATGGAGTTTCTGTCTCGCTCTTGGAGTGTCTCAGCTCTTGAAGTCTCTAAAGCCTTTGCCCCACCGCCTCCATTCCTAGATAAGGCCTTCATTGGTGGCGGCGTTAATGGCGGTTGCGGTAGTGGAGGGACCATATTGGAGGATGTCGCCGGCGAGTTGGAGGAAGCGGCCAGCGTTTCCGGGAACCCATTTTCCTTTGCTTCTTCTGAGGCTTCACAGCTTGTCATGGAGCGCATAATGTCTCAGTCTGTAAGTAGTTTCACAAATCGACAAATTATGTTACTTTTTGTTATTTTGCTATATTTTGTTTGTGGGTCGTTGGATTTTTCTGTTTTTTTTTGCCTTTATAAATGTTTTAATCCTTGTTTTGTTCTTCAATTTAGGGTAGACTTAATGTTTGTTTTAGTACTTTTTTGTTTGTTCATGGGGAAGATCAATCCCCAAGCGTTGTCTTTGGAACTAGCAAATATTTATGGTAGTACTTCTGTAAACATTTAATTCTTCTGTTTAATGCACTTTTCTAAGGAACCATTAAAATCATTTTAAATATTTCAGGAACTAGAAGCACTCTTGCTCTCTGGAGTAGTTAATTTTTCATTCTTCAAGAATCAACACTTTTATTAATTAATAAGAAACCCACGAGGGCTTGTTTGTTTTGTTTTTTTGATGATTATTGTAACTTTTATTAGCTTTTACAGTAAACATAATAATGGTGTTTTGTTCTGAAAACAGCAGGAGTTATCACCACTCACGTCTGGCCGACTCTCACACAGCAGTGGTCCTCTCACTGATAGCCCCCCTGTCTCTCCCTCCGAACTCGATGACCTTAAGGTCTTTCTCTCTCTCTCTCTATATATATATACCTATATGTATATATGTTTTTAATTTAGTCGGAAATCTGACATGTTTGGCCGGAAATCGATGCAAACTCATGAACTCTGATGGCTTGAGGGAACCAAGCAGAGGGTTGTGATATTTCAGCTTTATCTTTAATTGAAAAATTGTACTACCATGTAGATGCTTTCCATTTTTCAACGATCTTTTTGTTCTTGCCTAGAAATCGCATCACTTAATTTTTTAAATATGATTTCGTGTTCTACTATATTTTAATGATTCTGTCCGGCTTTACCTGTACAAAACTATTTCACGAATTTGATTATTTGTAAGAAGTACCTAAGAGCTGGTCCTTTTAATTATAAGGTGCTCATGATACTAACTTTAACCTCAAGTGTTTATGTAATAAGTGCAGCATGTGTGTGTTTCTTGTGAAATGAGCATGTAAATTATCAGATTGCCCATTTTCTTGGTGATCAAGGTAATAATAGTAATTCACAATTTTATTTCAAATAATGATCTCTATTTGGGTCATAATTTAACACACTGCAGAGTGTTGTAAGAGATTGACTAATTCTTTGTTTTTAGTAAATTTAGATTCTAGATTAGCAAATGGTCCCTTAGTTTGGTGGAGACAAATGGGAGAATTGGAAATTTATCATGCAACTGGCCACTAAGAGATTCATGGATATCTTGGAGTTGGTCCCAAATTCATAATTTATGATGTAATTTAGGACAGATTGGTCCAACTCTGTTTTACCAATCAGGCTCATTAATTGTAATCCACAAGTTGGGTGTGGTGCGTTCTTTGCATATCAGCACATTTTTTCTCATTAAATTGCACTCTTAGTTCCTTATGTAGGTGTATACAGATTTATCCGCTACCACTGACACTGATTTTTGTCTGCAGTTTTGCCGCCTGAATAATTCAGTCAACACCCAATGCAGAACAGGAGCTCCTGGTGGTGTTGCCCCTGCTGGAGGAGGGAAGACGGTGGGAAGGTGGTTGAAGGACAGGAGAGAGAAAAAGAAAGAGGTGGCAAGAGCTCAAAATGCCCAGCTCCATGCTGCTGTTTCAGTGGCTGGAGTTGCTGCTGCTATTGCGGCTATTGCTGCTGCCACAGCTGCCTTGTCTGGGACAAGAAAAGATGAGCAAATTGCTAAAACTGACATGGCTGTGGCTTCTGCCGCCACACTGGTTGCTGCCCAATGCGTTGAAGCAGCTGAGTTAATGGGTGCGGAGCGGGATCATCTGGCCTCAGTTGTTAGTTCAGCAGTTAATGTTCGGTCAGCTGGCGATATTATGACATTAACAGCAGCTGCTGCTACTGGTATGTAAATTATTGAAGTTTTGTGGCAATTATGTAATTTCTTATGCTATATGTATTTATATGTATATATGGTGATATTGCTAGCTATTATTGTTGTTACTGTGTTTTTAGAAGTTTTACTTTGCCGGAGAAAAACGAGTCATTATATTACTGTGGAACCGTAAGACTAGTGTCAGTGTGATTGGTATCGGTTGTGTATGTTGACTTGACAAAAATCCCCTCGGTTTGGTTCAATTTTATGCCTGATGGAATACTTTGTGTTTTTGTTGATCGTAGCTCTGCGTGGTGTGGCCACATTAAAGGCAAGAGCATTGAAGGATGTCTGGAATATAGCGTCAGTAATTCCTGTGGAGAAGGGAATGAATGTTGGCGGAAATGGTGGGACTAATGGTAGTTCAAATGGTAGTCACAGTGGTGAGCTTGTTCCTGAAGAGAATTTCCTTGGTATTTGCAGTCGAGAATTACTGGCCAGAGGTAGTGAGCTCCTCAAGCGCACACGCAAAGGTACCTAGTTTTGTTTTCTTGTTTGGTTCTAAAGAACAAATTTTAAAATCGACAAGTATTTGGATCATATGAGAATACAAACTCCACTGACTTGAACTCCAGCAACTAAAATTTGGCTTTTAATATATTTTAAGAGTTTAATACATGATGGTAGCTAGGTTAACTATGTTATTGTTATTAATGCAGGTGATCTTCATTGGAAAATAGTGTCTGTTTATATCAACAGGATGGGCCAGGTTTGTTTATTTCTTTAGGATCTATTGATTAGCATCTATCATTTAACAGGATCATTTGGGGTTTGATTACGTTTTAAACTTCTTATGGAAATTTAGACTAAAAAGTTAAAAAAGTTATTCATGACAGAACTGACTGAAGTGAACAGGCTTTATCTATTGTTCATATCTGTCATTGATATCTATTATATATAACTAATTCTTTGCTTTTGCAGGTAATGCTGAAGATGAAGAGTAGACATGTTGCCGGGACCATCACCAAAAAGAAAAAGAGTAAGTGGTTATTCCTCTCCCTTTTAAAGGAGTCTTATTTGCAAGAAATTTATGTTTCAAAAAAAAGAAAGAGTCCCAGGTTTTTTTGATGATATTATGAAATGACATCTGTCCTTGAGTTTTTCATTATAATCACCTAAAATAAACACTTTGTAAAGGTGTGAATAGGATCAAAAATATAATACTTGAAAGTTTGTAAATGACGTGAATGGATTGTTTATGTGAATTGTGAAATAGAAATAGAGGGAGTTGCTTTTGTCTCTTCTCTGCGTCATGATGGGAATAGAAATGGATCTTCCCTACCATTTGGGGATTTGTGAAAGCAGTATGCAATAGTGTGGAAAAATCAAAAGTTGGTATCTTTAATTTTCTCTTTTGAATCTATGTAGATATGGTTTTGGAGTTGATGAAAGACATGCCAGCGTGGCCAGGCCGCCACTTGCTCGAGGGTGGTGAACACCGGCGATACTTTGCGCTGAAGACTGTATTACGTGGAGTCGTCGAATTTGAGTGCCGTGATCAGAGGGAGTACGGTATCTGGACTCAAGGTGTTTCGAGGCTGCTAACTATTGCTGCTGAAAGGAACAATAGACATGGGATATTATGAAGTTGGAGTGGGCTAGAATTGGCAAATGGGTTTATATTTTGGAATTAGTAAACTGGTAGGATTTTTTTAGCCTTGTTGAAACTAACCATATGTTTTATAATTTGGTGGGGGTGCTTTCTTTTCTTTATCTCTGTCTTTTTTTTCTGGGCATGGTATTGTATAAAGGTAAAAATAATAATTGAAGTATTTTTATGTCTAGAAATGTTAAAAAGTAAAGTGAATCTGAATGAAACAAGGAACCAAGCCATGTGGTTCAAGTCTTCTTCTCTCTTTCAATGTTTTGAGGAAAGGAAAGAGCAACCTTGGACTGGGAAGCCAGTCAAGAAGGGAAGCAAAGAATCCAATTTGGATTAAAGAATATAAAGGCATTCCCATGATAGTATGATTTATGTGGGATTTTAGCATTCTTTATTACATGTTATTGTTATTGGACCATTGTATATGACTAGGTGGAAGTATGATTTGTCTTCATTAGTTGGTAATCCCACTTGATATTATAAATTTTGTGAATAAATAAAATTTTAATAACATATCAGTCTCACATTATATACTTGTTTTAGATCAATTGATATCAAGTTAATAGAGTTTAACGTGTTTATATACTTAGACTCGAGTCTATTTTATTAATCTAACATATTTTCTTAAAAAGGATTGTAATACTAGACACCCTACAAAATTATGAAATCTGTTTGTGCACCAACTTTAATGTTCCAATCTATACAAAGAAAGAACATAACAAAAAAAGAAGAAGTAAATATTATTTAGCTTTTTTCTCTTCTCTGTTCTAACCCTATCTTCTTTTTCTTTTACTCTCTTTCTCTTTCTCTTTCTCTCTGTCCAAGTTGAGCCGGCGTGTGTAGCATGTTTTCGAGTCCCTGCCTAATTCCAGAAAAATTGGTTTGTATGGTAAAATAAAAATATAAATCTAAATCATTAACCAAAAAACCCGACTATTAGTTAAAAATTTAAATCTATAGAACCTATATAAATATTTTACTTTTTAAATTTAAATTTTAAGATTATTATTAATTTTTTAAAAACTCAATTTGAGATATTTTAAATTGATATTTTTAAATTTAAAAATTATTTAAATATTTATAATTTTTAATTATCAAATATTTTTTTCAAACAATCTAATTTATTAATTAAGATATACTAATATTACTTGCTCAATTTTATATTTTAATCACGACCTTATTCCATTCTCAATGTAAATAGGTGGGTTTATTTCGTTCTCTTCCGGGTTCGTTCATTTTTCACCCGACTTTATACTCGATCCCGTCGCCTAGCTTCGCTCGCCTCTCATGTCCTCCATTAGAGGTACATGTCCCTCCTCCCTCCTCTCTTCTCTATCTCCTACATCTATCCTCTGAAATTGATTTTCGTTTTCTAGGATAATTTTTCTTCTTCTGCTGCTCTCTTTCAATTCGGTAAGACATCTAATCTCAGTTTATTTATTTGTAATTTCTTCACTTTGTTTGTGATTAATCAAATCTAATTTTGGTGCTCAATCAATTTTGATTTTCGATATATGTGAACCAAACGTACAAATTTAGTGTCAGTGTAACCCTCTCAGTACATCTCAGTATTATAGCTTTTACATATATGTACTCTCCGTATATCACTCTCTCGATTCTCTGGAAGCATTTAGAGAGAGACACACTGTTCGCGAGTGGAGTAAAACGTAATCATTTGTCCAACTGTTAGCATTTTCCCATAGTTGTGTTCTCTGCTTTTTCTAATCGCTTTATTCTTTGATTCCTTCGACAAGAAAATAAGCAAATCTATGTTTTTTTTTGTTTATAAACATTGAATTCTCAACTGGGTTGCAAAAATATTTTGAGATTATGTATTATTTCTTTGCTTTTGATTAGAGCCCAATTTTCTCTAATTTTTTGAGTTATTATTTTCATTTTACTTGATTTGGTTCATTCAGTGTTCTTGTATGTGCTATTTGATCAGGTTGTTAATCTATTATTCTTTCTCTTGGCATGCTATATTGCTTTCTCTTGGCTCTTATTTTTATATGGTGTTATTGCATATCTTATCCGATCTTGGACTATCTAATGCTTTATCAGATGATATATCTGTTCTCGGACTTGTTGTACATTGATGCTTACATACATATAGCCTGTTTAATTCGCTTAAGATTTACCCTTTGCTATATATGAAGTTCACAATTTTGTGTACAGAAAAGGGGGACTAGTTATTTTGTTCACTTTTTCATACAACATATCTAATTATAGAATTTTAAATATTATCCTTTTACATATCACGCATGTACGTTGGTAAGCTAAGCTAATGTTGAGAGAATCCTGTTAATTCTTAGTAATCTTGATGCTGGTGAGTTTAATTTGCTTAAAAAGTACATCTTTGTCAGTGTATGCATGCATATCTACACTTTCATCTAATTTTGGAGTGTATAAGTAAAACATTTACTGTTTTTTTTCATTCTTCCCTATCAAAAGTTAAAAGGCATTCTAGAATCTATATGTTTTTGTCAAGATCTACTTATTCTGCATCAAGCGGAGAAGATGATTACATTACAAGTGTTGTTTATACGTGTCTACATTTTGCTATTTTTGCAAGTTGTTAAAGACAATATCTTCATTTATCTTCTTCAGGCTTAAATGAAAGTGATTAAGGCTTAAATCTATTAATTCCATGAATATTGTTCATCTGCAATTTCCTTCAAACATTCCCCCTATTTATAATTTGTTAACATTTAATCATGAACCTTTGATCTTGCTGTGATTGTGATGTTAATGCTAATTTGTGATTATGCACATCTGTTGGGAAGAAGAATTCTCTGTTTCGAAATGTTAAACCGGGAAAGTGTGTATTTAGGGAATTTCTAGTCGTTTCATGCTCCTATGTTTGTGTTTCTTTTTATGTGACTTTATAGTATACTAGTGTTTGGAAGTTGGCTTATGTTATAATTAGTAATTTTGGCTCTCCAAATGCAGTAATGGCTCGATTTAATTTAGCTACAAGGAAAAATATCTCGAAGAAGAGGATTGTTTTACTATTTACAATGTGGTTGCACATGATTACATTGGTGAATTGGTTTTTTCAAATTATGGGTTTGATTAGGCAGAAAGCTTTAAGGCATCAATATTCCATTGTAAGTTGTGGAGGACACGTTACATTGATAGATTAGTCAATGGAGGTGATAATAATTGTATTGATCAACTTAGGATGAATATGAGTACCTTTCACAAATTGTGATTTATGTTCTAGACGAAAGGCTACTTACGTTCAACTAAGCACATGGATGTTATCGAACAAGTTGCAATATTCTTGTATATATTGGGACACCATTCAAAAAATCGTGTTATCAAATTTAACTCTGAAAGGTTTGGGGAGTCGAAACATAGATAGTTGAAACATAGATATTGGGACTTCATATTGTATAGGATTGAAGTTCTGTTCGCAACATAGATAGAAGCAGTGTTCTGGTTGAACACTAGACTGATATTCATGTTACCGTAAGTTTTAGCGTCCCAGTAACCAGGTTCAATAAACCGATATGCAGACATAACCACGTTGCCATCAAGATTTTGAACCTCTAACATGAACCTTCCAGTTGAGTAATCCACTGTTCCATTAGTATTGGAAAACAGCTTATGTCCCTTAACTAGAACTTGACCAGGCAAAATGGTGTCTGTAGGAAAATTAAAACTCTGCCAAATAACTCTTGAAGAAGAATCTTGTAAGACAAAATTTCCATCATCTTGCGAAGTACCTGAACTTGTGTTTGTGCCATTGTATATTTGAAGTTCAGTCCCATTTGAGTGTGTGAGCACAAGTTGGCCATTCAGTTTCAGATTGATGGTTGATCTAACTTGTGCTGGATCATCCCTGTTTGCTGACCAGACTAGTGTTCTGTCCGGGATTTTATCAAACCAGATACCAACTAGAAAGAGACCATTAGCAAGAGAATAGAACCCGAAAGCAAACTCAGCAGAGAGAGATTTCAACGAGGAATTGGTCCCGATACTGATGCCGGAACCAATCTCAATTCTGTTAGCAGTTGTTTGAGCATAAACTATTATGGCAAGGCCAAAAAAAACAGACCAGACAAGGGTTTTAGCAGCCATTGTGTCCATAAAGCAGAAAGATCTACAATTCTTGTACACATTTTAAATTGGCTGAATTTCATATTTTCCACACAGATTTTTCTATACCACAATAAATGGTTGGAAAAATAGTAGAGCATTGATGGTAATTGATTGAACTTGACTAGTATACCAGTTAGTTGAATATTTCAAAAAGGGTGACTCCATTTATTAGTAATTGATTGAATTCCGTCGGGTTCATCCCTTGAATATTCAAAGGTGACTCCCTTTTATATAAAAACAATACATAGAAACCACTGAGAATAGTCTTTCATCTCCACTAGTGCCAAATTTTTGTACAATTCAAAAGCTTTCTTATAGAGGCATTATTATTTTTTGATAGGGATATATGGACTGACATTACTAATTTTCTACTCCCCAGCCATACAAGTTGACAAAAGCAGGGCATGATGTGATCAATGAGCAACCAATAACAGTCAACTACTCTCAGTCCATATGGTACGAAGAAGAAATTTCTTAACTTGGATGTTTTCTGAAAGGATAACAAGAGCCTACACTACCGAATTTTCTAAAACTGCAAAATTTATGATTAAATAGTACTTACAAACATAAATGACAAAGTTTCCATTTTGATTGATGAAACTTTCCTATGCTATCCAGGAATTTCAGGCCATTTACATAAACGGTATACTTCTAAACGATATTGTTGTAGTAATGGGTTTCGCTCAAAAAAATTAGCTGGTCGGAGCTCCCCACCGTTGAGTGTTGGCAATATGCATCACTACAAAATCTTTTAGGCATAGACTTTAATGGAACCCTATGTTACATGTTTAAAGTAAATTTTGGAACATTTTCTGTTTGAAGTATTTTCCCTTTAGGATGTATTGAAGATTATGTACTTGTGTTGGCAATTTTGTCTACCACCTGCTACAGATTTTCAACCAATTCATTCCTCTTTAGCTGCCAACTTTTGTTTTTCTATGTAACCTTCCAAGTACCCATTATTGTTCCCTTTTACCTAGTAGTCTTGAGCCTTCCAATCTTAAATTAATTTCAGCCTCTCAACATTCCTTTTCCCTCCCAAAAATTCAGTACACTCCAACTAGAAATTTCACTAACAACTACCGGTGCAAGCTTATTTTCGATTGCACTTTGTAGCTTGTGATATAAATTGCATTTTCCCCTTGTTTTTTGGAGTTGTATTGTCCATTTTTCTGCAACTTTTTAATTAAGATTTATGAGTCTTCGACTAGTGAAAACTAAGTTTTCATTACTTTATGAAAGCAATTTTCGATATTTTAGATTGTGTATTCTCCACACCCTATAGTGCACAACAACACTATATCTTAGTTCACAATTGATATGTTTTTGCAAAAACCAGAAATGAATAGTCAAAATCTACCAGCACAGATTTGTGGGTAATCGTCTTATGTTTGTGTTTCTTTTTATGTGACTTTATAGCATACTAGTATTTGGAAGTTGGCTTATGTTATAATTAGTAATTTTGGCTCTCCAAATGCAGTAATGGCTCGATTTAATTTAGCTACAAGGAAAAATATCTCGAAGAAGAGGATTGTTTTACTATTTACAACGTGGTTGCACATGATTACATTGGTGAATTGGTTTTTTCAAATTATGGGTTTGATTAGGCAGAAAGCTTTAAGGCAACAATATTCCATTGTAAGTTGTGGAGGACACGTTACATTGATAGGTTATTCAATGGAGGTGATAATAATTGTATTGATCAACTTAGGATGAATATGAGTACCTTTCACAAATTGTGATTCATGTTCTAGAGAAAAGGCTACTTACATTCAACTAAGCACATGGATGTAATCGAACAAGTTGCAATATTCTTGTATATATTGGGACACCATTCAAAAAATCGTGTTATCAAATTTAACTTTAAAAGGTTTGGGGAGTCGATAAGTAGGCATTTTCACTAATTCCCTCACTAGACTCCAGTTGCCCATTGTCCGCGCCACCAGATGCCCATCGATAAGTAGGCCGTTGGTTTGAATTTAACAAAGGAATTGGTGTTGGGTTCGGGGTTCAACTCTAAAATACGAACAATATTAATTTCTTTCCCTTATCATTTTTTTGGGAGTTTTCCCAAGCACCAACGCAAATACCAGCAATTCTTATATTTTCTCATAGATTTTCCCCATCTTCTATTTTTCCAGGTAATCATCCTCTCTCTATCCATACAGTTGTGTATCTCTTTTCTCTAGTATATAAAAGGCTCAAGGTTTTTTGTTTTTTTTCCTAGTAAAAATTTAGTATTTAGGGCTTTACTTATGAAGGCGGAATCTTCAATTTCGATGAATTACAGTATATGGATAAGATAGATTACGTTTAGTGTATGTAAAGCTAGCTGGAATTGGGTAAGAACTATGATTATACCTATGTTTTACTCTATATATGTTTATGCCAAAAATTGTACTAAAACTATTGTTTTTACTGTGCTTATTACGAACTGATATCGGAAGCTCACTTAAAATGGCATAACCAACTCATTTCAATTATTGTAGAGCTTCAGCCTTCATTAAATACCATTGCTAGTCATTTCTTTAGACAATTCTTTTGGCTGATTCCACCTAGGTGGGTGTCTAAAGGATTTTTAAAATACTGTGTAGTTAGAAGGTTTCTGACTATAAGAGATTAACACTTTGCTCTACTATTAGGGCTTGTAGCTTTGTTCTTGTTTATATTTTAGTGTAATGTGCTTAAGAGTATTGTGTATATTCATCAGTCATTATCTTTCAACAACTAAGCAGAAAAGCCTTGTTTAGTTTTGTTTTTCTTCTGCAGATAAATGTGGGATATGCAATGCTTAAAATATTTGGGGGGTTTTATCTTATTTTCTTTTTCCTTGGAGTGTATTTAATTTGGCTTGTTTCTGTTTAGAAAAACTCTAGTCCCTAGAGTCGTTAATCTTGAAAAGTTTACTTTCAATTGGAGGATCGTTATTGTGTGTAACTTTAACATTTTATGTGTAATGGTGTAGTTTTTAATTTATTCAGATGGAAATTGAAATTTGTGGTATGTCCATTTTGTTTTGGTACAGTTCTCTAGCTTGTGCATATTCAAAAGTAATATAGTGGCTAATAGGACTCAAATCTCGGTTTTGTGCTGATGAAGATGCAAGTAATTCTACCATCTTACTCATCATTTATCCTTTTTGTTACTTTTGAGCCTGAAAGTTAGTAGTCATGTTTTTGTTCTTCTGGCGATTAAGTTGGCTCAATTTGGACATTTTGCAGATTAAAAGCCAATGCTGGCCCACTCACCAATTTTGAAGTACTTGATTTTCTGCGATCTAGAGGGGCTGGAAAGGACCCCACACGCGTTATTGCTCCTATAGCACCATCAGAGTTCAAGGTTGGATATATTTACTTGCATGTTTCTCATGTATTTCTTGGGTAAAGGCAATATTTATCTTTGGTCAGCTAGTTGATTTTGTTTCTTCTTTAGATTTTTGATTATTTGGAGCAGAGTGCTGCTTGCAATCAAACGCGAGAGAACATTAATGATTTTGTACTGAAAAGCAAAAAGTACAACCTTGCAAAAGCTGAGACTCTCAATATCATCAACGTTAGACCTTCTTCTGTTGTTGAAATTGACCCGGTAATTCTACTAGAATGGTTTGACTTTTAAACAAACTCATGTCTCATGAATTATTTTCGGTGCGGTATTTTTAATAGACATATTTTATACCTCTCTGTAATTGGTCCTTGTATATAACTTATTCACTTGCGCCAAATGTGCAACAACTTTTTTCTTTTTTGCTAAAACAAATGCGCAGTAACTTTTGAAATGCAACACTCATTTCTCTCTCTCCCCCATCAACCCCCCTTCTCATTTCTAAAACCTTGTTTCCATCTTTAATTGACTTGCAAATCTTTTTGAGTCAGTTCAATGAATATCAAGTCTAGGACAAGGCTTGGGGCTTCCCTTGTGTGTCTGAAGCACTGGGTGACTTGGTGCAAGTGAGAAACTCTAGGGTATATTCAGCATAAGGGAGAGAGAGAGGTATTGTACTATTGAATGAATCTGCTAGCTTGATAACGATGAAGTGTTCTGCTGAAAAAATATTATATGCATACCAACTATGCAAGTGTATATCAATGCCTTTTTTTTTTTTTTTTTTTTTTTTTTCTTTTCTTGAGGACCATATGTACATCATTGTTTATGTGCAGACATCATGCCGGTGATAAATTTCTCATTATGCTTTCCTTAACTTGCTTTTATTTGTCTTCAGTTATCGGGTTTCCTAGTTTCTCATTAAGGCGTGCCATTTTGTTAATTCATTGTTTTCCTTTTTAATATTTACCTATGTTTCACAGATTGTAGAGGAACGTGACAGTCGTATTGGAGAAGAAGCTGAAGAATTAGTGAATATGGTTGTACGGGTGTTTCCCCCTCCCTCCAGACCAAACGGAGTCCAGCGAGGGAGTCAGTGAGGACAATGGGCAACAACGGGTGGCAAGTTGACACCCTCTATTAGAAAAGCCTCTGCTTTACTAGGAAGGTGAAAATTTGAAGAAGGCTTAAAGAGCAGGCTAGTCAAACCTAAAGTATTCATAAACTTGTACCAAACATGGCATGAATAATTGTCCCCCTTGAAGCTCGTTGAAGCTAGCAAGAAAACTACTTCATCCCTTATAGTACTGTATCATTATATTGAACTGTTTTTCTGCTAGCATTATATATTTATATTATACTCATTGTTTTCCCTGACGGTATGATTTGTGATATTTTTAACTCTGCATAAACAAACAACAGGTGTACTATGCTTTTAGAAGAGTTCATAAGTTTTTGATATTTTGTTGGCTAATTATATTATAATAAATCTTTTATCAATAATAAATATTATGAAACATTTATAACTATTAAATTAAAAGGTAAAAATAGAAATTATACACATAGAACTAACAAAATCCAATAACAAAAAGCCCTACATCAAATAAAAAAAAGGTGATAAATTAATATGAATTTAACTAATTATGCACAATTAAATTAATAAAAATCATAAATATAAAACAAAGCAAAACATGTGGGCTACCTTTGAACATTTTCTTTCAATTAATTAATAGATAGAGAAGTGGAGGTCATAAAAAAGAGGAAGAAAAAGAAAAAGAAAAAGGGTTGATTTATTTTCTCAGTCTAATTCACCTAATTTATTCTTTAACAATTAAGTCAAAATTATATAAAAAAAGTTGAACACAATATAAAAGATGAACGAATTGATGCATGAATTTCAATTTTTTTTGAAAAATATAGATGACTCATGCCTTACAGCCATCTGTATAGAATGACGAAAATACCACAATTCTATTCTTTGGTTCATTTAACCTGGACGTAGATTTAAAAGGTCAAATTTTGACAGGGGTATTCTGGGTTATTCCAGATTCAGATACAAATTCCATTTATTGGTGGTGGTGGTGGACTGCTGCTGGTGGTGGTGGTGGAAATAAATAAATAGAAGTAAGAAGGGTTTCTCGCGTATCCTCAAAGCTGAATAAAAACTAACACAAAAACATCAAATTTATTTTATAGAGAGAAATCAGAAATGGGGTCGGCATTCAAGGTAATTAATTTCTCTCTGTCCTTTAAGTTTATATATATATATATATATATATATATATATATATATGTATACATCTGTTTGATTGCAACCAATTCAATCAATATAGGGAAATTTGTGGGCATATTTGTGTATATATTGGTGGATATCTGCTTTAGCAGTTTAGTTTGTTCTACAGGTTTGTCAATTTGTTTGAGCCAATGATTGTCCTGCATCTTCATCGAATATTTATTTGTCTGCGTGTTCTTTTTTATGTTATGTTTGTAAGTTAGTGGGTATATTTGTATGCCATTAGCTTAGCAGTAAATGAAAAGGCTATGCTGAGCTTGATCACGGTCGAGTTTGTTTTCTACAGTTGCAATTTAGGGGAAAATTTAGAATTTTTGTAGATGTAACAAATATTTGGAAATTATATGAGCTTAATTGAGGGGAATAAGTTTGGACAAGCTACAGTTGCTGGCTTAAAATCATATTATTTTAGAAATATCATGTATAATCTTGATTAAGGTTTTCCAGTCACACGCCTTGAGGTTTTGGAAGCACCAAAATTTCTCTTATACACAGTTATCAATTTGTGGCGTAACTTTGACGGGCTTATGATAGTTATTAATTTATAGGTTATTCAATATTGTGTGTATGCTCTACTCATGGCTTGATTCTTCATTTTCATTTTTGTGGCTGCGTTGTTATGTCCACTCATAGTCTCATATGATGGTATTTTCTTACTCTTGGATTACCTCTATAAGACCTACAAGGTTCCCAGTTTCAGGATTTTGTGGTATGCTTTGAAGCTGAATTTGATGGTTTTCTATTTTAAGTTCCTCTCCTTATTTTTACATGCTTGTAGACCATGTTAAATTGTTAGGTGGCTTGAGGAACTTCTTGTTGGTGAGTTTGATGTAGTTTAAACATGAGCAGCCAGTAGGGAGAATTATTATTCAATGTTCATAAGTTTCTGTTGCTTATCCTGCCTTTTAAAGAATTATTATTCAATGTTCATAAGTTTCCGATTGGACATGATATTTTGAAGAATTCGACATAGGCACTCCTCAATTTTACAATTATGACTCAAAACATTGTCATTCCGTTGCCTTGAATGCCTCCAATTCTTCCATTTCTAACAAAAGTGTAGTCTATATGCACTTTATACGTGTAAACCTACTACATATTCTCAACTCAATGCACATGTTAGTTCAAAATTATTGTTTGTGATCAACAAAACCTAGGATGATTAACCAAACAGAAAAGAATATTAAGAACGCTGGGCTGGATTGGGGGAGAGGAAGAAGAACACGAAAATGCAAGAATTACATGCACATTTCTCAACGTTTTGGTTTTGTGTAGGATGATAGGGAGGAGGTCATACAGGCATGGTACATGGATGATAGTGATGAAGACCAAAGACTACCCCATCACCGAAATCCAAAGGAATTTGTGTCTTTGGAGAAACTAGCTGGTACATACTTTGAAATGAACTTTTTATAAGATCAACAAACCTGTAATAATTCTAACTACATCTACGAGCCTCTGTTTTGACTTTGCAGAGCTTGGAGTGCTCAGCTGGCGATTAGATGCTGATAATTATGAAACAGATGTGGAGTTGAAGAAAATTCGTGAAGTTCGTGGATATTCTTACGTGGTTAGTTAGAATGTTCTTGTTTTTTTTCATCATTAATTACTGCCCATGTTTCCAAGTTGTATCAGCATATCTAGTTTTTGGAATGAAGCAAACAAAAAGCAAGTGTTGCTTCCTTTGGACAAGTTTTTTCCCTATTAGCGTGAATGATAGCTGGGCCTGTGTGCAACTCTGCATGCAAGTACAGGACGTATAACAAAATATAAACTTTTGCTACAGGACTTAATTGAGGTGTGCCCAGAAAAGTTGCCAAATTATGAAGAGAAAATCAAAAACTTTTTTGAAGAGCATCTTCACACTGATGAGGAAATCCGCTACTGTCTTGCTGGAAGTGGTAAGATTATTTAGTTTATCAACTTGACTTTGTAGTTTTGACTTCGCTAGCTTATTCAGGCTTCTCTAATAGCTTTTTCATGAAGGTTATTTTGATGTAAGGGATCATAATGATGGTTGGATCCGTGTCTGGGTAAAGAAAGGGGGAATGATCGTACTGCCTGCTGGAATTTACCATCGGTTTACACTTGATACAGACAACTATATTAAGGTACGTAAATGCATGCACACTTGGAGCTTTTGACTGATAACATAAAAGTGGAAATATAAGTTATATTTAATTAATGATAAGAGAATATACCTATGTTTTTCGATCATTCTACCTATATTTGTATAAGATAAATAAGTTGCTTATCAATTTTTCTTGAAAGACGGACAGTATAGGTATGTATGGCTATTGAAAATATACTAGGTTATGAATGAAAGATGAAGTATGAAATGTGTGACCATGGAAAATAATTATGCCATTTGTCTTGGGCATGCCAGATCTATATCCCGAAAAAGCTAGTGGAGATTTGATTGAATTGTAATTTGCTTACTATCAACAATACCTCTTTTACTATTCAATAATAAGAAGGTGATACTAAGCGAGTGTCTTACTGATATTCTAATTGTCCATCTCTTATCTAATGCAATTATAAGTCTGAGATATATACATATATATATGTATATATGCATGCGCGCACATGCACACACACACTTACAAAGCCTTGAAGGTACACACATATTTCTAAAAGATGATTTATACAAATTCATATCCATATCTATGCTTCTGTATAGCAATTAATCTGTGAAACTGAAGGACTTTTTTCTTCTCCATACTAGACCTGGGAAGATTGCCTTATGTAAGCCAATGTACTCCAAATTCATACGAAATGTCTTTTTGGCAGGCAATGAGGCTTTTTATTGGCGATCCAGTATGGACTCCATTTAATCGTCCACATGATCATCTGCCTGCAAGGTTTGTTTTTGGGCTGATCACAATTCAGTTTCACTTATGCTTTCAGACATGTTGGATGAATAATCATTTGGGTGTTTTTTCTCTCCAGAAAAGAGTATCTTGAAGCTTTTGTGCAGAAGGAAGCCACTAATAATGCCGTGGATGCGACAGCTTGACGTCTGATATAGCTTTCAAAGATAGCAGGAAACTTTTGAAGCTCAAATAATTATATGCAGTTGTATTGTATGGATACTTGGGTCGTATTGTATGGATATTACTCAAGTCTTTCTGAAGCTACATATGCAGTGTAAAATGTAATAATATTTATAGTTTGAATTTTACAATAAATGGATTGCTGATATGAACTTATATATTTTGGAATATATTATGTCTTGTTTGTATAATTTGGGAATGTGCTTCTGATCGATGCTTAAATTAATGCTCGACTTCCAACTCTTCAATTGAAGGTGCAATCCGATGCCAGGGGATAACTGGATCTAGGTGATTTGCAGTTGTTGGAGAAATATTTTTTCTCCAAAATGACTCATGGGACCTTTTATTCCAACTTGCTTTCTAAACTTTTCCTGGATTTGGATCTGCTGTACATTCCTCTAACCTTCTTGAAGCTCATTAAACTATCAGTCTTACAGTTATACTAACTGCTGGTCAGATTCTATTCGGATTAGAGAAAATTCTATCCAATTCTGTGACTGTATTTCTTCTTTGATACATCTTATATACAAAATTTCTGAATTTTGAAACCATAACAGGGCTTGACAAGGAGTTTAATGGATGAGGAGGCATGGCATGTTTAATCACATCACATCACAGCACAGGTATTCTAACTAAGCATATGAATGCATTTTCCATTCTGCATAATTAGAAGATTGAAAGCACAACACAATTTTCCCACTACTTATGTTTTCCACCTGTCTCTACATGTGCTTTTTAAAGATTCCACCTTGTTGACTTTCTTCAAATGAACTCCACAAAATGCAAGATTCTGATTGGATGTTTCTTCACTTTTTTAAGCCAAGAAATTTTTTGTTCGAAGCTTCAGGCTTTTCAACCCCCCAACAAGCATAAAGCTAAAAGATTTGTATTTTATTTGCTCAACTAATAATCCAAATCATCAGTCCTGCTGCCCACTGGTAATTTTAATTTTATGAATCTACTTGATTCAAAAGAATCAAGTCTCATCTCCTTGCCTAAAACAAATCTTGCCCGGCCCCCTCTACCCTAATAACTTAACTTCTTTAAATATTCTTCTATATATATATATATGCATATAATATAAGCATTCAATTTAGATATTAGTAAATATTCACTTGTCTCACCCACTGTCCGGCCGACACCTGTCCGCTGGCTGTAATAAATAAACAAAACCTGGCTAAAGAAATTTCTCAAAGGAGAAAGAAATGAGGGGATTGGGAATAACTGAATCCTTTTTTGCATCATCAAGTTACAAGTAGACACATGTCCATGCCTCCATACACTAATGAAATAAATATTCTCATTACCTATAATTAGTCTTAAGACTCCTACTTCATATTTAACCTCTTGTTACTCTTCTGATTCTTTTCACAATTGTTCCTCATGTTTATTCATATGCCCAATTGAATCTTGATGCTCGTTTCCTTGGCCTTTACTTTGCTTTCTTCTTTCATCATTCAAACTCATAAATCATCAAGAAACTAACAATCATCAGTTCCCTTATAATCAATATCTCAGTATATACAATATATCTAGCTCCCCCCTTTAGCGACGGATCCGACGACAGTTCGATCATACAAGATGACGGTTGTATGACCGAACCATCGCCGAATCGTTCTAATAAAAGAAATGAGCTTCAGTCGATTGATGAAAGATGAGCTTAAGATCCGGACTCATATTATATATATATATATATATATTAATAACTTACATATGTATATATTAATTGACAAAATTATAACTATTAGTTTGTTGCATATGTATTAATATCTTACGTTCATTAATTAATAATTTATATTCATTAAAATCTTTCATTCATTAGTGTAACTTTACATTTACTAAAATCTAGTAGAATCTTAGTAATTTAGGGGAAAAAATTCTTAATTTTTAAATTTATAACAGAAACGAATAATATTCGTATTCAGATATTATTCCAAATACCAAATTCGGATAATATTTTTGAAATCTGCCTGAACCAAAAAAAATATATCAGAACCGACGGAATCAAAGCGCCTAAACATATCATGATCCATGCATTAAGTACGGATGGGTAGTGACGTTCACGTTAATAACTACTCATACATGCAAGACTTTAATTACTTCCACGTATTTTTAATTATAAAATTTATTATTTCGAAATCAAATAAATCACATCGTTGAATTTAAAAATATTTAAATTAGTTTTAGAACATCATAATAACTTTTATGTTTTAAAAGAGAGGAAATGCTTTATGTTTTTCAAAGTAACATACATATCTTTGATAAAAAAAAAAAAATGTATAATAATTGCAACTTCGATTAATTTTTTTATAAACTAAATGTAAAAAAATTGGATGAAATAGTACTTAATACTTAGTGCAATTATATCTAACTCAATTTGACAGAATGACCTAATTGAATAATTTTAATTAATTTAATAAGACAATTACAAGAATTAAAAGTTTAGTAAATTATTACATAAAACATAACAACTACAGTTGGCTAATTGCTAGTTTTGCCATAACAATTGTTGAAAATTATGAAATTGAAAAATGTTATTTCCATAATAAAATTGTCACTATAGATCCTATAACTACAATTTTTACGGTTACTGTACATCTACAACGATATTTTTATTGTGAAAATAATAAAAAGTGTTATGGATTTAACAATTTTCTTTTTTAAAAAGAAAATTTCATAAAAATGGAAAAACTTAAAGGGCTTCGAGAGTTATTTTATTTTATTTATTTATTTTAAATAATAAAGAAAACAATACTCATCAAGGTTAGTTTTGTCAAAAAAATGGTATTTTGTTCAAATTTTTTTTTGTATTGAATTTGGCTGAGGAAGTCTTGTGCTCTCCTATATCTAAAGTCTTTAAACCTTCGTCTGGAAGCACCCCTACCTATCTATCTATATAGGCTTATACAAATTCACTTTCTCTCTCATATTGAACCAGCAATCCAATCGCCTCCATTTCAATCTCTCTGAGATCCAAACAGCTCCATATTTTTTCTGAATTGCATTGCTATTGCTATTGCCATTGCCATTTTTATCAATCCAGTGTATATGATCGCTTCAATTGATCAACTTTGTGACTATTGTTGATTCTTCATACAGAAAGATATACACTAATATATATCTATAGGAAGACTGTGTAGAGGTTGTGTATAATGGGGGTCGTGCCTTCAACACCTCGCCGGAGCAGTGCGCGGCCTCAAGACACGGCGGAGTATCTAATCGGAACATTCATTGGCGAGAAATCGTTTCCGATCACCTCTGAGTACTGGAAGCAATTGCTGGAGCTTCCTTTTGATCTCCATTGGCCTTCTCACCGAGTTCGCGAAGCTTGCGAAATATTTGGTCAGTTAACTCGTACTTTTCCTAAGATTCGTCATTTTGCACTTTCCTGTTATTGTTTCTACTATATCGTTTTTCAGTTTCAAAATTTCTCTACTTTGTGTTCTGAGTTTAGCCTTCCAAAGCGCATTTATATAACTTTTCATTTAATATATTTAATTTGTAATTAGAGAAATGAATTGTGAACTCTGAACTGTACTTCTTTATGGATTGTTGCTACAAGGATTTTGGACTTCAGCTTTACGGCATATAATGTCTACTTTACTTTACCTTGGAAGTCCAACTTGGAAAGGAATAAAAGTAGTAAATCAAGATAAAAACCTCTAATGAACACATACTTGGTCTTATTACTTCAGTTACTTCAGTTAAGTTAAACAAAGGAAAGTTTTGCACCCTCTTGTTCTAAAATTTTCAAACTTCCACTTTTATGATATCAGTCTTATTACTTCAGTTTGAAGTTTGTAGTTTTAATACCGGGCTTTTGATCAATCCGGTCCTTTCCATGTTTTTGTCCAATTCATGTGGCAGATATCAGATTTTCAATGCTTCAAAATTGCAATGCCTTAAAGGGATTTTTTGGGTTTTGCACTCTGTTTTACTTTTTAAAATATATCATGCATTTTCCTTCATTGCAATATTTATCTGCTTATTTGTTCATTTCATTTAATAGAAAAAACCTTGAATTATTTTTCTGATTGAAAAGCCTGGCTTTTCTGTTTCATGTGCAGCAAAATTTGTGTTGTTTCCATTAACTTTCTTCATCAGTTCAAGTGGTGAAGGTTCAAGAAGTCCGTTGGCTGACAGCAGTCTTAATATTTTACTTACTCTTATTCATTATCGTAAATGTCTTCTGCTGAAACCTGTGAAATATAGGAGTGATGATATAGCCAACTCATATTCTCTCCTGAAAGAAGAAATCTATATCTCAGAAAACCCTTTCTGCAAGGCCTTGGAAAATGCTAGGGATATTGAATGTGAGACCCTCTATCTTGTAATATTCCAATTTCCATAAAATGTTCATTTTATGCTTACTTATTCATTTACCTGCTTGCAGTTGATCGTGCGGATATTGAGGGAAATGCACATGGTGGTTCTCTTGTGAGATTACCTTTTTCTTCTCTCTTTGATATTCTTGGCATCCGAGTTTTTTATTACTTTTTAATTTTGTCATAATTGCCTTGAAAATCACAAGTCATCTGTGGAAGTTTGCCTTCCATCATCTGGTTGGCATCGTTAACATTTACCGGTTCTTCATCTTCTTCAATAAATAAAATGTATTAATGCTGAATGTACTTGCTCTACTTTGTAAGATTAACATTCTAGTATATCCTTCTATCAATAAATAAATAAAAAGTTGTTGTGGATCTCTCTGATATTTAAGACTATACTAGTTATTGTGAATAATTGAATTGTCTTCTTTTCCCTTTCCTGATTTTTTGCTATATTTGTTTAATAAATTAATTGTTAGAGATGATGAAATTTCTTGGCTTATGTGATGTAGAACAAGAGGGCAGATTTAGTGTGGTTGGTTTTTTTTTTTTTTTTATTGGGGGGGTGGTGGAGATGAGTGTTTCACCCTCACAAGGGATCCACAATGCCTGCAGGCCGCACAAAGCCAAAAGCTTACAGCTTTTCTCAAATAACTCAACTCTAATTTAAATAATAGAGATTATAATATATTTAACGACCTCAAGAAACTTACTTCATGTAGAAGAAATAACTCTAAATAAAAGTAACATAAATAACGTAAAACTCTAGATACATAAACTAATCAAATAAATATAAATTACCTAAATAATTTAGACTCCTAATATACTAAAATTACATAAGTAAACATAGTTTCATCCTGTTTATAATACAAAACAATTCATGTAAAATCCTAATCTTCGTTGCCTTGCATTCCGAATCTGTATTTTTTGCTATTATCTCAGACTCATAATTCTCATGTCTTTATTTCAATTTTCATGTGCAAGTCTGCAGTGTAGTGATGCTTTAAACTAAACAGTTGTAAGGCAACAACTGTATATGGCTCCATAATTGGTTTAGCGGAAATTAAACTTCATGGAAAAGGAAAAACCAATTAAAATTACTTGCTGAAGGCTTTCTGAGAGGAGTGTGTGGCCTATATATATATATATATATATATATATATATATATATTTTACTTTCAGTGTGAAACATTTGTACCCTTACCTTAGTTATATACATGTATAGTATGAAAAATGTACAAACCTGCTATTAAATCTCTCTCTCTCTCTCATGCACACGCAAACCTGTTCATCATAGTAATATTGTTCTCATTTTGGTTAAGATTTTGAAGTTTGATCTATTTGGTTACATCTTCTCAGGCCTTTGGCTGATGAAGGTGCTATTCTTTTGCTTTACTCACTAGTTCATGGAAATACAGACTTTCTGGAGTATGTCTTGGTGCGAACAGATCTAGAAACATTGGTATGAAACAGCTGCTTATACTGTCTCCTCTTAGTTAAAGTTTGAGTTTGTTTGAGTTTCAGAATTCCCCTAACATTCTGAACAGCAACATCCTTTCCCTCAAAATAAAATAAAATAGAGAAAATCAAGAATAAACATATTCAATTACATTATAAGAAAAGTTTCTTGTATCATTGCATACATAATTAGATAGAACTTAATTTTTTCTTATTTATCTACTATAAAATTTGGAAATGGTTTTTAAGAATTTGAAACAGCTGCTTTGCACTCTTGTTTTCTTTCCCTTTTGGCATAATATGTATGAACTTGGGAATAGTCCTTGCTTCTTGTCATTTTGTGGTATTTTTTATATATAATATATTTTTATTAGTTGCCTGGAAAGTAAAGTTATTTGTCACAAATGAACTTCAAAGTTATGACGTTGAATGTTACTTGTGGTACAATCATACAAACATGAATTTCATACCATAAGTTCATCTAAGCAATTATGCTTTTTCTTTAACCTTATGTCGTATGGTCCATGCATCAAATTTTACTACTCATGCATTAAAATTCACTAATGGATAAATTTAAATGGGTAAATTTTAAATGAACATGAATAAAACTCATCAACCCGTGTATAACCCAAAATTTAACTTTGTACTGTTTAGTAGAGTAAGAAAAGGTAAATGAATGAATGATTTTGTTGGGTCCCACTTTCGGGTCCCACTTTCTCACTCCTCTCTCCTTCTCCTTCTCCTGTAAAAGTCCAAATTACCCTTTACAATAATAAAGTTGGGCCAACTGCCTCCACGTCAGCACACTTCTTAGCAGGAGATCAAAACATTTGGATGTTACCGTCCGCCACACTAAGCGAAATCATTTTCAGCTATTTCACTTTACCCAATTAATGACCCATGAATTTACCCATCTAATCCATTTATTTATTGTTATCCATTTAACCCAACTCTTTTAAAACTCATTAAGATAAATGGATAATTTTATCCATTTAATTATGGGTTAGTGGACAGGTTAATGGGTCTGAATAAAATTTTGCCAGTTCTATTAAGTGATATCACTGCACTCAGCTGTATCTTATGTCTTCTTTAAATGAAACCAACAGTTGATACCCTTGCTGGAAACACTATATCATGCTGCAAGTAGGACGTCCAATCAAATCTATATAGTGCTGATCATCCTTCTTATACTCAGTCAGGACTCCTCTTTTAATGCCAGTATTAACAAGTTGGTAAGACTGTCACTGCAGGCTTGTATTGAACTTCTAAGAATTGTACTTATAAAGTATTTATGTGGACAGATGCTGCCTAATGTTCCGTGGTACAAAGAGCGCCTTCTTCATCAAACATCTCTTGGTTCCCTCATGTTCATAATCCTAATAAGGACTCTGAAGTACAACCAATCTAAGCTGCAGGTATGACTTGATGCATCCGTCTTAGCTGATCATGCATGTTAGTATTTTTGAGTGGGTTTTCCCTGATTGCTGTAGTTGATACCTTGTTTTCTTTGTGTGACATGTGATAGGAAGCATCTATATATTTTATCATTGTAGTCAGTTTTTACCAATGTTCTGAACATCAGTGTTAGCAATTTTTCCAAGATTTAAAAACCCAATTTGTCAATAAGTTTGATGCTAAGGAAATATTTATATTCTATGAAATAAATATATTCGGCGATGTGTCCTCTGACCCATAGCTGAAATAAGAGGCACACTCTTATCAGAGAGATACAAGTTTTGATGAGCAACTGAGGCGTTAAACACATGTAAAACAATTTAATTGGGTAATACTGGCTTACAAACTCTGAGCAAGATCAATATCTCTTCTCCGTATAGAAACCTCTAGAAGTTGTTATAATTATGCTAAATAAAAATAGATGTAGCAAATTATTCAATCTTTCAGGTTACACCAGTTATTATTGATGAGAATGTTTTTAGAAAATACTTATTTAGAAAGGAAAATTATGACAGGAAAATATAGGAGGGAAAGAATAGAAAACTCATAGTCAAACTACCAACTGATGTTATTTTCCTGCTCTTTTTAATGGATGAAAATTTCCTTCTAAGGTAGTTCTCCATTTTCAGCTAAAAACGTAGGTTCTACATCTTTTGGTCTATTTGGTAACCAGAGAAGAAGAGTTGGACATTGTACATGTTTGTAGACAGCATAACTTGATGCATCATGTGGAAATACATCTTAAACATCAGGTTTCACAAACTCATTGCTGTTATTGTTTTCTAACATGTTCAACTTCAAACAGGATGTCTATCTCCATACGAATTGTCTCGCAACTTTGGCAAACATGGCACCTCATGTCCATCGTCTGAGTGCATATGCATCACAACAATTGGTTAGCCTTTTCGATATTCTCTCAAGGAGGTATGTCATTCCTTGGTTTATTACTATGCCTGAACTTAGTATAATTTTCACATATTTAAACTTGATTTTTTCCTACCCCAGCTAGTATGAGATAAATACCTTTCTTGAGCTTCTTTGGGAATACAATTAGGTCTCAGATTCATTGTTTTTTATATGATTTTTTTATCCAGGTACTCCAAATTAGCTGAGCTGAAAAATGATAAGATGCAATCAAGCAATGGTGAATTAAGAGACGGTGACAGCCTCCCAGAAGACATGGTAGTCAATCTTCTCTTATCCTTAATCACCATCATCAATAGATTACTATCCAACTATCTTGCTGGCACTGTATCTAAAATTTTGTATTGATAAACTAGATTATATTTGTTGCAGTCTTCAGAACTGCATATTTACACAGACTTCCTGAGGATCGTTCTAGAAATATTAAATGCAGTTCTGACTTATGCCTTGCCACGGAATCCCGAGGTATCATTTTTACTGATTATACAGTACAAAATCTTATCCATAATATCTGGATTAGATGAAACTTGTTTTCTCCTTTCGAAAGTTCTTCACCACTATCTTCATGGGGCAGGTTGTTTATGCAATTATGCACAGGCAGGAGGTTTTTCAGCCTTTCAAGGGTCACCCACGCTTTAATGAGCTGCTTGAGAACATTTTTACTGTATGGACTAGAGTTTTTAATTTTAAAGATACGGTTTTTTTCTTCCGTGTGTAATTTCCTTTGCAATTCAAAACTATATGTCATGCTAAACAAATCATTACCATCGTCTGTCTACTATACTGTTCTAGTGTGCAGCTGAAACAGATGACTATGCCTTTGTAGGTATTAGATTTTTTTAATAGCCGCATGGATGCCCAAAAAATGGAAGGTGAATGGTCGGTGGAGACAGTATTTCAAGTCATAATCATCAACTGCCGATCATGGCGAGGTGAGGGAATGAAGGTATAAACATATGCCAACTCTTAAAAGTATTTTCTATACAAATTGATATTAGTTCTAGTGTTGTACTATTTATATTCTTTTCCTCTTCTCTGGCAGATCTTCCCTCAGCTATGCTTTACATATGAACAAGAGAGCCATCCTGAGGAGTTCTTCATTTCGTATGTGTGGCAGCTAGTTTTGTCTCGCAGGTGGTTCATCTTATTCCCTTTCTTTATGTGGACTGTGCTTCTAACTTAGGTATGGTCTTGCAGACCAAACATAAAACACTTCATTTTCATGATTGAGAAATGAGAACCTGTTTCCGTCCTCACCTAGAAGCCTGTCTTTTCATATTATAATAAGAATTAATCAATTAATATCAAAGATATTCCACTAGGTTGATAAAATTTTTGTTACAAAGTGATTCCCTCCTCAGGAGGATTCTCTCCCGTGCTCTCCCCTTTCCCTTCTCTTCTCCCGTGAACCATTTGTTCCTCATCTGTGAACTTCAGCATTGCCTATATAAGACAATGATACTGAAGGAAAATATAGAACTTCTCTTCATTGTTTCTCTCTCTTTATCTCTTACTTATTCTCTCCAAATATATGCAATAATTAATAAGAGTATCTTTCTACACTTTGCTAAAGTTTTATAACATGTTATCAGCACGAGGCTCTAACCAACTGAGACGGTAAAATTAAATTCTTGCAATTTATTATTATACTACCGGTTTGGTTATGCCACCAATAATATAACTTTATTCTTACAATTGGCTTGGCTTTGTCACCAATTATATTCTTTAACTGCCAAATTATATTTATGTTTTATTGTCCATTTTTAAATTATGTTATTTACAGTGGTATCATCTATCCTTGTTAATCTTACAAGATTTGGTGGAAACCTTTTTACCACTTATTAAATTGTGGGAATAACCTTTCTATGCGGAATACCGCATGCCTGATGAATAATCCTTTGTATTCATTTCTTATTAATTTGTGGGAATAACCTGACTATGCGAACTACCGCATGCTCGGTGAATATCCTTTCGTATTAATTCCTTATTAGCATTTTGTGGAAATAATCTGTCTATACGAACTACCGCATGTCAGGTGAAGATCCATTTGCATTTTTGTACGTATATATTTTTTGTTGAACTATAATACTTGTATATATATTAACGATTGCATATTCTTTTTACTAAAATAATATGCTAATAACATAAATATAAGAATATTTATATTATTTATATTTGCATTTTATCACCACTTGAGGTTGTGACTTAGTTTATTTTTCTATATCATACATGCAATTATTTTTGTTTTAATAAATAATAAAATTGTGTTTTAACCCAGAATAGATGGCAAACTTGGCAAAAATAGATTTTTCTATTTTGAAAATCTCTAGAGACAACTATTTGGCTTGGACACTTGATGCAGAATTACACCTTAGTGCAAATGAGTTAGAAAAGACCATTGAATCAGAAAATACAGCAACTTCGGCACAAAATGCAAAAGCCATACTTTTTCTTGGTCACCATATTGATGAAGGATTAAAGACTGAGTATTTAATAGTCAAAGATCCTTTGTCTTTATGGATGACCACCAAAAATTGGTTGTTCTCCCTAATGCCAAATTTGAGTGGCTTAATTTAAGGCTACAAGATTATAAATCAATTACGGAGTATAGTTCCAATGTTTATAGAATAACCTCAACTTTGGCTTTGTGCGAAGATCCAGTTTCTGAAACCCAAATGTTAGAAAAAACGCTCTCAACTTTTCATCCCACCAACATGATTCATCACAACAATATATATGCAGTAAGTTCACAAAATTTAGTGACTTATTATACATCCTCCTTGTTGCGAGAAAAGAATAATGAATTGTTGTTGAAAAACCATCAAGTACGGCCAACGGGTGCAACCCCATTGCCAGATATTAACAGCACGTCATTCCAGCAGAATAGACGTGACAATAGATGGCCATATAATAAGAAGTCTTGGGGACGAAAGAATAAACGAGGCCATCATAACAACAAATTCCAGAACCGCGACAATTCAGGGCACCAGAAGTGGCAAGTGTTTGGGTCGGGTAAAAATAAAGAAAATGCAGCACAGATAAAGAACAAACCAGATGTTTGTTTTAGGTGTGGGATGAAAGGGCATTGGTCGCGTACCTATCGTACGCCGAGGCATCTGGTTAATTTATTCCAGGAGTCTCAAAAGAACAAAGTAATGGGGACAGAAACAAACTTTGTTAATCATCAATTGAATATTATTGATGTTCCACCAATGACCAACAATGAGGAAAAGGTTGTTGATATTACTGAACCTTCTGAAAGTATCTTTTCGGATATCGTTTAATTTTTGTTTTAATTAAACACCCTGCATGTATAATATTATTAGTTTTCATTCTATACGTGGTATGTGTTTCTCATGAATAAAATTATAAATGAAATGTAACTTTTCTTATTTGTCATACCATCTTTAATGGATATGGAAGATATATGTTTAGCAGACAGTGCAACAACTCATACAATCCTTCAAAGTGAAAAATATTTTTCACAACTGATCAAAGCTAAGGGAAATGTAGTAACTATATCTGGCACATCAAATTTAATCGAGGGATTTGGAAAAGCTAATTTCATGCTACCAAATGAGACAAGTTTTTATCAAAAATGCTCTATATTCTAGTAAATCAAGAACAAATTTGCTTAGTTTTAAAAATATTCGACTAAATGGTTTTCACATTGAAACAACCAATGAAAATGATAATGAATATCTTCTCATCACTTCTACTATTTCTTGAAAAAAGAATATCTTAGAAAAACTTCATTCAATTTCTTTTGGATTATATACTATGAAAATTAGAGCAATTGAGTCTCATACTGTTATGATTCCAAAAATCATAGATCCCAAATTCTTTATGCTTTGGCATGAAAGACTCGGTCATCCAGGCATTTCTATGATGCGTCGTATTATTAAAAATTCTACTGGTCATCCTCTCAAAAATAAGAAGGTTTTTCCTAGTAGTGAATCTCCTTGTGTTGCGTGTTCTCGAGGAAAATTAAGCCCCAAAATTTCTAGAGAGAATTCAAGTAGACATTTGTGGACCCATTAACCCATTGTGTGGCCCATTTCGATATTTCATGGGTTTAATAGATGCTTCAACTAGATGGTCTCATGTTTGTCTTCTTTCTTCTCGAAATTTTGTCTTCTCAAAACATCTTGCTCAAATAATCAAGTTACAGGCTCAATTCTCGGATCATCCAATCAAGTCAATTTGACTTGATAACGCATCTAAATTTTCATCAATGACTTTTAATGATTTTTGTATGACTATTGAAATCTCCATTGAGCATTTTGTTCCTCATATACATTCACAAAATGGTTTAGCTGAATCTTTAATAGAAAGACTTCAACTAATTACACGTCCATTTATGTTAAGGGCTAACTTGCCTTCCTCAGTTTGGGGTCATGCAATTCTTCACGCTGCAACCAACATTTGAGTAAGACCAATGACTCTTCATAAATTTTCTCCTCTACAGTTAGTTTTTGGACTGATACCCAACATATCACACTTTCGAGTTTTTGAAAGTGCAGTATGTGTTCCAATTTGCACCTCCACAAAGAACTAAAATGGGAGCCCAACGAAGAATAGGTATTTATGTTGGTTTTGATTCTCCTTCTATTACCAGATATCTTGAGCCTTTAACTGGAGATGTTTTTATTGCACGTTATGTAGATTGTCATTTTGATGAATTTTTATTTCCACCATTAGGAGGAGGGAAAGTTTTAAATAAAAAACCCTCTGAAATATCATGAAATTCATCAGAATTAAATTCACTTGATCCTCGTACAGGACAATGTGAAATTGAAGTTCAAAGAATTATTTATTTATAAAATATTACAAATCAAATGCCAGATGCATTTAATGATGCTAGAAAAATGATAAAGTCACATACACCTGCAGCAAATACTCCAGCAAGGATAGAAATACTTATTGAAAAATCAATTCCTGGAGAATTGACAAATAAGGTAATAGAAGAATCTAAACCACGCCAGAAGCGTGGAAGACCGGTTGGTGCAAAAGACACTATGCCACGAAAATCAAAAGCAAATAAGGGAATTTCAGAAGGAATACCCGTTCCAGAAGTAACACTTATTCCAAGAGTGGGAATAACCCCAGAAGAGGTACAAAATCTTAGTGAAGGGATAAGAGATGAACACCAAGAGATCTCAATAAATTATGTACATGATGAGAAAATATGGGATCGAAGCAAAGTTATGATTGATGATATTTTTTTTTTCTATAGCATCAGATATTACTTTGATTCCTGACACGGATCCTAAATCACAAAACGTGGAAGAATGTCGGAAAAGAAAAGATTGGCCAAAATGAAAAGATGTTATTCAAACTGAGCTACGATCTCTATTAAGAGAAGTATTTGGACCGAAGAGTCAAACACCGGTGAGTGTAATCCGGTTGGAAACAAATGGGTATTTAGACGAAAGCGAAATGAGAAAAATGAAATTGTGAGATCAAAGCCCGACTTTGTCGCTCGAGGGTTTTCACAAAAACACGGTATTGATTATCGGGATACATACTCTCCAAAGAATGGATGGAGTCGCTTTTTCGCTTTTCGATAGGTATGGTAACCATGGAAGGTTTGGAAACACGTCTGATGGATGTTGTAACAACATACCTATATGACTCACTTAACAGTGAGATTTACATGAGAATCCCTGAAGGATTGAAAATGGCTGAATCACAAAGGCCCCGTCACATATATTCAATCAAGTTACAACGCTCGTTATATGGGTTGAAACAGTCTGGTCGTATTTGGTATAATCGACTTAGTGATTATTTAATGAAAGATGGATATATAAATAATCAAGTATGTCCATATGTTTTTATTAAGAAATCACAAAGTGGATTTACCATCATTGCTGTATATGTGGATGATTTGAATCTTGTAGGTACTCCAGAAGAACTCACAAGAACTGCTACTTATTTAAAAGATGAATTTGAAATGAAGGATCTTGGAAAGACAAAATTCTGTTTGGGAATACAAGTGGAGCATTTAGCATATGCAATTTTTGTTCATCAATCCACATATGCTGAAAAGATTCTCAGTCGTTTTCATATGGATAAAGCTCATCCTTTGACTACCCCGATGGTTGTTCGATCTTTAGAAGTTGATAAAGATCCATTTCGCCTTTAGAAAGGTGGGGAAGAAGTACCTAAGTGCAATAGGTGCTCTTATGTATCTTGGTAATTTGTACAAGAATAGGATATTACTTTTGTTGTCAACTTGTTAAGAAGATACGAGTTCTTCTCTCCGACTAAGAGACATTGGGATGGGATCAAACACATTTTGAGATACCTCCGTGGAAGTATAGATCTTGGGTTATTTTATCCAAGAGATTCAATGTCTCGATTAGTTGGATATGCCGATGCAGGATACTTATCAGATCCACACAATGGAAGATCACAAAAAAGTTATGTATTTACATATTGTGACACGACTATATCCTGAAAATCCACAAAGCAAACCATGACAGCTACATCTTCAAATCACTCAGAGATTCTCGCTATACATGAAGTAAGCAGAGAGTGTGTTTGGTTGAGATCAATTATTCAGCATTTTCAAAAATTATGCGGATTACCATCAATCAAAGACATTCCTACAATTCTGTATGATTATAACGCTGCATGCATTGCTCAACTTAGAGGGTACATCAAGGGAGATAGAACAAAACACATTTCACCTAAATTCTTCTTCACACATGAGCTACAAAAGAAGGGTGATATAGATGTGCATCAAATTTGATCATGTGATAATCTAGCCGACTTATTCACAAAGTCACTACCAAATGTAACGTTTGCAAAACTTCGAAAAAAGATCGAAATGTGTCGACTGAAAGACTTATGACAACATTTCATCAAGAAGTAATGAATTCCTTTTGAGGGGAAGACTGTACTCTTTTTCCTTATTCACGGTTTTTATCCCAATGGATTTTTCCTGATAAGGTTTTAACGAGGCAGACAATTTTATGTAAAAGATATGTACTCTTTTTCCCTTCGTTAAGTTTTTTCCACTGGGTTTTCTTAACAAGGTTTTTAATGAGACATAATCTTCTATCGTAGGAAATCAGGAGAAGTGTTATAAAGTGATTCTCTCCTCAGGAGGGTGCTCTCCCCTTTCCCTTCTTCTCTTCTCCCGTGAACCATTTGTTCCTCATTTGTGAACTTCAGCATTGCCTATATAAGGCAATGATACTGAAGGAAAATATAGAACTTCTCTCGATTGTTTCTCTCTCTTTATCTCTTACTTATTCTCTCCAAATATATGCAATAATTAATAAGAGTATTTTTCTACACTTTGCTAAAGTTTTATAACAAATTTCTTTATTTTGCTGCTTGTATGATTTTCATTGCACGTCTTTGAATTTTACAATGGTGCATGTCGCATATTTATAACTTAATTGTATGGCAGAATGTAGGCCTTATTGCCTGTGAACTATTAGTAACATTCTAACTTTTAGTTAATTAAATCAGAGGCAGACTGGATGTGATATCAATGAATATTCTTATTTACCCACCTTAGTTTCAATTCTCTCCCAGTCTTATTACTGATTTCTATATCTTGTGATCTGTCTTTCTGCAGTGGTTTCAACTTTAAGCCCGAGTGCATAAATTTATTCCCAGTTGACATTCCTGTGGAAGTAAGTACTTCTACTTCCATTGCTCTATATATTTCAATTCTAGATTGAATCCTAGATTTCTTCTTGGCCAATATTTCAGATGTTAGCAAAGGTTCATTCTTGATTCACTGATGGGTTGTGGTGATTTTTATTAATTAGAACAGATTTTGAAGTATAGCTGTAGTTAATTAAAGACTAAACATGATACGAGGAATGATGTATTACGGGAGTGGAAATCTTAGTTGTTTATTTTTATTTTTAATTTCTTTTCGTTTGAACCATTTCATGCAAGGCATGTAACAACATGGTAATTTACTTTGCTGGGTACAGATTGATTATGCAGCAGCGGATCACGATAAGCATCAAAACAGTGAAGTACATGGGAGCCAAGTTCAGCTTGATCAAGTGGTGTGACAAATATAATCTTAATGGTAGGTATTCTTGTTTGTCAGAGGATGTGTACATATACATATACATGTATCACTAGAGATGTATTCTTCTCATTCTTTCATGTTTATATCTCCAACTGTAGAGGGTCTTCTCCTATAGTTAAATTTGATGCCATCAATGTAATGAATAAAATAAGAGGGGCTTCTCAACTCCAATTTCATTTCCCATAAAGGTGAAAAGCTCTCTTGTTTTACAGAGAAAGGCATCTCAATACATCAATTGAAAAGCTAGAAGGATTCTAAGCTAATTTATTTGGTTATGCAATTTAACAATAACTAATTCTTCAAGCCTCCTACTGATGAATGGACGCTGAGGTGGTGAGGGTTTTGCGGTTGAACTAGAAAGTAGACTCCTGTATTGCCATTGAGTTTTTCACCAAAACCTCAGATGGTCATTGTCTCGTGGAGGTTTCAACCGTGGGAAATTATTCTTTTGGGTACTTTAAGATAATGCTACCTACCTATGTTTCCAAAAAACAGTCCTATTATTAAAAAAAATTGAAAATTTTGTTCCAAGAAGTCATCTTTTGTTCTCAAGTTTTACTGTCTAAGGTTTGTTATTACGTCATTAGAAACTGCCAAACATTTTTAGGGGTAAATTGTATCTTAATATTTGCAAATGACGAGAAAGATGAGTACAAACTTACTTGGCATGTAAATTTCTTTGTAACAGTTACTTAGCAGGTAATTTAAGTTTATAAGACCAGTTCGATTTATCTTTGCTTTCAGTTGGGTTATATTTAGGATTGAGCTATCTGAAATCTGATTGAGTGGGTTGATTGTGGGGCAACCATATAGCTGAAGATATCATGCAAAACAAGTAACAGCGGTCCTGTCCTTTGGTTTGGGAGGAATGGAATATGGATTCTATAAAATTGTCTGTTCTATATGTTAGAGAACATTAAAAAAGCTTTATTTTTTTTCAAAATTAAAATTGATAAAATCTTACTTAAGATTGACTATGTCCCAAGAAAAATTAAGTGGATTAGTGATTTTATCAATTGAAAAGAATATGTTAAAAAAATTGATTATAAAAGTTTGATTAATAATTTTACATCTAAAAGTACAAGAAAAATAAAATTTTAATTAAAAAAATTATAGATATTAATTTAATTTAATATTGAATGGTTAAAAAAAGATCCCAATTTAAGATTTGATTTGAGACCTCTAAAAAATTTGAACCGCCCCTATCAAGATTATATTTAATTTAGGACTGATGGAGTTCCGGACGACCGGAAATGGCCTAACTCCTTAAAACATTTTATTTACCACACACACATTAGTCACTATATTTACCACATACATGTAAAATGTGTTTCTACATATTTTCGTACAAAAATATTGATATTATTATCATTTCATTTTTTGAAGCAGCTACAGCTACAGCTACAGCTAGTATGAAATTACTAGTTTTTCAAAATCCTGACGATTGCAACGCGAAATCAAATAAAATCAAACAAGCGCACCACCTTTTAGGTACTCAGTAAAAGCCAAAGCTACCAAACCCAACATAGCAATTCTCCCATTCCACATCTCAGCATCAGATGTCATTACTCCTCCTGATTTTGACTGAACGCTAACCCCTTTAAACAGAGGTATCAAAGATGCTAGTGATAGAACAACGCTTGTCCCCAGGAACCACGGTATCCCACCGTTGGATATCTGGGAAAACACATCCTCCCCGTTGGATAGTTCCACTGCCATTGCTGCGACGAATCCGATCATGGCCAGCCTGCCGTTGATTCTTTCCGGTGCGGGTCCACTGAAAGCTAGCACGTCAAAGAAATTTGTGCTGACCTGTCACATTAAAAAAGATCAATGTTTTAGCCAAATTAAAACATTGACTTTCATTTCTCATAATGTTGTTATTAGCCTAGCATGCATGCATGCATGTACATTTTTCTTTTTTTATTTAACTTCTGACTAACTGAGCAAGCACCAGAGAATAACTGAGACGACAGGGATATATGGTGTTCCATAAAAAATATAACCTTAGGTGCGGGAGGAGGAGAGATTATTGGCTGAGGTTTTGGGGTCGGAGCTGGAGGCGTGACGGGGCTCGATTCTTCCTTTGGAATTTCCTGTACGTACGTAGAATCAAATTATATATAAAGGTTAGGATTACTGATAATTAAAAAGAGCAAATTTTGGTATATTTATTTATAAGGTGATCATTAAGAAGCTAAAAAAATGAGCATATATATATACCTCTGCCATGCACCTGACTCGTAGGCTGGCAGCACTCCTTGGCAGTCTTGGCGCATAGCTGGAACTGGAAGGAAGAAGGTTTAGCCGTGATCCGTTCATGATGACACGTGTCACCGGGCTTGCTGGAATAGTTTGCATGACTGCTGACATGGCCATTATATTATATATATATATAAATACAATGAGCTGAGAAATGAATTAGCTAAAGCCTAAAACCTAAGACTGGCCGGGTTTTACCACAGAATCAGAAGCTTGCTCTGTAGTGAATATGATAAGATACTACTTCACAGTTGATGTTAGCTAGGTATAAAGGACCAGAGAGGAGGATATATATATATATATATATATATATATATATATATATATATATATAGTACTGCATGAAGAAGAGAGACAGGTTAATTGGTATATAGAGAGAGAGGCATTGGATATTTACAAGTCCACGTTATTAAGCTATAGGCCTAGTAAAGGGCAGAGTGTACGTGAAGTCAAATGGCCACATATTTTGGGACAGGGAGGCGTGGCCTACAGATTAGCCACAACATTCCAAAGATGAAACTGAGGCCAGTATTGTTTCCGTCACGGGTTTTGAAGTGACTAGAAGAAGTTTCTAGCGCCCATATCATATGATTCCAAGGCTTTTCGCTAATAAAGCTCATCCTGCGGGTCACTCTACTCTCTATATTGGAATTATAGGTTGGTCCACAAACTCTTCTTGGTGGTGGTAAAAAGTCAGTATTTTTGGACGTAATTAATTACTTTTGTTGAGCTACTACTTTTCCTGCTTTAGGAGAAAAAAGAAATTCTAAAAATTGTTTGAATTTTTATAGGTTTTGAATTTATTTATTTTAAAAATAGTTTGTAATGTTCCGATCGTGTTGATTATAATTTTATAAATTGGCTTAACTACATTTTAAACTTCATACCAATTTTAAATTTAAAAATGTTGATATTAACTTTAAAATATACAGAATGTGGCTGAAATTAAAGGGAAAGAATAGAACAAGTGTTAACGATGGAATTTCTCTGATCACCGGTTAAATTAGGAAGGTCGATCCAACTTGTAAAAAGAAAGAAAAATCACAAATATCCTTGATCAAGACCCGAAGAAGCACCTCTCTGAACGTTGGTATATACTAATAACATGTGTTAACGTCAAGATCTTTTTACGCGCCTCAACCATTTAAAAACGCGTCCAATCCTGTATAGTTCTATAGGTCAATACCAGAAGCTTGACGGCTTTTACCGTCGGGGGATAGCTCCGGCGTGAGAGTTATTACAAGCAGATACAATGATAATAATGAAGAATAATAGCTCTTGTGATTTTGATAAAAAAAATAATCAGTCACCTTGTTTATGTTATCTTCTGCTATCATATACTACTTCTTTTTGTCTTGCATGCCGCCGACCTGCCCTCTCGTCAGCCAAGTGCACGCATCCCATCAGATAATCCCATCACAGTTCATCATCGACTAGGCTCTGTCCAATCTTCATTAATGCATTGCAGGATAACAGTCAACCATTATCTTTGTCATCATTATCGGTCAAAGTCCAAATAAAAATATCATTTATCCAACGATTCGGCCCAATAACTCCATCCAATACTTTCAAGACTCAGGCCCAACCTGTCTAAAGTATTATAGGCCAACAACATGCTTTCTAGTACTAATAACACTTATGATAATTAAGCATGCAGTGATCTTATGAGGCATGCAGGGAGTTAAGAGACAACTAGTAGACCTAGTATATGATATATATATATATATATATATATATATATATATATATATATATATATATATATATATACAATACTATAAATTAACTCATACACCCAATTCGGCAGCTACTTATAAGTTAATCAAATCAACATATAAGTTGTTTTTTATTATCCATGTGATCGTTTGTTACTTAAATGTTTTTTCTTAAACTGATAAATCATTTCTTGATTATTTTAAATGATTTATAAGTTATTTTAAAATAATTAAATTATTTAAAATAAGTAAGCTTGACCAAATATAATTAAAGGCTGTTTTGCCCTCATTTTAGTTATTTTTACAAATTATTTTAACTTATAAGTTATTTTAGTCAAACAACTTCAAAACTTATTTTAACTTAATTTTTAAATAAAAATAGTACCAAATATTTTTATTTATAAATCATAACTTAAAATGATTTATAAATCATTTTAAATTTCAACTTATAAATTATTTTAAAGTAAGTCATTCCCATTAATGGATAATTGTTCGCACTAACAAAAATTAACTCGTGATATCGGGAGAAAATCAATCAAACAGGTTTATCATACTTAGTAAAGTAATAATAACACAACATGTTAATATTATTCATTTTTTAAAAATTATTCTTGCATAAATTTACTTATATGGCGTGTTGTTATTGAGTGATAGTATAAAATACTACTACACTAATTTTATCGTATAATTTATTATTTACTTCATGTTAAAGACTAATAATTAAACAAATTATAAGGACTTAACTAAAAAATAATCAGAAGTAAAAGGAACTAAAAGATTATTTAACCAACTAATCGCAGTACAGCTTCTTCAATTGAAAAACTGAGCAGTGAGCGTTTGGATTCTCAGAGAACCAAATTTCTGAGAAATAATCAGTGATTCAATTGAATGGAGAGAAGAGAGAGAATGAGGAGCTCAAAGGTGTACGGATTGTTAGGGCTTCTTCTCTTCATCTTGGTTCGCGATCTATCGGCTCTATCGATAACCGTTAACGAGGTCGAATGCGTTTATGAGTACGTTCTCTATGAAGGTGACACCATTTCCGGCAACTTTGTTGTCGTCGATCATGACATTTTCTGGAGCTCCGATCACCCTGGCATCGACTTTATCGTAAGCTGCTCTCCTTCTCTCTTTGCATATGCTATCTTCCTCGTGATATGTGCCGTATCGTTTAGATGCACAGCTATCGGATTCATTTGTTTTGATCTTCGCATATTATTTAATAGTTTATTTTGAGTTTTTAATTTCATTTTCTGTTGATTGAATTTTGTTTGGATTTTGGAAACCAGAGTTGATTCCTCATGTTTTAGTTTATAGGGTTTTTGGTCTGATTTGTTGTGATTGATTGGCTGAACTGGGGAGGATGGGAAACTTTTTGGTTTGTTATTCATTCCCTGTGTGTATGCGTGACATTGGTTAAAGCTTTAATTTTTTAGCCAACAATCCAAGGTTGCTATTGATTGAACTTTTTATTTGTTCGTTTAACATGTGCTGCTGAAATTTAGTACTATGAATGTGAAATGATGAAATTCTTTTCTTCTTTTTTTTTAAAAAAAAAAATTAATTTTACAAGCCTAAATTGAAACTCTGTTTATAACATGGAATTCTTATTCTACATCCTGCCTTGTTAGTCCACACTGTGAAGAAAGACAAATTCCAAATTCCGGAAATTGCTTCCTTAGAATAGTGAAAAAATAAATTTCCACTAGCCCAAGACTCACAACCGAAGTTGAAGAAGAACGAAGAAATTAGAATATAGTTCCAAAAAAATGAGGGAAGAAAAAAAAACCTTTATTATGGAGGAATCTAAATTACAAGCTTACAACCAAAAGCTTACAAAAGAGAAAGCTTACAAAAGAGAAAGTAAGAACAAGCTTGCAAAGGTAGTTGTTGTTGTTGGTGATTTGTGATTGTGTTGGCTTAGTGATTTTGGGTGGTGGGAGGGGGTGTATTTATAGGTGATTAGAGAAGGGTCTAGAAGCTCAAGGTAAGTGAAAGTTTGGAAGGTTCAAGAATTATAACTTAGTGAGCATTGGTGAAGGTTCTAGATCAAGGTAGGTGGAGATTTGGAAAAATGAAGGTTCTAGATGATAGTGGAAGGCTCAAGAAGGATATCAAGTGCAAACATGCTCTACAATGTTCTAGATATTGAAAATCTCAAATACATTAATCCTCACTACATCCCTCAAAAAATAAAATATTTAAATTAATAATTAATTACCAAAAGTTTACTTTAAATTTTTAACAGACACTATAACTTCCTCCTCTTACAAAACTAGAGAAATATGGTAATGCTACTAGAACTAAATAGTTAAAAGAAAAATGTTTTGGATGGTCAGAATATGAGATGGGGAAATCCATACTGGGGCGGAGGGATTGTGTGTATTTGTAACTGTCTTTAAATTGAAATGGTTTCCATAAATATGTATTAACACTACTAATGACTTGTTTATGTAATAAATAATAATGTGTAGGTGTTTTACACTCTTCTCATATCCCTTTGGATTATCTAGGAGAATGTGTGTGCTTTTGTAGCCCTGACAGTGTGAATTTGCCCCAGGATCCTATCTATAGAGTCTGGAGGGACAACCTCTCTATTATTTTGATCCCAACCTGCTCTTTTTGATTAACCATCTCAAACTCAATTATTGGGGAAACATTAATGCTGTATGACACACTGAACTGCTTTTTTGCTGAGTAATTTATTATTAACATAAACATATGTTCCCGAATAAAACAACCTGTTAAAAGACTACATATCCTTTATCTCTAGTACTTTGACTAATTGCTATATGTGGAAACAAATTTTCTTTTTTGGTTTCCTTTTGACCCTGATGAAACTTCTATTTAGTTAGGGATTACTCACATAATATCTTGAACGAATCAGAAGAAAAAAAGTTATTGCGTGACCACTCGTAATTTATTCGAGAAGCTTATTTGATCCAATCGTACGTCTTATCAACTATAGCAACAAGTCTTAATTTTAAAAGGCAGTTCCAAAAAAAATTACTTATATATCAGAGAAGCATATTATAGGCTGCATATCATCCACCTATAACCTTCTCTTGATCCATTTGAATCACACCCTTGTGCCATTTGTATATCTTATTTCTTCAATTTATGCAGGTTACAGCTCCTGGAGGTAATACTGTTCATACATTGAAGGGTACATCTGGTGACAAATTCGAGTTTAAGGCTCCACGAAGTGGAATGTACAAATTTTGTTTTCACAATCCTTACTCAACACCAGAGACCGTCTCTTTTTACATACATGTTGGCCATATTCCCAATGAGCATGATCTCGCCAAAGATGGTTTGTACTTTCTGCCTTTATACTACATTTCGTATGTCGCGTGAATATATTCTTGACTGATTATTTAATTCTGTATATTCTATTTATTTTGTTGACTTGAGTAACCGATATGAGTCCATATGCATAAGGAATCAATTGTTTTATTTACTATTATCTTATCTTTGTTTTGCTGCAGAACATTTGGACCCTATAAATGTTAAAATTGCTGAGTTGAGGGAGGCATTGGAATCAGTTACAGCGGAGCAAAAGTACTTAAAAGCACGTGATACTCGTCATCGTCTTAGTAAGCAATTTTCTTTCCCTGAAAAATTGTGACTAGGATTGATGCGGTCATAAACTCTACATATTTATTTTTTATTTGAATTCTTATCTACTTCAAGATAAGTTGTGATCCTGATTGTTGCATCATTGCTGCCACAATATTCTAAGGTTATAGATGGAAATTCCCAATATCTAGATGAGTATGTGTGTATGTGTGTGTTGATATACTAAAGGACATCAAACTGTGTGCAATATATGTGCATGGACATGCTTAATGATATTCTTTAAAGACTACTGAAAATATATACTGGGCACTGGTACTTTTTTTAAGAAATACACTGCCGACTGGCCATGATATGTAATCTAAGTATGAAAATTAATATTAAAGTTCTCTTTTGACGTGCAAAGTTTCTTTTAATCATACAAAAATTCAGAAAAGCACACAGATAATATATAGATTCTCAATTATATTTCCAATATTTTGATGCCAAAATATATGTTGTTCCAGGTAACATTGACCAATAATACTGAAGAAAAGAAAAAAAGAGAGCATTTGAAAGTTAAAATTAAATAATAAATTAATTTTGATCATAGGCTACTTGCTCTATATCCCTGATCAGTTGAGAATTTTGCTGTTTCACGCATGACATACATGAGATTATTATAAACTTCTCTTCATAATGCATGTTTGCTTTGTTGTTATGAGTACTTCTAGTTAATATCTGTGTTTGCATCAAGTTACACTAACCAACTGAGATTAAAAACATAATAGAAAACACTCTCTGTTCTAAAATAATAGACAATTGACTTTTTAAAAGTCAATTTGAAAAACTTTCTAACTCAAAATTGATATAAATTCGTTTAATTTTAGTCAATATACAATGTTGAATATTGTAAACTATCTAAAAATTACTACTAATTATAAGATTTATTGTTATATAATTATAACATCAATTTTATATATATGAAAATATTTCAAATAGTTTTTTTGAAAATGAATAATGATCTTATATTTAGGAATGGAGGGAATACATAGCATAGACGAAAGGTGCTTCAGTAAGTGTGTATTTTGTATTATTTGCCAGCTTTGCCATCTGCTGGACGTCTAGATATTTTGGTGACCAAGTTTTATTGTACCCCAACTGTCGCATGCATTGCTGAGTTTTGTCATCTTTTTCCTTCTTCTGCTTTTGTTTGTTTTACTTATTTACTTTGTGGGGGGATTTTTTGTTTTTTGTTTTTTGTTTTTTTATTTTTTGAGAGAGCTAGATTGTTCTTTGCTTTAAATATAACCCTCCCTTGGTATAAAATTTTAATCTATAGTTGGATTAGACTTATCTTGAGAAAGTTGCCTACAAGTATTGGTTCTCACCTCTATTATCTGCTTGCTTATTTGGAAAGAATCTGTACACTTCCTAAGTTATGCCAAACAAAATTTTTATTTTTATTTTTGTGAAGTATATGATGGTCATTATTGGAGTGATGGATCTCCTAGTAGTTTACTTATTCATCATTTTGATTTCTGATGTAGCTAATGAGAGCACAAGGAAGAGAGTTATATTTTACACAATTGGAGAGTACATTTTACTGGCCCTTGCAAGCTCACTTCAAGTTGTGTATATCCGTTGCCTGTTCAGTAAGTCAGTTGCATTCAACCGGGTATGATGTACTACTGTGTTGAAGCTATTATTCTCACCATAGGAAATGGAATGGGCTGGTGTTTGTAGAGCCTAACAGAGATATGAGAGAGAAGTTGACAACAGCTCTCTTTTGTGGCCTCATACTATTTATTCATTTCTTTTTCATTTGTAGTAAACTGTCTAAAGATAAGGGATTGGATTCAATTAAAAAAACTGCAGATGTGGGATATCTGATCATTTAGGCATAAATAAACTGTAAACATTCAAATTTTTCACTTTTTACGACTCAAATCCTAATGTCTCAACTTTTTAAGACGCTGAACCTTAATGTCTTTAAATTTTTTATAAATTAAACCTTGTAGCCATCGACGAGTAATTATTGATCCGAATAAGAGTATTTTGAGTAATTTAGAAACACAAAAAAATATAGGCACGTGGTTGGTGCATAATGGAAAAAAAATAGAAAATATTAAATCTAGTATAAATGATATAGAACGTTAAAAAATTTAATTTTCTGGATCGCTTGATTAAAAGTTCAATTCTAACTCAACTCAAAATATAAATGATTCAAATATAAATAAATTTTAAAATTTGATAAATTACTCGAATCTTTTTAAATTGTAATTTTTTATTGATACTTGAGTCATATTCGTTCGAAAAGTTCAAATTGCTCGAGCTCGATTCAAGATCGTGCTCAACTCGGTAACTAAGTGAGTCTCAATCAAATATTATTTCATACTCGATAAATTTTGTGAATCAAATCTGAGCAACTTAATACTCGGTTCATTTGCACTCCTAATCGTATTCATGATTAAATTATCAACTTAAAACATTTTAAACCTTTAAAATTTTCATTTTTTACACTTTAAACACCAATGTCTCTATATTTTTATAATTTAAATCTTTTGACTATCAAATTAAGCATTTCTTATTAGAACAAGTCATGTAACTCAAAATAAAGAGTAATGAAATCTTTTAAAGGTCTATATTGTTTATATTGACTTTAATTTTTATTTTTTTTGCTTTTATCACATAGCAACTATGTGACTAAACTATGTGACTTCAATTTGCTGTTCTTTTAAAGATAGCTGGAGGGTGGGCAAGCACAAATGATATGATAGATTAAAGTTTCTGTTTTTTTTTTCTCATGTAAATGTTATGTATCATTAAAATGATTTTTTTCTTCTTATTTATGATTATATTTATAAATAAATAAGAATTATTAGATACTACTACTACTACTCCCTCCATCCTATTATATCTGACGTTCTAGAGGGTTTTTTTCTTTCCAAAATATTTGTCGTTCTATAAAATCAAGAATGTTTTGCCTATTTGTTTTCTTTTCTATTCTTCCTTATCCACCACTATTAATGGCTATTTTTTCTATTTTCAAAAAATAGTTCAAATTTTATTCTTTAATTAGGAGAGAAAATTAGAAGAGAGTGTGAAATCAAGTTTAGTGTTAATAAAGAATTAAATGAGATCAAACTATTAATTAAAAGTAAAATAATAAAATTATATCTATTTTTAATCTATGTGAAAATATATAGAAACTCAGATATAATGAGATGGACTTAATCTATACACCATTTCCTCAAGTAATGCGTGCGTCGGTGCACTTTTTATTCCAAACCGTGACTGTCGGTATTCGCCACGTCATTAACACAATTTTTTTGGATAAGTTCAGTCAACGGCTCAAAAGTCTAAATATGCTTGCAATTGAAGTTACGAAAACACCCTTTTAAAATACATTTATTAAGTTTACCATATAATGCGTGTATTATTGTTGGCCGGTGGGTTGGTGACAATTTTATACTAAACATTAAACAACTTGACATGACGAGGGATATGAAAATTGAATATATGTGTATTTTAATTTTATTTATTTATATTTTTAAAATTTAAATATATTTATATTTAATTTTTATGTTCACATATAATTTTTGTTAAAATAATTACTCTAAAGCATTAAAACATATATTCTTAGAGATGATTCATAATTTAAATTATTATTTTTATAATGTCTTTTTTCACATAAATAAAAAATAAGTTTTACAATCCCATGTCGGATAATTTTACAAAAATAGTAAATTTATTTATAAAAATAATAATCTTCTTTGATTTTATCTATGTAATGTCATTTTTGAACTTGTTTGAATTGTACATAGAGTTCAGGTGAAGTTTATGCTTTTAGAATTATTTTTTTTGATAATACAACAAGAAATGCTTTATTTTTCATTTGATTCACAAAAATAGTCTTATATGTTTTATTTTATAAGAAGAATTACTTTTTAGTTATAGTAATATAAAAAGATACTTCTTTAAACTAGTAATCTTAATTTTATTATCATATCTCACCATTACATTCACAATATTTTTTTTTAAGGATATGTATGAAACAAATATATTTGTTTTAAATTTTATATATATGATGAAATATAATTTTTTTTTCTTTTATTTCTCTATTACCATTTCACAAGAATTAGCTAAAGGCCCAGTCAATTTTGTTATAAAAAAAGAATTTTATTTTTAAAGTTTATAAAATTTAAAAGTATACTTTTTTGAAAATTTTCCCTAATTATAATAATGGGGATAGTTTACTAGTTTTGACATGTATTATTTGAGGATGAGTAAGAAGGAATTTTTTTATTTCATATTTTTTTTATAAATAGTACCACTAAAACTTAGGGGGTATTAATATTAAATTAAGACTTTAAAAAAATATAATTGTTAATTAAAAATTTTATATATTAAAATGATATTTTCACAAACGTCTCCCACACATAAATATGATGTAAAAGAGATAATGTAAAAATATTAGTAATTTTTTATATAAAAATATCACCTCGTTAATTCCACAAATTAGTTAGAGATTAAAAGGGCAATATAGGAAACAAGTCTTATCCTCGAAACTTTATCAACGACCTTCATCATAATAAATCTCCAATCTTTTATATTTTTTCTTTCCTTTCTCTTTTCTCTTCTCTTGTTATACATACAAAACCAGAGATAATAGTATTCTTCGGATCAAAAGAACAGAAAAAATGCTAGCTGTGTTTGATAAATCGGTAGCAAAGAGCCCCGAGGCTCTAAGCAACCCAAACTCCGACTTGGAAAGTGCCCTGAAAGATGGGTTTCTCACCCAACACTTCTCCTCCGTACACCCTGGTTCCGTTACAATTAACCTCGGCGTTGCTGGTTTCTTGGCCTACTCCATGGATAAACAGAACCCTTTTCTCCCAAGGTATTGTCTCTCAATGCCCCTCATTATTTTTAAATCTCTGTTTTTTCTTGGTTTTATACTTGATCTGATCTTGGTTATTTTCGGGTTATTGAGTTTGCTAGTTCGTTCGTGCATTTAGACATTTTGGCACTCTTGATATGATCTTAGCTCCAGTTCCGTTGGATCTTTTAATATTTCTTTGTGTTGTCTATACTTTGCACTAGCCATTTGCGGAATGGATCTTCAACTATTTTGCAAAATAATCCGTACTCTTTTTTAATATTATTTTTGGGAAGTTTGGGGGTGTTTACATAAATTTATCTGGGATTTTGATCATTTGTGACTTCTTTTTATGATCCGTACACTTCTAACCTTCATGGTTATTTTTTCCTTTTTACATTAATGTTTCTGGGCAAAGATCTGGATCTTTAGTGTAGTACGAGTGTTGGGGGATGTCATCCAAGTAGAATACCACATATTATTTGTATTTTCGTAATTATTATTTTTTCCAATAAATGTATGCCTTATGTATGTGATGAGTAAACATTTAGAATTAAGGACAAAGTACAGATTTAATCCAATTCTTCTTGTTTTTGTTTTATTGTTAATACCAATTATTAAGGATTGATTCTGGATGACCTTTAGCACTATGACATTAATCTGTTCTGAAAATTATTAGTCTAGTAAGTTTAATCGGAGGTAGAAGATACAAGGTTCTCTCATGTATTTATATCAGTATGCTATAGTTGGAAGTATTTTTGGATATCTGTGGGTGCCGATATCCATATACATACTGGGTTGCTAGATAACATAAATGCCTACTTAACAAATTAGAATCCCCTACATTACAACTATCCTCTAATTTTTTCCCATATACATTTAGCGACACAATAAAATTTGTCGCAAGCAATTAGCCACACAATAAAATTTGTGACAAATATTTGTGTTGCTAGAGCCATCGCTGAAAGCAATCTTTGTGCGGCTAAACGTGTATTGAGGGAAATTGGTGGATAGGTGTAATGGAGGGGATCCTAATCCCATTAATTCTTGTTCACTGCATCTCATCATGTGCGTAAGATTTGTAAGCTTGGAAAAACTTTTCTAAAAGAAAAAGAATAAAAAGAGAATAGATCTCTCTCAGAGAATAAACTGGAATCACTTGTTATTTATAATTTATTTTTCTGGAATCATTGCTTAAGTTGTCCAAAGTGAACAATTTTCCCGTGTCTTTTTTTTTAGATTGTTTGCTGTCGTGGACGATATATTCTGCTTGTTTCAAGGCCACATTGAGAATGTTGCACATCTTAAGCAACAGTATGGATTGAGCAAGAATGCAAATGAAGTGACCATTGTCATAGAGGCTTTCCGAACTTTAAGGGACAGAGGTCCTTATCCCGCAGATCAGGTTTTGAGAGATTTTCATGGGAAATTTGCATTCATTCTTTATGACAGCTCTTCAAAAAGTACATTTGTTGCTGCTGTGAGTCATTATCTCATCCCTTAGTGTTATATTTCAATTGGTTTACTCCCTTTATTCCCAATGACATTTTTTCTTTACTCTTCACTATTGTCTTAAGAAGCTTGTATGTGACTTATTTTTTCTTTAATATAGGATGCTGATGGGAGTGTGCCTTTCTTGTGGGGAACTGATTCTGAAGGGCATCTTGTTCTCTCTGATGATGCAGATATTGTAAGCAAGAGCTGCAAGAAATCCTTTGCTCCATTTCCAAAAGGTATTATATTAAACGTGTTAATCTTTTGTTTCCCTGGATGTACATATGTATCGAATCAAGAACTATTATTATTCTTTTTGTGTCGTATTTTCGGCGACCTAGGTGTTTCAAACAATTTAGCTTTCAAACATATAAATAGAGCTAATTAGTAATAACTATGATATGCTTTGAGAAGTCTGGAATTATAAATGGCACTCTGAACTGAATAGTGATAACCGTGTCTCTCTGTATCTTATATGAAAGTTAAAAAAAAATTAAAAAACAGAGGGTAATTGCACATATTTATGATGCTATTTCTGGTAATGTCTACTCAATTTTTATAGCAAATCAATGAAAATTTCTACTTATTTCCAGTTTTCAAGTTATTTCGATTCTCATTGCTTTCATAGTGGAACTTTTGTATATAAGCATGTGATATAGATCTAAATGTGTCTGTACTTATAATTTTCCGCAGGATGCTTCTTTACAACCTCTGGAGGCTTGAGGAGTTTTGAGCACCCTATGAATGAATTGAAGTCAGTGCCAAGGGTGGACAGCTTGGGCGAGGTGTGTGGTGCAACCTTTAAGGTGGATGCAGAGTCCCGGAAAGAAACTGGAATGCCCAGAGTCGGAAGTGCCGCTAACTGGTCCCAACACTACTAACCACATACCCTATTTCCATCGTGTTCCTCTCTTGTTTTTCATGTTCACGTCTTGATTGCTGCTGCTTTAATGGTACTGAACTTTTATGATGTTATAAAGTAAACTAAGATCTTTGGTGCAGCCATATGTCTCTTACTGTTTTATATCAAATTTTGAAGACCTGTGAAACTCAATAATACTTTTAAGAAAATCTTGTTGATAGATGTATTAATCTTAGTTGAATCGTCATTTGTGTTTCGTTTCTAAAATGAAAAATTGATGATGAATGGCTTTACTGTCTGAAAGGCTTTGTGGTGTTGTCTTCTATCAGGTGCATGATGAGCGCTTCCAGTATTAAATCTCGATTCTTCATTTCTGTGCAAGAACTTATGCTAATAGAGCATAATCATAAGTTTGTGATGTAACTTATACAACATAAGCTATGAGTATGAAGTGGAATATGTGGCTTATTTCCTGCTTTTAAGAAAATATATATGGCTGGATTTAAGTCCTTTGCATCAGCAATTATACCTGCTGTTATCTGGAATACGTGACTTTGTGTAGAACAACTTGTCAAAAATGAAACAGTACCAACGAGTGGAAATGGAGTTATTTGATTCATAAATTCTGAGTAATATGTAGATAAGGGAATAGAATAATGACTAACCAGATCAAAGCAGTGATACTTGGGATAGGAGGGAAGGAAATTGCTTCAGCTTCAGGAAAAATTCTTAAGCATAATCAGACGAATGACCTTTTTTTCTCTGCTATTCATTTGGAAAAAATTACCTTTTCAATTTTTTATAATGTAATTTTTTCATCGCTCGTAATAATTTATAATTTCAATATATTTCAGTCGATTTGACTACTGATAAAAGAAAAAAACTTGCAAGAACGAAGTAGAGCTATCACAAATAATTACACGACTTGGGGAAATAAATCTTTCTAATATATTTAGGGAGTAATTTTTTTTTATTACTCTCGTCTTGTAAAAACCGACTTAGCTTGACTTTGTTTTTTTAAAAAAAAAAATCAAATTGACAATTTTTGTAATAGAAATTTACACTATAGGTTTAAAAATATAAATATGCTTAGTTTTAAATTTTAAAATTAGTCATTTTGACAAAAAAAAAGAAAAAAGAAAAAAAGAGTCACTAAACCAGTTTTTGAGTGCGGAAAGAGCACATTACACACTGCTTGAAAATTGCACACAATTAAATTAGAAATTGTACCTTATTTTATACATTGTGGACTTATTTTTTTGTCATCTATATATGAGCTTGATAAAAATGCACATAATTTAAGTTGGTGTAAAACGTAATTTATTCTTCCTTTGAGGAGTAATTATTCATTTGATTTAAGTAGGAATCATTTGATGTGTGGTTATCAAGCTTAGTGAGACATTTGATAAGGTACAAATTGTTTGAAAAAACTAAAATTTTTATTTGTTTTATTTTAATAAAGCATGACTACTAGTTGCTTTATGGTGATTATAAGTTATGGTATTATTTTATTTTGAAACAAGAATATACTTGTGAGACTTTGAAAATTCTATTTAATTATAAAGTATTTATTATTAATATATAGCTTACGTCATTAGTAATAATAAGTATACTTAAAATTGGAACAAATAATAGTTTAATGTTGAAACTATTATATATATATATATATATGAAAATTGGAGAAAAGTGTTGCATACATTTTTTATATAATAATTTTTGCACCATAAAAGTCTCTTTATTCTTTTTGGAAACAAATAATTACTACGTACAGAATAATATTTTATTGGAGTTATTCTGTAAATTGTTATCCTAAATAATTTATCAAAAGTTTGATATATATTCTGGATGTAACTGGCCTATAACAATTAAACTAACCGTGATGAAAGCAATAAAAATCACACATTTCATATCTTTCGTTAATTCTTATTGTCAATTCTGATTCTATGAAGCACGAATCTAAGACTAACAGGTTCACTTCTCTAACTTGGAAATTGGGGTCAAATTTTCTTGAAAGAGTTTGGCCAAATAAAGGCTAGCTTAACCTTCCTTGTTGTACGTACAGTTGGGATCAATCCCATTTTCGGTAATATATATATATATATATATATATATATATATATATATATATATATATATTCTACAGTTTAATATACAATCGCCATTCACTAAGCACTAACCGAGTGTCCGCTAAGTGGTTCGCATGGCCTAAATTCTTAAATTTGGCTACCTAGGGCTAGGGTTATGACTCCCGGTCCTAGCCCTATGTCTGTGTGCTGTAATAATTACTTCATATTTTGAAATATATTTATTTCGCATCAAAATATAAAAGGGTAAATTATAAAATTGTCCCCTCATATATACACTAAATTACAACATAGACGCCAATGTCATAACTAATGTATCAGTATAAAATGAAGTTGGAACTTGGAAGGAGTATATTATTAATTGGATTTGGATTGGGTTACAGCTGCGTTCTTTCTCCTGCAGCCTGCAAGCTCTCATGTTTTTTAGTAGTTATATATCTAATTATGACATGGTATTTGGCACATTAGTATTAGTATGACTCGCCTCATAGTTTTCATGAGGTCGAGAGTGCTAAATAATTAAGGACCACTCTAGCTAGCCATCTATCACCACCTTTCTGTAAACTAACTGGACCACTTAATCATCTAGGCTTTTATAGGGTTCATAGAGCTAGATCAGTAGAGCATGCATCTTCACACACACACACACACATATAGAAGTTTCCTTTGTAGTTTGAAATGATAAAAACCATGTATGGCTAAGTTTATTAGATTCGATCTAGCTAAAGATTTAGTACAATATGATCATCTATTATTACAGTCTCATTTATAAAATTTGTAAATTTTAAAAAGGTGCTTTTGTTTTATATTTAATTATCACGAATTAGTAATCGCAAGATGCAAACTTAACAATATTATGCCATTTTATATTACTGTAATAAAAAAGAGGATTATTTTTGTGAAATAAATAAATTTTTATTTGGCAAATAGAATTTTTTTTTTTTTTTTTTTGTGAAACAAAAGAAGTAAAGGTTGTGGGGGTATATATATAGGTTTCCTCCTTGAGTGATGATTTCAAGAGAGCACATAATTAATTCCCTTCCATGAGCCGTTTCCATTTTCTATAATTAATTAATTAATTAATATTAAGTGCACTCTTGGAAAGTTTTCAAATCGGTTGTGCACATGCTAAGCAACGGGACTACCCTTTCCTTTATTATTATTAGCACAGGATTAATAATTCTCTTTAATTTGGAGTTCAACTGCTTAATATATATATTATATCAGCTCTTGTATGAGGACATTATAATTGAACATTAAAGGTAAAAATATAAATAGGTGAAATTGTAAAATACTCGTGTTCAATTTTTATGTTCAATTATCATGTCCATATAAAGTTTTTCTAATTATATATACTACTACTACTACTACTACTACTACTACTATATTATACAATCTCGAACTTCATTCAATACCCACCTACCTACCTACCTACCTCTTAACTTACTTTTAAGTTGTAGTTTGGTGGTGTTTGATTGCATCTTAGAATGCATCTTAACAACTCACCTCTTAATGTATTTTAACAGTACACATTTTTATATTAAAAAATCTTCTGAATAGTTTAGACTCATATTTATATCTTCACTATTAATTTTTTAATACAAATATGTGAACTCTTAAGAAGTATTAAGAGGTGGGTTGTTTAATTCATTTACTTTGTGTTTGGTGTACGTTGTTTATGGTGGTCGATTGGTTTTAGTGGTTACTTGTGTGTTGTGCCGAGTACAAATTGAAGAAAAGAAGGAACATTTGAATATGCATGTTTATAATTGTTATTTTGTTTCAGCTGCTTATCAATATATGTCCTTTATTTGTAAATTTTATAGCAATTATATTTGTTTGTACTGAAAAAATAAAAAAAATAATTTGTATTGATTTTAAAATTTAATATTTCACAAATTAATCAAAAACAATTAAGTCAACATGTATATAAAATTTTTAATCCAACATAGAATTGTATAACCCGCAGAAATAATAAAATTAAGAGTCCTACGCAAACAGCTTTATTGGACAGAAAAATTGGATATTTTTATTTATTTATTTTTTGATTGTGACTCCCTAAAAATATATAGTAGAATTTTTACAAAATATAATATGTATCCAAATTATACCTAAAAAACTTAATTTTGAAAAAATTCTTGTTAAAATAAATACTATACATTTTTTGGAAGTCACAATTAAAATTGTTTTTTTGAAAATATCTAATTTTTCTGTCCAAAAAAGCTTTATGCCAAGACTTATTGTAAAATTAATTATCAAGCAGAAATATTCATAGAAATAGGTCATTGCATATGTACTATCGGGATCATAGGGACTATATACAGCCCACACAGAAGGAAATTAAATAACAAGAGTACCTAAAATCACCAATCAAGTACCACAAGGCTAGTACAATGCACCCTCCCTTACAAAAAATTATAAGATAACTTTAATTTTGAAAGTTAATTTGAGATATTTTTATTTTAAAATTTTTAAAAATTATTAAGAATTACTAAATAGTATAAAATTTATAATTAATAGTATTTTTTTAAAATAATTTATAATATTTATTATTATATTAAATAAAATTAAAGACGTCGATGTGAATTTTAATTTTAAAATATTTTATATTAATTTAAAAAATTCAATAATATAATAATATTATATTTTAAAATTGAGTCATGAATGGTTCTTAAAGTGATGCTGACATTATTATTACAGAGAGAGAGAGATGTCATGATCATAGATGATCATATTTTGTATAATAGTATATAACAGCAGTGGAAGATTAAGAAAAATATGTAGAGAGAGAATGTGGGGAAGATTAATGTTTATTAAAGAAGATATTCCATTTTGCTTTGTAAATTAAAAATAAAATCTGGAAAGTTAATTTAGAATAATGACCTCAGTTATTCTATATATGGAGTGGACTTGCATATATATAATATATCCTAGTAGGGTATCTAGCTATCTATACATCGATCTATATATACCTACTCGAACAAATCTAATTAAGAAGAGAATATGTATTTCGATCTCAACCAAAAAAAACAACTAGAAGTATAAAATACAACTCTTAATAATTGCTTCTTTCCATCATCCGATCATATATATATATATATATATATATATATATATATATATATATATATATATATCGAAGAAGGTTTTAAAGCGAATCTTAAAAGCGAATCAAAGATAAATCATCGTCTTTTGGTGTTTATACATGGTATGGTTTCACTCATCGCAAAGACTACATGGTATTATGACGGACGGATCGAACTGTCGCCATAGACACCAAAAAAAATGACGCAGCGCTTTGGTTCGCTTCTTTAAGAGTTACTTTTAGAAATTTAACTATATATATATATATATATATATATATATATATATGTCGTATGAACAGTAACATTTTTAGAGAGAGGTCAAAATATATATTAGTAAAAAAAATTATTTATTGATGTTTGGAGTGCTTCTTTCAAATTCATTTTGCTCAATTATAATATTTCACAACATCATATTCCAACACTTGTCAATTTTTGAGTTGTGAGTCTAATGACTTTTAATATATATATATATATATATATATATATATATATATATATATATATTAATTTCTTCCTAACTATGAGACTATTAATCAGACTTTGAAGTTTTTATTCAACGAATTAGCTACTTTTATGGATAAATTACAAATTATAATATTATATATTCAAAACTTTATATTATGGTTCTGGTCATCTTTCTTGGAGACAACTGAGAGGAGCTGCTCAAAACAAGAAAATGAATTAAGTTATTTTCATTTACAAAAAATTGATACCAATGTATGATTAAATCAGTAAGACAAATGAGTGCAATATTAATTAATTAATTATCAAACTTATTTAACATGATTTCATCTAATAGTAACATTGTTAATTTATTATAGGTGGAAGGACATGGGGAAACAAATAAATTAATACCATCTCATAACAAAGATCAAATTTAACTAATATTAGCGTGCTTGATTCCAAGGTATATGACCCTCTGCCCCTAGTTCCGCATACTATGTATATATATATATATATATATATATATATATATATATATATATATATATATATATATATATATTCTACATTAATCCTAAACTTAGAGATACAATACATTTGTAAAATGTTTAAAGACTTATGAAAAATATTATTTTTTATCAAATATATCTCTAAAATTTGCTAAAGATATAATAGTAGTTACGTGAGAGTACTCTTTCTTACTACTATACGAGTAATTATATTATGATATGAATTTTTATATTACTTTAGTTATATATAGTAAAATAAAAATATTTACGTCTAACTTTAAAAAGGAAGAAGAAAAATATATATAAGTTTCTTTAAAGGGAGGGAATAGCACGAACGAACGCACGCACGCATGGTGCAGCAAGCTGGCACCAATCAGGTGCATATATATTGAGCAAAAATATATAGGATGTATCCAATAAATGGCAAGTTTTGAAGAAAAACCATTGACAGTGAAGGAAGAAAAGATGCTATTAAGGAAGGAAGTAAATGCACATCCCTCACTTTTAATTTATTAATCCGTGAGAGAAAAAAAAAGAGAGAGAGAGATTCACACAATTTTGTTTGGTGAGATGCTCTTTCATTTTCTTCTTTTGTTTGAAACCTAACACACCATGCAAATTGCAAACTATGGTCCCCGCATTACAACTAGTAGACGTTATTAATCTTTATTTTAGCTGCCTGCAGAGATGCCTTCTTAAATTAAATATTTCTTCCAAAATTGAGACTTTTGTTGTAGATATATAGATCTACCTAGCTAGCTAGGACTTATAATTCTTTTAAAATTAATTGATATATATATGTTTATAAATGTAATTAACAAAGGCTAATATAATATACACCTAAAAATCAATAGAAATTAAATTCTTAGTTTGGAATGTAATTAAAGATATATTACGATATATACCTATATATATGCATGTCAATGCATAGATAATTAAGAAAAATATACATACAAACTTGTAGCTATTCCCACACATTATAAATTTATAATTAATAGTGCATAGATATTCGTGCTAAGCACCATTGTTAAATCGTGTCCGTTGAATTTTTATAATAAACGGTAGTACAAGATTAGTTACGTTGTCTAATAAATATTCTACCATCAAAGTTTAGCTATAGATCATTCTCTTATATATAAATATAAATATAAATATAAATATAAATATATGGAAAGAGAGGTGAAGAAAAGGTCCCCCCGCCTCTAGCTTCCAACCCTAAAGTTAATAAATGCTAGTAGCTCTTAGAAACTAGAAACTCTCACTAATCTGTTTGTGATCTGCATGGTGGTGGTATTGGCGTGACAATATTCAATTTGCATCACCACCAGACCATGGACCACACTTTTTTCTTTATCTTTAAATCTTGTTTTATTCTATGATTTTTCCAACGCTTTTCAGTCACCAATTCTCTACCTTGTATATATATATATATATCAAATGAAAATATATAAATAATACCCGACCCCTTTATATATATCTATATAAAGTTCAGATCTTAAAGCTCACATGCTTATTCAACTTCATTAACTCATTTCTTTAGCGACGGTTCGATTAAATACAATGCCTATACTTTTAGCGACAGACAACATATAACGTCACTAAAAAGTATAGACGATGGTTTATGACCGAACCGTCACGGATCCGCTCAAAGGGGTGAGTGAAGGTGAGTTGGATAAGAGATGATCTTAAGATCCCGATCAGTATCTATATATATATATATATATATATATATATATATATATATATTTCGTTTCTCCAAAGAAACTAGAATGAATGAAACTAAAACGAACCTAGGTTATAGCGACAATTTTTTCCGTCATTTATAAGCATATAAAGTTTGGTTTTTTTTATCTTTATAATGATTTTAAAAAATCGTAATTTATAACCGATCGTGTTGTTGGAAGAACTGGATATATATATATATATATATATATATATATATATATAATCCCTTTGTAGCTAGCTAGCTAGCCACCTCATGTATCCTCTCTTCTTTAGTTCTTTATATAGACCAATAGAGATCAACCTTTTATATATAGAGCACAACATGAAGAGAACCCCATTTAGGATTAGGTCTCTCTCTGTACCATAGCCTAACCAGCTGTTATTATGCACCACTAGGGTTAGCTCCTTTTTTTATCATGCACCAAGTAAGAGTTGAAGCTGCCAGCATGATCTAATTAATCTTCCTACTTACCTTAATTAATTTCCCGTCAAGGAAAGATTAGATCATGTGGTAGCTTCACCTGTTGTTGGTAGCATGAGAAACCCTAATTTCAGCAGCCGCATAATTAATCAGGTTTTTCTTCCGATCCTTTCCTATATATATATATATATATATATATATATATATATATATATATATATATATATATATATATATATATATATATGTAGAGTTTAATTTCCTTGAAATTAAAGATCTCTGAAATTTATTAAAGGCATATATTTTTTCTCATTTGGGCTCATTTTTAAGATTTCGATTCTATCTTCTTTATCTTTGTTAACCTATATATAATAGTTCATATATATAGCAAAAAAATTCTTCTGTTTTCCGTTAAAACCTAACAGAAAAAATGTTAACAGGAATGTTAGCATGTATTTTGACCGACAGGAATTTTTGTGGCGCGACATTTCGATGATTCCAACATCCCTATATATAAATCTCCTCATGCTTTGGGGATTGAGCCTTTATATGATCTCTCGACTTTTTGAATGGTGTTTTTGTTGATATATATATATATATATATATATATATATATATATATATATATGTATGCAGATAATATATTTTGCAAATATGATGTACCAATTTTAATTTGTTGTTGGTAGTGATTTGGTTCTGTTTTTTCCAAGTCCAACTAACTAGGGTTTCTATGAGGTGTGTGATCGAGGTCTTCTTGTCCAACTTTGTAGCATATATTTTACACATATAAAAATTTCCAAAATTTTAGTTATTAATTTCCTGCATATAGTTTGAAGATTTTAATTAATATCTCCCTTTTTACACTTTTGTTTTCTTGTTTAATCCGTCCCCTCAATGATTTATGTATGATAGGTTTTCCTATGAACCAGTATAGCTAGTAGCTAGCTAGGGTATATAAAAAGGTTTGTATCAGTTAGAGAAGGTAAGCCTAAACCTAATATAATTTGTTTCCTCACATGTTATTTTTATAAAAAGCATAACTGTCCTGCATATGTTGTTTTGATGGAGTTCTTAAGAAGGTTAGGGTTTACATATATACCAGGTCTAGCTAGGTATGATATATATATATATATATATATATATATATATATATATATATATATATATATATATATATATATATATATATAGCTGACTAGCTAGAGAAGATATAGGAGGTACTTTTGTACAACTAATGTCACTAGCTATTTTAGTAGAAAGAAACTATACATCATTCTATATATATTCCCTCAGATTTAATTACACGCATGAAGCAAATGGATCGAGATTGTTAACCCCTTCCAAGAATTGAACATTACTCTTTGCATGTGTTTGCCTACTTGATTAATTCTTGTAATTAATTGTTCATGAAATATAGCAAGGTAATAAACGAATCCGTGATGAACAGATGGCTACAATAAACCCAAAGCTATGTCTTCTTTTACATATATTAGATCTGCTATATATATAATACGTATACATTCTAAGATATATATCTCTCCCTTAAAGTTTTATGGATTGATAATTTAACAGAGTTCCCTATCTACAATGCGTCCATGGAATTCCAGTTCTTAATTTTTTGCTTGTGTTAATATTCTTAATTCTGAAATATATATATGTTCATCCTTACATTAATTCTAAACATGATCAGTCAATTAATATTCTCGACACTTAATTCAATTTGTCAATCATGATCACTATATAATGTCTTCCTTTAATTCCTTTGTTTAAGCATGCACAAAAACAGACAGATCTCATGCATTAATTTCAAAGTTTGTATAATTGTCACTTGGCAAAAAAAAGAAGTTTGTATTCCCAATTATTTTTTATATCAAATCTCTGTTAATCGAGGGTATATATATCTGTGAAGCCCCTTCTATATATGTTATCTTGATGTAGAGACAAAATTGACAACTACTAGTATGTAAATTAATGTAACATATGTCAACTTTTGAGCCTACGTCTCTTTCAATCGATTTCCCTCTCTTAATCTCTCTCTTTCACTCAGATGAAGTTTGGATTTTCTAGCTTAGTTGTAAGACGATTTGGAATCCGACTGAGTTTATATATATATAATAATTTTTCTTAGATAGGCAAAAAATAAAATAAAATTGTTACTGAAACAATAAAAGATTTGAATATCAGTTGAATATAATACAAAACTTGCTTACTGATTACATCAAATATATATATAACTGAAAGAAACACAGATATAAGTTATAAGTTGCATCAAGTTTCATCTTATACATGCATTCAATCCCTTTACATTAGTAAGCTTCAACAATAAAAGATGTCAATAAGGAAATTGACAGGAAATTAATTTAAGATGTCAATTAATAGTTTGATTCTCTCGAGTACGTACGTAATAGCGGGCTCGTTTGTCAGTCTCTCACTCATGAAGGAAATAAGAGGGGGTACTAAAGATGATCAGTTTTTAGGGTTTGCTTGTAACATTCTATTTAAGGGATGGTCCCTTGAAGAGAAGAGCCATGTGGATGGACGTTGGCATTACAATGACCTTGTTGTCTTTTCTAGTTCTCGGTTCGAAGGCCTGAAAGCGAAATATATATATATATATATATATATATATATATATATATAAAAGCGAAGGATCAATCGATCATTTTTATCTGCTCACCCCTTTAATGACACGGACGCGGCGGCGGTTTCGGTCATACAACCGTCGTCTATACTACTTTTAGCGACGGACAACATATAGCGTCGCTTAAAAGTATAGACGACGTTATATATATGAATCGAATCGTCGCCCATCCATCGCTAAAGGGTGAGAAGAATTGACCAAGATAAGGAGTATGCACTTGATCCGGACCGTATATATATATGTGTGTGTGTGTGTGTGTGGGTACATGTGTATTGGTTTTCAATTCATTATTGAAGAGATAGGATTGCTTGATTTCCTTCTTGAGAGTTGTAATTGATATTAGTATCTTCCAATATTTGTGTGTGTTTAGTTTGTGTACATGTTTAACCCTTTTTTTTTTGTGTTCGCGCACTAATTAAGCGTGCAGGATTATATAGAAACGTAGAAGTAAAAATTAGTTAAACATGTTCATTTCCAGCTCTTCATTCCAATAATTTTGCTTAATCAATTAATCGTTGTATCAGTTTAATTTAATATTGCCTTGATCATATATATTGTTTGCTTTCTAAGTGGGAATTGATCTCATTTTCCTAGCTAGCTTAGTTATTTGAACTTCAAACCATTTAAGTATACATTTTTCAGTGTTTGATGAACAATGTCAAATGAGGGATTCAAATTCAATCAATGTCAAAATGATCGAGGGATTCAATTAAATTGTTGTAATTAATGCTCTAATTAAGATGACTCTCATGAGTGTTAATTGGAGCTAGGATGGTGTAATTAATATGGTTAAAATCTAAATGATTTAGTTCAAGAGAATAAGTAAAGATTAGCCATATATATATACTATAATCATTTTAGACAAGTACATGATTGGAGTAATTTTCAGTTCAAGAAGGTGATTTAATTTGAGGTTCTGTTTTTAATAATTAGGTGCTATGGAGTTTAAATGTTATTTTATGGAGTTTAAGATTTCTGTTCTTGGGTTTTGGTAAGAGTTAATCAAAGCTTTTTGTAATTCTCTTCTGGCCTTACTCAAATCCTATGGATTCAACATGACCTAAACAGATCTTCAATTGGCAGATTCAAGAACAAAGTGCTTACGTACTGTGGATCAAGACATTAATTAACGTGCATACTAAAATAAATATATGGTTCTTGATTATTAATAGCGTGATTAATTAAATCTTAGCTTTTGTTTATCGAACACCAAATATCTCATTTACACATGCAAGTTTTGTTGGAATCAAGTTTTTTTTTTTTTTTTTTTAATTTCACTGAATATATTGAAAAATAAACGTTGAAAAGTTTATTCATCATACATCAAAGTATAAGAAATAATAACAAGACTCAAAAAATTAAATTAAGATATTGACCAACTTATTGGTGGTCACGTCATCGGGTACTAGTGTTTTAAACTTCTACTAATATATTCTTATAATATATTTATTAACACACCAACACACACACACACACACACACACACACACACACACATATATATATATATATATATATATATATATATATATATATATATATATATCTTTCAGACGACGATATTTGTCATTTTTCTCGTCTTTATTGTTGTAATTCACTTTTGTTTCTCTTTACTTGTCATTCAGAGAGAACTCTGGGCAACAATTAACATCCCAAATGTGGTGAGCTAAGTACCCTTAAATATATACAATGGATGCCAATCAAGAAAATATGTTACAAACAAAGCTAAAACCTCTCTGACCCTGCTCTTGCTTATCACCAACAAACTAAAACTGTAAAACAATGCAACGCTGCATGAAGCATCAAACATGTAAAAAGTGGGCTCCGGCCAGCATACATGCCCAAACTCCTTCAACCCCTTTTTCTCTCCTCTTTTCCACATTGATCGCCGCGTCTCTACTACTAACAATAAAACATTACTCTTTTGACATTCTCCTTGAGGGCTGGCAATGGCCGTACTCCAGACTCTCCAGCAGCTCGAGTACTATTGACACCTTGACCAGCACAGCTTCCATTCTCCTGCATTTCTGGTTCTAGGTAGAATCTGGCTCGAAATGCAGCTAAATGGGCATAATATGCTGGAGGAACTGCACAAAGTCAAGGGCTCATCAGTTGCAAGTTAAATCTAACAGTATAAACATATAATACACAAGACTCTTACATTGGAAGATGATTTGAATAAATTGAATTCAAAGAATGTATTAACTTCCAGCTAAATGGATAAATGCATGGTAAAGAATACGAAAGTAAAAATGCATACAATAAAACCATTATTTTGGTTTTATTATTGCTACCCGTGATTATCACCATCCCCAAGTACGTATCAATACATACTCCAAATATTTTGGTAGTCGATGCTATTTGCACTTCAAAACTGCCACAATTTACTTCACTCTCATGTCACCGTGTCAAACTTTATATTTCGGGATATCCAATAGGATTACCCTATTTTGGTGGTGTAACTCCTCAATTAGTTTCATAGGGTGGGTTTTATCAATAACTTAGAGGCTGACTAAAGTTGCTACACACAATGTGTGACACACCCCCGCCTTGCGTCTTACATTAAGTCTGTGGCATAAAGAGTGTGTTTAATACCCAATCCCACATCGAGAATGTGTGAATAAGATAAGGGGCGTGACGCTAGCTACTAAAAATTGGGCCAAAGCCTTTTAATGGGCGATGGATGCATCCGATTTGAAGTTGGACTAGTTGGTATTTGGGTTGGGCAAGAGACAAGGGGAGAGAGGCTCGGGGACAATCAATTCAGACAACCATTTGCAAGGAAGAACATCAACCTACCAACAGAAACAGAACGCGTGCACCTTGCATAAGTGTAACAAAGATTGTTTGTTAAAGACTGAATTCCATCTGCTGTAAAATTGTTCTCATCCCAAAGAATATGGTAATGAGCAGGCCGACTAGTCCCCTACCATAAAAATGAAAGGAAGGTGATTCATTAGATAACCGAAAGATTTTGGAGGATAAGTGAAGTTCCTCACAGTTCAAACTTCAAACTAATGTTATACCTGCGGGGAGTGAAAAAGGTCACTCGACTGAACTTAGATTCTCACCTGAATACCAGCATGGCTGCAGAGATAAAAATCAAATTCTGTTGGATGACAGATTTTAGTATCAACCACAGTGCCTGAGAATGCAAGAAATGTATGCCATCACATAAATAAGTGAAGCGCCAGGGATACAACTATTTACATTTATATAGAAAAGGGCTTAGTTTTACATAAACAGTAGTAGCGTACCAGGTAAAATGTTTCCACTCTTCTTGTCAATGCTGCTTCGGTCCCTATGGTTGTTAGCAAACAACCGAGTGTGATGTCGTTTTTGCACCACAATAAAAGTCACAGGAGGTTGGTAATTGGGTTCTAAAGAGGCACATGCCTACATAGGATTTATTGGTTAGTGCCACAATTGGAGCTACTCGTTTCAGCTTTTTTACTTAAAAGAGAAAAAAAGTAAATTAGAACATCACTAACCTTCCGAATAGCATCTAACTCATAAAGTAGGACTTGATAAAATTGGCCTTCACTCACACCATCCCTGGACAAATTATTCTCCATAAGAAACTACGGAAAATGTTTGACTTAATATAAATTTGTGACCAAATGGGAGTCTGATAAACCCAATTAGCCCTTTTAGCTCGCAGAACACAAAAGCTTACACATCTTTCAAACGTAACATGGTCAAATGGGCAGAGGCACATTTATATATGCATGCTTAGCCTATATAAAAATAAACACCTCCTGTATATGGACAGATGATCCGTAAAGATTCCTCTACCAGATCATGACGATGCGGTATGCATATTAAATTAACCTTGTTCATAAGAATCATAAGAAATCTGCCTGCCAATGGGCTGTGCGTGTTAAATTAACCTTGTTCATAAGAAATCTGCCAGCCCAAGCAGATTGTTAGCTGTGGTATGATGATGATGAAGATAAAGGAGCAGTCATGAAAGAGATAGGAGAGGACAGAGGTAGAGATGATGGGTGTATGCATCCTATGAACTGAAGACAAGTGTTGTTACTTGTTAGCACCAAAATATATGGCAAATGGGCAATACTCTTTTTTTTTGTTCGTTCGAAGTGTGATGCAGAAACAATAAAATTGTCAATACATTTGCTCTGAAGAATCTAGCTATCAATAGAATAATAAACATAATAACAAAAAAAGAATAAACCAGATGTCAAAGATTTACGACTAAAAAATACCAAGGAAAATTAACCTGTAAATTATAATCCTTAGTGGCTTCTGTCCAGTTGCCTTCCTGAAGGAAACCAAAAGATCCCTACATAAAAAGCAATAAGATGTTAGAGCTACATGCATACAAGCCCCCCTCCCGACCCCCAGCCCACCCAAAGAAAAAGGAATAGAAAATAAAAAATTTCAAGAGAAGTTTATTTATAAGAAGAAAAGGATTCCTCTACCGGATCATGCCACCACTAACTGTTCCATGTCCAGGATCTTGCCATGTTTTGTACAGGTCTTGTATAAGTTCTTGTCTATGAGCTTGAGCACAAACCAATCCCGCATATTTACTGACTTCAGGCCAATCCTGCGAAGCTACTACCTACAGCCAAAACAATCTCTCTCAGGTAAGGTCCTTAGTGATCCTTGCAGGAGTAAAGGGTATAAAAAATCATGGGTCTAATCAACCGTACAGCAGCTATTGAGGGGCTCGAGTCTTCTCCATTCTCTGGGTGGGTCACATCTGCTCCAAATATTATGGTTGGTATGTCACTAACTAATGGTATTCTGCAGCTAATTGCATCCAAAAGAACAGTGTTTCTACCACCCCTCTGCACCATATTATAAATAATTCACAAAGTCTCAAATTAGCCATCAGTTTAATACATGAAGTTAAGAGTAAAGGATGGAACTTGTTATTGATACTATATGAGTACTGAGAATGTTGTTGACTAGTAATCACACTTTCAGACAATTTCAAAACACGTGCATTTTCATGATAAATCACGCTCGGGTAACAAGAATTTCAAATTCATGCCTACAAGATCAAACATCACCTTAACATTGATCTTCAGCGACACATTGGCCAAGTATTGCTTGCTAATCTTGAAGACATGTTTTGTCAGACAGCATTGAGAAATCAAACCAAGATCAGTTTCACATATTCTTTTCAGATGTCCTAATGCGAATTAACAAATACGTTGTTAGTTCAAGAATATATCTTCAGTTTCAAAATAAGTAAAAAATTCAAGTTCCTAAGCAACATACCATACAAGGCCCCATTATTGTCTGGCAAAATTGCTAATAGAAGCTCTAGTTCCTTTCCTTTTAATTTGTTCATACTTGCATGGTAAACATACTTCAAAGCTTTCTCTACGTTCTCAGGCCTGGCTGTATAGATTGGTATAACAGGTTCAGGATTAAATTCCTGTAAAACAACAGCAAATTACAATTTAGTTTCATCTTATATTAGGTCAAGCTATCTAGTCCATAAAACATATATACATGAAAAAGGAAAATAATTAGAAACAATAACCTACCATTCCAGATACTTGACACATTTGAGCAAGTTCACTACAAAACCCGCGAGCAATATTTTCTTGCACGCTCCATGAGAAGTTGATGCATGCCCACCGATTAACAGTCATGCCATTGATCATTTTCTGTAATATATGGGAGAGACCAAGATGTAAGCTGTAACTAAATCTTGTCTTGCCGATGCAAGAGATAGACCAACTTGAAATGTCCATTTTACATTCCTCTAACATAGCCATGGAATTCATGAAATTTAGACAAATTTTGGTTGCTTCAGGTGAAACAATTTACAATTCATAAAGTATGACTTTCTGGTTATCTAGTATTTTGCACATTGACTGATAACCAGAGGTTAATTAACCCTCTTCGAAAAACGAAACAATATTGGTATGATTATTATTGCTGCTTACCCTAGGAAAAAAAAAGATGTTTAAATATACAAACTTTCACGTTAGAAGAATACCTTATTCATCATATTCCACTGGCCAACTTGTGGCAAACAATCCTTTTCCTTACCATTTTCATGATATTTCAGCTGCAGATACGAGCACAATCGGATAGCAGGAAATAGATAATGTAAGTGAAAATGAGTGATAAAATACTTGAAGGACAGTCTTACCCAAGGAGCAGGGAGAACTCGTGCCTCCACAGAAGCTAGTTTTTCACTGATTTTCATGCCAAATTCCTTAGCATATGGATCTTGATCATATGCATTGTGTTGAACCGTCTGTATTTGGAGAATTAGAAAGATTCACAAATCAGTTTAGCCAATTTCTACCAGTGGTAAAATGATCATAAATCATACACACAAGGGCATTACATGGTCGAACTGGATTCTTGATAGACTAGACACAAATGATAAAAAAAATTAAAATTAGAAAAAACTACAAGCATATATCTTAATTTTCAAATTACTCTCAGTGATTAGGGATCTTGTTGCTTTATTACAATAAAAAGATCAGACATCAGGCAAATAAAGTAAAAAATCCATGATAAAATGCTCAGATTTATCAAGAAAGTAGGTCAGGTCTGTATTCAGTCTACTCCCAATGGCACCCCAAATTCACATGATAAAAAAAGGAATAGATATTTTGAAATGCTCAAGCTTTTCTCCTATTTATGTTAAAATGAACCCCATGTGTTTCAAAAGTTTAATACTAGTTTACCTTAATGATGAATTTAGTGAACAAAGTAGATCAGCTTAACCTTTTAATAAAACACTTCTCAGCTTAAATATTATAATGAATATTACTACCAGGACTAAAGATTATGACCTGCAAATACATAATTTCTGAAAAAATAAATTATAAAGCACTTCACGTGGTTGCCAATCAACATAGGAAATGGTAAGAAACTTCATATTTATTAAGCACTTAAGCCATAGAGTGCTGGATAAAAGATTCCAACTTCAAGTTTCCTACCAATCAATTAGCAACAACTTACATAAAGCAATGTAGATACATGCTAAAGACAAAAGTTCAACTATAGTAAAGCTTTATCAGAAACCAACAAAAAATAGTTAAGAGATTGCAAAATAGAAAAACTATGTACCTGCAAAATATCATTCTCTCGATCCCTTGGTCTTTGGCACGTAACTTTCAAAAGAGCAGTAATTTGCTTATCATTTAACCTTTTGGTGTATCTCTGACCCCCCACAATCTTGCAAACCTGGAAACTCGATGGCATTAGATAACCATAAAAATTAAGGGAAGGAAACCTAAATGAATCCATCAATTGGAACTGAAAAGTTTGTTGCAACTGCTCTCAACCTCCAATGGTAGATAATTTGCCTTCCTCTGGTTTCCTACTTGAAGACAGGGAAGATGAGTATGCTGAATCGTGAAGCCGTACATCTCTTGAAAGTATTCAACAACTGACTTCATAGTTGAGTTGTCATCGACAGGAAACCTGCACAACATTACCATGAATAATTAGAAGACTTACATATTTATTAAAAATTCATAAAGAGAAAGTAAAGATGATTAAATTTATTCATATTAAAGCTTAAAAGAGAAGAAGGTATCATATTAAAAAAGTAAGATAAGGTAAGGCAGTGAGACAATAAAGAGGATATGGCCCTCAATGGAGTTGAAGCAGTGTAACTTATCCGGAAAATTAGGGCATGAGCAAGGAACATACTTGTAGTCAAGTCCTTTTTTTAAATACAACTCAAGTCATTCATGAACTTGGCTTTACTTAACATAAGGTGAGATCAGGTCATGTAAGAAATTATAATATCATGACAAATGGAGCTTATATGGGATATACAAATCTTACACTAGTTCTCTAGTGAGTTGAGATGTTAATCCTGAAACTCGATACTTTCTTCGTACATTGCCCCTGTGTGTTACTTCAACTTTCACTCCTCTAAGGGCCTTTTTGATCTGGAAATTATTACAATTTCAATTTGGATAAGTAACGAGAATATAAATCCTGTATACATCACCAAAACAAATAGCAGTATACCTTTACACGGTCAGAATCAGACAATTCCCTTGATAACACATCTTTGCCAAGAAGTTGGGCAACAAAATCTATTACAGGGAGAGCCTCAATAAATGCAGCTGAAGCCATATCTGTCAAATTGAATATATAGAAGTTGGAACATATCATTGGGAATACATGATAACAATAATAATTACTAGTAATATTAATAAGAAATGTTGATTTTTAAGGTTCATTTACCAATATTAAGGGACAAACCCATCTGGGTAGGTCTTATACTTTGATAGAATCCACACCATGATTCCAAGCCCTCACCAAGCCGTTGTGGTTTCCGGATGTTGGGAGAAAAGAAGGATCTCCCAACAGGACAGTACCTTTTACAATGCATTGTGAGACGAATAAAGTTTACTTTGACCAAAATAAATAATTCATAGAAATCATGGAAAAAATTTAGCACACATTAAGAGGACCTACCTCTTGTTTGAAAGTTCTCTCAATACAATGTCAAGAATTTGAAGAGCTTCCTGAGGAGCATCTGCACGCTTACCGGCCAGGAATTGGACCAAATGATGCAGGTATGCCCTTGCCACAAACTTGATTACCACTTTGTACTCTCGCACCCTTCTGAAAATGTGCATAGGTTTTGAGTTATCTCACTTAACGAAAAAGAAAGAGAGAAAAAAAAAATAAAACTTGAGAAATACATTAAGAAATTCTTTCTTTTATGTATATGTTTCCTTTGTCTTTTTTGTCCGAGTGATTTAACATAAATACTTTACTAAATGTTTTCTGTTCCTTGTGTATGATCTTTTTTTATCTTACCTTACCTTACCTTACCTTATCTTAATCTTCTTTTTTGCAATAACAAAATTAAGAGTAGGCGAGATTTCTTTACTGATTTTATGATGTGAGAAACTAATTACTACAGCAACGAGAAGTGGATAAGCAGATGAACAGACATTTTTTTTTTGACAAGGTGTAAAATTAACAATAAATTCTTACCTAAGGCCATTGATTCCATCCTCTTCATCTGTAAGTTTAATGTTGAACTCCTTCCACTCAAAAGGAAGCTCACCGGCTGTGTACAAACTCTTTCTGCCATCATAAGCAGGCAACCTCATCCCCAAGTCAGATTCTCTGTACAGTTTTACCAGCTCTGCCATAATAGCTCTGTTCACATTTTTTGATGCCACCTCAGGAGTTATGGTGACCTGCAAATGTAATGATAAAATATTAAAAAGGGAATACAGACAGGAAGCGCAATAAGAACAATATTAATGACCAAATTTAAACCTCCATTAATGCTACCCAAGCAAAGGACAAGGAGAAAACAGAAGCCCATTCAATTTGATTTGCAATGTAACAGCACAAGTAAGAAGAAATGCCAACTTAAGAACCCCAATTTTTTTACCCCAAAAAACAACATGGCTATTTTTTTGGATATACTCAACATATAAGTTTAATGTTAAACCCATCAGAAAAGCTATCTTACATCATACTGGTTCAAGTCCTTCTCTGGTAACTCTGCAAAGAAATGGTTTGCCTTGACAACACATTTTGTCCCAATTTGTCCATACCCAGGCCTAGGAGTAAAACTCAAAGATTTGCTTGAAGAAGGAAAACCCCTCTTTATTTCAGACAAATTCCCTCCATAATTAACAGACTCAGTTGGCAAATCTGCTTCAACAGTTCCACCGGAATGCTCCAAAGCCAGATTATACTCCACAGTGCAGGGCCTTGAACTTGGTCCCATAAAAGCTTCGCCTTGATCTGATTTCCGGCCACCTCTTCCTCTCCTCCTTCCTCTACTTTTTGATGGAGTTGAAGATTGATTATGGGGTTTGGAATTCTGGGTTTCTTGCACTGGTGAGCCTTTACCAATTTCAGCAATTTTGGGTTGCTTTGGAGTTGGATTCATGGAGTTATTCAAGTGGGGTTTGATCACAAAGTGTTGCTCTGAGCCTTCTTTAAGCTGCCTAATAGGCATGATAAAGATTTTTCTATCTTACTGAAACAGATGTGTGATTTGAAGCACAAACACCTTCATAAAGTAAATATACTTCACCAGATTCAGCAATCAAACACAATCTTCTGCTTTCTAGTCTTTACTCACAACTCTCTACAGATTTATAGCTATTCTGTACTGAAAGTTTAAAAACAGAGCAGAAATTATGTCAGCAAGATTTCCCAAATTATAAAATTAATAAGATGTGACATTTATAGAAAAAATTATGAATATATTCAAACATTCACACGCAAAGTGAAACAGTACACATTAACTAATCTTCATGATTTTATTCAAAAATAATAAAACAGCCAATACCCAAAAATGAAAGTTATGTTCTTTCTGTTAGTCTCGTTATTGCCAGATCATGAAAGGAGAAGGCAAGAACAATGCATAGCAGAAAAAGAAATCACATGCATATATAAAAATTAATCTTTTCCCCAAAAAATTTCCTTTAAATTATTATTGGTATTTATTTTTAAAATGTTCAAAATCTCAAAACCGAGAAAAGCAGTCTGAACAGAAAACCCCAAAGGAAATTTGCAGCTAAGATCAGCTATTGACAGCGAAAAAACATGTATGTAGAGACAAAACAAGCCATTAACCCAAAACTCAAACCCTCTTCGATGCTTCTGTTCGAAACCCAATAACAAGAATCAGAAGAATAATAATATCTGTGTAGCTTCATAGAGTACATATATATGTGTGTGTATATACATAAGTAGATGTCCTAACTATATACATATGTTAGTGAATGAATTAATCAAATAGAGGAAATGCTCCACAAGACAAAGTGTTCCTACACCTTGTCCCCTAACCAAATCCAAACGTATATGAGAAAATCAGAAAATGTGTAAATAAGACACTGTACTAGAGGAATAAAATAAATGAAAATCCGTCAACATTTTATTTTATTGGTCAATTGACCAACTTATTTAAAAATAATACTAACAACTTCCAATAAATGAGAAAACCCAGTTTGACTGCACAACAAAAAGAATAAACTTCCTAGAAAAAAACAAATAATACCCAAAGTAGAATAAGGTAAACAAATCAAAGGACCAAACATTGAAAAGCACACGCATATATAGCAAAATCACCATCACCCCCGATTCCACTGCTACAGAAAATTACTCAAAAACCATAGATTTGAATTCCACTAATACATAGAAAATGACCCAAAAACCATAGATTTGAACTAACCAGCTAATGACATCTGATTTCCTCAAACTAGTAACCATAAAAATCCAGTCTTTAATAGAAATTGAATCAACCAAAGCTAGCATAACAGTGGGTTTTAATCATTAAGAGAAAAAGTGGGAGAGCTGAAGAAGATGGAGGTTCAAAAGATGCTATGTATATATGGGACTCTGTTAAAGAACGTGAAGCATTAGAAAGTGAAGATAAAAGGTGGGGAGAGGGGGGATTGTGGAGGGTTTTAGAGAGAAGAGGGGGACTGTGAAAGAGAGATGGGTGATGATGAATCTTTTTATACACCACGCATGGCAAGTGCTTGATTTTGGGGTTTTCTTGATCACGTGTAAAGGGCTTAGTATGATTCATAAAGAAAGGTAAAAGGGGTCGAGGTTGCTCCCTTTACCTTTCTTTATGACATCTGTTGTTCTATTTCTCTCTCCTCAGTCTATCATTTGGCTACTGGACTGCGCGGGACGCACATAGTTGGATAAAAAGATAGTCTTTAATCGATGTTTAGTGACAGAAACTGATTTGTTAGCATAAAACAGCAGCAGATAAGCAAATTCATGACAGGCACAAATGAACAACAATGATTGTGATGTCAAAGATTGAAGGGTAATTTATCTTGCTAATTTTTCTCTCTATTTCCAATTAAGGATATACTAATGCTCTCTTTCTTCTTCTTTTTTCAGCATTCAATATAAAATAATGCTACTATGACATACAAAATGATCACATATTCACATAATATTCACGTACACACACGTGCATGTATATTACGGACTTCATATATCCTCGCCTACAGTATACATGTGTGTGTATGTAAGCGTAATTATTTTTATGTGATAGTAACATTATTGTTCAATATAACATATATATACTTTGTGCATTATATATACATATTACTCCATCCATTTTAAATTATAATCATGATAGTCCGTACAACTTTTTGTGTTGAGAAATAAATATTATGTATGATAAATGTATAAGTTATTTTAATAAATATATTATACTTAAAGTAGTTTAAAAAAATTCTTATTAATACTTTTTGGCTGAAATTCAATTTGCATATTGGGTCGGTTTTCACGGTTGATGTTTTTTATATTGAATTGGTTATATATATGTATGTTGCTTTTTAATAAAAATGTTATTATGCTTTTATAATTCAATTTTAAATTTAAAAACATATACAATGAAATGAGTTTAAGAAGTCAAATTTATTCTATATTTTAGTACACAAAGAATATCTATTAAGACGATCGACTATATTTTTAGTTAGATATAATAACATATATATACATGAGTTTTACCTCGCTATATTATATATAGTTTTATATTATTAGTGATTATGACATATCATGGAAATTCAACGTTTTTTAGTTTAACGTGAGACAAAGTTATTTAATGTCATCTTGGTTTGTAAGAGAAACAGATAAGTTGATGCATGGGAGCAGGGGGGAGGGAGCTAAGGATTTAAAAAGAAGAATAATTGGAAGTTGCAGTGCTCTCTCTCTCTCTCTCTCTCAATTCTTCGCTTACCAATTTGTGCTCAGTATAAAGAGCAGTCCAAAGTAATTGCATGCATCTGGTAGCTACCTCATTTCACTTATTGTTCGGGAGTATTTTACCGAACTTCATATAAGTCGAACACCTAATATTAAAAGGGTTTTCGGAGATTATTGGGCTGAAGCTCATAAAGAGATTGGAGTTGATCAGGTCGGCGTCCGAGTTCTTTTAGACCGGAGCCTCACCTTAGGGGATACTTTTCGGATTCGATGTCCAAGTCCTTTGGGCCGGATACGTTACCCTGTCGTGTGGAGTTCGAGGTCGGGCCTTCGAGTCCTTTGGGCCGAAGCCCAGACCTGATGGTGAGATTGTTTGGGCCTGCACAGTGGTCTTTCCTGCGTGCAGAGTTCAGGGTCCTAATCATAATTAAATAAGGTAACTCCAAAGGCAGTGGTTGGATTGGATTCCACTTGCACCTTTTAAAGAGATTGTGTTGGACCCTAGTTATGGTAATTACCATGACTAGGAGTCCTAATCCGACTCGGAGAAGAATTCTAAGGTGGAAAGAGTATTATAAGTATAAGGCCAAGGTTACAATTAACAGGTAATACCTACTTTTGAGCACTAAATACTTAGCCTCCATTGTTAAAACTTGGGAACGGCTTGTACTTATTCTCACACCGGAGCTATCCCCGTGGCCATGGCCGTCAAGCTTCTGTGTGATCTGTTATTGTTCAGGTTCTAGCGCGTGGATTTTGTGATTGGACGCCCCGGCGAAACTTGGCATTAACATTGGCGCTAAAAGGAGGGGTTTAGTGTTCTTACAATCACGGTCGGATTTTTTTTAAAGAAGAAATTTACATGAGCATGGAGTATGCGCTTTTCGACCACGAAAAGGCTAAAACACACCAGACCACCCGGTGTGAGAGGTCGATGAAAGACGGCGGGTTCCGAATCCGGGGAGATCGGGTGGAACCTTTGTCTCCCCACAAGACTTCTTCCATGACGGCGTATACCCTGATTTCAACCGGTCAGGCGGGACGAAAATCACTCACGCGGCACCTTTGGAGATGCATGGGAAAGGCGAAAGCGAGGCGGTCGGGATCGAGAGAGTTTATCCTGCGAAGAAGATGCGCAGAACAAAGATGCCATGATGGCCCTGCGTCTTGTGAGAGACGAACTCAGCGGCAGATGGCTAATATAAATTTGGAATGCGAGGCATCCTCAAAAAGGCGTGAGCATCGGAGCTAATCCGGTCACCCCGACGGGGAGAAGCGAGATAAGGAAAGGAGTAGGCATCGGCCGTTCGAGGATGGCCGAAATTTGGAGGAGGAGCCGTTCGTGAGAGCGACAGATCACGTAACATCCAGGCGGTCGGGGATCGAGGAGGAGGGACGGGACTCTCGAACATGGGTGAGACGGACCCGATCGTCCCCCCACGAGGAAAAGTCAAACCCCCTCATTCGAAAGGTGATGAATGGAAAATTTATTGTTGGCAAAGAACTCGATGGGGAATTTACTACGGCTGTTTGAGGTCGCCCTTCTCACCGAAATCAACAAACATGACGGTGATCCCAAAAAAAGAAGATGCCTGATGGAGACTATGATGGGTGGGGATCCAGTATGACCACTTGGACGGTACGACAGTGATGACGATTACTGGACACTCGGATGCTGCCAAATGTCACTTGTTCGCAACCACTCTGAAGAAGAGCGGCCGAGAATGGATGGGAACCTTGGCGGTGGGGTCAATTAATTCATGGAATGATCTTCGGGAGAAATTCCATACTCGGTTCGGAAGTAACAAAAAGCGAGGGAAGATCATAGCATCCCTCATGCAGGTCAGACAGAAATTGGACGAAAGCCTAGGACAGTATGTCAAAAGGTTCCGAAAGGCTGTGGGGTCGGTAGCAGAATTAAACTCCCCGCAAGCCCTGGTATTTTTCACTACTGGTCTGGACATCGGGAAGTCGAAGAAGTTGATGAAGGATTTGGTGATCAACCATCCGACTGACTTGACCGAAGCCTTCCACCGAGCCGAGGGTCACATAGCAATAGAGGAGGCGATGGGGAACTTCAAACTGCACTCCCAATCTTATGAGAAGTCCAAGGATCTAGATAAGCAGAGTTATCAGAAGTCGGATAGTCCGGGGAGGTCGGATAATTACAGTAAGAAAAGCTACAATGGGGGAGGGTCGGGCAGCGGACGACCACCTTTCCCAAATAAAAATGTCAACAAAGTCTACACCGCCCTCAACACGGACCGGGCTAAAATGTTGGTAAAAACTGCACAGGTCGGGCTAGTAGACATGAAAAGGATGATGATCGATAACGGGTCCTCGGTCGATATACTCTACATGCATGCTTATCAGAGGATGGATCTGGGAGGAAAGAAGATGAAATTGGGAGGAGAGGGTCCGTTATACTGCTTCAATGGCATCCCGGTGCATGTGTCAGGAATGATCGTTACTACGGTTAGGTTCTAAGACCCCTCGCCAGCGTAAATAATGGTGAAATTTTTTTGAAGATACAAGTGGATTCTACTACAACGCCATCTTAGGGAGGCCGACATTAGCATCATTGCAAGCAGTGACGTCTATACCTCACTTCAAAATCAAGTTTCCGACACCGAACGGGATCGGGGGAGGTAAAAGGTGATCTGGACATTGCCCGAAGGTGTTATCGGAATACTTTAATTTCCTCAAGGGTCGGGATCAGCAAACAGAAATAGACAATGGCCATCGAGATAGAGCCATTCACTAAGAACAGTACTGAACCTTTGGCACTACCGGTAGAAGAGACAGAAGATGTGGAGTTGATACCTGGAAATCTGGAAAACTGATCAAAATTGGGGCAGGATTACGTAACCGCTTCTGAGCAGTCTGGTGGATTTTGCTTGGTGTATGCCAACATCTTCGCCGGGAGCCTAGCGATATGCCAGGGTAAAGCGAATCTAAATTGGCATAAGTCGCAACATGCATCTGAGAAGAAGAAAAACCGATTAATCTGAAAAGAAGGATCTTCGCCCGGAAAGACAGAGAGGATCATAGATGAAGAGATTGCTAAAGCCGTTGAAGTGGATTCATCTTGAGATCGACTATCCCGAATGGTGGCGAATGTAATCTTGGTTCGAAGCAAAATGAGAAGTGGAGGTTGTGCATCGACTACACGGATCTGAATAAGGCATGCCCAAAAGATTTTTACCCTCTACCCAATATAGACCAGCTGATTGATGCCACTTCGGGGTATGGAATGTTAAGTTTCATGGACGCTTTCTCGGGATACCACCAAATTTCGATGAGCAAGGATGACATCCCGAAGACAAGCTTCATCACTCATCGGGCTATATATATGTATCGGAAGATGACATTCGGATTGCTGAATGCAGGGGCAACTTACCAACGGATGATGAACTTTGTATTCGTAAAGGTGGGTCGAAGTATGGAAGTGTACGTAGACGACATGATCGTAAAAAGCATGTCGATCTGGGATCATTGGAGGACTGTAAGACCGCTTCGAAAGCAGTAAGGAAGCCTGAATTGAGACCGAACGACCAAATGTACCTTCGGTTTGGGTTCAGGAAAGTTTCTGGGATACTTGGTCAGTAAAAGGGAATCGAAGCCAACCAGAGAAAATCAAGGCGATCTTAGACATGAAATCCCCAAAGACATTCAAAGATGTGCAGAGGTTTACGGGCTGAATAGCTGCCCTCCGGAGATTTGTGTTAAGGTCAGCCGAAAGATGTTTACCCTTTTTCGACACCCTCAAGGGGACGAAAAACGAAAAAAGTTTTCAGTGGACGACAGAGTGCGAAGACGCGTTCCAAGGGACCAAAGCATATATGTCTTCGACACCATTGTTGATGAAACCAATCCCTTCGGAACCCCTATATTTATACTTGGCTGCGAGCCCGATGGCAGTAGGGACAACACTGGTATGTGACAAGGGAGGAAAGCAGTTCCCGGTGTACTACGTCAGCCACGTACTTCGGGACGCAGAGATCAGATACCCGAACCTGGAAAAGTTCGTCTATGCCTTAATAATTGCCAGCAGGAAGCTCAGGCACTATTTCCAGGGTCGGTTAATAGTGGTGTACACGGATCAACCGTTAAAGAAGATTTTGCATAAACCAGAGATATCAGGTCAGTTGGTCGCATGGGCGATGGAATTAACACAGTTTGCAATAAAATACCATCCCCGGACGGCAATCAAAGGGCAGGCCTTAGCATATTTCGTGGTAGAGTGTTCCTTTACAGAGTCAGACGTGAGCACCGTGGCCGAAACTCAACAAGGCCGACCTCGTGGACGTTGTATGTGGATAGATCATCGACTTCGGACATCAGTGGAGCAGGGGTCATTCTGACGAGTCCTGAAGGGTTCAAAGTTCAACAAGTAAGTCGTTTCCAATTCAAAGCCACCAACAACGAAAGGATGTATAAGCCATCTTCTTGGATGGGATCTGGTTGGCATGATCTGGAAGTACTGAAATTTGGTTATCTCTGATGACTCGCAACTAGTGTTCAAGCAGTTATCGAGTGAGTATGAGGTTCGGGGGGCGATAATGTCAAAGTATCTAGCCGAGGTAAAAGATAAGCTCACATACTTAGCATGATCACACAAATTGTCGGGGGTGGATCGGTCGACGATAATACAATAGCGAGATGCCCTAGCGAGATTGGCAACCAAAAGCAAGCTCCTTCAACTGAATTCAGATATACGGAGGTTCTAGAACGCCCAAATGTTCCAAAGAGAAGTGCTAGTGTGGACCGATTTTGATCATTGGCTCACGCCTTATATCTCCTACTTGGCAGATGGAACTCTCCCTTCAGACCGAATCCTAGCAAGACAGATCAAACACCAGAGCTCAAACTTCGTCCTCATTGATGGGGATCTATACCGAAGGGCTTTCAGTTATCCCCTACTCAAATGCTTAACTCCATCAGAGGCAGATTACACTCTTCGGGAGGTACATGAAAAGATATGTGGGGATCACATGGGGGCCAAGTCACTGGCGCACAAGATTTTGAGGCAGGGGTATTACTAGTCGACTATCTACACTGAGGCCAAGAAATTCGTCAGAAGGTGTCCCAAGTGTCAGCTGAACAACACTATCCCACATCAACCTCCCGAAGAGCTGTATTCGGTCTTATCCCCGATTCCTTTCTTTGTATGGGAATCGACATCCTAGGGCCTCTGCCAAGGCCAAGGGACAAGTTAGCTTTGTGATTGTTGCTATCGACTATATGAAAAAGTGGGTTGAAGCCAAACCACTGCAGAAGATCACCGAACAAGAATGTCTGAAATTTTTCAAAGAAGGAATCGTTTATCATTTCGATATTCCGATGGCAGTGGTCTCTGATAACGGCAGACAGTTTGTGGGGTCGAAGTTCGAGGGCTTCTTGAAGGAGTTGGGAATTCAGCATCGCAAGACTTCAGTCGCTCATCCTCAATTGAATGGTCAAGTGGAAGTGACAAACCGAACCCTGCTCAACGGGATAAAACGAAGGTTGGATGAATTGAAGGGTCGGTGGCCCGAAGAGCTACTAAGTGTTTTGTGGGCATATCGGACTATTCCGAGGACAACAACCGGAGACTCTCCATTCAGATTTGCATATGGGACCGATGCACTCATAACAATTGAGATCGGATTCCCCCACTCTTCGGGTCAGTCAGTACAAAGAGCTATACAATGAAGACGGCCTAAAAACAAATTTAGATCTGCTGGAAGAGGTTAGGGACTCTTCCATGTTGAGGTTAACAGTCTATCAGCAGAGAACAACCCGACACTACAACCAAAAGGTGAAGCCGAGAAGGTTTGCAGTAGGCGATTTGGTCCTCCGGGAGTCGGAGGCATCAACCCCCGTAACACCTTGGCAAGTGATGCCTAACTGGGAGGACCTTATGAGGTGGTAGAGGTGCTTAGAAGCCGCCCGAGCAATGGATGGTTCTAAGTAAAGAATACATGGCATCTTTGGAAGACTTAGAAAATTTTACCGATAATAGTTATGTCATTCTTTTTTTTTATCCATGTAACCGATCAATCTTAAATGAAATAAATGAAAGTTTTCTTTGGAGATGTTAACCCGCTCTATATTCATATGATTCTTAATACTCGAACGGACAAACTTCGGACATAATCCGATCGGAAGGTTCGAAAAGACACCCCGATCGAGATAAGTCACGATAGTATAACCGATTGAAAAAATCAGAATTTTTATTCAGTGCAAGCTTGGGCATTATCCCATCAAGAGGTTCGAGGAAGATACCACCGATCGAAAGTTAAGTCACAAGTATAAGCGATTACAAGAATTTATAAACAAAAATATTCTATTTCATTCATACTTTGAAGTTTTACAAAACCCGATCGCTTACGATTCGGGTAAAGTACAAATAAAAAGTACAATAGAAAAAGTAAAAAAAAATAAATTACAAGTCCTAACAATATTTATTCAGGAGGAGGGTCATCCTCGGCTTAATATTCTTCATCAGAGGAATCAAGGACGGAGGCATCGAGCCCAGCAGCAGTCAATTTGGCCCGAGCCTTTTCACGATAAGTTTCATACCCATCACCAAACTGGGCCATGACCTTCTCGTTCAAGGCCTCAGACTCTTTATATTTCGGCAACCGCTTGCTGCTGGGCCTCGGCGATCTTCTCTGGAAAGGAGTTGACTTCAACGGTTATACTAGTGTTCTCCCGCATGACATGCATCATTTTAGCCATCATTTCTGAAAATTTCTCTTGCAGGGCGTCAACAGCCTTTTCCCGATCCTTGACCTCAGCGGTCAGATGATCCCTCTCCTCCAGAAGTGATGCATATTTCTTCTCAAGCTCCTCAACACGACGATCAGCTCGTGTCGCCTTATTTCGGGTCTCGGCGTGGAGTTCTCGTTCCTTCTTCAGTCTCAAGGCTGGACCACCAACCTCAAACTTGACATTTGTACATCCAAATCTCGGTTGAATTTCTTTTTTGTGGTTCGAAAAGAGGAGGATGGCTCAAAGTAGTATGGCGTTCGCTGCAATAAACATATATGTCGATTGCCATCAAATCAAATTATAAGCTTACAAGAGAAGTTAGCCAATTTGGGGTTTACCTGGCACTGAGCTCGGACGTATGCCACCAGAAATTCTTCGGAAGTAAATCCCTTGAATCGTTCGTCGTCGCCCGGAAGCTTGAAATGGTCGAACAGGTTGAATGGAAAAACTTCCGAGGAACTCTTCGGCCAACAAATGGTCGACGTCCCTTGAGAAGAACTCGCCCGGGAAGTGGGAGTGGTGGCAGGCAGGGGGTCGGCCTCCACAATTTGTTGTTCGGGACGTGGTTGTTCGGGGTTGTCGGCGAGTCGTGGCTTTTTGGATCGGGGCTCGAGGCGCTCCTCTTCAGTATCTTCCGAATCCACGATCACCTCGGCTTGGGTAGGGGGTGGAGGAGGAGTCAGTTTCGAGGGTATTGGGGTAATGGATTTGGCGGGAGCTTTGGCGAAAGGCTTCTTGGTTTTCTTTAATAGTGCTGCCTTCTCCGCCCGACTCATCTTCAAAAGATTTTTGGTGGCAGGTTTGGTGGATGTGGTCGGGGGGGCTGGGCCCAAAGTGGAACCAGTTCAAAGTTTCACTATCGGGATGGTTTCTTCCTCAGCCCTCTCGTCCGTGACTGGAAGGCGGATCGATTCGATGGTGATGGGGAGAGGAGTTAAGGATTGATGTATTCTTTCGGGCTTGAAAATTGTCCTTTGCATAAAAGAGAACCAAATATGAGACATAAAATATCGAGGATAAATAAGGAAGTCAATGTGGGGAAGGAGGTATTTCTGTACCGTGTTTGTATAACCAGGCTTCGTTGGACAAGGCGGTCAGATTCCATTCGATTTTGCTCCACCTCTTGTAGAAAGATTTGAAGGCATCGTCCCGATCCTTTGGGAACTTGGACACCTTGGCTACGGGATCCTCAGGATGGGCCCATTGAGGGAGCAGACGGAGGTCAGTTCCCCTGGCGAAGAACCACTTATCGTGCCAACCCTTGTTGCTTGAAGGGGTTTTGACAGGAACGATTCGGGAGGGCCTTTTGTTTAATTGTTTCAAGTCTGGTTCTTTCGACCCAGTCACGGTGAAGAGGGCGAAGAAGAAGTCGAGGCCAGACGTTATCCCGAGTTCCTGGCACAAAGTAATGAAGGCGACCAGGTGGATGTACGAGTTCGGCACGAGCTGTATGAACCCGATTCCCGTGAAAGAAAGGAAGGATGAGATGAATTCGTGAAGTGGGAATCGAACCCCATATTTCAGGAGATATAGGGGGACGGCCACCCATTCACCTTCGGGCCTCCAAAACATTTTCTCATCGGGTTTTGGGGCCCAAGCTTCAGATTCTGGGGAATGTTGAAAAGTGTTCGGATGTTGAAAATTTGAGAGGGTGTAATGGAAGAGGGGGTATTGATATGGGAGAACTCTGTCCCGGAGTGGTAGGCGTTGCGGATTTTGGCCTCGGCACTGATGGGGGTAAGGAGTACCGACGAAGAAGGGTCATCGGAGGGAGCAACTAGTAATTCAACAGGGATTAGATCGCCGGTGGTGACGGAGGGAGAACTGCTCGATGAGTCAAGGAAGAGTCTAGAACCAAGCCATTTGGTGTTGAAATTGAAGGGAATGAGGTACAAATGAGGGGTTTTGGGAAGAAAATGGACAAAAATGAAGTTCAAAGACACACAGAGTGGCTAAATCACAGAGAAATGAAGAACGGGATACTCGCCGGAAATCACCTGACCGAAAAAATTAGACAAAGAGTTTGAAATTGAGAAATCTGGAAAAGTGATAATGAGGGGGGAAAGGGGGTTTTTATAGGTGTAGGTGCACGTTACCCAAAGGCGCCTATTAAATGCTCAAGGTGGGACCAAACATGGGAAGGCGTGCAGCGTTTCGAGAAACGAGGACAGACCGTTTGGCTTCCCCAGACAACTCATCATTAGTTGTTGTGACCTTTTCAGATATACGACCTTCAAGTCTCCAATTATAAGTATCTTACAATCGAGACCGAGGGCAATGTTCGGAGTATTTTACCGACCACCATGGGCCAAAGGCCCGACATTGAAAGGGCTTTGGAAGACATCGGGTGAAGCCCATGAAGAGAGGTTGGAGGAGTCGGTCAGTTGGCGTCCGAGTCCTTTCGGGGTAGGAGCCTCACCTTAGGGGATACTCTTCTTGGGTTGGTGTCCGAGTCCTTTGGTAGGATCGTTACCTGTCGTGTGGAGTTCGGGGGTCTGGGCCTTGAGTCCTTTGGGCTGAAGCCTGGACTGATGGTGGGATTGTTTGGGCTGTGACAATGGGCTTTCTGCGTGCAGAGTTCGTGGTCCTAATCATAATTGAATAAGGTAACTCCAAAGGCAGTGGTTGGATTGGATTCCACTTGCACCTTTTAAGGAGATTGTGTTGGACCCGAGTTATGGTAACTACCATGACTAGGAGTCTTAATCCGACTCGGAGAAGGATTCTAAGGTGGAGAGAGTACTATAAATATAAGGCCAATGTTACAATTAACAGGTAATACCTACTTTTGAGTACTAAATACTTAGCTTCCATTGTTAAACCTTGAGAATCTGGTGCCCGTACTTATTCTCACATCCGAAGTTATCCGGTGCACAAGTAGTCAAACTTCGTGTGATATATTATTAGACGGTGTTCTATAGCGTGAATTTCGTGATTGGACGCTACCGACAAAACTTGACGTTAACACTTATGAACACCACTGCATGTGTCCCTTAACTCTTTTTATGCACCCAGCTCTGCTAAGCTAAGCTAAGCTACATTTAACGATATTCAATTATTGCTCTCTTTAACCTAATAGCAAAATGCTAATATTTAAAAATAAAATAAATTATATTTATTATCTCTTCTAAATAAGTATCTCCCGGCCGAAAATAAGATTTCATGATTCTTTATAGTGCATTCGTGACTTTAAAGCGACAAATTACTTTCTAAATTATTGTAACAAGGCTTGATCCTAGTCCTTGAGTGCCAAGTTTTAAAGGAGTACCATTCGAGGATATGGTACTGTTATAATTTAGAATGATCGAGATGATGTTTCCATAAGTTAGACAGGATTTGGCTTGTCTTTATTACATATTTTCTTTAATTCTATCAAATTATTTGATATTAATAATTTTATTTATAATAATTAAAATATGTTAATAAATAATTAATATATTAAGATCATCTTACAAAAAGTTAGAAGCATAAAAATGTTTGCAAGAAAAGAAACATCAGGCTAGCTCGACTTTAAGAATGGATGGAGAATAATTTAGCATCCAAGAAAAAGAAACAAAAAGATGAAAATAATTTCAACAATCTATGATTAAAACATCAAATTATGTCAGGAAGTATGTCGTTTCAATGTGCATGGTGATCCTCCTGGTCCCACCAGTGAGGAAATTAAGTACAGATTGATCATCGATATTGATTAGATGAGGAACACTGGTATGTGGTATGTGTTGAAGTACTTGATTTAAGTTCTGAGTAAGAGTGAATTTATAGTGGGGTAGAGAATCAGAAGAGAATCATGGCATGCTGGATAAAGATGTTCGTGGTCCTACAAACTCAGGCACTAACTCATTTGGACCCATTACACTTATTTTTTAAAGAAAAATGCTATTTACAAAAATTATTCTACAAATATTTTATAAATTGACTGATATGGCGTACTCTATGTTAATTTTTATGTGGGGTCAAAGATTACATTGAATCAATTTGGTGATCAATATGATGAGGTGGAGTATGCCACATTAGCAGTTTGTAAAATATTTATAAAATAGTTTGTGTCCGTAGCATTACTCTTTTTTAAATTTCTCACAATATATATTCAACCGTACAAATATTATATTTAGCAGTAAAATAAAATTTATTTAAATAATTAACGACATAATAAAATTTATTATAAATATTTATAACGCTAAAAATGTAATTGTCGAATGAATATTGTCAACAATCGGAGAATATTGCTATATAATGAAAGAGATCCTAATTCAAAGATAGTATAAATGAGTGAAGAGGTAATTAAGTTTGTTTGATGAGATCCTACTCATTATGAACAAGACTAATTAATTAAGGTTGTTAAAGGACAAAATATTGTTGATATTGTCGATACAAGTATACATTTAACTATATTATGAGCTTTTTATTCCCTTGTACAAAATCATTCCCGGCTACATTGACTAAAGAAAATTTTAACTGCTTCTCGATCCTAATTACTTGGTTGCAATTCTCTACTTTTCTGAAAGGCATTTTAATAGGAGGCTTGGTCGTCTGCTTCCAATTAACAGATCCAGGGGAAATCTTGTCTAGAACTTCCAGAAGTATCCATCTGCATAGTATTGTAGGTTTCAATGAGCTCCTGATGTCAATAGTAAGATATTCTGAAAGCATTCTTAATTATTATCAACTACAACACTTCATGCAGTCAAAGAAATGAAGTCCCCACTCAACTTGCCCAGCATGTGAGCATGCAGTTAGGATTGCAAGGAAGACAACTCCATCTGGCCTTACTCATGCGAAACATAAAAATATTTCAATACCCTATCTTGGGTCGTGATATTTCTTATCTATTGGTACATTGGGCCTTTATTTTTAATCTGTTAAAGCCATTGGGCCCAATCACTATATTATATCCGTTTTTTAATCTTTAAAGTAGAAGTCGGTCAGGTGGATCGACCCATTAGATATTTTAATATCTCACATTACTTTGACTTGATGATGATGAAAAGCATGACGGTTGACCAAGCCTCCCGCCATGCATTAATGTGGATGGGATCATTTTTTACCGGCGTGAGAAAAGCAATTAAAAGCAAGTAGATAAACCTTATCTGATTCGGCAGAGCCCATCGATCGGAGGGTGTGGGGTAGTAGTGGGTGGCACAAGAATCCAAGCAAAGATAGTATAACCTAGCATGGAAGCCATAAATGCCTGAAGTGTACGTTCTCACATATTGATTTTCATATTTTCCCACATACACACGATCGAGAATTATTATCTCTCTAGAGACACTCAGACAAAGACATTCCTCCATTGTTAACCTCATGAACACATACTAATTCTCACGCTGAAAGCTATCCCCGACGGAACCGCCGTCAAGCTTGTGGTGTTTACCGTGTTTATCGTGCGAGGATCGGGGACGTCTTACGTGATTGGGGCGTGGTAGAAGATCTGGCGTTAACATCGGGCGGCCAAGCGAGAGGCTTTGAGTTCTAAAGTGTCATTAAAATTTTCAATCACAATCGTTTAACCTACTTGGAAGATGATGAGGAGTAGGGATGGTGACGCCGGAAAAGGCGGCGATGGTACATTGGTCAAATCAACGCCTCGTGTTTTTGAAGGATCGCTTCAGTCCTTCTAAAAGTGTTCACGAGAGCACGACCTCTAAACATAATTTAGAGATCTCCGTCTCAAGATTGGCCATGGGCTGTGAGCGAAGATTGGTTTTTAGTGCGAATAGGAGCGAGATCATGGTCGAGGAAGCAAGTGGAAGGCTCACCGACCAGGACTTATCGTAAGTGGTCGGAAGATAGAGCCGCTTAAGTTGGCGAGGATGGCGGACGAAAGCGGATAAAGCCATGGAGGTCCTATTAAAGAAAGAGAAGATATAGCGAAACAGATGCTTTGGTGTATGAATTACGGACAAAGCATCTAGCCATGATCGGTCAGAAGGTCGAAGTGGAGCATGAGGAGGTGCCACGAGGTAGGTAAGGAGCCAAGCATTCCGCAGCAGGTTTTAAGGATCGTTCTCGCGATAAGAGGAGATCGAGAGCAGAACTCCCGTGGTCTCGAAGAAGGCAATAATGGTAGCTACCTCTCAAAGATCGAGATGACTATATGTACAAAGGAGCATATTGAGCGAGATTATGCAGAAGTCGGAATAAGGGACTATCAACGTGATCATTCTCACCATAAAGACAGATTTCAGACACCGGGGAGTAGATCAGAGAAGTCCCACTGTGGCGGTAGGATCGGCAGGAGGAGGTCGATCCCTCAAAGACGGAATGTTGTTCGTGAGAAAGAGGTCTCCCCCATCCCCGGCGTTGATTTTTCTAGTGAAGGAGTGAAGGAACTTAGAAAGCAATTGGCTAAAGTTCAAGAATTGAAGGACGCCCGAAAGAAAGAAGGCATCCCCTTTTCCTCGGATATTCTCAAAGAGAAGGTAGACATCACCAAGAAAGCGCCTCGCATGGAAAGTTACGATGGTATGGGGATCCTTATGACCATAGCCAGCATTCAACCCATTAATGGACTATTACGACTTCACCGATCTTCGCCAAGTGCCATACCTTTATTCTGATTACCGAGAAAGGATGCGAGGCGTTGGTTGGGAACTTTGCTTTGGATTCATTATCTTCTTGGACCGAACTTTGTGATAAATTCCATGCAAGTTTTCGGAGTAACCAAGAAGAGGAAAGCCTACGGGTTCTGCAGCACAGATCCGTGATTTTTAATGGCGAATCTTTGGGCCAATATGTGAAGAGGTTCGAGAGAAGCGATCGGTCGGTGTCCGATCTTAATGATCTCCAGTCAGAGGTTTGTTCCAAAATGGATTAGATCCGTGAAACCAGAAGTTGGTGAAGAAGTTGATGTTTCATCATCCAAAGAGCTTGGTAGAAGCCTTTGACAAAGCGTAGGCTATATCGTTAATGGAAGAAGCTATGAACGACTGAAGCATCTTCCTTGGACAGTGTGAAAGAGTCAAGTAGCCCCAAGGGTAAATTGATCGGAGGAGAGCGGAGGGGTATAATGATCTGACGGAGGCGATTCAAAAAATACAATAATTCTTGGCGGCAAGAAAGCGATCATCATCCCTTCGCTCCTACCGAATGTGAATAAGGTCTACACCAAATTAAACATCGATAGATCGATAATTCGGATCAAATCAAAATCAACCTTTCTTGAGCCACCCGTGATAACTCTTTGGGCCAAGGCGGTGGTAACTCTACGTAAATATTGTGTATATCATCGTCACCGCCACGACACTAACGAGTGTTGCAATTTGAAAGACTTTGTGGAGTGGAAGATTAAGGATGGCTTGTTGGTGCAATATGTGGCCGTGAATGATCGTGAGAATATTAACCGCATTATTCAGACGGTTCAAAGGGCTCCGTCTCGCCCGCCAGGCATGTCATTGATGTGATAACCTGGTGGATCTGAGAGGGGAAGTTGATAGGGAGAAAGAAGGGCTTACGGATTCGGCCATGACTGTGATGAGATGCTCCCGAAGGTGGATAGACCATTCCCGGATCGTCATATCATTTTCGACGCCGACTATCCTTCGGAACCCATCGAGCCCACATGGGGGGCCTTGGTGATCGTATGAAGTGGGCACGGTGGACATGAAGCGCATGATGATAGATAATGGATCTTGATTGGATATTTCAGACGCCCATGCCTATCGGAGGATGCACCTTGATGGGCGAAAATGGAGGTCAGGCAGAAGCTCCTTTATACTGGCTTCAAGAACGATCCCGGTCAAAGTTGCAGCACTATTGAACTCCGGTTATCTTGAACAAGACCTCAAAGAAGTCGAAATAGTATGTAAATTCTATGTTGTGCACGTTGATTCACCATAACGCTTATATCTTTGGGAAGACCTACCTTAAGCGCTTCTCCAAGTCGTGACCTCCATCCCTCATTTCAAAGTCAAGTTCCCACGGCTCATGGAGTAGGAGAGGTGGCGGGGACTTGGATCTAGCCCGACGATCTTCTAGGAATGTTGTCATTTCTCCAGAGTGGGGGACAAACAAACAAAAGAGGAGATGACAATTGAGATTGAGCCCTTTTACCGAAAGTAGTTCGAGGCGATGGTGGTTCTCAAATTGGGGACGGAGGAGGTCGAGTTGATCCTTGGAAAGCCGACAAGGCCGTGAAGATCGGTTTGGGTCTACGTAACCTCTTCGGACAAACCTTATAGAACTCTTCTTACCGCTATGCGGATATTTTTGCATGGGAACCAAGGACATGCACGAGTTAGTCGGAAGATAAATGAAAGCATAGCTTTGAATGTAGATCCTCGAAGAAGTTTTGGTTCGGCGAAAAAGACGGATCTTTACCGAATGATGTAAAATCATTGATGAGGAAATAAGAAAGTGTTGGTTGCTTTCACTTCATCTACGAAATTGATTATCCTAAGTGGATGACGAATGTGGTGTTGGTACAAAAGCAGAATGGAAAATGGCGGATTTGCATCAACTACACCGACCTCAATAAAGCTTGTCCGAAGGACTTTTATCCTTTGCCTCATATTGATCAAATTTCATCGATGCCACTTGGGGTATGCATTACTAAGCTTTATGGATGCTTTTTCAAAGTTATCACCAAATATCCATGCGTAAAGAGGACATCCCAAAGATCCGCGTTTATTACACACCGATTCGGTGTACGCCTACAAGAAGATGACTTTTGGCCTTATAAATGCTGGAGCCACTTACCAAAGAATGATGAACTTCATCTTCGATAGGCAGCTAGGGAGGAACATGGAGGTATACGTTGATGACATGATCGTGAAAAGTATGCAGGTTCAGAGTCATTTGGACGATCTAGAGGAGTCTTTGAGCATCCGTCTGGTCATCGCCAACTGAGACTCAATCTCGCCAAGTGCACTTTTGGCCTCAGTGCAGGGAAGTTTTTGGGTTACCTGGTCAGTCAAAGGGGGATCGAGGCCAATCCGGAGAAGATCCAGGCCATTATTGATATGAAGACTCCTTAGTCGTTCAAGGACGTCCAACGTCTGACTGGCAGGATTGCAGCTTTGAGGAGGTTCGTCGCCAGATCTGCAGAGAGGTGCCTTCCTTTCTTTGATACATTGAAAGGGCCAAAGAATGCGAAGACATTCCAGTGGACTTCAGAGTGTAAAGACGCCTTCCAAGGCATAAAGGCATATCTTTCTTCGGCTCCTTTATTGGTGAAGCCCATTCCAACAGAAACCTTATATCTGTATCTTGCAGCAAGTTCGTTAGCGGTTGGAGCAGTGTTGGTTCAGGAGTTCAGTGGAAAGCAGCATCCGGTCTATTATGTTAGTCACGCCCCTGCGAGATCTTTGAAACCAGTATCCGAATATTGAGAAATTTGCCTTTGCTTTAATAATTTCTAGTAGAAAGCTTCAGCAATATTTTCAAGGTTCTGGCACGGTCGCTCACACGGATCGACCATGAAGAAGGTGATGGGCAAGCCGGAAGTTTCGTGGAGACTAAGCGGCATGGACTATGGAATTGTCCCGATTTTCATCGAATACCATCCCCGAACCGCTATCAAAGGTCAAGCTTTGGCCGATTTCATGGTAGAATGTTCGTTCACCGAAAGCGAGATGCCGAGAGTTCTCGGAAGGCTGAATCGACCGTCAAGCGATTGCGATTCTTCAACGAAATCGAATGTTTGGACTCTATATGCAGATGGTTCCTTTACCCTAATCGTTAGTAAGGCGGGAATTATCTTGACAAGTCCCGGACGGGTTCAAAGTTCAACAGCCATCGATTCGGATGAAAAGCGACAAACAACGGGTTTAGTATGAAGCGGTCTTTAGCGGGTGTTCGATTGGCAAAGAGTCTAGAGGTCCGTAATCTTATCATCTCTGATGACTCTCGATTGGTTGTCAAGCAATTATCGGGGATTATGAAGCTCGTGGAAATCGGATGATCAAGTATCTGGCGGAGTTAAAGGACCGACTTCAGTATTTCGCTTCGTACGAATTTCAGGGCATAGAGCGTAATGACAATTCCATCGCCGATGCATTGTCGAAGTTGGCTACTACGGATGCAGATGTTTTAATGGATACATTTACTTGGAAGTTCTACAACAGCCGAGTGTTCAACATGAAGCAGTGATGTGTATCGAGCGATCTAACTGCTGGATGACCCCCTACATCGAGTATTTAGCAGATGGCGTCCTTCCTTCGGATCAGATGTTGGCAAAAAAGATCAAATACAAGAGCGCCAACTTTGTTCTTATTAATGGGGACCTTTATCGATTAGCCTTTTCTTTACCATTATTAAAGTGCTTCGGTCCCATCCGAAGCGGAATACGCTCTTCTTGGGGAGGTTCACGAGGAATTTGCGGTGACCTATATGGTCGCTAAATCTTTGGCTTACAAAGTACTTTAACAAGCATACTATTGGCCTACAATTTTCAAAGAAGCTACAGAGTATGTCAAGAAATGTGAAAAGTGCCAACTCAACAGTCCGATCCCACATCAGCCACCGGAAGAGCTATACTCGATTTTATCTCCTATACCCTTCACTGTCTGGGAGGTAGATATACTGGGTCCATTGCCTAAAGCTAAAGGTCAGGTTAGCTTTGTCATAGTTGCTATTGATTACATGACTAAGTGGGTAGAGGCGAAGCCACTTCGGTTAATTACGGAGCAAGAATGTTTGAAGTTCATAAAAAGTCCGTAGTGTTTCGCTTGGGATCCCTAGAGTATTAATATCGAATAATGGACTCCGGTTAAGTAGGATCAAAATTTGAAGCATTTTTAAAAGAGTTGGGGATTCAAAGATAAGAAGACTTGGTGGCTCATCCACGGTCAAATGGCCAAGTTGAGGTGACCAACAGAGGACCGCCGAATCTTGAGCAGGATCGCAGATGGTGGATGAAGCTAAAGGAAGATGGCGGAGGAGGCTGCTTCGGTGTTGTTGTGGGCTTACCGGACTACACCGAGGACTACCACTGGGGATTCACCTTTTCGACTGGCCTATGGTACTGATGCCTTAGTCCCTGTCGAAATCGGATCTCCAAGTCTTCGGGTCAGTCAATACAAAGAAATATACAATGACGAAAGACTGAAGGCCAATTTGGATCTGCTAGAAGAAGTCAGAGAGGTTGCTCTACTTAAATTGGTTGCTTATCAACGAAGAGTAGCTAAGCATTATAACAAAGGAGTCAAGCTTCGCAGATTCGAAGTAGGAGACTTCGTCCTCAGAGAAGCCAAAGCTTCTACACCTCAAAACACGGGCAAGTTAATGCCAAACTAGGAAGGGCCGTACGAAGTGATCGAAGTATCAAAACCGGGCACTTATCGGTTAAGGGCATTAGATGGTTCCGAAATCAAAAACACTTGGCATGCTGGCAGACTTCGGAAATACTTTCAATAAAGATCAAGTTAATTCATCAGAAGTCTGTATATTATTGTTCATTATCAATAAAAAGTCACTTTTTCACTATTGATCCCGGTCCTATTTTGTCCTATGGTCACTTTATGGTGTAAGGAGGTATGGTAGGACTTCTTTGGCCATTCGATGGCGACCCATTTGTCGTTTCTACCCGAGTGGTAGGCGAAGGATCCTATATTGATTTTACCAGGTGGTAAATCAATGGTCACTATTGATCCCGGTCCTATTTTGTCCTATGGTCACTATGGTGTAAGGAGGTATGGTAGGACTTCTTAGCCATTCGATGGCAAACCCATTTGTCGTCTCTACCCGAAAGTGGTGTAGCGAAGGATCCTATATTAATTTTACGAGGGTGGTAAGTCAATGGTCACAATTGGTCCTTATATCTTGGTCCTTATATCTTGATCCTTATATATTGGTCTTTATGATTGTTCCACCCCCGAGTGGTAAACAAATGACCGATCTCACACTCGAATCAAGATGAGTATGTGTTACTTTATTTTATTTAAGTGTTTGAGTTCAGTCCTTTCTGTTCAGTTAAGTTAAATTCTGTCCATGAAATTCAATTCACTTCGTCTCATACATTAACTATTATATGTCTTAACTGATTCACTGTTTAGGTTCATTTTATTGATATTGAATTATTGACAAGAAACTAACCGAAAACATAGTTCACAATTAAGGAAATTGCAGATTCATCAGGAAAACTAAAACATTCATTCGATCTATTCATTCATGAACAAAAATACACCAATATAGAAACATAAAAAGTTTAAACAAATAAATTTTTACATAAGTCAGAATGAAAGCAGGAAGAACGCCTAGGCACCACCTTCGTCTTCGGAGTTGAGCAAAGCTGGATCCAGTTGAAGCGTGACGCAGTTTTTTTGCCTCTCTCAGCGATCTTCAGAACCTTCCGAGTAGACTTTCATGATCTCGACGTTAAGTTCGTCTAGAATCCCTATATTACTCGCTCAGATATGCTTTTCGAGCTCTTTTACGAAGAGGACCCTTCCTCAAGTTCCTTTATTTTAAGACGAAGCTTGTGGCGTTTGTTCTTATGTCTCAAATCCTTCATCCTGGGCCTTTGATTGAGCCTCGCCAAGTTGAATAGCTGAGAGCCGGTTGGTAGAAGAAAACTCCTCATTCTTGGCCCTCAGAGCAGTTTTCTTCGACAAGCTAGGCGTTCGAGACGGTTAAAGTTGTTGACCGGTTTCGAGGCGCCAACCTATCTCTTGTGGCCCTTAGTTCATCATCGACGTCTTCAAGTCCATCTTAGCTCGATCTAAGTTTCGTTTGAGGCCATCGATGACATGAAGAAGCGTCTTCTCGATCGGCCCTTTTCTCGAGCCAAGGTCGATCTCAAAGATATATTGATCTCGTCACATGAAATCTTCCTCGGCTTCCCCATTTATGTGCCTTTGACACAAACGTCCAAAGACATTAGCTCAAGATATGTCCAAACAAAGGCTCAAGTGAATACCTAGATATCCAATTAAGAATGAAAGCGGAAAAATAAGGAAATGATTATTTACCTTAGCGGATAAAGCTCATCCCTTCATCGAAAGATGATTCGTCCGTGTGATCATCGAACCGATGATCGTCGGCGTTTCTTATGAAGGCCCCGAATAGGTCAAACGGAAAGTTAGCATTGAATCTAGGGCCGCAGTCGGAGATCCCACGGCCTCGGCAGATGATAACCACGACTGAAGGGACCGGGTCGTTTGAGAAGAGGTCTTCAACCTTCCGGGAAAGAGCTGGTTTCTCAGGAGGAGTAGGTTCAGGTTTGGCATACACGGTCTCGGGAGAGGGAGATTTGTTTGGACTGGGTTCTTGGAGAGGAGTGACCGATGCAGAGCTTGGGTGGGTTGTCGGTGTCGCGTTCTCTTCTTGGATAGAGTTTGGACAGCTTCATCCTGATCACCCTCTTGCAATCTGTATTTTCTGGTGATGCAGACGAAGGGGGGATGATCGAAGATTGGGGCACCCTAAGCTCTTCGGCGGTCAAAGGTGTTATTTTACTTTTCAGCTTTTTAGTGCGGAGGATGCTTCTTCGATCAGGACGATCGAGTAGGCCTCCTCGTCGATGGATGGATGTGGTGGTTGGCTCAACTTAGGGGGGTGACGGAAGGGCTTGGAAAGTGGTGTTGTTCTGGTTTTTCGATTGCCTCCTCCTCTTCATGGAGGAAGGAGGGTCTCTTCCGAAGCAGGAACCTCATCGGCTTCTGGTTCGTCTGTTTGGCACTTGTCTGTGTATGTTTCAGGGATTGGTTCGGTTTCGGGAGAGAACACCTGCACTGCTCGAGTTTCAACAAACCGAAGGCCTCCGGAAAAAAATCTTCGAACTCTTTTATCTCTAAAGAGCTCGGTTTGATCAAAGATACTACATAACCAATACAACTCTGTGTTAGAATCCACAATATAAAATCATTTTCAAAAAATTCGTATACATATAAAGTAGACCGATACTTACATTTATGGTCATATAACCATGTTTGCTTGAGAGGAGTCCGCATTTCCACTCCTCCTGGGGAAATTATCAAAAGTTCCATCATTTCCATTTCTCTTTCTTCAGAAATGTCTCCAAAGTCAGCAGAGATCTTCTCGTCAGTGGCCCAGTTCGGTAGGGAAGAGATTTCGGGGCCTTTGACGTAGAACCACTTTTCATGCCAGCCCCTGTTGCTCGAAGGCGTGTTCACCAAATGTAACGCCTCGACTTCGGAGAATGCTTGCTAATGGCCTTGAACCCCTTCTCCTAGATTGTACTATTTTGTATATTGTGAAGAAGGAGTCCGGGAGGCTCCACGCCCAATTCATGGCGTAAGGCCACGAAGGCCAAGATGTGAATATATGAGTTCGATCTTAGTTGGTGAACCCCACCCCCGTAAACCCCAAACAAGGTTACTATGAATATATGCAAAGAAAACGAACCCCTTCTCCAACAGAGAGTCACAGGGCAGTAGTCCAACCTTCCGCCGTTGGTACATCTTTTCACCGGATCTAGGAACCCTAGCTGCATGGGTATCCGGATGTGGTATCGAGACCGAATCCTCTTTAGTTCAGCCTCTGTGACGATCGAGGGAGTATTGGCATGCGAGAATCGCTCAGTATTCCTGTAGTATTCAAAGGGGGTTTTGGGATTTTTTGGGGGAGGGTTCTTATCAAATTTTGACCCCTTTGGGTTCAGTGTCGAGGCTTCTTCATGAGAAGCAGTGGTAGGATTTGGTGGAACTAATGTGTGGTGGGGTTACCAATATGGGGGAGAGCTTGTGAGAATCCAGGAAGCCATTGTTGATTAATTGCGGAAGAAAGGAGAAAGTTTAGAAAGTCGAGAGTTCGGGAAAGCGCTCGAAATTCAAATGGGCGAGTGTAAAGCTCGTCAAGATTGGTAAAATTACCTTTTATATCGATTTGCTACATGTTGTTCAAGGCTGGCTCATTAAATGTTAGTAATGATTTGGAATTTGAATAGGAAGGGTCCGGTTCCGGGTTCATGCATCTATTTGATAGGGCTTTTCTGATTTGGGCCTCTATTCTCTTTTCCTTTCATTTCGTGAACAGCGATTGGGTATACTTCAATTATCTCCTATTATGGACCTTTAGTAAACTATCTTGGGCCATTCATAGTTTTCTACTAAACATTCATTTTAACAAAAACTAGGGGGCAATGTTGGGTCGTGATATTTCTATCTATGGGGTAAGTACATTGGGCCTTTATTTTTAATCCGTTAAAGCCATGGGCCCACCACCATATTATATCCGTTTTAATCTTTAAGGCCGGGTCAGTCCAGTGGATCGACCCATTAGATATTTTAATATCTGTTACTTTGACTTGTGATGATGAAAAAGCATGACGGTTGACCAAGCCTCCTGCCATGCATTAATGTGGATGGGATCATAGCCATGGCCAGAGAAAACAAAGGCCAAAAAAGTAGATAAACCTTATACAAATGGGCAGAGCCCATCGGATCGTAGGGGTGTCGGTAGTAGTAGTGTACAAAGAATCCAAGCAAAGAGATAGTATAACCCAAAGCAAGGAAACCATAAATCAGAGGTACGTTCTCATACATATTGATTTTTCATATTTTCCCACATACACACGACTGAGAATTATTATCTCTCTCCAGACACTAGAAAGTACATTCCTCCATTGTTAACCTTGTGAACACATACTAATTCTCACGCTGAAAATTTATCCCCGACGGAACCGTCGTCAAGCTTGTGGTGTTTACCGTGTTTACTGTGCAGGATCAGGACGTCTTACGTGATTGGGGCGTGGTAGAAGATCCTGGCGTTAACACCCTATATAACCATACAAATTGAAAAAGTTCAGAAAATAATATAAAACTCACACCTGCCAACTTCATTTTATCAAAGAATTGAAGAGCTTGCTCAACACAACCATGGATTGCCCAACCCCATATTATAGAGGTCCAAGTCCAGATGTCCTTATCTTTTGTCATGGAAAAGACCTGACTTGCAGACTCTATAAATCCACATTTTGCATACATGTCAATTAAAGGCCCAACACTCTGTTTCAATTGAAAGCCACCGCTTCCAAGCATAACAATGAATCCTAACTCCTCAGATTAATGGCTCTACTTTCGCATGTTGAAAGTGAAAAAACAAAAGTAAGCTCATTAGGCCTCACACCTCCACCAACATTCGAGAAAACATAGACAAAGCCTTTTTGAAGTATCCATTATGTGAAAATCCGGTGACCATCACGGTCAAGAAACCACATTCTTTTCTCGCATACGATCGAAAAACTTCACCGCTAAATCAACCTCTCCATTCCTCATGAACCCATTAATTAAACAATTCCAAGACACAACATTCCTCTCCATCATTGCATCAAATATCTCCACGACTTTTCCCAAGTCTCTAACTTTACAACACCCATTTATCAATACATTCCATAACAACACATTCCTAGCTTATTTCTTTCGGGACTTTCATCAAACAACTCAGAAAGCAAAACCCAATAACTTAACTTTAACATACATATCAACCAAAGAAACTCGAACAAATGAATCAAACTCAAGACCCTTTTCAAAATCTCACCATGAACCATCATACCAAATTTCTACCTCAATCAAACACGCACTCTCGAATATTTAGCCTCAACATGTAAACAAAATGGGAAATTGAGCTCTCAAAACAAGAATTATTTGTTAGTGCTCTAATTATAGCATTGAAGACAAACAATTTGGGATTATGGAAATGACTAAAGATTGAAAGCGCATAATTGATGGATTTATGTAAAGAACATGAAGAAATGAGTTGGGTCAACACCCAATTGTTTGAAGAGTGGGTATGGCGTATGATTTGTGTGTGCATTTCTTTGGAGTTGCTTGGTGTTTTGGAGGCATAAATGAGAGATACCAATTGGGTTTGATTGGTGTGATGATTCCATGAGAGGAATGAGGAGGAGTTGCTTTCTTGGATGAAGCAAGGGCAAAAAAGCCCTAAACACCAACCCACGACCTCTACGCGATCATCTTTTTCAAAACCCCATACTCGACCAAGGCCGAGCTCCCGGCCACTCATCGCTTCCTCCAAAGCACCGAGGGCGGAGATGCGCATGGAGAGAGAGAGGAGATCGTGGGTTTCAAGGTCAAGGAGTAGAAGAACAGAGGAATGTTTTTAAAAGTCAAAAGGAAGAAGAAATGGGTATTTCAGTCTTTTTCAATCGTTAAAGCCCCTTTTCACGCGTTTTTGGCATCTGACGTACACGCACAGTTAAGTTGGATGAAAAATGTGACATTTTCACTTCAACTCAAAAAGTCAGGAATTTAAATGTAGCTTTACTGACTACAAGTGGTTAAGTGGAAAACCGCCCAAACCCCAGGTGGTCATCTGAACTTAACCCAAATATTTTAAAAAAAATGAATCCAGTGAGACAGAAGGACGAATATAAGGGATTCATATTACAGTTTATCCAAGATCAATAATACTCCATAATAACCAATTTTGAAGTAGAATTCAAAAATAAAGATCAAAACATGGATACAATCAAAGATAGTAACTATAATAGACATTTGGACAAAAAGGAAAATTTTTATTTTTTCGGTGAATAGTTTCGTATTCGTGAATAGTGTCGTATACGTGAATAGTGCCATATACGTGAATAGTAACCCCGACACAAAAAGTTCCAAATTTGATTAAAAAGTTCAAACCAATATTTCGGCATAATGATATTGAAGAAAATAATATCATTTAAGAAGAAAATAACATCCCTTACCTCAAAATAATCGTACTTCTGATTGAATTTCGGATATAGTGCTGACAAAAACTTGCACCGAATAGCAACTCTCAAAGTATCAAAATACTCACAAAAATATGCTCGACAATATAGAGAGAAAGAAAACTTATTTCTGATGTGATTTTCAATTCTAACATATAAAGCTTTATTATGGCGTCCCCCAAAATAGGTATACATCACCTATTCCGAGTCGCCAAATACATGGTACGTAATACAAATACAACTTAATTATACAACAAATGTATAAAATACTTACATAACATAATCTAAGAGTTTTAATAAGAATATTGTCATCTAGACAATATCCACACTCAATGGAGTTCTCATTACATTTATTGTCACACTATTTAATGTAATAGTGAGGACTACTAATGCTATCATCCGGACCACATTACTCTAGTTTCCGACTAGTCCCGGTTACATTCTCATTTCCTGAAGAGAACAGTGAAAGAAAGGGTGAGCTAAACTAGCCCAGTAAGAAATATTATGATTAAGATAATGCAGAATAAATTATCGTTAGCCTTCAACAGTGTTAAACTGATACAATACAACAAACATCAAGTTTAACTACAACGAAATAAGCAATCCATTAAAAGAGTCAAGTAGAGAATAAAATCTACTATCTTTTATGATTTAAAAGGTTTTTCATCACTTTTATCGCTGGAACTCAACTTAATAAATAATCCACATCATCCCCGCAAGACTACTACCAATGATATTCATTAAGATCACAACCACAAATTATCCATGCACTACGGGCCAAGGATATTCATGTATTCATCAATGGTCATGATCATGCCAACATCTATCCATCAATGCACTACGGGCCAATGAGGACTTTTACCACATCATTTGTAATATTACGGTCATGATTATACCGATTAATCCCTGGTCATAATCATACCAAGTCCATCTATGCACAACAGGCCATAAATGACTTTCAACATAATATAAACATGAGGATGATGACAATGATATAAGAATCCAATAAAACAAGTTCAAGAATTAATTTATCCAGAATTCAATAACGTCCAAATTATCAACATGGTACTGCTTTGTAGAGTAAAATTCAAGAATGCTCAGAAGAATATTTCCATGAAAAGATACTGGATGAAGCGCAAATATCAAGGATATTCTACTAATTTCATGGAGTATAAAAGTCAAAGCTTTAACCAATCGAGTATAATGAATATATAAAAGCGCAAATGGATTTTTTCAGCCACGCCAGAATCCACGCAGATGCATCATTTCCACAATTTAATAAAAAATGAATACGAAAAGGTCATTCACCACGCATGTGGTAATCCACATGACAAAAGTTATTCCAATGTAATAATAAAGAATGGAATAATGAAGAATTCACCGTGCATGCGATAATCGCATAAAACAAAGTTATTCCAAAGCAGGATAATAAATAATAAAATCAGTCAGTCGGTAAATATTGCGCATGTGGATATTCCAACAGAATAATAAAGAATGGAATAATGTAAGAATTTCACCATGTATGTGGTACTTCAGATATACAAAAGTTATTCCAACATAATAATAAAGAATGGAATAATGAAGAATTTCACCATGTATGCAGACTTACATATATCTGAGTTATTCCAACATAATAATAAAGAATGAAATAATGTAAGAATTTCACCAAGTATAGGGTAGTCAGAGATATACAAAAGTTATTCCAATGTAATAATAAAGAATGAAATAACAGAAGTTCTCTTCATGAAGACGAAAGAAATAATACCCCTTAACTTTGAAGAAACTGGATATAGGAGTAGTGAAGTAGTAGAATACTTTTCTTCTTTCTCTCTATAGTTTCTCTCTCTAGAGTTTCAGTGAATTCGTAAGAAATAATGAAGGAATGAACTAAATAGTAACTAATTCATGAACGGTCCAGATTGATTTACTTTTAAACGGACGGTCCATATTAATTTACTATGCAGTATTAATAAAATATTCTAATAAAACAAAATCTTTTAAATAAAATATAATATATTCTATTTATAGTCTAATAAAACAAATAACTTTATAAAAGTATTATGTTTTATATAAAAAGATTTTATTATGCAAACACTATGCAGACACTATACAAACACTATGCATAATAAAATATAATATATTCTAATTATTGTCTAATAAAACAAATAACTTTATAAAAGTATTCTATTTTATATAAAAAGATTTTAATATGCAAACACTATGCGAGCACTATGCAAATACTATGCATAATAAAATATAATATATTCTAATTATTATCTAATAAAATAAATAACTTTATAAAAGTATTATGTTTTATATAAAAAGATTTTACTATGCAAAAACATTATGCATAATAGAATATAATATATTCTAATTATTGTCTAATAAAACAAATAACTTTATAAAAGTATTCTCGCTTTATATAAAAAGATTTTACTATATAAAATACTATGCATAATAAAATATATTATATTTTAATTATTGTCTAATAAAACAAATAACTTTATAAAAGCATTACATTTTATATAAAAAGATTTTACTATGCAAAAACACTATAAATAATAAAATATATTATATTCTAATTATTATCTAATAAAACAAATAACTTTATAAAAGTATTCTACATTTTTTATATAAAAGTTTTTCTATTTTATTACATTAATAATTCTAATAAAACAAAATTTATACATATAATATATATATAAACTTTCGTAACTTCATAAAAAGACACCTCAATATATTTAATAATATTTATCATCATTATTATAATTCACAAAATTAATTGACTGTGTCGTTCCTGGAAAGAGGGCTTTCAATAAGGATTTTTTCCTATTATGTAGCAAATTAATTAGGTGACCAAACCTCTCTTTCGCGTAACTTCTAGACATCGTTAATATTGCAAATAATAATATTAATAACTTTGTCATCTCCATTATTGATTTAATAATATATAAAATATCGACAATAATTGAATCAAATAACGTGAGATACTATGCAAAGAATTATCGTAGTAATAATTGAATAAAACCGAGTGACTTCTCACGTAAGCATCAATAATCAATACTGGTGTGCTACTATGCAACCACGCCAGACATTACTTTTAACACCCGGTGATTCAACGATTAACTGCATACAACTTCCGTAGTTATTTTCATATAAAAATATTTTTGTCGTTTTCTCAATCCGACAATAATTCCGTTGTGGGGTCCACTAATGATTGTGCGTGCCGTATTTAATATTCCCTCAGAAATGAATATTCCCGACCAATCGAATATTATATAACAACTCTTGCGTACTTTGCAAAATTTATAAATATTACTCACAACTATAACATTATATCAAATTCATTCCATAATATTAAAAAAAATATTTCGAGAAAATTAAATCTTTATTCGTAAAATTTGGGGTTTCACAATCTCCCCTCCTTATGAAATTTCGCCCTCGAAATTAGGGTACGTACCTGGTATGTCGAACAGATGAGGATACCTCGTCAGATTCTAACTCTTGAGGTATAACCTTTGAGTGTCGAATATAATCCTTCTTATCCAAGATTTTAACACGTATCTCATCATACGTTAAATCTTCTGCTATCTCGTCTAGTTCTAATTCAATAATGTGGTTCGGGTCGTCCAAATATTTACGTAACATTGATACGTGAAAAACGTTATGAACACGCGACATACTTTGCGGTAAAATGAGTTTATAAGCCACAGTTCCTACTCGATCAAGTATTTCAAATGGGCCAATTAAATCGAGGGTTGAGATTTTCTCTCTTCATCGACTCTTGCTTCTAGAATAACGCCCTCTTGAACCTTCTTCTTCACATTCATCAGCTCTGAGTATGTAGCTTGAGCGGCTTTAACTTTATCGATTAAAATTGATTCTAATCGTATATTCGATATCTTCACGTGGGTCTCTAGAGTCTTTAACTCTATCTTCATCATTTGTAAGTTATACGAAATGGGTTTTTGTGTTAACAACATCGCACTCGTAAACGCATATGATCTTCTACTCAACACGTCAGCTACTACGTTCGCTCTTCCATGGTGATATTGAATGGTCGTAACCTTCAACAGCTCGAGCCATAGTCTTTGGCGCATTATACATTCGTTTTGGGTGAAGAAATACTTGAGGGTTTTAGAAATAGGTTTTGTACTGTGGTCAATACAAAATTCAATTTCTCGTTCTAAGGGTAGGCTAAGAAGTCTTCAAGAATACGTCAAGAAATTTATTAACAATAGACATATCGTTTAAAAACTGTGACTCTCATCCAAGACTTGGATAGTACGTTATATTGATACCTATCAACTTGCCATCGTCATTCACGACGTCGCCTACAGAAAGTCTGGCTTTGGTGCATTCCACACAAGGAGGTCAACAACGAAAGGATCGGGGCTCTTTACTTATGGCTTGATATGACAATGAATTACTTTAGTGGTTTGGTTGCTTAAATTCGCATAACAGGTGGTTAGGAATATGAAAGATAACAACCTTACGAAAAGCATGATAAGTAGTTAACCAATCGATTCCAAAAATCACATCAAAGGCAAGTATTTTCAAAGAGATAAGATCGACATGTAACGTTAAGGTGTCGATTTGAATTAAACAAGATTTATAAACAGTGGAGGTAACGAAGGTTTCTCTTAACGGAGTTTCAACAGATAAGTCAAAGTCTAATTTCTCAGGAGTTAAATTTAAACGTTGAGCGCAAGTAAGAGAGATAAAAGAATGGGTAGAACCGGTATCTAATAAGGTATAGACTTCGCAAGAATTTATGATTAACTTACCTATAATAACCTTGATCGGGTTCCTCAATAAACGCTCTCACTTAAACTATCGGCTTTATCTTGTCTGGTACAGCCTTAGATGCCTCCATCCCAACTGGATTTGACTTTGGTGCACGACAAAATCGGGTTAGGTGACTTTCTCTTCCACAATTATAGCATGTTTTGGATGGCATCGCGCAGTTTAGACTGATGTGTCCCTCCTGTCCGCATTTGAAACATACGACCGATGGTCGTTCTCCTTCCTTAACAACAGGTGCTGGTACTGACGTCTTTCCATCATCGTTAAATCTTATCTTCTTGAAATTTTCACTCCTATTATCTTGGCCATGATTACCACCAAAGTGGTTACCATTCTTGGCATGATAATTTCCCCCACGATGGTCATCATTGTTCCGATGGTCGTTGCCACCGGTACGATTATTATCGTGTTGTTGGTCGTTACCTTTTGGTTGTGCTAACTCATTATCGCGCTCCAATAACTGAGTCATATTCACAACATCTGAATATAAACAAAGTTTATGAGAAATGAGGTATTAACGTATATCGGGTTTCAAACCTCCTAGAAATATTTGCGTCATTCGTTCCTCATTATCGACCAAATGGGATGCAAACCGGGATAACTCTGCAAATTTAACACTGTCACAAAACAAGGGTAAATTAACATATCACATATTATCCCTATACTCTGACTAACCAATTAAATACTAAATAAACTTAGGTAGATCATACTAGCGAAGGAATTCTCTGTCTCTCCGCTCCTAATTCTAGTCTTAAATCTCAGCCAGGGATCATATCCCTAAGCTTTGATACCAACTGTAATGCCCTCAAAATAGGTATACATCACCCATCTTGGGTCGTCAGATACAAGGTACAGAATACAAATACAAACTAGTTATACAACAGTCGTGTAAAATACGACATAACATAATCTAAGAGTTTTAATAAGAATATTATCATCTAGACAATATCCACACTCAATGGAGTCCTCATTACATTTATTGTCACACTATTTAACAGAATAGTGAGGACTACTAATGTTATCATCCGGACCAGTTATCTCGCTCCCCACTAGTCTCTTGCCACGCTCTAATTTCCTGAAGAGAACAGTGAAAGAAATGGTGAGTTCAACTAGCCCAGTAAGAAATATTATGACTAAGATAATGCAAAATAAATTATCGTTAGCCTTCAACAGTGTTAAACTGATACAATATAACAAATATCAAATTTAACTACAGCAGAATAAGCAATCCATTAAAAGAGTCAAGTAGAGAATAAAATCTACTATCTTTTATGATTTAAAAGGTTTTTCATCATTTTTATCACTGGAACTTAGCTTAATAAATAATCCACATCATCCCTGCACTACGGCCAATGATATTCATTAGTATCACAACCACAAATTATCCATGCACTACGGGCCAAGGATATTCGTGTATTCATCAATGGTCATGATCATGCCAACATCTGTCCATCAATGCACTACGGGCCAATAAGAACTTTTACCACATCATTTGTAACATTACGGTCATGATTATACCGATTAATCTCTGGTCATAATCATACCAAGTCCATCTATGCATAACAGGCCACAGATGACTTTCAACATAATATAATCATGAGGATGATGACAATGATATAAGAATCCAATAAAACAAGTTCAAGAATTAATTTATCCAGAATTCAATAACGTCCAAATTGTTAACATGATACTGCTTTGTAAAGTAAAATTCAAGAATGCTCAGAAGAATATTTCCATGAAAGGATACTGGATGAAGCGCAAATATCAAGGATATTCTACTAATTTCATGGAGTATAGAAGTCAAAGTTTTAACCAACTGAGTATAACAGAATATATGAAACTGCAAATGGATTTTCTCCCGCCATGCGGTAATCCACGTAGACAGATCATTTCCACAATTTAATAAAAAATGAATACTGAAGGGTCATTCACCATGCATGTGGTAATCCACATAGACAAAGTTATTCCAATGTAATAATAAAGAATAGAATAATGTAAGAATTCACCACGCATGCGATAATCGCATACAGTTAAGTTATTCCAATGAATAATAAATAATGGAAACTGTGTCATGCGTAAAAAACGCATGCATGGATATTCCAAATGTAATAATAAAGAATGGAATAATGAAGAATTTCACCATGTATGTGGTACTCAGATATACAAAGTTATTCCAACATAATAATAAAGAATGGAATAACATAAGAATTTCACCATGTATGCGGTAATTCACATACACAGGTTATTCTAACATAATAATAAAGAATGGAATAACAGAAGAATTTCACCATGTATGCGGTTCTTCGCATATACAGGTTATTCCAACATAATAATAAAGAATGAAATAATGTAAGAATTTCACCATGTATGCTGCAGATTTGATGTAGACAAAGTTATTCCAACATAATAATAAAGAATGGAATAACATAAGAATTTCACCAAGTATAGGTAAATCAAGATATACAAAGTTATTCCAATGAATAATAAAGAATGGAATAAAAGAAGTTCTCTTCATGAAGATGAAAGAAATAATAATTTCTTATGAGTACAACAAATAATATCCCTCACCAGTAAAAAAAGAAGAGACTCAATTGGTAGGCGAGGATATTCTTGAAGAAAACTTGCACTACGTTCAAAGCTTCTTAAAACTCTAAATAAATACGCTCAAGATAATAGAAGAGAATTTCTCTGAATTTCTGGTGTGATTTCAATTCTAACTAAGCATCCTATTTATAGGAGAATGGAAAGGGTACTATTTGGAAATGAATCACGGACACAACAGTAGAAAACTCACGGGCTAAACTTTGTTGCTCAGCATACGATCACTTTTCAAATGTTAGCATAATAGTCAAAGAAAAATAAAATTTTATAATAATTATATATATATAAACACATGCTGCTTTTCTTTTTCAATGCAACTTAAATCATCTTTACACCAACTTAGTCCTCCCGTGAGTAACAATATTATTCTCCCACCTCTCAATGTCATTTTCATCATATATATATTTATATATATATATATATATATATATATATATATATATATATATATATTAGTACATCCCTACCACCACTTCCACTTTTCCACAAAATTCCACTCATATAATTCACCCACATTATTCCACTCACCTCATTAATTCATATACGGCACATCAATACACACCCACAATCCCCTTCCTTACAAGACACCTCTTCCCCCACCCCCTTTTTTCTCCCACCCCACACATAAACACATGTCATATATATATATATATATATATATATATATATATATATATATATATATACACATCATAACTTCCTTCCGTTTATTTTAAAAATGGGTAAATGGGGGTTCATAAAATAAATAAAATCTACATCAAATACTTCTATAAAAATTCCTTCAATATTTTTAACAACATTTATCATCATTATTATAATTCACAATATTAATCGACTGTGTCGTTTCCTGTGAAAGAGAGGGCTTTTCAATAAGGATTTCTCCCTATTAGCGGCTTAATTAGGTGGTGAACAAACTTCCTCGATGTAACTTCTAGACATCGTTAATATTACAAATAATAATATTAATAACTTTGTCGTCTCAATTATTGATTTAATAATATATAAAATATTGACAATAATTGAATCAAATAACGTGAGATACAATGCAACAATTATCGTAGCAATAATTAAACAAAACCGAGTGACTTCTCACGTAAGCATTAATAATCAATACCGTGTGCTACTATGCAACCACGCGTATTACTATACTTTTAACACCGGGTGTTTCAACAGTTAACGGTAAAACTTTCGCCGTTATTTTCATAAAATAATTTTTGTCGTTTTCTCAATTCGACAATAATTCTGTTGTGGGGTCCACCAATGATTGTGCCATCGTACGAATATTTTTTGTTTAAAACGAATATTCCCCGACCAATCGAATATTATATAACAACTTGCGTTCTTTGCAAAATTTATAAATATTACCCACAACTATAACATTATATCAAATTTATTCCATAATATTCAAAAATGATAATTATAGAAAATTCATTTTTATTCATAAAAGTTGGGGTCTTACAATTTTACTATGCAAAATACTATGCATAATAGAATATAATATATTCTATTTATAGTCTAATAAAATAAATAACTTTATAAAAGTATTCTATTTTATTACATTAATAATACTAATATATATATATATATATATATATATATATATATAAACTTCTATGACTTCATAAAAAGACACCTCAATATATATTAACAATATTTATCATCATTATTATAATTCACAATATTAATCGACTGTGTCGTTCCTGTGAAGAGGGGCTTTCCAATAAGGATTTCTCCCTATTGGCCGCTTAATTAGGTGACAAACCTCTCTTTCGCGTAACTTCAGACATCGTTAATATTGCAAATAATAATATTAATAATTTTGTCATCTCAATTATTGATTTAATAATATATAAAATATCGACAATAATTGAATCAAATAACGTGAGATACTATGCAAAGAATTACAAAGAGTAATAATTGAATAAAATTGAGTGACTTCTCACGTAAAGATCAAAAATCAATATCGCGCTACTACGCTTAACTAACGCCAGACATTCTTATTTCTTTTAACACCTTTGGGTGATTCAACAGTTAATCTGCAGACAACTTTCGTCGTTATTTTTATAAAAATATTTTTATCGTTTTCTCAATCCGATAATAATTCCGTTGTGGGGCCCACCAATGATTGTGCCGTCGTACGAATATTCCCCGACCAATCGAATATTATATAACAACTTGCGTATTTTGCAAAATTTATAAATATTACTCACAACTATAAAATTATATCAAATTCATTCCATAATATTAAAAAAAATATTTCGAGAAAATTAAATCTTTATTCGTAAAATTTGGGGTTTCACACCTATTTATAGGAAAATGTTAGAACACCATAGGAGACTAAATAATAAAATATTATTATTATTTTTTCTTCTTTTTACGCCATCACTTTGAAAAGCCACCAGTAGCCATCTTGGAAGAGAATTCAGCAGCCCACATGTTTATAACATAAGTGGGTCCCACCCATAATTTAATAAAAATCATTTTATTTTCTGAAACTTCAGTAATTCATAGAAAATAGTCCGTTTATCAGAAAAATACGAATTTTATGTCCATTCCATACGAAATCGAATTCTCTACAACTTTGTAGCTTTGAGTTTTTTCAAATTCCAAACAGAAAATATCCAAAATTCACAAACGAATGATTTTTAATACCTCAATTCCGACAAAATACTGATAAAACACCTCCGCATTAATTCCTTCATTTATAACCACATAAATAAATCCATCATTTATATCCACATCAAATAAATATTTTCTTATCATATAAATTAATAATTAATTATTCACAAATAATATTACAGAATCACAATTATGATAACCAGGCCGTTCCTAGAAAAGAGGGGGATTTCCAATAAGGATTTCTCCTTACTGACGCACAATTAGGTGACCAAATCTCTCATTGACAGAACTTTTTAGACATTGCCGATAATGCTATCTAATAATATTATTCAAATAATATGAATTATTGATCTGATAATGGGAAATACTGTGCAGTGACAATTATTAAAACAAAAATAATATAAAATATCAACGCAATAATTATTGAATCAATAAAATAAAATATTAAGCAAGAATTTATCGTAATAATTATTGAGTAAAGGCTTTTTACGTAAGAATCAATAATTCAACAATATCATGTAATACCGTATCTTCATCGTGCGATAATCACGCCAGACATCGTATTTTAACCACCAGGTAATCCAACAGTGTTAATGGTAACAATTACGACGTTATTTATAAAAACTCAAACTTTGTCGTTTTCTTCATCCGGCGCTTATTCAAGTTATGGGGCCCACAAATGATCGCTTGTCAGTTTGATGCGGATATTCAGATAAAAAAATATTCCACGACCAAACGAATATTTTTCGATAACAATGATTATTTTATAACCACTTGCTTATTTTGCAACATTTGCACATTTCACCCATAACTAGAGCATTATATCAAATTAATTCCTTATTATTTCAAAATAATAAATAGAGGAAATTCAATTTTATTCATAATAAGTTGGGGTCTTACACAAATTTTGTTTGATAAATTTTTTTTTACCTCTTAATAACTCTTAATGAATTAGACACAAAAATAATTCTATAGCATTAAGAGGCATATCTGAGCGAATTTATATTATTTTTGGACAAAAATGTCCTCTTTTAACCTTACTAATCTCTGCGTTGTTGCACTTCACTCCGCTGCTCTTCTCTCCGCTGCTGCTCTTCTCCTTCGTTGTTGTTCGCCTCAGAAGATTCCTTAAAATCAAATACAAGAAAAACACCCAATTTGAATGCAGGGTGGGAGAAATGGAGGAAAGAGAAATAGAAGAGAAAACAAAGTCTTTTGGTGTAATCCATGAGGTTCATGAGATGAGATATTGACAACGTATATGTATGTATGATTGATTGATGCCAAATTTAAAGCCCTAGAGGGAATTCGAAATTAGATCATTGGAATTTGCAGGTAGTAGTAGAGTGGTGGTAGTGGTGATAGAATTTAGTAATACAGATGGAGATGGAGTTTAGGACACTTGTAAAATTTCGCATAATTATACTGATTATGTAGTTAAAATTATACATTGAATGCAAAAGTCTTTGTTTTTATTTACAAGGTTAAAATTGTAAAATATTATTATTAAGATGTTTTAACAATTTCAATTATCAAACATCTTTATAAATTCAGATGTAATTTCATTCAGATGATCTAATTTATTAAGATGTCATAACCATTCAGATCTTAATTACTCAATTTTATCAAACACCACCTAAGTCATAATAGTGGGGCGTTTATCACCTTCCATGATATACTTCCTCTCTTCCTCCCTCAATATAAATCATTTTAGACAATATTTTTAAAATCAGACCGTTCATTAAATTGAAAATAGTATCGAGTGGATGGGTCACTGAACCAACTAATAGTCGAACCGTTATTGACCTAGTAACGTCATTAATATATAAAAATATATATTATTAATAATTAATAAAAAATTTAAAAATCTCATTTTTATGAACTAAAACATAATAAAGATAAATTACAATATTAATAAAAGGAGTTAATTTTAATATTAAATTTTTTTTGGTAAATTTTTTTATTAAAAATCGGGCCAACTGGGTCAATTAACCAAGTTTACCGGTTGGGCCAGTAGTCAACGGGTTAACCCTGATTTTGACCAAAATCAGGTCATTGGTCAAAATCGGTCCAAAAGGCGATTTGGTTCAAGTTTTTATTTTCAATCATTTGGTCGATCCGAATTTTAAAATATTATTTTTAGAGTTGTGCACAAGTATTAAGAAAATGATTGTATAACATTAAATATAATATCAATTGTCTATATTGTACTTGTATTGAAAAAAAATGTTATTATTGATAAAAAATAATGAGAGAAATAAAGTTATATTTAATATTTGAGATAATTTGATAATAAATTTTTATGCAAGTGAAATATTTTTGTAGTTGTGGATATGTGTGTTCAAATTTAAAAAAAAACATTTTGTGAATATAGAAATTTTATAGCTGATCGGTATCTTCATTATTCACACAAAACAAAGTACACACTCAAGTGTTCACTCAAATCATTACAAATTTACAATAACCCAATTATGGGATTTCACAACAAAGAACCATTATAAGAAAATCGTGTTCAAATTGTCTACTTTTCTTTGTTTGGTTAGTAGCCACTTTTTATGTGTACGTACAATCTTGGTGCAATACCATAAAAACCTAATCAAATTTGTCATCATGTATTGGATTTGATGGTATTTTGGTCTTTTTCCCTCCAACAATTAATTAAACCTTGACTCGTATGTCCGCATCAAAAGGCAATACAAAAACCTTAGATAAGGATCCCAATCCCATCACACACACACACACACACACACACACACACACACACACACACACACACACACACACACACATATATATATATATATACAGTGGGGTTCAGAAACGGACTTAAATAACGGACTAACAAACGGACTCAAGAAAAAAAAGAGACAGGCGGGTCATTGACAGATTCGGGTCTGAACCAAAGAAACTCGCGAATTCTTAGAGAACAGAACCCCTCCTTCTCTCTTATTCTTCCAATTCCTATAGATCGAAAACCCCTCATTCTCGCTTTCTCTTCCAATTCTTAGAGAACAGAACCCATCCCTTTCTGCCATTCGAACCCATCTGAAAACCCTCTCTTCCATTCGCGAAGTCGCTGGCATAGAACAGAACAAAGCCCCTTTGAAGCTAGGGTTTGCAAATCGTAAGGTCAGTGAGATTATCTCTCCTAAAATTTTTGATATCACCAAACTTTGATAGTTTTAAACAGAGTTTTACTCAATATTTTTTTAATTAGAGTTGTTTATTAGATTGTGGCTGATAGCCTTGTATCTGTGTACTATATTTTTCTTCTTCTATGTGATGTAAAAAATAGCAATAGTCTCTTATAATGTCATTCATTCTTTGCGTTAGGTTTATCGGAAGAATGATTGTCATGCCTTAAATGTATGAGGACATGCTTATTCTTATAATTAATGGCAAGGTGTCTTAGTTGAAGGCTTTATTACGTTTGCTTTTAACTCTACTTTTATATCCGGTTCAACTATTTCTACCGAATGAAAGAGTAGTTTGGTAATGTTTTTCGATGTCTAGTTTTTTTTTGTTCCTCGATGTACTAGGGCTTGAAAACAGGATGTATTATCTACGATCTCGTCTTCGTACCGATGCTATCAAGTTCACTATATCGGCACTTCCATGCTCAAGGTAATAAAATGCCACAATCGAAGCTTACCTATTCAACTATTTTCTGTTTTTGTCTGTGGTACATATTCTATAGCTTTGATTTCAAAGGAGGAAAAAGCGAGCGTGACCGTAAAATGAAGATGATTCTAAACGCGCACATATGGTATGTTCCTTGAGTAATCGCGATGAGTGCATGGCTTGTGGGAGTTAGAATTCCCACAAACAAGCGAAAAGATGTGGCATGGTATTCCTCTTTCTTCTTCTCTTTATAATATAAGATGTTATATTAGCTTTATAAAGATGTCGATTATTTATCGTCTCAGATGTTTATTAGTTATCTTCCTTACCATTATCTTCCGGAATAAACCGGTCTATGAAACTGAAACTCTCAAAGATTTTTTGATGTAGTAATTTGCAACATTCTATCTATGTGAATAAAATTTAATAGAATCATGTAGTGGAAAAAGTACAAAAAGATATAGAATTGTAGAAATGATATGGTCTGTGCATCCCCTAGTGACATAGAATGATCTCGACACATGGTACTGGCCCTTTAAATTAAAAAAAAAATGACAAAGAAAGAGGTTAAAACCAAATCGTAACATTTGTCTTATTATTATTTATTCATCTATTTTGATAATTTACTTTATCAATAACCCAAACAGAGAAACAGATTCTACAAGCAATTATTAATCTTATATTAAACTTAATATCGAAGTATTAATCTTGTATTAAACTTTATATTTTATCAGCCAATTGCATCTTTTATCTCTTATCTTTTTTTATTTACTTTTTGTTGTGATGTGTTTGAAAGTATTTTGCGGAGTATCTTAATTAATGATCTTCAATTATCATTTCCATAAAAATTCATCATTGCCGATAAATTTATGCCTTTCATTGTCAGTGATGCTTTGATTAGTGGAACTGTGGAAGCGAGGTTAACACTCCGGCTCATGGGAGTGAGATGGACACTACAGTTCATGGTGATGGTGATGAAGATATGGAGGATATGGGAGTGAAATGGACACTACGGTTTAGTTTGCTCTCAGCATGCTTTGTGGTCTCTTTATTGTACTATTTGCAGCTTTTCTTTGTTTGTTGTGGATTAGTGGTGATCAGAATGAATGTTATAATCTTCTCCCACCTAATCTCACTTCTGATGTATTAATATTAGAATTGGATTTTGATTACGGTTAGAAACCTTGGAATTTTATTGGTATCATAGTGAAAAGTGGGGTGTTTGAGTATGTTATTTGTGCAAATCATAAGCATTGGGTCACCTTTTGAGGCGATAAGTATGTTATTTTTGCAAAATCATAAGTATGTTATTTTTGCAAAATTTGTATTCGATATATTTTGTTTCCAAATAGGATACATGAGCAGTGAAGATTCTACATTCATATAAATTTTGCTTTGTTACAAACATATATGTAAGTATTCAGGTACAAGCAAAGCAGCTAGTGAAAAAACTAAGTATTCAGGTTGTGTAGATGTTGTGCCGCTCTCCATTCACTTTTTGGAGCCAGAGTTATTGGTTCAAGCAAAGCAGAGTGTCATCCCATGATTGCTTTATTTACCTGCACATCACACAAAACATTTTGCCCGTGTTGGCTGTTGCTGCACACAAATTCTCAAATATTTAAACTTAAACTAACAAACACAATACAATACAACACAACAATAATTGTCTGAAATCATGAATCTCATTGCCAGCCAAATTGATCACACATATTAAATAACATTCACGTCCTTTATGGAACCCAAATGTATATTGCCATCCCAAAAATACATTCATTTTGCCCTTTTCATTTTATATTGTCAGTTGATACCAAAAATTCTACATCACCAGTCAACCTAGATCTTAACTGCCAAAAAGGCAATACAAAAAATATTTTGCCCTATCCTTGGTAGCCCTACCTTCCTTGACATTTTCTTTGTCCCACACTCCCACTTTCCTTAGAAGCTTTCTTTGCCCCACCTTCATTAACAATGCATTTCCTTTTCACCTGTACAATATGCACACATTAAACAATCATTTATATGCACAAAGACTGAATATTTTCAATATACAGGAAGCAGTTTAGACATAATATGCATCAATATTTGCAAGACTCATCAAACATTTTATGCGCAAAGAAGATGCCTATATATACATCTTGCTTGCAAGCCGAAGTAATCTAATGAGGATTAGTTTGACTATAGGTCGCACCCAATGCTTCGCTTCACGAAAAGAAGATCACCTTTTGAGGCGCCTCATTCTCTAAACATAAGATCTATTCTAATTTAGAGATGACTTCTATTATGCTAAAAAAATTATAAAACATTTACAAATACAATTTGATAATTTTAAGTACAAACTTTTACATAACTTGATCACAACCTGTTGGCATGCTTTAATTCCAACTAACATACTACACAAACAAATATATATTTTCTTTCGCACTTTTATTTCATTATTTTATCAATTTGCATTTCATATATTCTAAAATATACATCATCTGGATACATAAACATGAAGCTCATATTCACTTTAGCAATCATTGCAATCATGCTAAAACCTTTTAAAAATAAAACCAAAAGAAAAAAGTTTAATCTCCATGTACCTTGACTCTTAAGATTTCAAAGACTGATTCTCATATTGAAGTCCCAATGATTTACAATCTTAATTAGGCATTTTAATACTACTTTCGTTCAAATTAGTTTCACTTAGATGCTCTGAGTTATAAAATTAAAAAAATCAAGACACATAATCTTATTTTTCAAAAAAGATAAAACTTTCTTTTCATGAAAGCTACTACAACCGGAGTAACTTAACTAATTCCCAAAAAAACATATATTGTTTTCTATTAAATTTTATAAGCAACCAGAACCAGATATGTAAATAAATGATAAATTCGTAAAATTTCTGCAAACAACCAAATCAAAACTATAAACAAAGTTCACAAATTAGCCATAACAATACTTACTAATTGAAAAAAACCCGCATATTGTCATAAAACCGATGAAATGTGAAGAAATTGAACCAATTTTCGAAAAATTAATGAGATTCAATGGCGTAATCAACTACCGATAGAAAAGGAAAACTACTTTTTCAATTTTGAGCTTTTAAACTCTAAATTTCTTATGCTAGAAAATTAAATTAAAACTTAATAGAGTTATGGAACATTACCTTCGTAGAGAGAGACGCTAGAGTGTCGATTTTGTCGGAGCCGGTACAAAATTGTCAGAGCTTTGGTTCGTAGTGAGAGAGAGAAGAGTACTTAGAGAGAGAAAGAGGTTGTATAAAATGAATTTGGATGGGTTTTTTTGGTTTAAGTCAACTGATCCATTTAACCCAACCCAGCCAATTTGCAACCCGCATGTTTTTTTTCCTTCAGTCCGTTGCCTAGTCCGTTGTTTTGACCCGTTTCTGAACGGGACTCTATATATATATATATATCCTTTAAATTCTAAGCATACATGTAAATGGTCTTCTTTTTCATTTAACTTTAAACAGTGAATTAAAAATGAATATGATATAACGACGATTTTTTTCATTACTATAACATATAAAGTCGATGACATAACTATGACGACGATTCGACTCATCGTTATAACTCAAAAAATTATCGTTATATTCGATTTTCTTTCGATTTGCTGGAGAAAGGGATCATATATATAAATATTATACTTAGTGATAATATAATTTGTCATAAATAATTAATGATAAAATATAATTTTTAACATATAATTGTATTGTTGAAAGTGTCGTTAAAAATAATATTATTATTATAAAATGTGTACGGAGAAAAATTCGAGATAGGTATAATAGAGAGAATCTTAAAAAGGGCATTTTACCCAAAATCAAAAGGGTCAGACCTCCAAAAACATAAGGCTACCTCGGCTCCTACTTTAATCATCATATCCCACTTTCTGGTTAAAAGTATTTGGACCAGAGCATTTTGAACATCCAAACAACTCGTCCTTAAATATTGCTGGACCCCAAACACCGTTCAATATATTACGGGCCCACTAAATTTTATTTGGTAACCTGGGCTTTGTTAGTGAATATATATATATATATATATATATATATATATATATATATATATATATATATATATATATATATATTAAGGTTTGTCACAAACCCAATTAGACATATATTTTTGATAATTGTTGGCTAACAGCAAAAACCTAATAGTAAAATTTGTGTAGAGAAAGAAATTAATGAAAATACATTTATAATCATTTTTAATACAATTAAAGTTGACATTTAAAAATACATTTATAATTATGAGTAGATATGCTCGGGTCCTCCTTCAAACAAGCAGACATATATTTATTTATTTAATACTAATACATAGTAAGAATACAAAAAAAATACTAGTAAATACTAGTATTTTAGATTTTAATTTTGATATATATATATATATATATATATATATATATATATATATATATATATATATATATATATATATATATATATATATATATATACAGAACGTGTAGATGAATGTTGTTATTAGCATCATGAAATGTCATTAATAAAATATTTATGTAGGATAAAATACTTTATTTTAATACCTACCGTACACAAAATTACACGTTAGTTATAAGGCGTCGCGAGTCATGACATATATAGTTAGTAGTGGTAATCATATGGTGCGCGCACGGCTCGGCTCACACAACATATAGAGTATTTATTTGTCACAAAAACAAAAACACATTCTGCTCCTCCATGAAAGCCTTGAGCCCAATCTTTAACCACCCAACCCTCCACCTCTTACAAAAATGCACCACCCAAGCCACCCTCCACCAAATCCATGCCCATATGATCACAACAGGACTCATCCTCCACACCTACCCCGTGAGCCGCCTCCTCCTCTTATCCTCCACCTTAGCCACCTCCTTATCCTACGCACTCACCATCTTCAACCAAATCTCAAACCCAACTATCTTTCTGTTCAACACCCTCATCTCATCATCCCTCATCACCACCCGCCAAAATACCCACATAGCTTTATCTCTCTACTCCCGCATTCTCACCCATGCCAACCTCAGGCCCAATAACTACACCTACCCATCTCTCTTCAAGGCCTGTGGGTCACACCCTTGGCTCCATTATGGTCGAGCCATTCATACCCATGTCTTGAAATTCCTTGAACCCACCTATGACCATTTTGTGCAAGCTTCATTGCTCAATTTTTACTCAAAATGTGGCCAAGTGGGTACTTCTAGATATCTTTTTGACCAGATTAGTCAACCTGATTTAGCTACTTGGAACTCTATATTATCTGCTTATGCACATAATTCTAGTATGAATTGTGATCATGTCATTAGCAATGTTGATACTGATTTGTCATTACAAGTTTTGTATTTGTTTAGTGATATGCAAAAGTCTGTAATTAGGCCTAATGAAGTTACTCTTGTGGCACTAATTAGTGCTTGTGCTGATTTGGGTGCTCTTAGTCAAGGTACATGGGCACATGCGTATGTAATAAAGCACAATCTTAAGCTTAATCGATTTGTTGTCACGAGCTTAATTGACATGTATGCTAATTGTGGGTGTCTCAGTTTGGGGTACCAATTGTTTGATAAATTGCCTCAAAGAGACACTTTATGTTATAATGCCATGATTAGAGGGTTTGGAATTCACGGTCATGGAAATGAGGCACTCGAGCTTTTTAATCAAATGAGCCTTGAAGGTTTGGCTCCTGATGATGTAACAATAGTAGTGACAATGTGTGCTTGCTCTCATGTTGGGTTAGTAGATGAAGGGTGCAAGTATTTTGAATCAATGAAGGAGGAATATGGACTTGAGCCTAAACTTGAGCACTATAGTTGCCTAGTGGATCTTTTAGGAAGAGCTGGGCGGCTCAAGGAGGCCGAGGGAAGGATTCGGACCATGCCCATGAAGCCTAATGCAATTTTGTGGAGGTCTTTACTTGGGGCAGCCAGAGTTCATGATAATATAGAGATAGGTGAAGTTGCACTCAAACACCTGATAGAATTAGAGCCTGAAACTAGTGGGAACTATGTGCTTTTATCAAATATGTATGCAAGCATGAATCGATGGGACGATGTGAAGAGAGTTAGAAGGTTAATGAAAGATCATGGGATTGAAAAAATGCCCGGAAGTAGCGTTGTTGATATTGATGGTACAATGCATGAGTTCCTTATTGGTGACAAAACTCACCCACAATCGACAAAGATACATTTGAAGCTCGAAGAAATGAGCAGAAAGTTGCAAGAATTTGGATATAAACCAAGAACCAAAGAAGTGTTGTTTGACATTGAAGATGAAGATAAAGAAGATGCTCTTTCATACCACAGTGAAAGGTTAGCTATTGCTTTAGCTCTTATAGTATCTGATTCAAGCTCAATTATCCGAATTATTAAAAACCTTCGGGTATGTGGTGATTGCCATGTGAGTACTAAGCTTATTTCAAAGATATATACAAGAGAAATCATAGCGAGAGACCGAAATCGGTTTCATCATTTCAAAGTTGGGACTTGTTCTTGCTTGGATTATTGGTGAGGGTTCTTAAGTTGATGACCATGTACTGTTGTACTTGAAACTTAAACATAATACACAACAGCTTTTGATGTTTGTCGGTTGTTAACTTGATGGTTCTTCACTTCCCCGTAATGAATTTATGATAAAGAAATATTAGCCTGCAACTGGTGATTTTTAGGTGATTCTGTTGCAAAATTCTCAACTGTATAAATATCAACTCACACGTTTGGGCTTTGAAGTCTGTTTTTGCCTAACTCACCTCGGTTTACAAATGTATACGAGAGAGAAATTAAATTTTTACACATTTGTCTATATAGTCTGTCAAGGTGAAAAATTCGTAATATTTTAATACTAAATTTAACTAAGTTCGGGTTAAACCAAAATAAAAAATTTAGTTTCTAAGTTTGGGTTAAAAAATAAAAAAAACTCTCACCCATTCTTACTTATCTTCTTCGTCCTTTTATCTCATTCAAAGTCCAAAAATCATCTCAACATAAATTCATCAGAAATCATCTCAATACCCAACAAATTTATCTCATCAGAAACCACTACAACACCCGGGGCATTGTCCAAAAGGGGCGAAACTGTCATTGTAAGATGACACAAGTGATGGATGTGAAGAAATAGGAAGAACTGTGCAAGGAATTGGCCAAGCAGAAAAGGATAATTGGGAGAAATTAGTAAACAGAGAAAGAAATTGGATTGAGAGAGGAGCTAGAGTGGGGAAGAAGAATGAGCAGTTAGCAGAGAGACAAGAGAGAAAACAGATTCGTAATATTCATTCATACTAACCAAATGTGATAGATCTCATACATATACTCTTACCTCAGTGAAAGAAAGAAAATAAAAAGAAAGCAAATGACTGAGCACATGCTCCTTACCTTGCAGCTCTAACAGACTCATAGTGAAAAGACAATAAGGACCAGCTTAACAACAATTAAAAGACTGGAATACCCTCTCACTTAACTACTTTAACTAACTTGATCAGCTAGCTGTGTTTCTTACAAACTGATTCATCATCAACATCAATAATAGGAATAAGGACACTCATGATTTGCTTAATTTTACTACTTTCTTGGTTTCCTGTTAATTTTAAATTCTCACCCACTTCAAAAAGCAATTTATACCAAAATTGTAATTTATTTTTTTCCTTTTCCTTTTTCTGGGTAAGATAAATCGTTTCATTTCTCTGTAAATCCCTTCCAGGCGAAATCATTATACACCAGCCCCCAAAATAAAATAAATAATTGTAATTTATTTTGTTGGTTGAAACAGGACGTATGCCGACACATGAGATTTATCTATCCCCTTCATGGATTTGGTTAACAAATTCCATGATTTCTTTTTCATTGAATTTCAATTGAGTGGGAGGATCTAGACTGTTTTCTTGGACGGAGAAAATCAATGGAAGAGATGATTATGAACGGAAGGGTATGTTTGATCAGAAAAAGGAGTAGCAATTAGCAGAGAAAAGAGAGGAGGAGCAACCCCCGACACTGCTCCGAGAACGTCTGATCGTAGAAGGGAATTTGGTTGGAGTAATTTGAACTTACTAATTCTGTGCGATGGTGGTGGATGTGAGCGGCGGTAGTCGTGGAAGGAATTGAAAACCTTCATTCTTCTGTTTATTGATGAAGGATTTTCATCTGGCAATTGATTTGCAAAGATAGAAATGTTTGAGTTGTTGCAAATATTATTTTTTAATATTTTAATTTGTTTAATATGATTTAATTTTCTAAATTAAAAATTTTCACCTTTTTAATTATATTTTTATTTCTATTATAGTTTATTTATGTTTATAAACTGTAATTATATTTTTTAACCTTAATTTGTTCTTTTCGTTTGATTTTAATTTATTTCTAAATTTTCTAGAAATTTGTTCTTAAATATTATTGTAACATGTTTAAACTTTGACAATTAGTTTATTTTTAAAAGATTGAATTTATATTGAGTCATGAATTTGTCATGTTTTTTAATCGTTGAATATTCACCAAGCAAAGAGATTTTGCCAGGATTTGATATTTGGGTGTGTGTGTGTGTGTGGGGGGGGGGGGCAAAATTTTTTTTGACAACATAATATATATTCATCACTAAAAAATAAAGTTCTACAATTACAAAAACATATTTTTGCTAAAACAAAGATAAAGTAATAATATAATTTTCTTTGACAAAAACAACAAAACATAGCAAAAAAAAGTCTTTTAGAACATATCAAAGTTTCGTCAGAGTTGCACCCGACGTTTTTTCAAATCACAAAATCCATCTATTATGCTAAAAGGAAAAATGGTAAAATATCTACTCCTGGAATTATCTTCACAATAGTCATTAGTCAATACTATTATACTAAGCAACAATCAATATGATTAGAACATTAAAATTTTAGACTATTCTATTTTTTGTAAGACCCACTTAGTATTCTAATGAATTTAGCCCAATAGTCATTAGCTAATGTTTATTTTCACAATAATCATTATGTCACTTGGTATTCTAGTGCCAAAAAATCTTTGGGGGGCCATGGCCCCCTCCAGCCCTAAGTTGGCTCCGTCTCTGCACCTAAGCATCTGATGTGGTGCCACATAAATATTTTGTTAACTTTTAACACTTTTAGACATAAATTTTAATTTATGTAAAAAAATTATAGTTTAATGAGTTGATCGTTAAAATTTTCAATCCAATAATACATTTATAAACCGGAGTTGAGTATAGTGACGAAAAGTGTATTTAACCCTTGCCTAACCTAACCTTTTAAAGCTTAATTTTACATTGTTCTAATTCCAAAATTTTAAAATTGAGTTGTCAAACTGTTATTCTAAAAGAAGGAAGTCATTTCACGGAGTTCTTTCTTTCATGATCTCTCCATAAAAGAGGTTTAATTTGTAGTAATCGGTGAAGAAAAATCTATTCAAATTTTGATGTGGACTTATCACGAAGGCCTTTTTATTGCTTGCGTTGAAGAACTGTTTATTTTTGTCTATTTTTTAAAAATATATATGTTCTCGAGTGTCGAGTTTCAATTTGGGACGAGAAGAAGATAACTTTGATCGTAGTGTTTTTATAACTTGATTTATTTATTAGTGAGTTTTAATTTAGGACGAAAGAAGGTATGACCTTGACTCTAGTATTTTTATAATTCAATTCATTTATTAGTGATAATTATTATCTATTCTTATTTATAGGATTTGTCAAAAAGAAAAAATAGATAAAACAAGATGTTAGGATCGCAATAAATTTTCTTACATAGAATATTGTCAGTTACGATTAAAGTATATATTGTAAGTACTAAATATGCCCATATAATAAAATAAAATTCGATATACCTATTTATTATACTTAAATAATAAGTCGTTACTTATTTAATATGACTCTTACTATATATATAAAGACACAAAATGGGGTTAATCGTTAGTTTAGAGCCGCGATAAATTTTCTTTGGCCGTAATAAATTTCTTCCGACAAATATTATTACTTAGAGTATTGTCGATTACGATTATAATATGAAAAATAATAAATTTACAATAAAAATTAATATTTTTATATTAAAATTATCGCTATATATTTTATAACGACAATTTTTTTCCGTGGGTGTGTGAATTGTAGTTGATATTTTTGTTTTTTTTATTATGATTTTGGATGTTTTCCCTTATTGAGATATGCCAATATGACTATTTTAACAATTTTTTTTTGCAGGAGTTAGAAAATATTGATGACGACGTTCCAGGTATTCGCTTGAAAAACTTCATCTACTTTTTTTTTTTTAATTTTTTTTTATTATTATCTCAATGTGTGCTTGAGTTTATGAATGTTTTTACGTACTAACATGAGTGTGGGTATACAATAATGTGATAAATTACACATGCATTTGCTTATATCGCTTTACAGTGTTTAAATGTTTTTTTTTTAATTCTAAATTCACGAGGTCCATTTATTTAAGCTTTATTTTTTAATTAAAACTTAATACCAATAACACCCAAAAAAATAAAATTATGATACAATTTTTTATGAAACTAATTAATACGATGCGTTATAGTAATTCATGATATATTAACTTATATTCATTGTGTATAAAAAACAAATAAATATAATGCTAAATCAGTGTGTATATATATATATATATTAAATTTTTAATAGTTGAATAGAAGATAGTGGTGTATTGGTTTAGTATTCATAATCTTTTTATTTATTGTAAAAATGATGCTCTTACAATAAAATATAAAAATAGTAAACATATTTTTATTTTACTAGGCTATAAATATGCTACAATAAAATATTATGATCAAATTTGTAGCTTGCACGGGTTAAAGGAATAATATAATCAAATACTGAGTTGAGTTCGATGGCCTTTGACCATCCCGTAGAGACCAATTCAACAATCCGACAGCATTAAGGTTCAACTAAATAATTGCTCTTGTGCTAATCGGGAATTTTCAAATACTTTTAGTTACATTTAAAAATAAAAAATAATTGGGATTAAACTAACGGCTAGTGCCTATTGCCGTGTGATTCTAAGAGTTTATCTAATATCTATTACATGAAAATTAAGAAAAAAATTAAATTTTTTGTCTATCCTTTTGTCCGTATAGTATTTTATATATGATTGAATGACACTTTTATCTCTCTAAATTATTACTAATTTTTAAAATTTATTTTTTGTCAATTAGATCCTTAAAATGATATTTTTTGTCGATTCCGTTCCTTTTATCCGATTTAATTGTAACCCGACCAAAAATTAACTCAACCCGACTCATTTATCTTTTTCTGATTTGACATTTTTTACACTTGTCCCTCCAAATTATCCAATTTTATTTTTTGCTGAAAATAAAGTTTATTTTTTCGTTTATCTTTTTTGAATCTATATTTTATAAAACTTTACTCTTTTCTTAAAAAAATCAAAATTTTCTAAATTTTTTTCCTAAAAAATAATAATTATTTTTAAAAATTTTCAATTTCTTTTTTTTATTAAAAAAATTGAATCAATTTTTTATTTTTCTTTATTGTTTTTTATATTTTAATTTCTATTTCTATTTTTTGTTTTTAAAATTTCTAATATTAAGTATACGTATAATAATGGTAAAAACAAATCGAGTAACTAGAAGGGATAGAAGTGCAACAAATGTCAAATCGGGTAAAAATAAATGGGTTGGGTCTGTTTTTGAAATCCAAATAAAGAATTGATCAAAAAGGAAATCCTAATAAAAAAAATTCATGGAAATCGAATCCAGCAATTAATTGTATATTATATTTGGCCACTAAGCTGTAAGAAGTCGACATTACCCCTCATCTTCTAAAAATTTTGTCTGATGTAATTTGAAATAAACAAAGTTCTTTGTGACCAACAAACGAAACAATCAAATAAAATATAAAAATGTTTTTCTAATGTTTTATTTTCCTCCATCTACCACATTGTTTAAGCATAGCTTAACTTTAAATTGGCATAATTTAATTTTCCTACAAGTATAAATATCAATTTTCTTTGTAGAAACATCAATTTCTCTTTTAAAAATATCAAATTTCTAAATTTAATTTTAATTGCATCTATAAACAACCGACCAATTTACACAATCTTAGAGCTTGTTCGTTTAGTACTTATAAGTTGGTCAAATCAACTTATAAATAATTTTTTAGCATTTAAGTGTTTGTTTGTAACTTATTTTTTAGTTTATAAAGCAATTTAGAAGTCATTTTAAAATGAATAAATTTTAACAAATGTAAAGACAAATTTGTCCTAATTTTAGTTATCTTTATAACTTTCTTTAACTTATAAGTCATTTTAGTCAAACATATTCAAAATTTATTTTAACTTATAAATAAAAATGATATCAAACACTTTTATTTATAAATCACAATTTAAAATAACTTATAAATCATTTTAAAATAAATTATTGCGGAACATGCCCTAATCAATCTTATTTTTTACCCATTAATTAGGCATTTGTTTGCAAAGTTGATATTTTAAACGGCAATTATGGATTTTTGTTTAATCTTAATGAGATAAAGCAGGTGACTAAAATCCAAATGGAGTAGTACAAAAAAAGAGTGACCAGGTTCATCCTCCCACATTTACCCATTCTGCCCTCAGATTTCCACTAAACATCTATGAAAATGGACCTATTGCAATCTGATTATTACATGTTTTAAAGCTAAAAACAGTTTTAGGCCACTTAAATTGATTCTTTTAGGATAAAACAGTTGGATTAAGCAAATCGTATTACTTCTTTTTAATCATTTTATAATATTTTAAATAAACAATAATTAGAAGATAATTCAAATTAGCACACCCTGTCTTCTTCCGTAATTACCCTTCTCTCTCTCTCTCTCTCTCTCTCTCTCTCTCTCTCTCACACACACACACAAAAATAATATAACCTCCAAACAACCACTTCAAAAACCAAAAGCAGGGGGAGAAAGCTCCAATGGCGACCATGGCCGCTATGTTTATCAAAGCTCCAAACCCATCTCATTCTTTTCCCCATACCCACAAGACCCATTTCATCTCCCCACTCAAATTCTCGCTCCATCTACGGTCACACCCAAAGACCCGCCAAAATAACCGAATTTCTTGCGGGTTGATCGACCCGGATGGTGACAAACTCGTCGAGCTCATTGTCAAGGAGTCAGAGAGGGATGCAAAGAAGAAACTTGTTTCTTCTTTGCCCCAAATCAAGCTCTCTCGGGTCGATCTTGAATGGGTCCATGTGCTCAGTGAAGGCTGGGCTAGCCCGCTTAGAGGATTCATGAGAGAATCCGAGTTCCTCCAAACACTTCATTTTAATTCGCTCCGACTTGATGACGGGTCAGTCGTCAACATGTCGTTGCCTATTGTTCTCGCCATAGATGATTCGCAGAAGAATCTGATTGACGGGTCGGGTTCAGTTGCTCTGGTTGATTCGAAGGATAAGACGGTTGCGATTCTGAGCAAGTAAGGCTGTGTTTTGTCTCTCTTTTATGTAAAGTTAATTACAAAAACCAAGCCCCTCGTGGGTTAAAGGTAAAAAAACTAAACTTTGGATGCATTAGGCCATTCTTGCCAAATACAAAAAAAAAGAAAAAGAAAAAAAAGTTAATTTCAAAAGTAATTTTATGTCGTTTTTTTAAATTTTTTTATAGTATCTCTGTGAATTTTTTCATTGTTCAAAATTAGAGATATTACTGAAAATTAAAGATTCATTTTTATCTGAATTTGCAGAATCCTAAATTGATATGAATAAGTCCAAGTTTTGAAAACAACAAAATAAAATTATGATAATTAGTATTACCTTTTAATTAGTTTATAGCAATTATTATAGTTAAAATTCAGCAAATTGACAAAAAAAGAAGAAGTCAAAATGAGAAAGTTTTTAGTGAATGCCGAACTGTGTTGTTTATAGTAGTTAGTAGTTTGTTTGACTTTTTACAGTGTGTTGCTTTTGTTGTTTGTTGAGTTTTGTAAATCTGAATTTGGCTTATTATTGAGTCTTTATTTGGACAATAAAATGAAATTTTTTAATCTTTTTTCTGTATGAAGCTGATGCAGTAGGCAAAAGTGATATTGGATTATTGGTGGTGCGAGTTTAATGAATAATACAGAAGTTAGAGCAAGCTTTTAAAGTAGCTAGAAAAGAAAGGTCATTAGATTTACAAAGATAGTAGGTTACACTAGAGTTTGTCCATAAACCAGCTTATTTATCCGTCACTTGGCTTTGGTTCATGGATTAATTCAACAGCATTGCAATGTTGATTAATGGTTGTGTTCTGTAGAATAAATAGTTCTACTAGCTGCTCCCGTATTTGTGATTTGTTTAGTTTAACTTCTTGAAATTTCCTCCTCTCACATCCCATTTGCAAAATTTACAAATTTAAGGATATATTTTTGTTCCATGTTTACCCTATTTATTGTGTTTAGCTTATAATGACATGATAATTAAATTGTGATGATAAACTTGGTGACGTTGTGTCATTTTATGCTATCATCAATAGAAATGTTACTCTTTTATTGGAACATTTTTTTTTACAAATGATACTCATTTTGTGGACCCCAGGGGTAGGGGGGAGGGTATTAAAGGGGCTTCAAATTTTAATAGTTTGATGTACCATGCTCTCACCTCAATGAAGGCGTCTGGCTTGGAGTCTTCTGATTTATTTAGAAAATTAAGGTCCCACCCTGATTCCAGAGATGTAATGAGGGGTCCTGTTGGATAATTATTGAATTTTGAAGTGCAAACATGTGTCTAGATGTGTACTCATTTATGCTCCAAGTAACTCTCAAGTCGCATTATATTTGGCGTTGATTGATGTTTATCCATCCAACATGGCTTCGTACTTGCTTAATACAAGTGTGATACTGTGATTTATGATGCCCCATGACCATATCTTTACTTTAACTAGGAATAGTGTCATTGTTTTGCAGTTAACATACTGTTTGAGTTGCTGCCTTCATAATTACTCAAGTCAGTTTAGTTTTCTTTTTTTTGAATGTTGTCGTCATTTTCACTTGGATATGTTTCGTGAATGCATGAAAGATGAGATTGTTCATAATACTAGAGTTGTACTTGGGCCAATAAAAGAGGTTGGTCAAGGTTAATAGTATTTTGTTTTGTTTTTTTTCATTTTTTTCCCTAGTTCTTTCTTTCTAGCATTATGAATTCTCACCTCTGTTATACAAAATAATACTCCCTCCGTTCTAAAATTAGAGATACATTTTGACTTTTCAGAGTCTATTTGCGAAATCCTAAAACTCAAAATTGATATAATTTCGTTCAAGTTTTGAAAACAACAAATATGATAATTAGTAGTGCTTTATAGTTAGTTTACAATTGCTATATTTGTTGTATTAAAACTAAATATGTTCATATCAATTTTTGAATTTTAAGATTTCGCGAATTGACTTAAAAAAGTCAAAATGTATCTCTAATTTTGGAACGGAGGTAGTAATACTTTATTTCTTTGTTGTACAACATTCTTGAAAATCCCACCTCAGTTGCACAAAATAATGCTTCCTCCATTCCAAAATATGAGATCACTATTGACCTTTTGAAGTCAATGAGACATTTCAAACTCAAAATTGACCTTTTTCTTTATTCTTCAGTCTTGGATTCATCTTGGAGGACAATATCATTCCCCTAATAGTTTTAAAGCACTTGATATACTCGTAAATTTACTCAGATGGACTTTTAATTTGTGTTCTTCTCATTTCTTTCTTTTTTTTCTTTGTTTGTACATTCCACTATACATATACTTTTCCGATATTCGATCCTATCTCATGCCAAATATTTCCTTACGTCTTGTTTAATTCGGACATTCTGTAATTATAGTATTGAGATCTACAAGCATAACAAAGAAGAAAGAATAGCAAGGACCTGGGGTACAACTGCCCCTGGCCTACCTTATGTTGTGGAAGCCATACAAAGTTCTGGAAACTGGCTGATTGGAGGTGATTTAGAGGTTATAGAACCAATCAAATACCATGATGGTCTTGATCGGTTCCGACTATCCCCTTCCGAACTGCGTGAGGAATTCACAAGGCGTAATGCTGATGCAGTGTTTGCTTTCCAGCTAAGGAATCCGGTCCACAATGGTCATGCTTTGCTTATGACTGACACACGCCGTAGGCTTCTTGAGATGGGTTACAAGAATCCGATCCTGTTGCTTCATCCATTGGGAGGCTACACAAAGGCGGATGATGTTCCGCTTACTTGGCGAATGAAGCAACATGAGAAGGTTCGTGTATCTATAATCTATTACCTAAGTTACTGAACATGGATTGTTTATATTTTGGGTAAACCTACTGCACCAATGCTGGGAATTCAGGATCTACATTTTGGTTGTTTCCCTATTGGGTAGTATACCTTGGTAAATTTTCCTTTCTCCACAACACTCTTTCCTCAAAATCTTTTATATAATAATTAATCCCTCTGCTGTTCAAAAAATTATACAGTATATTAAAATTGGAAATCATCAAATTCCACATTCTTTTTGTGATGCGGGACACACTAAAAAGTGAGCTGGGGCAACAAATTTAGCCCAGAACTAGGAACCACTGTTCACTGGATATCAGTTGCCTAATTTGAAGCAACCGCTATACTAATTCAGTTTGTGACTGTTGCTCAGGTGCTTGAAGATGGCGTCCTTGATCCGGAGACCACTGTGGTTTCCATATTCCCTTCTCCCATGCATTATGCTGGTCCAACTGAGGTGCAGTGGCATGCAAAGGCTCGAATTAATGCAGGTGCCAACTTCTACATTGTGGGTCGAGACCCTGCTGGCATGAGCCATCCAGTGGAGAAAAGAGATTTATATGATGCTGACCATGGGAAGAAGGTTTTGAGCATGGCTCCTGGGCTGGAGCGTCTAAACATCCTCCCTTTCAAGGTATGCAAACCACCCTTGCTGATTAGCTCTACGACTTCTATTAGGTTTTTGATGAAATTCCATGTATTTATTAGTTGACAACAACTGCAGGTGGCAGCATATGACAAAACTCAGAGTAAAATGGCATTCTTTGATCCATCCAGAGCACAAGATTTTCTCTTCATCTCGGGTACCAAGGTATCCTCTCTTCCTAGAGTGCTACCAAACTTTTTCATATTAAGATTTACGGGATTTGATTAGAAAGTTGCATGAAACACCTATAGATGAAAAATGAAAATGTGCATTACGCTTTTGTTATATGTTTTTGGGTGGTGCTAGGGGTCTTGAATTTTTGGTCTTAAAAAGTGTGTCAAATGATGTGTCACCATAACATTGGTTGGGTAGATCTCATGTGATTGGCTATGTGATAAATTATTACTAAAGTATTCAATGCCATGTCATTTGAGACTAAAAATTTGAGACCCCTAGCATTACTCTATGTTTTCTATACCTGTCTTTATGGTGATATATGCTAGCTTCTGAAATGCTTGCTTGCATTTTACAGATGCGCACACTTGCGAAGAACAGGGAGAACCCTCCGGATGGATTTATGTGTCCTGGTGGTTGGCAAGTCTTGGTGGATTACTACGATAGTTTGGCTCCTATTGAAAATGGTAAAGTTCCCGAACCTGTTCCAGCCTGAAGGAATGAAATTTGAGAAAACGTATTGTGATATGTTTGGGAGAAAACTTAGAAACTCCGAAATTGCTTTAGATTTGGTGAACATATTTCTAACCAGATCTTTAATAAATTATGTGAGGCACTGGAATAAAATCAAAAGACTGCCTCAAATCTGTAAAATATTGTGCAATGATGGTGTAACGAAATAGTGTGCTTATTAGTTATTATGTACGTGCGCACAATGTAACATACTGTGGATTATGAATTTATGGTGGAAATATATTGTGGTTTGGTTTTAGACTAGTATTCAGAGAATATTTTTATTCAATTATTATGCTACGTTTGGATGAGCAGATGAGGAAATAGAATAAAGGAATGAATAAAAAAAATAGTGTATTTGATGATCATTTTGGAAGATAAATTATTCCAATAGAATGAAAAATTATTCCATCACTTTATTTTTTTATTCCATTCCATTATTTTTTTTATTCCATGTGGAGGATGTGAAATAAAATTTATTCCGATAAAATAAATATATCTGATAATACATTCACCGATCACTATTAACAATCAAATATATACTTAAAATACTTTAAAATTATTTCATTTGGTTTCCATTCTATTCCCTCGATCCAGATGTTGGGAAATAGTTCTTTTTAGTAGCCCTCATCATCCACTTGCTCGAAAAAAGAACAATCAAAGACTTTGAGGCGTCTCCTTTACTAAATGAAAGCCAGTCTTTCCTATTTAGATTCCATTGACCCATTATTTGTTTCTGAATCACATAAATGGTTTACATTGTGACATCATTTTAGAGGAATATTGACGAGCGTAGGAATTATTAAATCTATAATATTTTTTTGTTATTTTCACAACAAAAGTATTACTGTTGTTGTTAGGTCATCATATTTCATCTATTGGGCCGAATGATTTGGGTCTGCTTATTTAGTTAGTCCAGTAGGTCTTAATGTTATTTGGCCTAGTCACTATACTGTTCCCGTTAAGCCCTTACAAGATCGGGTCGGATCCGTGGGTTGACCCATCAGATATTTTAATATTTCTAACTTTGACCGGTAATGATGAAAAAGCATGATGGTTGACTGTTGTGACTGCAATGCATTAATGTGGATGAGATTATAACCTACCGACCAGATAAACAAAGGTCGTAAAAAGGTGACAACTTGCATGCGGTTTGCGTAAATCACCGAGGAGAAATGTGTCGAGACGGTAGTGGGTGGTACGATATGGCAAAGGAGAGAGTATAACCTAGTAAGGAAGTCTTCAAGAGAAGGTACACACATTCAACTAAGATTTTTTATCTCTCAAGACTCTAGATATTTTATCTTCCATTGTTAATCCTTGGAACCGCCTATACTGACTCTCACGCATGAACTATCCCCCGACGGTCGAAGCCGTCAAGCTTTTGGTGTTGACTGTGTTTAGTGTGCAGGATCAGAGCGTCTTACGTGATTGGGACGTCGGAGAAGATCTTGGCGTTAACATTGGCGCTAGAAGGAATTTGAGTTCTAGTGTCTTGAAAATTTCAATCACAGAGATCTATTTGTTTACTACGCGGAAGATGGTGAGGAGTAAGCAGAATCGTCGGAAGGATGAACGGTAGGGGCATCACTCGTCTCGTCCAAAGACATTTCTGTCAAGGATCATCTGGGTCCTTCGAAGTGTGCTCATGAGAGTGAGAGCACTGCTTCCAAGCATGTTTCCAAGGGTTCTCGTTCGAGAGCTCATGGTGGGGCCAGGCGGAGGTTGGTGTTTGCTGATGACAAAGACCGTGATCAGGATCGGAGACAGGTGGAGGGTTCTTCTCCTAAAACGCATCACCGAAGTGGTCGGGATGACAGAACTGCCAAGTTGGCAAAGATGGCCGAAGAGGCAGATAAGCTTTGGAAGTTCTTCTAAAACAGAGGGAAGATATAGCTGTGCAAATGCTTCGGATAGCCGATATGAAGGATGAGGCGTCCACTTATGTCCAGTCCGAAAGGCGTAGCAGGCATAAGGAGGTACCACGACGAGAGGGGAAGGAACCAGAGCATTCCGTACATGTATCTCGAGGCCGTTCGCATGACCGAAGGAGATCGAGGAGCAGAACTCCTGAGGCATCGAAGGGAACACTTATTATCGTCGGTTCTCAGGGCCGGGATGGTGGCAGACGAAGGAGTAGGTTGAGGGAGATCGTGATGTAGAAAGTAGAAGAGAAAGCGTCGGAGAGCACCTCATCGTGAGGGAGGGACCACACGTCGAAGCAAGTCTAGAAGCCCATCAAGGGCGGTAGTTTCTATTAGGGAGGGTCGGTCCATTCCGAAGAAGAATGAATCGCCGGAGAGAGAGGTCTCCTCACAGCCAGAAGGTGTGAATTTTTTGGTGAAGGAGTTGAAGGAGCTCCGGAAGCAGTTAGCCGAGGTTCAACAGGTGAAAGACACTCCGGGAAAGAAGGCGTCCCCTTTTTCCTCGGACATTCTTAAGGAGAAGGCGGACACCACCAAGAAGTTGCTTCACATGGAGAGTTACGATGGGTCTGGGGACCCTTATAACCATAGCCAGGCGTTTGACCGGCTGATGGATTATTATGACTTTAGCGATGTTGCCAAGTGTCATACGTTCGTCACAACGTTGAGAAAGGATGTGAGGCAGTGGATGGGGACTCTACCTGTAGATTCAGTCTCGTCATGGTCCGAGCTGTGTGACAAGTTTCATGCCCGTTTAAGCAAATCAAGAAGGGGAAGCCCTGAGTTCTTTAAGCACATGTCCGTCAGTTCACTAATGAATCCTTGGGTCAGTATGTGAAGAGGTTCAGAGAAGCGGTTGGTCAGGTGTTCGACCTTAATGATCTTCAGGCTGTAGGGTTGTTTTAAAACGGCCTGGATCTGGTGAAGTCTGAGAAACTGGTGAAGAAGTTGATGTTTCACCATCCGAAGAGCTTAGCTGAAGCTTTTGATAAAGTAGAAGGCTACATTGTGGTAGAGGAGGCTATGAATAGCCTGAAACGTCCTTCTTTGGACCGAATGAAGGAGGTGGATGCTCCAAAAGCTGAAGGCGACCAAAAGAAGGCTGGAGGGTATAATGATCGGCCCGAGGGTAGTTCGAAGAAGTATAACAACTCGTGGCGATAGGAATAATCGCCACCGCCCTACCTCGAAGGTGAACAAGGTTTACACCAAACTGAACACGGATAGGTGGGTGATTCTGGATCAGATTAGGGGCCAGCCGTTCTTTGAACCACCTCGTGATAACTTCAAGCCAGGACAGAGCAATGCTCGAAAGTATTGTGGCTATCATCAAGCCGCAGGTCACGACACTAATGAGTATTGTAATTTGAAGGATTTTGTAAAGAGGAAGGTTCAAAGCGGTTTATTGGTTCAATATGTGACCGGGAGGACAAAGAAGAGCAATGAGAATGTTGACCGCACTGATTCAAACAGATCCAGCGGTTCCCGTGCAACACTCGCTCAGAATCACCACCAAGGCACGTCGTTGATGTAATAACCGGTGGGACGACAGGGAAATTGGCAGGGAAGAAGAGGAGAGGATATCTGGACTTGGTCATGTCCGTGGTGGGTGCTCCCCCGAAGATCGACAGACCGATTCCAGGGGCAGTTATATCCTTCAGTGATGCAGATTATCTTTCGGAGCCCATCGAACCCCATGAAGGAGCCTTGGTGATCACAGCACAAGTGAGTTCGGTGGATATGAAGCGAATGATGATTGACAAAGGATCTTCTGTGGACAATCTATACGCCCATGCTTATCAGAGGATGCATCTTGATGGGCGGAAGATGGAGGTTAGGCAGGAGGCTCCCCTATACGGCTTTAGCAACGATCCAGTCAAAGTGGCAGGAACTATTGAGCTACCAGTCATCTTGAGATCGCTCCACAGCAAGTAGAAATAACATGTAAATTTTATGTTGTGCATGTAGATTCTACTCCTACAACGCATACATCTTGGGAAGACTTACTCGGCGATGAATTTCTCCAAATTGTGACTTCCATCCCTCACTTCAAAATCAAGTTCCCCACAGCACACGGAGTTGGAGAGGTGACAGGGGACTTGGATCTGGCCCGGCGCTATTATCGGAATGCTGTTATTTTCTCGGGAGTAGGGGTCAGCAAACAGAAACAAACCCTGGAAATTGAGATCGAGTCCTTCACTGAAAGCAGTTCGGAGCCATTGGTTGTTCCTGCAGGAGAGACAGATGAGATCGAGCTAATTCTGGGGAAGAAGGACAAAACGGTAAAGATCGGTTCGGGTTTATCGGAACCTCTCCGGACAAACCTTATGGAACTTCTTCGCTGTTATGTGGACATCTTTTCATGGGAGCCACAAGACATGCCTGGGATCAGCCGAAAGATTGCCGAGCACCGGCTGGATGTGGATCCATCAAAGAAGCCAGTTCGATAGAAAAGGTGGATCTTTGCACCTGAGCGACAGAGGATCATTGATGAGGAGATTGCAAAGCTGATAGCTGCTGACTTCATCTTTGAGATCGATTATCTGGAGTAGATGGCGAATGTAGTGCTGGTGCAGAAGCAGAACAGGAAATGACGAGTTTGCATCGACTACACGGACCTGAACAAAGCATGCCCGAAGGACTTCTATCCTCTGCCCCACATTGATCAACTTATTGATGCAACTTCGGGGTATGCACTATTAAGCTTTATGGATGCTTTTTCAGGTTATCATCAAATCTCTATGTGCAAGGGAGACATTTCGAAGACAGCTTTCATCACACACCATTCGGTGTATGCCTATAAGAAGATGACCTTTGGCTTGATAAATGCTAGAGCCACTTATTAGAGAATGATGAATTTCATCTTCGAGAGGCAGCTGGGGAGGAACATGGAGGTGTACGTGGATGATATGATCGTGAAGAGCATGAATGTTCAGAAGCATTTGGATGATCTGGAGGAATGCTTTCAGACTGTTCGTCACCACAAGTTAAGGCTCAATCCTGCAAAGTGTACATTCGGGTTCGGCGCAGAAAAGTTCCTGGGTTATCTGGTCAGTCAAAGGGGCATTGAGGCCAATCCGGAGAAGATCCAGGCTATTCTCGACATGAAGACTCCTCAGTCATTCAAACATGTTCAACGTCTGACTGGTAGGATTACAGCTTTGAGGAGGTTCATGTCCAAATCTGCAGAGAGATGCTTGCCATTCTTCGATACACTGAAGGGACCGAAGAATGCAATGACGTTCCGGTGGACTTCGGAGTGTGAAGACGCCTTCCAAGGCATAAAGACATATTTGTCTTCGGCTCCTTTATTGGTGAAACTCAGACTTTCTTGAGACCTTGTACTTATACCGGCGGCTAGTTAAATTTGGCGTTGGGAGCTGCTTTGGTTCGGGAGGCAGGGGGAAAGCAGTATCCAGTTTATTATGTCAGCCATGTCCTAAGAGACGCCGAAACCAGGTATCCAAATATTGAAAAATTTGCCTTTGCTTTGATAATTGCTAGTCGAAAGCTTCGGCAATATTTTCAAGGTCGGCTCTTGGTCATCTACACGGATCAACCACTGAAGAAGGTGATGAGCAAGCCGAAAATTTCGGGGAGACTAACAGCATGGACGATGGAATTATCCCAATTTTTCATCGAATATCATCCCCGAACTGCTATCAAAGGTCAAGCCTTAGCCGATTTCATGGTGGAATGCTCGTTCTCCGAAGCAGATGCTGAGCTGCCAAAAGCTGAGACGTCCGATCGAGTAATTGCAGTTCTTCAGCATGGTCAGAGCTCATGGATGCTATATGCAGATGGGTCTTCTACTGCGAATGTCAGTGGGGCAGGAATTATTTTGACAAGTCCAGAGGGGTTCAAGGTGCAGCAGGCCATCAGATTTGGGTTTAAAGCAACGAACAACGAGACCGAGTACGAAGCAGTACTAGCAGGAGTTCGACTGGCGAAGAGTCTAGAAGTTTAGAAGCTGATCATTTACAGTGACTCTCAGTTGGTCGTCAAGTAATTATTGGGAGATTATGAAGCTCGTGGAACGAGGATGATCAAGTATTTGGCAGAGTTGAAAAACCGGCTTTAGTACTTCGTCTCTTACGAGTTTCTGGGCATAGAACGTAACGACAATTCCATTGCCGATGCCTTATCAAAGCTGGCCACTACGGATGCGGATGTCTTCAACGGGTCAATTTATTTGGAGGTTTTGCAGTAGCTGAGTATTCAACATGAAGCCGTGATGTGCATTGAACGTTCTAACTGTTGGATGACTCCCTATATTGAATCTCTAGCAGATGGAGTCCTTCCTTCGGATCAGATGATGGCAAAGAAGATCAAGTACAAGAGTGCCAACTTCGTTCTTATTGATGGGGATCTTTATCGAAGGGCATTTTCGCCACCATTCTTTGAAGTGTTTGGTTAAAATGCGAGGTGAGTATACTCTTCGGGAGCTTCACGAGGGTATTTGCGGCGACCATATGGCTGCTAAGTCATTGGCTTACAAAGTACTTCGGCAGGGGCACTACTGGCCTACGATCTTCAAGAAAGCCACAGAGTCTGTGAAGAAGTGCGAGAAGTGCCAGCTCAACAGTCCGATCCCACATCAGCCACCAGAAGAGCTATACTCGATATTATCTCCTATACCCTTTACTGTCTGGGAGGTAGATATACTGGGTCCGTTGCCGAAAGCCAAAGGTCAGGTCAATTTTGTTATAGTTGCTATCGATTATATGACCAAATGGGTAGAAGCGAAGCCACTTCAGTTGATAACATAGCAAGAGTGCTTGAAGTTCATGAAGGAGCCCGTAGTGTTCCGATTTGGAATGTCTAAGGTGGTGATATCGGACAACAGACACCAGTTCGTGGGATCGAAGTTTGAAAGATTTCTGAAGGAGCTGGGAGTTTAGCACAAGAAGACTTCGGTGGCTCATCCACAGTCGAATGGGCAAGTTGAGGTGACCAATAGAACGCTGCTGAATGGGATCAAGCGCAGACTGGACGAAGCTAAAGGAAGATGGCCAGAGGAGCTACTCATTGTATTGTGGGCTTATCGGACTACACCGAGGACTACCACAGAGGATTCTCCTTTCAGATTGGCCTATGGTACTGATGCCTTAGTCCCAGTTAAAATTGGATCCCCAAGTCTTCGGGTCAGTCAGTTTAAAGAGATCTACAATGAAGAAGGACTGAAGGTCAACTTGGATCTGTTAGAAGAAGTCAGAGAAGTGGCTTTGATCAAGCTGACATCATATCAATGGAGAGTGGCCAAGCATTACAATTAGGGGGTAAAGCTTCACAGATTTGAAGTGGGGGACTTCGTCCTCAGAGAAGTCGAAGCGTCTACACCTCAGAACATGGGGAAGCTGATGCCGAACTGGGAAGGGCCATATGAAGTAATTGAAGTACCAAAGCCCGACACTTATCGGTTAAAGGCATTGGACGGATCCGAGATCAAGAACACTTGGCATGCTGGCAGACTTCGAAAATACTTTCAATAGAGATTGAGTTAGTTTATCGGAAGTCTGTAAATGGCGATTCATCATCAATAAAAGATTCACTTTTTTGCAAATTGATCTTCTTCATACTGGTCCTAAGTTCACAATGGAGTAAGGAGGACTGGGGGACTCTTCGACCATTCGATGGTAGCCTTTTCGACAGGTGGTCCTTATGAATTTGTCGAGCCCTTCGGGTAGCAAACTTCATCGGTGTATGGAGGATTCGGGGGTGGACTCATTTGGCCATTCGATGGCGCCTTTTTAGGAGAGAGTGTCCTCATGGGTTTGATTTACCGCGAGTGGTAAACAAATTCCTTAGTCCTTTTAATTTTACTTTACCACGAGTGGTAAACAAAATTCACCGAAGTTAGGAGGTATGGTCGGACTCGCTGGCCATTCGATGGCAGCCTTATTGTCAGGTGTGTCCTTATGAATTTGTCTTACCGCGAGTGGTAAGCAAGTTCCATGGTCCTTATAAAATTGTTCTACCCCGAGTGGTAAACAAATGTCCTTATATCTTTGTTCTACCCCGAGTGGTAAACAAATGTCCTTATATACTAGTTTCACCCCGAGTGGTAAACAAGATCTTGATGGTGCAAGGAGGATCAGCCGAATTCACCTTATACAGGACCTGTCTCACACTTCGGAAACGATAAGTATGCATTACTTTATTTTGTTCAAGTGTTTAGTTCGGTTCACTCAGTTCAGTTCATTGAATTCAGTTCATTTCATTTCTTAACTTAACTGTTATATACCTTATCTGATTCATAGCCTAAGTTAAGCTCATACAGGTCACTGATGCTGAATTGTTGACAAGAAACGAATCCAAACAGAAGTTATGATAATGAAAGTTATAATTTCATTAACTATTCATAACATTATCCGACTACATAAAGATAGAAATTTTCACAAAAATTTTAACAATTTCAAAGAAAACAGGAATATTCACTTCAGGCATTATCCTCGCCATCTGAAGAGTCGAGCAAAGCCGGGTTTACTTTAGCTGATATCAACTTTTCCTTGCCGCGACTTCGACAGAGCTCATAGCCTTCAGAATATATCTTCATGATCTCTCCGTTGATCTCATCCGATTTTCGATACTCTTCACAGATCTGCTTGCGAAGATCATCGGTCAAAGGAGGTCCAAGATCCCGAAGAGCCCGGAGCTCACGGATTTCTTCTTCGAGCTTCTGACGCCTATTCAGATGACAAGTTTCTGTTAACTCTAGCTTTTCGATCGATTTGGCCAGAATCTTATTGCTGGCCTTCAGCTCTTTAACTTTCTCCATCCTTATTTCACTCTGTTGAACCAGGTCAACATTCATCTTGACGATCTCTTGGTACTGGGCCTTGGTTGACTTCAGTTTTTCATTGGACGTTTTCACATCCTCTTTAGTCTGGGCCAACTCCGTTCGAAGACCTTCATTAGTGTGAAGAACACTTTCATATCGAGTCCTTTCCCGAGCCAAAGCCGACTTCAGGATGGCATTTTCCTTTCTTATTCCATCTTCTTCGGCTTCGGCTTCAATAGACTTTGGACGTAGACGTCCGAATACAGCATTCGCCTACACATGTTCGGCATTACTTGATCAGTTTCAAGTATCTAAGTATAAAGATAAGTATGAAAATCAAAGAGAAAACCATTTACCTTCACCAGATAGCTCATGCCTTCATTAAGCAGATCCATGTTCGAACTGTTACCAAATTGATGGTCATCGGTTCACGGACGAAGGCATCAAACAGTCAAAAGGGGAAGTTGGCATTAAACCGAGGCCACATGGTTGGAGAGGCCATAACATCATGTTGAAATTCAGAAGGTGATTGTCTTGGAGGGGAAGGTATGGGTTGATCATGAGTTGGTGAAGGATCCATATATATGTTTTCAGGAGAAGGTGACCGGGCAGGAATAGGTTCACGAACCGGTGAAGGAACGGATGATGAGCCTGGGTGACTGTCAGACGATTGTTTCCTCTTGCGAGAGAGCGAAGGTATGGATTCGATTGGCTCGTCATCGTCCGACACTTGAATTTTTATGGGAACTGCTGGAGGAATAATGGTCGAAGATGTGGGCACTCGAAGTTCATCAGCGGTTAAGGGGATAATCTTTGCCCTCAACTTCTTGACCCGAAGAACTTTCGCCCGTTCGTGTAAAGGTATGTCAAACAGGCTTCTCTTGGTTGGAACGGGCTCAGGGGGTACAAAAGTGGGAATGGATGAAGGGTTTACTTCCGGATTTGTTCGTGGTCTATCTCGTGGTCTCATGATCCCAAGGTGAGAGGATTTAGATCTCTAATGACCCTCTTTCTTCGCTGGGGTTTGAGGGATTCTTCAGATACAATGGGCTCATCAATTTGTGGCTCATTAATCTGAGGGTCGACGATGGGTGTTTCAGTAGTGGGAAGATTGACTTGAAGGGTTCCTTCTGGTGGAGGAAGTTCATCAGTGGCGGGGTCATTATTTTGGAGTTCAGTAGTGGGTACTTCTGTGGTTGGAACATCTTTAGGGGGAATTTCCAGCAGATGAGGTTCGGCAGCTCCTGCAGATATCTTGGATAAAAATTTTTCAAAGTCTTTCACATCCGAAGAGGTCGATCTAATCAAAGATACTGCAGAAAGAAGAAAAACATGTATCAGGATCCATATTGTCAAAAATTTCAAATAATCATATTCCCAAATGATTTGAAACTTACATTTATGGTCATATAACCATGCTTGCTTGGTAAGAAGTAAGTAATTCCACTCTTCTGATGGGAAGTTCTCAAAGAGCTCTATCATCTCAGCCACCCGTTCTTGGGAATATTTCAAGTCACAGTAAACTTTTTTCGGTAGCCAGTTAATGAGTAGGGAGGCAATTTTCGGTCCTCGATGAAAAACCATCCTTTATGCCATCCTTTATTACTTGAAGGAATAGAGACCAGGGATCGCCTGTCGAACCTTTCACCTGTCTTCGGCGATTGCTTACTTAACGCTTTGAATCCTTTCTCCCTAGATCGGCCGACTTTATAGACAGTAAAAAAGAAGTCAAGAGTGGGTTCAACACCTACTTCATGGCAGAATGCAATAAAGACAAGGATGTGGATGTAGGAATTCGGGACCAACTGGGCGAACCCGACGCCAATAAACCCTAGAAGGGTTATTATGAATACATGAAGAGGGAATCAGATTCCCTTCTCAAGAATAGTCGTAGGAACAACTGTCCATCCTTCCGTCCTTTGATACATCCTCTCTTCAGCCCTTGGAACTCTTACCTGATGGGTGTCAGGAATGGAATACCTAGTTCGAATACTCTTCAACCTTATTTCGGTTATGTCAGAAGGAGTATTGGCATGGGAAAAACATTCTTTGTTTCTGAAGAATTCAGAAGGAGTAGGGGTGGATTTCTGGGGTGGGTTCTTGCTCGAAGTGGTGGCTTTGGGATTAGAACTTGAAGCCTTTTCTTTATTGGGGCTGAGATTTAGGGGAACAGTTGTGATCGGAGTGGCGAGGATGGGGGAATCTTTCTCGGAGGTTTGAGAAGCCATGGTCGAAGTCTTGCAGAGAAGGAGAGAGAGAGTTCTAAGGATAAGAAAAGCTCAAAAGGCGTCCGAATTTCAAATTGGCAGGTAAAACTGTCAAATTTGGTAAAGTTTATCTTTTATACTGACGGTTACACGGTACACGAAGGTGGCGCATTAAATGCTGATAATAATTTGAATTTGAAATGGGAAACGTCCGGTTTAAGCCTCAGATATTTATCATGTTGGGCCTTTCAATTGAACTTTCGGTTTCAGTCCATCTCTCTACTTTGACCTTCCACCGTTTGGATTTTGGTAAATTTCCGTTTGGGCTTACTTCAATCATATCAAATCCTATAAATATCATGGACCCTTTATAGTTTTCTATTAAATACCCTATTTAATAAAAAACTAGGGGGCAATGTTGGGTCATCATATTTCATCTATTGGGCCGAATGATTTGGGCCTGATTATTTAGTTAGTCCAGTAGGTCTTAATGTTATTTGGCCTAGTCACTATACTGTTCCCGTTAAGCCCTTACAAGATCGGGTCGGATTCGTGGGTTGACCCATCAGATATTTTAATATCTCCAACTTTGACCGGTAATGATGAAAAAGCATGATGGTTGACTGTTGTGACTGCAATGCATTAATGTGGATGAGATTATAACCGGCCGACGGCATAAACAGTTCATGAAAAAGGTGATGACTGCATGCGATCGGCGAAATCCTTTGAGAGTGGGGGCTATGTCGACGGTAGTGGGTGGTACGCATGGCAAAGGCAAGAGAGTATAACCTAGCAAGGAAGTCTTCAAGAGAAGGTACACACATTCAACTAAGATTTTTTATCTCTCAAGACTCTAGATATTTTATCCTCCATTGTTAATCCTTGGAACCGTCTGTACTAACTCTCACGCCTGAGCTATCCCCCGACGGTTGAAGCCGTCAAGTTTTTGGTGTTGACTGTGTTTAGTGTGCAGGATCAGAGCGTCTTACGTGATTGGGACGTCGGAGAAGATCTTGGCGTTAACAACTGTAAATGTATAGCGATCGTGAAAACCATCGCTAGAGAATCTATAACGACACTTTTATTGTAAAAATAACTTTTTTTTTGTGAAGAGCCCTTTTAGATGGACATAAAAATTGAATATACGTGTATTTAAACTTCATCTATTTACTTACCATTAAGTGTCAAAATACAATTAAATAAATTCAAATACACTCATATTCAATTTTCATATCCACATAGAATTATTAATTTATAAAACTACTAAGACTTTTGATCCATAGACGCATAATGCATAGTCACACTAAACATTACAAATTATTAATTATCATAAAACACAAATAAATATTCTCTCTCCACGAGTAAAAGGTGAATAGGTTAGAAGTATCTAGCACATTCAAATTATGTATTTGTCCCACTAATTTTCCACAAGTTAAACTATACTCTCTCCGTTCCTTAATATAGGTCGTTTTAGAGTTATGCACAAATATTAAGGTAATGATTGTATAGCATTAACTATAATATCAATTGTCTATATTGCCTTTGTATTGGAAGAAGAGTTTGTTATTTATTAGACAAAAAATAGTGAGAGAACCAAAATTACATTTAATACTTGGGGTAATATTGAAAACTAAACAATTAATGCTTACTTGAAATTCTTAAAAGACTTATATTAAGGAACAAAAATATTTTTCTAAAACGACTTATATTAAGGAACGGAGGGAGTATTATGTATTCGTGTTATTCTATCCTCCTTTTTAAATGTCGTTTCAGATAAATGTTTTTATATCTTAATACTCTCTCCGTTCCTAAAAGATTATCGTTTTAGAAGAAAAATTTATTTCAAAAAGTTTGTTGTTTACAACTTTCAAGGAGAATAAATTATTTACTTTCCTATATTACCCCTACCTTCTCTCATTGTCTCAAGAAATTCTCTTCCTTGTATTAATAGTTTTCAACTTCCCATAAAGGGGTAGTGATGGAATTTCAAACAAATTTTACTTGGTAAATGATACTTTCTTAATCCATATGCTAAAACCTTAAACGACAATCTTTTAGGAACGGATGTAGTGTTTGTCAATTTCAATTAAACATTAATTGTTTAGTTTCTAATATTAGCCAAAGTATTAAATACTCTCTCCGTCCCTTAATGTCAATCGTTTTATATAAGTGTTTTTGTCTCGTAATATTCGTCATTTTGAGAACTTCAAGTAAACATTAATTGTCTAGTTTTCAATATTATCCCAAGTATTAAATATAACTTTGGTTCTTTCATTATTTTTTACCAAATAAATATTATTCTTTTTCTAATAGAAGGACAATATAGACAATTGATATTATATTTAATGCTATACAATTATTTCTTTAATAATTATACATAACTCTAAAATGACTTATATTAAGTGATGAGGGAGTATAACTTTGGTTCTTCATTATTTTTTGTCCAATAAATAACACCCTCACTTTCTAATACAAGACAATATAGACAATTGATATCATATTTAATATTATATACGGTCGGATCTTAAGCTTATTTTTATCCAACTCCAGAGCTCACCCCTTAATGATGCTGCAGAGATCTATGACTGACAGTTCGGTCATACAACCGTCTATCTATACTTTTAGCGACGCTTATATGTTGTCCGTCTAAAAGTATGAAGCGACGATTGTTTAATCAATTGTCATTGGGTTCGATTCTTAAAGGGAGTGAGCTCCGGTGAGTTGGATAAGGGGTGAGCTTAAGATCCGGACCATTTTTTTAATACTAGTGCATAATTCTAAAATGACATATATTAAGGTATGGAGAGAGTGTTAGATAAAAATATACATCAATACAAAATTAAAATAACTGGAGTAATTTATGTTTATCAAATCCATGCCTTGCACGGGTTTAAGAGCTAGTTTATAATAACAACACAAATATCAGTTTTGACTAGCCCGTCAACGACACAATTATTTGCGACACATATTATTTAGTCACTAAATATAATATTTTGTTTGTTGGATTAGAATGAATGGTGAAAAAATAGGGTGCCTTCCTTGATTTCTTGAGTTCGAACTTAATCTTAGATTAGCCGGCTCATTTACGTAACAAACAAGGTTGAAACACCAACAATGCCAAATAACTGCTGCTCCACTACTCCATTTTCCCAATCAAATGAAGGATAACGTTAATTTCAAAGCATGGGTTAGTTCAATCAAAGGGCCGCCCCTGCAATAATCCATGTTCATATTCAAATGAAGAACAACCTTAATTCAACATTATCCTAAACAAAAATTTCGGGTAAGTCGAGATTTTCCCTTCATGAATCTTTGTTTATTCGTCTTGTTCTTTAACGTATGTTCAGATTTTTTACGTGATCAGTTTTCTCATTACTTAACTTTGGCATCAGATTAGTTTCTTGTAGCATGTCATCTATCTGTTTGATACAATTACATATGACTAAATATGTATGGGGAATTGTTGATTATAGAATGTTTATGTTAGAGAAAGATTTTAATATTTGAACTAGATTTGTAAGGAGGCTACTAGCCAGCAAAGATATCAGCTTTTTGTAGCTATGGACTTCCTGATCAAATAAATCTGAATTCTTGCAAATACCCTTAACTATTTTCAAATGGGAAGTACTTTATAGAACACTAGCGATAACCCGTGCCTAAAGGCACGGCGTAACGAAAAAAAAATTGAAAAATATTACATTATCTAAGGACACATACCACCGCAACAATTAATACATATTCAATCATCAATACATATTCAACCACCAAAAAATCGAGCTAGTTGGTACTAATTTCAAGAAATTTCGCAAAACTTCCTTCAAAAATAGATGTCTAGAAAATTCTAAACCTATCTACAAAACTTACAATCATCAATACATATCCAAACCATCAAAAAAACCATCATTCCATACTCAAAAATCATCATAACCATGTATAATTAGTTAACTTTACAAAAGACGAAACACAAAAAATACAAACGTGTAGAAAATAGAGAAACAACATGTTGCATAAGATCCATTATTTTACAGCTTACACCAAGTATCCTTCAATGTATACCTGAAAATATTTGAAATATAAAATTTATCAAAATATGTGAGTCAAAATAAAACAAAACACTGAATTAAAACACTGATCAGTAAATAACAAAATACTGATGAGTGATGACGTATAAATGAATTATTTCTATGATACATTTAGGACCAAGTACTCAAGTAGAAACTATAGAAGTAATAGAACAAACCCTTTCCCTCCTCCTTAGATCTGTGTCCCAAGCTGCGAGTTCTTTCTCTTTTTTCTTCGGATCCTGCAAAATTAAAAATAGCAATGTCATTACATTCATGGAATTCAATGGTATATCCACAGTTGCACCATTTGAGGAATGCGTTCTGCAACAAATACCAATATATATAGAAAATATTTAAAAGACATATACAAAGAATAGTAAATAACATCCAAACTGCATCCCAAAATTATCTCAAGTCATAAATGATTATATAAAGTCATCTAGAAAATCGATCGAGGCATTTCTACAGATCATTTGTGTAAAGAATAACGCATTTAATATTTGGAATGCTTACATATAAATACAATTGCATATACATAAAGAAATATTATTAAACATGACCATTTGACTAATCATGTATTCTTATGATCGTATATGAGTTATAACCAAATTCAATTGTTGTTGCTCATTCCCACGTCTTATATAATTTCGAAAAATCAATTTCTAAATATTGTAATTACGATCATGTCAAATTTATATTCTCATTTTAATCAATTCAAGGGCTTATGACTTATGAGTCATTGTCATAACAGATTACAAACTCTTTGAAATAGTATAATTTCAAAGAAAATGTCCACCATTATGCCTTTAATTACAATACAGATATTAGGTACCCACTAAAATTCGCTCAAATGTTTGTATCTTAATTTAGTCTAGTAAGGAAAAGTGCTAATTACTGTAACATCCTTCTAAATTACCAAAACCTAGGTACTCCATATCTAGATCATGATCCCACGATACCAAATTAACAACAAAATCCAAAATCCCATCCAATAAAATACGAACATACAAATAAATATCAAACAAATGACCAAATTAGTCCACTCATTGAAACAAAACAAAATTAATTACCTCAATGTTTTTACGTGGGTGTTGTTCCTCAACACTTAACATACCTAATTAAAAATGGCAAATTATTTTTCAAGAAAACAACATATATATAATACATACATACATTGATACGTGAAAATTACCAGTAAAAATTAGAAATAGTAAGTATTGGGTTGACTTCGAAGGCTAATCAAATATTTAGCTCTAAAACCCCAAGAAATATAAAAACCATAAATTAGCAGAAATTCTCAAACATCAATGTTCAATATTGAACCATCTCTTCTTCAAATACCCACTGAATACTGTAGCTTAATCTAAACCCACCAGAAATTCTTAAATGTTATTCTACATACCAAAAGACTTTAAAATTAGGACTATTCCGAACAGAAATACCTCAAAATTAAATCAAATTGTAAAAGTTTTGTATAATAATCAAAAGGAAAAACAAAAGGCTACCTTGGGGGAATTAGGCGAAAAGATAGATAACGAAAGATGAAGTCGATGCAGAAGAGGAGGGGTCCGTGGAACTTCCAGGCCTTGTGAACCCAATTTGATTCTAAGTACTTTCTCTATGCATTGGATCATATATTAGGGGCTGAGTATGAGAGAGAAAAGATTTAGGGAGTTGAGAGGATAGAGTTATTAGAAATGGGTATCGATCCGTGTGTAGAATGTAGAGAGAGAGAGAAAGAGGGTTTAAACTGTGTGCGTAAGAACAGAGAGGAGAGAGGGAGAGGGTTTGAAATTTGATTAGGGGGGTTTGAGAGAGAGCTGCTGACATGGAATTGGATGGGACGCTTATGTATTTCTCTCTCTGCTCTGTTTTATATTATAGAATACAATTTAGTTTATTTAGTCCTGAAGGTGAACATCTATCACTAAAAGGTCATCTTCTATCCATGTTACAAAGTTTGTCTGCGTCTTTTTTAGCAACGTCTTGATATAGCAACTCTTTTTATTAAAAGAATCATTTTTTTTGAATTACCTTTTTCCTGAATCACTTTAAATCACTTATTGTCTGTTCAAACTAAAGTTCGAAATTTAAAATCACCTTATAGTGACCAAACGCACTAAACATTACTGTAGCAAACACTATAACTAAACATACCCTAAAACTCTTCCTTAACTACAATGTAGATTATGGAGCTGATTATAAATGTGTGTGTATTATCTTTCTATGTTTGGTAGGGCAGTATTGCACCATTTCTATGAAATCGACTTTCTAAAAGAGATTTTCCTTTTAATTCTTCTTTTATGTTTTCTAGTTGGGAGTTACCAAGATAAAGAGGCTTGATAATGTTTATTCTGGTTTCTTCATTTTGAATTTTTAGCTTCTCCCTTTAGTGTCCCCATTTTCTTTCATTCTGTGTTATTCAGCTAGAATTATTTAAGTAATCTCACACTGCATAAAGAATGGTGTGGAAAATCTTTCCTAAAATTTATAGACTTGGCTAGACCATGATCAGATTTACTTGGGTTTCAGGCCATCAATTATTAAGGTTGCCATAGACACGTGGATATAAGATATTACTACGCATACTAAGGTTGTGACGCTTCCTACGCATACTAAGGTTGCTAGACACACGTGGACATAAGATATTCCCCCCAAAAATTTGTTATTTTGGGGGCAGTATTGCACCATTTCTATGAAATCGACTTTCTAAAAGAGATTTTCCTTTTAATTCTTCTTTTATGTTTTCTGGTTGGGAGTTACCAAGAATAAAGAGGCTTGATAATGTTTATTCTGGTTTTTTCATTTTGAATTTTTAGCCTCTCCCTTTAGTGTCCCCATTTTCTTTCATTCTGTGTTATTCAGCTAGAATTATTTAAGTAATTCCACACTACATAAAGAATGGTGTGGAAAATCTTTCCTAAAATTTATAGACTTGGCTAGACCATGATCTGATTTACTTGGGTTTCAGGCCATCAATTATTAAGGTTGACATAGACACGTGGACATAAGAGATTACTACGCATACTAAGGTTGTGACGCTTCCTACGCATACTAAGGTTGCCATAGACACACGTGGACATAAGATATTCCCCCCAAAAATTTATTATTTTGGGGGCAGTATTGCACCATTTCTATGAAATCCACTTTCTAAAAGAGATTTTCCTTTTAATTCTTCTTTTATGTTTTCTGGTTGGGAGTTACCAAGAATAAAGAGGCTTGATAATGTTTATTCTAGTTTCTTCATTTTGAATTTTTAGACTCTCCCTTTAGTGTCCCCATTTTCTTTCATTCTGTGTTATTCAGCTAGAATTATTTAAGTAATCCCACACTGCATAAAGAATGGTGTGGAAAATCTTTCCTAAAATTTATAAACTTGGCTAGACCATGATCTGATTTACTAAGGTTGTGACGCTTCCTACGCATACTAAGGTTGCCATAGACACACGTAGACATAAGATATTCCCCCTAAAAATTTGTTATTTTGGGGGGAAGAAAATTAAAAAGTCAAATAAGACTCAATTTGGAAAGGAGGGAGTACATGTTAAGATAGTGAAAAATTCTTTAGTTACCCAGATTGCTCAAACATTAGCGATCAACTTATAACATAAAGCCTAGACATAAGATAAGCATACACACATAGGAACCTAATTTATGCAGCACGACAATTTAGGTGGGGTTAGCTTTAGCTTTAGCTTGGTACAGGTTCCAACCCTCATTGGGCTTAAATAAATTACTCCATGTACATCACCTAACATCTCCTTTTTATACTTGATGACCTCTAAGAGGCAATTTATCGAACATAACATGTGCATTTCTTTTTTAGGACAAAACCTCATAAGTATTTGGCTATGGTTTTAAGCAGATTTTACTACCATTATTACTCCACACAACAATCACAACATCCCCTTCACGTATAAATCTCAATTACAACACATCTAATAACTTAGGAAATAAAGGAACATATACACAAAAAAGAACAGATAAAGGAAATAAATAAAGGAACACACTTTATGCAGTCCAATTCCAAAAGTAAACCAAGCATAAACTATGTGATCATGAACAAATGCCATGAGAAAAGAATAAGGGTTTGTACTATAATATTTGGGTTTGGTTAAATAGATGATGTCAACGTTGACGTTGACGTGGTACTGCTGTGTTTTGATCTTCTTTTGTTATTCAGTCAAGTTGTAGAAGTAATTATTTAAGTACAATACATAATTTGCCTGAAGTGTATGTAAATTATGTATTATGCATAATATGCAAGTGTATATGTATATATTGGTGTCTATGAATACATTGTGACATTGTGTATGCTTTGCATATTTATATGTAAATACACCGCATACATGGATGTAAAATATGAATAATCGAAAACTTCTATATGCAATAATACATGTACATCGAATATGCCTAATCATGAAGTAAAGCTTCATCAGTATCAAAGCTCATTCAGATGAGCTCTTGGTGTGCCTATTAGCTATGTTATGCGTGCTTTTTTAAGGATAAAAGTTTCCTTATATATGTGTGTAAAATGCAGGCAGACATATATATATATTTTACATTTTCCCTATTACAGGACTCTCTACAATTTGGTGGAGAAAATAACAGTGGAGAGGATTGCATAAATAATGAAAATCAAGCTTATGTTCATGAGGCATTCTTGGCAGATTGGAGGCCAGGTCCCTCCAGTCTCTCTTTGGAACTACCGGCCTCAAAAGAACAGATCAATCAGCTAAAAAAGAAATTTAAACTATGAACTATATAAAACAACATCAAGCATAAACTTTTATGTTCAGATCCAACATCCAACATATACACATATAAATACCTCAAATGTGATCTTGAGTGGCTCATCAACTGCAATAAAAGAGAAAAACAAAAAACAAAAAGCAAATGTTAGGATTTTGGAAATATGATCACCATTTTCCCATTTCCTGTGTTATGATCATCATTTTCTCCCAAAATAAAATCGACTCACTTCAAAAAAACTCAAACCCAAATCCCAAATTTCTCTGATTCAACTCTATGGCTCTGAAAAAAAAATTAAAAAAGAGTAAATTTCTCTGGTGGGTATGGGTGAAAGTCTGCGAGAGGAGAGGAGATAGATAAAATCGAGATAGAGAAAAGAAACAGTGTTGTTTCTTTGCTTTGTTTGCCATTGGCCGACCTTTACCCTGCGATAGTGATCGTAAAATGAAGAGCTTCGACTCACAACATGAAAAAAAAAAATCTATTCAGTATGTACCTTAACTCCCAAATCCTTACCTTGTGATGAACAAAACAACATAAATCAAAGAAAATTCTCCAAGTAAAGCGAAGATGCTTATAGATCGAGATTTAAAATCACATTTCCGCCGAACCGGCTTCGAAAGCAACATTTCATGACCTAGGCTTTGAATTCGAGTCTTATCAGCAAAATCCGATTTAACAACTGAGTTAGTGAGCTCACCCAATACAACTCACTTCTTCGTGGATTGAAGTTCTTTATTGACGGTAGAGATTGCTGCTTTCGTTGGATTGGGAAGAGTTGGGGAAATCGGAAAGAGAAAGGGAGTGAGGTAGAGTTGGGGTTTTGATTTTGGGGAAATAGGGAAGAGAAAGGAATAGAGAAGTTAGATGAATGGGGACCGGTGAACAGGAGAGAGAAGGAGTTTATTTGGGCGGGATATTTTTTAGTGTAAGATGGAACATGAGCCATTAGATTAAGTGACATCAAATCTTAGCCGTTGTTGTGGTTTGTCAAATGATAAAATTTGAATTGGGTTGTGTTTTATTATATAGATATTCATTCAACAATACTACAATCTGTTAAACACAAAAACTAGCTTATGAAAATGAAAAATTGGTGAACTCCAATATATCTTAGTACTTTGATTTGGCTTCTATCTTATGTACATGTTCTTCAAGTTGTTCCATTTGAGAAAGCTGTGAAAGATTAGAATAGACACAGAACAATTGGAACAATGGATTGACACATGTAGTCCATGTCCGTTTATTGTCCCTTACCAAAATTGTTTGCTAAATGACCTCCAGGATATATGTCAAACTTATATATTCTTAGTGATGGCAACTCACTGATAAATCTCAATATATGCTGCTTTGTAAAGGTTGATAAGAGGAAGAAGATGAGGAATGCTCAGTTACCTGAAATTGGGTCAATATATGTTGCCTTGTAAAGGTTGATAAGAGGAATAAGATGAAAAATGCGAGACTTAAAAGGAAATAGTTTTTTCAAACAACAATGCACCTTTTCATATACCCCACGTGGATACAATTAAAATACAATATATAATTCCTACTTGAATCTTATATTGTTCTCTCTAAATCTTCTTATTATAGACTATCAAATGCATTTGTAATTTTATTTAAATTAAATCAATTAATGGGTTTAAATTAAACCCAAAATTGATTAAAATTCATAAAAGAAAAGATGCCTTTAACAAGCTGGAAAGTGGTTTCTCAGGAACAGGTATGGACTTTACCAGCCAACCGATAGGCCAAGATATAGCAGCGATTACAATACATGCTCCCCATTGTCCCCAATTCAGCCTCTCTGTATCTGCAAACTTCTTCAGAAATTCCACCATCACCACTTGAAGAATGATGGTTATCCCAATAATTCCCAGAAACAACTTGTTTTTATGAATTCCAGCGAAAACATTTTTCTTCTCAAGCTTCCTTGCGTTGAATTCATTAAAAACCTGGCAGAGTACAAAAGTATTGAAGATCAAAGTATCTTTTACCTTCTCCCTAACATTGAAGATCTCTTCACCTTTGAACTGTAAGCTCAAGAGGATGACTATCTGATACAAGGCTTGAGCCATTAGGTTCCTCCACATAATGTTGCTGATAAGTGGCTCTGTGCGTCCCACAGGCCGCTTCTTCATTAGCTCATCCGTAGGCTGCTCAGTGGCGAGAGCAAGAGCGCCCAATGTGTCCATAATGAGATTTACCCATAGTAGCTGGACTGCCGTTAATGGCATTTCACCAGCTGAAACTGCTGCCACGAAGTTGATTACAAGAGCTGCCACGTTAACTGTTAGCTGGAACTGAATGAATTTCTGGATATTGTTGTAGACACACCTTCCCCATCTCAAAACAGTGGCAACAGATGCAAAATTATCATCCAAGATTACTATGTCTGAGCTCTGTTTTGCAACTTCAGTGCCCTGGATCCCCATTGAAAGACCTATATCAGCTTCTTTTAGTGCTGGGGCATCATTTGTGCCATCACCAGTGACTGCAACCACATGTCCTTTCTGTTTGAGGCATTGTACCATTAGAAGTTTGTCAAAAGGAGAGGATCTTGCCATCACACAGATTCTATCAACTTTCTCCATTCGCTCCTCTGGGGTATAGTTCCGAAATTCCACACCCTCGACCACTGCCCTGCTATTCATGTCTTGATCAGGCCCAAGTATCCCACATTCAGTGGCTATAGCTCTCGCAGTGAAAACGTTATCGCCGGTTATCATTTTTACGTTCACTCCAGCATATTGACAATCTTGGACAGCTTTTCTCACACCAGGACGACATGGATCCTTTATACCTACCAGTCCCAAAAAGGTCAAGCCTTTGTCTTCTATATTTTGGCGCGCTTGTCCATCTTCATGCTCCTCTGCTGACACTTGTTTATGTGCAAAAGCAATGCATCGTAGGCTACTTGTAGCCATACCTTGAATCATTTGGTCGAATTTCTCTCTTTCAGTATCATTCAAAGCTTTAATATTTCCAAAAGAGTCGTAATGGTGAGAGCAGATAGCTAATATCATCTCTGCAGCTCCTTTCCAGTGCACATGGATTGTGTTGTCCTCATTTTTCTTCATTAATATCCCACTTCTCTTCTTCTCTGAATTGAATGCTTCCACATACAGAAGATTAGAACTCCGTTTCAGTTCCTCCGTATCAATACTCAATTCCAGGACAGCCCAAGAAAGAATTGCTTTTTCTGTAGGACTACCTGAGAACTCGAAGTTAGATCCCAAAGTGGACTTGTAAACACTGCCAGTTGTGTTCAGACCAACTCCTTGGTGGAGCAACTCAAGAACATTGGAAGCAATGGAGGTGGCACTTCTTTCTTCCATACATTCTTGGCCAAGCCAAAATTTTATCACCTTCATTTGATTCAGCGTGAGGGTGCCTGTTTTATCTGTACAAATGGTGGTGGCAGAGCCCATTGTCTCACAGGCAGAAAGTTTCCTGACCAAAGCTTGATCGCCCATCATTTTCTTCATTGAATAAGCAAGTGTAAGTGTGACTGCCAATGGCAAGCCTTCAGGAATTGCAACGACTACAATTGTAACTGTATCAGCAATGATTCCCACTACAGCATTGATCACATCATCAGCCTTTGTCTTGCTCCCATTGAACTCTTTTTTTCCATTATCATCTTTTGTATTCTCTGTGAAATAACGAACTAACAACACCACAAGTACGAGTAAAGCGACCGACAAACCAACCTTTCCTATTGATGATGTTAGCTTATTGAGCCGAGCTTGGAGAGGTGTTTGATCATTAGAATTGCTAGTGATTGTGCTCATCATCTCCCCCCATGTTGTGTTCATCCCTACGGAGGTGACAATCATTCGAGCATATCCATCAGCTACCTTGGAGCCAGAATACAAAAATGGATTTTCCTTGAGATTAACTTCAACGTGGTCACTTTCTCCTGTCATGCTAGATTCATCCACTTGTAATGAGTGGCCATCCAAAAACAGTCCGTCAGCAGGCACTTGATCTCCAATCTTCAAGCAAACAACATCTCCAACCAAAATGTCGAATACTGAAATTTGTTGCCGCCTCCCATTTCTTACAACTTCAACTTGAATATTGTTGCTGACTTTAGACAATTTGTCAAATTGTTTGTCTTGCCTGAAGTTACTTATAGCTGAGACAGAAATGACAAGAAAGACTGCTATGAATATGCTTCCACCATCATACCACCCTTCTTCAGGTCCATCTTCTTTCATGCCAAAACCAAGAGAAAGTCCAGCACATAGTAGGAGAATGAGAATGGTTGGATCTTTTAAAGCTTCCCAAACAAAGTGGAAGAAATAATTTGTAGGGGGCTTTGGATACGTATTTGTGCCAAATGCTTCACGTCGATGTGAAATATCTTCAGGATCAGCATTTATGCCATGCTCAATGTCCGTTTTGAGAGCTGAAGCTAAACCTTCAACACCATTACATTCAACAAGCTGGTCTACATTTTTCAGCTTGACGAGTTGCGTAAGGCTTGACTGATCAATGTTGAGGAAAAACTGGTGTTTTTCATCTACATTGATAACTATGCTATCGAATGGCATGATGGGTGAAACTTTGGCCTCGTAATTATTTTTTGCAAAAGTTTTCTTGAAGTGAGAAAACAAGGCTCTTGAGCAATAGATTGTTACGAAAGCCTTGTGCCATCTCTTTTTGTTATGCTGACTTATGGTGATGGAGACTTCAACTAAAGACTCCATGCGGTGCAAGTTTGCATACAATATAGTAGACATACTTTTAGAACTAAGAAATGCAGAATATGATAATTTGAATACAGTATTTAACAAAAGCAGAGGCAAAAAATTAAAAAACCAATATGTAGGCTTCTGATATCCCAAATGTCAATGTCGAAATATGTGATTATAGTCTATATTGGAACTGAGGCAGGAGTGAATATATGGAGGAAAGGAAGTCTCACAAGATAACATGCAATTGGACGAGATAGATTGCTTTTGTTTTATGGTTATATCAATTGCTAATGCATTTACATATGTATATATAGACGTTTACAACAAGTGCATATCTGACGAGAAATATGCACCATCCATGTCATATTGATATGTCATCTGACGTGCCAATTGATGCCTTATAGGTCCCGCAGCTGGATTGTGCCCGCAATAGAGGATCAAATCAAGCATCATATGGCAAGCTTCCAGGTTGTTTCTTTACAAGAAGATAAAATTAACGACGCTTGGAAATTTTTGGCCAGTACAACAAATATTAACGCTTTAGATAATGGTGTATGTGTCATGTACTCATGTGTGTGTGTGTAAAGTACCTGGAAAAGTTGTTACTTTTTGTTTTTCCTAATAATAACTAACCTTAGTTTGACTTTGAAACGTTGGTCTGAAAGCAGTTTTAATTTAAACTTTGCGATTAAGTAATTTTTTGCAACGAATATATTTTACTTGTTAAATTCCTATGTTAACATCACATTTTTGGATATATAGCCATTGCTTGCACAAAAGGGTATGAGAAGCTGTGGAATTTATACTACATTTACTTTTTAATTGCCACCCATTCCAACATGCATCCATTCTATACTTTCCTTGTAGGTTAAAGGAAATTCGAATTATGGTACATTTATAATTGTCACTGCGTCAAGGCGAGACACGACGATAGTTGATCTTCAGGACGCGTCCGTTATGATGTCCTTATGGCGACTAGTTGTTAACAATGTGTAATATATACATTATTTATTTTATTTCAAAAATATATTGCACAATTAAAATTTTATATACACTAAAACTCAAAACATAATAATTAACACTATAAAAAAGTCTCAACTCTCTACTTTGTTTCTAGTCATAACTCAAGCAAAGTTATCAACCACGGATTCATTTTCGTCTCCCTCACGGGTATTACTCTCATTCAAAAGAGTAGGGTCATGGGTTAGGTATGGTCATGAGTTGAGTTACTTGGATAATTAATAAAGTTCATAACCAGGTTATGATAGGTCATGTTAAAAAATTACTTAATCACTTAATTTGGGCCTGCTACTAATGTGTGAGCCTTGACGACTTGACATCCAAGCTTTGCTTTGGCCTTCTACAACTATGTAACATTTTTCTTGTTAACATAGATGAAAATTTGATTAAGTTATTACATTAATTGCTAAAAAAGATGGTTGAATTAGTATTCTGTTTGTAAGTCTATTTTGAGTCAACAACAATTTGGAAAAACTAGTTACATAATTTCCTAGCAAGAGAGATGATAAGCGTACGTAGGAAGACTATTGGACCCGATCACGTAAGCTGATAAACGTAGGGTCGGTGACGTAGATCAAGCGGACTAACGCCTAATGGGGTCTATAGGAGTCCTTAAATCTGATTAAAACATTGATTTTAATTAGGCGGAGGACTATTAATTGTTAACTTAGGAGAAGGACTCGGCTTGACCCAATGGTTATCCCTAGCACTTGTCTATCAACTATATTTTGGTATGTTAATGTTTTTCATTTTTATTTTAATAAGTTAATTTACCAAATGCTAAAATTTAAATTAATATGAATTAGTTAAGTTTTTAAAATAAAAAATAATTTTATTAGTAATAATTTTTAAGTTAAAATTTGCAATCGTCAATATTATATTGAGTAAACTGACATGCATGCATATTAATATTTGATTAAAGAATATAACAAATTAATATGAACTTATGGCGGCCCCGCTCAATTCAGGGGAAGTGGACAAGGATCCAAAGGATTTCAATTTCCATAGAAATACATTTAGTGACAAAATATTACATTTAATGAAAGAATAATTTTTATTAAAAATAATTATTTTGTTGGTACTCGTTTAAAATAATGTTTATGTCGTTAAAAATTAAAAAAAAATAGGTAAAAGATATAATTTTAAAAAATATAACTACTCTCGTGTTTTGTGCCGTGTTTATATTCTTCAATCTCCAATCCTTCTTCTATTGTAGGGACACACATTAATTACTATATTTATTTTTTTAATATATTTTTAATCAACAGAAAAACAATGAGAGGTCTGGTACTAAGTGGATCTGGATCCGGATCTTCTATAAAAAAAAATTCTGTGAGGGTTTTACTAAAATCAGGATCTTCTATGAGGATTTTTCTGTGAGAATCTTGTGAGAATTTTATTGTGGGGTTGATAACACATTAAAAAGGAGATCCAATGGCTCACAACGTTTTGATAAGAATTTTTTTTACAAGTTGACAGAAAATTAGAAGCCACCAAACGCGTTTATTTTTACATATATTTTTTTTAAAATTTCTTGATAAAATTTGTGAGCCGTTGGATCTCCTTTTTAATATGTTGTCAACCCCACAACAAAACCCTCACAAGATCCTCACAGAGAAATCCTCATAGAAGATCCTGATCCGTTTTACTGTAGGGTTGACAACACATTAAAAAAAAGATTCAATGGCTTATAACTCTTTTTTTTGTCTGTGTATCAAAACGATGTCGTTTTGATAGTAATTTTTTTTTACAAGTTAACAGAAAATTGAAAGCCACAAACGCCGTTTACTTCTAATTTTCTATCAACTTGTAAAAAAAAATTCTTATCAAAACGACGTCGTTTTGATACACAGACAACGAAAAGAGTTGTGAGCCATTGGATATTCTTTTTAATGTGTTGTCAATCCCACAACAAAACTCTCACAAGATCATGACAGAGAAATCCTCATAGAGGATCCGGATCACATTAATTACTATATTTATTTTTTTAATATATTTTTAATCAACAAAAAAACAATGAGAGGTCTGGTGTCAAGTTGGCATACCTCTTGCTTAAAATATAAAATTTGAAAATTGAGACAAATGGACTTCAAAAATGAGTAAATGACTTGAGAACAAATGTAGTAGAATTTTATTTTGAATATAGGCATAAACTATAGGTTGGGTAGAACTAGTTGACCAACTTATTGCTACTAGTCTTTACGGGTGCAACTTGGACGGGTTAAATGGGTTTAGGGGCCATTCCAAGTGATAAAATTTATGGGTTTGGCTAAATTTGGGCGAGTTTAAGTGGACAACAATTAAAATATAATTAAAATTATAATAAATTTAATTCGTCAAACAATAATAGAACAGATAAACGGTTTAAATGTTATGACGACGGTTCGATGTATCGCTAAAAATTAAGACGAAGGTTCTCTAATATACACGACAGACCGAATTATTGTTCGATCCGTCATTAAAGATGGTAAACAAAATATATAAAATTAAGAGGTATGCTTTTGATCCTTTTCGTATATATATAATTTGGGCGGTCTTGGGCGAACTTGAATTTCGTAGGTTTATAAAATTATAAAATCAAACCCATTGAAATTATATTTGGGCAAACTATGGGTTGGGCGGGTTGTTGAAAATATAATTTTTTTTACCCACGTACCATTTGTGAGCGGGCTAGAATTATGCATGGGTTGCCCAACCCTAGTTACAATCCTACTAGTCTATGAGAAAGTAATGCATAGCCCACTCAGGAAGGGCACAAGATTCATGTCTTGGGGGCATTGTACAATATAAATAATAAAAAAATAATATAAATTTAACCACTAAATATTGCAAATCATTAATAAAATATTAGTCAATATATAAACTTAACAACCGTTATGAAAAAAATATAAATATACTAAAGAAGAAAAACAAAAAAAAATAGAGAAAATCCCACTTTCTTATACGCTAATTCGTTTGTAAATTTATCATTTTACTTGTAAAAAGTATTAGATAAGATGTAAATAGACAGGAATGTGATCTTTCCGCGTGTGTGTTATTACTATATTGATCATGAAGTGAACTTCATGCTAATTATTCCCGTAAATAAAGGACAAAAACCAAGACGGCGGGCAATGAAATGAAATGGGTACGTTATGTTATTATGCACTTGCGTTAATGAGATCATGTTGCGGACATACTTGTGATGATGTCTGGGAACCTGTAACACATCTCATCTCTCAACACATTCACATGAATTTTCACTCTCCCCAATATTAATAACAATCTTTTCAGAGTCGGATTAATCATTGAATCAAAAAAGTTATCACGTGAAAGGGTCATTAGTTCAACTAGTAGTTGAACCGTAAGGTAAATGAGTCATTCTTTCAGCCAATGATTGTAAAAAAATAATTATTACTTATCTTACGTTACTTTGCAAACAAGGATAGAGAGAAAAAAAAAACATGCATTTCGTTGATAAAATAAAATAGGTTATAGAAGTAACCAGAAGTCTTTGCTTCTTATACACACACAATCATAAGAGTTGAATGAGGCAATTTGTTTTCCTAAAGGCATGAAAATAAGAAAACATTGCTCCAGTTGTTATACACAATTATAACAGGGATAGCATAGCTAATATCGTTGACCACGGGCTGGCTGACAAAATTAGAGTCGTTAGATTTTCCTACTTTCTGGTTTGGTTTCATCTCATTTGGTTGTCTTGATTATAAATAAAATTTACCTCTCAAAAAACAAATTGATTATTATCATATATAGTACATGGTAAAATAGATCATTCATCCATTATCACATGCACTTGGCATAAAAAAGCATAACAATACATATTATTAGAACAATAACTATGTTTTCAAAAAAATATTATTAGAACAAGCATAAAAAAAGTGTATATTTATTTTGAGAATATAAATATTACTTTGGTATTGTCAACAATTAATCTGATTAATAGCTAGCAAACGAGTCTCTCCAGCCAATTGAGGAGTATAATTTAGGGGATTTTCTTCCCCTTTTTTTATATTTATATTTTAATTTATCTTTCGATTTTATAACTAAATAGAATAAACATACTTGCTCCGTTCTAAAATATAAGATTATTATTGACTTTTTAAATCAAAATTGATATGAATTTCTTTAGTTTTAATCAATAGAGATAAACTATCTAAAAATTATTGTATTACTCATTGTAAGATTTATTATTTTATAATTTTTAATAATAATTTTAATTTTAAGTTTACAAAAAGTTTTAAATTAACTTTAAAAATCAATAATAATAATTTTAAAAATTGAAAGGGAAAAAGTAAATGTTTACAAGGGGCAGCAAACACAACAAGGTAATACTAATGCAGTGGAATATAGTTAGATAACACAAACGTAATATGAAGGTTATTGTACCCACAATAACAGAATAGAAGTCTTGAATCCATAAGAAAATAATAAATTCACCAAGAGAACAACCATAATTATATTAATTGATGAATAAAACTTAATTGTTCATAAGCCCCCATAACCGTATTTAGAGTCCTAAACTACTTCTCAACATCAATTAAGATGAGAGAAATTAAAAAAACCAAAATTTAAAAAATAATATAAAATTGACTAAACTAATTTGATAAGTCTATTTTAAATAAGTTTTTTTGGGCTTAAAACTATATACGTCATGATCAAAACTATGTCACTTTTAATACGTTAAGACCCAAATTATATTGAATACAACTAAACAAATCAATGATCTCCTACACCTAGCAAATTATTGCAAAAGTATATAGCTGTGATTCAAGCGCATACTTTTCTTTTCTGTCTTTTTGTTAATTATTGATGTGATCCTCAGAATTTATAGATGAAATTTTTTTATTGTGATAAGCCCTATTCCTAAATATAGTGGAATCAATCTAATCTCATAATCAATTGTAAGATGCTAAAACTTGTCAAGTCACCTCAACTCAACAACACTTCTATGACTTGTCCCAAAAAAATGAATCCATATAACAGCTAGCATAAAGGTACAAAATAGTAGAATTGAAGTTAATATGTTTCTTCATCACCATATTCAATAAAAGTTGAAGAGATTAATTAGGATATTTGGAGGAAAAAAGGGTCATCTCCTTTTGGTGACCAAAATTAGGATATGTTTTTATTTTAATTTTTTTTATTTGAAGAGCTGCTGTATCACTTCCACTCAAGATGAAGAATCTGAAATAAAATGGAGTAGAAGAAGAAACAAGTTTGTCAAAATGTTAAGAACTTGCAAATATTGCATAGTAATAATTTTTAGTTTTTTAAAAAAGAAGAAATTTGGTACAAAACCGGTTTTAGTACCGGTACCGAATCGGGGTAACCGGTAATTTGGTATCGATGTCGATACTTACTTTTGGATAAAAAGGGGGACCGATTTGGTATGATAAATTACTGATGAACACCCCTACTTGTTGTTATGTATTAGGGTAAATTTATGTCAACTTATAATTGTGAAATTTATCAATACATGATATTGATAGTAATTATAGAAGGTGGGGGGCTAGTTGCACCCCTTACTTTCCCATTCACATCTCATGATAGTTCACCAAAAAATCCTAGGCTAATAAACATTCCATTCCCTCATTCCCCACTATTCTTCCCTTTTGCTTCTGTTTCCTCTCTCTCCCTCACTACCACCATATTAATTGTATCAATGGACGACGAGAATTACCAGGTTTATCCAGACTATGGAGACTTCACCAACGAAGAAATGGAATATTCAGAAGAGATGGAGAGTATCCAGAAGAGATGGAGAGTACTCAAAAGTTATGGTAAGTTTCATCCTTCATCTTCGTCTTATCTGGTTTGAAATGACTGGTTCGCATAGGGTTTAGTTAAAATGCCCACTGAAGTTCTTAGTTATTTAACTTACTTTTGTTGTTGAATGCTTAAGCTTTAATACCCAGTTCATGTAAAAACTTAATTCCCAATTCATGCAAAGGGTTTTTGCTTTGTTTTTGTAATTCTACTGTGTTTGAGGTGTCTTTGACTTTTTTTAAAAAAATTTGAAAAAGGGGGTGTGACGCACCCAAAATTAGGTATACATCACCCATCTTGAGTCGCCAAATACATGGTACAAAATACAAATACAAACTTAATTATACAAATGTCGTGTAACATACGACAATACATAAACTGAGAGTTCTAATAGGAATATTGTCATATAGACAATATCCATACTCAAGGAGTCCTCACTGTCCATCAATGCATTACAGGCCACTGAGGACTTTTACCGCATCACTTATAACATCACAGTTCATGATTATACCGAATGATCCCTGGTCATAATCATACTAAGTCCATCTATGCACGTAAGCCAAAGATGACTTTCAACATAATATAAACACGAGGATGATGACAATGTTATAGGAATTCAATAAAACAAGTTCAAGAATTAATTTATCCAGGAACTAATAATATCCAAATTGTCAACATGATACTTCTTTGTAAAGTAAAAGTCAAGAATTCTCAGAAGAATATTTTCATGAAAAAATACTGGATGAAGCGTAAATATCAAGGATATTACACTAATTTCATGGAGTATCGAAGTCAAAACTTTAACCAACTGAGTATAATAAAGAATGGAATAACGAAAGAAATCACCATGCATGCGGTACTTCGCATAGACAGGTTATTCCATCAGAATAATAAATAACGGAACCAGGTCAGGCGTAATACGCACCGACAGGATATTCCAACAGAATAATAAAGAATGGAATACAACATCGAAATGGACTTGACTTTGGTGCACGACAAAATCGAGTTAAATGACCTTCTCTTCTTGAAATTTCCACTTCTACTATCTTGACCATGATTACCACCGAAGTGGTTATCATTTCTGGCATTTTTATTCCCTCCACGTTTGTTGTCACCGTTTCGATGACTGCTACTATTGGTATTATCGACTTGTCGGCTGCTCTCTCTTGGTTGGGTTGACTCATTATTGCGCTCCAATAACTGAGCCCTATTCACAACATCTGAATACAAACACAGTTTATGAGAGATAAGGTATTGACGTATCTCGGGTTTCAAACCTCTTAGAAATATCCGCGTCATTCTCTCCTCACTATCAACCAAGTGGGACGCAAACCGAGATAACTCAGCAAACTTAGCTTCGTACTACACCACGGTCATATTGTTTTGCTCAAGCTTGATGAACTCTACCTCCTTCATGTGACGAATACTTTCAGGAAAGTACTTGTCGTTGAACAGCTCTTGGAACTTCTCCCAAGACATCTTGGTCTGACAGTTGAGTACGCTTTCTGATTTCCACCGAAGAATGCTCACGCACGTAACATGAAGGTGGCAAAAGGAACCTTTTGATCCTCGGAGCATCCCAAGTCATTAAATATCTTGTTGATCTGTTTTATCTACGTCTCCGCCTTAAGTGGTTTTGGCTCTCCGAAGAACTCCGGTGGTCCCAGTTCCTTGAACTGCTTAGCGGTGATCGTTTGAGAAGCTGTCGTGTTCCACCGCATTTTGGATGAGAGCCTTCACCGATGATCTTTGCATGAATTCTAAGAAGCTCCTAAACATACCGTAGATTCATCATTTGATCGGTGTTGTTGTTTACAGGAGGATTATCGCCATCTGTTGCACATTGTCACGATTATTGATCATGGAGAATCAACGGTCTCTGTGCTCCAATGATGTTCATGTTCTCAACATTCTCGGATGCCATTTTCAAACATCGCCACAAAACAAGGGTTAATTATGATATCACATATTATCCCTATACTCCAAAATGACCAATTAAATACCAAATAAACTTGGGTAGGTCATACTAGCGAAGAAATTCCCCGTCTCTCCCCTCCTAGTTCTTGTCTCACATTTTAGCCAGGGATCATATCCCTAAGCTTTGATACTAACTGTGACGCCCCCAAAATTAGGTATACATCACCCATCTTGAGTCACCAAATACATAGTACAAAATACAAATACAAACTTAATTATACAAATGTCGTGTAACATACGACAATACATAAACTGAGAGTTCTAATAGGAATATTGTCATATAGATAATATTCATACTCAAGGAGTCCTCACTGTCCATCAATGCATTACAGGCCACTGAGGACTTCTACCACATCACTTATAACATCACAGGTTCATGATTATACCGAATGATCCTCGGTCATAATCATACTAAGTCTCCATCTACATGCACGTACGTAAGCCAAAGATGACTTTCAACATAATATAAACATGAGGATGATGACAATGTTATAGAATTCAATAAAACAAGTTCAAGAATTAATTTTTCCAGGAACTAATAATATCCAAATTGTCAACATGATACTTCTTTGTAAAGTAAAAGTCAAGAATTCTCAGAAGAATATTTTCATGAAAAGATACTGGGTGAAGCGTAAATATCAAGGATATTCCACTAATTTCATGGAGTATCGAAGTCAAAACTTTAACCAACTGAGTATAATAAAGAATATATGAAAGCGCAAATGGATTTTCACCGCCATGCAGTAATCCACGATATCTGAGATCATTTCCACAATTTAATAAGGAATGAATGAATACAAAGGATCATTCACCATGCATGTGGCAATCCACATGATAAAAAGTTATTCCAATGAGAATAATAAAGAATGGAATAATGAAGGATTCACCATGTATGCGATAGAGACCGCAGCAGATAAAAGTTATTCCCAATGTAATAATAAATGCGGAATAATAAATATAGAACTGTGTCAGTGAAAAATTGCAAGCGAGGATATTCATGAATAATAAAGAACGGAATAATAAAAGAATTTCACCAAGTATGCAAGATTGCTTGGCAAACATGAGTTATTCTAACATAATAATAAAGAATGGAATGACGAAGAAGATCACCAAGTATTGGGTAAACCGGATATATAAAAGTCATTCCACCAAGTATAGGTAAACTGCAGCAGCACAAGTTATTCCAACAGAATAATAAATAATGGAATAATGAAGAAGATCACCAAGTATTGGGTAAACACAATATATACTGGTCATTCCACCAAGTATAGGGTAAATCACAGACATACAAGTTATTCCAATGTAATAATAAATAATGGAATAATGAAGGATTTCACCAAGTATAGGGTATGTCGGCGTATCTGAAGTTATATATAGGGTATGCCTTTTTAAAGTTATTCCAATGAATAATAAAGAATGGAATAATGTAAGTTCTCTTCATGAATAAGAAAGAATAACACCCTTACCGTAGAAAAGAACCTGGATATAGAAGTAGTGAAGTAGCAGAAAACTCTTCTTCTTTCTCTCTATAGATTTTCTCTCTAAAGCTTCTCTCTATAATTTCTCTCTCTAGAGTTTCAGTGAATTCATAAGAAATAATGAAGGAATGAGCTTCTATTTATAGAAGAATGAATTGAATAGTAACTAATTCATGAACGGTCTAGATCGATTTACTTTTAAACGAACAATCCAGATCGATTTACTATTAAAACTTAAAACCAACGACCTATATTGATTCACTATTATAACTTTCCACTAGCGGTCCATATTAATTCATTCAACCAACGGTATGAAAAATTAGCACATCTCCTCATGGAATAATATTATACCCAAATACCCGAAAGCACAATAATAGAGTGAATAGTAATCGGGTGAATAGTAACTCGTGAATAGTAACTCATGAATAGTAACTCGTGAATAGTAACTAGTGAATAGTAACTCATGAATAGTAACTCGTGAATAGTAACTCTGACACAAAAAAATATCACGAATACCCAATTGAACAATATAACCTTCAGACATCAATTATCATCGGAATAGATGTCAATTTCTATTAACACAAATAATTTTAACACAATAAAACTATCAAATTCATCTTTAATTAACATGAACTTAATCATCATTAATATCATAACTCATAATATTTAACAATCAGGTTGTTCCCAGGAAAGAGGGGACTTTCCAATAAGGATTTCTCCCTATTGGTGCGCAATTAGGTGACCAAACCTCTCTTGATGTAACTTACAGACATTGTAAATATTGCAATTTAATAATATGAATAACTTTGTCGCCTCAATTATTGATTTAATAAAATAATATATTATGCATACGATAATCTGTGACAATAATTGAATCAATAATATGAGAGGTATGATGCAACAATTACTTTAGCAATAATAAAAGATAACTGAGTGACTTATCACGTAGCATCAATAATCAATATCGTGTGCTTTCTTATGCAACCACGCCAGACATAGATTTCTTTTACTAAGGGTAGTTCAACGGTTTTAAGAATAACACTTCCGTAGTTATTTTTTATAAAATATTTTTATCATTTTTCAATCCGGCAATAATAATTACATTGCGTAGGTCCACTTAATGATTGTGCCGTCGTATGAATATTCCCCGACACAAAGAATATTCTCCGACAAATCGAATATAATAACAACTTGCATACTTTGCAAAATTTTCAAATACCACCCACAACTATAACACTATCTCAGATCCACACCATAATATTAAAAAATATTTCGAGAAATTTAAATCTTTATTCATAAAATTTAGGGTCTCACAGGGGGTGTACTAATCATATGATTGTTAATGAGGTTTTTGTTAACTATGGGGTGTGAACGGAAAAATGAGGAGTGCAACTAGCCCCTAGCTTATAGAAAGACTCTACTTATTACATATCTCTCCACAAAATTTATCACTTATATTTATCTACATAACTGATAATCAAATACTCCTTCCGTTCCTTAATATAGGTCGTTTTAGAGTTGTGTACAAGTATTAAGGAAATGATTATAAAACATTAAATATACTATAAATTGCTTATATTGCCCTTGTATTGAAAAAAGAGTGTTATTTATTGGGCAAAAAATAGTGAGAGAACCAAAGTTATATTTATTATTTGGGACAATATTAGAAACTAAGTAATTAATGCTTACTTGAAATTCTCAAACGACTTATATTTAGAAACAAAAATATTTTTTTGAAACAACCTATATTAAAAAACGAAAAGAGTAGTAGACATAAAATATTCAAAATATATATTATTATCCTAAATATATCATCACAAACAAATTCATTATTATGTTATAACTACTATAAGAAAAATTAAGATAACCAAAATTAAAAAAACAATATAAAATTGACTTAACTTTGACGATGATAAGACTACTTTAAATAAGTTTTTTCTGACCCGAAAGATTATTTCAAGTCCGAAATGGACTCTTTGCACCAAATACAACCAAACAAATCAATGATCTACTACACCTAGCAAATTATAGCCAATGGAGTTGAACAATAAAATAAATATATAGCTGTGAATCAAGCGTATACTTTTCTTTCCTGCCTTTTTGTTAAAATAATAGCACTATCATATAAAAAAAGGTTATATAATATTTACATATCATCAGTCCCACATATCAAGTGGGAGTTCACAATATATATGTGTGTGTATATGAATATTATGTGATTATTTTTTATGTGATAGTAGCATTATTATTTTTGTTAATTATTGATGTGATCCTTAGAATTTATAGATAAAAAAATAATATTCTTGTGATAAACCATGTTACTAGCCAAAAATATAATGGTATCAATCTAATCTCACAATCAATTGTAAGGTGTTAAAACTTGTCAACTCACCCCAACTCGACAGCACTTTTATGATTTGTCTATATCCCAAACTAGTTGGGTTAGGCCGAAGATGAATCCATATTGCAGGTGTGAGGTAATTTTTTTCTCTGCGTGTTAACACTAAATTGGTCAATTAATCAACTTACCATAAAATTAACTCTATGATACGTAATCCGATCCGATAAAAAGTATATTAATGATAAATTCATAACATTTTTCACTTGAACAATATGAAGTTTGTTGTCATCATTAGATTAGACACAAGTTGAATTAGACACAATCTAACAACATGAACAAGAACTTTGTTAAACTCATCAATACAAAAGAAGTATATATTCAATTTCATCATCCTTTTTGAAAATAAACCATCCCATTATTTTCCAACATTATTGATCATGACTCCGTATCTATTAGCTGAAAAATCTGGACTAGCTTTTTGAGAATACTGATGGGGTTGAAACTGTGGCTTCTGCTAGATCTCAAAACCAATTAATTAATAAGGTTTGAAAGATCCAACCATTCTCATTCTCCTGGTGTGTGCTGAACCATCTCTTGGTTTAGGCATGAAAGAAGGATGGTATGATGGTGGAAGCATTTTTCTACCACTCTTTCTTATCATCTCTGTCTCATCTGTAAGCAACTTAATTAAAAAAAAAAACAATTTAATTGACAAAATTTATCTAAAGTGAGAACTGAGCAGCAATATACAATACAAGTAAAAGGGATTAGATAAAGCAAATTTCAGTATTAATTAGACATTGTGGTTAAAGTATATACCTTCTGATAAATTGTTCTTGATTCTAGTGGTTAGGCACTAAAATTTTGTTGCAGACTTGGAACATTTTGTAGACATTATAGCTGAGACAGAGATTACAAGAAAGAGTGGTAAAAAACTGGTAATTCACCATCATACCATCTTTCTTTACGTCCATCTTCATTCACGACTAAACCAAGAGAAAGTACAGCACAAACTAGGAGATTGAGAATGGTGGGATCTTTCAAAACTTCTTAATTAAACAAACTGAAAAAAGAACTCAACTTTTTTTTTTGGGTGGGGGTGTTGGAATTGGATATGGGTTTTGGAGCAGAAGCTAAACTTACGAGTGACAACCCCATCAATTTCAAAAGCTGCTTCAGGTTTTGAAGCTTGAATGGAGGAGAACAATAGAGGATTTTGGACTACATTGATTACTAACTGCATGCCGGAGCTATACATATACTGATATATATATATATATATATATATATATATATATATATATATAGTGGGTGGGACTTTGGAGTTCGGACTGTCGACGCGGATGACTTTTTCTTTTGGCGCACGTTTACTCAATTATTACTCTAAATTTCTCGCTCTATTTCAGAAAAAAAAGTTTAATTTAATTTGCACCACAAAAAATACTAACAAAATGGATTTTTTTTAATGATAATAAAATGACATAATTGTTTACGATAATTATACTTGGAATATAACTATTAATCTTAAATATTTTGTTTCATTTTAAATTTAAATTTAAAACTATTAGTCCAACTTATAAAATGACTTAAAATAATTTAATATCATGCTCAATTAGGTATTAAAATCCCGAGATTATAATTCTAAGATTAATAGTCTTGTAATTATAATATCATGAATTATAATATTTTAGCAAAAAAACATGGTCTTAGAATCTTGTTGCTATGTGATACGACAAAATTTATGCCTTTGCAAAATTTATCAATACATGGGATTGGTAAAAATTATAAGAGGATCCCACTTATTATACATCTTTCCACAAAAGCTACCACTAATACTTATCCATTTAACTAACAATCAAATAGTCAACATAAATAATTCGCAATATATATTATTATTCTAAAGGTTATCATCACAAATTCATTATTATGCTATGACTATTATATTAAACAACAAATTTAGGAATAAACATGAAATAAAAATATAATTTTGAAAATGAAACTTTCTTTCTTGGTTGGGCTACTAGTTTGTTGTGTTTAGTTTATTCCCATGTTCCCAATTGCTATTTTGTTTCTTGTTGAGTTTTATAGCAATGTTCACACAAGATTGCATCTATTTGTATGGTCATATCATATGAGCAATTGGTACCAAATAGGTCCCGCAAGTGGATGAAAGCATGTTTAAAGAATGCGTCAAACCTTAGAGAAGTAGAAAGAGACAGATTCAGTGTACCCCTCCATCACTGCAAGAAGATTCAATGCACAAGGAATAGTCTCCCTAGTTCTCACATTTACCAAAAAAAAATTGTATAAATAAACAAAAAGAAATTATTATTTTTTGCTAATTTGGGGAAGGGGAATTTGAACCTAGGAGCTCTGGTTTGATATTTTTAGCGTAGTATTAACTATAATGTATATATAAAATAATTTTATACCCACTTTATTCAAAATTATATGATTATTATCGATTTTTAAAAGTATAAAATTATTGAAGGAGTATTATATTTGTGTAATTATCACTTAAGATATCCCTATATTAATATTCATTAGAACTGAGATCTTAGTCTAGTGATTAAGACTGATGTATTGTGACCTTTAAATCGGAGGGGATAACTAGTCTTCATCAAAGTCGTCTTATGAACTTGCTCAACTTTTATCTTGAGTCATACTAGTAGATTAAATGACCATTGATAGTTTGATTAATTCTTGATATTGTTTATTGTAATTTATTTTGTTTTGTGAGTATTCAAATGGATTAATTTATGATTTGACGAGTATTTGATTGATTAATATGTAATTTGATTTTAGTCAAACGCTCTGAAGCGAGTTATATCAATGAATCAATTGAGGATCAATGATTTAATTAGTTTTTGATATTATATATTATAATTTATTATATTTTGTGAGTATTTGAACTATTTGATGGATTAGTATGTAATTTGACGAGTATTTGATTGATTAGTATGTAATTTGACTTGAATCAAGTCAAACGCGTTATGGCAGAATTATAAGGAAGATCTGATGCTGCGCGTCCATGTTCTAATTGGAATTGAAAAGTAGGCCGGCAAACGTGTGGTGGATAATAAAATAATCCACAAAGGAAATGATGAGTTTATCATTATACTCCTCACCTTTCATAAAAACTGTCTCATTTCTCAAAAAAATTAATTATGTAAAAGATAATTTTCTTTTTAATTTATTGATATAGAATAAAATAATATAATACATTCAGGTTTGTTATCATATCCAGATTCGTCTACACTCCTCAATCACCAATAACACATTCAATCCTACACAGAAATGACTTAACGGTTTGGACCATCAGAAATAGCTCCAGTTTTTATAATCGTAAATTTATAAAAATAGAATCTCATAAGTTATGAGTAGGGCTGAGGAACGAATCAAATTGCCTCCGAAACCGCACCAAAAATCTCACAAACCACAACAATTAAAACCGCTATAGCGGTTCCGGCGTATGTGGCGGTTTTAAGTGGGTTGAAAAATTGAATTTACGGTTTGAATTGGTTACTTGCCAAAACCGAAACCTTATCATGCTTCTTAATTTAAATTATATGGCCAAAAGGTCCAAAACCACATAATTAGTTTTCTTTTCATGTTCTGTTTCTCACTGTTCTGGGTTGTAGCAGTTGTTTGTTGTTGTTGTTGTTGTTATCTTTGTTGCATGAGGATTGAGGATTATAACCTGTACGAGGCTTTAATCTACATGGATTTCATGTATATATATGTGAAGTGAAGATCACAGTTTATTGTGAATTATTGAATTGACAAGCATATTTGTTTTTCACCTTGCTGAATTATTGCCTATCTGAATTATTTGAATTGAATTATTGCATATTTGTTTTATATTAGACCAGTGGGTTGATATAGTGCATACATATGCAGGTTTATGGCTTTATGGCTTATGTAGTTCACTTCAAGAGTTCAAGTGCAACAGAGTCCTGGAATGAGTAACACTGTCAACATGGAGCATATCAAGAAGCATTATTATGGAAACCACCCTTCAATTAAATGGAATTATCTTTCATGTAATTAACTAATTATCGTTGTTTAGAATTTTTATATGTAAGCAGATAATAATTCATCAGGTTCTATTTAGCTTTTGTTTAGACAAAATATTACAAGTAAAGTTGTGTGTGTTATCAAAGTGGAATTTAATATTGTGTAATGTAAAATTGTTAATTTAAATTGCATAAAATTTTGTTGTTTCAATTGGTTTTTGAACCGAAATTGCACCGCACTAATCACAAGCAGTGCACGATTTGAGCTTCAAACCGCATCATGCTCATAGGAGTATCAGATAAAGTTTACCATTTTTAAGCTTTGTAAATCCAGCTTAAACCTTCGGGTGAGTCAAAATTTCTTTTTTGTAGTCACATTTAGCTTTATCGTTTTCTTAACTTTTTGAATGTGATAAATTTAATTTATTGCTTAAATTCCGCGTAAAGGTTTCATGTTGCATGCCATCTGTTTGTTATAATTAACAATGTACAAAGCGTATATGGTGAATTGGGGATTAGAGAAAGCATACATTGAGGAAAGATTTTAGGTTTTGTACTATGTTCTGGTGGCACCTAGAGTGAGTTAATGTACTGTACTATCTAGGTAGAAATAATTAGGTTCATGATTTATAAAAGTTGCCATTGTTTTTCGGAATGAATGCATCATTTCGAATGAGGGAAATAGTTGTAGCAATTAGTTTTTAACATATACAAAAACCAACCTTCATTCTATTACTAATTTTCTAGAAGTGCACTTGCTTATTATGAATGATGCTCCTCTTTTCTACAACTCTGATTGCACTGCCAATCACTAGTTGAGAGTATTATTCTGTACCACCTCATCTTTCTGATTAAACATGCAATCGATAAATTTTGCTCAATGAATACTTCAAAGCTTTTAGCGTACAGTTCTCAATCAATGGGAGTACTTGTCAACTTGGTCATCTAGTACTATATATATATATATATATATATATATATTCTCTTAGGGAGCACTACATTGTTCTTCATCAGAAAATTTGCTTCAAGCTGTATACCTATTAGTTATTCTTGTCATTGCCCTCCATTTAACATTTTTCTTCAAAGTTTCTTACTAGCAGCCTACAGAGACATCATTGATAGGTATCCATTATTTGGACATGAGAAGTAAGGAGATTCAGGAGGACAAACTGTTAATCTTCTCCGAACATGCCGTTGTATCTGAAATTTTGAAAGCGAGTTGATTGCCTCAAAGCTTAATTCTAGATGGCCAGAACCCAGAATTCATGTATGTTGAGAATTGTCTCCGTTCTACTACTGCTATTAAAATGTACTAGAGCTTCCATTGCTGGTGATGACTTTATTCATATGATTACTACTATAATGCATGCAGCGTATGAGTAAATTGATTTATACATGCATCAATTTAAATTAATATTAAAAAAGAACGATTAACAATTACCTCTACTGAAACTAATAATACTTTGTCTACTGCTTCTGCATGTTCTAATGCTTTTTCCTGTTCTTCAAGTTGTACCACTTGAGATAGCTGAAAAATGGTTTCTCTGAAACAGGTATGTACTTCACCAGAAAACCAATAGGCACAAGCAATTCCAATACATGCTCCAGCTGAACCTCTCTGTATCTGCAAACTTCTTCAGAAATTCCACCATCACAACTTGAAGAATGATGGTTATCCCAATAATTCCTAGAAACAACTTGTTCTTATGAATTTCCTCAAAAACGTCCGTGCGTTGAATTCATTGAAGACCTGGCAAAGGACAAAGGTATTGAATATCAAAGTATCTTTTACCTTCTCGTTTACATTGAAGATTGATTCACCTCCAAACTGTAAGGTCAAGAGGACGATTATTTGATACAAGGCTTGATCTGTTAGGTTCCTCTACATAATGTTGCTTGGTACGGCCCACAGGATTCTTATCCATTACTTCTTTTGTGGGCTGCTCAGTGGCTAGAGCAAGAGCTCCCAGTGTGTCCATAATGAGATTTACCCACAATAACTGGACATTAACTGTGACAAAAGGCACTGCACCAGCCGAAACGGCTGCCACAAAATTGATTACTAGAGCTGCCACATTAACTGTGAGTTGGAACTGAATGAATTTCTGGATGTTGTTGTATACACACCTTCCCCACCTCAAAACAGTAGCCACAGATGCGAAATTAGCTCGAATCAGTAGCTAAATCAGCTATACTAAATTCATTTACACCCTTAGTGTGAGACCCCAAATTTTATGAAATAAAAGTATTCAATTTTTTTATTTTTGTGAATAGTTAAATTGATAAAAATTTAAAGTTAAGGGTGACATTTAAAAATTTTTCAAAGTAAGTGATGATAAAGTTTTGTTTTATTAGTATTATTAATGTAATAAAACAGAAAAACTTTTATATAAAACAAAATACTTTTATAAAGTTATTCGTTTTATTAATTTAATAAGTAAAATCTTTTTATATAAAAATGTAATACTTTTATAAAGTTATCTGTTTTATTAGACAATAATTAGAATATATTATATTTTATTATGCATAGTGTTTGCATAGTGTTTGTATATAGTTTTTTTATATATAAAAAATGTAATACTTTTATAAAGTTATTCGTTTTATTAGATTATAAATAGAATATATTATATTTTATTGTAAACCAATCTGGACCGTCGGTTTAAAAGTAAATCAACTGACTGCTCATGGATTGGTGCATTATTCGATCCATTCTTCTATAAATAGAAGCTCATTCCTTCATTATTTCTTACGAATTCACTGAAACTCTAGAAAGAGAAACTGTAGAGAGAATTCTTCTTCTATAATCTTGAACGTTTTTCTTTAGAGTTTAAGAAAACTTTGAGCGTAGTACAAATTTTTTTCAAGTATATCACCGCCCTACCCGTCGGAGTACTCTTCTTTATAAGGTAAGGGATATTATTTGTTGTACTTGTAAGGGGTATTATTTCTTTTGTATTCATGAAGAGAACTTCTGTTGTTCAATTCCTTATTATTCTGTTGGAATAACCTGTCTATGCGAAGTACCGCATGCATGATGATTTCTGTTGTTATTCCATTCTTTATTATTCATTGGAACATCCGTCGGGTGTAATTTCGCACCGACTGGTTCCGTTATTTATTATTCTCGTTAGAATAACTTTTGCTCATGCAATACCGCATGCGTGGTGATTTATGTTGTTATTCCATTCTTTATTATTTTTTGTGGAACGTCTCGCTTGGGTGTAATTTACCGACGAATTCGGTTCTATTCTTTATTATTATTCATTGTATGTATCGTAAGCGTTTATGCTGGGACTGGTTCCATTATTTATTATTCTCATTGGGAATAACATATCTCTAAGTATCTATCGCACGCATGGTGAATCCTACGTTAGTTCATTCTTTATTATTCTCGTTAGAATAACTTGCTATACATGTGGATTACCACATGCACGGTGAATGATCCTTTATATTCATTCCTTATTAAATTGTGGAAATGACCTGGTTACGTTGATTATGATGAGAGTCATAATAAAAGCATTGGACTGATGAAAATCATGGGTATATGAAGTATTAGTAAGTGTTATGATGAGTTATGTTGGTTATTATGTGAAAACATGAAAGTTTCTTAGAAATCACAAAGGGTTGAAAAATCAGATTTTGGTAAAAATAGACATGAAATTCAATTGACCATATCTCCTTTTATATTTTGAATTTCTAAGTGTGGTCAAGTTCTAGAGTTAGATCTATGAGTTTCCTAACTTATCCAAGTGGAATCACTGAAAAAGGTGTTGTAGATTTTCGTGTGGACTGATTTTAGCAAAGCACGAAAAAGTGAAAAATGAGAAAACAGCTACTGAGAAATTTTAAAAGGGAATTTTCGGCCACTTAATTTGTGAAAAAAATTCCGGCCTTTTGGGACATGTAAATATATGGTATAAAGTATCTCCTGTCCAAAAATGAGCTCATTCCGTCTTAAAATAAGCAAGTTATGACCATTTAAATATTTAGGTTTTTCCGACGAAAAATGCTATAACCGGAGTTCTATAACTCCGATGACCATGAAATTTAAACTGAAAGATCACGTTAACATGTGTAAGATCCTGCCAAGATTTGGGAATTTCTGGAGTTAAACTTGAAGTAGCTAATTTCTTAAGGAATTAATTAGAAATTAATTTTTGAAAAATAGTAAATGAATTTTAAAAATTCCGAGAAAAATATATGTTCATTATGGGACTATATTCTGCTAAATCCCCAAAAAAAATATTTTGGGACTGATTTGGTATTTTTCATCAAAATGCACTAGTTATGAGTATATGAGTTAAATATGTTATGTGAAGTTGAAAATTTATAAATAGGATTTTATGGCTTGGGAATCCTATATAGGGTATATGCAGATTTTTGATAAGGGATTTGATCATTGGTGATGAAATCTTATGAGTATGGCATTTTTGAATGATTAAATGCATTATTTGGTAAAGTGTAAATAATTAAAATAAATTGTTTATAAGTTTAAGAAATAATTAAAATATTTTTATAATATTAATGATATTGGATTATGAGATTATTAAGTGATTGATAACATTGGGATATTCTTGAACCCTGGATAATTTATATTATAAATGTTTAATATTTATCATTTATCTCATTTGATTGATTCTTTATATCGTTGTCATGATCCTTATGTATATATTATGTTGAAAGTCATCTATGGCCTGTAGTGCATAGATGGACTTGGTATGATTGTAACGACCCCAAAATAGGTTCATTCTATCCGACCCATTTTGAGTCGCCAAATACATGGTACAGAAAACAACTACAACTTTATTACAACAATTGTCGTGCAAAATACAACAAACACATATCTTTGTGAATTTGGATACAAATATATATCAATCATGACTCATGTCCCAAAGTGGACAAAGACTCATAATGACACCTTACATAAAGGTATAGTCCAAAACTGCATTTTAGAAATTAGAATCTTTGGGAAGTTCTCAAGAGAAACCTTCATATACATGGGAGGCCATGCGCCTAGGTTATTATAGATATCATATGGCCACGTAATTATCCTTGGTTGATCTAATAGACCCCAAAGAAAAACTAGAAGATTACTATCATATTCTTCCCAATGGTGAGTCTTCTTCGACATATCATTATCTCCATTGTCTCTAATTGAGAGTTATATCTCAAATAGACTCCAAGATCATATAGATAGTCTTTGGTAGATATACTCAAGAAGTGGATGAAGACATACTGTTTTATGATGACTCGAGGTTGTATGTCATTAAACATCTTGTATAATAGTGACAAAACACCCTTCCAAAGTTGAATTCACCTCACTCTCAACATCTATATACCACCGATTCTATTCCCTCGTTATTCCCTCGCTTGTCCCGGCTACACTTTTATTACGAAAGGAATTGTGAAGAAAAAGGGTGAAGCACAACTAGCTCAAGAAAAAATATCATGACTAAAGATAATTAAATTATCAATAGCCTTCATCAATAATAAATCAGAGATTTAGAACATATGGTAAAAAATTCAACCATAGTTGCAGCGGAACAAGCAATCCATTAGAAGAGTCAAATAGACCATAAAGTCTATTATCTTCTCCATGTTAAAAGTCCATCAACAATGTTTTATCCCTGTAACATCAATCAACAATCCATGTCCACAATCACATGTATAACTCATAATCGTAATTGTAGTTCTAAATTCCTTTTCTCATCCAGACAAAGATAATTTTCATCACACGAAACATCAAAGATTATGGTTATACCAAATCACGCTTTTATGTTCATAATCCTATTAATAAATTCATCTTTTGACCACTACCAAAGATATTCATCAATAAGTCATCTTTGCACTACACTGGCCAAAGATATTCATCAACAAGTCATCTTTGCTACCTGGTGCCAAAGATATTCATCAACGGTTCATCTTTGCACCACAGCCAAAGATATTCAAAATGCAGTCATCTTTGCACTCACGACCCAAAGATATTCATCCACAATTCATCTTTGCACTACTGTAAAGCCAAAGATATTCCTCAATGCACCAAATATATTAATATCTCAAAGAAATATATAATCATTTCAGAATTTATATAAACCATAATTATAACCATATATGTTGATCAATTCACCTTTGCACTTAAGTTTAAAGATATTCAATTATAAATTCAATGGTCAGCGATCATACTAATCAACAATTCAACTTTGCACTCATCGGCCAAAGAGAACCTACAAACACGATCATATACCAATAATCTATCCATCTTTACACTCAAGTCAAAGAGAAATATCATCATTAGGGTTATAAGAATGTTATATAAAAATAATATAATCAACATATAGATTTAATCTCAAGAGTAAGATTCATAAATCAATGATTTCATAACAACTTAATCAAAATGTTATAAATCACTTAATAATCTCATAATCTAATATTATTAATACTACCACAATATTTTAATCATTTCTTAAACTTATAAACAATTTATTTTAATTGTTTACACTTTACTAATAAATGCATTTAATCATCTTAAAATGCCAACCTCATAAGATCTCATCACCAATAGCCAAAAACCCTCATCAAAAATCTGCATATATCTCATATATAATTCTCAAGCCATAAAATCATATTTTCCAATTTTCTTAATTCACATAACATATTTAATTCATTTACTCACAACTAGAACATTTTCATGAAAAATACCAAATCAGTTTTAAAAATATTTCTTTTCTGGGATTTAGAAGAATATAGTCCCATATTGAATATATATTTTTCTCAAAATTTTTAAAATTCATTTACTATTTTTCACATGGCCAAAACCACCTAATATTCAGACATTTATCATAAATTGTACTTTTATCCAAAAATTCTGAAATTTACACGGTATACTGATATTATATAGGTGTACTCACAATAACAATTTCATCAATTTTGGAGTTAATCATAAGAAGTTATAATCATTTATTTTTAAAATAGTCTTTTCTCAAAAAATCCATAACTCCTAATCTATACATCCAAAAATCGCCATTTTTGGACACAATCAACAAAACTCATCAAATTATCATTTCAATTTTTTTCAGAATTTTTGAAGGTTCAGAAGAATTTCGAAATAATAACCCTTAAAATCCCTTATTATCCTTTACCTTAAAAGAGCAGTACTTCTGACTGGAATAACGTTGAACGAACTTGCACCGTATAGCAATACTCAAAGTATACTCAAAATACTCACAAGAATACGCTCGTTAATATAGAGAGAGAAAACTTCAGTTTCTGGTGTGAATTTCAATTATAACCTAAGCACCCTATTTATAAGAAATTGCTTAGAACACCAAAGCAGAAAATTTAATATAATATTAATATATTATATAAATTTCTACGCACACATTCTAAAATCTGAACTCAGCCATCTTGCACATGCTAAATGAGGGAACCAAATGAAAAAAACATTTTTGTAAATAAAAATATTTTAAACTTCCAAAAATCAATTATTTCGGAGCTTCGGAACTTCAATAATTCATAATAAATAGCCCTTTTATTAGAAAATTCGAATCTTGCGAGTTTTTATAGGAAATTCAATTCTCTACAACTTTGCAGAAGAAAGTTTTTCCAAATTCTAAACAGAAATTGACCGAAATCCACAAACGGGTGATTTTACAGGCTATAATCAAATTTCAGTCAATAAATGGGGTCCACCGACATGTTTAACATGTTTTAAACATTTATTGCAATAAAAATACTCTTCCTCCTCGTATACTCATATATCCCACATTCATCGTAAAAATATCATCATTAATATATTATTAAAATAATATATTTAATTGAATTATTTTATCAGAAAAAGATAAAATATTAATTTTCAACAATTGTCACATTAAAAATTTCTCTATCTATATCCTCATAAAATTAATATTTTCCTCATCGTATGAATCAATGATTAATTATTCACAAATAATATTCTGTAATCACAATATTGACAACCGTGCGCTTCTGTGAAAGAGGGCTTTCAATAAGAATTTCTCTCATCTTGGGCGCAATTAGGTGACCAAACCTCTCCTTAGACAGAACTTTCTAGACATTGCCAATAATGTTATCTAATAATATTATTCAAATAATATAAATTATTGATCCGATAATGAAAAATGTGTAGTAATTCTAATTATAAAATATCAACGCAAAGAATCATGAATCAAAATAAAATATTGAATAAAGAAATTCGTGTAACAAAAATCATCATGCTTCATGAATAGTATTTGTGAATAGAACTCATGAATAGTAACTCATGAATAGTAACTCGTGAATAGTAACTCATGAATAAGAATTATAAGAAAATTTGAATACTTTTATTTCATAAAATTCTTGGTCTTACATGATTATGGCAGAGATTATTCGAGATAATCATGGTAGTAATGTTACAAATGATGTGAAAAAAATCCTCATCGTAGTAGTGTATTGATGGACAATTTTGGTATGATTATGGCTATGGATTTTCTTGACGCCAAGAGTGTAAAGATGAATTATTTTATGGCATGATCAGACTGTTGATGAAAAACACGATTATCTTTGGCCTAGTAGTGCATGGATAATTCGTGGTCGTGATACTAAAAGAATGTCCTCGCCTATATAGTGCGTGGATGAATTGATGATGTGGATTAATTATTGAAATTTGAGTCTCCACAATGAAATATTAATTCATGGATGTGATAATAATGAATATCCTTGGCCGTAGTGCATGGATAATTCATGGATGTGATATCAACGAATATCCTTGGCCGTAGTGCAGGTGTGATTTGATGATGTGGATTATTTATTAAGTTGAGTCTCAGGAATAAAATATTGATAATAAACTTTTAAATTCGTAGAAGATAGTAGATATCATGCTCTACTTGACTCTTCTAAAATACAGTTGTATGTCTTTGGCCTGTAGTGCAAAGATAAATTGTTAATGAATATCTTTGGCCATAGTGTAAAGATGAATTTATTAGTATGATTATGAGCAGAGATTGTGATTTGGTATAACCATGATTTTTGATGTTTCAGGTGAAGATAGGTGATGAAAATTATCTTCGTCCTGGGTGCGAAAAGGAATTCAGAATCACAATTATGATTATGAGTTATTCATATGATTATGGACATGAATTGTTGATTGGTGTTACATGGATAAAACATTATTGGTGGACTTTTAACATGGAGAAGATAATAGACCTGATGGTCTATTTGACTCTTTTAATGGATTGCTCGTTCCGCTGCAACTATGTTGAAAAATTTTATCATCTACCATATGTTCTAAATCTCTGATTTATTATTGACAAAAGCTATTGATAATTTAATTATTTTTAGTTATGATATTCTTTTCTTTAGCTAGTTGTGCTCACCCTTTTGCTTCACAATTCCTTTTCGGATAATAAAGAGTGTATTTGGGTCGAGCGGGGATAACAGGAATAGAATTCATGGTCTATAGTTGTTGAGGTTCTTCCTAAATAGTATGAAAATAATTTTATTGAGAACTTTAGATAAGTGTGTCGTATTGTATACGTCATTTGATATTTAATTTTGGTGAACCGAATAGGGTGAGGCGAACTCAACGTTGGAAGGGTGTTTTGTCACTATCATACAAGATGTCTAATGACATACAACCTCGTGTTATCATAAAGACGGGGGTTGTACACATTCACTTCTTTGAGTATATCTACGAAAGCACTACCTATATGATCTTGGAGTTTATTTAAAATATAATTTTCACTTGGAGATAGTGGAGATAGTTATATGTCAAGAGAAGACTCACAATTGGAAGGAACATGATAGTAACTTTCTCGTTTTTCTTTGGGGTCTATTGGGTCAACCAAGAATAATTCTTTGGACATATGATATCTATCATAACTTAGATTCATGGCCTCTTATGTACGAAGGTTTCCTTGAGCACTTCCCAAAGATTTTAATTTCTAAAACTGTTTTTGACTGTACTTTTATGTAACGTACCATTGTATGGTTGTGGTCGAGGCACCATGAGAGTTACATACATTTGTATTAAAACTCACAGTATACTTGTCGTCGTATTTTGCACGACAGTTATAAATAAAGTTGTCAGTAGTGTATTTTCTGGTAATCCAAGATGGATGATGTATACCTATTTTGAGGGCGTCACACTTAGTAACTAAAGGCTCGGCTCGATTATGCTCGATCTTCTTTATTATGTCCACGAACACAATTTAATTTTTAAGTTTTAGTTTCTAGATTCATCCGATTAACCAATCGAGATGAAAAAGAGTGAGCTCAATTCATTAAGTCTAGGACTTGGCCCATTTATATAAATATTTAGTATAACATCATTTTGTATCTTCTTTTTGTATTTTTGTCATCAAAATATTATTGCTAAGGTTTATGTCATTTTACAAAAAATTGTCTTATGTCATTTTGTATTACTATCAAATAAAAAATAAATCTTTTAGATGTATAAAAATATTAAGAAATTGTACTTTTTTTTAGAATATAACAGGGAGTAACCAAGTAACTACATCAAAGAAGAAGAAGAATAATAATGTCCCATCCACACGTTGAGTTTGTGTTAACAATTTCCTCCTGAATCGTTATATTCTCCTTTTGTGGCTTTTCCAGAATAATTAAAATCCCATATTCTTTCCTTCCTGCAAAAACCAAGAGAGAGCTTGGATATTTCCAAATTAACTTTAAATAATTCCCAAATAGATTAATAATTAAAACTGATCGATAATATTTGTAGGTTCATACTAACAAAAATTATTAATCTTTAACTCAACAAATAATTCTTGTTGGTGAGAAGCCTTTGGTCCACAAATAAAATCGATCAGTTTGACAAATATCAAATTATCTTTAAGGGGAGGCATAATCTTTAACTACTAAAAATAATTAAGGTGTTGCACCGCATGGTATTTGGCCTAGCCATATGACTCCCCTCATGGTATTTATGAGTAACTAACTTTTCCCTCCAAACCCCAACTAATTAAACTAAACATTCAACCTTCTTTTGCTAGTTTCAGTTTATTGCTTCATAGCATCACCTTCAGTACTGAATAAATTTATCCGCCCAAATTGAAGCTGTTTCATATTTCATTGTCACAGACAGGGGTGAGTCATGTTTTTCTGATGATGAATTTTCCTTTCTGTTTAATTGATTGTTTAATCTTGTGTTTTCTTATTTAGAGTGTTTGTATGCGATCAATTTTCTCTGCACTTGTATCTGGCAATTGGTATCAACATTTTTGATGCAGCATGCTACCTGTTTGTTCAAATGACAAATTGCTGATAAGCTAAATGCTGAATTTGGTGATTTGAGAAACCATAGGTTGAAGGGTATAAGGTTCAATAACATTATGTCAGGTGCATTTTGGGGGAATGTAGTATACAGGTGGAATAGATTTGGTTCAGGATTTATAAACTTTGCCCATTGTCATGAATTGAATTAAAGCATTTGAAATGTTGGGTGGGTATGATTTTATATATATATATATATATATATATATATATATATATATATATATATGTATATGATGAAGTTGGCTTGCATCTTGTTGTTTTCGAGGACCATATGTTCTTAGAAGTATTATTGTTTTCTTTTGAAAATATTCTATTAACAGGTGGCGTACAATATTCTAGTTTTATTGGAAGATGACACTGTACTGTAAATTTAAATTTATGTATACTAAAAAGTGACTAAACCAAACTTCTCATTAAATATTTATGTTGATAGTTAAATTGAATTAAGAGGTTAAATAAGATACTTTAAAGTGTTTGATTCCTGTAGTGAATTCTTACAGATGATGAAGGTTAAGAAGTTTGAGATTCTCTAATGAGTTATAACCTCACTCATGCAGGGTGTGAAAATAGTTCATTCCTATTTGATGGAAGGACCCTTATGTGTTCAACAGGGACCCGTTATTTAGATTTAGGGACATACTCAAAACTTGACAGATTATGCCATTGTTTTTGAAAATTTGAGAGTTGGTTGCCTGAAAGCTGCTTGATGGCCAATTTAGAGAAACAATATAAAAGGTCCCTGGATGATCAACTCTTGCGTCTCCATTCTAATATAAACTATCAAATGTTTTGCCATTGCTAACATTGAAAAGATTAAGAGGACTTTATAAATGTTACTAATACTTAAAAATACATCATATGATTGTAGTGAGTTATAGAATAAAAGACATGACTGAAAAAAAACAAATGAATTATTAACGGCCTGTAATAAATCTAATATTTTGATTTGTTATCTATTATTTGAAGATGCTCTTCAGGTTTTGCCACTTAAGATAGCTGAAAAATGGTTTCTCTGGAACAGGTACGTACTTCACCAGAAAACCAATAGGCCAAGATACAGAAGCAATTCCAATACATGCTCCCCATTGCCCCCAATTCAGCCTCTCTGTATCTGCAAACTTCTTGAGAAATTCCACCATCACTACTTGAAGGATTATTGTTATCCCAATAATTCCTAGAAACAACTTGTTCTTATAAATTCCCTCGAAAACATTCTTCTTCTCAAGCTTCCGTGCGTTGAATTCATTGAAGACCTGGCAAAGAACAAATGTATTGAATATCAAAGTATCTTTTACCTTCTCACTGACATTGAAGATTGATTCACCTCCAAACTGTAAGGTCAAGAGGATGATTATTTGGTACAAGGCTTGAGCTGTTAGGTTCCTCCACATAATGTTGCTGATAAGTGGCTCCGTACGGCCCACAGGCTTCTTATCCATTAGCTCCTTTGTGGGCTGCTCAGTGGCGAGAGCAAGAGCTCCGAGTGTGTCCATAATGAGATTTACCCACAACAACTGGACCGCTGTTAAAGGCACTTCACCGGCTGAAACTGCTGCCACGAAGTTGATTACAAGAGCTGCCACATTTACTGTGAGCTGGAACTGAATGAATTTCTGGATGTTGTTGTAGACACATCTTCCCCACCTCAAAACAGTGGCCACAGATGCAAAATTATCATCTAAGATGACAATATCTGAGCTCTCTTTTGCAACTTCAGTACCCTGGATCCCCATGGAAAGGCCTATATCAGCTTCTTTCAGTGCTGGTGCATCATTTGTTCCATCACCAGTGACTGCAACCACATGTCCTTTCTGTTTGAGGCATTGTACCATTAAAAGTTTGTCAAAAGGTGATGATCTTGCCATCACACAGATTTTATCGACTTTCTCCATTCGCTCCTCTGCGGTGTAATTTCGAAATTCGACGCCCTCAACCACTGCTCCGCTATGCATGTCCTGATCAAGCCTAAGAATCCCACACTCGGTGGCTATAGCTCTTGCAGTGAAAACATTATCACCAGTTATCATTTTTACGTTCACTCCAGCATATTGACAATCTTGAACAGCTTTTCTCACACCAGGCCGACATGGATCCTTTATTCCTACCATCCCCAAAAGGATCAAGCTGTGGTCTTCAAGTTTTTGGTTTGTGTTTCCATCTTCATGTTCTTCTGGCACTTGTTTATGTGCGAAAGCAATGCACCGTAAACTGCTTGCGGCCATACCTTCAATTTGGTGAGCAAATTTCTTCCTTTCGCTATCATCCAAAGTCTTCACGTTCCCATTGGAGTCATAATAGTGAGAGCACAATCCCAATATCATCTCTGCAGCCCCTTTCCAGTGCACATGTAATGTGTTGTCTCCATTTTTTTTCATTAAAATTCCACTTCTCTTCTTCTCTGAATTGAAAGCTTCCACGCGCAGAAGATTAAAACTCCGTTTCAGCTCCTCCATATCCATGTTCAGTTCCAGGACAGCCCAAGATAGAAATGCTTTTTCAGTAGGACTGCCTGAGAACTCGAATTCAGTTCCTGAAGTGGGCTTGTAAACGCTGCCAGTTGTATTCAGACCGACTGATTGGTGTAACAATTCAAGAACATTAGAAGCAATGGAACTGGAACTCCTCTCTTCCATAGACTCTTGGCCTAGCCAAAACTTTGTCACCTTCATCTGGTTCAGCGTGAGAGTACCTGTTTTGTCTGTACAAATCGTGGTGGCAGAGCCCATAGTCTCACATGCAGAGAGCTTCCTGACCATAGCCTGATCTGCCATCATTCTTTTCATCGAATAAGCAAGTGTAAGTGTGACGGCCAATGGCAAGCCCTCAGGAATCGCAACAACCACAATCGTAACAGCAGCAGCAATGATTCCCACTACTCCATTGATCACATCATCAGCCTTTGTCTTGCTGCCATTGAACTCTACTTTACCATTCTCATCTTTTGTATTCCCTGTGAAATAGCGAACCAACAAGACTACAAGAACTAGGAAAGCAACTGCCAAACCAATTTTACCTATTGATGTGGTAAGCTTGTTGAGCCGAGCTTGGAGAGGTGTTTCATCACTAGAATCGCAGCTGATTGTGCTCATCATCTCGCCCCACGTAGTATTCATCCCAACAGAAGTGACGAGCATTTTAGCATACCCATCAGCCACCTTGGTACCAGACACCAAGAAGGGATTCTGAGTTTGATTAACTTCAACATGGTCGCTTTCGCCTGTCATGCTTGATTCATCCACTTGTAACGAGTGACCATCTAAAAACAGCCCGTCTGCAGGTACTTGATCTCCAATTTTCAAGCAAACAACATCTCCCACCACAATTTCAAATACTGAAACTTGTTGCCTCCTCCCATTTCTTACAACTTCTACTTGAATATTGTTACTAACTTTAGACAGTTTGTCAAACTGTCTGTTTTGCCTGAAGTTACTTATAGCCGAGACAGAGATGACAAGAAAGACGGCTACAAAAATGCTTCCGCCATCATACCATCCTTCTTTTGGTCCATCTTCTTTCATGCCGAAACCAAGAGAAAGTCCTGCACAAACTAAAAGAATGAGAATAGTTGGATCCTTCAAAGCTTCCCACACAAAGCTAAAGAAACTCTTTGTAGGTGGCTTGCGATAAGTATTCGTGCCGAAGGCTTCACGACGACGAAAAATATCATCAGCATCAGCCTTTATGCCATGCTCAACATCCGTTTTTAGAGCAGAAACAACCCCATCAACCCCACCATATTTCACAAGATTATCTAACTTTTTGCCCTTAACAATTCGTGTGAGACTCGACTGATCGATATATGGGAAGCATGGAGGAACAACATTGATGACAAATCTATCAGATGGGACAGGGGAGATTATGGTGTAATTTTTTGACGCAGAGTGTTTGAAGTGAGAGAAGGCTCTGGAAGAATAAATGGCGGCGAAAGCCAAGTGCCATCGCTTTTTGTTGAGTTTGCTTAGGGTGAGGGGTAAGTCTCTAAAGGAGTCCATGCAACGTAAGTTTAAATCAACTAGAGTAGACATGTTTTCTGCCTAAGGGTAAATCAATTATAGGACAAAAAACAAGAATTTGGATGATGATCAGTACACAATGGGATGGGTGAAAATAATGAAGAGGAGAATTTAAGCAAGATAGAAGAATAAAAGGGCTGGATCAATGTAACGTATTAATTAGAACAATTTCTTTTGGTAATGGCAAATCATGGCATGGGGTGGTTTATATAGTAGTAGTAGTTTTTAAGTACCAGTGACCTTCCAAGATTTTTCTTTGTAGTATCTTGGAAAATAACATCCCCAACAAAATAGGAACAGATTCTGGTGGTTAGTTTTAAAATACTAGTACTCCTTGTGGCAAACGTGCAATTAATTTGTGGCGCGTATTTTAACTTTTACCTAAACATAAAATATCGGGCGCAGAGATTATTATGATCGTATGATGACTAATAAGAGAGAAAATTAAAAATAAGAACCTTGGCTATTAAGCAATCTTGTGAAAAGTCCCACTATGTAATACCATAAATTTATGTCTATTCACTATTGTGAAGTTTATCATATTAGTAGTGTTAACGCCAAGTTTCGATGGCGCGTTCAATCACAGAATTTACGCGCTAAAACTTGCACAATAACTGATCACTCAGAAGTTTGATGGCTTGTACCGCCGGGAGATAGCTCCGGTGTGAGAATAAGTACAGACCGTTACAAGGTTTAACAATGGAGGCTAAGTATTTAGTGCTCAAAAGTAGGTATTACCTGTTAATTGTAACTTTGGCCTTGTATTTATAGTGCTCTCCACCTTTAGAACCCTTCTCCGAGTCGGATTAGGACTTCTAGTCATGGTAGTTACCATAACTCGGGTCCAACACAATTTCCTTAAAAGGTGCAAGTGAAATCTAATCCAATCACTACCTTTGGAGTTACCTTATTTAACTATGGCTAGGACCCCAAACTCTACACGCGGGAGAGCCCACTGTGCAGGCCCAAACAATCCCACCATCAGGTCTGGGCTTCGGCCCAAAGGACTCGAAGACCCGACCCCGAACACCACACAACAAGGTAATGTATCCGGTCCAAAGGACTCGGACACCGAACCCGATGAGTATCCACTAAAGTGAGGCTCCGACCCAAAAGGACTCGGACGCCGACCCGAACCCCTCCAACTTCTCCATGGGCTTTAGCCCAATAGTCCCTTAAAGCCCTTCTAATGACAAGCCTTCGGCCCACGTGAAGGTCGGTAAAATGCTCCTGAACATTGCCCCCAGTCTCTGATTGTAAGATACTTATAATTGGAGACTTGAAAGGTCAGGTATACGAAAGGTCACGACAGCTAATGATGAGTTGTCTGGGGAAGCCAAACGGTTTGTCCTCGTTTCTTGAAACGTTGCACGCCCTTCCATGATTGGTCCCACCTTGAGCATTTAATAGCCGCCCTTGGGTAGCGTGCAGCTGCACCTATAAAACCCTCGCCTCACCCATCACTGTCACTCTTTCCAAACTCCTTCAATTCAAAAAGCTCTGTTCAAAAATTTTCCAGCAAGGGCGATTTCCGGTGAGTTCTCCGTTCCACCTTACTCTTCGATTTCAAGCTCATTTCTGCTAGCACCTGTTGCAATGGCTGATCCAAACATTGATCAATCTCTAAACGCCACTGAAATCCCCACTTCTACCCCCATATCGACCACTGATTTAGTCCCGGTGGATCTGCCGGCACCACCACCGGACACCACTACATCCCCCACTTTCTCCACACCTATCAGTCCCGAAGCCAAAATTCGAAATGCTTACCACTCCGAAACGGATTTTTCTCATATAAACACTCAATCCACTGTCATCCCTTCCCAAATATCTGACATCCGAGAGCTATTCAACATACCTAGGGAGTACAAGCTTCAGGTGCCCACTCTAGAGGAGAGGATGTTTTGGAGGCCCAAAGGTGAATGGGTCGCCATACCCCTACATCTATTGAGGTACGGGGTTCGATTTCCTCTCCACGACTTCATCTCCACCTTCCTTGGCTTCGTGGGGATCGGGTTCGCTCAACTTGTGTCGAACGCCTACATCCAGCTGATCTCCTTCATCGCTGTATGCCATGAGATCGGGATCACCCTCGGTCTCGACTTCTTCTTCGCCCTGTTTACCGTCGGTCGGTCCAAAGAGCCAGGCCTTCGATAACTGAATAAGCAACAAAGCCGAACGGTCCCATTGAAGACCCCCTCGAGCAACAAAGGCTGGCATCCCCAATGGATCTTCGTAAAAGGGACCGACCTCAAATTTCTCCTGAACTGGGCCCACCCCGAAGATCTTATCCCTAAGGTGTCCAAATTCCCCAAGGATCGGGCTGGCGCCTTTAAAGAGTTTTACAAGAAATGGAGCAAGACCGAGTGGAACCTGAAGGTCTTGTCCAACGAGAGTTGGTTGTACCAATATGGCCGTAAGTGTCTCACCTCGAACCTCCCTTTTATCTTCGTGTACTGAAATTTCTCCATTTTCTAACCATCTAACTATAACTGGTCTCCCAACTTCCTTCTTTCAGTGACAATCTTCAAGCCCGAAGGGGCAGCTGAAACTTTGGTTCCTCTTCCCATCTCGCTCGAGCCGATTCGTTTTCCTGTCACCAATGAGGTGGAAGAAGAGGAAACCATCCTGATCACGGAACAAATTAAACCGAAGCCAACCCCTCCATCCCCCGACAAGGTTGCGGTGATCGAGGATTCCGAGGACACCGAAGAGGTTCCTCTGAAGCCCCAACCCAAGAAACCCCGCCTGGACGAAGAGCCCCTCCGAAGTGTTTCCCTTCGGCCTGTTCGATCACTTTATGCTTTCGGGCGATAACGAACGGTTCAAGGGATTCTCTTCCGAGGAGTACCTAGTAGCCTACGTTCGAGATCAGTGTCAGGTAACTCAGAACAAACCTCACTTTGTTGTTGTAAACTTGTGCTTTTATTTCGATTGCTGATGCATGTGCTTGCTGTAGGCCAACGCCATTCTTGTACGAGCCAGTCCTCCCTTTGCCCGAACCACAAAAAAGGAGGTTCAGCTAAGAACGGGACGCACGATTGCTTTCGAACTCGAGGTCGGTGGTTCTGAAAGTGACTGAAGAAGGAACGAGATCTCCACGCGGAGACCGAAATAAGGCGTCCCGAGCCGAACTCCATTCTGACGAGCTCGAGAAGAAGTACGCCTCGCTTCTGATGGAGAAGGATCATCTGCTCGAGGAGGTCAAGGACCGGGAGAATGCTGTTGACATCATCACCAAGAAGTTCTCCGAGATGCATGATAAGATGATGCAATTGATCGGGGCGAACAACACTTTAACCACAACTGTCAACGCATTTCCCGAAAAGATCGTCGAGGCCCAGCAGCGAGCTGTCGCTGAATATGAAGAGTCTGATGCCTTGAACGAGAAGGTCATGGCCCAGTTTGGTGATGGGTATGAAGCTTATCGTGAAAAGGCTCGGGCCAAATTAACTGCTGCTGGGCTCGACGCCTCTATCCTCGATTCTTCCGACGAAGAATCTGATGCCGAAGATGATCTTCCTCCCGAATAGATATTGTTAGGACTTGTAAAAAAATTTGTTGTACTTCGCCCGAATCGTAAGCGACCGGGTTTGTAAAAAATTCAAAGTATGAATGAATTAGAACAACCTTGCTTAAATTTTTGTTATCAATTATACTCGTGACTAATCTCGATCGGTTATTTCTTCCCGAACCTTTTGATCAGATTGTACTTGAAGTTTGTCTGATTTAAAAAATTTACAGTTTTCTTGATCAATTATACTCGTGACTTGTCTCGGTCAGAGGTGTCTTTCCGAACCTTCTGATCGGATTATGTCCGAAGTTCGTCCATTCGAGTATTAAGAGTCATGTGAATATAGATGAAGTTAAGCATCTCCAAAGAAAATTTTCATTTATTTCATTTAAGACTGAAGGGTTACATGGATAAAGAAAAGAATGACATAACTATTACTGGTAAAATTTTCTAAGTCTTCCAGCATGCCATGTATTCTTTACTTCCGAACCATCCATGGCTCGAAGCCGGTATATACCTGGCTTTGTCACCTCCACCACCTCATAAGGTCCCTCCCAGTTAGGCATCAACTTGCAGTGTTCTGGGGGGTTGATGTCTCCGACTCCCGGAGGACTAAGTCGCCTACTGCAAACCTCCTCGGCTTCACATTCTTATTATAGTGTCGGGCTGTTCGCTACTGATAGATAGCCAACCTCATCACAGTTGAATCCCGAACTTCCTCCAACAGATCCAAGTTTGTTTTCAAACCTTCATCATTGTACAGCTCTTTGTACTGACTGACTCGAAGGGTAGGGGATCCGATCTCAACTGGTACGAGTGCATCGGTCCCATATGCCAGTCTGAACAGAGAGTCCCCGGTTGTCATCCTCGGAGTAGTCCGATATGCCCACAAAATAGACAGCAGCTCTTCGGGCCACCGATCCTTTAATTCATCCAACCTACGCTTTATCCCGTTGAGCAGGGTTCTGTTGGTCACTTCTACTTGACCATTCGACTGAGGGTGGGCGACTGATGTTTTACGATGTTGAATTCCCAACTCTTTCAGAAAGCCTTCGAACTTAGACCCAATGAACTGTCTGCCATTATCGGAGACCACTGCCATCGGGATGCCGAACCGATAAACCACTCCTTCTTTAAATAATTTTAGGCATTCTTGCTCGGTGATCTTCTGCAGTGGTTTGGCTTTGACCCACTTTGTCATATAGTCGATAGCCACGATCACAAAGCTAACTTGTCCTTTGGCCTTCGGCAAAAGCCCTAGGATGTCGATTCCTCATACAGCAAAGGGAATCGGGGATAGGACTAAATACAACTCTTCGGGAGGCTGATGTAGGATGGTGTTGTTCAGCTGACACTTGGGACATCTTCTGACGAATTCCTCGCCTCCGTGATAGATAATTTACCAATAATACCCCTCGCCTCAAAATCTTTGTGTGCGGTGACTTGGCCCTCATATGATCCCCACAGATCCCTTCATGTACTTCTCAAGTGTGTAGTCCGCTTCGACGGGTTAAACATTTGAGTAAGGAGAACGAAAGCCCTTTAAGATGCTGGATCTTCTCAATGAGTACTAAATTTGAGCTTCGATGCTTGATTTTTCTAGCAAGGATTCTATTCAAGGTAGAACCTCGTCGCCAAGTAGGAAATATAAGGCGTGAGCAATGAAATCAAGTCTGTCTCAGAGCTAGACTTGCCTCTTGGAACATCTGGCCGTTCTAAGACCTCGTGTATACCGATCCGTTGAAGGAGCTTGCTTTGTGGTTGCCAATCTCGCTAGGGTATCTGCTATCGTATTATCTGATCGATCCACCCCCTGACAACTGTGCGATGCGAAGTATGCAAGCTTATCCTTTACTTCGGCTAGGTACTTCCACATTCTTTCCCCCCGAGCCTCATACTCACCCGACACCGTTGCTTGACCACCATTTGCGAATCATCAGAGATGACTAACTTCGTACTTCCAAGCTTCGCCAATCAGTATTCTCGCTAGGATGGCCTCGTACTCTGTTTCGTTGTTCGTGGCCTTAAACTGAAATCGTATGGTCTGCTGGACTTTGAACCCTTCGGGACTTATTAGAATGACCCCTGCTTCACTGATATCTGCGATCGATGATCCATCCACGTACAAAATTCATGAGGTCGGCCTTTGCTGGGCTTCGGCCACTGTATTCACATCTGGCTCTGTGAAAGAGCATTCCACGATGAAGTCCGCCAATGCCTGACCCTTGATCGCCGTTCGGGGATGATACTCTATAGCAAATTATGTTAGCTCCATCGCCCATACTGCTAGCCGTCCCGACACATCTGGCTTTTGCAATATCTTTTTTAATGGCTGATCTGTGTACACCACCACCACTCGACCTTGGAAATAATGTCGAAGCTTCCTGCTCACAATGATTAGGGCATATACGAATTTTTCCAGATTCGAGTATCTTGTTTTTGCATCTCGAATAACATGGCTGACATAATACACCGGGAACTGTTTTCCTCCTTTGTCTTTTACCAACGCCGCCCCCACTGCCATTGGACTTGCTGCCAAGTACAAGTATAAAGGTTCCGAAGGGATCGGTTTCATCAACAACGGTGCCGAACTTAGATATTTCTTGATCCCTTGAACGATCTTCGCACTCTAAGTCCTTTCGAAACTCTTATCGCTTTTTCATTCCCTCGAGAGTGTCAAAAAGGGTAAACATCTTTACCGACCTTGACACAAATCTCAAGTTCAAATTTATTCTACCGTTAACCTCTGCACATCTTTGAATATCTTTGGAGATTTCATGTCTAAGATCACCGAAATATTCTCTGGGTTGGCTTCGATTCCCCTTTTGCTGACCAAGTATCCCAGAAACTTTCCTGAGCCCAAACCGAAGGTATATTTGGTCGGGTTCAATCTCGGCCAGGTTGCACTTCATTGTTTCAAGCGATCTTCTAGGTCTTCTAAATGATCCCGGACTGACATGCTTTTCACGATCATGTCGTCCACATAAACTTTCATACTTCGGCCCAGCTGCTTTCTGAATACAAAGTTCATCATCCGTTGATAAGTTTCCCCTGCGTTCAGCAATCCGAATGTCATCTTCCGATACGCATATATAGCCCGATGAGTGATGAAGCTTGTCTTCGGGATGTCATCTTTGCACATCAAAATTTGGTGGTATCCCGAGAAAGTGTCCATGAAACTTAACATCCCATACCCCGAAGTGGCATCAATCAGCTGGTCTATGTTGGGTAGAGGGTAGAAATCTTTTAGGCATGCCTTGTTCAGATCCGTGTAGTCGATGCACAACCTCCACTTCCCATTTTGCTTCTGAACCAATACCATATTCGCCAGCCATTCGGGATAGTCAATCTCGAAGATGAACCCCGCCTCCAATAGTTTAGTGATCTCTTCATCTATGATCTTCTGCCTTTCCGGGGTGAAGATCCTTCTTTTCTATATCACTGGTTTCCTCTTCGGGTTCGTATGTAGCCTATGTAGTGCCACCGATTCGCTTACCCCGGGCATGTCGCTAGGTTCCCATGCGAAGATATTTCCACAGAACTCAAGCAAGTCCACTGGACTGCTTCACAATGATTCGTTAGTCCGCCCAATTTTGATCAGTTTTTTTGGATTCCCTGGTATTAATTCCACTTCTTCTGTCTCTTCTGCCGGCAGTGCCATGGGTTCAGTGCTGCTCTCAGTGAATGGCTTTATCTCGATGGCCATTGTCTGTTTCTGTTTGATGACCCCGACCCCTGAGGAAATTAAAGTATTCCGGCAACACCTTCGGACAATGTCCAGATCACCTTTTATCTCCCCGATCCCGTTCGGTGTCGGAAACATGATTTTGAAGTGAGGTATAGACGTCACTGCCTGTAATGCTGCCAATGTCGGTCTACCCAAGATGGCGTTGTAGGTCGAATCCACTTGTACTATAAAATTTTTTACCATTATTTCTGCTTACCGAGGGGCTGTGCCAAACCTGACTGGTAGCTCTATTGTTCCTGACACATGCACTGGGTCGCCACTGAAACCATATAACGTGCCCTCTCCTCCCAAATCCATCTTCTTTCCCTCCAGATCCATCCTCTGATAGGCATGCGTGTAGAGTATATCGACCGAGGACCCGTTATCGATCATCATCCTTTTCATGTCTCATCGCCCGACTCGTGCAATTATTATTAAAGGCCCCGTCATGTGGTTCAATATGATCGGTAAGATAATCTTCATCCGAGAATGAGATGGACACTCCTGAATAGGCCCTATCCTTTCGGGGTGATGAATCCACATCGAAACAATCTGACTTGAGATGACCGCTCCTCTTCCTTCCCGGCTATAAGCCCCACCGACCGCCCAAAATTACATCAATCACCCCTCGGGCTTGTGGGTGCGGTTGCGGCAGTGTTTCCCGTGTTGGTTCCCGGTTCTCCTTCCGGGGGGCTTTCGAACCTTCTCGTCCGACGAGATATCGCACTGATTGCCCATTCATTCGGACGTTCTTCTATCGATCTTTCGAGTTGTTGCACTCCTCCGTGTATGCCCCGAGACCGATGATACGCACAATATTTGTTTCACCCTCTCTTAGGCTTCGGGATCGCTTGGCACGGTTTGAAAAAGGGCTTGTTTCGCATCTCCTCCAGTATTTTAGCCCGATCCGTGTTAAGTGCGGTGTAGACTTTGTTGACATTTTTGTTGGGGAAAGGTGGTCGTCCACTGCCCGAACCTCCCCCAGTATAGCTTTTTTTACCATAGTTATCTGACCTCCCTGACTGTCTGACTTCTAAAAATTCTGTTTATCTCGATCCCTGGATTTCTCGTAAGATTGGGAGTGGGGTTTGAAATTTCCCATCGCCTCCTCTAATGTTATATGTCCCTCGGCTCGGTGGAAAGCTTCTGTCAAGTCTGCCGGAGGGTTGATCACCAAATCCTTCATCAACTTCTTTGACTTCCCGATGTCCAAACCAGTCGTGAAGAAGCCCAGGGCTTGTGGGGAGTTTTATTCTGCTACCGACCCCACAGCCTCTCGGAACCTCTTGACGTATTGTCCCAGACTTTCATCTAACTTCTGTCTGACCTGCATGAGGGAAGCTTTACTACTCCCGAATCGAGCATGGAATTTCTCCCGAAGATCATTCCAGGAGTTAATTGATCCCATGGCCAAGGTCCCCATCCATTCTCGGGCGCTCTTCTTCAGAGTGGTTGCGAACATGTGACACTTGGCCGCATCAGAGTGGCCGTAGTATGTCATCAGCCTATCATACTCGTCTGAGTGGTCATAAGGATTCCCCATCCCATCGTAGGTCTCCATCGGGGGCATCTTCTTTTTTGGGTCGGCTGTCTCCTGATTGATCTCCGGCGAGAAAGGCGACCCTATGCAGGCTGAAGGCATCCCTGTCGAATTCTTTGCCAATAATAATTTTACCAACTCTGCCACCCTTCGAGCGAGGGGGTCGGACTCTTCTTTATGGGGGGACGATCGGGGTCTGTCCTTCCCATATTCAGGAGTCGCGTCCCTCCTCCTCTGCCCCGACCTGCTTGAATGTTCTGATCGTCGCTCTGCTGAACGGCTCCTCCTCCGGCTTCGGCCATCCCTCGAGCGGCTTTGATACCTACTCCTTTCCTTATCCGCCTCTCCCCGTCGGGGTGACCGGGATCGGCTTTGATGCCTACACCTCTTTGAGGATGCCTCTTGTTCACCGACCATATTAGCCATTTGCTGTTCGAGCTCCTTTTGCTGAAGACGTAGGGCCATCATGGCGTCCTTGTTCTGCTGCATCTTTTTCTGCATAATGAATTCTCTCTGATCCCGACTGCCCTCGCCTCGGTTTTTTCCATGCACCTCAAGTCACCGTGAGTGGTTCTCATCTACCGACCACCAGTTAGGTACGGGTAATTGTCGTGGAAGAAGTCTTCGCCGAGGGGAAGGGCTGTTCCACCAGATCTCTCTAGATTCTGGAACCCAATCTGTCCTTGACTGACCCCCTCACCTGGGTGGTCTGGTGTGTTTTGGCCTTTTCGTGGTCGTAAAAAAGATACTCCATGCTCGCCAAAGTTTCTTACCAGAAAAGTTTGGTGTGATTGATTAAACACTAAAGCCCTCCTTCTAGCGCCAATGTTAACGCCTAAGTTTCACGGCAAGCGCCCAATCACATAATCCACGCGCTAAAAACCTCAAGACAATAACAGATCACACAGAAGTTTCGACTTACTTGGGCTTGGGGGATAACTCGGTGTGAGAATAAAGACAGCTGTTACAAGGTTTAACAATGGAGGCTAAGTGTTTAGTGCTCAAAAAGAGGTATTACACCGTTAATTGTAACCTTGGCCTTGTATTTATAGTGTTTCCACCTTTAGAACCCTTCTCCGAGTCGGATTAGGACTCCTAGTCATGGTAGTTACCATAACTCGGGTCAAACACAATCTCCTTAAAAGCTGCAAGTGGAATCCAATCCAATCACTACATTTGGAGTTACCTTATTTAACTATGGCTAGGACCCCAAACTCTACATCACGGAGAGCCCCTGCATGCGAGCCCAAACAATCCCACCATCGTGTCCAAGCTTTACCAAAGGACTCGAAGACCCGACCCCGAACACCACACGACAAGGTAATGTATCCGGCCCAAAAGACTCGGACACCGAACCCGAGGAGTATCCACTAAAGTGAGGCTCTGGCCCAAAAGGTTTCGGACTCGGACGCCGACCCGAACCCCTCCAACTTCTCCATGGGCTTCAGCCCAATAGTCTCCTAAAACCCTTTTAACGTCAAGCTTTCGGCCCACGTGAAGGTCGGTAAAATACTCCCAAACAAGTAGAAACTATAGGATCGAAAACTCCATTTATTATGCATTTTTTTAAAAAAAATTATTATTAATACTTATCCATATCAATTTTAATTAAATAATCCATATATTTAATATATGGTAGTACTACATCAATTTTCTTTTGTGAAACCAGTGTTGCTATTCCCACGGATTAAAGTGAAAAGGTCACATACAGGTCGGCACCTGGACTGGATGGCTGGATATATGATCACATTATTCACATCTACATAACAATGGGCATTGTTTATACTCGCTTTTTATGTCGATAAGGGGCTTGCTTGCTAGTATTTTGTCAAACAATAATACTTCATTTTATTTTTTTATCATTATTGTTGGTTGCTACTTGATAGAGGGATCCAACTTTCTTCTATATTTTGTGTGCACCAGAAATCTTCTTGTCCAACTAATTATTGACCCAAGTATATAAATCAAAGTCAAAGTTAACAAATTACCTATGTTCAATATACGAGGTTGATAATGTTAAAGTAATTTTTATGTTGTTATATAGACTAAATATACATTTAGTAATATTTTATATTTATTTTAATAATATTTTAAAATTTTAATAATATTTATTGTTTTAACAATATAATTATTACTCTGATACTATCGCATGTTAAAGATTAGATGTTCATTATAAGAGTATTATACTTATATGTATATTAATATTAACTTTCCATTTTGAGGTCCACTGTTACAAAATCATGGGCATGTAACATTAATAAATAAATAAAAAGTACATAAATTATTCTTGTAAGGTAGAAAAGATCATTTAACAATATCACTAAGATACATATACTGTACATCTTCCAAAACTTTATACTCTCTCTGTTTTTTAATATAGGTGATTTTATAGTTATGTACAAATATTAAAAAAATAATTGTAAAGTATTAAATATACTATCAATTGTCTATATTGCCCTTGTACTGGAAAAAAGAGTGTTATTTATTAGACAAAAAATAGTGAGAGAACCAAATTTATATTTAATACTTGGAGTAATATAAAAAATTAAGCAATTAATATTTACTTGAAATTCTCAAACGACTTATATTTAAGAACAAAAATATTTATTTAAAACAACTTATATATTTGTGACGGAGGAAGTACTATTTTATTTGTGAGTTTGGACTTTGGAAGATGGTGAGAAAAGGAAAAGTATAAGTGAGGAGGGTGAGAATGGATATATATATATATATATATATAATAACTTTTTCTTGTTATGAGTGAATTTAAGAAAGAGAAAGAAACATTAGTGTATTTTCCGTTTGTTGTGCGAGTTTGGAAGATGGGAAAATAAGGAAAATGTAAGTTAAAATACACACCAGTCGCGTGTAGATGCCGTGAGAATTAAATTGGACGTTCAATTCGGATACTTTTAAAAATGACATAATTTTTAAGCAAGAAAAACCTATTTAAAGTAAACTTATCTGTCAAAAATTTTGGTCAAATTTGGATAATTTTTTTTTTACTTGTTGTTATTTTAATTTTTCCAATCCTAATTGATGTTGAGAAGTAGTTTAGGATTATAAATATGCTTATAATTAAGGCTTCTGAACTGTTGCGTTTATTTATTAATTGAGATTATTATCTCTGTTGTTCTTTTTAAGAATTCATTATCTTTCTTGTGGATTGAAGAATATGTTAAACTTTTATATTAAGTTTGTATTAAAGCCTTACAATTTAACCATATTTCACCTTGTCAATAAATATATATATATATATATATATATATATATATATATATATATATATATATATATATATATATATATATATATATATAAGTGTTGCTTTATTATTCAAAACTTATTTAACTTTGTCATTCTTCCAAATTATCCTTTCAATATTTGTGGGAATGATCGAGGAAAAAGTAACAACTTTGCCTCAAATTCATCTCTTTTACAAACAACGAAATTTAAATATAAAAAATCAACTTTTCTTTATCTTCCCTGGTCTTTAATTCTCCAAAATAAAACTCTCAACATGCATGATGTTTATAGGCTCGGGCTGCAGTCGTCGTTAAATGAATCAAATTTAGACTCCATCTTAAAACTTATTTTAGTAGACATACATGTTGAGGAACATTAAAATTTGACTGTTTGCATGCAGTGCCTGATGATAAGTTCAAGAAATTGGTGGTTTTTTTATTGGAAAAAACAGAAGAATCATGTGGTTTAGTTCACCAACACTTTTATATTCTCCACCAACTCTTTTACACCCCAAGAAACATGAAGGAAATTTAATTAAATAATGGTGGTACGTACCAAAATGAGACCAGGAGGAAGACAACCCTTCAAGAACTAATAAAATGAATACAGGTAGGTGACCTATATATATAAAAAAATCATCAAGAATTTTCTTCCGAATTATATAATTGCTGGAATTATTTTAGTTATCCAAACGCAACCTTAATTTGTTGGAATTAACTTGTGTAGCACGTACGGTACAAATCTTCAAGAGATTTGAACAAACACGTACGTTTCTACCCAAGTAGCATGAATGTAAGAGCAGTGAACAACATTGAGATGACGTTAATGTGTTCGGAGTTTGGACTATCCATCTCTATATTTAATTTGACAAAACTAGGAATTGTCTTGCATGCATGCATTCAGCGGTGGACATAAGATTGATTTTCACTTTGTAATCACGTAATTAAACTAAAGCACATTTTTCATACAGTTGAAGGATTAGAGGAAATTTAATTTGTTAGATCAACTGGTTAACCAGTTTTTGCTTTATTTGACATTTTAATTACGTTTGACTATTAATGTATGTATGCTAGTATTGACTACTCCCTCCGTCCCTTAATATAAGATTTTTTAGAGTTGTGCATAAGTATTAAAGAAATAATTGTATAACATTAAATATAATATGTTAGTTTCCGGAGGCACAATAGATATCTAGAAGGGGGGGTTGAATAGATAATTAAAATTTTTCTTTTAAATTCGTTAGTATGATTGTGATTAATGCACAGTGGAATGAGTATATGATAAACCTTCTTTGAGATATCTTGAATTAATGAGAGTGAAAGCAGTTATGAGCGCTTATATAGCGCTTATAATGGACACGATGAGTTTTAAGTGGTTCGAGCACTAAAAGCTCCTAATCCACTCTTCTACTCCTCGAGTAGGAAATCCACTAAGGATGTCTGTTATACTTCTTGAATCTCACAGATTCTTTCTAGACCCAATGAGCCAGCACTTCTTAGTTCACTCTTGAACTCGCAAGTCCAAGCCAGACTTGGTTCTTTTGATTCACACTTAGAACTCTTCAAGTCCTTGAGACTTGGAACTTCTCACTTCAGTTGATTGGTTGTTGTTGAGATCGTGATTGGTGCTTTACTCGATTCTTTATTAAGCACTTCTTTGAAAGAACCGAGTAAGTGAGCAAGCTTTCTCTTTTTCTCAGATCGTAGAGTTAAGCGTTGAGTGTTCTTGTGCGTTTTTATTCAATGCTTGCTCTTTTCCTCATCTGTCTGTGTTCTGTATATATGTGATCTTGAAATTTATCCGTTGAAACCTTTTGAAGAAGCATTAAATGCGTTTGACCTTTCGAACTTTGATGGAGACTTTTCGCACATCTTCCGAATTTTACTACGCCCATGTGACACATCGATCGCTTTCACCTAACACCTGAAAAGGTGTTTTCCTCTGCCCAATGGTCCTTTTCTTAGCTTCTTGAATACGTTCCTTTTGATCAATGCTAAGGATATCTTTTGTATCGTTGGGACTGGTGATTGCTTCAACGTTCAAAACCCATTCCATATTTATTGGAATTCATCTTCAAACAAAAGGTAGGGCTTGATGCTTCTGACACAAGGCAGATGACACTTTACTATCCATATCGTAGTGTCTTGTTATATTGGTGTTTGTTCTTAAGAGAACACTATGATTTCTCGCAAGGATTTGCACACTACGATCTTTTCACACGACGATCATCACTTGCTCGTCTTGCAGACTCAACGTTTTCAAGAGTACACTACGATCTCTGAGTTAGCTTCGACAAACGTCTGGACCACTCTACGATTTCTGAAGAGGTCCTTCAAGGCAAATACACTACGATCTTCTAAGCTCTACGATCTTGCCTTGGCTTCTGCAATCTGTTGATCAGCTTGATAGACTACGATTCCTGTTGAAGCCTATCTATACATTTCATGATAGATCAACCTAACATCTTTGATCTCTTTATCTATACATTTGTTTATAGAATGATGAACACTTAAAAGTTAAGATCAACCTAACAAATTTGATCTATCACTAAGTCCTTGTACATATATTCTTTTAAGGACTTTACATATAATCATGATCATTTACTTTAAACATCAAATTAAAATATGCATTCTTCCAACAATCTCCCCCTATTTGATGTTGACATTACCAAGGAGATTTGTTGTCATGATTATCAATATCTAGATGCATTTTCATTAAAGTAAACGTGACTTAATATTTCAGTGAGTACCTGAAATTTCTAGAGAATAAGTATGAATTTATTGATGTCTGAAAAATAGATATTACAGATAAGTTTTACATCAATAAGAGTTTAAGTTTCAACTTATCTCTATTTCTTCGGCCTTTTGCTTCTCTGAGGATTTGCATATTCCTCAGCTATCCTCTTTCTGCTTGCTTCATCTCTTCTGGCCAAATCTTCCAGCTCACTTGGGCTTAGTCTAGGATTGTGATCATGGCTATTCATGAATGCAAGATCTTCAATTGGCATTCTGAAGCCTGTTGTTGTCACCTCATGAGAGCTGGTAGTTGGCCCTAGACTCCTTAATGGTTGAGCCATTAAAACTTCCTGTTGATTAGCTCGTTGGGCCTGATGGCTGGATCGTGGAGTCTGCTGGGTGATTTACCTTGCAGGAGGGTTCCTCGAGGCTTGAGTTTGGAATTGTCCTCTGCCTCTGCCCTTGCCTCCCTGACCTCCCTGATCTCCTCTGCCTTTTTATTCTCCCCCTTTATGTTAACATCAAGGGTTCAAATGTCTTCGGAGAGGCGAGTGACTCCTTGGACAAGCTCGTTGAGTTGACTCTGAGTTTGGGCAATGTCCTCGCGATTTTCTTGGATCAAAGCATCAGAACGAGGTTCACGTCGTTGAAGAATGTTTAGGACAGCTTCAGTCTGCTGATTTGACCCATAGAGAAGTCTTGAAATTCTTTGACTGCAGTTTGAAGACTTTTGATGCTCTGTATCATTAGATCATTCTGAGATTCTTGAGTCTTCTGTAAGATTAAGACAGTACCCCGATGCTTTTTAGCTGTGAGGAAGTGAATGTTGTCCCTATCTTTTATGCTTTGAAGCATTTCTTTGATAATCTCTTTAAGCGTTTTAGAGAGCTCATTCTTTGAGGAGCTTGGGAGATTATTGCGGCAAGATTGATCATTGATGTTAATCTCAGCTGAATAAGTGCAGTGTGATCCTCAAGACTTTCATCGAGTTCCTTGACCACTTTCGCAGACATTGCTGACAGATCAGCCTTTGTGGACAACTCTAATAGAATTTCATCCAGTTGGGGAAATTTTGAAGAGGGAAGTGATGTGCTTTTGAATTGATCTTGCAAGGAGTATAGGGCAAGATCAAGATTGAAGTATTTGTTGCTGGATGAGGAAGAAATATTTGATGGAGGGGCCTGGGTTTGGATGTTTAAGGTTGGTGGCTCTACGATTGGAGGTGTAGACTCTATAATGGGGTTAGAGTTATTGATCGTAGAGATGATGGGATGTGGGAGCATTGTGAAGTTGGTCACATTTGGTTTCTCACTTACAGAATTTTAGGATTCTGCAATTGGAAATTGATTTAGTGGATGTAAAATCACTTCCAACCATCGTGGTAATTCATAAAATTGATTGAATGAGGATGATGGCAAGTGATTAACTCTGAAGCGGATTGGGATATACTGTGACGCCCCCAAAATAGGTATACAACACCCATTCTGAGCCGCCAAATACATGGTACAGAAAGCAAACTACAACTTCAATAATACAATTGTCGTGCAAAATACGACAACACATACTGTGAGTTTAAATACAAATATTGTCTTCTAGACAATATCCACACTCAAATAAGTCCTCATTACAATTATTCAAACACTATTTTACAGAAATAGTGAGGACTGCTAAAACATCTTTCTAGAACCATCACTTCATACCCCGACTAGATCCTGCTATGTTCTCACATCCTGAGAAGAAAAATGGAATAAAAAGGAAAATGGTGAGCTCAACTAGCCCAGTAAAGAATATTATGACTAAGATAATATACAACAAATTATAGTTAGTCCTCAACAGGGAAAAATCTGATAGAATATAATAGACAACAAGTTTTAGATCAATATCGCAAGCTTAAACAACAATCCATTAGAAGAGTCAAGTAGAGAATGAGTTCTACTATCTTCTAAGATTTAAAAGTCCATCATCAATATTTTATCCTCTGTAACAACAATCAATATACATCTTTAATCAAATATTCATCTTTGCACTATAGGCCAAAGATATTCATTTATATCACCAGTTGGTCATGTTCATCTCAACACCTGTTCATCTTTGCACTACGGGCCAAAGATATTCATCAATTAATCATTCATCTTTGCACTACAGGCCAAAGATATTCAGTAATATCATCATTTAGGACTAAGGATGATGAAAAATATTTTAAAGAAAAGCGAATCCGATTGAGACATAAAGATAAATATTAGGGATTCGTATTACAGTTTATCCAAGATTAATAATACTTCATAATAACCAATTTTGAAGCAGAATTCAAAAATAAAGACCAAAACATGGATACAATCAAAGATAGTAACCATAATAGACATCTTGGACAAAAAGAAAAAAATTTCATTTTTCGGTGAATAGTGCCGTATTCGTGAATAGTGCCGTATACGTGAATAATGTCGTATACGTGAATAGTAATCCCGACACAAAAAGTTCTAAATTTGATTAAAAGTTCAGATCAATACTTCGGCATAATGATATTGAAAGAAATAATATCATATATGAAGAAAATAACATTCCTTACCTCAAAAAAGCAAGCTTGAAATGAAATATCGGATATGATCTTTGAATGAAACTTCAGATTGAACAAAGAACTCTCAAAGTATCTAAATACTCACAAAATACACTCGATAATATAGAGAGAAGAGAGAAAACTTATTTTTAGTGTGATTTTCAATTCTAACTTAGCCTCTATTTATAGAGAATGCCAAAGACGCAAAGCAGGACTTGACCAAGCACGATGGATTTTACTCGCTACTATTGCCACCCACCATATTTGAAATAAAATTCAGCACATTTTTTCACCAACCACAAGTGGGGCCCACTCAATTCTAGAATTTTCCACCAAAATCATTTATAAACCTAATTTTCGAATCAGTCACCTCTTAAAATTCATAACAAATCATACGTTCATTTTTAACGGTTCAAAATTTATGGACATATACTTAACTTATATATGTATAACATATCCAAAAATCACAACGATCCAACGGTCGGATTAAAAATTATAACTCACGCAATATATCTCAAGAACAGTGATTTAATTTTTAATACCTCCATTCCAATAAAAACACCTCAACATTAATTCCTTCAATTATAACCACATAAAATAAATATATCCATCAATTATATCCACATAAAATAAATATTTCCTTATCATATAAATCAATAATTAATTATTCACAAATAATATTACGTAATCACAATTATGACAACGGTAGCTCCTGAGAAAGAGGGGGCTTTCCGATAAGGATTTCTCTCTTCATCGGGCGCGCAATTAGGTGACCAAACCTCTCCTTAGATGTAACTTTCTAGACATTGCCAATAATGTTATTTAATAATATTATTCAAATAATATGAATTATTGATCGATAATGGGAAATATCATGCGGTGACAATTATTGAAACAACAATAATATAAAATATCAACGCAACAATTATTGAATCAATAAAATAAAAATTGAAAAGTAATTCATCGTAACAATTATTGAGTAATGCCTTCTTACATAAGAATCAATAATTCAAAATACATGCAATATCATGTCTTACTACTCTAACTACTGGCGCCAGACATCGTATTTTAACCACCGTGTAATCCAATAGTGTTAATTCAGAACGATTACGCCGTTATTTATAAAAACTCAAACTTGTCGCTTTCTTCATCCGAGCAGTTATTATTATTTTACGAATGGGCTACCGCCGCATGCGAATATTCCCCAACAGCAAGAATATTCCACGACCAAACGAATATTCTCCAACAAAAATGAATATTTTATAACCACTTGCTTATTTTGTAAAATTTGCACATTTCACCCATAACCAAAGTATTATATCAAATTAACTCCTAATTATTTCAAGATAATAAATAGAGAAAATTTAATATTATTTATAATAAGTTGGGGTCTTACAACCTCCCCTCCTTATGAAATTTCGTCCTCGAAATTGACGTATGTACCTGATGTTTCGAAAAGGTGAGGGTACCTCGCTTTCATTTCTGATTCCAACTCCCAAGTCATTTCCTCAATAATATGGTTCCTCCACAAAACCTTGACTTGTGGTATAACCTTTTTTCGTAGGATATGCTCTTTCATATCCAATATCTTGACAGGTACCTCCTCGTACGTTAAATCTTGACCACCTCAAATGCGGGTTCTAACGTTAATAATGTGATTTGGGTCTTTCACATATTTACGAAGCATAGATATGTGAAAAACATTATGAACACGAGACATACTTGGAGGTAATGCGAGTCTATAGGCCACATTTTCTATTCGGTCAAGAATCTCAAATGGACCAATAAATCGTGGATTAAGCTTTCCTCTCTTCCCAAATCTTGTAACTCCCTTTCATGGAGCAATGCGTAATAGTACATGATCTCCAATATTAAACTCTACGTCCTTTTGATGAAGATTAGCATAACTCTTTTGTCAATCTTGTGAGGTCTTTATACGTTGTCGAATCGTTTGGATCTTTTCCGTAGTCATACGTAACAACTCTGGTCCTAATAATGTTGCTTCTCCTACCTCGTCCCAATATACTGAAGAACGACACTTTCGTCCATATAACGCCTCGAATGGAGCCATGCCTATACTTGCTTGATAACTGTTGTTGTAGGAGAATTCCACCAATGACAAGTACTTATCCCAACTTCTTTTGAAATCAAGGACACAGAGTCTTAATAGATCTTCGAGGGTTTGAATAGTCCTCTCTGATTGTCCGTTTGTTTGAGGATGGTATACGCCGAATCAGAATCAGAACTGCGCCCATAGCTTTCTGCAAACTAACCCAAAATCGTGAAGTGAATCTTGGGTCACGATCCAAAACTATGGATATTGGCATGCCATGCAATCTCACAATCTCATTTACGTACATACTAGGAAGACGTTCAAGGGAATAAGTCTCACGTATAGGTAAGAAATGAGCAGACTTGGTTAATCTATCAACAATAACCCCCAAGTTGCATCTATGCCTTGAGAAACCTTGGGAAGACCCGTAACGAAATCCATGGTAATGTGTTCCCACTTCTACTTTGGAATCTCAAGTGGTTGCAATGGACCCTTTGGTACTTGATACTCCGCCTTTACACGTTGAGAAGTTAAACATCTCGAGATAAACTCTGCGATCTCTTTTTTCATATTGATCCACCAAAATATATGTCGAAGATCATGATAAATTTTGGTACTCCCAGGATGGATTGCAAATGGTGCGTTGTGTGCCTCCATCATGATTCTATACTTCAAGTCAGAATCGTTAGGAACGCAAAGTTTGGAGTTGACTCTAAGTATTCCTTCTTCATCAATTCTTGCCTCCGGAATAACACCTTCTTGCACTTTCGTCTTCATACGTATCATCTCTGGGTCTGTGGCTTGAGCAGCTTTAACTTTATCAATTAAAGTCGATTCTACTCGTATATTTAACATCACAACGTGGGTCCTTAGAGTCTTTAACTCTATCTTTATCGTTTATAAATTATACAAAATAGGTCTTTGTGTTCAACAATATCACACTCGTACTCGCGTACGATCTTCTACTCAATGCGTCAGCTACTACGTTCGTTTTTCCAGGATGGTATGGTAAGAACATGTGCCGAAATGAGTTTCCTCTTGAGCTCTTGGAAAATCTTCTCGCATTCCTCGCTCTATACAAATTTTTTATCTTTATAAGTCAGCTAAGCTAATGGAGTAGCGATTTGAGAAAATCCTTCCACGAATCTCCGATAGTAACCAGCTAAGCCTTGAAAGCTAGATATTTCGATTACTGACTTAGGTTGTTCTCAACTGTGACTCATATTCTAATCTTGGATAGCACGTCACAATGACACCTATAGTTTTACCACCACACAAATATAGAGTCCCCTACGGAGAGTCTGGCTTTGGTGCATTCCACAAAGGAAGTCACCAGATAGAGGCTCGGGTACCAACTCTTGTACTTGGGTTTTTTTAACTCCTGAAGTTCAATAGGAGCCATTCGATATGAGATTTTAGAAATGGGTTTTGTACTGGTTCAAAGTCAATACAAAATTCAATATCACACTCTGGGGGTAGGCCAGGAAATTCTTCAGGAAATACGTTAGAAGATTTACTAACAACAAAAATATCATTCAAATCTGACGTATTTTTGTTTAAATCCATGAAATGGGCTAAGAAAGCTTGGCATCCGTTTTTCAATAAACGAATGGCTTAATGGCTTGATATGAAAGTGTTTGACTTCAAAGGTTTGGTTTTTTAAATTCGCATAACAGGTTAGTTAGGAATATGAAAACTAACAACCTTACGAAAATAATTAAATTTTGGCATGATGAGTAGTTAAACAATCAATTCCTAAAATTACGTCAAATGCAAGTATCTTTAAAGAGATAAGATCAACAGTTAATGTGATTGTTCCCACTTGGATCAAACAAGATTTATAAACAGTGGATTTGATAAAAGTTTCTCCTAACGGAGTCTCCACAGATAAGTCAAAGTCTAATTTCTCCGGAGTCAAGTTTAAACGTTGAGCACAAACAGGGGAGATAAAAGAATGGGTAGAACCGGTATCTAATAAGGTATAGACTTCGCAAAAAATTATGATTAACTAACCCGTGATAACTTCATTTGGGTTCCTCACTTGTTGGGAAGTCATGACAACCGCTCTCCCTTGAACTACCCGGCTTTGACTTATCTGGGGCAACATTTGGTGTCATCACTACCGTTGAAATTGACTTTTCTATAGGGCATATTCCACCCTCAACTGCTTCATCGTACTCCTGTTTCATGATCTGAATCATTAATCTTCGATCCATATCGAATTGGGGTTGATCGCAATGTACAGGGTAACTCAAAACTCGATGTTGGGTTCTCTCAATTGCTGTCCAAAAAGAGAAATACATATCATCTATTTTAGCCTTCTTAGATTGGACATCTCTTTCCACAATATCAACGCGTCGTGTGTCTTTTTCCCATGCATCATTCATTCTCACTCGTTCTGTTCTTTCTTCTTTTAGCTCAGATTCCAGCTTTATCATTTTATACTCTGCCAAAGAGTGCTTCTGTTCAAGCATCACATATAAGGTAACACACGCTTGAATTGTTGCATCCTTTTGCTCCACGACCGCTTGCCGTTCTTCAGCCTGCTCTTCTAACTCATGAATACGATTTTGCAATTCTAAATTTTGATCATAAAATTCTTCTAATAAATTCTCCTCAGGTACCACTTCTTCCTCTTCTTCCTCACTCTCAGCTGCTACCTCTGTGACTATCTCGGGTACAACTATCAATTCTTCACTCACCACATGGATATCTCTAATTCCTTCTTCGTTTGGCATCACATTATCCTGGTTGGTGATTACAGGTGTCTCCACGATCTCGTTCGCTCCATTGTTAACGTTCTCAGCTGCCATTCTTAAAAACTGCCATAAAACAGGGGTTAATTAAATAAATTAATATATCACATAATATCCTTATATTATGACCGACCAATAAATAAGCTTAGGTAGGACACACTAGCGAAGGATTTACTCGTCTCTCTGTTAGAGTTTATGCCCTAGAGGCCAATTATTTGATATAATTGCTTAACGTTTTGATATTATATTTGATTGAATAAATATATGGTTTTATTATGGTTTTATTTACTGCGTAATATAATTGTTAACATAATAAAATTCCTTAGAATAGTGATACAAATTATATAGTTTCAAGTATGTGACTTGAACATGAGATTATATATTACCATTAGTATCAGTGTTCTTAAATGTCCCTAGTCGAGTATCATTGTTGATGGGACAACAATGATGCATGGAGACTAGTATGTGGATCGATTGATGACCAAATCTCATTGGTCATAAATATATGAGATATTAAGTCAATGCATAGGTACATGTTAGAGAACGATGTAATCGGATGCGGACTCCACCATGAGAATTCTATATGGAGCATTATGCGAAGTGTCGTTAAGAATTCTCATAGTGACAATGATGTAATGGTCCTCCGACACGAAATCGTTATATTACTACACGAGAATTTATGTACTTTGATATCATCAAATGTCACCTTTAATAGGGTGGACTATAAAGGTGATTATTGGGTTCATCATTAATCGTGTGAGAAATATGAGTGATCTAGATGGAATTTAACCATCCTATATATTATGGGTGATATCCATAGGCCTCTTGATTGAGTAGGACTATGAAATGCATGGCCATGCTCAAATAGTGATTTGTTTCATATAGTCTGCTCATTGATCAAGAAAACTCAGATTAAATTATGAAGAGTATGACACATTCCATGACTCGAGTTTAATCCAGGATATTAAGGTTAAAAGGATTAAATTACATTGAAACATTGGTCACGAAAAGGTTGTATCGAATCATCGATCTTATTATTACTTGGGTAGCGGTGATGCATTATTAGATCTTGCATTTCATTTGTTTATAATTTTATAATATGATTTTAAAATTATTGTCAACGTAATAATAACCTATGTGGTCACACACATGTAACGTTATTTAAAAGGGAATTAATTTAAATTTTAAGGATTTAAATATATTAATATGATTAATAGTATTTAAATTACTTAATTTAAATTAAAAGGATAATTGTATATATGTATATTAATTAAGTAAGACTTAATTAAGAGATATATATATATATAAATTCGGATTTTATAAAATTAGGTTTTGATTTGATTAATTCCTTTTAACTACTATATATATGATATATAAAGCAGCCTACTTAGGGTAAGATATCATAATTGAAAAACCCTAGCCGCTTCTTAGAGAGACTAGAGAGAAAAGCAGTTCAGAAAATCCATTCCTTTTGGTGGCTAGTCATCATGAAGTCCTTTCTTATTGAGAATCGTTCGACGGTTAAATGCGGCGTCGCGATAATGGATACAGTAGAAGCCTTAATCGTTTTTGTATTGCGTTGGAGATTCGGATGCGATCGGTTTGATTCTCATTTTTTTTGTTTATATCCGGTATAATCTCTAAACCTCTGAATTAATTGATTTTCGCATGGATCCTGTTTTAGGATTTTGGAAATTGCTTTAAAATTTTAATTTCATTGTTTATGCTTTCGTCAAGCCCAATGACTCTCCCCTTCTAGTTCTATTCCCGATCTCCACCGGAGACCATATCCCTAAGCTCGATATTAATCTGTGGCGCCCCAAAATAGGTATACAACACCTATTATGAGTCGCCAAATATATGGTACAGAAAGCAAACTACAACTTCAATAATACAATTGTCGTGCAAAATACGACAACACATACTGTGAGTTTAAATACAAATATTGTCTTCTAGACAATATCCACACTCAAATAAGTCCTCATTACAATTATTCAAACACTATTTTACAGAAATAGTGAAGACTGCTAAAACATTTTTCTAGAACCATCACTCCATACCCCGACTAGATCCTGCTATGTTCTCACCTCCTAAGAAGAAAAATGGAACAAAAAAGAAAATGGTGAGCTCAACTAACCCAGTAAAGAATATTATAACTAAGATAATATACAACAAATTATCGTTAGTCCTCAACAGGAAAAAATCTGATAGAATATAATAGATAACAAGTTATAGATCAATATTTTGCAACGGAAATAGCAATCCATTACAAGAGTCAAGTAGAGAATGAGTTCTACTATCTTCTAAGATTTAAAAGTCCATCATCAATATTTTATCCCTGTAACAACAATCAATATACATCTTTAATCAAATATTCATCTTTGCACTACAGGCCAAAGATATTCATTTATATCACCAGTTGGTCATGTTCATCTCAACACCTGTTCATCTTTGCACTACGGGCCAAAGATATTCATCAATTAATCATTCATCTTTGCACTACAGGCCAAAGATATTCAGTAATATCATCATTTAGGACTAAGGATGATGAAAAATATTTTAAAGAAAACGAATCCAGTGAGACATAAAGATAAATATTAGGGATTCGTATTACAGTTTATCCAAGATTAATAATACTTCATAATAACCAATTTTGAAGCAGAATTCAAAAATAAAGACCAAAACATGGATACAATCAAAGATAGTAACCATAATAGACATCTTGGACAAAAAGAAAAAAATTTCATTTTTCTATTGAATAAAGTCAAGTATTCGTGAATAGTCAGATACGTGAATAATGTCGATATCGTGAATAGTAATCCCGACACAAAAAGTTCTAAATTTGATTAAAAGTTCAGATCAATACTTCGGCATAATGATATTGAAAGAAATAATATCATATATTAAGAAAATAACATCCCTTACCTCGAAAAGCAAAGATTTCTGAATGAAATATCGGATATGATGCTGAATGAAACTTGTACTGAACAACAACTCTTAAAGTATCTAAATACTCATAAAATACGCTCGATAATATAGAGAGAGAAAGAGAGAAAACTTATTTTTAGTGTGATTTTCAATTCTAACTTAGCCCTCTATTTATAGGAGAATGCCAGCACGCTGAAGCAAACTTGACCTGCTACCTGATGGCTTTACCTGCTACTATTGCCACCCACCATATTTGAAATAAAATTCAGCACATTTCTTCACCAACCACAAGTGGGGCCCACTCAATTCTAGAATTTTCCACCAAAATCATTTATAAACCTAATTTCCGAATCAGTCACCTCTTAAAATTCATAACAAATCATAAGTTCATTTTTAACGATTCAAAATTTGTGGACATATACTCAAATTATATATGTATAACATATCCAAAAATCACAACGATCCAACGGTCGGATTAAAAATTATAACTCACGCAATATATCTCAAGAACAGTGATTTAATTTTTAATACCTCCATTCCGACAAAAACACCTCAACATTAATTTCTTCAATTATAACCACATAAAATAAATATATCCATCAATTATATCCACATAAAATAAATATTTCCTTATCATATAAATCAATAATTAATTATTCATAAATAATATTACAGAATCACAATTACGAATAAACAAAGCCGTTCCGGGAAAGAGGGGCTTTCGATAAGGATTTCTCCTTCTTTGCGGCAAGCAATTAGGTGACCAAACCTCTCCTTAGACGTAACTTTCTAGATATTGCCAATAATGTTATTTAATAATATTATTCAAATAATATGAATTATTGATCCGATAATGGGAAATAATAATGCGTGACAATTATTGAAACAACAATAATATAAAATATCAATGCAAAGAATTATTGAATCAATAAAATAAAATATTATAATTCTTTGTAACAATTATTGAAAGAAGTGCCTTTTACGTAAGAATCAATAATTCAAAAATATCATGCAATACCGTGTATTTACTCGCAACTACGCCAGACATCGTATTTTAACCACCAGGTAATCCAACAGTGTTAACGGTAACGATTACGCCGTTATTTATAAAAACTCAAACTTGTCGTTTTCTTCATCCGACAGTTATTCTGTTACAAATGGCTGCGCCATCGTACGAATATTCCCCGGCAGCAAGAATATTCTACGACCAAACGAATATTCCCCGACAAAAATGAATATTTTATAACCACTTGCTTATTTTGTAAAATTTAAACATTTCACCCATAACAAAAGTATTATATCAAATTATCTCCTAATTATTTCAAGATAATAAATAGAGAAAATTTAATATTATTCATAATAAGTTGGTGTCTTACATAGACAGTACCTTAGGTTTATTATTTGAGGAAGATTTGTTTGTGAGTAACTTCTTGGCAAAGTTGAATCTTCCTGGAAATCCATTAGCTAACACTGAGATGGCCGGATACTCTTTGAAACTCCAGAACATGTGATCCCAAGAGTTCAAAATTTGAGCTTGGTGGAAAGGCATCATAGGTAGATATGCAAACAGTTGCTCATAATTGGCTCTTCTGTATCTATCTATGCCCACAGCTGTGATCTCAACCTCATCATCTTCTTCCTCTTCTCTGTCTTCGCTCGCAGAGTCCACTATATCAATGGCTTCATTTGGCTCTTGCTCTGGTTCTTCCTTATTTTCTGGATGAACCACTTCTTCTGTCATGGGGATGTCATGAGCCTCCCCCTCAACTTGATCATCTTCTTGTACTATTGATAGCTCCCTCTCAACTGGAGCACTTTCTAGGATGGGAGCTTCAGGCATCTCCCCCTCAGCTTGAGCTTTGTCTCTTTGGCTTTTTCTTTAATTTGGTTCCTTTTCAAATGAGCCCAATTCTTTTTTCTTCCCTCTTTAGTACTTTCTCATTGACAAGAATATATTTCTTGACCAGTTTCCTTCTTGGGTTTTTTAATTTGAGCCACGACCTCGGGACTTTCTTCGCTTTTATCCTTCCGATCACCAAAATGTTTGTTGCAATTTACTTCCTTGTTTTGAGTGCGGTCTCTACGATCGACGAGAGACTCTACGATCGAAGAGATTGATGGCCTTTTGGTCTTGTGGTTGATTTTATTCTTCTTCAAAGAAATTTGAGATATGGTTCTTTCTATCTTCTTACGCCTCACTCATTGTTCCTTCCTTCTTAGGATCCTTAGAGTCTCAATGTCTGAGGACTCTACAGGCTTGTCGGTAGTGGATCCCTGAGGTTCTTCTATAGATCTGGCTTTCATCTTTCTTTTGCCCTTTCTTTTTCTGACCAAAGCAACGGGTTCTCCTTTGTTAGCTTCTTCTTCTTCTTCTTTAATTTCTCTGACAACTGACATATTTTCTGGCATTACTGATTCCTTTATTTCGCCAGTTCTTCCACTGGATTCAGACATCATTCACACGTTTTTAGTTGGATTCCTTTTCCAATTCTCGAACAGTTGCTGGGTCATTCGACGGTTTAGATTAATAGCTTCTCCTTCATCATCCTCAATTAAGTCACCTAGAGCAGCCTGTAAGATGATGCTTATAAATCGCCCATAGAGCATCTTTTGAGAGCTCTTTGTTTTCTTTGAGCTGATTAACCACTTTCCAATCCATTCAAGCAATAGAGCCCCATATTTAAGTTGTATTCCATAACATATGGCAGTCATGAGTTTGAGTTGTACCTCATTCACGGAGTCATGACCAGAGCTTTTGTAACATATGCATTTTCCAACAATATCAGCTAGAAATTCATACCTCTGTGGAAACTCCTTCTTCTTGTATCCTTTGACAGAGGGATATTTCTTGTGGTGCATCTTTTTGAGTCCCTTATGGAAGTCCATGCCATCTATGGATGTATACCCTTCAGGTTTGAGACCTAGGGCTAGATTGATGTCCTCAACCTTTAGTTTGATTTCCACATTCCTGACTTTCGCAGAGATGGTGTTTTTTTCAAATACACCATTGTTGTAAAATTCTTTTACCAGCTTCGGGTAGATCAATGTGTCTATACCCAAAGCTTCTTGAGACCCGCTTTTCTTGATGGCAATGAGTCTTGTGAAATTTAGGTTCAAATTTATTTTGAACTCGTCAAAGCGAGAGTCATGTGGGAGATATAACACTATAAGCTACCATTAATTTCTTTCTGCAGGAAGTGGGATGGACTGAGCTTTCTACTGATTTAGGGTTTCTGCTTGAGATAGGAAGAGAGAGATGATCTTTTGAACTTTAGATTTGAAAAAGACGATTTTAATTTGTACTTATAACTTCCCTCTCTCCATTTTTCTTAGTGGGATAGGTGTCAAATTTTGTTTGGCTCTACAAATTTGACAAAGAAGGATTGTACTGAATTGCCCTTAACTCCTTCTGAGCTAATGTATTCTTCAGTAGGACTACGATAGTTGAGATGGTCCTTGGAATCGTCGAGTCTGTTCTACCATCATTGAGTCTGTATAACAGTCGTCGTGTCTGAGCTGTAAACGTAGAGTCTGAATTGCGATCGTTGAGTCTGACTAGCAATCGTATAGTCTGATCAAGTCCTCGTGATGAACCTTTTTAACTTAGCATTCTTCTCAGTTTAAGGTAGCTCAGGAAGGGCTAACCTCATTGATTGAATCAAGGGTTAGGTTTGTCCCTGAGGTACTTATCAGAGAGATTGCTTTGTTTTATGCTTGATCATCATAGGGTGCTCCTTTGGTTTTGTTGATGTAGCTCTGCTATCGTTGAGTCTGCACCCCGATCGTTGAGTCTTCACTGCGATCGTTGTCATTTTGTGATACTTTGGTTCTACGATTGTGGACTTCCTTTGATCATGTTTATGATTTCGAACATAGCCTTTAAACCTGTATGGTTAGCACATACTAGAGCATATTTTTCATGATTGTAAGTTAAGCATGCCTAGCTCATTTATTAACTTGTTAAATCTGGATTCATCTAGAGGCTTTGTAAAGACATCAGCAAGTTGATTTTTAGTAGGGATATATTGTAAAGATATAGTTCCATTTTGCACATGATCCCTAATGAAGTGATACCTTATTTCTATATGCTTAGTCCTAGAATGCATGACAGGATTATGAGTTATAACAATTGCACTTGTGTTATCACAGTGAATAGGAATAGATTTAAATTCAAACCCATAATCTGCTAGTTGATTTTTCATCCATAAGATCGAAAGCACAAAGAATCGCCTGCAAAGAATGTATTCAACCTGCGGTTGAAAGAGATATTGAATTTTGCTTCTTGCTAAACTAGGACAAAGTCTGTTTCTAGCAATTGGACAGTGCCATTTGGTACTCTTTTCTATCAATTTTGCAAACTCGCAAAATCAGCATTTATTGTATCATGTTAGCTCAAATGAAGACTCCTTGGGATACCAAAGCCCCAGTGGGGTGTACCTTTGAGATATCTGAAAATCCTCTTTACAACAGATAAATGAGATTCTTTAGGATTAGCCTGAAATCTAGCACAAATGCATGTTGCAAACATTATATCTTGTCTACTGGCAGTTAGATATAAAAGAGAGCCAATCATACCTCACGTATTGAGTTATATCAATACTTTTACCTTTTTCATCTTTGTCGAGCTTGGTTGCGAGGAGCAATTGGGGTTTTTCATGGGGAGGTCGACTCCATGCCATACTTTTTAAGTAAGTCTTTAATGTACTTGGCTTGGTTGATGAAGATTCCTTCATCACCGCGCCTTTACTTGCGATCAAGGAAGAAGTTCGGTTCACCCATCATGCTCATTTCAAACTTGCTCTCGCATAAGCTTGGAGAATCTCTTGATAACTTTTCATCGAGAGATCAAAGATAATATCATCAACATATATTTGAACTAATAGGACTTTGTCTTTATGCTTTCTAAGAAATAGTGTGGTATCTACTCTACCTCTAGTGAATCCATTTTCAATAAGGAAGTTAGTTAGTGTTTCATACCATGCTCTAGGTGCTTGTTTAAGACCATATAAGGCTTTGTCTAATCTAAAGACATAATTAGAAAGAGATGGATTGATGAAACCTGGAGGCTGCTCTACATAAACTTCTTCTTGAAGTTCACCATTCAAAAATGCACTCTTGACATCCATCTGAAAGACCTTGAACTTCATGTGAGTAGCAAAGGCAAGAAATATGTATTCTGATGGCTTCCAGTTTGGCAACAGGTGCAAATGTCTCATCGTAATCAATGCCTTCTTCCTGAGAGTAGCTCTTGGCCACTAGTCTTGCCTTATTCCTGGTGATGACTCCATCTTCATCCATCTTGTTTCTGAAAACCCACTTGGTTCCAATTACAGGATGGTTCTTTGGTCTTGGAACCAATCTCCATACTTTGCTTCTCTCGAACTGATTAAGTTCTTCTTGCATGGCCTCTATCCAGCTGGAGTCTTCCATAACATCCTCTATCTTCTTCGGTTCTATTGGAGATAGGAAGCTTAGATAGAAGCATTTATTATAAGTAACAGCTCTTGTTTTGACTCTCGCACTCAGATCTCCAATGATTAGATCTTGAGTGTGATCTCTTGCCCATCTGCTTCCTATTGGGACATCAGTTCTTATACCTTCTTATTTTAGACCCTCAAGATCTATTTCTTCTTCTTGATGGGGAGGTTCATTGTCTGGCATAGGCCTTTCTACGATCTCATTGCCCTGCTCAACGATTTCACTGTCTGGTACTACGATCGTAGTGTTGAGCTCGACGACCTCGTTCGTAGTGTCTAAACTGTTAGTCACAGTATCTTAAGGCATTATTTTGTCTAAGTCTGTTTCATCAAAGATGATGTGAATCGAGACTTCAACACTCAGTGTCTTCTTGTTGAACACTATGTAGGCCTTGCTGTCTGTGGCATATCCAAGAAAGATTTCTTCGTCTGATTTTGGTTGAAACTTTGTCAAATATTGCTTTCCATTGTTAAGAATGTAGCATGCATGTAGAAGACATGAAAGTAGGTGACACTAGGTTTTCTTCTTTCCATGGTTCATGGGAGTCTTCTTAATCGTAGAGAGTGTATGAGTGATCCGTTCTAAGTATAATAAGCGGTGTTGACCGCTTACGCCTGTAAGTACTCAAAGAGATGAGTCAGCTGCTAGTAGAGTCCTTCCAGCCTCTATTAATGTCCTGTTCTTTCTCTCAGCAACTCCATTTTGTTGAGGAGTTCGTGGAGCTGAGAAGTTGTGACTAATGCCATTGTCTGTGCAGAATTGGTCCATTTCTAAGAAGTCGAATTCTCTACCATAATCACTCCTTATAGCCTTGATTTTCTCTCCTTTCTCGTTCATCACAAGCTTGAACATTTTGATCAGCTGGGAACTTGTCTCATCTTTTGAGGTTAGAAAGAACACCCATGTAAATCTAGTGAAGTCATTGACTATGACCAGAGAATATCTCTTTCCTCAAAGGCTCGTTGTTGGAATTAGCCCAAAAAGGTCCATGTATAGCAGCTGCAAAGGCTTGTCAATTGAATTGACAGTTTTGCTCTTGAAAGTGCTTCTGGTCTGTTTTCCAAGTTGACAGGCATTACATGGCCTTTCTTTAATGAAGTTGAACTTGGGTAGGCCTACAACTAGATCTTTTGAAGCTAATTTGGACATGTTTTTGAAGTTGAGATGAGACAATCTTCGATGTCATAGCCAGCTTGTTTCTTCAGATGCTTTAGCCAGAAAGCATATTGTCTCGTCTGAGCTCAGTTTTCCAAGATTTACTGTGTAGACATTTCCTTCTCTTGTTCCAGTTAGCTTCACAGCAGATGTCTTCAGGACTCGGACATGACATTGATTATTGAGAAATGTTACTTGATGACCCTTGTCGCAGATTTGGCTAATGCTTAGAATATTGTGTTGTAGTCCTTCCACATAGGCCACTTTGCTGAAAGATACCGCACCATTTCCAGCTGAGCCATAACCTCTTGTCTTGCCAGAGCCATTATCTCCAAAGATGACCGAGGGACCCTCCTTCTCTATGTAGTTAGACAGAAGGGCTTTGTTCCCAGTCATGTGTCTTGAACATCCACTATCCAGATACCAGGTTGTGTTCGTGGAGCTCTTTTCCTGAGGTAACATTAAACCTTTATTTTGGTACCCATACTTGCATGGGTCCTACTATGTTAGTACCCTTGGGGACCCAAATCTGCTTGATTTTGGGTCTCACATGCATGGAATTATAATGAAACTTTGCGGCCTTATGGCCAACTCTATAACACACAAAAAATTTGATATGATGCATGTTTGTGTGTGTGTGAAAGTTCTTCCTCCATTTAGACTTTTGTGGGTTATTGGTCATCCTTCTGCTAACCTGATATTCCCTTTTCCATGTGTTCTCTTATTTCATTATTTGTGAGGAGTGTATCTTACTTCTACTGTATCTTCCTGGTTGGTTCGTAGAGTTAATTTTATTGGACTCTACGATCCTTCGAGGTTGATGAGTAGTAGCTAGATTACTCTTCTCTTTTCTGAAACCTAGACCAGCATGAGATCCCTTACTCCTGGGAATATTAATTGAATCAGCTGGGCAGGGTTTGACAAGCTCATCCTTCTATGAGGATTTCACAAAAATAATACCTTTACTGAAACCTGAAGCATTACCAGTGTTAGTTTTCTTTGCTTTTTCCACACATGACTCTGAGGTAGATTCCTCAAAGCCTAATCCTGTTCTATCAGAGACACTTCTCTGGTTAGAGATTAAGGAGTCCATGGATGAAGAGGATTTATTCCATGTAGAGACTGTCTTTTCTAGATCCTCAATCTTAGAGGTTAGACTAGACTGCTTTGTGCATCTGAGCTCATTTATGCATCTCAAGAACTTATTCTCACCTTCAAACTTGGAGAGAGAATCAAGATCGAGAAGGGTCATTTCAGATTCCTCTTGAACTTTTTCTTTCTCCTTTTGAAGAAATGAATAGTCTTTAGACGTAACTCTAAACCACTTCATGTATTATTAGTGCAGATCAAATGTTATCTTGAGTGTAATGCAGTTCTGAGGTCATCAATATCTACATCAGGAGAGTTGAAGTCAAATACCTCGTCAATACTTACTTCATGTATGTTGGAGTTCTATTTGTCCCTTCCATTTTTGGCCATCAGGCAGAGATTAGCCATTTGAGGATCTTCATCGTCTCCAGATTCTGAAGTTGAGTCATTATCAGAGTCACTCCATGATACCCAGCTACAAGGCCTTTGTCTTTCTTTACTGGCCTTTTGTTGCCTTTGTATCCTTTCCTTGCATGTGATTTCTTCTTGAGTTCTTCTCTGAGAGGTTTGTTGCAGTTGGCAATGAAGTGACCAGGTTTCTTGCAATTGTAGCATAGGTCATTCATTTACTCCTGGCTGTTGTAGTTGCTAACTTTCTTTGACTTGTTGGTTTTACCTTGTTGCATGAATCTTCTTAGTCTTTTAACCAGCATTGCAAAGTCCTCATCATCATCTTCATTGTAGTCAGAATCAACTTCAGTGTTGACTTTGGAGGTGTTTTCGGTTACTTTAAGAGCAACACCTTTATCTTTCTTTCTTCCTTCAGACAACGTTTCTGCTCGTTGTGTCAGCTCCAGTTCGTACGTGAGGAGGTTGCCATATAACTGTTGAATAGTCATTTCATGTAGATTCTTTGATTCTCTAATAGCAGTGTTTTTGGCATCCCACTTGCTTGGTAAAGCTCTCATGAACTTTATGATCAGATCTTTGTTTGGATAGATCTTTCCATAGGCTCGTAGAGAGTCGAGCAGAATATTGAATCTCTCGTATGTTGCAGCGACGTTCTCTCCTTGAACGTGAACAAACAACTCATATTATTGAGTCAGGAGAGATTGTTTGTTTTATCTGACTTCTTCTGTTCCTTCATGCATAATGAATAGTGCTTCCTAAACCTCCTTTGTTATTTTGCAGTTGACCATGTTTTCAAATAGATCATCTTCTAATGATTGAAATAGGATGTTCTTGGCCTTTTTGTCAAGCTGGACAACTCTCTTCTTGTTCTCTGTCCATTCTCCTTTGACCTTGATCTGTACTCTGTTTGGGTCATCTATAGTTGGTGCAAACTTTGTAGGAACGTAGGGCCCATTTTGAATAGTTTCAAATAGATCTTCATCTATTGAATCCATGTAAGCTTGCATCCTAACCTTCCAGTTAGCGAATTTATCTTTGTTGCACATAGGTGGCTTGCTGCCTCCTCCAGTCTTTGATTCGCTTTGTAAGTATGCCATTGGATCTACTCAATCTTTGTAGGCTGTATTATAGAACCTGCTTTGATACCAATGGTTAGTTCCTGGAGGCACAATAGATATCTAGAAGGGGGGTTGAATATATAATTAAAAACTTTTCTTTTAAATTCGTTAGTATGATTGTGATTAATGCATAGTGGAATGAGTATATGATAAACCTTCTTTGAGATATCTTGAATTAATGAGAGTGAGGCAGTTATGACAGTTATAGCAGTTATAATTGACATAGTAGTTTTAAGTGGTTCAGAGCACTAAAAGCTCCTAATCCACTCTTCTACTCCTTGAGTAGAAATCCACTAAGGATGTCTGCTACTTCTTGAATCTCATGCATTTCTTTTAGACCCGGTGATAGCCAGCACTTCTTAGTTCACTTGAACTCTTCAAGTCCAAAGCAGACTTGGTTCTTTACTGATTCACTTAGAACTCTTCAAGTCCTTGAGACTTGGAACTTCTCACTTCAGATTGATTGGTTGTTGTTGAGATCGTGATTGGTGCTACTCGATTCTTTATTAAGCACTTGTTTGAAAGAACCGAGAAAATGAGCAAGCTTTCTCTTTTTCTCAGATCGTAGAGTTGAGCGTTGAGTGTTCTTGTGCGTTTTTGTTCAATGCTTTCTCTTTTCCTCATCTGTCTGTGTTCTGTATATATGTGATCTTGAAATTTATCCGTTGAAGCCTTTTAAAGAATCATTAAATGCGTTTGACCTTTCTGAACTTTGATGGAGACTTTTCTGCACATCTTCTGAATTTTACTCTGGCCCACTGACAAATCAGATTGCTTTCTCACCTAACACCTGAAAAGGTGTTTTCCTCTGCCCAATGGTCCTTTTTTTAGCTTCTTGAATACGTTCCTTTTGATCAATACTAAGGATATCTTTTGTATCGTTGGGACTGGTGAGTGCTTCAACGTTCAAAACTCATTCCATATTTGTTGGAATTCATCTTCAAACAAAAGGTAGGGCTTGATGCTTCTGACACAAGGCAGATGACACTCTACTATCCATATCGTATTGTCTTGTCATATTGGTGCTTGTTCTTAAGAGAACACTACGATTTCTCGCAAGCATTTGCTGTAAGACCCCAACTTATTATAAATAAAATTGAATTTTCTTTATTCATTATTCTAAATTAATAAGGTGTTAATTTGATATAATGCTTTGGTTATGTGTGAAATATGAAAATTTTGCAAAATAAGCAAATGGTTATAAAATATTCTTTTTGTCGGGAATATCCGTACGACAGCGCAGTCAATTGTGGGCCCCATAACGGAATAACTGTCGGATGAAGAAAATGACAAAGTATGAGTTTTTATGAATAACGACGTAATTGTTACCGTTCACACTGTTGGGTTACCTGATGGTTAAAATACAGTAATACGCGTGGTTGCACAGTATTGTTGAATTATTGATTTGTACGTAAGAAGGCACTACTTAATAATTGTTACAGTAGTTACTGTTCAATATTTTATTTTATTGATTCAATAATTATTGTGTTGATAGTTTATATTATTGTTATTTTAATAATTATCACTGCACAGTATTTTCCATTATCATATCAATAATTCATATTATTTGAATAATATTATTAGATAGCATTATTGGTAATATCTAGAAAGTTATGTCTAAGGAGAGGTTTGGTCACCTAATTGCTCGCAAGTAAGGAAAAATTCTTATTGGAAAGCCCCCTATTTCCTGAGAACTACCTGGTTGTCATAAGTGTGATTCTGTAATATTATTTGTGAATAATTAATTATTGATTTACATGATAAGGAAATATTTATTTGATGTGGATATAAATGATGAATTTATTTATTTTATGTGGTTATAAATGAAGGAATTAATGCTGAGGTATTTTATCAGTATTTTATCAGAAGGGAAGTATTTTGTGGATTTTGGATATTTTATATTTGGAATTTGGGAAAACTCAAAGCTACAAAGTTGTAGAGAATTCAATTTCAGGCAGAATGGACATAAAATTCGTATTTTTCTGATAAACGACCTGTTTTCTATGAATTATTGAAGTTTCGGAAAATAAAATAATTTTTATTAAATTTATGGGTGGGGCCCACTTTTGGGTTGGTGTTGAATACACATGGGCTGCTATTTTTTCTTCCAAGATGGCATGCTTGATTTTTCCATAGGTGTGCGTAGAGAAAAAAGAAATAAATAATAATATTTTATTATTTTAGTCTTCTATGGCGTTCTAGCATTTTTCTATAAATAGATGCTTAGGTTAAAATTAAAAATCACACCAGAAACAAGTTTTCTTTCTCTCTAGATTCTCGAGCGTATTTTTGTGAGTATTTTGATACTTTGAGAGTTCTTTGTTTAAGTCATAAGTTTCCTTGACTTTTCATCCGATATTTCGATCAGAAGTTATTTTGAGGTAAGGGATGTTATTTTCTTCTTAAATGATATTATTTTCTTCAATATCATTATGCCAAAATATTGGTGAACTTTTTAATCAAATTTGGAACTTTTTTGTGTCTGAGTTCTTATTCACGATACTGAAGACTATTCACGATATCTGATTTATTCACTTAATCGACATTATTCAATAGAAAAATAAAATTTTCTTCTTTTTGTCCAAGATGTCTATTATGGTTATTATCTTTGATTGTATCCATGTTTTGATCTTTATTTTGAATTCTGTTTCACAATTGGTTATTATGAAGTATTATTGATCTTGGATAAACTGTTATACGAATCTCTAATATTAGTTCTTCTGTCTCACTGGATTCGTTTTCTTTAAAATATTTTTCATCATCCTCAGTCCTAAATGATGATATTACTGAATATCTTTGGCCTATAGTGCAAAGATGAATGATTAACTGATGAATATCTTTGGCCCGTAGTGCAAAGATGAACATGACCAACCGGTGAAATAAATGAATATCTTTGGCCTGTAGTGCAAAGATGAATATTTGATTAAAGATGTATATTGATTGATGTTACAGGGATAAAATATTGATGATGGACTCTTAAATCTTAGAAGATAGTAGAATTCATTCTCTATGTGACTCTTCTAATGGATTGTTGTTTTCGCTGTATTTTTTCCTGTTGAAGACTAATGATAATTTGTTGTATATTATCTTAGTCATAATATTCTTTACTGGGCTAGTTGAGCTCAACCTTTTTTTTTGTTCCATTTTTCTTCTCAGGATGTGAGAACATAGCAGGATCGAGTCAGGATATGGAGTGATGGTTCTAGAAAGTTATTTTAGCTGTCCTCACTATTTTTGTAAAATAGTGTATGAATAATTGTAATGAGGACTTATTTGGGTATGGATATTGTCTAGAAGACAATATTTGTATTTAAACTCACAGTATGTGTTGTCGTATTGCACGACAATTGTATTATTGAAGTTATAGTTTGCTTTCTGTACCATGTATTTGGCGACTCAGAATGGGTGTTGTATACCTATTTTGGGGGCGTCACATTTGCACACTACGATCTTTTCACACGACGATCATCACTTGCTCGTCTTGTAGACTCAACGTTTCCGAGAGCACACTACGATCTCTGAGTTAGCTTCAACAAACGTCTGGACCACTCTACGATTTCTAAAGAGATCCTTCAAGGCAAATACACTACTATCTTCTAAGCTCTATGATCTTGCCTTGTCTTTTGCAATCTGTTGATCAGATTGATAGACTACGATTCCTGTTGAAGCCTATCTATACGTTTCACGATAGATCAACCTAACATCTTTGATCTCTTTATCTATACATTTGTTTATAGAATGATGAACACTTAAAAGTTAAGATTAACCTAACAAATTTGATCTATCACTAAGTCCTTGTACATATATTCTTTTAAGGATTTTACATATAATCATGATCATTTACTTTAAACATCAAATCAAGCTATGCATTCTTCCAACATAATATCAAATTAATTTTATATTGCCCTTGTATTGAAAAAAGAGATTGTTATTTATTTCATTGAACAAAAAATAGTGAGAAAACCAAAATTATATTTAATATTTGGAGTAATATTAAAAACTAAATAATTAAATTTATTTGAAATTCTAAAAAGGACAAATTTTTTTTATCTTAAACGTGTTATAGAGTAGTATTATTAAGTTAAGGGAGGGAGGGAGTAATATATAACCTGTACAGTTTTTGCTTTTTCTTGTATCTCATCTCAAGGAGTCAATTGATTCTACCAATTAATGGATAATGATATCTATATATCCTTCTTTTCTTGGGAAGGTCTGCCTGATCAGTTGAACTCAATTTGTGAGACCAGCGTGCAAATCCCTCGGATTACACTTTCACACCTGGATTTAATATGATCACATCGGCCATTATTATAGCCGTTTTTTATGTCGATACGAGGTTTGCAGTTATTTTGTTTTGTCCTTTAAGATTTTTTCACATGAATTAAGAAAATCATTTAATATTATTATTTAATAATTAAAATATATATAAAATTTCATCATTATCTTTTAATGGGAAGTTGAAAACTATTAATACTAATAGTGAAAATTTCTTAAGACAATGAGAAAAGGTAGGAGTGATATAGGAAAGTAAATAATTTATTCTCCTAGAAAGTTATAAACGACAAATAAATTATAAAAACAAATTTCTTCTAAAACGTCACTTATTTAAGAATTGAGGGAGTACTTTATTGGTACATACTTGCTGCCGGTTGCTGATCCAATATTATTTACTTGATACTATTACCTCCGTTCCTTTATATAAGTCGTTTTAGAGAAATATTTTTGTTCCTTAATATAAGTCTTTTTAAGAATTTCAAGTAAGCATTAATTGCTTAGTTTCCAATATTACCCCAAATATTAAATATAACTTTTGTTCTCTCACTATTTTATGTCTAATAAATAACAATCTCTTCTTCTAATACAAGAACAATATAGACAATTAATATTATAGTTAATGTTATACAATCATTACCTTAATACTTGTGCACAACTCTAAAACGACTTATATTTCCTAAGGTAAAAATCCTAATTACTCCCTCTATCCCCTTATATCTGACATTTTAGAGTCTTTTTTTTCCCTAAAATATTTGACGTTCTACAATACCAAAAATATTTTGACTATTTATTTCCTTCTTTACCCTTTCTTCTCCACCACCATTAATGGTCTCTGTTTTCAAAAGACAGCAAGCTACTACAGATCTGGCCAATTATAGGCAAAGAAGTTACGATCGTTGTCGGTGGGAAGAGATCCGGTCTTGTCGGCTGGCTCATCACCAAATGACAAGATTTCGAGATAACCCGTCGACACATCATCATCATCGTCGAGCGGTCATTGGCTTCAATCTCATCGGGTCTTCAACACCTTCAATCTTCCAATCCTCCTGCTCTCGCTCCCGCTCCTCTACTGTGTTCGATCTTTTCATGCACTTCTTTATTACGAGTATTATCTTCATACTCACTCTTTTCGCTTTATTTCGAGATCCGATTCTCTCTATCTTTCTTTTCTCTCTATATATAAATATTATATCGCCAGGACTTAGGTTATTATGGTGGAGGAGTTCAGGGCTCTAAAATGTATAGGAATACGCAGAGGACATTTAGTGGAGGAAGTGACTTGTTCGCAGAGCCTTTGACTCAATTAGGCTAATTCTAGAGACTGACCAAAAGGAAGAATGGAGCCGATGAATCCAATGAGTTCGATCCGGCCTCTTAGATTTGCACGCCTTCGATACTGAATATATATAATTAAGGGTAAAATAGTAAAATTATATTTATTCTTAATCTATGTGAAAAGCTCTAGAACGTCAGATATAATGGGATGGAGGGAGTACTATTTTAGTTAGTCCCAAGTTAAATGTTTACATACATTAAATAATCTATTTTTATAATAATACCCTTAGTATTAAATGTCATTTTTCTATTCTCTATGCATATTTATGGAGCATCACTAGCCAAAAAACTATGCAATTAGATGAGAATTTAAATATGGACAATTTTATCATTTGACACTCTTTTTAATATGCACAAAAAGTCAACTAAAATTTTTATCCTGGGACGGAGGGAGTATTTTTCAATATCAAACCACCACAACTGAATTCCTAATTAATATTAAGGCATTTAAAATCGTTGTTTTACAAATATATTTCTAATTTTGTAATGAACAACGCATTAATTTTATGGATACATCGTCGTTTCAAGTGTCTCTCTAAATTTATTAATTAAGTGTGTAGTTTAATAATGATATCATGATGTTAAAATTGAGATAGTAATTTTGAGAAAGTCTTTGACACCCTAGTAACACATCCAAATATATGAAAAAAAAATTGTATGTATTTAAATAATTAAGTTATTAACCTATTAGGTAAGTTTGCGGTGAGCTAAGTGATCAAAGGATATAATATTAATTAGGCTAGCGGTTTAATGAATTATTTTAAATGAATTTAATTCGATTCGGACTCTGAATTCAACATGATATTTGTTCTAAATTGGAGATTTGATCAAGATCATTACAAAGTCATATATTTATTGTCACTAGTTGGTATTGCACGGGCTATTTTGAATAACGGATTGTATAATTTGTTAAAATTATAATGAGAGATATTTTTTTTATAATAAGTTCTTTTCATATAAACTTTTCAATACATTTTTACATAACATATGAATTACATTTGTAAATATATTGATTTTTGTTGTAATATTACTTCGACCTTTAATGCGATAAACATAGGGGCGGATCTACCCTAGGGGCAGGGGGCACCTGCCCCTACTGAATTTTTGTCCATGTGTTGTGCCTTCCTTGGCTCCTTCCCTTTCCCCATAGTACACATCCGGATCACCACCCTCTTTTGGTATAAGTGACTTTTTAAAGTAATGATAATTTTGTACTACTTCTCTTATTTCTCTCTCCATGTGTAATATTTGGCTCAAAAAATAAGTACTCTCTTCTATTTTCTTTTCTTTTTTAACTAACATCATGTAAAGTTTTTAGTTGTAGAAAAAAAATGAGAAGAAATTTTTTGACTCGAAATACACCCATTTTTTTATATTTTTTCTAATTAAAACTCAAAAACACCATTTTTCTTAAAAAAAAATATTCTCTTCTATTATAAAATTGACATTATCTCTTTTTGTTTTCATTCGCTTTCTTTTCTTTTATCACCAAATTAAAATTCAAAGACAAGGTGTTAAAACTCCAAGACTATTTACTTAGTTTTCTTTATCCTGTGTGGCCTTACCACATTTGTATTATATTGGGTTTTTAATAAAAAAAAAATTATTGATTAAAAAAAGCATTCTAATATTTTCCTTATAAGAAAATTATGAACACACACACACACACACACACACACACACACATATATATATATATATAGAGAGTTCGGATCAGGTCCGGACTCCCGTATTTTAACAAAATTCGGACCTTTTTTTTTTTGCTTTTTTTTAAAACAATTAAAAAAAAAATTATGGAACTTGAATTTTTACATAATACAGTATTTTGGGTATGATTTGGATACATATATCAAAACATACATGCATAGCCATGCAGCATCTGTATATACATTTTCCGTATAGGTATCCAAATCACGTCCAAAACATTATATTATGGAAAAATTTCAGTTCCATAATTTATTTATTTTTTTAGTTATTCTACAAAAAAAAAAAAATTGTGGTCCGGATTTTGGACCCGTCTCGAGAGTGGGGACGGGATCTATATATATATATATATATATATATATATATATATATATATATATTAAACTTAACGACTTAAGTGTTGAGAAATTATATTGGATTTAGAAAAGTATATATATATAGTTATAATTTTTATTCTTAACAAAAAAAAATTCGAATTTGACCCCATTAAATTTTGTGGCTGAATCCGCCAATGGATAAACATTGTATTAAAGATCATTCAGTTGTTAGTATTCATCTTGTTATGAAGTTTTTAGTGATATTGATATCCAACCTCTCTATTCGCCCTTTCACAACATTTCCTTGGTACATCCTGCAGTTATAACTCTAAAATCAATATTCCTATTTGGAAGATTTATCCGACTATAGTATCAAGAAAGATATATACTGATCATATCTCACTCCACTTTGCATTGGTCCCTTCTAAACATTCCATTTGTTGTACGTACCCAATTTAAGACTTCTCACCTTGAGAATTCTCAGCATCCTACAATATCTTTTAGGATTGAATTGGATACTACCTCTCTTTCTCTCTCTCCCTCTTATACACACAACTTAATTTTCATCATTTAATGTTTGCCTTATATACTTCACAATATCAACACTCGTTCTACCTCATTGTTAAACATGACTTCTGATTATCGACAATATTTATATTCGTAAATTCCCAAAAAGAGATTAATCTATATTATTTCCAACCCAATAAATGTATACCATAATTTATGATAACTAGGGAGGACACTATGAGATACACCTTAGTTGTTAAGACAGGTACAATTTCTAATGTAGCTACCCAACTTAATCTACCACATTTAGGTGTAAAAGTCTAAACTATCTTTTCTAATGTAGTTACCCAACTTAATCTACCACATTTAGGTGTAAAAGTCTAGACTCTCTTGTGGTTCATGAGTAAATATGGATGACATTCCTTTGACAGTTGTAAAAAAATTTCTTGGATCAAAATTTCAAAACCTCTCTCTTTAATCACTCGAAAGCAAAGCCTAAAAACCTCAGATATCAAACACACGGAGCCTTTTTATTCTGTAGTCGCTCTAATCATTTCATTCAGTTATAAACACTTCTATTTAGTATATATTCAGTCTGTAATCATTTAAAGATAAAGATATTTTAGAGAAGCCCTGGTGAGATTGCAGCAACTGATATCTTTTGGTTCTTTTATGGTTGTTTGGCTATTAATAAGCAATTGCCAAAAGCATCTTTGATTATACACTAAACCTATACTCCTAAACTTGATGATCCAAATCTAAATAACAAGATAAACTATTTTAACTAAATAGAAGAGATTTATTAGACATGCATGAGGTCTGTTGTTATCTTTGTTTATTTTTGTGCACTGATTACTGAAGGAAGTTATTAGACTTTTTCGTCTTCTCATTTTTCTGGTATAACATTTTATTTTTAAAACTATGTAAGACCTCTTTGTATCATTTCATCAAACATGGGAAAAATCGAATCTAACTTTAAAAATTCGCCCCACTTCCTCCAACCTTCTCTCTATAATGAATACTAATATATGTCATCTTCCTTCAGATGTTTCTTTCTCTCTCTCTCTCTATATATAAATATATATATATATATAGAATACAATTAGTGTAATCAATCTTTAATTAAAACTAAATGAGCAATCAAAAGAATCCTTTAAATATGGCTTATCTTGACTCTGTCGTCCCTGCTGATTCTGCTGGTATAATCCTACACAAAGACCCATCCATATATATATATATATATATATATATATATATATATATATATATATATACAACTTTTTACAATTTTTCTGTAATAATTTACTATTCTATTTTTTAATTGTAGGTGAAGGAGAGGATGAGGAATATAAGATTTCGAGGGGAAGATTAAGGTTCTCATCTACGGGGAAAAAGGAGGTAATCGATGAGATGAAACCATAAACTCTGATAAGTCGTACGTACATGACTTGCTTATAAGGTCGAAATTGAGGGCTTAAATAGGCCCATACATTGCAGCGGTGGTAAATTCTCTGATGAATTGAACTACCTTATTTCTCTCGTCTTCTCTGAGAATCTGATTTATTTTGGTTGCAATTTTAACGTGCCATAGTACCTTTGCTTCTTGACTTTAGATTTTCTCGAAAAGGAACATGGAAGATGATGAGGAGAAGGCGATTGAATTCTGTGTGAAGTAACACAGTAACTCGGATGAAGACAGATAAAGAGACGAAGAGGAACTGTGGAAGGGTCACTGGGAACCGAGTTGACTCACCAAATTAATCAAGGAGCTGTATATGGATGTTGCTGTTTGGAAGACTGAAAGGCAAAACGAAGGAAAGGATTGGAAAAAGTATTATGCAAGTTGGTGTTTGGAAGACTGAAAACCAAAACACAATAGAAATGATTTGAAAAGGCAGCCCAGTTAGCCGCCGAAATCTGTATCTGCACCTTCATATATTTTCTTTAATTCATTCTACTCCATCTATTTTCTTTTTTAATGTTGGTATTGCCGAGCTAAACAATGTATACAGTTACTGGAAGAATGGGAAAAGCCAGTGAAGGGTGGAAAAATAATCGTCAGTGGCCTTAATTTAACTGAGTTAACTCGCTAAATTTGAATGAGTTAACTCATTGATTTTCCACATTGTAAGTGACGATTTTTAAAATTGAATTGATTTGATGATACAATTATATCAGTATAATATCATATTGAATGTGTTTTTATATATAAGGATTGATTAGGAAAAAAAAATGTCTCTTTTTTAGAACAAACAAAATTAACAAATTGAACTTTTTTTCTTCATTTCACATGGTATGGATAAAGATTTATGTTATAATTGTCTTATCGTTTTAACTTTGAATTCATTTACATGCCTTTTTTTGTAACAATGGACCTAAAAATGATAAGTTAATATTAATATAAAAAATAATACTCTTTCCCTAATAATGGGGCCCATATAATATTAATGATTTGGTGAGAAAGATAAGATATAAAAAGATAATGTGGATAGTATATATGTGAAGTTCTAAAAATAGGTATACACCACACTCATTTTGAGTCGTCAAATATATGGTACAAAAAGCAAATTACAACTTTAATAATACAATTGTCGTACAAAATACGACAATACATACTGTGAGTTTAAATACAAATATTGTCTTCTAGACAATATCCACACTCAAATAAGTCCTCATTACAATTATTCATACACTATTTTACAGAAATAGTGAGGACTGCTAAAACATCTTTCAAGAACCATCACTTCATACTCCAACTAGATCATGCTATGTTCTCACCTCCTGAGAAAAAAAATGGAACAAAAAGGAAAAGGGTGAGCTCAACTAGCCCAAGAAGAATATTATGACTAAGATAATATACAACAAATTATCATTAGTCTTCAACGAGGAAAAAATCGATAGAATATAATGACAACAAGTTTTAGATCAACAACCGCTGCAATGAAACAATAATCCATTAGAAGAGTCAAGAGAGAATGAGTTCTACTATCTTCTAAAATTTAAAAGTCCATCATCAATATTTTATCCCTGTAACAACAATCAATATACATCTTTAATCAAATATTCATCTTTGCACTACAGGCCAAAAATATTCATTTGTATCACCAGTCGGTCATGTTCATCTCAACATCTGTTCATCTTTGCACTACGGGCCAAAGATATTCATCAATTAATCATTCATCTTTGCATTACAGGCCAAAGATATTCATTAACATCATCATTTAAGACTAAGGATGATGAAAAATATTTTAAAGAAAACGAATCCAGTGAGACAGAAGGACAAATATTAGGGATTCGTATTACAGTTTATCCAAGATCAATAATACTTCATAATAACCAATTGTGAAGCAAAATTCAAAAATAAAGATCAAAACATAGATACAATCAAAGATAGTAACCATAATAAATATCTAGGACAAAAAGAAAAAATTTTCATTTTTCGGTGAATAGTGTCGTATACGTGAATAGTAACCTCGACACAAAAAGTTCCAAATTTGATTAAAAAGTTCACCAATATTTCGGCATAATGATATTGAAGAAAATAATATCATTTCAGAAGAAAATAACATCCCTTACCTCAAAGAAACAAAGATTTCTTGAATGAAAATTCTGAATCGATCTTTGAATGAAACTTGTCTTCAACAAAGAACTCTCAAAGTATCTAAATACTCACAAAATACGCTCGATAATATAGAGAGAGAAAGAGAGAAAGCTTATGTTTCTGGTGTGATTTTCAATTCTAACTTAGCCCTCTATTTATAGGAAAATGTTAGCACGCTGAAGCAGACTTGACCTGCTACCTGATGGCTTTACCTACTATTATTGCCACCCACCACATTTAAAATAAAATTCAGCACATTTCTTCACCAACCACAAGTGGGGCCCACTCAATTCTAAAATTTTCCACCAAAATGATTAATTCCGAAACTTCAACAATTTCTGAACTAGTCACCTCTTAAAATTCATAACAAATCATACGTTCATTTTTAACGGTTCAAAATTTGTGGACATATACTCAACTTATATATGTATAACATATCCAAAAATCACAACAATCCAACGGTCGGATTAAAAATCATAACTCATGCAATATATCTCAAGAACACTAGTTTGATTTTTTAATACCTCCATTCCGACAAAAATACTGATAAAACACCTCAACATTAATTCTTTTATTTATAACCACATAAATAAATCCATCATTTATATCCACATCAAATAAATATTTCCTTATCATATAAATCAATAATTAATTATTCATAAATAATATTACGTAATCACAATTATGACAACGGTAGTTCCCGTGAAGAGGGCTTTCCAATAAGGATTTCTTCATTCTGGCGCAATTAGGTGACCAAACCTCTCCTTGACAGAACTTTTTAGACATTGCCATAATGCTATCTAATAATATTATTCAAATAATATGAATTATTGATCTGATAATGGAAAATAATGTGCAGTGATAATTATTGAAACAACAATAATATAAACTATCAGCGCAACAATTATTGAATAAATAAAATAAAATATTGAATAGTAACTACTGTAACAATTATTAAGTAGTGTCTTCTTAAGTAAGAATCAATAATTAAACAATACTGTGCAATACCGTGTGCTACTATGCAACCACGAGTATTACTGTATTTTAACCACCAGGTATTTCAACAGTGTTAACGGTAACAATTACGACGTTATTTATAAAAACTCATACTTTGTCGTTTTCCTTCATCCAACCATTTTTCGTTATGGGGCCCACAAATAGCTTCTACGGCGTCGCATTTAATATTCCCCAAACAATAAGAATATTCCACGACCAAACGAATATTTCCCGACAAAAATGAATTGTGACGCCCCCAAAATAGGTATACATCACCTATTCTGAGTCGCCAAATACATGGTACAGAATACAAATACAATCTTTAATATACAACAAGAAAGCTGTGAGTTTTAATACAAATATTGTCTTCTAGACAATATCCACTCTCAGAATAAGTCCTCATTATATTTATTATCACACTATTTAACAGAATAGTGAGGACTACTAATACTATCATCTGGACCGTCACTCCGTTTCCCGACTAGTCCCGGCTACGTTCTCATTTCCTGAAGAGAACAGTGAAAGAAAGGGTGAGCTCAACTAGCCCAGTAAGAAATATTATGACTAATATAATGCAGAATAAATTATCATTAGTCTTCAACAGTGTTAAACTGATAAAATATAATAGACATCAAGTTTAACTGCAGCGGAACATGCAATCCATTAAAAGAGTCAAGTAGAGAATAAAATCTACTATCTTTTATGATTTAAAATTTGACGCCCCCAAAATATGTATGCATCACCCATTTTGAGTCGTCAATAACATGGTACAGAAACAACTACAACTTTATTAATACAACATAAAAATTGTGAGTTTAAATACAAATATTGTCATCTAGACAATATGTCCTTCCTTTCCACAATTATAACATACCTTGAATATTCAGGATGCTTTGATCGATATGTCCTCTTTCCCTGTATTTTATAAGATAATGACCGGTGGTCATTCTCCTCCCTTAGAACCAGTTACTGCTGGCGCTGACGTCTTCACATGGTCGTTGTTGAATCTCCTCTTTTTAAAGTCTCATCCCGACTCGCTTCTTCTATTCTCATGGCCATGATTACCACCAGAGTGGTTACCATTTTTGTCCGTATTTTTCTTTCTTCTCATTTGGTTATCGTTGTTTCGACGATTGCCGCCACCAAGATGATCCTGGTTGTGGTCCCTCGGTTGAACGCATTTCGTTATCTCGCTTCTAATAATTGAGCCTCATTGACAACATCCGAATAGAGAGAAAATTTATGAGAAATGAGATATTGACGTATGCCGGGTTTCAAACCTCTCAGAAACATCCACGTCATACGTTCCTCATTCTCCACCAAATGAGGTGCAAACCTGGATAACTCTGCAAACTTTGCCTCGTACTGGGACACCGTCATGTTATTTTGTTCCAGTCTAATGAACTCCACTTCCTTAATATGATAAATACTTTTAGGAAAGTACTTGTCATTGAACAGTTTCTGAAACGTCTCCCAAGACATGTTGAGTGCGGCTGGATGGGTACGCTTCACAGATTCCCACCAGTAATCTGCCTCATTACGAAACATAAAGGTGGCGAATGGAACTTTTTGTTCCTTCGTGCATCCCAAGACATCGAATATCTTGGTGATTTGTTTGACCCATGTTTCTGCCTTAATCGGATCCGCTTTCTCCGAGTCGGTGGTCCCAACTCTTTGAATCGCTCATTTGTGACAAACCGTATGCGTTATTATCATTTCCACTTTGTATTTTGTGCACGAGTCTCCCTCATCTGATTTTGCATGAACTGCAAAAAGCTTCTAAACATCCCGTCGTTCATCATCTGCTCAGTGGTGTTATTCACAGGAGGAACATTGCCAGCCTGTTGCACGTTCTCTTCGTTGGTGAGTAAAGGTGTCTCCACGGTCTCATTTACTCCATTGTTAACATTCTCAGTTGTCATTCTCAAATACTGTCATAAAACAAGGGTTAATTAAAGAAATCAACATATCACATAATATCCCTATATAATGACCAACTAACAAATAAGCTTAGGTAGGACACACTAGCGAAGGATTTACTCGTCTCTCCCCTCCTAGTTCTATTCGCCGATCTCCTCCAAAAATCATATCCCTAAGCTCTGATACCAACTGTGACGCCCCCAAAATAGGTATACATCACCCATTTTGAGTCGTCAATAACATGGTACAAAAACAACTACAACTTTATTAATACGACATAAAAACTGTGAGTTTAAATACAAATATTGCCATCTAGGCAATATTCACACCCAAATACGTCCTCATTACAATTATTGGTACATTATTTTACAAAAATGGTGAGGACTACTAAACAACTTTCTAGAACCTTCATTCCATACCCCGACTAGTACTCGCTACATTCTCGCCTCCCCGAGAAGAAAAATGGAAACAAAAGGAAAAAGGGTGAGCTCAACTAGCCCGAAGAAAGAATATTATGACTAAGATAATATAGAAAAAATTATCGTTACTCTTCAACAGGGAAAAATCTGATAGAATATAATAGACAACAAGTTTCAGATCAATATTCGCAGCGAAAATGATAATTCATAGAAGAGTTACGTAGAGAATGAAATCTACTATAATCTATAAATTTAAAAGTCCATCATCATTATTTTATCCCTGTAACATCAATCAATATTCATCTTGAATCAAATATTCATCTTTTACCATGTGCCAAAGATATTCATCGATCGATCATGTTCATCTCAACACCTATACATCTTTGCACTACGAGCCAAAGATATTCATAAGAAAATCAATCATCTTTGCACTACAGGCCAAAGATATTCAGTAATATCATCATTTAGGACTGAGGATGATGAAAAATATTATAAAGAAACGGATCCAGTGAAACAAAAGAATAAATTTTAAAGATTCGTACTTCAAACAATCCAAGTTCAAAAATACTTCATAAATAATCGTGGTGAAGTAAAATTCAAGAATGATCAAAACATGGATACAATCAAAGCTAGTATCCATAATAGATATTTTGGACAAAATGAAAATTTAATTTTTTCGTGAATAAGGCAGATCACGTGAATAAGACAGTATACGTGAATAAGAACTCCCTTACACTAAAAGACAAGAATTTCACAAGAAAAATCTTATCAATATTTTAAGATAATGATATTAGAAGAAATAATATCATTTTAAAAAAAATAATAATATCCCTTACCTCGGAAAGATAAAGATCTTGGATTTGGATTCTTTGGATATAGTCTTTGAAGGAACTTGCGTATATATCAACACTCAAAGTATCAAAATACTAACAAGAATACGCCGATAATATATAGAAAGAAAGAGAGAAAACTTGCTTTTTGGTGTGATTTTCAATTCTAACCCTAAGACCCTATTTATAGGAAAATGCTTAGAACCAAAAAGCGTAAAAATTTAATAAAATATTATTATATTTAAATTTTTGTCAAGCCCACCTCTTGAATCTGCATTCAACATTTATATCACATGGGGACACTCACCAAAAACATTTTTCTTAAAAATAATAATTTAAACTTCCAAAAATCAATTATTTTAGAACTACGGAACTTCAATAATTCATAATAAATAGCCCTTTTTATCATAAAATTCAAACCACATGTTCTTTCTATAGGAAATTCCATTCTCTACAACTTTGCAGAAGAAAGTTTTTCCAAATTCCAAACAGAAATTGATCGAAATTCACAAACGGGCAATTTTACAGGCTATAATCAAATTTCAATCAAGAAATGGGGTCCACAAACATGAAAAACATATTTTAAATATTTTTAGTAATAAAAATACTCTTCCTCCTCATTTATTTATATATCCCACATTCATTATAAAAATATCACCATTATTATATTATTAAAATATAATAATATATTTAAATGAATTATTTTAGAAAAGATAAAATATCAATTTTTCATCAATTGTCACTTTAAAAATTTTCTCCATCTATATCCACATAAAATGAATATTTTCCTTATCATATAAATCAATAATTAATTATTCACAAATAATATTACAGAATCACAATCATCGACAACGAGGCGGGTCCCAAGAAAGAGGGGGCTTTCTAGACATTGCCAATAATGTTATCTAATAATATTATTCAAATAATATGAATTATTGATTTGATAAAGAAAAATACTGTGTAATGAAAATTATTGAAACAATAATAATATAAAATATCAACGTAGCAATTATTGAATCAATAAAATAAAATATTGAACAGTAATTACTGTAACAATTATTGAGTAGTGCTTTCTTACGTAAGAATCAATAATTAGTAATACTGGTAGCTTCTTGTGTTTTAACCACCGTGTATTCCAACAAAGATTAATCTGTGAATAACTACGCCAAGATTATTTATAAACAACTTATTCTTGTCGTTTTCTTCATTCAATCGCTTTTTCCAGTTATAGGGCCACATTGCGAAATTTTGCTCAGTCGCATTTAATATTCCCGACACGGTAAGAATATTCTACGACCAAACAAATATTCTCCGATAAAAATGAATATTTTATAACCACTTGCTTATTTGAAATATTTGCGCATTTTACCCATAACTAACCACATTAATCAAATCAACCCTTATTGTTTCAAAATAATAAATTGAGAAAATTTAATTTCATTTATAATAAGTTGGGGTCTTACATAAAAGGTTTTTCATCACTTTCGCTGGGACTCAGCTTAATAAACAATCCACTTTATCTCTGCACTACAGCCAAGGATATTCATAAGTATCACAACCACAAATTATCCATGCACTACGGGTCAAGGATATTCGTGTATTCATCAATGGTCGTGATCATGCCAACAACTGTCATCAATGCACTACGGGCCAATGAGGACTTTTATCACATCATTTGTAACATTACGGTCATGATTACACCGAATAATCCCTGGTCATAATCATACCAAGTCCATCTATGCACTACAGGCCATATATGACTTTCAACAAAATATAAACATGAGGATGATGACAATGGTATAAGAATTCAATAAAACAAGTTCAAGAATTAAATTATCCAGGAACTAATAACGTCCAAATTGTTAACATGATACTTCTTTGTAGAGTAAAATTCAAGAATGCCCAGAAGAATATTTCCATGAAAAGATAGATGAAGCGTAAATATCAAGGATATTCCACTAATTTCATGGAGCATAGAAGTCAAAACTTTAGCCAACTGAGTATAATAAAGAATGGAATAACAAAAGAAATCACCATGCATGCGGTACTTCGCATAGATAGGTTATTCTAACAGAATAATAAATAATGGAACTGTGTCAAAGCGTAATACGTGACCGGCTGGATATTCCAAATGTAGAATAATAAAGAATAGAATAACAAAGAAATCACCATGCATGCGGTACTTCAGATAGACAAAGTTATTCCAATAGAATAATAAATAACGAGATCAGTCCGCCAGTAAAACGCATGCAGATGTGATATTCCAAAGAGAATAATAAAAAGACGGAACCGGAGTTCGGCATAAAACGCGTAGATGCAGGATGTTCCAAATGTAATAATAACGAATGGAATAACAACAAAAATCACCAAGTATAGGGTAGGCCAGGTATATAAAAGTTATTCCAATGAGAATAATAAAGAATGGAATAACAGAAGTTCTCTTCATAAATATGAAAAAAAATAATACCCCTTACCTTATAAAGAAGAGTACTCTGATGGTAGGGCGGAGATAGACTTGAAGAAACTTTCACTACGCTCAAAGCTTTCTTAAACGCTAAAGAAATATGCTCAAGATAGAAGAATAATTCTCTACGCTTTTCTCTACGCTTCAATTGAATTGAATTGTATGAAATAATGAAGGAATGAGCTTTATTTATAGAAGAATGGGTGAATAGTAACTCAATCCATGAGCAGTTACAGATCGATTGACTTTTAAACAGACGGTCCAGATTGGTTTACAATAAAATATAATATATTCTATTTATAATCTAATAAAACGAATAACTTTTAAAAAGATTTTACTATCTGCAAACACTATGTAGGCACTATGCAAACACTATGCATAATAAAATATAATATATTCTAATTATTGTCTAATAAAACGAATAACTTTATAAAAGTATTCAGTTTTATATAAAAAGATTTTACTATTAGCCTAATAAAATGAATAACTTTATAAAAGTATTACATTTTTATATAAAAAGCTTTTCTGTTTTATTATATTAATAATACTAATAAAACAAAACTTCATTATTATTATTATTATTATTATTCACACTATTAATCGACCAGGTTATTCCCAGGAAAGAGGAGGTTTTTCAATAAGGATTTCTCTTTATTGGCGCTCAATTAGATGACCAAACCTCTCCTTGGCAGAACTTCTAGACATCGTTAATATTGCAAATAATAATATTAATAACTCTGTCATCTCAATTATTAATTTAATAATACATAAAATATCGACAATAATTGAATAAAACTGAATGACTTCTCACGTAAGCATCAATAATCAATACTGGTGTGCTACTTATGCCACCACGCGTATTCTGCATTTTTTAACACGGGTGTTTCAACAGATTAACGATAAAACTTCCGCCGTTATTTTCATAAAAAAATTTTTGTCGTTTTCTCAATCCGACAATAATTTTACGCCAGGAGTCCACCAATGATGTGTGTCATCGCATCGAATATTCCTGTTTAAAACGATTATTCCCCGACCAATCGAATATTATATAACAACTTGCGTACTTTGCAAAATTTATAAATATTACCCACAACTATAACATTATATCAAATTTATTCCAAAAATGATAATTATAGAAAATTCATCTTTATTCATAAAAGTTGGGGACTTACATGAATATTCTATAACCACTTGTTTATTTTACAAAATTTGCACATTTCACCCATAACCAAAGCATTATATCAAATTAACACCTTATTAATTTAGAATAATGAATAAAAGAAAATTCAATTTTATTTATAATAAGTTGGGGTCTTACAACCTCCCCTCCTTATAAAATTTCGTCCTCGAAATTGACGTACGTACCTAGTGTTTCGAACAGGTGAGAGTACCTCGCTTTCATTTCCGATTCCAACTCCCAGGTCATTTCTTCAATAGCATGGTTCCTCCACAAAACCTTAACTTGTGGTATAACCTTTGTTCGTAGGACATGTTCTTTCCTATCCAATATCTTGATAGGTATCTCCTTGTACGTTAAATCTTCGACTATCTCGTCTGGTTCTAACGCAATAATGTGGTTTTGGTCGTCCACATATTTACGTAACATCGATATGTGAAAAACATTATGAACACGTGACATACTTAGCGTTAAGGCGAGTCCGTTTGAGGATGATATGCTGAACTAAATCGTAAATCCGTGCCCATAGCTTTTTGTAAACTAGCCCAAAATCGTGAAGTGAATCTTGGGTCTCGATCAGAAACTATGGATACTGGCATACCATTCAATCTTACAACCTCGTTTATGTACATACGAGCAAGACGTTCAAGTGTATAAGTTTCTCGTATAGGTAAGAAATGAGCAGACTTGGTCAATCTATCAATAATGACCCAAATTGCATCTATGCCTTGAGAAACCTTGGGAAGACCAGTAACGAAATCCATGGTAATGTGCTCCCACTTCCATTCTGGAATTTCAATTGGTTGCAATGGACCTTTTGGTACTTGATGCTCCACCTTGACTCGTTGACAAGTTAAACACCTTGAGATAAACAACGCTATCTCCCTCTTCATATTGCCACACCAAAATGTATGTCGAATATCATGATACATTTTGGTACTCCCAAGATAGATTGCAAACGGTGTGTTGTGCGTCTCCATCATGATTTTATACTTTAAATCAGGGTCGTTAGGAACACAAAGTCTGGAGTTGACTCGAAGTATTCCTTCTTCATCGATTCTTGCTTCCGACATAACACCTTGCACTTTCTTCCTCATACGCATCAGCTCCAGGTCTGTAATTTGAGCAACTTTAACTTTATCGATTAAAGTCGGTTCTACTCGTATATTCGCCATCATCACATGGGTCCCTGGAGTCTTTTATCTCTATCTCCATCCTTTGCAAGTCATACAAAATGGGCCTTTGCGTTGACAATATCGCACTTGTACCCGCATATGATCTTCTACTCAATGCGTCAGCTACCATGTTTGTTTTTCCAGGATGGTATTGGATGGCATGATCATAGTCTTTCAACAGTTCAAGCCAACGTCGCTGTAGCATGTTGAGTTCCTTTTGAGTGAAGAATTTGAGGCTTTTATGATCCGTAAAGATCTCCACTTTTCCCCATACAAGTAATGCCTCAAAATCTTTAGTGCAAAAAAGACTGCTGCCAACTCTAGATCATGAGTAGGATAATTTCTCTCATATTCTTTGAGTTGTCGAGAGGCATAGGCTATGACTTTCCCATGTTGCATGAGAACACATCCTAACCCTTTGCCTGAAGCATCACTGTAGATGACAAATCCCTCCGAGCTAGATGGTATTGTCAGAACAGGTGCTGAAATGAGCCTCATCTTGAGTTCTTGAAAACTCTTCTCACATTCCTCGTTCCAACCGAATTTGTATCTTTTCGAGTCAGCTGAGTTAAGGGAATAGCGATTCGAGAAAACCCTTCTACGAATCTCAGATAATAACCAGCTAAGTCGAGAAAGCTCGCATACTTGATCCATCGATTTAGGTTGCTCCCAGCTTTGAATAGCTTCAATCTTTGCTGGGTCAATAGATATTTCATGACTTGATACCACGTGCCCAAGGAATGCTACTTCCTAAGGCCAGAACTCGCATTTCTTCAACTTGGCATAAAGCTTATATTCACGAAGCTTTTGAAGTATCAGCCTCAACTGTTGCTCATGATCTTCACGGCTTTTGGAATAAATAAGGATGTCATCAATAAATACATCCACAAAGTGATCCAAATATTCCTTGAATACTCGGTTCATCATATCCATGAAGGAAACAGGAGCATTAGTCAATCCAAAAGACATGACTAGGAATTCATAATGCTCGTACCGAGTTCTGAAAGCCGTTTTTGGAATGTCATCGGTTATAATCTTCAATTGGTGATATCCGGAACGAAGATCAATCTTTAAAAAGAATTTGGTGCCTTGCAACTGGTCAAACAGGTCATCGATACGTGGAAATGGGTACCTATTTTTGATGGTGACATGATTTAACTCTCGATAATCAATACAAAGTCGCATACTCCCATCTTTCTTCTTCACGAATAGAACAGGAGCACCCCAAAGAGAAGTACTAAGAAGAATAAAGCCAATGTCTAACAATTCCTGCAATTGGGTCTTTAACTCCTGAAGTTCAATAGAAGCCATTCGATATGGGGCTTTGGAAATGGGTTTTGTACCGGGTTCAAGGTCGATACAAAATTCAATTTCACGTTCCGGGGGTAGGCCAGGAAGTTTTTCAGGGAATACGTCAGAAAATTCATTAACAATAGAAATATCATTCAAAACTGACGTATTTTTGTTTAGATCCGTGACATGAGCTAAGAAAGCTTGACATCCATTTTCAATAAACGAATAACTTTATGGCTTGAGATGACAGTGATTGATTTTAATGGTTTGGTTCCTTGAATTCGTATAATAGGTTGGTTAGGAATATGAAAATAAACAACCTTATGAAAACAATCAATTTTTGCATGATGAGTGGTTAACCAATCAATCCCTAGAATTACGTCAAATGCAAGTATTTTCAATGAAATAAGATCGACAGGTAATGTGAGGGTACCGATTTGAACCAAACAAGACTTATAAACCGTGGATGTAATGAAGGTTTCTCCCAACGGAGTTTCAACAGATAAGTCAAAGTCCAATTTCTCCATAGTCAAATTTAAACGTTGAGCGCAAGTAGGAGAAATAAAGGAATGGGTAGAACCGGTATCAAATAAGGTATATACTTCGCTAGAGTTTATGATAAGCTTACCCGTGATGACCTCATTCGGGTTCCTTGCTTTTCGGGAGGTCACGAAAAACTCTCCCTTGACCATCGGCTTTGAATTTTTGGGGCATCCTTTGGTGCCTCCATCCCTTTGAACTTGTCTTGGTGAATGACAAAATTGGGCTAGGTGATCTTCTTCCACAATTATAACATGCTTTGGACGGCATCACACAGTTTGGACTAATGTGTCCCTCCCCTCCACATTTGAAGCATATGATAGGTGATCGTTCTCCTTCCTTAACAACAAAATGCGATCTTCGACGTCTTTCCATCATTCTTTGAATCTCCTCTTCTTGAAATTTCCATTCTTATTGCTTTGGCCATGATTACCACCAAGTGATTACCATTTCGCATGTTGATTCCATCCACGCTTATTATTACTACTACTTGATGATCGTTATCACCGGTATTATCATTTTGCTTAACCGCTCTCTTTTGGTTGGGGTGACTCATTATCGCGCTCTAATAATTGAGCCCTATTAACAACATCTGAATACAAACACAGTTTATGAGAGATAAGATATTGACGTATCTCGGGTTTCAAACCTCTTAGAAACATTCGCGTCATTCTCTCCTCATTATCAACCAAATGGGACCCAAACCGGGATAACTCGGCAAACTTGGCTTCGTACTGCGACACGGTCATGTTGTTTTGCTCCAGTTTAATGAACTCTACCTCTTTCATGTGACGAATACTTTCGGGAAAGTACTTGTAGTTGAACAGTTCTTGAAACTTTTCCCAAGACATCTTTAATGCGGCAGGTTGAGTACGCTTTACAAATTCCCACCAGTAATTTGCATCTTCCTGCAACATGAAGGTGGAAAAGGGAACCTTTTGCTCCTCGGAGTAACCCAAGACATCAAATATCTTGTTGATCTGTTTTATCCACGTCTCCGCCTTAAGTGGTTTTGGCTCTCCAAAAAACTCCGGTGGTCCCAGCTCCTTGAACTGTTTGGCGATGACCGTCCGAGAGTTGTCAGTGTTTCCACCTGCATTTTGGACAGGAGCCGTTCTCGCCTGATGTTGCATGAATTGCATGAAGCCTCGGAACATTCCATCGTTCATCATTTGGTCAGTGTTGTTTTTTGCATGAGAATTATCGCCTTCCTGATGCACATTGTCCTGGTTATTGATCTGTGGAGACTCAACGGTCTCCTGTGCTCCATTGATGTTCTCAACATTCTCGGATGCCATTTTCAAACACTGCCATAAAATAAGGGTTAATTAACATATCACATATTATCCCTATACTCTGACCAACCAATTAAATATCAAATAAACTTAGGTAGGTCATACTAGCGAAGGAATTCCCTGTCTCTCTCCCTCCTAGTTCTTGTCTCACATCTTAGCGGAGATCATATCCTAAGCTTTGATACCAATGTGACGCCCCCAAAATAGGTATACATCACCTATTTCGAGTGCCAAATACATGGTATAGAATATAAATACAATCTTTAATATACAACAAGAAAGTCGTGAGTTTTAATACAAATATTGTCTTTTAGACAATATCCACTCTCGAATAAGTCCTCATTACATTTATTGTCACACTATTTAATGTAATAGTGAGGACTACTAATACTATCATCCGGGACCGTCACCCATTCCCCGACTAGTCCCGCCACGCTTTTTATTCTCAAGAGAAAGGTGAAAGAAAGGGTGAGCTCAACTAGCTCAAGAAGAAATATTATGACTAAGATAATGCGTAATAAATTATCATTAGTCTTCAATGATGTTAAACTGATAAAATACAATAGACATCAAGTTTAACTGCAGCGGAACATGCAATCCATTAAAAGAGTCAAGTAGAGAATAAAATCTACTATCTTTTATGATTTAAATATCTTTTATGATTTAAAAGGTTTTTCATCACTTTTATCGCTGGGACTCAGCTTAATAAATAATCCACCTCATCCCTGTAAATTAAAAGGATATTCATAAGTATCACAACCATAAATTATCCATGCACTACGGGCCAAGGATATTCGTGTATTCATCAATGGTCATGATCATGTCAACAACTGTCCATCAATGAACTACGGGCCAATGAGGACTTTTACCACATCATTTATAACATTACTACCATGATTACAATCGAATAATCCTCGGTCATAATCATACCAAGTCCATCTATGCACTACTGGTGCCATAGATGACTTTCAACAAAATATAAACATGAGGATGATGACAATGGTATAAGAATTCAATAAAACAAGTTCAAGAATTAAATTATCCAGAACTAATAACGCCCAAATTGTTAACATGATACTTCTTTTCAGAGAGTAAAATTCAAGAATGCCCGTAAGAATATTTCCATGAAAAGATAGATGAAGCGTAAATATCAAGGATATTCCACTAATTTTATGGAGCATAGAAGTCAAAACTTTAGCCAACTGAGTATAATAAAGAATGGAATAACAAAAGAAATCACCATGCATGCAGATTGATAGATAGATAGGTTATTCTAACAGAATAATAAATAATGGAACTGTGTCGCTTAATAATGCGACCGCATGTGGATATTCCAATGTAATAATAAAGAATAGAATAACAACAGAAATCACCATGCATGCAGTACTTGGCGATAGACAAAGTTATTCCAATGAGAATAATAAATAATGTAATCAGTCCCACAGAAATGCATGCAGACGGGATATTCCAATGTAATAATAAAAGCGGAACTAGGTTCGGTAGATAAAACGCATAGACATGGATGTTCCAATGTAATAATAACGAATGGAATAACAACAAAAATCACCAAGTATAGGGTAGGCCAGTGTATAAAGTTATTCCAAATGTAATAATAAAGAATGGAATAATGTGAAGTTCTCTTCATAAATATGAAAAAAAATAATACCCCTTACCTTATAAAGAAGAAGAGTACTCGATGGTAGAGTAGGAGATAGACTTGAAGAAACTTTCACTACGCTCAAAGCTTTCTTAAACGCTAAAGAAATATGCTCAAGATAGAAGAATAATTTTCTCTACGCTTTCTCTCTACGGTTTCAAAGTGAATTCGTATGAAATAATGAAGGAATGAGCTTCTATTTATAGAAGAATGGGTGAATAGTAACCAATCCATGAACAGGCCTAGATCGATTGACTTTAAGCAGACTATCAGATTGGTTTACAATAAAATATAATATATTCTATTTATAATCTAATAAAACGAATAACTTTTAAAAAGATTTTACTATGTAAAACACTTATACGCAGCACTATGCAAATACTATGCATAATAATATATAATATATTCTAATTATTATCTAATAAAATGAATAACTTTATAAAAGTATTCAGCTTTTATATAAAAAAGATTTCTTATTAGCCTAATAAAACGAATAACTTTATAAAAGTATTCTTTTTATATAAAAAGCTTTTTCGTTTTATTACATTAATAATACTAATAAAACAAAACTTCATTATTATTATTATTATTCACACTATTAATCGACTGTGTCGTTCCTGGGAAAGAGGGGCTTTCCAATAAGGATTTCTCCCTATGGCGCGCCAATTAGGTGACCAAACCTCTCCTTGGCAGGACTTCTAGACATCGTTAATATTACAAATAATAATATTAATAACTCTGTCATCTCAATTATTGATTTAATAATATATAAAATACCGACAATAATTGAATAAAACTGGATGACTTCTCACGTAAGCATCAATAATCAATACCGTGTGCTACTATGCAATCAAGCGTATTCTTGTACTTTTAACACCGGGTGTTTTAACAGTTAACGATAAAACTTCCGCCGTTATTTTCATAAAAATATTTTTGTCGTTTTCTCAATCCGACAATAATTCCGTTGTGGAGTCCACCAATGATTGTGCCATCGTACGAATATTCCCTATTTAAAACGAATATTTCCCGACCAATCTAATATTATATTGTAAGACCCCAACTTATTATTAATGAAATTAAATTTTCTCTATTTATTATTTTGAAATAGTAAAGGTTGATTTGATTAATATGGATAGTTATGGGTAAAATACGCAAATATTTCAAATAAGCAAGTGGTTATAAAATATTCGTTTGGTCGTGGAATATTCTTACTGTCGGGGAATATTCATACGACGGTGCAACCTTGTGTGGGCCCCATAACGGAAAGCGATTGGATGAAGAAAACGACAAATATAAGTTGTTTAAAAATAACGACATAGTTGTTATCGTTAATACTGTTAAAATACTCGGTGGTTAAAACACAGTAGCACATGGTATTGCACCAATTATTGATTCTTACGTAAGAAGGCATTACTCAATAATTGTTACTGAGAATTATCGCTGATTATTTTATTTTATTAATTCAATAATTGCTGCATTGATATTTCTGTTGTTTCAATAATTGTCACTACACAGTATTTTTCATTATCGGAGCAATAATTCATATTATCTGAATAATATTATTGGATAATATTATTGGCAATGTCTAAAAAGTTTTGTCTAAGAAGAGGTTTGGTCACCTAATTGCGCGCCAGTAAGGAGAAATCCTTATTGGAAAACCCCCTCTATCTTGGGAACTTCCTGGTTGTCACTATTGTGATTCTATAATATTATTTGTTAATAATTAATTATTGATTTATATGATGAGAAAAATATTGATTTTATGTGGATATAGATGGAGAAAAATTTTAATGTGACAATTGTTAAAAATTAATATTTTATCTTTTTCTGATAAAATAATTCATTTAAATATATTATTATATTATTATAATATAATAACAGTGATATCTTTACAATGAATATGGGATATATGAGTATATGAGGAGGAGGAGTATTTTTATTACCAACAATATTTAAAACATGTTTTTCATGTCTGTGGACCCCATTTCTTGACTGAAATTTGATTATAGCCTGTAAAATCGTCCGTTTGTGGATTTCGGTCAATTTCTGTTTGGAATTTGGAAAAACTTTCTTCTGCAAAATTGTAGATAATGGAATTTCCTATGAAAAAGGCGCGAGTTTTGAATTTTCTGATAAAAGGGCTATTTATTATGAATTATTGAAGTTCCGTAGTTCCGAAATAATTGATTTTTGGAAGTTTTAATTACTTATATCAACAAAAACGTTTTTCAAATGTTTGTGGGCATCTTTAACATGTGCTAGATGGCAGAAATCAGTTGGTAAAAGTGGGCGTAGGAATTTGTAATATAAATAATAATATTTTATTAAATTTTCTGCTTTGGTGTTCTAAGCATTTTCCTATAAATAGGATGCTTAGGTTAGAATTGAAAATCACACCAGAAACTGAAGTTTTTTCTCTCTTTCTCTCTCAATATATTGAGCGTATTCTTGTGAGTATTTTAATACTTTGAGTGTTGCTATACGGTGCAAGTTCAAGTCATAGCCTATATCCGGTGTTTCAACTAGAAGTATTGTCTTTGTGAGGTAAGGGATATTATTTTTTTTAAAAAAATGATATTAATTCCTCCAATATCATTATGCCGAAGTATTGATCTAAACTTTTAATCAAATTTGGAACTTTTTGTGTCTGAGTTCTTATTCACGATACCAAGACTATTCACGATATCTGACACTATTCACGAATCACGACTTTATTCACGTAAAAAATTAAATTTTTTATTTTCGTCCAAAATATCTAGTGTGGATACTAGCTTTGATTGTATCCATGTTTTGATCATTCTTGAATTTTACTTCACTATGATTATTTATGAAGTATTTTTGGACATGAAATAATTTGAAATACTTAATCCTTAATATTTATTCTTTTCGCTTCACTGGATTCGTTTTCTTTAAAATATTTTTCATCATCCTCAGCCCTAAATGATGATATAATTGAATATCTTTGGTCTGTAGTGCAAATATTAACGATTTTATGATGAATATCTTTGGCCCGTAGTGCAAAGATGAACAGGTGTTGAGATGAACATGACCAACTGATGAATATCTTTGGCCTGTAGTGCAAAGATGAATATTTGATTCAAGATGAATATTGATTGATGTTACAGGATAAAATAATGATGATGGACTATTAAATTTATAGATATTAGTAGATTTCATCCTCTACGTACTCTTCTATGAATTATTATTTTTCATCGCTAATATTGATCTAAAACTTGTTGTTTATTATATTCTCTCGTATTTTTCCCTGTTGAATATTAACGATAATTTGTTTTATATTATCTTAGTCATAATATTCTTTCTTTGGGCTAGTTGAGCTCACCCTTTTCTTTTTTGTTCCATTTTTCTTCTCGTGAGGCGAGAATGTAATGGAAGTACGAGCCTGGGGTATGGAATGATGGTTATAGAGAGAGTTGTTTAGTAGTCCTCACCATTTTTGTAAAATAATGTATAAATAATTGTGATGAGGATTTATTTGGGTATAGATATTGTGCAGAAGATAATATTTGTATTTAAACTCACGCTTTTACTATTGTAATAATAAAGTTATAGTTGTTTACGTACTCATGTATCGACAACGAGAATGGGTGATGTATACCTATTTTGGGGTGTCACACGGTTGGTATCGAGCTTAGGATATGATCTCTGGCGGAGATCGGGGAATAGAACTAGGAGGGGAGCGAGTAAATCCTTCTCTAGTGTGTCCTACCTAAGCTTATTTGTTAGTTGGTCAGTATATAGGGATATTATGTGATATATTGATTTTCTTAATTAACCTTTATTTTATGGAAGTATTTGAGAATGTCGACTGAGAATGTTAATAAATGGAATAAATGAAACCGTGGAGACGCTCGTCTTTCACCAACGAGGAGAACGTGCAACAGTTGGCAATGTTCCTCCCGTGAACAACACCACCGAAGCAGATGATGAACGATGGGATGTTTAGAAGCTTTTTTGCATATTCATGCAAAAATCGCACGAGGAGACTCGTGCACAAAATACCGGTGGAAATGATAACAACGCATCACGATTTATCACTACAAGCGCTTTAAAGAGTTGGGACCACCGTAACTGGGAAAGCCGGATCCGATTAAAGGCGGAGACGTGGGTCAAACAAATCACCAAGATATTCGATGTCTTGGGATGCACGGAGGAGCGAAGGTGCCATTCGCCACCTTTATGTTCCAGTAATGAGGCAGGACATGGTGGTGGAGTTCGTGAAACGCGTCCATCCATACGCATTTTCAAAGATGTCTTGGGAGACGTTTCAAAAAACTTTTCAATGACAAGTACTTTCCGGAAGTATTCGCTATATGAAGGAAGTGGAGTTCATTAGATCGAACAAAATAACATGACGGTGTCCCAAAGATGAGGCAAAGTTTGTAGAGTTATCCGTGTTTGCACCTCATTTGGTGGAGAATGAAGAACGTATGACACGGATGTTTCTAAAATGTTTAAAACCCTAAGATACGTCAATATCTCATTTTCATAAATTTTTCTCTATTCGGATGTTGTCAATGTGGGCTCAATTATTAGAACAAGATAACGAAATACGTTCAACCGAGATACCACCACCGAGGATCATCTAGGAGATAGCAAGTCAATGTAATAACGATAACCAAATGGAGAAAGAAAAGACTCGGACAAAAAAGGTAACCACTCTGGTGGTAATCATGGTCATGAAAATAGAAAAAGCGAGTTGGGGGGAGATTTTAAAAAGAGGAGATTCAACAACGACAAGGTGAAGGCGGATAAAGACCAAAGAAGCAACTAGTTCTAAGGGAGGAGAACGACCACCGGTCATATGCTATAAATGCGGGAAAGAGGACATATCACCAAACTACCCACAACAGATTCAAGGTATGCTATAATTGTGGAAAGGAAGGACATATTGCTCGAGATTGTATGGTAGAAAACCTAGTTCAATGGGGACGGTGACTCAAAAGGTCATCCGGAAAAGTCAAAGTCAGCTGGTTCTGGAAGAGCGTTTGTCGTGGATCGGTCAAAATGCGAGGAACCCAAACGAGGTGATCATGGGGTGTTTAATCATAAATTCTTGCGAAGTTTATACCTTACTAGATCTTTGGTGCTACCCATTCATTTATCTCTCCGCTTGTGCTCAACATTTAAATTTGACTCGGAGAAATTAGACTTTGATTTATCTCATGGAGACTCGTTAAGAGAAACTTTTATCACATCCATCGTTTATAAATCTTGTTTGATTCAAGTTGGCACCATGACCTTACCTGTTGACCTTATCTCTTTAAAGATACTTGTTTTTGATGTGATTTTAGGGATTGATTGGTTAACTACTCATCATGCCAAAATTGATTGTTTTTCGTAAGGTTGTTAGTTTTCATATTCCTAACCAACCTCATTGCATTTAATTCAAGCAACTAAACCATTAAAATCAATCACTGTCATATCTAATCATAAAGCTATTCGTTTATTGAAAAACGGATGTCAAGCTTTCTTAGCCCATGTTATGGATTTGAATAAAGACACGTCAAATTTGAATAATATTCCTGTTGTTATTGACTTTTCTGACGTATTTCCTGAAGAACTTCCCGGTCTACCCCCAGAACGTGAAGTTAAATTCTTTATTGATCTTGAACCTGGTACAAAGTCCATTTCTAAAACCCCATATCGAATGGCTCCTATTGAACTTCAGGAGTTAAAGGTCCAACTACAGGAGTTGTTGGACATCGGTTTCATTCGTCCATGTACATCTCCTTGGGGTGCTCCTGTTTTATTCGTAAAGAAGAAAGACGGTAGTATGCGACTTTGTATTGGCTATCGAGAATTAAAACATGTCACCATCAAGAATAGGTATCCTCTACCTTGTATTGATGACCTGTTTGACCAGTTGCAAGGAGCACAATTCTTTTCAAAGATCGATCTTTCGATTCGGATATCATCGGTGAAGATTAGAATCGAGGATATTCCAAAGACCGCCTTCGTAACTCGAGACGGGCATTATGAATTCTTAGTCATGTCTTTCGGATTGACTAATGCTCCCCGCCGCTTTCATGGATATGATGAACCAAAGTATTCAAGGAATATTTGGATCGATTCGTTGTTGTCTTTATTGATGACATCCTCATATATTCCAAAAGTCGTGAAGATCATGAGCACCATTTGAAGTTGGTACTCCAAAGGCTTCGTGAAAACAAACTATATGCCAAGTTAAAGAAATGTGAGTTCTGGCTTGAGGAAGTAGCATTCCTTGGGCACGTGGTGTCAAAACATGGAGTATCTGTGGACGGCGAAGATTGAAGCAATACAAAGTTAGAGCAAATCAAGAGGCGGTGGATCAAGACGTAGCTTTTTGGCTTAATGGTTATTATCGAGAGATTCGTGGAAGGATTTTCTCGAATCGCTACTCCATTAACTTCGGTGACTCGAAAGATATAAAATTGTATGGAACGAGGAATGCGAGAAGAGTTTCCAAGAGCTCAAGAGGAGACTCATTTTAAGACTGTTTCTAACAATACCATCTGATATTTAATGGATTTTTATCTACAACGATGCTTGTGCAAAGGGTTAGGATGTGTTCTCATGCAACATGGGAAAGTCATAGCCTTTGCCTCGCGATAACTTAAAGAATATGAGAGGAATTATCCTACTCATGATCTAGAGTTAGCGGTGATCGTTTTCATTTCTAAAGATCCGGGAGGCACTATCTATACGGGGAGAAAGTGGAGATATATTCGACCATAAAAGCCTCAAATATTTCTTCACTCAAAAGAACTCAACTCAACATCAATGGCGTGACGGGCTCGAGCTATTGAAAGACTACGACCACACTATTCAATACTATCCTAGAAAAACGAACGTGGTAGCTGACGCATTGAGTAGAAGATCATACGTGGGAACGAGTGCGATGTTGTTAACATAAAGGCCCATTTGGTGTGATTTACAAAAGATAAAGATAGAATTCAAGACTCCGGGGACCCATGCAATGATGACAAGCATACGTATAGAACCAACTTTAATCAAAAAAGTTAAAGTTGCTCAAGCCACCGACCCAGAGCTGATGATTATGATGAAGAAAGTACAAGAAGGTGCTATTCCAGAAGCAAGAATCGATGAAGAAGGAATACTTCGAGTCCACTCCAGACTTTGTGTTCCTAACAATTCTGATTTGAAGTACAAGATCATGATGGAGGCACACAATACACCGTTTGTAATTCATCCTGGAAGCACTAAAATGTATCGTGATCTTCGACATACATTTTGGTGGAATAATATGAAGATAGAGATTGCAAAGTTTATCTCGACGTGTTTAACTTGTCAATGTGTAAAGGCGGAGCATCAAGTGCCAAAGGGTCCATTACAACCACTTGAGATTCCGAAATGGAAGTGGGAACACATTACTATGGATTTTGTTACGGGTCTTCCTACGATTTCTCAAGGCATAAATGCTATTTGGGTTATTATTGATAGATTAACCAAGTCTACTCATTTCTTGCCGATACGGGAGACTTATTCCCTTGAATGTCTTGCTAGTATATATGTAAATGAGATTGTGAGGTTACATGGCATGCTAGTATCCATAGTTTCGGATCGTGACCCAAGATTCACTTCAAGATTTTGGGTTAGCTTGCAAAAAACTATGGGCACGGATTTACGATTCAGTTCGGCATACCATCCTCAAACGGACGGACAATCAGAGAGGACTATTCAAACTCTTGAAGATTTATTAAGACTCTGTGTCTTAGACTTCAAAGGAAGTTGGGATAAGTATTTATCATTGGTGGAATTCTCCTACAACAACAGTTATCAGGCAAGTATAGGTGTGGCTCCATTTGAAGCATTATATGGACGAAAGTGTCGCTCTCCAATATGTTGGGATGAGGTGGGTAAAGCAACATTGTTGGGACCTGAGTTGGTACGTATGACTACAGAAAAGATCCAAATGATTCGACAACGTATACAAATGGCACAGGATCGACAAAAGAGTTATGCAGATCTTCATCCAAAAGACGTGGAATTTAGTATTGGGGATCACGTATTGTTGCGTGTAGCTCCATGGAAGGGAGTTACAAGATTTGGGAAACGAGGAAAGCTCAATCCACGATTTATTGGTCCATTTCAGATTCTTGACCGAGTAGGAAATGTAGCCTATAGACTCGCGTTACCTCCAAGTATGTCTCGTGTTCATAATGTTTTTCACATATCTATGCTTCGTAAATATGTGAAAGACCCGAACCACGTTATTGAGTTAGAACCGGACGAGATAGCCGAAGACTTAACGTATGAGGAGGTACCTATCAAGATCTTGGATAGAAAGGAGCATGTCCTACGCACGAAGGTCATACCACAAGTTAATATTTTGTGGAGGAACCATGCTATAGAGGAAATGACCTGGGAGTTGGAAACGGAAATGAAAGCGAGGTATCCTCACCTTTTCGAAACACCAGGTACATACGTCAATTTCGAGGACGAAATTTCATAAGGAGGGGAGGTTGTAAGACCCTAACTTATTATTAATGAAATTAAATTTTCTCTATTTATTATTTTGAAATAGTAAGGGTTGATTTGATTAATGTGGATAGTTATTGGTAAAATACGCAAATATTTCAAATAAGCAAGTGGTTATAAAATATTCGTTTGGTCGTGGAATATTCTTACTGTCGGGGAATATTCGTAAGACGGCGCAGCCTTGTGTGGGCCCCATAACGGAAAGCGATTGGATGAAGAAAACGACAAATATAAGTTGTTTTAAAATAACGGCGTAGTTGTTACCGTTAATACTGTTAAAATACTCGGTGGTTAAAACACAGTAGCACATGGTATTGCACCAATTATTGATTTTTACGTAAGAAGGCATTACTCAATAATTGTTACAGGAATTACTGTTCAGTATTTTATTTTATTAATTCAATAATTGCTGCATTGATATTTCTGTTATTTCAATAATTGTCACTACACAGTATTTTCCATTATCGGAGCAATAATTCATATTATCTGAATAATATTATTGGATAATATTATTGGTAATGTCTAAAAAGTTCTGTCTAAGGAGAGGTTTGGTCACCTAATTGCGCGCCAGTAAGGAGAAATCCTTATTGGAAAGCCCCCTCTATCTTGGGAACTTCCTGGTTGTCACTATTGTGATTCTATAATATTATTTGTTAATAATTAATTATTGATTTATATGATGAGAAAAATATTGATTTTATGTGGATATAGATGGAGAACAATTTTATTGTGACAATTGTTGAAAATTAATATTTTATCTTTTTCTGATAAAATAATTTATTTAAATATATTATTATATTATTATAATATAATAACAGTGATATCGTTACAATGAATATGGGATATATGAGTATATGAGGAGGAGGAGTATATTTATTACCAACAATATTTAAAACATGTTTTTCATGTCTGTGGACCCCATTTCTTGACTGAAATTTAATTATAGCCTGTAAAATCGTCCGTTTGTCAGGATTTTTGGTCAATTTCATTTGGAATTTGGAAAAACTTTCTTCTGCAAAATTGTAGATAATGGAATTTCCTATGGAAAAGGCGCGAGTTTCGAATTTTCTGATAAAAGGGCTATTTATTATGAATTATTAAAGTTCCGTAGTTCCGAAATAATTGGTTTTTTGAAGTTTTAATTATTTATATCAACAAAAATGTTTTTCAAATGTTTGTGGGCATCTTTAACATGTGCTAGATGGTGAAATCAGTTAGTAAAAGTGGGCGAGGAATTTGTAATATAAATAATAATATTTTATTAAATTTTTGCTTTGGTGTTCAAGCATTTTCCTATAAATAGGATGCTTAGGTTAGAATTGAAAATCACACCGTAAGCTCAAGTTTTCTCTCTTCTCTCTCAATATATTGAGCATATTCTTGTGAGTATTTTAATACTTTGAGTGTTCTTTATACGGTGCAAGTTCAAGTCATAGCTTTATATATCCAGGTGTTTCAACTGTAAGTATTGTCTTTGTGAGGTAAGGGATATTATTTTTTTAAAAAATGATATTAATTCCTCCAATATCATTATCTTAGAAGTATTGATCTAAACTTTTAATCAAATTTGGAACTTTTTTGTGTGGAGTTCTTATTCACGTATACTAAGACTATTCACGATATCTGACTTTATTCACTTGAATACGACCTAATTATTCACGTAAAAATTAAATTTTTTATTTTCGCGTCAAAAATATATAGTGTGGATACTAGCTTTGATTGTATCCATGTTTTGATCATTCTTGAATTTTACTTCACTATGATTATTTATGAAGTATTTTTGGACATGAAATAGCTGAAATACGAATCCTTAATATTTATTCTTTTGCTTCACTGGATTCGTTTTTTTTAAAATATTTTTCATCATCCTCAGTCCTAAATGATGATATAATTGAATATCTTTGGTCTGTAGTGCAAATATTAACGATTTTATGATGAATATCTTTGGCCCGTAGTGCAAAGATGAACAGGTGTTGAGATGAACATGACCAACTGATGAATATCTTTGGCCTGTAGTGCAAAGATGAATATTTGATTCAAGATGAATATTGATTGATGTTACGGGGATAAAATAATGATGATGGACTATTAAATTTATAGATATTAGTAGATTTCATCCTCTACGTACCTCTTCTATGAATTATTATTTTCCAGCTGCGAATATTGATCTAAAACTTGTTGTTTATTATATTCTCTCAGATTTTTCCCTGTTGAATATTAACGATAATTTGTTTTATATTATCTTAGTCATAATATTCTTTACTGGGCTAGTTGAGCTCACCCTTTTCTTTTTTGTTCCATTTTTCTTCTCAGGAGGCGAAAATGTAGCGAACGATTTAGTCTGGGGTATGGAATGATGGTTATAGAGAGAGTTGTTTAGTAGTCCTCACCATTTTGTAAAATAATGTATAAATAATTGTGATGGGGATTTATTTGGGTATAGATATTGTACAGAAGATAATATTTGTATTTAAACTCACAGCTTTTATTGTTGTAATAATAAAGTTGTAGTTGTTTACTCGCATCATGTATTGACAACTCAGAATGGGTGATGTATACCTATTTTGGGGGTGTCACATATATAACAACTTGCGTACTTTGCAAAATTTATAAATATTACCCACAACTATAACATTATATCAAATTTATTCCAAAAATGATAATTATAGAAAATTCATCTTTATTCATAAAAGTTGGGGACTTACATGAATATTCTATAACCACATGCTTATTTCACCCATAACCAAAGCATTATATCAAATTAACACCTTATTAATTTAGAATAATGAATAAAAGAAAATTCAATTTTATTTATAATAAGTTGGGGTCTTACAACCTCCCCTCCTTATAAAATTTCATCCTCGAAATTGACGACGTACACAGTGTTTCAAGCGGTGAGAGTAGTACCGCTTTCATTTCGATTCCAACTCCTGTGTCATTTCTTCAATAGCATGGTTCTCCACAAAATCTTAACTTGTGGTATAACATTTGTTCGTAGGACATGCTCTTTCCTATCCAATATCTTGACGGTGTACCTCAGACGTTAAATCTTGATTATCTCATCCGGGTTCTAACGCAATAATGTGGTTTGGGTAGTCCACATATTTACGTAACATCGATACGTGAAAAATATTATGAACACGTGACATACTTAGCGTTAAGGCGAGTCTATAGGCCATAATTCCTACTCGATCGAGGATTTCTAATAAATCAAAGGTTTGAGTTTTCTTCTCTTCATCGACTCTTACTTCTAGAATAACGCCTTTTTGCACCTTCTTCTTTATATTCATCAGCTCCGGTGTGTAGCTTGAGCGGTTTTAACTTTATCAATTAAAGTCGATTCTACTCTTATATTTAACTTCATAACGTGGGTCCCTAGAGTCTTTAACTCTATCTTTATTGTTTGTAAATTATACAAAATAGGTCTTTGTGTTCAACAATATCGCACTCGTACTCGCGTACGATCTTCTACTCAACTCATCAGCTACCACGTTCGCTTTTCCAGGATGGTATGGTCAGAACAAATGTCGAAATGAGTCACCTCTTGAGCTCTTGGAAAATCTTCTCGCATTCCTCGCTCCATACGAATTTTGTATCTTTTCGAGTCAGCTAAGTTAACGGAGTAGCGATTCGAGAAAATCCTTCCACGAATCTCTGATAGTAACCATTAAGCCTGAAAGCTAGATATTTCGATTACTGACTTAAGTTGCTCTCAACTGTGACTCATATCCCAATCTTGGATAGCACGTCACAATGACACCTATCGTTTTACCACCACACAAATATAGCGTCCCCTGCGGAGAGTTTGGCTTTGGTGCATTCCACAAAGGAAGTTACTAGATAGAGGCTTGAGTACCAACTCTTGTAGTTGGGTTTTTAACTCCTGAAGTTCAATAGGAGCCATTCGATAAGAGATTTTAGAAATGGGTTTTGTACCGGGTTTAAAGTCGATACAAAATTCAATATCACGCTCTGGGGGTATGCCAGGAAATTCTTCAAAAAATACGTCAGGAGATTTACTAACAACAGAAATATCATTCAAATCTGACGTATTTTTGTTTAAATCCATAACATGACTAAGAAAGCTTGACATCCGTTTTTCAATAAATGAATGGCTTTATGGCTTGATATGAAAGGGTTTGTTTATATTTGTTCAAAAAACAGAAGAATGTACGTGGTTTAGTTCAACAAACCCTTTTACACCCCCAAGAAATATGAATGAAAACTTACGTAATGAAGGTAGGAATTGAATGACTCGTTCTTATGAAATAAAAAAAATTATATTTGGTTGCGAATGGAATGGATTGAACCATTCTTATTCCTCCCAAATTTATGAATTTTATTCATTGGGAAATGAGAGTATAGAATAACTCATTTCAACTAGAATGAAAATGAATCATTCCACTCTCCATTTCATTCATTCAATCCAAACTTAGCATTAGATAATTAACTTCATTGAAATGATACAAAAATGGGAGTAGAAAGACAATCCTCTAAAACTAATAAAATAAAGGTAATTAGGTATAATATGTATTCCTATTACTTCTTCTTCAAAAAAAAAAAAAACTCAAGGTTTTTTTTTTCCGAATTGCTCGAATTTGGAAGGCTACCCTGAAACTGAAAAGTAAATTTAGCATGCTAAATAATGATCCAAGTCCCATATATATATATATATATATATATATATATATATATATATATATATTTGGGCGGATTTAGGATATGTTCCGTAATTTCATGCATAAAGTTGGGTAACATACATGGGCGTATTTAGGTTTTTTGGGTTGAGAATTGAAGTGAATGATTGAAATTTAGCGAGTTAGAAAGTGAGACTTTGAATATACTCTCTTCGTTCTAAATTAATTGCTCACTTTTGATTTTTTTAAGTCAAATTGACTATTTTTAGAATTAATAATTAAGCATATATAAATATATTTCTAAAATTATAAAAATTGGGGTTAGTAATAAATTGTATATATTTTCTTTTGGTTATAATCTCTTCACCTATATTTTAGCAAAAATAGTAAAAAGATTAGTTTTAAAAATAGTCAATTTGACTTTAAAAAGTCAAAACTGAGCAATTAATTTGGGACGGAAGGAGTATAATACATTGTGTTTAGTTTTTTTTTTCCGAGTAGTAGTAGGTTATGGTTTTTTTTTTTGCTCCTTTAAGTTTATTTTTTTTATAAATCTACCCCTTAAATTTATAATTTTTTTTATCTCTATCCCTATATCTAAAATAATAAAAAATCAACATAAACACCTGCCTATACATCGCGCCTCCACATACGTAATATATATATATATATATATATATATATATATATATATCCGGTTCGGATCTTAAGCTCATCCTTTATCCAACTCACTCGAAGCTCACTTTCACTTTAGCGATGGACCCAATGACGATTCGATTAAATACTAATTGTAAATCATACTTTTGAGACGGACAACATATAGTGTCGCTAAAAGTATGAGCGGTTGTTGTATGATCGAATCGTCAAAGTTAAAATCGCTAAAGGGGGTGAGCTCGGATGAGTTGGATAAGGGTGAGCTTAAGATCCGACTATATATATATATATATATATATATATATATATATATATATATATATATATATATATATATATACACGAACCCTATGTTATGTCCGAAAAGGCATCGATCCGGTTACATATATGGAGCTCATGCAAGTATAGAAGAAACAAATGAATTTATGCAATAAAACTCTTTTAATTTATATATAAAACTCTTGTGTTGTACGCCAAAATCGAAAAGATATAAGAGCAGTGAACCACCATGCACATTGAGATGACTTGGAAAAATGTTAGTGTTTGGACTATCCATTTGTAGTCAGTGGGTGTACCAATACTATTCTAACTCGGAAAGAGTTAAAATGTTTAAGAACAAATATTTAATTTATATAAGAAATATAAATAAAATCATTTGCACTAGAATTAATTTTGTTCCTTTAAACCACAAAATTTAATTATCTTAAAATTGAATTCGTAATGAAATTATAAATAATTTATTTTTATTGTACAACATCAAAAGAGCGAGTAATAAGATCGGTTTATATATAAATTGCATAAAAACCACAACAAAACATCTTTCATTTATATGTTTTACCTTGGAAAAATGTAAGAAAGTGTCCAATCTAGATGTACAAGAAACTAAACTTACTCAATCATAAACTTTACCATCTTGTTAATTAGGTTACTGTTACCCTAATTATCCAAGAGGCCTAGGACACATTAATATCTCATACTACCAACTGATATATGTGGATCTGTCCCCATATGACAAGTTCACATAAGTATTCATAACGTTCTAGCACGCTTACCATATAGACTCAAATCCCTATTTTTTTTTCTTTAAAAGCTAGTTATCCAAGAGATTAGGTACACGCATATATCAACCCCACATTGATCATATCTCATAAAATAAAATAAAAAATAACATCCCTGAAAAAAAAAAGACCCTGAGGTATTGGAGCATATTCTATTTGAGATATTTGGGATTTTCCAATGTTCAATAGTGGATTGATACTTGTACATTAGGCTTTTGCTAGGGGTATTGGAGCATATTCTATTTGAGATATTATACATCATGAGGGCTAGACTAGATATCACAAAAAAGACAACTTCAAATGAGAGTAAGGAAGAATTATACATGTTTGTATATTTTTAGAAATAATTACAATAATGATGCATAGATAAAATAATTATAAAAATAATATATTTTTCCATATTTATTTACAAAATTAATACATTTAGGTATCCTTTAATTATGGTTCATGATTATCTCCCTTATCCCTTCCCGTTAATCGTGGCACACTTTTCTTTCCCCTCTCTCTTACTTTCCTCTTTCATCTCTGAAAACTCTATTCTCGTTAATGGTTTCATCTTCTCCACTTCTGGCTTCTGTCCATGGATGAAGGCAATAAACTCGATCCTCATTAATCGCATGTTACATGGATTCATTACATATGCATTGTGCAAGTTAGGATTATCACCCTTATTTATGTTTTCTCTCTTTTTCCCATATAATTCACGCCATCCTCTTCGATTATTTGTCGGATTCACAACCAATTTGCATAGTCTAAAAGTCCTTTATTTTTTGATTGTTTTTTAATTTATTTTTGTTGCACTTGTTGATTCACAGGTTGTTCAAGTTAGTGAGAATAAGGTTTTGGATTAGAAAGCATACATGTTGTTCTATTATCGAGATAATAGAAATTTTGCTTCAAACAAGCCTCTTGATGTTGCTCGGAAAGAGATCACGACGACAAATGTCATGGAAAGAAATAAACCTTATTTAAATTTCAATCAAGAATTAAACTAGTTTAAGCCTATTCTGCATTATGTTTTGGTTACTGTTATGTTTTGGTTATCATTTTTGGCGATAAGCCTCTTTTGCATTATGTTATGGTTATTGTTAACTTGTGATTCAGATACCATTTTTGTTACCTTGATTTGGTATTTTGGTTACTTTTGTATGTTGTTATGATTACCATGTATTTGCTTAGTATACATGGTTGACTAAACTGGTTTTGGTGTACATGTTATTTATGTATTGGTTACCATTAATATATGTTTTGGTTACTAATATATAACTGTTTGGTTACTTCATTAGTATATTTTTTGTTATTGTTAGCTTATGATTTGGATACCATTCTATTTTCCTCAATTGGTATTTTGGTTACTTTTTTATGTTGTTATGGTTACCATGTATTTGCTTAGTATACATGGTTGACTAAACTAGTTTTGGTGTACATGTTGTTTATGTATTGGTTACCATTAATATATGTTTTGGTTACTAATATATAACTGTTTGGTTACTTCATTAGTATATATTTTTGTTATTGTTAGCTTATGATTTGGATACTATTCTTTTTCTCTCAATTGGGATTTTGGTTACTTTTATATGTTGTTTTGGTTACAATGTATTTGTTTAGTATACATTGGTTGACTAAATTGGGTTTGGTCTACATGTTGTTTATCTGTTGGTTACCATTAAAACATGGTTTGATTACTAGCATATAACTGTTTGGTTACTTCTTTAGTATATTTTTTGGTATACATGTTTTGTTTACTACATAAAATGGTTTGTACTACATGTTGTTTATATTTTGGTTATCATTAGATTATATAATATAACTTTTTGGTTACTGCTTTTATTATGGTATGGTTAATGTTATATTATGATATGATAACTATTATTGTGCAGTCAATTTGGGATGTTGGTTATTTGTTATAGTCAGTTTTGGCTATTGTGTAATTGTTATATTATGTTTTGGTTAGTATGCTCTTATTTGTTGGTCACTATGTAACTGTTTATGATATAGATATTGTTTATATCTTGTTACTAATGACTGTAAATCTGATTTTGTTTATTTGCATTTATGGGATCTTTACTATGAGAAATGCAATAGAAAATTCATTGAAAAAGTTATATATTGGTGACATGGAAGTCCCCAGCATTATTACCAAGAAATTGAACCCAAGTCAGTTGGAGAAGTTTAAGGCATCATTAGTTTGTGGATGTAATATTTTTGTAAATAATAAACCCAAGTCATAATAAACCATGTATTTGCTTAGTATACATTGATGTATTATTTTTGTAAATTCTTTCAAATATCTTCTACAATGTTTATGCTTTTCTATTTCTACTTCCATTTTCACAAACACATCCTACATGTCCTGGTTACTTTCATATAACTATTTGGTTACTTCTTTATTATGTGTTTGGTTACTGTTACCTTATGGTTTGGCTACTATTATTGTGTCCTCAATGTGGGATTTCAGATACTTTTATTTTTTATTCTGGTTAATATGTAATTGTTTAGTATACATGGATTGCCTAAATTGGGTTTTATTACATGATGTTTCATTTTGGTTACCATTAAAACCTGCTGCAGTTACTTATCATATAATCATGTGGTTCTTGTTTTATTATGTTACATTATAGTTAATTTTTAGTAACCAGATAATTCAAGTTTCAGATCGGGACAAACATCAAGTGTTAAATGTACATGTAAGAGTGTCCTATTTATCTAGCTGATGTATACTTATAAATTACATATATACTCATAAAAATTATTTGGAAATTGTACAATTGATATTTAAATCTGCATATAGAGGTAACCATTTATTTTTTGTGAGTAACCAAATTTACATAAAATTGGTTCAGAACAGTATCCATCAGCTATTTCAGTTGAAATGTTAGGTTGGTATCCACACACACACACACACACACACATATATATATATATATATAATAACCATTTTTATTTTTGTTAGTAACCAGATAATTATAAACTTGTATCAAGACTGTTATAAAGTGATAAAGGTATATGTTTTATTTATACCCTATCATCATGATAGAATAAGAAACTCCAATTAAGAGTTCTCATTTATATATATGATGGTCACTTATAGATCTCATATTAAAATAAAAATAGCTTAAGAGGTGCAGTTGGTAACCAAACCTGCATATAAGGGTAACCATTTTAGTTTTTGTTAGTAACCAAATAATTAAAAACTTATATCAGAACAATTATCAAGTGCTTAATGTACATGTAAGAGTTTTCATTTATCTAGCTGATAGATACTTTTAAATTACGTAGTTATAAAAGTTATTTGGAAATGGTCCATGCCAGTTGGTAACTAAATATGAATATAGAGATAACCATTTTATTTTAGATGGGTAACCAAATTTACCTAAATATGTTTCAGAATAGTTACCAATTGTTCAATGTATATGTTTACTTTATATTGATAACTCATGATGGAATCAAAAATTAAAATATTAATCAACATCAATTTTGGTTTATCGTGTACACCATCAAAAATGTTACCTGACCATGTGGTTAATGGTTACTAGCAGTAAACAATTATATATTCCTATAAACAATTAAATTTGTTGTATTGGTTACTGTCAGTCTCCATTGTCTAACAACTGAATAAACATTGTAAAGTAACCAAATCAATACTAGACAGTAACCAAATTACATAATCTTAGTAACCAGAATATAAATCACATTTTTACATTCAATTTTGTAGCCCTAAATGATGGAATTTGTCTAAAAAAACCCTACAGTTCACCAGCAAAGCTAGTGATTTTTTATCGTTGACCCGTTTCCAATGAAATTAGGCTCTGAAAATGTCAAAATCCGACACTCCAAACTTGACAAAAATTACCAAATTACCACTTGATCAAATCTTTTCATAACTATAAAAAACATCAGTACAAGTGTACATTAATATTATTCAGCAACCAAATAAATATTATACAGTAACAAATTAAAACATATTATACAGTACAGTAACCAATTTATATGTATTTAGTAACCAGAATATAAAACATATTTTCAAATGCATTTTGCATTGTCAATCATACAACTGTATAATACACAACAACATTGTCAATCAAATTTCAGATTATAAGCAATATTCCACCGACCAGTATATCAGATGAAGCAACCTTTTAGTATGTTTTTTAGTTCTTTATTAGCGTTAGTGCGTAAAGTAACCAACTCAATGTCAGACAGTAACCAAACTACATAATGTTAGTAACGAGAACATGAACTAGGGGTAATATTATGCAGTAACCATTACAATTTTATATAGTAACCAAGTCAGCATTATATACTAACCAAATTCAGATTAGACAGTAACCAATAGTTGTAGGAAGGTAACCAATGTATTTAATAAGTAATCATTAATATAAAAAATATCAGTAGAATAAACTTTAAAATTATAAAGCAAGCATATAAACATTATACAACAACCAAATCAATAATAAACAGTAACCAGTTTGTATGTATTTAGTAACCAGAGTATAAAACATATTTTAAAATGCATTTTGCATTCAACATTATACATTAATCATGACAACATTATACAGTAATCAAATCCATTTTAGATTGTAACCAACACATATTTATTTAGTAACCACAAGATAAATACATTTTGTATTGCATTTTTATAGTAAAAAACAACCAGTATAATTTGTTTGTTACCAACTAAAGACAAGCTTTTGTAAGAATGTAACCAATGTAGATAACAAGTAACCATTAATATAAAAAACATAAGTAGAAGTGTACATTAATATGCTTCAGCAACCAATATTACAATAACCAATTAATCTCTGCAGTAATTAAGTTTGCATTAGTCAAGAAACAAGTCGTAATTAGTCAAGAATCAAGTCAAAGATTAGTCACTAAACAATTTTACACAAGAACCAAGTCAAGACTATAATTTTACACAAGAACTAAGTCAAGATTAATCAAGAACCATTATAGTTTTACACAAGTAAGCAAGTCAAAGATTAACAAGAATCAAAATAATGTTACATAGTAACCAAGTCAAGATTAACAAGAACCAATTCAACATTAATTAGTAATATTGTGCAAAGAACCAAGATAACATTAGACGAAGAACTAAGATGAATAAATGCAGTTTAATGTTACATAAGAACAATCTGAGAATAGTCGATGAATCAAGACAACATTTAGGCAAGAACCAATTTTTATAACCTTAGTAACCATAATATACAACATTTTTTCAAATACATTTTGCAATAAAAAACATTCATTATTCTTACTGTATGACCATTTTAAGTGTAAAAAATTTAAAAAAGGTAACCAATATAGTAATTCGTAGTAACCATAGGTAACTATATGATTATAAATTTTAAACTCACATACCTCAGTATTTTGTATCGAAGTTGATGTTGATCTTGTATTCAACAATCACTGCAATATTTGGTTACTGAACTTGAAGGCGTTGTTGATTTTGTATGCTATTTTCGATCTTAGAGATGTGTCGCGACAACAGGCTTCGTCTTCTCCGATTACGAGTTTAGTCGCGACAGGAGGCTTCGTCTTCTCCGATATCAAAGTTGTGTCGCGACTAAAGATCTTGTCTTCTCCGATTGATTTGGCGTTGATCTGTCTTCTCCGATTGATTTTCTCAGTTGCTTGAATTTAGGTGCGGTTGGTTATGAAAGGAAAATAACTGACGTGTAGGAGTTAATGATACGTGATTTTAGGAATCATAATATATTGTGTTTTGTTATTTTTGTAATTATTTTATGTATGTTTTATTTTTGTAAATACTTTTTAATTGTTGTATATTAGTGTTAAGGACTCTTAAGAATAAGACTAATAGCCATTTCCAAACAGTAGCCCAGCCTTTATTGGGCCACTTCAAATGAATGGATTTGTCCAAGCATAACTCTATACTCCTATAGGTAGGCCCAATGTTCTCTATGAAAATTTATTTACAATCTATTTTTTTTAGTTCAGAGCAAAACATAGCAATATTTCTTAATTCATAGCAATATTATTCTGAGCTAAGCATTGTGCTGAAATGAAATGATAATTTCTCTGTCCTAAAATGATATTGATAAACTTTACCATTATAATTGGGCGTAATTTATCCCGATACTTGTACTCTTTACTACGACTTGTTTTAAGAGAGCACTTGAAATAAAACTTAAAACAACTATAAAAAAAACTGCCAATTTGGTATAATCATTCCATGGGGATCTCTCTATATTGAAAGAGTGGGTGTAGTCAGTCAGTAGTGGACTGCCACCAACTCCTCTATTTCTATCCCTAAACAAAATGCAACACAAGGGTCCAATTAGTTAACCTTTAAGCATCCATTTCTTAGTTAATTATAAAGAAAGTAGAGAGTTATGATGATACACAAACTTTGCATTTAAAAATCCTTTTTCTCATCAAGATTAGGCTTTAACACCAAGTATTCTTGAATCACAGACCCACATATTGGGGGCCGGGGGGCGGGGAGAAGCTAAAATATTAGCACCATTTGCTCTATAATATATCTGGCCTGGCTCCACCACTTTGTGAATGTTCCGGACCAAAAATAAATAAATTTGGATCATACTTGCATACATGTAAAAATGTTACTTACTACTACAATATTTGCCTTGGATTCCACTTTTTCTTTTTTTCACTAAATCTCACAACTCCCTAAACTGATTAGGTGAAGCTGGTCCCTGAGTAGGCCTTTCCACTTTACCTCTTTTTTTCCCTAATGGACTTTGATCAGATCCAATAATGAAGGAAACTTGTAAAAGATGAAACCCAATTTTCAGGAAATTAGCTCTTGGGAAACTGAATAAATGATTTTAACTTTTTTCTTTCATTTACCATCAATATATCATAGACTTTAATTTTTGTTATAAACCAACTCACGAGCCATAAAAATAGGTTAAGAATGGGATTTCTACATGTGTTAATTGTTCCTAAAAAATGCGACAATGAGCCGCATAATGTACCCTGTCTTCGCTGTGACAAGTTTGCGCTAATCATAAAAGAATTAGCTGGCTTAAAAAAAGAATGTTACACTAATCTTATTTGGAAATTAATATTTTCACATGACTTTTTGATATTTTCACATGAAAAGTGTCGCTATAAATGTATAGTACCGTAAGAATAGTCGCTATAGGATCTATAGAGACGATTTCATGTGGAGTTTCCATCTTATTTAGTTACCAACATTTTCCTATCAAGACTCTCATGATGTTCATATGTTATGTCAGTGTCATCAGAAAAAAAAACAGAGGATAGAAAAGAAAAAAGAAATCTTCCATAAGCATACTTTTTTGAGGCTCATTTATTTGCCCACTGATGCTGACAAATGTATGGTTTAAGCAATATCAGCGAGTCCTCCATATTAATCATGTATTAACACTCTGGCAGCTGCACTGAGCTCAAGCTGTACTTGAAAGTTATAGCTATTAGCATGTGTGTATCATCATCATGGTATGAAGTTCTCTGTCTTTTTATTTCATATACTTGTGCTTTGAACACATTAGCACAGTGTGTGTATTAGAAACTTTTATTAATTTGCGCGCAGGATTGGGATAACTGAACATGGGTAATGAGATGGGAAACAATAACGTATCGGGGCTACAAGGTACAGTTTCTGCGAATTTTGAGTTAAACTGTTGAGTTTTGTTTTTAGTGTATTTGGTTGAGAAATTAAATGAGCTAAAGTAGTTCCATAAGTTGTATTGTGCTGATGATGCAGAAGAAGATAAGTCAGGAGTTGAAGAAGCTCATGGATTATTATTGCATGAAGATGAAGTGAAGGGAGAAAATCATACAAATTGTAAGGCTGAAGAAAGAGGTTTTCATGAAAAAATTGGAGATTATCATGTCGAAAAACAGAACTTGGATAAAAAAGGCTAGTAATTTCTTATTTTTATCTCACCAATTAAAACTCTTTTCTTGTCTTATGGAAATCCATCATTTATGTTCATGCAGAGGATATTGAAGGGGAAGACAATATAAAACCAATAGCAGAAGGTAAAGACTTTCATGAAGCAGTGTTTCCTTCTGACACTCCCTTGGGAGCTGGTGAACTTCATGTGGAAAAGCAGTCGGATGAAAATGGTTAGTGTTGTTTAATTGTTGCGACATCTTTCTCTCTCGGGTTAGTTTCCTTTGTTCATATGTTGCTATGGATTTCACATACAGATGAAAATGACACTGAGCTAATTAAGCCTCCTACCCAAACTTTGGAAATTCCGACAGAATCAAATGATGCAGCCAGTCTAGGCAGTGGAGTCCTAAATGCTTCATCTGACATATCCGACGACAAAGATGAAAAGACTCGTGAGAAGCCAACTTTGGAGGAGGATTTGATAGGAACAAATGAGAATCATATTCAGAAAGAAGTCCCTGTTGAAAGAGGTTAGTTCAATAACCTCTCAACTTCAAGAATTCAATTACTTTTTTACCATGCGTTAAAACTAGCTATACTTGGTTCTTAGTGTATATGCATTTAGTGCAAGTAGTACTGTAGTAATTATTTTTGCTGCACAAATCATTATAAACCCCACAACAATAACTTAAACTTGATATGCTAAACTTGCAACAGAAGATATTGAGACAAGTAATTCGACTGTTGACTCGAAATCTGAATCACATGAAGTAGATCCTAAGTCGGATCAACATGAAGTTGTTCATGCTGAATCAATGGCAGAAGGCAGCAGTGTATCACCAGGGGACAGTGAGGAATTAGTAGGATTGAGTACATCATTCCAGGCTGAGAATGGTCACTTGGTAGACAATGAAATGGCAGAAAAGATAGATTTATATGTTGTTTCAGAGAGGGATGATCAAAATATAGCAAATGAATTGGATGATTTGGTAGTAAAAAATAAGGCATCCGAAGAAGAGAACTTGGTAGAAAGTGAAACATGTGATGGTAAATGTGAAGTTTCTAGTCCTAAGGAGGCTGAAAAAAGTTTGCAAAAGGAATGTGATGGAGAGTCACCGCTAGAAGTCTCAGAGTCGCCATTAGAAGCCTCAAAGTCACCACTAGAAGCCTTTCCACAGCCTAGTTCCATAAATTCTTTTCAAAAAGTTTCTGAACCACTAGAAAACAGCATAGTTCTTACTGAAGAAAGCAAATTGGTTACTGGGAATGAAATGGAAAACCTAGAAAACAAGTTTCATAGCAACCAAACTCGGTTTTCTCAGGGAGACAAATATTTTAAGACTATTAAGTCCAATGCATCTCAATCAGAATTGCTGACTGTGGAATCTGATTGTAAGGAAAGTGTGAAGGAAAATGCACTTAGTTCTGGCATGGGAGAGGGTTGTCAAGTTGAGGAATCTGAAGTGAACAGCAATGAACCTCAAGTTGTTTTTGTTGATCAAAACCTCAAGCCATATTTTGAGGAAAACCCCAAGATGGAGAAAAATATGTTTCTTACTGAAGAAATCAAATCAATTGGGAGTGACTTAGAAAATGGAGAAAACAAGTGTGATTGCAACCAAACTCAGTTTTGTGATCAGGCAGTGAAAGATTTGAAGGCTGATGATTTCAATGCTTCTCAATCAGAATTGATGACTATTGAGTGTGATTGTAAGATGAATGAAAAGGAAAGTGCACTTGAGTTTAATTCTCAAGATGAGGACCTTGAGGTGAACCACAATGAAAATCAAGTTGGTTTTGCTGATAAGAACCTCAAGTTAGATTTTGTGGTGCAACCGGAGGAATGTGATGGATTTTCTGACAAAATGCCTGAACTTAAAACAGTTCCAACTGTCCTAAATATAACATATTACAAGCATGGAGAAGATAGGCCAACAGAAGAGATTGAGGGTCAAGATAAAGATTCACATGCAAAGAGAAATGATAGGGACAGGGGAGATATGACAGAACAGTGTAAGTCCTGGCCTATTTCGACTAAACATGTCCAAGATTTCCCCCCACAAGTTCTTGATTCTGAGGCTGATGAAAATGTAAAAGAGTTGATTTCACATTCAGAAAAAAATGGTTGTTCCGAGTTCTATATCATCACTGAAACCTTGAATGTAAGCCCCGGAAATGCACAAGCTATGCTGTCTACACCTGAAAAAGAACTTCCTCAGAATGTTGAAACAACTTCATTGATGATTGCAGAAAGTGAAACTCCACCAAAAGTGTTTGATGAACAAAATGCTAAGGCTCAAGAAAGCGTCGAAAAGCTTATTCTTGAATCAAATTCAGAAACTTCAAGTATCCATGTTGAGCTGAGAAATTCTCCAAGCTTTCATTTTGATCTCTCAATTGGAGCAAGGTCTGAAGAATCTTATCAAACTCCACTACTGTGCCAAGACAAGACTGCGGCAAGAAGCTTATTATCAAGCCGAGGTGATGCAAGATTTCAAAAGGACAATGTGCAAGCTGAATACAGTCCACCACAGAATGAGGCAGTGTCAGTTGAAGAGAAGACAATTAGGATGGAAAGAAGCGATTCTGAGAAGCCTACTGCTCCATTTCTGAGCTTACTGAAAAAAGAAGAAACTGCAAAAGTTTTAGTTGCAGAAGAGAACCATGCTGCAGATAAGAAGGCAACAAAGGACTCTTGGACAGTAACAACTAAGCAAGTCGCGTTAACTTCACCACGAGACAGTGTTGGGAAACACAAGCCTTGGCCTTCCCTCTTCACAACCTGCATTTGTTGTGCTAATGCAATCCCTTAATTCTCACCACAAAGTTTTTTTTTCTCCCAGTTTGGTTCCTATGACTTTCTCTGTTTGGTTTTTCTATCTAATATGAGCTTTCTGAAATGGAGTTTAGTTCAGAAGAGACATAATGGGGTATGTTTACAGTTTCTTGAGCAACCTGAGAGCAAAGAATATGATGTTACCAAAGTATGATTACTCATTTGTGTGTGGTGTTTATTTATTTATAATTATTTTTTGTAGTTTTATATATCTTTCATTTGGAAATATTTGGTCTCTAATTCTTTGTTTTTACTTAATTTGATCCGGGAAAATGTATTTTATGGTTTGAAGAATTATAGGGGAGATTTGTAATTCAAGTGGCTTTGCTTGCTACCTTTGATTGTAAGAGATGTTGAGTCTTTTCTGTATACTATGATATTGAATTCTGTGTTTGAGCCTAATATAATTAAATTCATCACGTGGGAATGGGATAGCAAAACAAGCTAAACTGCTTTTGCAGTTTGTTATTACATAAATGGTAATTTTCCATATAAGTAAATAAACTCATGTCTAATGCTATATATAGATTGTTCCTGGTTGAGATAGTATGATTTGGATGTCAGAAACTGTTGGTACTTGTGACTCATAACTTAGAAATTATTGAAAAAGGCTAGTGCGGAGCGTAACAAAACGACGCACTAGTCTATTAGGGTTGAACCAAAGGTTGGAGGTGCAGGGGCGAAGCCCCCGCAGTACGGTACGGAGTTTTTGCAGTAGTAGCGCGGGGCGTGCCGGTGGAAGCTAGGGAGCGGCGCGAGGCACGCCGGTCGGCGGACTGAGTTTTAATGGGTCGTTTTTGGAAGGACATTATGAGCATTTGAGTTATAATGTGAGGTAGGGTTGGAATAGGGTTGAAATAGAATTAGTAGTTATAAATACTCTCTATTATAAAACCCTATGTAACTGAAATCATCAATAAAATAACAAACCGTCTGTGAAGTACCCAAATTAGAAAACCATGTAAATCTCTACTGTTGTGTGCGTGTGTGATCCTAATTCCAACAGAAACCAACATAAAACAGAAATTGAAAAGAAAAACAGAACAAATGAGGGGATATTAGGAATTTTGGAGTATATCCGAGAACATAGCATTATTCTTAAAATTCGTGGTTTCAAAAATGTATATCCCAAGGATACTGTAGTAGTAAATTAATCCATAAGTCAAAGATGTGGCTGCTTTTTAGCTCTGGTGTATGATTTCACTGTAAAGTGGTAAACTTGTTCAAAATTGGACTAGTTTGTTTAGACTTTAAATACTTGATCACCGGAAGAAGAAGAAGAAGTGTTTGTTAAATGGACCCTTTTATTTTATAAAGGCAATATAGTACCAACTTAAAGATGAAAAAGAAATGTGAAAATGACACCATGACAGCTTGAGCTTGTTTCCCTTTTGAATATAAAAGTTCTCATTCAAAGTTGTGAGAGCTTGTTCACACGTTCAACCGGTTTAGTCCAAGTCAAGTATAAGACCCAAAAAACTTGAAATTTCAATGCAACATACGTAGTACATAGCCTACATAGGATAGTTTTTGAAAATAGAGAATAAACTATTTAATTCCTCTACATATGAAGTTGAGAACGGCATTTACAAGTTAGAAAAGGGTAGGAAAAAGGATATTGGTTTCCAAGTTAAGTCGTAGAAAAGTACGTTGAGATCAAGCTTTTTCTGATGCAAAATCTTGCTAAAATGCGAGCGTGCGCGCACACACACATACACTGGCGGAACCAGGGGGTGCACCTGTCCCCGGTAGGTTGGTACTAAGATTAAGGTTTGGAGAGAAAAAAATGATATTTACATATATTTTATATCTTTTTACGTATTTTTTTATAGGTCCGCAACTCAATGATGAGTGAGAAGCGTAAATTTGAATTGTCTAAATAATGACAAAATGTTTGCAAAAAAAAAAAAATAAATAGGCTATTTTGTTTTGTTCAATATAAAATTATTATGAACTTTTTAAAATCAAATTAAGATATTTTTAAACTCTAAATTAATATAATTTTTTAATTTTAAAAATTCGAGGCACATTCTCAATAGTCAAAATCTATTAAAAGTTGCATGAAAACACAATTTATTTCTTATTTGATGCATTAGAAACTCCAAAGTAGCCTTTAATTTAATTAATGGGTGATATAATAAGCATCTCAATTTTTAAATGCATTTTTTAGAAAAACTCCAAATTAACCTTTAGTTAATATGTAATCAAGAAATCTTTGTGAAGAGATTCAATCAAATATGCTCATTTTTATATTCCTACAATTTTTACAAACACATTGAATTATTATATTTTTCCAACAATTGAAAACGAGCAAATTTTGAGACGTTTTTAAACTATACAGACTCGCATGATACAGTTACCTCCTCTTAATCGTAAAATCGAAAGAAGCACTTCAAGCGTCAATAAATAAAAAAATTTTACTGATGTATTTTGCCCCCCTATGAAAATCTTCTGGTTCCGCCACTGCACACATATATATATAGTCCATTTCAAGAGCATACCTTTTATTTTTTAAGTTCACCACCTTTAGCGAGGGACCGAGTGACGGTTCGGTCCATCGCTATAGAACATATAAATTGTTTATATGTTATGGCGACAGTTCGATGAATTACTAAAAGCTAAGACGACGGTTTACGACGGACCGAACCGTCGTCCGATCCGTCGCTAAAGGTGGTGAGCAAGATATGTAGAATCAAAGAGTATGCCCTTCATTCTTTCCATACATATATACTAGTATATGCCCGTGCCTAAAGGCACGGCGTAAAAATAAATAAATTAAAATTTAAAAAATATTACATTAACTAAAGACACATACCACCACAATTCATCATACTATTATTGAACAATTAATACATATTCAATCATCAACACATGTCCAACTATCAAAACATCGAGCTAGTCGGTACTAATTTCAAATAAAATCGGTAATTTTTTTTATAAAAAAATATCTAAAAAATTTCAAACCACCAAAAAAACTATCATTCCATACCCAAAAATCATCATAATCATGTATAATTAGTTAACTTTACAAAAGACGTAAAACACACATCAAGGTAGTTGCTACTAATTTTAAAAAAAAATCGACAAAGTTTCCTTTAAAAATAGATATCCAGACAAATATAAACCTGTATATAAAAGTTACAATTATCCATACATATCCAAACCACCAAAAAAACAATCATTTCATACCCAAAATCATCATAACCATGTACAATTAGTTAACTTTACAAAATACAGAACAAAAAAAATACATACATGAAGAAATTAATACATAGTCAATCATCAACACATCCAACCACCAAAACATCAAGCTAGTCGCTACTAATTTCAAGAAATTTCGCAAAGTTTCCTTTAAAAATAGATATCCGAGATAAATCTAAACACATTTACAAAACTTACAATCATCCATACATATCAAACCACCAAAAAATCATCATTCCATACCCAAAATCATCATAACCAAGTATAATTAGCTAACTTTACAAAAAGCGGAACACAAAAAAATACATACATACAGAGAAAATAGAGAAACAACATGTTGAGTATAAGACCCTTTACTTTACGACTTACACCAAGTATATTCTTTATAGCTTACATCATGTATCCTTCAATATATATACGAAAATAGTTGAAAATTTAAAATTATCGAAAAATATGTGAGTCAAAATAAAATAATTGTAAATCAAAACATAAGACCCCTTACTTTTACCTGAATAATCTAAAAACAAATGAGCACACATATTTGAATGTAGGGGGAATGAATTATTCTGACGAAGTATTTAAACCTGTAGGCAAAAAAACGTTGAATAGTAAATAAGTTGGTAAAAAGATAAGATAAAAAATAAGAAAATGAAAAAATTATTCGAGGTCGTCATCCATCTGTCACGACATTAATGGAAATAAATAAGTTATTAAAAAAATTAATAAGATTTGTTTAGAGAGAGTTAATCAGATAATAAACTTATACCACCAAATATAACAACATCATCCATTGGTCGATGATTGTGTAACGCCCCCAAAATAGGTCCATTCCATCCAACCCATTTTGAGTCGCCAAATACATGGTACAGAAAATAACTACAACTTTATTACAACAATTGTCTTGCAAAATACAACAACACATATGTTGTGAGTTTGGATACAAATATATATCAAGCTGTGACTCATGTCCCAACCGTGGAATGAAATTTCATAATGACACCTTACATAAAGGTATAGTCGAAAAGCTGTTTTAAAATTAGAATCTTTGGGAAGTGCTCGAGAAACCTTCGTACATGGGAGGCCCGTGCGTATAGGTTATGATAGATATCATATGGCCACAGAATTATCCTTGGTTGACCTAATTGACCAAAGAAAAACGAGAAGATTACTATCATATTCTTCCCAATGGTGAGTCTTTCTCTTGACATATCATTATCTCCATTGTCTCTAATTGGGTATTATACTCAAACAAACACCAAGATTATATAGGTAATCTTTGGTAGATATACTCAACAAGTGGATGAGCACAACAATCTGTCTTATGATGACTCGAGGTTATATGTCATTAAACATCTTGTATAATAGTGACAAAACACCCTTCCAAAGTTGAATTCACCTCACCCTCAACATCTATAGAACCATGATTCTATTCCCTGTTATTCCTCGCTGTGTCAAATTTACACTTTTATTACACGAAAGGAATTGTGAAGCAAAAAGGTGAAACACAACTAGCTCGATAAAAATATCATGACTAAAGGTAATTAAATTATCAATAGCCTTCATCAATAATAAATCGGAGATTTAGAACATATGGTAGATGATAAAAAATTTCAACCATAGTTTAATGTGAACGAAGCGATCCATTAGAAGAGTCGAATAGGTATAAAAGTCTATTATCTTCTCCATGTTAAAAAGTCCACTAACAATGTTTTATCCCCTGTAACATCAATCAACAATTCTTGTCCATAATCACATGTATAACTCATAATCGTAATTGTTGTTCTAAATTCCTTTTCTTATTCAGAACGAAGATAATTTTCATCACTTGTCTTTACCTGAAATATTAAAGATCATGGTTATACCAAATCACAGTTCTTGTTCATAATCATACTAATAAATTCATCTTTTTGCACTCACGGGCCAAAGATATTCATCAACAGATTCATCTCTTTGCACTACTGAGCCAAAGATATTTCTCAATGATTCATATTTGCACGCTGGGCCAAATATATTCATCAACAGATTCATATTTAGACTATCAGGCCAAATATATTAATATCTCAAATAAATACATAATTATTTTGAATTTATATAAACCATAATTATAACCATATATGTTGATCAATTCACCTTTGCACTTAAGCTAAAGATATTTAATTATAAATTCAATGGTCATGATCGTACGGTCAACAATTCAACTTTGCACTTTCTTGGCCAAAGAGAACCTATAGTCACGATCATACCAATAATCTATCCATCTTTACACTCAAGTCAAAGAGAAATATCATCATTAGGGTTATAAGAATGTTAAATATGATAATAAAAATAATATAATCAACATATAGATTTAATCTTAAGAGTAAGATTCATAAATCAATGATCTCATAACACCTTAATCAAAATGTTATAAATCACTTAATAATCTCATAATCTAATATTATTAATACTACCACAATATTTTAATCATTTCTTAAACTTATAAACAATTTATTTTAATTGTTTACACTTTACTAATAAATACATTTAATCATCTTAAAATGCCAACCTCATAAGATCTCATCACCAATAGCCAAAACCCTCATCAAAAATCTGCATATATCTCATATATAATTCTCAAGCCATAAAATCATATTTTTCAATTTTCTTAATTCACATAACATATTTAATTCATTTACTCATAACTAGAACATTTTCATGAAAAATAACAAATAGTTCCAAAAATAATTTCTTTTCTGGAATTTAGCAGAATATAGTCCTATATTGAACATATATTTTTCTCAAAATTTTTAAAAGTCATTTACTATTTTTTACATGGCCAAAACCACCGAATATTTAAATATTTATCAAAAATTGTACTTTTATCCAAAAATTTTGAAATTTACACGATATACTGATATTATATAGATGTACTCCCAATAAAAATTTCATCAATTTTGGAATTAACCACAAGGAGTTATAAGGGTTTTCTTTTAAAATAGTCTTTCCTCATAAAATTCATAACTCTTAATCTATACATCCAAAAATCGACATTTTGGACACAATCAACAAAACTCATCAAATTATCATTTCAAATTTTTCCAAATTTTTGAAGGTTCAGAAGAATTTCGAAATAATAACCCTTAAAATCCTTATTATCCCTTACCTCAAAAAAAGCGATACTTACATTTGGAATAATATTTGAAACGAACTTGCCAAGTATAGAAATACTCAAAGTATACTCAAAATACTCATAAGAATACGCTCGATAATATAGAGAGAGAAAACTTGATTTACGGTGTGATTTTCAATTATAACCTAAGAACCCTATTTATAGGAAATTGCTTAGAACACCAAAGCGAAGAAAATTTATTAAAATATTATTATATATATATATATATATATATATATATATATATATAATCTTCACGCACACCTAGCATCAACCAATTTCAAACAACTAAGCATGTGTTAAATATGCCCACACATTAAAAAACGTTTTTCTCAATTAATTAATTTAAACTCCAAAAAAAATAATAATTAATTAATCCGAACTTCAATAATTCACAATAAATAGTCCTTTTGTCGGAAAATTCAAATCTAGCGAGTTTTATAGAAAATTCAATTCTCTACAACTTTGCGAGAAGAAAATTTTCCAAATTCCAAGCGAGAAATTGACCAAAATTCACAAAGCGGACGATTTTACAGTCTATAATCAAATTTCAGTCAAGAAATGGGGTCCACCGACATATAAAACATGCTTTAAATATTTTTGGTAACAAAATACTCCTCCTCCACATATACTCATATATCCCACATTCATCGTAAAAATATCATCATTAATATATTATTAAAATAATATATTTAATTGAATTATTTTATCAAAAAAAGATAAAATATTAATTTTCAACAATTGTCACATTAAAAATTTTCTCCATCTATATCCTCATAAAATCAATATTTCCCTCATCATATAAATCAATAATTAATTATTTATAAATAATATTACAGAAACACATTATTGACAAACTGAGGCGGTTCAGGAAAAGAGGGGCTTTCGATAAAATTTTCTCTTCTTGGTGGTATGATTAGGTGACCAAACCTCTCCTTAGTCGAACTTTCTAGACATTGCCTATAATGTTATCTAATAATATTATTAGGATAATATGAATTATTGCTTCGATAATAGAAGATCTTGTATAGTAGTGACAATTATTGAAATAAAATAAAATATCCACGCATGACAATTATTGAATCAATAAAATATTTGAGCAATAATTCATTGTAACAATTATTGAGTAGTGCCTTCTTACGTAAGAATCAATAATTGGTGCAATCTGGTGTCCTCTTTGTGCAAGCAACAACGCGTAGACATTTTTACTTTTACCCACGGGTATTCCAATGATGTTAACGGTGAACTACTTCTGTGAATTATTTATAAAAACTTTAATTTGTCTTTTTCTTCATCCAAGCGGTTATTACATTATGGGGCCCATAAATGGTCATACTGGCAAATCATACGAATATTCCCCAATGAGAAAGAATATTCCACGACTAAACGAATATTCCCCGACAACAATGAATATTTTATAACCACTTGCGTATTTTTGAAAAAATTTCATATATCACCCTTAACTTTAACTTTCTATCAATTTAACTATTTACTGAATTGTAATTATAAGAAAAATTGAATACTTTTATTTCATAAAATTCGGGGTCTTACAGATTGTGCAGTTGAAACGGTTGTAGCTACACAGTAAATTTCATAAATTATGGATAATGAACATCAATTACATAATATACATACACAAAAGTACATACACATCCAATTTCCAGAACCAAAATAACCAACTCAACCTAAATTACCCTACAAATTTCACAAAATGAACACTCGATAATAACTAACTCAACATCAATTACATCCTAACATTCATAATAAAAAAACCTATTTCATCATAACCATAAACTTATTTTATAATAAAAATAAAACAGCCAAATTAAAAGACACCCAATTTTAAAAAATAACCTAACATTTGTGTGCAAATGTGTGTTTTGTAGGTTGTTGTGTGTGCGCGCGCTACTGCTGTGAAAGAGAGATACAGAGAGATAGAGTGAGAACACAAATTAAACTCCCATTGTAAAAAAAACAAATTTAAAACACTCAAAGCTAAACTGAAGCTGTCGGAAATAGATAAGAAGACTTATGATGAAATAGATTAGAATTTTTAACTGAAGCTATTCGAAAACTTAAGTTAAAGATTTCAAGGTATAACTGATACTAATGGTTGATTCACTTGATAAAAAATTCATGATAAAAATAATTTTAATTTACACCACAACTCAGTTGATTCATACAATTAAAAAAGGAAAATTAGACCCAAGACATGGTTTAATGGTATAGAAAAGTGTCATCCACGCACCCTTAAAAAAGCTCTAGCTAAGTTTAATGGTTTTTAGTTTGGTAATTTTCAACAAATCGGACAATGTCAGAAGTCAGTAAGTTTATGTAATTTAGTTTTCTTTTTTCCTTTCAAAAGTTTTCTTGAAACATAAATAATCATAGAGAAAAATACTAATAGTACTAATAACAAATGAGGGATATGCCTAAATTTTTTCGTAAATGAGGTATTTAGAACAATTTTTCATTACGTCGTGTCTTACTCTCCTTGAACACATATACTGTCAGCACCAAAATCAAGTCAATATAATGTCAATAAAATAATTTGCAAATAAGGCCAGTAGTGAGAGACAACAATAGTATATGAGTTCAGTTCATTTAAGAGGTAAGGAAAATATCAGTATTGACCATCATTCAACAGTAATAATGACTGCTTTAAGTATCAAGATTATTATTTATGTATAGCAGTCATTAACACCATGTATACACATATCAATCATTCAATCAAAACAATGAGCAGGGCTTACAGAAGCAGAGCAGTAAATACCTTCAAGAATGCCACTAACTTCTAAACACCATTTATTCCTTCAAGAATGCCAATAACTTCTAAACCTTCATTTTTCTGTACCAAATAAATACAAATAACAATCAATTTTGAGTTAAATAAATGAAAAAATAACAAAGAAAAAGGTTTAGAATGGGTTTGATTCAAGAAAAACTAATGATATTATCATAGCCTAAACAATCTACTGAAATTAAAAAACATCAAGATTAAAAAAAAATATGAGTACAAATTTGTCCTAACTCCTAATGAAAGATTTAAAAAATACATCCAAAAAGTTTCCATGAATATTGCTACTAATTTCAAGTAACATATTTGTGATTTCTTCAAAAAGAACAACCGAGAAGAAAAATTAAATCCATAATCACACATTAAACCCCATAAAAGTTAAACAAAAAATCAAACACATCCAAATTGGAACCTCGATCAACCGAAGTATACAAAACCCGAAGTCACTCAACCTTTAAAAAACCACCATTTTAATAAAAAGAAAACGATAAAAAGCAAAGAATAAGATAAACTATTTTTGTCTTCTCACAAAGGTGTTTGCATCTAAATCTTTTCACAATAACAAATTAAAAAAATCTAACAGTACCACTCAATTTAAAATTCAATTTGAATCTTTTACCACAAACTTTTATGTAAAACATTTAAAAATGTAACATTTAAAGCTTTCTGCACCTCCCCTACAAAAGGTTATTTAAGGCTAGGTATTTATAACAATTTTTCGTTACGTCGTGTGTTACTCTCCTTAAACTATAAAGTATTTTTCCAAAATCCTCCATTCCCAAGCATCACCAAAATCAAGTCATTTTTTTTCCCTACTTTTTAGTGCTCCAAAGTCAATATAAGTCATCACCAAAATCAAGTCAATAAAATAAATTGCAAATAAGGCCAGGGCAGTCAGTATCGCGTGAGAAACTAATTATAAACAGTATATTGACTTTGCAAATAAACTCTGTTACAATTGCAAATAAATTGTAATGTGTGTGTAACATGTTGATTTTAATGGAGTGCAATTGATGGAGTGCAATTGTAATGTGTGTGTAATCTATTGCAAATAAATTGTAATGGCCAATTGCACTCTGTTCATCAAACATGCTTTGGAGAATGCCAAATTTAAGGAGAAAGAGCAATCAACCTGTTACAATATAAACTGTTATATTGATGGAGTGCAATTATAAAAGTGTGTAACAGGTTAATTTTAATGGAGTGCAATTGTAATGTGTGTAACCTATTGCAAATAAATTTTAATGGCCAATTGCACTCTGTTCATCAATATATTGTTACAGGCGCGTGCTCCAAAGGCAATAAACTGAAAAAAGTGACTTGATTAAATTGCAATAACATCATGTACTCAGTGTTTGACTTAAGCTTTATCTTCTATGATATCTTGAGAATAAGATATCTATACACCATGGTAAGACTAAAAATTGTTTTTTTTCTTGTTAGAAACCTTCTAATAATCGGACAAAACATATTTTATCAAAATCATTAGACGAAATAAGGATCCTGCCTTGTGCAGTTGACCCTTTTATAACTTTATGAATTCTTCCATGTAAAGGATTTTATATTTCTTTTGCTACGTCAGTTATTATTTATTTAAAAAATTGTAATAAAGAATATAAATGTTTCCATTGTCAATGCAGATTTTCGCCAGCAACAAAGAATGTTAAGGCAGTATCAATTAAAAAACTCTAGAAAATATCCTCATTTAGACATTTAAACAAACATCAAACATGCAAGCTTTACAAAACTCAGTTTTATATAAATTCTTACATATAAATACACAATTTCCTTATGTAATACTCTGGAATCTTTCTGATGTCACCAACAAATCATAACAATTAATAACTATTATTTACGAAAACATAACTTGAATACCAGCAGAGGTATTGATTATCACTTTGTTTGTTTGATGATTAATTTGGTCGACCAACAAACATGTAATGATAATAGTGAAGAAAGCAGAATCAAACATCATTTATTACACAGGAAGGCATCAATTTGAATACCAAATTAGGTTAAGAACAATTGCGACCATTTTTTCCTTGACGAGAGAGTAAGGAGGAGAGAGATGATCTGACCAGATTCTTTAGAAGAGAGAGAGAGCGATGCGACAAGTACCACTCATTTTTACAAAGGATTTGGAGATGGAGGAGAGTACAAATGAGAGAAGAGGCGGAGGAGGATTTGGAGATGGAGGAGAGTACAAATGAAGGAGAAGGCCAAATGAGAAGGGGGCAGAGGCGGGATTTGGGTAGTGTGTAGAGGAAGATTGATTTGGGCGGGTTTTTTTTGTGAAATGAAATGTCAGCCTTTGAATTAATGTTAAATCTAAACCGTTGTTGTTTTTCAAATTACCCTTTATAAGACCTCAACTTGAAGTTCCTTAATATTGTTCTTTTTTAGCTTTTAGTATCTCATTTTTACATTAATAGCCAAACTTTTCTAAATTAACTTCTTCCGGATGTTATTGCACGATGTTTGAAATACACGTATGCTTTCTAGATGATCATAACCTACAATCAAGCGCACCAATTAACAAATTAGGAAAAGCTATGTTACCCCACCTTTATTGTTTTATCCAAATGTATATCTTTTTTTTTCTTTTTTCCTTCCAAAAGTTTTCTTGAAACATAAATGATCATAGAAAAAAACACTAATAGTACTAATAACAAATGAGGGATCTGCCTAATTAAGGTTAGATATTTATAACAATTTTTCGTTACGTCATGTCTTACTCTCCTTGAACACATATACTGTCAGCACCAAAATCACGTCAATATAATGTCACTATAATGCAAATAGTCCAGTAGTGAGACACAACAGTAGTATATGAGCAAAAGCAATAATAAAGCAGTCATTATTACTGGAGTCATTAACACCATGTATACACATAATAATCATTCAATCAAAACAATGAGCAAGGCTTACGTAAAAAAGTAGAAGCGATAAATACCTTCAAGAATGTCACTAACTTCTAAACATCATGTATTCCTTCAAGAATGCCACTAAATTCTAAACCTTCATTTTTCTGTACCAAATAAATACAAATAACAATCAATTTTGAGCTTAAATAAATAAAAAAATAACAAAGATATTATCATAGCCTAAACAATATACTGAAATTAAAAAATATCAAGATAAAAAAAAAATATGAGTATCAATTTGTCCTAACTCCTAATGAAAGATTTAAAAAATACATCCAAAAAGTTCCCCTGAGTATTGCTACTAATTTCAAGTAACATATTTGCGATTTATTCAAAAAGAACAACCGAGAAGAAAAATTAAATCCATAATCACGCATTAAACCCCATAAAAGTTGAATAAAAAATTAAACCCATCCAAATTGGAACCTCGATCAACCGAAATATACAAAACTCGGAGTCACTCAACCTTTAAAAAACCACCATTTTAATCAATAGTTCAGCAGTGAAGGAATTCCTTCAAGAATCTCACAGTAATGCGAGATTCTTGGTGAGCCTACACTCTGTACACCCTATAGGAAGGTCATTCTTAATTCCCTTACCACAGAAAAGAAACTTTATATTTGACCATGTTTACTGTAGTCAAAAAGTTGAATGGCTAGACTTATGCTAGGCCTTGTACCATTCAATTCAGTTTGGCCCTCAATAAAATGCCAAATCTCAACAGCAAACAAAGCTTAAATTACAACAGAAAGGATTACTAATTTCTTCGAAATGCTTATTATTATTCAATTTATATTATCATGCAGGCTCTTTTTGGATATTAAAATACAAATATCATTACAGTCTATTAAATTTTCTACTTCAAGAATTCTAGTAGAGTCAATGTATTTATCAGAAGATGTATACTCTTAAGAAACATAACCCAATCAATGATGTAAAAGAAATAGTTCAACCTTCTTAGCAGTAAGATAAGCAGGACTCTTTTTAAAACAAAAGGACACACTGCTGCAAGTTTAATAAGCCAAGTTATTAAATCTACTATAAGCTAAAAACTACAGTATCATATTAAGTGAAAAATGATACTAACAACAACAAAAACAAAAAGAACCCACCCAAAATGGCATTATTTTTTATTTCAGCTTAAGAATATATAAGAAATAATTTATCGGACATGATATGTGCATTTATTCTAAAATGTCAACATTACCACAATAACAGTCTCAATTTCGCATAAATCATTCCAAATGTCATGAGACAGAGACCTAAAGTCCCAATTCCGATTTAGACAAAGACCTAAAGTCAAGAATTAGAACTTACCTTGCTATGGGTGATCAGCTAAAATTTTAAATAGAGACCTAAATTTTTGATGTTTGATTTCAGGGGGAGAAGTTTTTGGGAAGTCTTGGGGGTATTTTTTCCAAAACTTGGAAGCCTCAATTTCCTCCTCGTTGCTATCCGAAACCAAAGGAAATCGTGGTTTTGAGGATAGCAAGAATGGCGGTGCAGAGGATTTGGAGGAAGGAGAAGACGAAATGAGAAGGAGCGAAGGTATAGGGCGGGATTTGAGTAGCGTGTATAGGGGGTTTGATTTGGGCGGTTCTTTTTTGTGTGAAACGAAAGGTCAGCCTTTGGATTAAGTTGGAAAAACTGAGAATCAAAGGTGTTTGCTTCTAAATCTTTTCACAATAAAGCATGGTGGAGACTCAAATCATTTGATTTGATCATATAGATACCACTTTAATTTACATGTAATAAAATTTATCTGATTTAAAACAACAAAAAAAATTGAGCGTATATAAGCATAATTGCATATATTCATACATAGTGAAGTTGTTACGCTTTGTTTATGTTCAAGAAATTAATAAATAAATAACAAAACAAAAAACATGAAATCAATACATATATAAGCATTTCTATTTGATTCTACATATGAGTATTTATTGTTAGTTAATTAATTATTAATTTATTTATTTTTTGTTCCTTTGACTGCTTTTTTACCTTTTACTTATTGTGAATGAACACATTCAAATTGCAAGAAGTGTAAAAAAGTATGAAACAACATAAACCTTGTTATCATCTACCCGACCCACTGCTTTCAAAAGGGGAAAAAAATTAAAATTGGACAACCTAAACCTTGTTATCATCTACCCCACTGCCCACTATATCTCAACTCAAAAGTGAATGGAGTTGCCGCGAAGAGGTCATAGCAAGAGCTACAATGCGATAAGAGATTGGAGTTGCCATGAAAACCAAGAGAATATGAGGCAATCTATTGCAAAACCCTAATCAAATTCTACAAAAAATTCTGAGGCAATGAATCATCTTTCTAACACTAAATGGTAAAATATAATATGCAATGAATCATCTGTCTAACTCGCAACGTGACAACATTTGGAGCAAAGAATTCTTGTGAGAGGAGGATGAAGCCCAATAGAGAATGAGAGAAACCGGATGGGGAAGGAAGCGGGGATGCAACTGACATGGCCATGGCGATGAAGCGAGAGAGTGGCGGTGGTGGTGATGAAGGAGCTGGAGTCTCTATTGGAGTGGCCTAGTGAGCTTACATCTCAGAAGAGAGAAGCGTGAGAACCAGAGAACTCTTAAATTTGGGCGGTTCTTTTTTTTTGTGAAATGAAATGTTAGCCCTTGGATTAAGTTGTAAAATTGAGATTCAATCTAAACCGTTATTGTGCTTTAGATTCAAATTTGGTTGTGTTTTATTATATATATATATATATAAACTCACACCCATTCAACATATATAATAACTGGTGTGACATTCTCACCGGTTAACTTTTCTTGAATTTATTTTACTCCCTTCCCTTCGTTCTAAATTATAAAATTATTATTGATTTTTAAAAGTCAATTTGAAATATTTTTAAACTCAAAATTGAGATAATTCATTAAAAATTATGAAATAATAAAACTTACAATAAGTAATATTTTTTTAAATAGTTTATAACATTCGTCATTGCATTGATTAAAATTAAACGAATTTATGTCAATTTTAAAAATCTCTTAAGATGACATTTAAAAGTCAACAATGATCAAATAAATAATATGAGACAGAAGGAGTATTTTTTTTACGAAATGAGGTGCTAATTGTCTCGTGTTTGTCGGATTTTATGAGTTATAAGCTGTGACAGTTTGAAAAGAAAAGAAAAGAAAACATCCCCTTCTCTTCTGAATAATTGATTGATCAGAAGTTAATTATTCTTTTGTTGTCTCCAATTAAACAGAAATGATGAGGCCAAATGGAAAGAAATGAAGATCAGTGGGCCTCAACATAAAGTAGAATTTTCAATTCCATAATTTTATTTCCATATCTGTTTTCAATAGAACTAGAAATGAATAAATACAATGATTAGGAACAAACTGAATTAATCGCAAAGTGATTGTCAATTAAGTGATCCTCCTAATCTCTTTTGGTCACTAAATACAATAATGAGTTATAGAAATAACTAAAACATCAAGAAAGAACAAAAAAAATTAAACAAATTTGAATATGATTAAATCTGAATAGTGTTAACTTCTATCCGACGGTTAGCATCATCTTCACAAATTCATCATAGTTGACTTGACCATCCCCATCCAAGTCGGCCTCTCTAATCATCTGCTCCACCTCATCATCAGTTAATTTTTCTCCTAGATTTATCATCACGTGCCTCAGCTGCAAATTAAAGATCAAACAATAATATTAATGAATATTAGAATCTTTTTCAGCATGTAACATCAAATTAAATAAAAATAGCATGGTAGTAGAAGTTAATGTTTCATCGTTTAATTAAACTTTGGGTAAATTTCAATTTTTTCTCTCTCCCACAAATCCCCATTTGTTCAATTAGCAATAGCAGCCATGGGAATGAGATCAAGGGATAAGACAGTAATTTTGGATTCGTTAATTAACTTCATGGTAAGTTGATTAATTGATTAATACAGTTCTGACATGCAGAAAAAAAGATCACATCTTGGCCTGTTTGTTGACACTGTATATGTCAATTAACTAAAGTTAACTTCATACTAATCACTCAATCCTAATAATTTTATTACGACGGTCACTACTAAAAAGAAAAAAATAAATAAATTTTAAAGTTTCGAAAAATTATTCTAGGTGTTCTTATAACTTTAATATTGTCGTGCTAGTATTTTATCGTTGTGATATTAAGACTCATAAAAATAAACTATACAAGATTATTATCAATATCTATATATCCTGATATCCATGCCATAATTTTGGACAGTATTTATTTTCCACATTGTTAAAATTACTGCAAGCATGATAAAAAAATTTTATTTATTGTGCATATCGTCTAATTTTTTGTTGGTAGTATTCTTTTTCTGTAAAAATAATGCGTATGTAGAGGCCACCTATTTACCTCAGTAGCTGATATGTACCCATTTTGATCCTTGTCAAACACTTTGAAAGCTTCTTTTAGTTCCTCCTCTTCATCAGTTTCCTGACAATTAGTATGAAAAAGTTATGGTAATTGCTAGCTAAACACCTTTTTCTAAGTTAATTTGCATTTAAATGTAATTAAAGGGCGTACGCGCGTGATATATATATATATATATATATATATATATATATATATATATATATATATAGAAAATGATCCAGTGGAATACGTTTCTTTATTAATATGTTTTTAACTAACGCTCATCCAACCGTCCAAAATTGGAATTAATGGCTTAGATGAGCGTCCAGCCGTTAGAGGGAGTAGAGGCCGGCCAGCCAGCATAAAAGAATTTGGCTTAATTACCAATTATCCTAATTATTCTCGTAAAATAAAATAAAATAATAAATAATTATAAGAATAATTATTAGGATAATCGATAATTATCTTTATACTTATCCTTATACTTATTAACAAAATAAGTATGTATAAGAATAATTACTTATTATTGTTTTATGATTTTTAATTATAAATAAGAATATAATATAAATTCAATCACTATTTTTTATTTATAATTAAAAATTATAAGATAATAATTAGTAATTATCTTATACATAAGATTGAATTTATATATTTGAGTATGAATATAATATAAATTCAATCTTATGTATAAGAATAATTATCGATTATTATCTTATGATTTTAATTATAAATAGAAAATAGTGATTGAATTTATATTATATTCCTACTCAAATATATAAACTCAATCACTATTTCCTATTTATAATTAAAAATCATAAAACAATAATCAGTAATTATTCTTATACATACTTATTTTGTTAATAAGTATAATGATAAGTATAAAGATAATTACTGATTATCCTTATAATTATTCTTATAATTATTTATTATTTTATTTTATTTTACGAGAATAATTAGGTTTTATTTTATTTTACGAGAATAATTAGGATAATCAGTAATTAAGCCAAATTCTTTTATGTTGGCCGCTATTTTGACTGGTAGCGGCTGGCCGCTCATCTCAGTCATTAACTCCAATTTTGAGACTATTTGAATGAGCTCATCTCAAACTATTAACTCCAATTTGGACTAATGGTGAATGAGCGTTAGTTGAACAGTTAATAGTTAACGTATTCCATGATCATTTTCATATATATATATATATATATATATATATATATATATATATATATGGGAAAGCTTGAAAGCATAATTTTAAATAGCATAATGCCTTAAATAGCATAATTTCATCAAAGCAGCGTAGTTTTTTGGAGGGACGCAGTGGCATTTTTGTAAATACCATACCACCAGCAGTATTTATAAAAATGCCATGGCCCCTCCAAAAACTACGTCGTTTTGATTAAATTACGCTTATTTAAACATTACGCTATTTGTTAAATTACGCTCTTGTTTTTTATATATATATATATATATATATATATATATATATATATATATATATATATGCATGAAATACAAGACTGTTGATCCCGTTTGTCTTGATCATACAAATTAAAATATATATAATCATATGATCATATAATTAAGCAGACCTTCATTTTCTTGGCCATAAGGTTCAAGAACTCAACGAATTCGATGGTGCCATTTCCATCAGTATCGACTTCGTTAATCATGTCCTGAAGTTCTTCCTCGGACGGATTTTGATCTAATGACCTGATCACAGTTGCCAATTCTTCAATAGTAATGCAACCTGTTAATTGAATTTAAACAAAACGTTTAATTATTTAGATGAAAATTACCCCCATTAACATACACATAAAAGTTAACCTGTATATATATCCAGTACAAAGAAATATATATATATATATATATATATATATATATATATATATAGATGTGATTAAATAGATACATGCATATTAATTGTATATATATAGTGGGCAGATGAATAATATAGAATCAAGAAACTAATTATTACCATCTCCGTCCTTGTCAAAGAGACTGAAGGCTTCTTGAAACTCAGCAATCTGTTCTTGATTCAGTATGTCGGCCATGGTCAACTTAATTGGAATTAATACTTTCTCAAGATAAGTAAGTATATGTTCCAGAGGGGGAGAGAGATCAGAGAGTTGAAGAAAGCTCAAACCTCGCTGGGCTCTTATGTAGGATTCTAAAATGCTGATAATGGGGCCTAGTAAATGCATATTTCTTCTCAGATATTACTAGTACTATCTTTTTTAATAAATAATATTAAAATTAAAGTAGAGTCAAATTAAACTTGAGGCAGGTGCAGGTGGGTTATCGGTAAACTTCCATCGGTTAATATTAATGACCGTATCGTGATGAATGATATATATTTTCTAAATTTTACTTATTTTTTGAAATTGGAACTAATTTTTGAACTTTTTGTCCCAGCTAAAACTCAAATTATCTCAATTTGGGGGAAATTAGGTATATTTTGACCCCTCCCATAGTAGCTAAAATACAAATTGTTAACGCCAAGATCTTTTTCCACGTCCCAATCACGAAAGACGTCTTGATCCTGCACAGTAAACACGACAAATACCACAAGCTTGACCCTGGATCACGGGATAGGGAAAGCGGTCGAGAGTGAGAGTAAGTATGTCTGCTCACAAAGTTAACTCAAGAGGATAATAGAATTTAGTGTATTGAGAGTGATTACATTACATATGTTGTGTGAATGTGTATATATGAATGAAACGTCTTCTCCTTGTGAAGACTTACTCACCAAGAAATAATATCTTTGCTTGGATTATCGTGTCGCCCACTATCATCACTGACATATCCCCTCGATCCGATGGGTTCGACCGATCGCATGGAGTTCATCCATCTTTCTTGGCCTTTGCTTTCAGACATCACGTACCACTATAATCCCATCCACATTAATGCATGGCAGATATCTTGGTCAACTGTCATACTATATCATCATTACAAGTCAAAGTAATAGATATTAAATGACTCTAATGGGTTAATCCAACGAACCAGGCGGTCAATAGGATTAAATAAAGTTGACACAGTAAATGGGCTCAAAGAGCCTCATAGCTTAATTATAAAAGCCCAACATTTTAAACTGATAAATGGGCCCAACATACCCGGCCCAAAATAGGAGAAATATCATGACCCAACATTACCCCCTAGTTTTTTAGTTAAACAGGATGTTTAATGGAAAACTATATATATGATTCATGATATTTAGAATTCAATAAAGGCCCAAGGATAGGAAATAAGTGAATCATACCCACTTTTAACATACGAAGTGGAATAAGGGAGGGCTGAATAATGGATACCCAGAGCAATAAGCCCAATCTGATAAAGGACTTGAATTTGAGCAGGATGGGCCAATAAAATAGAAAACCAACAATCGGGCCTAATCGATAAGATATTCAAAGGTCATCCAAACGCATTCCACTTGAATTCTCATCATTACTGATATTAAATCGTAAGCCTCTTCCACGTGTAACCAAATCACATTATAAAAGATAAACTTCACCAAATTTGACGATTTTACCTACTGATTTGAAATTCGAACCTTTGAATTTTCTTCCCTTTCTCAGAAAACCTATCTTTAGCTTTCGAAAACTCAACAATGGTGAATCCAAGTCAAGCCCCTTCAAGTTCTTCTCATTCAAACCCTAATCAAGAGGGTTCAAGTACAGGTTCACCATCTCCATCTGATTTCTTCAAAGATGGGGAAAAAATTCCTCATCTTAACATCACCTCCACCGTCTCCGAATCGAACTACGAGCTCTCCTGGATTCGATACCATGTTAGGATAACTTTGCTATATGAGGGCTCCATTCTTTGACCGAGGAGGCGAATGTACCGGTGATGACACAGACTACTGGTCGCTATGCCGACTTACTCACTTTGGAGAAGGGATAAATCTACCCCTCCACGCCTTCATAGTTACCCTTTTAGGGTTTATTGGAGTAGGCTTCGCGCATGGTTGGTGCCCAACTCCTATATCCATATATCTTGGCGTTCATCGCCTTACGCCATTTAATTAGGGGTTACCCCCTCTGTTGACCTCTTCTTCACCCTCTTCTCGGCTGGCAAATCCCGAGAACGAGGGTTCAAAATGCTGAGCAAACAGTCCCCGCGCCCAAATGCGAAATTCGAGAAGAGGCCCCTGATGAGCACCCCCTCGAGCAACAAAGGATGGCACGAGAAATGGTTCTTCGTCACTGGTCCTGGGATCTCCTCCCTTCCTGATTGGACCATTTTGGACGTATCTCTGACGACTTGGTGACATCCTCAAGGCGTGTGAGGAGATGGGTGACTTCCTGAATAGGATCCCTCCTCAAGAGTGGAGCTTCACTCTACTGACCAAGCAAGCTTGGTTGTATGACCATAAATGTGAGTCTCGGACCATTCTATGATATAACTTTTGAAATATTTATGTGGTATAGATTCTAACTTGTGATTATTTGCAGTGTCTTTGATCAAACCAACTTCCTCGAGTAAAAGACTTGGAAGATTTCTTGGGGGGAGGATTCTTCGATACAAATGAAGAACTCCCTAACGAGGAGCCTTCCCGAACTGAACCCCCTGCCCCCGAACCAACAACAACCCCTCTTCGGGATGATGACCCTGAAGCTGACAATCCTATCATCCCCGAAGAGGTTCTCCGACCTCGCCAAAGGAAGAAGGCTGCCAAAAAGGCCATGACTCTTCGCGAGATAAACCCTGAAAGCGACGAGGAGGTCCTTCCTGAGGTAAACCCACAACCAATTCCTCCAACTGAATCCACAACAACAACCTCTGAACCAACCCCCCCAACTTCTGAACCAACCCCAAAAAAAAGGAGTCTCCTTGACATTCATCCACACGATCGGGCGAAAGTCCTTCGTCTTTAAAAATTAAAGCAAAATAATTCCCCTTACATGGCCAGATGAACTCGCGTCCCTCCACCTTCAACAACCAATCCTTCAAATGAAACCCAAACACTGACGTCATTTGGTCGGGCCGAAACCCTTCTTTGTCCGAAAAAAAAAGCGAAACCGGACGGCCGGCCGGTTCGACCTCTGAACCCTCTTCAACTCCCGAGCCGATACCAGCTCGATCACCTTCTCCAGAGGCAATGCATGCGGATCCTTCACCGGTTCGCAGTCAGCCTATGCCTCCTCCTCAAGGACCGATGACTTCCGAATTCCAGCATGATGCCATGGGTCCACCGACCATGTGGCCTCGGTTCAACGCCAATTTCCCTTTCAACTGTTGAAGCCTTTCGTTCATGAGGACCGATGACCATCGGTTCGGGAACAGTTCGAATGGGGACTTGCTCAGCGAAGGCATGAGCTACTTGGCTAAGGTAAAATGACTCTTTCCTTCCTTTGCTTACTTATTTTCATACTCACACATCTGAAGCTGATTGAATAACACTGAACATGTACAGGCAAATGCTGTATTCGGACGTCTGCGTCCCAGATCTCTCCAAGCTGAATCCGAGGAGGAGGCGCTGAGGAAGGAAAATTCCCTCTTAAAATCTACCCTGGCTCGGGAAAGGACTCACCGTGAAGGCCTTCTTCATACTAACGAAGGTCTTCAGAAAGAGTTGGCCCAAGCTAAGGAAGAAGTGAAGGCCTCCAAGGAAGAACTAAAGTCGACTAAGGCTCAGCATGCTGAAATTGTCAACATGAATGTCGACTTAGTTCAGAGGAGTGAACTGAGGATGAATAAGATCAAGGAGTTAAAGTCCAACGCCAAAATCTTGACCAAGACGATCCGTAAGATGGAGCAGGATGAAAAGCTTCAACTGAATATACGGCAGCAGCTCGAGCAAGAAATCCGAGAACTCAAGGCTCTTCGGGACCTTGGGCCTCCTTTGACTGATGCTCTTCGCAAAGAAATTTGTGAAGAGTATAGGAACTCTCAGACGAAATAAAGCGGAGAAATCATGAGGATTCATAAAGAAAGCTACGAAAGCTCTGCCAAGTCTTGGCAAGTGAAAAGTCGATCAAGGCTAACTTAGATCCGCATCACTTTGGACTCTTGGATGATGATGGCGCTACATGAAGCACCGAATTTTATGGATTGTCTTTGATCTTATTATGAACATTTGTAAAAATTTTATGTTATTTCCTTATTTGTAAATGAACTAAATATTAATGAAAAATGATTTTCCTTCCTTATGACTTCAAATAAGACTTTTATTTTATGTCAATACTTCAATATGAATTTATATGGACAAGTGTACAAAATCCCTTCGAGGATTTAACTTCAAATGATTAAGCATGTCATATAACAAATGAAATGAGTTTAAAGAACGAAGCATTCCGAACTCAACACTTAGAAAAGACTCAGGTAATAAAGTAAAGAGATACTTATCAAGTTACCGAAGTGCGAGACATCTGCTTTATTGAGAGTTTGTTTACCCCGAAAGGCCTAACAGAACTACAAGATAACATTCGCCTACCACGAAGGGCCTGACGAAGTTTAAAGTGTCGATCATTGCCTACCACGAAGGGCCTGACAATGTCTTAAAGATGACACTTGCCTACCACGAAGGGCCTGACAAGGTCTAAGTGGCGACAATTGCCTAACCCGAAGGGCCGGACAATGCCAAATAGTGACCTCCTGCCAAAAAGGCTACCATCGAATGGTCAGCAAGTCCTCCCGAACCTCCTATCACCAATGTGGCGACAATTGCCTACCCCGAAAGGCCTGACAATGCCAAATAGTGACCTCCTGCCAAAAAGGCTACCATCGAATGGTCAGCAAGTCCTCCCGAACCTCCTATCACCAATGTGGCGACAATTGCCTACCCCGAAAGGCCTGACAATGCCAAATAGTGACCTCCTGCCAAAAAGGCTACCATCGAATGGTCAGCAAGTCCTCCCGAACCTCCTATCACCAATGTGCCGAGCAGCAACAAAGACAAAATTTGTTTGAGACAAAAAGAGGATCTTTTATTGATGATGATGTAAATATTTACAGACTTTTGATGTACTGATACTGAATCTACTGAAAGTACTTTCTAAGCCTGCCAGCATGCCAAGTGTTTTTAATTACTGACCCATCTAATGCTTTCAAACGATAAGTCCCTGGCTTCGGAACTTCAGTGATTTCGTAGGGTCCTTCCCAATTTGGCATCAGCTTACCCAGGTTCTGAGGCGTAGATGCTTCGACTTCTCTAAGGACAAAATCTCCCACTTCAAATCTGCGAAGCTTCACCCCCTTATTATAATGCTTAGCCACTCTTCGTTGATAGGCCGCCAATTTGATTAAGGCTATTTCTCTGACTTCTTCCAACAAATCAAGATTGGCCCTCAGCCCTTCTTCATTATAGACCTCTTGGAAACGACTAACTCGAAGACTTGGAGACCCAATTTCAATGGGACTAAGGCATCGCATTATAAGCCACCGAAAGGTGAATCCTAGTTGTAGTCCTCGGAGTAGTTCGATATGCCCATAGTACACTGCCATGACTCTTACGGCCATCCGCTTTAGCTTCCGTCCAACCTACGCTTGATCCCATTCATTGACGTTTTGTTGGTTACTTCAACTCGTCTGTTTGATTGAGGATGAGCCATCAAGTCTTTCGTCTTTGGATCCCCAATTCGGTCAAAAAATGCTTCAAAATTCGATCCCACAAACCGACGTCCATTATCCGATATTACCACCTTAGGAATTCCAAAACGGAATACCATCGATTCTTTCACTAATTTCAAACACTCTGTCCGTTATTGACCTAAGTGGCTTTGCTTCTACCCATTTGGTCATATAGTCTATGGCAACTATAACAAAACTGACCTGACCTTTTGCATTCGGTAGTGGACCCAGTATATCAACCCCCCAGACAGCGAAGGGTATAGGAGATAAGATCAAGTATAGCTCTTCCGGTGGCTGATGCGGTATTGGACTATTAAGCTGGCACTTCTCGCACCTCTTCACATACTCAATTGCTTCCTTGAAGATAGTAGGCCAATAGTATCCTTGACGAAGTACTTTATAGGCTAATGACTTAGCAGCCATATGGTCGCCACAAATGCTTTCATGAACTTCTCGGAGAGCATAATCAGCTTCGGATGGAGTCAAACATTTTAATAAAGGAGACGAGAAGGCCCTTCGAAAGAGATCTCCATCGATCAAAACAAAATTGGCACTCTTGTACTTGATTTTCTTGGCGAGCATCCGATCCGAAGGTAAGACGCCATCAGCCAAATATTCCAGATAGGGCGTCAACCAACATTTGGTTCGGTCAATGCACATTACCATCTCGTGAAGAACACTAGGATGTTGCAAAATTTCCAGATACACCGACCCCTCAAAAACATTAACATCCGTAGTGGCTAGTTTGGCGAGTGCATCGGCAATAGAATTGTTGTTACGCTCGACCCCGAAACTCGATGCGATTGGAAACATCAAGTTGCCTTTACTTACGCTAAATACTTGATCATCCTCGGACCTCTAAGCCAGATTCTCGGACAATTGTTTAACAATTAATCGAGAATCATCGAAGATGGCTATTCTTTGCACTTCAAGACTCTTTCTAACTGTGCAAGTAAGCCAAGAAGCGCCTCATATCGGGGCCGTTGTTCGTCGCTTTGAATTGAAATCGATGGCTTATATACCTCGAATCCTCCGGACTAGTCAAGATAATCCCGCCCGCCGACGCCCAAAGTAGAAGACCCATCTCGCATCTGGCGTCCATGAACTCTCTCTCTCTTTGAAGAAGCGGCAAGAATCGCTTTCTGTCAGATCCTTGACCACGGCTATGACTTCATCAGCTTCAGAGAACGAACACTCAACCACAAAATCAGCCAAGGCTTGTCCTTTGATAGCGGTTCGGGGATGATACTCAATAAAGAATTGGGACAATTCCATCGTCCACGCAGCTAGCCTTCCTGATACCTCTGGCTTACCCATAATCTTCTTCAGAGGCTGATCTGTGTATACTACTACCAGTCTACCCTGGAAGTATTGCCTAAGCTTTCGACTAGCAGTTATTAAAGCGAAAGCAAACTTTTCAATGTTCGGGTACCTTGTTTCGGCATCCCGAAGGACATGACTTACATAATACACCGGGTGTTGCTTACCCCCAACTTCACGTACCAAGACCGCTCCAATTGCCAATGAACTAATTCGCTAAGTCTGAGATATAAAGGTTTGGCAGAATGGGCTTCACCAAAGAAAAGCGCCAAGACAAATAGGACTTGATGCTTTGAAAGGCGTCTTCACACTCGTAAGTCCATTGGAACATTTTGCATTCTTCGCCTTTCAATGTGTTAAAAACGGCAGACATCTCTCGCCAGACTTGGACATGAACCTCATGAAAGTTCGCAATCCTTCCAAATCAGACCATTTGAACATCTTTAAATGACCGAGGAGTCTTCATGCTCGGGATCTCTTGAATCTTCTGGATTGGCTTCAATTCCTCTTGATCGACAAGATACCCCAAGAATTTACCAAAGACCTGCACTAAAAAGTGCATTTAGTAGGGTTTAGCCTCAAGTTGTGATGTCGAATGGTCTGAAAGCACTCTTCTAAGTCATCCAAATGTTTGTGCACCAACATGCTTTTGACAATCATGTCATCCACATACACCTCGATATTTTCGCCTTAACCGATATCTCGAAGATATGGTTCATCATTCTCGGTATGTGGCCCCCGGCATTGATAAGGCCGAAAGTCATTTTCTTATAAGCATACACCGAACGATGCGTAATGAATGCCGTCTTCGGTATATCCTCTTTACACATAGAGATCTGATGATACCCAGAAAATGCATCCATAAAACTTAATAAAGCACACCCCGAAGTGGCATCAATGAGTTGATCGATGTGGGGTAGCGGATAGAAATCCTTCGGACAGGCCTTGTTCAGGTCAGTGTAATCAATGCAGACTCGCCATTTGCCATTCTGCTTCTGGACCAACACCACATTAGCCATCCACTGTGGGTAGTCAATCTCGAAGATGAAATCAGCTGCCAAAAGTTTTGCAATTTCATTATCTATGATTCGCCGACGCCCGGTGCAAAGATCCTCCTCTTCTGCCGAGGCAAGCTTCTTTGTGGTCTACTTCCATCGATGCTCAAAGAATATCCCCGCACACTCCGGTATATCCCGAGGTTCCCATGCAAAGATATCAACATAACACCTCGGGAGCTTTCTACGAGGTTAAATCGGAGAGGTTCCGGCAAGCCCGAACCTATTTTCACCGTCTTGTCCTCCTTGCCTGGGATGAGCTCTATCTCTTCTATCTCTCCAGCTGGCATGACCGATGGTTCAGAGCTACTTTCAGTGAAGGGTTCGATCTCTATCGCCATGGCTTGTTTCTGCTTCGATACCCCCACTCCCGAAGAAATAACAGCATTTCTGTAACACCTCCTGGCCAGATCCAAATCTCCTTTGACCTCACCAACCCCATGAGCCGTAGGAAATTTGATTTTAAAATGAGGAATTGATGTTACAGCTTGTAGAGCAATTAAAGTAGGCCTCCCCAAAATAGCATTATAAGCAGAATCTACATGTACAACATAAAATTTGCAAATAATTTGTACCTGCTGAGGGTCGTCCCGAATATGAACTGGAAGCTCAATGGTTCCAGCCACTTTAACCGGATCATTCTTGAAAACCATAAAGAGAGCTTCTGTCCAATTTCCATCTTCCGCCCATCCAAATTCATCCTCTCGATAAGCGTGGGCATACAAGATGTCTCTGAGACGATCCGTTATCTACCATCATCCTTTTCATATCTACCGAACCCACTTGTGCAGTAAGAACCAATGATCCTTCATGAGGTTCGATAATTTCCGAAGGGTAATCTTCATCGGTGAAAGAGATTCTGAGATTCGGATAAGGTCTATCGATCTTGAGGAGGGTACCCACCACGCATATGACCGAATCCAAATAAGTTTCGGCGCTTTTTTCCAACGAGCTTGCCAGAAGTACCCCCAGTGATGACATCTATCACATGCCTTGGTGGCTGATCCGGAGCTGGCAACGCTGGCTGATTAGGTTGAGCCGCCGGGACAGGTACTCGGTCCTGCTGCTGATGAGTTCGGGCAGCAACATATTGAACTAAAGATCCACCTTGTACCTTTCTCTCAATGAACTCTTTTAAACTGGCACAATCGTTCGTCTCATGTCCCGACGCTTGATGGTAGTCGCAATACTTGCGGGGATTTCCTTTTCCGGGCTTGATGTTATCTCGTGGTGGCTCGAAAATAGGTTGATTCTTGATCTGATCTAAGATAACCGCCTTATCGGCGTTGAGCACCGTGTAAGTCCTGTTTACTCTCTGGGGGGGAGCGGACGAACGTCCTCCACCCTGCCTCCAATTGTTATACCTTTTCGACCCGCCTTCATGGCGGTCTTTGTGTCCTTCAACCTTCTTCTGGTCTCCATTAGTTTTGTATCGATCCGTATCTCTGGGCCGATCCAAAGAAGGACGCTTGAGGCTGCTCATGGCTTCCTCCACTACGATATAGCCTTCAGCTTTATCAAAGGCTTCGGCCAGACTCTTCGGGTGGTTAAACATAAGTTTTTTCACCAACTTTTCTGACTTGACCAGATCCGGCCGTTTGAAAAACAATCCCACCGCTAGAGATCATTCACTCCGCCACTGACCGATCGCTTCCGGAACCGCTTCACATATCGCCCAAAGATTCATTAGAGGATTGCCGAACGAGCCAAAGAACGGTTGGCTTTTCCCTTCTTGGTTGCTCCCAAAAGCGTGCATGGAATTTTATCGCACATATCTTCCTGTGATGAGATAGAATCGAAGGTAAGGTCCCCATCCACCGCCGAGCATCCTTTCTAAGAGTTGTGACAAAAGTATGACATTTAGCAAAGATCACTAAAGTCATAATAATCCATGAGTCGATCGATCGCTCGACTATGGTCGTAAGGGTCCCCCGATCCATCGTAACTTTCTATATGGGGCAACTTCTTCGTGGGAATTGACTTTTTTCTCGAGAATATCTGCGGAAAAAAGGGGATGCCTTTTTCCTAACGTCTTTGGTTTTACGGACTTTGCAAGTCGCTCGAAGTTCTTTAACCGATACTCCACGCCTTACGGTTGAGATGACGCTCTTTCTCCCGGTGACCCCTTCTTCTTATAAGTTAATCGGATTCTTTCAATGTAACCTTCAATTTTAGAGGGCTTCTCGATGGCGAGTGTCTGTATGCGGGATGCCCTCAAGAGACTCGGGAGTATGTCCTCGGATACACTTCGACTCGATCCGGACACTATGGTGAGAATGTGCGATGATAAGTGCTCTTTCAGATGCTCGAAGTGCGATCTCGGATCGACCTCTTCTCTCTCCTTCATCCTTATTTTCCATAATCGCGTAATAACGAGTCCTCCTTGATCTCCGAGGAATAGGGTTTTGGGACCTTCTTCTTTCCCTATTTCGACCCGTAGATCTGGTATTACTCGAATAAGCGAAGTTCCTTCCCAACTCCGATGTCCTTCGCTCTTTGGATTAGACATAATGAGCTCTTCATCTCTCATTGGCCATCCGAGCCATCCGCTTTCGGCTTATATCTCGACGACGCTTTAATAGTACTTCCATAACCCTATCCGCCTCATCCGCCATTTTAGCCAACCGGAGGCTTTTGCGTCTCCGGTCATCTCTCAGATCGAGTTATAGGCAAGGTGCCTTCTACTCGTTTAAGACCATGGCGAATCCCTTCTCCGTCGGGTATACTAATACTACGCTTTGCTACTGCTTACGCCTTGATCGAGAATGTTCAAAGTGACCAGATTTAGACGCAGTCTTAGCATGCACACTTATGGTTGGTCCCAAACGATCCTTCGCAGAAGATATCGCAGAATGACTCACCGACAGACATCTGGTTGTCCTTCGGGTGTAGGTGTTCTACTCTTTTCTCATGAAAAATGAATAGAATAAAACACACACTGTGATTGAAAAATACTCAAGACACTAAAACAGGGGCCCTCCTTCTGGCGCCAATGTTAACGCTTAAGATCTTTCTTCACGTCCCAATCACGAAAAGACGCCCCGATCCGCGCGATAAACACGACAAATACCACAAGCTTTCGACTACGGACCACGGGGGATGGCAAAGCGTGAGAGTAAATATGTACATTCACAAGGTTAACTCAAGAGGATAATAGAATTTAGTGTATTGAGAGTGATTACATTCTATATGTTGTGTGAATATGTATATATGAATGAAACGCACTTCTCCTGTGAAGACTTACTCACTAAGAAATAATATCTTTGCTTGGATTATCGTGCCATACTATCACCTAACATATCCCCCGATCCGATGGGTTCGACCGATCGCATGGAGTTCATCTGCTTTCTTTGCCACTTGTCAGCCTTGGTGTACCACTATAATCCCATCCACATTAATGCATGGCGAGATATCTTCGTCAATCTGTCATACTATATCATCATTACAAGTCAAAGTAATAGATATTAAATGACCCAATGAGTTAATCCAACGAACCAATCTTTATCCAATAGGATTAAATAAAGTTATTATGATAATAAATGGGCTCAAAGAATGCTATGATTTTAATTATAAAAGCCCAACATTTTAAACTGATAAATGGGCCCAACATACCCGACCCAAAATAGGAGAAATATCATGAGCCAACACAAATAATTAGGTGAAATTTAAATACATTTTTATTTAATTTTTATGTGCACTTAGAAGAACTCAATCGATAATTAGGAAACTTATATTTTTTTAATAAAAAATAAAAAATTGGACTGAAGTAATATTCTCAGTCCTTTCCCCACCACCCCCAAGAAACTTTTCTAGCTTTTTCAAGAAGATATTCAAAGGACCCCGCATTTTCATCTCTGTTGTGGGAGGCGATGACTTTTAAGCCTCTCTCTCCCTCCTACTACTACTACTACTATTAGATTTTATATTTGGTTTAAACGGGACGGGTGTACTGGATTTACAAATATATATGTATATATGCATAAATTGATTATAATATGTAAAATTTTCTGCAGAAAAATAAAAAACTAGTCCTACACTAGAAATATAATTATAAAGATAGGCTAGCTACAGCTGTAGAGTTGGTTTAATGTTAAGGGGACAATGGAAGGGCATTCAAAGACAAAACTGGAAAGGGTATGGCCGTACCCGTATAGGGAGGGAGGTGTGTACTACTACTCTCTACTTTCTGCTAACCAAAATTTCAACCCAAATAACACGCTGCTTTGCTTGCTTGCACGAGCCAGATAGATAGATCTACACTAGTACTACTAATTTTAATTGATCATAACTATGTGTCACGTGTAATTACACTCCATTTCACATTTTTATAACCCTTTTTTTCTTATTATTATTGTGTGCCCACTCGTAGGGTGAAGAGTTGTACTTATTTTGTAACCAGTGAGACTCTCTACTTTGTATAAATAATGATATCCACTCCATAACCATCTCGAAACGAATCCAACCAATTTAAATTTTTTAAACAATATTAAAAATTATAATTTTAATATATTTGAGTAATTTTAAAATTTACTTATATTTTGAGTCTAACTTTTAATCGAATAAATACGAATCGTGATCGAACAGTTTGCAGCCTTAAACGGAAGAGGTGTGATATTATCATCCACGCGGCTAATCATTCCGATTAGGAACTTTGGTTAATCGTCAGCTCCATTAGAAATGAGTGTTTTAGCTTTGGACAACGAGCTAGTAATTCATTAGCCCTTAGATCGCGGAGATGAATTATTTATAAATAAATATACTTAATTTTTTGATTAATACTACTACTACTAGTACATCAATTAAAGGATATTAATGCGCTTGGCTGTCAACGCGTTTGGGTTTCTGCCCAGATACATTCCATCTTTATCTAAATGCCAAAGATTTATAAATTACTAGCAATTTTGAGGCTACCGTCAAGGTAAGCCTCTATTTTGAAAATCTATTTTTGGTTTATATTATTAAAATGAGTCTTTTTAGCTCTCTTTTTCCTTTTATTCATTTTTGAGTGTGCCAAAATTGTGTAGGGCATTTTAAATTTAAACATATTACTCCCTCCATAATTTTATTTGTAGTAGTTCGAAAATATACGTTTATTAAAAAAATATCTTCAAATTATCTACTTTAATTACCAATATATTATTATCTTTTTTGTTTTAAAACAAAATAAAGCCGAGAGGAAAAAAAAGAATGTAGTTGTATTTTCAATGTTTTTTTTTTCAATATATGTCATGTTGTTTTTAATAAAAAAAATTATTAAATTAAAGAGGATAGTATTAAAAAAAAGTCAAAAATAGTACTCTCAACGTTTCAAAATTAGATATACAATTTGATTTTAGAGATCAAACGACGACATATTAAATTTTAAATTGGTATGACTCATAGAGTTTAGAATGAAATAAATTTTGTGATTAATACTTTTTTTGTTATACACTCCCTCTGTCCCATAATAAACGGACTTTGATGGTTAAATTGATTATTTTAAAATTAATGAATATTTAAAAGATCAAGATATATATATATATATATATATATATATATATATATATATATATATATATATGCCTAGAGATTGTAATTATAATAAATTACGAAGAATTTATTATTAATGTCAAATTTTGTAATTTAAAAATTTTATATAAATTCTACTACTAATGTACCCTTACTATTCCAGACTGGTTTGGTTCATAGTTTGGGTGGGTCCAGGAATGTTGCATGTGGTTGGTGAGCAATTGACTTGTTAGGAGTGTACCAAAAATACCCAGCTGGATACTTTGACAATCTCTGCTAGCAAAACTCCTAAAGTCCGATCAATGTTATGTCCTAAGAAGATATTCTAGGGGACCCTCTGCTTTTTATAAATTTCATATTTTGTTATTTAAATGAGCACTAATGGAATTAATTATTTAATTACAGAACAATTTAAATTCTTTTGATTAATTTTTAAACTTAATTAATTACTCACTCGAGAGAGACTTGTTACATTAAGAACAACTAAAAAACCTGAAATTTTTATAGATTCGAATTTGTACTTGTAACCTTGATCAATACACTAGTCAAGTCAGAACTTAACTTTTATCAAGCTCCATTAATTACAAGAAAAATACGTATATAAAGTTATATAAATTATTTCTCTGTCAATAAAAAAGACTAAACGAGTCGAGTTCAAACAAATGATCTTCTAATCACTATTAACATTAAAATTATTGTCTTCGGCTCCATAATTTATAATATCCGCAGACACTCATCATTAGGTTCAATATCACTTATATTTTCATTAGGTTCTCGACTGAAACTAATATTTTTTTAATTTAAACCTTAACAACCAGTTCAAAAAAATAGAAGAAAAAAGTAATTCACGCTTAAAGATGAAAAATAAATATCACAATGCATAGGAAATGCCACAAAAAAAACTTTTTAATCTTGAATACAGAGTAATATTCCAACAGCTTTTCTACGGCCATATGTAGACCTCACCTGGGTAACAATAATACCAGGAATGTTTGTCCATCTAAAAGGCTGGTTTGGCTCTTTAAGATGCATGCAGTTGCAATCTTATAGAGAGAGATAATGGAACCATTTTTGTCACCAATTTCCTTTCAACTTTTCAGATAGGCATACCCTTTGGAACAATCTGATCCTTGACCCACATGTAAATGGGAACCAGAACGTAGTATGTTCCTGCCATTGCACCAAGAATGAAACGCAAGAGAAAGACTACTGGATTCACAGGCTTCTCCAAGTCCTCTACCTTTGGACCAAGCTGCATCAAGACAGGTTTAAGAATTGTAATAAAACAAAAGAAACTACTGCAAGAAAGTTTCACATGGATAGATTATTGAATATTGATATTTTACTAAGAACGAAAAACTTTACACTCAGTTCCAATTCCCGAATTCTACTAGGCCAATAGTTATACTACAATTTTACCAAGTACAAAACTTTATCCAAAATAAAACAATGAAAATTAATGTTAGCAAGATCCCAACAGATTAGGAAGAACCATGACTATGGATTTAGCCTTTGTTTCCAAGAGGATAATTGACCAGTCCCAAGCTGACGTTTCTTCGACAACAATGAGTAAGTTCAGACAATGTTTACGATACAATCTTCTTACTAATCTTCTTATTAATACTCTAAACAAATTTCAATAAATATAGGCCGTTGAAATAAAAAAGAGAGCAGCTCAAAAAAAGAAGCAATAAAGCAACAAGATATAATAACCAATGTTGGTTAGGTACCTGTAGGGGAGAGTCCCCTGACATAGGCTTCACACCTGTCACAGAGCAACCCATGATCAATCCATGACGACGAACACCACGGTACCACTTTGGACCTATCCTCTTAAGCTTAACATCTTTGAAACCAGCCTTTTGAAACCACTCAATGTACTCTTCTTCTGTAGGGAAAAGCATCCACGCATCTGCAAAGAAACGAGACAGCCAGAAGGTTGGGTAGACAGGGCCAATTAAGCAGGCTTTTCCTCCAATTTTTAGTACCCTGTATGCTTCCTTGATACCACGCTGCGGATCTGGCCAGTACTCAATACTGGAGAAAACAATCATAAAATTACACTTGAAAACAAGCAGTTGTGAGAACAAATTCTTTCATACTCGAATAAACTAGACTAAATGTTATATAATTTTTAAATAAGTGAATTAGAGAGCCTATTGTGATTGGACTGTGTACCATGATCAAAGGAACTATTTATAATCCATATCAATAAGGATTATACTATTGTAAATTCCTAGCAAATAATATATCCTCCACCCCTTTCCTCTTAATATTGCAATTTAAAATTAATTCTATTATTGGAATCCCTTCATCTGAAATATTTTTTAACCAAATAAACATCTCCCTCTCTCTCTATATATACACATATATATAAGGAAATGATTCATAGCATACATTTGCATGAGCCTGTCCATTAGTCCTTCTAGTGGCCAGCACAACTCCTAATATCCTAATAATGGCCAGAGAAATGACTAAATTGACCTCAATTTTATTTAGATTTTCAAAGTGACGTCGTTTTCCCTGGCTCCTAGTAGGATCTGCGGCCAGTCGACTTAAAAACCAAATCTAATCTGGTTAATGCTATCGTGCGTTTGTTGCAGAACAAAGAGTATTATGATGTTTGTTGATCATTGATATCACTCAACCTTATTTCTTTAGTTGCAAATGGTTTTAATTTCTGTATATGGAGTCTGTTTTAGGCCTTTCATTTCATCCGGTAATTAGAATAATTTATGCCTCGACCATAGTAGTTAAGATGTAATCTTTAATGTTCAATTTGTAGGTAATTTCAATCAATTGATATCTGTTTATTGATAGATTTCGTTGTTTACTTGAAAGAAACAATCAAATACATAAGTCTAGAATTTGGGTGTAGTATGAAACGTACCAATTTTTTTTTTCCTAAAGTGCCTTCGAAAACTATTTTCCACACAATTTGCATAATTTTGGACTTTGTTTAAACTTAAGTTGGATTACTCTTCGTAGAGTCATAACTAAACGATCATAGAGGCATTACTCTACGATCGTTTAGTAATCTCAAGCCACAACTCTTAGATGCTCAAATCTGAGCTCCAACGAAAATAATTGCCCCATCTTCATTGGACCCCAGGTATACGGATACAAACTTATGCTTCATAAACCGTAATTGACAAATTGCATAAAAATTTCATAATTCCAAACTGTAAAACAAAAGTAATCGAAAATCAAAGTTATCACTATTTACCTTCCAAACAGGAAACCTTTTAATTTCATATTGAAAAAGCCTCCGAACAAAACATCGCTGCCTAGTTAAGATAACCCATTCAATTGCGATTCAACCTTTAATAATTATATGTAAACATGGCATCTATAATTTTTGTTCCCTGATATCTTACCATATCATATCTTCTTCCAATTTTGTTACCCAAACTCCTGGTATTCCATGGAAGCATCTCCATTGCGGATTCTAAATTTCCTCCTTGCTCTTCAAATTCACTTGTTCATTGCTTCCAATAATTTCTTTCAATTGAGATTCAACTTCTTTGTCGTTATACCCTTCAGTTACAGACAATCCCCAATAATTTACCAATCTTCCATGTGGCTTCAGACTCATTTAGTAGGATTAAGTTCTCAATTATGTCGATTGGTTTTTAAGTTGATTGGCCGCAGGTCCTATTAGCAACCGGGAAAAACGATCGACTTTAAAAATATTAATTATATTCAATGTATTTATTTGTATAAATAATTTCTTAAGTAATAATTTTTTAATGTATTTATATTTTAATAATTATACTTAAGAAATTATTCATACAAATAAATATATTGAATATAATTAATAATTTTAAATTTTAATATTTATAAAAATTATTTATAAAAATAAATACATTATATATAGTTGATAATGTTAGTTTTTATTACTTAAAAAATTATTTATAAAATTATTTTGTACATAGAAACTATTTAAATCTAACTAAGGGTATGTGTATTTTAGAAAAAATTGAGAGTAGCGGATGGACCCTCACCTTAGCCATTCGATCTAATTTTGAAATGCCCATAGCTAACGTGTGCCATGGATCCCATATATATATATATATATATATATATATATATATATATGAGAAATGATCCATAACAAGTATTTGTTATGGAGAAAAATTGGACAAATAACATCATAACCGCTCATTATAATAATTAAAGGCGGAGATTAAAAAAGAAATTGCACGTCCGCCAGTTCGTCTAGCGTACTATGAGAATATGAACAGGCCCTTCCGCTACTCAAACAAGCGAATTATAAAAAAGAATTACAATCCCAAACTACCCCCAACTACTCCGAAACGGATGTATTGGCTGCCTGCCAACATGACTCAACAGTCATGGCAATATAATAAAACAAATATAATAATCCGCTTGAGCACCATGACTCATGACACATGGTAATATATGTTGACTCAACAATCATGCCAATATAATAAAACATGGTAAGATGCCAATACAAATAAATTAAATAAAACTAAAGGAACATTTTCACTAGAAAAATATTTTTTTCATATTTTTTAATGCATTTAAAATTCAAATAAACACCTTCATGAATTTTTTTTTTTAAAAAAAACCTTCAAGCCAATACAAATCATATAAAGAAATAAACAAAAAGTAATAAAGTAATACAGTAATCCAAATCATATTGGATTGTAATTGCCGTTTCTGTGCTTGGTGCGTTGACTGTTGGATTATATTACCATGATTGTTTACCATGTTTTATTATATTGGCATGATTGTTGAGTCAACATATATTACCATGAGTCATGAGTCATGGTGCTCAAGCGGATAATTATATTTGTTTTATTATATTGCCATGACTGTTGAGTCATGTTGGCTGGCAGCCAATACATTCACTTCAGAGAAATTCTTTTTTATAATCCGCTTGTTCGAGTAGCGGAAGCGCCTGTTCATATTCTCATAGTACGCTAGACGAACTTGCGGACGGACAATTTCCTTTTTAATCTTCGCCCTTAATTATTATAATGAACGATTATGATGCTATTTACCTAATTTTCCTCCATAGCAAATACTTGCTATGATCATTTCCCTCTCTCTCTCTCTCTCTATATATATATATATATATAGACTACGAAAACTAAAAAGAAGAATTACCTTCCAGCAGAAACATATCTATCAGCGTAATCAGTTGGGAAAGGAAGATCCTCAGCATCTCCTTCAATTATCTTGCAATCTTTCAGCGGCTCCTTCTCCTTTGCCTTAGCAAGCTGGTGAGGTGACTGGTCCAAGATTGTCACATTTTTGGCATCCACATGCTTCACTATCCCAAGAGTGGTAAACCCAGTGCCACCGCCAACATCAACCACTATCATATCTGGATCATAAAGCTCGGCAGGCTCAAGTGCATCGTCTCGCATATCCTCAGTCCAATGCCAAGGATTAATAGCATGATCATACACAATCGATAAGAACCTATAGAACCAAAACGCCTCTTTCTTGTGCTGTATGAACCTGGGCTGAGAAACAGGCTTAGAGGAGGAGGATAACCCACTAATTAGCTTGAGATTTTGAGCTCCGTTGAGCAATGAAGAAGCCATTAACTGAGAAAATGAAGCAAACCAACAAAAAAATGATAAATTTTAGCATTTTGTTATCAGTAATTGATGCAACTCCAAAGATTTAGTTCTATCCCAGTGATTCAACATACTAAATTACTAATTAAATAAGAAAAAAAGAACTATGAAAAATGGCTTACTGAATTTGATTGAAATTGCCCGAGAGCTGAGCTGAGAGGAAAAATCCTGAGAAAAGGGGCAGCAATCAAGCAAATGTTGAAGAGTTGATTAGACTGTCAAATCCTGGGGCTACCTAATGACATCAACTGTTAATAGGATAAGAATCAAATCCCCGGTATAACAAAGTTCTTTTGAATCCCTCTAACGTCGTCGTTTTGAGCGGGACTAGGAGACTAGGAGTATTTAGATGGTTGTTAATTTGTTATATGATAACATGTAAAATTCTTAAAATATTAATATCAAATTGGAATATTACACAAGTTAGCTTGGAAAATAATACTCTAAGTGCATTAAAATTGTATAGGATTAGAGTTTGGGTCATGGATATGGTGTTGATTGTGCATGATGGATAAAAAATAATTTATTTAGCAAGTAATAAACTCTTCTTGCAGAGGGCTCTTGTTTGGATTGCACATGCAGACGAAAAATAATTCATTGAACAAGGTGGACTCTAGAGGGCTATTGGTTGATTCTTGACCAAAGATATTGAAGAGTGTGGGCTCCTAATTAGGAAGAGAGACGGAATGGGCTAGGTGGTGGACTCCCTCTTCTCAATAAGACTCTTTGGTGGATCAAACAATAGACTTAATGGATTTGTCAGAGCTTGATGTTGTTGATGTGGATAGAGAGACCATAGAGAGAAAAAAGTGAGTTCTAATAGACTGTAGACCTAATTGATTAACATTTTGGATCAAAATGTAATTTCAAATGAGTATGTATATATGGGCCAAATATTGCCAACGATTACCACTAACATTTTCTTTTGACAATTTTACATAATTTTTTTTTATAATTTTATTGAACATAACTGGTTAACAACTGAGCTGTTCAGAGGCAAGCTCGATTATTTATAAATAGCTAAATTCCATTGGCAAATTAATTGGGAAGTATACAATTTCTATTTGAACGTGGATACAAAGAAGAACGATCTCATTTTATTGCATAGAAATTGTTAGTCTTGTACACTAAATGAAACAACTATATATATCAAGGGTAAGGGATTTTGTGGCTCATTTTAATTATATACTAGTTTGCTTTGTAACTTTAACGCTGCAACTTATTCTGACCAACAAAGGAATCTAAGAATCTCTCTTATGATCACTCAGATGGTTTCTTCACTTCCCTGAGCTGGACTGAATTCTCAAAGCAATGGTAGAATCCGTAATGTGGATATCTCTCGTACCAAGTTTCTTGCTCCTCGTGGGTGTCCCAGTGTTCCCCACTGCTGCTCTTTCCGTACTTGTGCACCCATCCACAACCATTGTGACCTTCACCCCAGGTTCGATTCCATCGTTCTCCATACTTGCCTTCCCACCAGGTCTCCCCCTGTTTCACACCGTGACCATTTGGATCAAAATGCTCGTCCCATTTGTCACCCCATTTTGCCCACCCATCGCCCTCACAACGTTCAGCCCATTTGTCTGTGTATTTTATGCTGCCACCTTGCCCATCATATTGCTCACCCCACCTGCCAAGAAAATGTTGAAGGATTTGTTAGTTACAAGTAATAGGAGACGCTACTGCACCTCAGAAAACAATGTGTTGATCTACAAGAACTGCAATTTCTTGCAGGTTAGGTACTTCCCTCTTTTTATCTTTTTTGTAGCTAAGGATATGGGGAAAATGGATATTACTTCTGTTTCTATAAACTTTTAGAAGAACTTATTATTATGAATGGACAAGAGAACATGAAGAGAGTTTTGTAATACAAGCACTTTGCTAAGATAATTAATGTGCAAGTTATCACTTATATCTTGAGGCAGGATAAGGAACCCCAAAGACTATGGATATATACATCTCTTGCTAAGAGCCTTATATCTAAAATTCCTAAGTGACAATAATCTCACTGTTATGAGTTGTAGTTAAATAATATTATCTGCACAAACACTATAAACATATCCACAGAACCAAAAAACCTGAAATTCAATTTCAAATCCCACGAATATGAGTACAAGTAGTTTGGTACCTTTCATGCCAAACATGAGCATGGCCAGCTTCAAGGGGTGTGTTTGGGTCAATGCTGCACCACTTATGGGCCCATTTCTCTGCTCGTCCGGCACCATAGGATTCCCACCATTTCTCCTGCCACTCGTTGCCTTCGCCGTTCTTCCCCCATTTGTCTGCCGTTTTCTCAAGGTGAACAAATCCATCTTTCTGCATAAAACCACAATATAAGTTGACTAAGCCAAATAAGCATAAAATGTGATGTCATATGTATCTCCATTCATATTCAATCTAACCACAACTCAAAACTGATGTATTAGGTTATTCACTGAGTCGTTTATGAATAGCACTATTTTGGAGGCATTCCTAGTTTTTAGGTCCAACAATCGTTATACAAACATGCAACAAGATAAAAACACTATCACTTCAAATTTTATATATGTAATGCCTACTACCTTGTACATGGACTCTTTCCAGAATTCACGCCAAACATTTCCAGCAGAGTCACGTCCTGATTTCTCCGAACCAAGTTCCTTATAGTCAAAATTGTCAGCAGCCTCCCAATACTTCTCTTCCCATTCAACAGCTTTGTCAGCACTGACACCCCTAGTCAGCGTCCACCTGCAAACCACCCCATCAGGTCTTACCTCGGTTCCTGTCTCCTTCCACCACCTTGATCCATCTGGATAAATTCCCTGGAATAAATCATCCACCTTATTAAGAGCATTAGCTGCTTCAACAGCATGTGCTGAAAATAGAACACCAAGTTCACGTTCCTCTTCCAAGTAAGGTGTCTCTGGATTTGAGCTAGAAATCTTCACTTTATCAACCTCCATAAGTGACTGAAGAGGGGAAAGGGAGCACTGTGGGCATTTTCAAGTTTACTCTCAAATGGGATTGACAGAATATCTACATGTCGTTCCAACTCCATCACGGGCATGGTCTGATTGATAGATGGAGAAGATGTACTAGCCGACTCCACATCACCTTCATCATCAGAAATCCTATCATTATCTTCAGGAGGCGTCCAGGACCAGAAATTTGGACCTGGTGTAATGTTTCCATCATTTCCTGACAGAGAGACGGTTGTGCCTTTGTTCTGTGTACCTGTTAAAATATAAATTTATCAAACACTGCCTTATAAGTTGACTGAAATAAACATTTTTGTCAAGAGGGAATGTAGAGATAACCAAGACCATCAATTTCTGCAGTCCAAATCATCTCATAGAAGGAAGGTGAAACCACAAAACAGTCATGGAATTAATTTTTATTTTTTATTTTTTATGCTGTTTTCTAGGAAAGAAAAGGTGATAATTTGGACTCCAAAGGTAAATATTAACCCTGGTTATATTTGCCATAACAAACCTCAAAACTGGACCGCTTGAATTATTCATATTTCTGGTAAATAAGGAGGAAGAATTTGGAAAATAATCAAGTGAAAAAGTGTCCATTTAGCAGAGCAGTGTCGTGATGTTAAACTTTTATTTGTTGTTTAACAGTCTTATTTGTGAAGGTAGTCCACTTTGTACTTCTTTTAGCCAAAGAGAGGTCAAGCTTGAAAATCTACCAGGTATGGGGGGAAGTGAGAGCCCATCAATTAAACTTTTTATTTTGTTTTGTTGATATTCAGTATTTCAATTCTTCAATTTGAAAAAGGATTACCAAAGATGTTAACTCCTAAACAAGAATGATATGATATGTGAAATAGATGAACTGTTTATAGAAGGTCTTTTAACATTTATATTAGTAGATAACAGTTTGATTGACAAGAAAAAGATCAATAGCGACATTATAAAAGATATACCTGAGAAATAGTTGGAATAACAAAAGGTTCATATAAGCTCTCCGAATCACTCTAAACATAAACAAAAAGTGCCAAAAACAGAATAAAATAAGAAATTATTAGAATTACGAGTTACACATAAGCTACATATCATGATAACATGAAATTATCTAACTAAACAATTGACTTTAATGCATTCGTCTTGCATAATTTCAAATATGGGGTTGCAGCATTTAAAAAAATCACTAAAAATAAGTAAGTGGATAAGATCTCAGCGGACTAAAAAATGATATATCCACCGGTCAACAATTGCATTATCTTCCATTCCCATCATTCTGATGTATTAAAAGTTACCCCATGATGTTTCCAATTTCGAACGTGCATTGCTTGTGAGGGTCACACACTACCAAAGGCATTTTGATGGTAGTTTTGTTTTGTTTGTAATGAAGCAACTGGTCTCAAACTCTAACACTGCACCAAGACAATAGCCTGTAGCAGCTAGCCTATATCATACCCAGATTGAAACTGCTAAACCTTAGCCAACTTAAAAAAAATTAATGAAAAGAAAAGAAATGAGACACATTTGGTCCCAAATCAACAGTTTACTTTGAAATTAAAATTTTGATTTTTATAAATAATGGTTTAAATAATATTATGTTCTTTCTCTTATTATTTGAGGCGCAAAAGGGAATATAATCAAAATCAGTCCAACACAATGAAAACTTAAACAAGAGTGTCAAGAGACCAACATATATTGTAGCTCAAAATTGTAAAAAGTAATGAACAGAGCTTAGTTAGTTAGTTTACCTCTTAGCTGATCGTCGATTTCACTATCACCTTCAGCTACCAAATTAGCAGACACCAAAGAAGCACTCGTATCACCACCCAATTTCACCTCCAAAGAACTCTCCTTGAGAATCGCATTGGCAGCGGCAATGGCTGCCGCAGCCCGATCAATGACCTGCATTCTCTGAATTCTGTCTCTCTCCTCAGTAGACACTTCCAGAATCTTCTGAAACTCACTGCTCTTCCTCTCCAGCACCTCCTTTCTCTCTCCTCCTCCTTCCTCCTCCTCCTCATTTCCCGCCGAGTTCTGGGCTATTTTTTGAAACTCCACCGCCTTCCTCTCCCGTTCCACCGCCTTCTTCCACATATCAAGATACGAACCCCCGCCATCTGAAACCCTAATTCCCCAGCTTCTCTTCACTCTGCCCCTCCAACTTCTCGCTGATTTTGGGTGACAGAGTGGTTCTAGAGTGAATATAACAAGTGGGTGTCTCTGTTTCGGAAAGGGTAAGACGGCGGCGAGTGTGAAAGCGTTAAATTGGGTTCCCATTGAGTAGAGAGAGATTAGCAGTGGATTTTGAAACTTGTGAATTAGAGTTTGAAATGAATGAGGAATTCTTATCGGCTCTCGTGAAGAACTTGATATTTTGACTTTTTCTTTTTAAGGGAAAAAGCAAAAGCCAAAACAAAAACAAAATTTTCTTGAATATGAAGGAAGGTAGTGATTCTGCAGAATAACAGTAGAGTTGAGTTTACACTTCCATAAAGAGACAGCGAAGATTTAGCCAATGAAGTACAAACAAAATCCCCTCAAGAAAAGTAACAGGTGGCCATCATTTTTGTGGTTTAATAGGAAAAAGTAAAGCTGATGAGTGTGACCCACAAAATGGTCTCTTCAAAAAAGTTTACAGTGGGAAACGTGAGATGTCGGAGACCGGAAAACTCTACTGTGTTCTCGTTATTTAATATAAGTTATTTTAAAAAAATATTTTTATTTTTAAATATAAGTCGTTTTAAAAATTTAAATAAATATTAATTATTTAATTTTTAATATTATCTCAAGTATTAAATATAATTTTAGTTCTCTCACTATTTTATGTCAAATAAATAACAATCTCTTCTTCTAATACAAAGACAAAATAGACAATTAATACTGTTATAATTAGTACTATACAATTATTTTATTAATACTTATGCAAAACTCTAAAACAATCTATATTAAGTAACTGTGAGAGTATTAGAGTAGAGTTGAGTTGGGTTGGACGGACTTACAGAGTTCAAAATGCTTAACGAGGCTTGTAATTAATGGAGTTTGGGCTTAGCCTTGAACCAACCCAATCATCATACATACACACACTTGCTCATCCATCTCAAAATAAATAATGAGCAATGCTATTATAAGATTCAAAATTATGTAATAGTAGTATTATTTATAATGAATATTTATAATGAATAGTGACTGACTAAATTGTTTCACTAACCATCTTATAGACACCTCTCTCTTATATCGACATAGTATTATGAGTAAAATTATTGGTCCAATAATATCTTCTAATAATATTTTTTTGAATTAAATTTAACTCTACCATGAAATTACATCATCAAAAAGTGTAAATGACTTAAAAGTCCTATTGGTAGTAACTTAATTTATTATATATACATAAAATTTTTTTTATATCTTTCAAAATGTAAGACTAGAGTGTTACATTGATAGAGTAAATATATGCCAGTAGATATGAATCTTTTATACGAACATTTGTGCTAATCTTTGATTCCGTACATTGCAGAAGACACGCCTCTAGATCGAGTTTAAACTATGAGGTATGACCCCGCTTGCTTAACACATGCCAAATTGCAAATACTTAAAACACAACACACTCGATGTCTCTTTTATTAATTAATAAACCAAACCAAACCAAACCAAAAGATAGCCAGACAAGGGAAATAAAAGGCACACTGGAAACACAACAGACTTGGTGGAGTTTATTCAACTAACCAACCAGTATGCTATGTTTGGCAACTCAATACCATGCTTCAAATTGGAACCGAAAGCACATGCACTAATAATTCCATAAAATTTTCAATAATTGAGTTGTCAAATCTAGCTAGCTTTATTAGACATCAAACGTAGGCGTCCGGATTTTGGAGAAGGTAAGCTTCCACAACCTTGAACATTCCCAGTACTTTTTCTTTTCCCGCCTTGATGTCGTCTTCCTTGAGCTCAAATTCGCCCTTAGTGTAACATGTGGAAGTCATCTTAGAGATAGTACCACCATCAGCTGAAGCCTCAAGCTTAACTTCATACGAAATTTTTTCAATCATGTCCGTTGTTAACGCCAAGATCTTTCTCCACGTCCCAATCACAAAAGACGTCCCGATCTGCCGCGATCAAGAAATACGACAAATACCACAAACTTGACGAATTACCGATGGCAGGGGGATAATTTCGAGCGTGAAGAGTAAGTATGTATATTCATTCACAAAGTTAACTCGAGAGGATAATAGAATTTAGTGTATTGAGAGTGATAATTTATGAGTTGTGTGAATGTGTATATATGAATAAAAGCGTCACCTCCTTGTGAAGACTTACTCACTAAGAAATAATATCCTTGCTTGGATTATCGTCGCCGCCCACTATCACTTGACATATCACGACGATGGATTAAATGAAATTGCATGGAGTTAGATCCATCGCTTCTTTACCCTTTATTTTGCACCACCGTTGGTATAATCTCATCCACATTAATGCATGGCAAATATCTTGGTCATTTGTCATACTATATCATCATTACAAGTCAAAGTAATAGATATTAAATGACCCGATGGGTTAATCCAACGAAGCAGGCCAGGTCGATAGGATTAAATAAAGTTGACATGATAGATGGGCTCAAAGAGTCCCGTGGCTTAATTATAAAAGTCCAATGATTAAAAGCGATAAATGGGCCCAATATACGGCCCAAAATAGGAGAAATATCATGACCCAACATTACCCCCTATTTTTTTAGTTAAACAAGATGTTTAATGGAAAACTATATATGATTCATGATATTTAGAATTTAATAAAAGGCCGAGGATAGAAATAAGTGAATTATACCCACTTTTAACATCTGAAGTGGAATAAGGGAGAATTTGGATAGTGGATACCCAGAGCAATAAGCCCAATCGATAAATGATTTGAATTTGAGCAGGATGGACCAATAAAATAGAAATCAGCGGTCGGGCCCAATCGATAAGATATTCAAAGGTCATCCAAACGCATTCCACTTTAATTCTCATCATTCTTACGACATTAAATGCGCCTTTGCTCACGCGTGGCAAGTCGATTATAAAAGATAAACTTCACCAAATTTGGCGGTTTTACTCTTGATTTGAAATTGAACCTTTGAGCTTTCTTCCTCTCTCGAGAAAACCTCTCTTTAGCTTTCTAAAAACTTCAGTGATGGTGAATCCAAGCCAAGCCCTTCAAGTTCTTCTCGTTCGAACCCTAATCGAGAGGGTTTAAGTAATAATCCACCATCTCCAATTGATTTCTTCAAAGATGGGGAACAATTTCCTCATCTAACATCACCTCCACCAAATCTCAGAATCGAACTACGAGCTCTCCGGATTCGATATCATGTTAGGATAACTTTGCCATGAGGGCTCCGTGCATTGAAGAAGCGAATGTATCGTGACAGGGCAAATTTGGTGTTGCATGCCGACTACTCACTTTGGAGAAGGGATTCGCCTACCCTCCACGCCTTCATAGTTACCCTCCTAGGGTTTATTGGAGAGAAGCCGCACAACTGTTGGTGCCCAACTCCTATATCCATATCTTTGGCGTTCATCGCCTTACGCCGTGAATTAGGGGTTACCCCTCTGTTGATCTCTTCTTCACCCTCTTCTCGGTTGGCGAGATCCCGAAGCGAGGGTTCAAAATCTTGAGCAAGCGGTCCCCAGCGCCCAAACTCAAAATTCGAGAAGAGGCCCCTGATGAGCACCCCTCGAGCAGCAACAAAGGATGGCACGAGAAATGGTTCTTCGTCCTTTGGTCTGGGATCTCTTCCCTTCTGATTGGACCATTTGGGCGTATCTCTGCGACTTGGTGACATCCCCAGAAGAGAGTGTGAGGAGATGGGTGACTTCTGAATAGGATCCTCTCCGAGAGTGGAGCTTCATTTCTCTTGACCAAGCAAGCTTGGCTGTATGACCATAAATGTGAGTCTCGGACCATTCTATGATATAACTTTTGAAATATTTATGTGGTATAGATTCTAACTTGTGATTATTTGCAGTGTCTTTGATCAAACCAACTTCCTCGGAAGTAAAAGACTTGGAAGATTTCTTGGCGGGGAGGATTACTGATGCAAATGAAGAACTCCCTAACGAGGAGCCTTCCCGAACTGAACCCCCTGCCCCCGAACCAACAACAACCCCTCTTCGGGATGATGACCCTGAAGCTGACAATCCCATCATCCAGAAGAGGTTCTCAGAGCCTCACGTAGAAGGAAGAAGGGCGCCAAAAGGCCGGGACTCTTGCAAGATAAACCACGAAAGCGACGAGGAGGTCCTTCACGAGGTAAACCCACAACCAATTCCTCCAGTGAATCCACAACAACAACCTCACGAACCAACCCCACCAACTTCGAACCAACCCCAAAAAAAAGGAGTCTCCTTGACATTCCTCCACACGATCGGCGAAAGTCCTTCGTCTTTAAAAAATTAAACAAAATAATTCTTTTCTGGCCAAGCGAACTCCGCGTCCCCCTCCTTCAACATCAATCCTTTAAATGAAACCCCAACACCTAATTTGGCCGGTTGAGGCCGGCCACGCTCGTCAGAAAAAAAAAAAGCGACCTTGACGGTCGTCGGCCGGTTCGACTTCCGAACCTTCTTGACTCCCGAGCCTATGCCGGCTCGATCACGCTTCTCGAGAGGCAATGCATGCGGATCCTTCACCGGTTCGCGATCGGCTATGCCTCTTCCTCGAGGGCCGAGGACATCCAAATTCAAAGATGATGCCATGGGTCCACCGATCATGTGGCCTCGGTTTGATGCCAATTTCCTTTCAACTATTCGAGGCCTTCGTTTGCGAGGCCGATGACCATCGGTTCGAGAGCAGATTCGAATGAGGGATTTGCTCGTGAAGGCATGAGCTACTGCAGCTAAGGTAAATGACTCTTTCCTTCATTTGCTTACTTATTTTCATACTCACACATCTGGTGATTGAATAACCTTTGAACATATACGAGCAAATCGTATTCGGACGTCTGCGCCCCAGATCTATCCAAGCTGAATCCGAAGAGGAGGCGTATTTGAGGAAGGAAAATTCCTCCTTAAAATCGCTTACTGGCTCTGGGAAAGGACTCACCGTGAAGGCCTTCTTCATACTAACGAAGGTCTTGAGAAAGAGTTGGCCCAAGCTAAGGAAGAAGTGAAGGCCTCTGAGGAAGAACTAAAGTCGACTAAGGCTCGGCATGCTGAAATTGTCAACATGAATGTCGACTTAGTTCAGAGGAGTGAATTGAGGATGAATAAGATCAAGGAGTTGAAGTCAGCGCCAAAATCTTGACCAAGGCGATCAAGTAAAATGGAGCGGGATGAAAAGCTTCAATGAATATATGGCGGTGACTCGAGCGAGAGATCCGAGAACTCAAGGCTCTTGGGACCTTGGGCCTCCTTTGGTGATGCTCTCTTGTGAAAGAAATTTGTGAAGAGTATATGAACTTCAGACGAAATAAGCGGAGAAATCATGAGGATTCACAAAGAAAGCTATGAGCTCGCTAGAAGTCTTGCGAGGAAAAAGCGATCAAGGCTAACTTGGATCCAGTACCTTTCTGGACACACCGGATGATGATGGTATTTGCATGAAGCATCGAATTTATGGATTGTCTTGGTCTTATTATGAATATTTGTAAAAATTTTATGTTATTTCCTTATTTGTAAATGAACTTAAATATTAATGAGAAATGATTTCCTTCCTTATGACTTGATTGCACTTTTTATTTTATGTCAATACTTGATATAAATTTATATGGAAAAGTGTACAAAAAAACCCTTCGAGGATTTAACTTCAAATGATTAAGCATGTCATATAACGGATGAGATAAGTTTAAAGAGCGAGGCATTACGAACTCAACACTTAGAAAACTCGGGTAATAAAGTAAAGAGATATCTTTATCAAATTACGGAAGTGCGAGACATCCGCTTTATTGGGAGTTTGTTTACCCGAAAGGCCTAACAGAACTACAAGATAACATTCGCTTTACCACGAAGGGCTCGACAATGTCTTAAAGATGACACTTACCTACCGAAGAATTTGACAAGGTCTACAAAGTGGCGACAATTGTCTACCCGAAAGGCTGACAATGCCAAATAGTGACCTCACGCCAAAAGGCTACCATCGAATGGTCGATGAAGTCCTCCCGAACCTCCAACACCAAAGTGGCGACAATTGCCTACCACGAAGGGCACGACAATGCCAAATAGTGACCTCGCCGCCAAATAGTGACCTCTCCGCGAAAAAGGCTACCATCGAATGGTCGCCAAGTCCTCCCGAACCTCCTAACACCAAAGTGGCGACAATTGCGCTACCGAAAGGCTGACAATGCCAAATAGTGACCTCATGCCAAAAGGCTACCATCGAATGGGTCAAAGTCCTCCCGAACCTCCTAACACCAATGTATTTGAAAGCGCAACAAAGGCAAAATTTTGCTTGAGACAAAAAGAGGATCTTTTATTGATGATGATGTAAATATTCTGAGACTTTTGATGTCTTGATTCGAATCTCTGAAAGTACTTTCTAAACACGCCAAAGATGCCAAGTGTTTTTAATTCTTGACCCATCTAATGCTTTCAAACGATAAGTCCACGGCTTTGGAACTTGAGGTGATTTCATAAGGTCCTTCCCGATTTGGCATCGAATTTACCCGGAGTTACGGCGTAGATGCTTCGACTTCTCTAAGGACAAAATCTCCCACTTCAAATCTGCGAAGCTTCACCCCTTATTATAATGCTTAGTCACTCTTCGTTGATAGGCCTTGATTGGATTAAGGCTATTTCTCGACTTCTTCCAATAAATCAAGATTGACCCTCATTCTTCTTCATTATAGACCTCTTGAAATGACTAACTCGAAGACTTGAGACCCAATTTCAAGCTGGGACTAAGGCATCGATTACCATAAGCCCGATCGAAAGGTGAATCCCGGTTGTAGTCCTCGGAGTAGTTCGATAAGCCCATAGTACACTTAGCAACTCTTACGGCCATACGCTTTAGCCCGTCCAACCTACGCTGATCCCATTCAGTGAGCGTTACATTGGTTACTTCAAACTGTCCGTTTGATTGAGGATGAGCCTTTGAAGTCTTTCTGTCTTTGGACCCTGATTCGGTCCAAAAATGCTTCAAACTTCGATCCTGGTAGCGTCCATTATCCGATACTACCACCTTAGGAATTCAAAGCGGAATACCACCTTGATTCTTTCACGAATTTCAAACATTCTGTTCCGTTATTGACCTAAGTGGCTTTGCTTCTACCCATTTGGTCATATAGTCTATGGCAACTATAACAAAAGCCGACGACCTTTTTGCCTTGGTAGTGGACCCGATATATCAACCCCCCGGCAATGAAGGGTATAGGAGATAAGATCGAGTATAGCTCTTCCGGTGGCGATCTGATGATGGATATTTAGTGGCACTTCTCGCACCTCTTCACATACTCAGTTGCTTCCTTGAAGATAGTAGGCCAGTAGTACCCCTGACGAAGTATTTTATAGGCTAATGACTTAGCAGCCATATGGTCGCCACAAATGCCTTCATGAACTTCTCGGAGAGCATAATCAGCTTCGGATGGAGTCAAACATTTTAATAATGGAGACGAGAAGGCCCTTCGAAAGAGATCCCCATCAATCAAAACAAAATTGGCACTCTTGTACTTGATTTTCTTGGCGAGCATCCGATCCGAAGGTAAGACGCCATCAGCCAAATATTCCAGATAGGGCGTCAACCAGCAATTGGTTCGGTCAATGCACATTACCATCTCGTGAATAACACTAGGATGTTGCAAAATTTCCAGATACACCGACCCCTCAAAAATATTAACATCTATAGTGGCTAATTTGGCGAGTGCATCGGCAATAGAATTGTTGTTACGCTCGACCCCCCGAAACTCGTAAGATTGGAAATACTGAAGCCGTTCCTTTACTTCTGTCAAATACTTGATCATCCTCGGACCTCGGGCTTCGTATTCTCCAGACAATTGTTTTACAATTAACTGAGAATCACTGAAGATGACTATTCTTTGCACTTCAAGACTCTTTGATAACAGTAACCAAGCAATCTTTGCCTCATATTCGACCGTTGTTCGTCGCTTTGAATTGAAATCGATGGCTTCTTTGCACCTTGAATCCTCGATTTGGTCAAGATAATCCCTGCTCCACTGACGTCCAAAGTAGAAGACCCATCTGCATACAGCGTCCATGAACTCTCCTGTCACTTTGAAGAGCGACAAGCGCTCTCGAGATCCTTGACTTCAATATATGACTTCATCGGTTCGAGAGAAGCGAACACTCGACCACAAAATCGGCCAAGGCTTGCCCTTTGATGGCGGTTCGTGGATGATACTCGATAAAGAATTGGGACAATTCCATCGTCCCACGCATTTAGACTCCCGATACCTCGGCTTACCCATAATCTTCTTGAGGTGATCTGTGTATACTATTACCGATCTACCTTGGAAGTATTGCCTAAGCTTTCGATTAGCGGTTATTAAAGCGAAAAGCAAACTTTTCAATGTTGGTACCTTGTTTGACATCACGAAGGACATGACTTACATAATACACGGGTGTTGCTTACTCCCCAACTTCACGTATCACAACCGCTCCAATTGCCAATGAACTAGGCTGCTGCTATATACAGATATAAAGGTTCGGCGAGAATGGGCTTCACCAAAGAAAAGGTTAGAAGACAAATAGGACTTGATGCTTTGAAAGGCGTCTTCACACTCGAAGTCCATTGAACGCTTTTGCATTTTTTCGGCCCTTTCAATGTGTTAAAAAGCGGCAAACACCTTTCGGTGAGACTTGGACATGAACCTCATGAAAAGCTCGCAATCCTTCCAAGTCGATTTGAACATCTTTAAATGATCGAGAGTCTTCATGCTCGGGATCGCTTGAATCTTCTCTCTGGATTGGCTTCAATTCCTCTTCGTTGACAAGATACCCCAAGAATTTGCCAAAGACCAGAATAGAAAGTGCATTTAGTGGGATTTAGCCTCAAGTTGTGATGTCGAATGGTGCGAAAGCACTCTTCTAAGTCATCCAAATGTTTGTGCACCAACATGCTTTTGACAATCATGTCATCCACATACACCTCAATATTTACCTTGTTGATATCCGAAGATATGGTTCATCATTCTACGGTATGTGGCCCGGCATTGATAAGGCCGAAAGTCATTTTCTTATAGGCATACACCGAACGATGCGTAATGAGCGCCGTCTTGGTATATCCTCTTCTACATAGAGATCGATGATATCCGGAGAATGCATCCATAAAACTTAATAAAGCATACCCGAAGTGGCATCAATGAGTTGATCGATGTGGGGGCGTGGATAGAAATCCTTCAGACGAGCCTTGTTCGGATCGATTGTAATCAATGCGGACTCGCCATTTGCCATTTCGCTTACGGACCCGGCACCACATTAGCCATCCACTGCGGGTAGTCTATCTCGAAAATAAAATCGGTGCCAAAAGTTTTGCAATTTCATCATCTATGATTGACGACGCTCTGGTGCAAAGATCCTCCTCTTCTGCCCGGGCGGCTTCTTTAATCGGGTTCACTTCGATCGATGCTCAACAATATCCTGCCTACTCGGCAGATATCACGAGGTTCCCATGCAAAGATATCAACATAACACCTCGGGGAGCTCTATGAGGTTTCGTCCAGGAGAGGTTCCCGCAAGCTCCGAACCTATTTTCACCGTCTTGTCTTCCTTACAGGATGAGCTCTATCTCTCTTGTCTCTCCAAATTTGCATGACCGATGGTTGGTTGAGCTACTTTTCGGTGAAGGTTCGATCTCTATCGCCATGGCTTGTTTTCGCTTCGATACCCCCACTCTGAAGAAATAATAGCATTTACAGAACACCTCCTAGCCAGATCCAAATCTCCTTTGACCTCACCAAGCCCATGAGCAGTAGGAAATTTGATTTTAAAATGAAGAATTGATGTTACAGCTTGTAGAGCAATTAAAGTAGGCCTCCACAAAATAACATTATAAGCAGATTCTACATGTACAACATAAAATTTGCAAATAATTTGTACTGCTTTGAGGAATTAAATCCGAATATATTTGGAAGCTCAATGGTTCCAGCCACTTTAACTGGATCATTACTGAAACCATAAAGAGGAGCTTCCTGTCCAATTTCCATCTTCCGCCCATCCAAATTCATCCTCTGATAAGCGTGGGCATACAAGATGTCTACAGACGATCCGTTATCTACCATCATCCTTTTCATATCTCAAGAACCCACTTGTGCGAAGAAGCACCAATGATCCTTCATGAGGTTCGATAATTTCAGAAGGTAATCTTCATCGATGAAAGAGATTACCGTATTCGAATAAGGTCTATCAGTCTTCGGGAGGGTACCGCACAAACATAATAGAATCAAATAAGCTTCGCTTTTTTCCAACGAGCTTGCTGTAAGTACCCCAAGTGATGACATCTATCACATGCCTTGGTGGGTGATCCGGGGTCGGGCAGCATTTGGTGATTAGGTTGAGTTGAGCGAGAGAGAATTTTTCAGTCCACTCATTGATGAGTTCGGGCAGCAACATATTGAACTAAAGATCCACCTTGTACCTTTCTCTCAATGAACTCTTTTAAACTGGCACAATCGTTCGTCTCGTGTCCCGACGCTTGATGGTAGTCGCAATACTTGCGGGGATTTCCTTTTCCGGGCTTGATTTTATCTCGTGGTGGCTCGAAAATAGGTTGATTCTTGATCTGATCTAAGATAATAGCCCTATCGGCGTTGAGCGCCGTGTAAGTCCTGTTTACCCTCTGGGGTGGAGCGGACGAACGTCCTCCACCCTGCCTCCAATTGTTATACCTTTTCGTCCCACCTTCATGGCGGTCTTTGTGTCCTTCACTCTTCTTCTGGTCTTCATGAGTTTTGTCTCGATCCGTATCTCTAGGCCGATCTAAAGAAGGACGCTTGAGGCTACTCATGGCTTCCTCCACTATGATATAGCCTTCAAACTTTATCAAAGGCTTGGCCAGACTCTTCTTGGTGGTTAAACATAAGTTTTTCACCAACTTCTCTCGACTTGACAAAATCCAAATTGTTCGAAATAGTCCCCCGCTTGTAGATCATTCATTTCCATTACTTGTGATCGATTCGGAATCGCTTCACATACTGGCCCAAAGATTCATTAGAGGATTGCTGAACCTGAGCCAAAGAACCAGTTGGCTTTCCCCTTCTTCGGTTGCTCCCAAAACGTGCATGGAATTTACTGCACATATCTTCCCAGGATGAGATAGAATCTGAAGGTAAGGTCCCCATCCACTGCCGGGCATCCTTTCTAAGAGTTATGACAAAAGTATGACATTTAGCAGCATCACTAAAGTCATAATAATCCATGAGTCGATCGAACGCCTGACTATGGTCGTAAGGGTCCCCCGATCCGTCATAACTTTTTATATGGGGCAACTTCTTCGTGGGGTCAGCTTTTTCCCTGAGAATATCCGCAGAAAAAGGAGATGCCTTCTTCCCCGGAATGTCTTTGGGTTTCTGGACTTCGGCAAGCTTCTTTCGAAGCTCTTTCAGTTCTTTAACCAGATACTCCACGCCTTCTGGTTGAGATGACGCCTCTTTCTCCGGTGACCCCTTCTTTTTATAAACGGACCGGATTCTTTCACCAGAACCTTCAATTTTAGAGGGGCTTTTCCGATAACGAGTGTCTACAGGACGGGATGCCCTCAGTAGACTCTTGGGAGTACGTCATCTGGATACACTTCGACTATGAATTCGGGCACTATGGTGAGAATGTGCGATAATAAGCGCTCTCTTTGCATGCTTTGAGTACGATCTCGGATCGACCTCTCTCTCGCTTCGGCCGTCCACATTCTCCGTAATTGGCGAATAACGAGTCCTCTTTGACCTCTGAGGAGTAGGGCTTCGGGACCTTCTTCTTTCCCTAATTTGACCTAGAGATTGCCGCCCTGAATGAGCAGGTTCTTTCCCACTTCGATGCCCTTGCTTCTTGATTGGGCATATTTGAGCTCTTCATCTCTCATTTCGCCATCCGAGCCATCCGCCCGGCTTATATCTTGATTTGCTTTAAAAGTACTTCCATAGCCTTATCCGCTTTCATCCGCCATTTTAGCCAAGCCCGGAGGCTTTTGCGTCTTGGTCATCTCGGTATCGAGTTATAGGCAAAAGAGTGCCTTCTACTGCTTTTCTACCATGGTCGAGATCCTTCTCCGTAGGGTAAACTAGCTTACGCTTTGCTTTGCCTCGCCTTCTGATTGAGAATGTTAAGTGATCGTTTAGACGCTGATCTTTAGCATGCACACTTATAGTTGGTCCCAAACGATCTTTGGCGAGATACTCTGCAGAATGACTCAGCGACAGACATCTACCGTCCTTCAGTGTAGGTGTTCTAATCTTTCCCATGAAAATAAATAGAATAAAACACACTCTGTGATTGAAAAATACTCAGAGACTTAAAACAAGCCCTCCTTACTAGCGCCAATGTTAACGCTTAAGATCTTTCTCCACGTCCCAATCACGAAAAGACGTCCACGATCACGCACGATAAAGAACGACAAAAACCACAAGCTTCGATTTTTGGACCGACAGGGGATAGCTTTCAAAGCGTAAGAAGTAAGTATGTCTGTTCACAAAGTTAACTCAAGAGGATAATAGAATTTAGTGTATTGAGAGTGATAATTTATGAGTTGTGTGAATGTGTATATATGAATAAAACGTACCTCCTTGTGAAGACTTACTCACTAAGAAATAATATCCTTGCTTGGATTATCGTGCCGCCCACTATCACCTGACATATCCCACGACTGATGGATTCGATAATCGCATGGAGTTCGTCCCTTCGCTTCTTGCCTTTGTTTGCACCACCGGCTGACTATAATCCCAACCACATTAATGTATGGCAAATATCTTGGTCAACTGTCATACTATATCATCATTACAAGTCAAAGTAATAGATATTAAATGACCTAATGGGTTAATCCAACGAACCTAAGGCCGGTCAATAGGATTAAATAAAGTTGACACAATAGATGGGCTCAAAGAGTCCCATGGCTTAATTATAAAAGCCCAACAGATTAAAGCGATAAATGGGCCCAATATACCCTACCCAAAAATAGAGAAATATCATGACCCAACATCCAAATCAACTCCTCTCCTTCAATCGATCATCTTGTAGGTATATGTCTCCTCATTGAGTTCCTCGATTTTGTGCTTCAAATAGCTAATTTTGTTACCTGAAGGTTAAAAGGCAAATTATATAAACAACCATATCAAAATTTATGCTTTATATATAATAAATTACTAACGAACACTGAACACACACACACACACACACACACACATATATATATATATATATATATATATATATATATATTAGACCTAGCAATATAAGTAGTTAACTGTTGGGTCAAACCATATTAACTGGAACCAAATGGGTCGGTTAACCATTTTTATTTAGGAACAATTACATTTTAAAACATAATTACATCAACAGTGCACTTATTAAATATTTACACAATTAATGTCTCTAAAATTTTATTTTCATTATTAGTACATATTTATGATTCCTTTAATTATGGGATGTGTTTTAATTTCCTGATGACATGGCAATTCAGTTTTTTTTAAAAAAAACTGAATTCGCGTTTTTTTTGGGATTGTGTTCATTTTAAAAAAAAATTTGTTCCTTATGTCATCTCTTTTCTTTTGGAAACCCTTATTTGGTGTTTTTGCAACTTTCTAAGCAAACCCTTATTCATCTTCTTCTCTGTGGGTCTATCGATTTTTCTGGTTGATTTTTGTTGTCGGCGTTTGGTTTTTACTTCGTGTTTGTTGTATTTTGCTTCAGATCGTGTTATTCTTAAGTTTTTTGGTTTGTTCCTATTTATCGGTACTACATTTTTTGATTTCTTCTTCTCTTGTTTCGTGATGGTCTCTACGAGGAAGAGCATGGAGGGAATGGGGGTTAAGAAACCTGATAGGAAGAGGAAAAGAGTTTGAGATGATTATTATTTGGAGGATTGAAGTTATACGTAATGGTGAAGGTAGTAGTCAAAGTCTTCTAAGCGAGGGAAGAAGTTATTGTTGAAATCGGATGTTGATGATAAGAATATTGGGAGACATCTGAAGAAGAAGACTAAATCATTGGTGTATATTGATTCCGATTTTGAAGGTTCTGCCGAAAAAGTTGTCAAAGAAGATAAAGTTGAGGCTCATAGCCGGAAAATGGTTCCATGGCAGAAACATTTGTAGGTTTGTTAATTTTTTTAAGATATATATATTTTTATTTGTTTTTAGTTTTTGTGTTTTTTCTTTTCTCGCATGGTGGTGTTTTGGTTTATGTTGTTGTTTTTTTTGTTGTTCGATAGTATTATTGATGTTGAAGTTGTTGTTTGATAAAATCATTGTTTCCATTCCGAGCGTATTTTCTGAAACACATTTTATTATGTTTTAAGTTTTGTTCAATTTGTTGTTGTTAAAATTTTTGTTTTCATTCATATTTTAGTATCTGATAAAAGTATATTTTTGGTTGGTCCCTAAATTTCTTTTCTGTGATCATACAGGATGTTATTTTTTTTAGTAACTTGCTAATTGTTGTTTGGTTACCTTCGTTTATATGTTTGGTAACTGATTTTTGTAATATTTGTTAAAATGTATTATATTTCATTAGAGTTTGTGTTGTTTTAAGGATTGTTCAAATTATTCTTGTTTAAATCATTGTTTTCATTCTATTTGAGTTTAAGATATTATTACATTTATTTTTGGTTACTATATTACATTATTGTTATTATTTAGATTTACATTATCTTTGGTAACTTCTTTATTTTATTTTTGTTACTAATATTGAAATATTTGAAGCTAGCGATATCATAGTTGTTAACATGTATTTTATTTCAATAGAAGTAACTTGTTAATTGTTGTTTGGTTACATTCGTTTATATGTTTGGAAACAGATTTTTTTAATAGTTGTTAAAATGTATTATATTTCATTAGAGTTTGTGTTGTTTTAAGGATTGTTCAAATTGTTCTTGTTTAAATCATTGTTTTCATTCTATTTGAGTCTCAGATACTATTAGATTTAATTTTGGTTTCTACATTATATTTCTGTTATTATCTAGATTTATATTATGTTGGAAACTTGCTAATTTATTTTTTGTTACCAATATTGAAATGATTGGAAACTGTAGATATCATACTTGTTAACATGTATTTTATTTCAATAGAAGTAACTTGTTAATTGTTGTTTGGTTACCTTCGTTTATATGTTTGGTAACTGATTTTTGTAATAGTTATTAAAATGTATTATATTTCATTAGAGTTTGTGTTGTTTTATGGATTGTTCAAATTGTTCTTATTTAAATCATTGTTTTTATTCTATTTGAGTCTCAGATACTATTAGATTAATTTTTGGTTACTACATTACATTACTGTCATTATATAGATTTATATTATGCTGGTAACTTATTAATTTATTTTTGGTAATCAATATTGAAATGATTAGAAACTGCTGATATCATAGTTGTTAACATGTATTTTATTTAAATAGACTTAGAGATTGATGATTGTTTATGATTGTTTATTTAAATAGTCTAATTAATTTGGGTTATGATCAATTGCTGAAATTATTTTGGTTATCATTAATATTGTTCATTTATTAGTTTTTGGTTTAAAGTTTTAAAGTTGTTTTTTAATTTGGTTAATTTGTTTGTAATGTAAGTTTTTGCATTTTCAGATTTGGGATCTATTTTATGAGGAGCATAATCGAAACTTTTCAGCAAAAGTTATTTATTGGTGTGATATGGAGGTTCCAAATATTATCAAGAACAAATTGTCTGAGGTACAATTGAATAAGTTTAAGTTGACATGTTTTGGAAAATTTTTAGAGTTTGGACAGCCACAGATGTTTTCACAGATTATTCATCAGGCTTTAATTAGGAAAGTTTATCAAAGGGATGATGGGGAGTTGTGGTTTCTATTTGGTGAGAGAAGGGTAAGGTTTGGATTGCCCGAATTTTGTTTGATTTCTGGTTTGAATTGGCAAGGAAATGAAGACATTGATGGTTTTAAGGGGATTCAAAATTTGTTGGTGGAGAAGTTTTTTGGTGATGAGGTTGTAACTTGGATTCAACTTATCGGGAGGATATATAGGGCGTTGTTTTTTGATGATGATGATGATGCGGTTAGGATGTCCATTATTTTATTGGTTTTTAATTTCATTCTAGCTTCTGTTTCTGACAATTATGTTGATGTAACTTTGTTTAACTTTTTGTCTTATGGGGATATTGAAAGTTATCCATGGGGTAAATTTGTTTTTCAACAAACAAAGAATTCTTTATCCATTGCAGTCAAGGGTCATGTAAGGAAGGATAAGCATGGTGGGGTGATTTATAATTTTTATAGGGATGGCTATTGTAAATCTTACAAACTTAATGGATTACCTTATGTGTTTCAAGTTTTTCTGTTTGAAACAATACCTACTTTGAAAGTCAGAGGCTTTTGATGACCATGCTGTAGAGTTGAGATTATTTAGATGGAGGGAGTTAGGAAAGCCTTCCAAGAATGAGAAATTGAATGACCTTGTTTTTGGATCTGGTCAGGTATGTTGGTTTCCATTTGCTTTATATTTGGTTTCCTTTTATATATGATATTGGTTACTGTGTTTTTTTTTGTTTACTATTTTGTTTATGTTTTATATTTAATATTTTTGACATGTTATATTTGTTGTTATTATTATGTTTCAGTTGATCATTCAGAATATTGTTCCTACGGAGGATGAAAAGGTTCGGTTGGGGTTAGAGAGTTTTCATTTTTTTAATGGAAATGATAGTGGAGGTAAAATTTCTGATTTTAAAGTAGAATCATCGAGGAAGTTTAAAGATATTGGGTTTTCTATTTCTGATGTGGAAAAAGTTATCGATGCACGGGTTAAACCTTTGGAAGGTAAGGTGATGGAGGTGGAAAAAGAAATTGAGAATTTGGGTGTTGAGTTAAAAGATCAACTGCAAGTGTTTCAAATTCAGATTTGCAGTGATGTAAATAAGATGATTAGAAAGTATTTATATGGTCAGTCTAGTTATAGCAAACATAGAAATGTTAATGTTGATGATGATGATGATGATGATGATGATGATGATGATGATGATGATGATGATGATGATGATGATGATGATGGTGTTGATGATGCTGATGATAATGATGATGATGATGAGTTAGATGAGAACGTTGATGGTGGTAATGTTAAAGGAAGTGTTGATCCTCCTGTTGGTGGTGTTGTTGGAAATTAGTTTGAAGAAGAGGATGAAAAAGTTTACATTTATTTAAGTTTTTCATTTTATTTTTCATGGTTAATAATTAAATGCTTATTTTTTTTCTGTTTTTGTTTACAGATTGAGTGCAAAAATGTCGGTTTAAATTCTGATGGGAAAGAGATTGTTGTTTATACGCCCAGAGGGGTTCACAATCATTTTGAGGATGAAAAAGTTAAACATTTTTTTTAAAATGTTATTTTTTTTAATGTGTCATACTTATAAATTGTATTTTTTTAACAGGCTGAAAAGATCAATGACCTTCCTAGTTTTGATATTTTAAGTCAATCTAGTGGAAAAGAAATTGTTGATTTTAGCCCCATTGAGGTTTGTTATTTTTGTTATCAGCGGTTTCCTTCATTTGTTGTATTAGTTAGTTTGCCATAGTGTTTATGTTTATATTGTTCAGAAGTTTTGTATTTTTAATTTGCTATTGACCTTATTTTTTGTGTCATATATTGTAAAACATTATAGGGTAATAAATTTAAAGAATCAGACATGTCGATACTTGATGAGATTGTGTTACCAACTCAGGATTTAATTCATTGTGCTGAAGTTGAGAAATCTGCAGCAAAACCAATTCAAGCGTGCTATTACAGCGAAGTTGAAAAAGTCTTGTTTTGAAGAGTCATTTTACTTCAAAGTTCGGTTCTGCTGATTCAACCTCTTCAGATGTGGATGTTAGTCAATTACGCACAGGAATGTCAGCATTTCCAGATATCTGTATGGGTATTCCTTCGAAAGATAAAGATGTTCTTTTTGAGCAGTGGTTTAAGATTGGATTAAATAACAGGAAAAGGTAAGTATATTGGAGTTTAATATATTTGCATTATGTTTTTTAATAGGATATAAAATCATTTCTTTTATATTTCCAATATGTTATTGTTTTGAAGGACTGAAAAATTTCTGGGTAAAAATGACAAAATTGAGCCTTCATTCGATTTGGAGTGCGTGTCGATAGCCTAAAAATGTGGTTTTACAAGCTTAAGACCCAGGCGTTGGCTTGATGATGATGTGAGTTTTTTATTACCTTTGAATCTATGTTTGTTAGTTTCGGTTACCTTATATAATCATATTGGTTACTATATGTGTATGTATTGTTTACTATTATGTTTCAATATTATTATTTTTTTTCCTTTGTTTATCTCTGATTGTTATTTTGTTTTTAATTTTTGTTAAAGACATCAACATCTCGCTTGTATTACATTAAATGGCTGCTGAGCACTCGAACAAAATTTAAATAAAGGGTTACAACAACAGATTGTTGGTTCCATATCAAGTTGACCAATTTATATGGGATATATTGTAATAGAAATTGTGATAAGAATCTGTTATTGGGCTCTGGTGATATAGCTGAGTATATTCATGGCTTTCTTATGGAAGTCAACACACCATGGGTTACCGTTGATTTTCTCATGTTTTCACATTCATATATCGACTCCTAGTCATTGGTTTTTTTGGTTTTTGATGTGCATCGCATGAGTATTAGTGGTTTATAATTTTCTAACAGGAGATGAGAATGTAATGTAATGCACACAAATATTATGGATGTGTGTGAGCCTTACATCTTTATTCTTCCCATAATTTTGTCTAGTTGCGGGTTTTGGAAGAAAAGATCTGATATCGATTTCAATAATGTTTCATACTGCAACAAAGGAGAACATGATATCATCGATCTCGAATTTGCCGAGGGTCTTCCGGAATAAATTGAAGGGTAAGTTTACATTGTTTTTATTTTATCAGTTTTCCATATATCATGAAGTTTGTTTTGATTTGTTTTATATCTTTATTGTTGTTTTGATGATTGAACAATTTGTTTTCTGAACATTTCATTCATTAGGACGATTTATGAAATGCCAAAACCATTTCCAATCCTTCAATACTGCAGGAAGCTATGTGTCAACTTGTTTAATCATGCGAGGAACAAACATGTAGGTGGATATGAATCTGACTCAAAATATCCAGGAAGATTCGCTAGTGAAGACTAGTATGCTTATGCAACTTGTTATTTTTATTTTTTTGTCTATTTCATACTATTTGATATGGTTATTGGTTGTGGAAATGTTTTGTAATTATTATGATTTGATATGGTTTTTGGTTTTGGAATGTTTTGTAATTATTTTAATGATTGAATGATGTATTAATTTTTACTATTGGAAGTATGAGTATGTTTTGTTGGATCAAATTGTTGTTTTTTGTTTTGTATTTAATTTTCGTAAATATTATTGTTAACATTTTTATTTATGGTACAGTGGGTTGCTAAATTTGAATATTAAGGTATCTATTTGAATTGGTATTGGTATCCAATTAGTATTAATAATATATTATAAAAAATATTTGTAAATTAATAATGTTGTTTCCTGTTATGATCATTAGTTTTTGTGGGTGGGCAAATAGTTGTACTTCTGTACAAATTTAAAATTCAATTTGTTAGATTTGTTGCCAGATTTGTGGGTGTGAAAATAGTTGTATTTATGTACAAATTTAAAATTCAATTAGATACAATTTGTTGCCATATTTGCATATAAAGTTAACACTTTTCGTTGCCACCAATCATGTTTTTTACATGGTACAGTTGGTAGCCAAAATTTTAATTACAGGTAACTATTTTAGTTTTAGGTAGTAACCAAAATATACATAAATATGTCTGTTATATATTATTTTATTTAAAGTTAGAACTACTTGTTTTTGAAAAGAAATTAGTTAAAATAAACACATTTCAAATCAGGGAATCAGCCATAACAGGAAATTATATCACAGTTTACACCTTATATTATGTTTTGTTTTGTTATGGTTGTTTTGGTTCACAAACAACATATATTATTTATAATAAACAGCATTTATGGTTTACCAAACAGTTATATTAATTAAAAATTACTTTATTAATGTTTGTAATTGCATATGTTTTTTACATGGTACAGTTGGTAGCCAAAAGTTCATTTACAGGTAACTATTTTAGTTTTAGGTAGTAACCAACATATACATAAATATGTCTGTTATATATTATTTTATTTGAAGTTAGATTACTTGTTTTTTAAAAGAAATTAATGAAAATTAACACATTTCAAAACAGGGAATTAGCCATAACAGGAAATTATATCACACTTTACACCTTATATTATGTTTTGTTTTGTTATGGTTGTGTTGGTTCACAAAAAATATATATTGTTTATAATAAATAGTATTTGTGGTTTAACAAACAGTTATATTAATTAAAAATTACTCTATTAATGTTTGTAATTGCATATGTTTTTTACATGGTACAGTTGTTAACCAAAATTTCAATAACAGGTAACTATTTTAGTTATAGGTAGTAACCAAAATATACATAAATAGTTATGTTATATATTATTTTATTTAAAGTTATAATTACTTGTTGTTAAAAAGAAATTAATGAAAATAAACATATTTTAATATTGTGCAATATAAATTTTGTTTTATTTAATCAATAAAATGATTACAATATGAATGTATATTGAGCAACCTCACTAAACATCAAGGAGTCTGTTACAATTTTTTTGATGTTGAAGTATATCATAACGTTTTTGGCCTCAAAATTGGTGGATTATTGCATGTTTTTTTGTTGTGTCCTTTTTCTTGGCATAAATCGCATTTATTACGAATCGTATTTTCAGACATACGTCTTTGTTCTTTCAATCTTTAATCGTCCAGCCGGTCTTCTTGTATTTGGTGGTTTGACACATATGTTTTTAATCTCGTCTGGAACGTCCCAATTCTCTTTGTCATCCAACGGCATGATGGAAGTTGAATATGTGTCTACCAAAGTTTTTTTTGAATAGTATTTTGAGCAAAAATCATAACAGCTCATATTCCTTTTGCTAATAACAACAGCAGTGTGTGAGCAAGGCATCTCATGGTATTGAAATTTACGGCATGTGCATGTCTTTTATTCCATATCCACGATAAATTGTTTGGTGACATCGTAAACAGTAAAAACCACTAGATTCGATGTCTCAACCTACAACACAATTTAATAGTGTAGTTAGTATGTATAATAATTACTTTTTTTTAATATATGGAATAATTTAAGTCATATGTACTATTGGTAACTTTTACAGTTTATATTGGTAACCAAAAATGCATATTGTGGTTTTATATAAATATTAATGCTATTTTTTTCGAAGATATGCAGTAACAATATAGGGGTTTTATGACTGACCTTAAGTTTCTTTGACTCGTAGATATTATCTTGCAATCTTCTCTCAGCTGTTGTGGAAAGGTTTGTGAAAGTTGATATTGCTGATTGTTTGTTTGTGAAATACCACCTTTGAACCATACAACGTAGGCATTCAATCATCGACGCAACTGGAAGATCTCTGATTCCCTTGATTGCATGGTTAATAGATTCAGTGGTGTTTGAAGTCATTGTTGAATACCTGCTTACAGTTTCATGGAGCCTCGTGCACTTTTCTAGCTTAACTTCTTCCTCCAGATATGTCCTTATTCTAATATCAATTTCTTCAAGTTCAGCCATATGTATGTTGAATTCTTTTATAGTGTAAGCCCTACAAGTTGCGTTGTATGCTTTTTTTTATCTCTTCTCCTTTCTTTTTGAATCTATTTTTTATATTTTTCAAAATATGGTATGTGCATGAATCGTGCATGACATCAGGGAACACACAGTTAAGTCCCTTGATAATTGCTTCATGTCTGTCTGAAACGATGCATTGTCCTTCTCTAACACCACAAGCATTTCTCAAATTAATGAAAAACCATCTCCATGATGATTCATTTTCACTGTCAACAACTGCAAAAGAAATCGGTATGATGTTCCTGTTTGCATCTTGTGTGCTTGCTATGAGCAGTGTACCCCCGTAGGTTGATTGTATGAATGTCCCATCAACTACAATTATTGGAAAACAATGTTGTCATGCTTCAATGGATGCTCCTATTGTGAAGAAGAGATATTTGAAGCGACCATTTTTTTCCAACTCCAAGGATGTGATGGATCCTGAAATGAATTTTAAAGTAAAGTTAATGTAATTATATGTAATAAATAATGTCCAAATTTGTAGTTAGGATTACTATGTGTATTACTTTTGCTATATAATTACTTATATTTTAATGTCTTTCATAGTGTTCAGATGGTATCTAAAATGCTATTTAATAGTTTCATTTCATGTAGATATTTGTCTGCTGCAAAAATCAGATTTAGTTTTACTTCATTAAAATAGGTAGTAGCCATTCATGTATCTGTAAGTAACTAAATTACTTATTTTGAGTAACCAAAATATTTGAAACATTTAATAAATAGTTTCCAATTGTTACCTAGATTTTTTTTTTGAAACATGTGCAACCAAGAAAGGATCAGAGTGTAGTCGTGTGGATTTCTTTTTACTTTTTCCATTGCTTTTTCCCTTGATCTTCATGCTTTTTGGTAGGAGATGGACACATTATACTCAGTCATCATGTCTTCCACAATGTCGGTTGGTGTGTAAATTTTCTTGAAGTTAGTTAGCTTGGGCTTTATGCACTCACTAACCATCTCACTGTTTACTTGTCTGTGATCTCCAAGCAGTATGCTGGACGAACAAGTGTGTACATCATTAAATTCTCTTACCTTGAACATAGTTGTTTTCCGAAACTTTGATGCTCTTAGTTTCCATTTGCAATTTCCATTGTCTATGCATACAAGAACAAAATCTCGACCACTTGTTCTTTCAACCTTGTGTTTGTAAGGTTTTGTGAAAATCAAAGTAGCAATCAATTTGCAAAAATAAGCGGAAGCATAATAAAATCAGATTTTAAAATTTTTCACAAACCAATTACCCGGATCATCCTTTATGCATATTATTAATTAAACGAAGAATAAGAAGTTATGAAAACATACCCTTGTAGAAACGAGCTTCCTCAGGTACGAGTTCACCTCCTACTTCTCCGCGATCTCCTTGAATCTCCGGGTAGATTCCTTCCTTTGATCAATATTAGCTACCCAAGTGTATGGCCTCTAGAGGTGATCCACCAAGGAAGAAGAATTTTCAAGAAGAAGGGTGTATTGGCTCAAACCCTAGTTTTTCCTATTTCTATAGAAAAAGGGGGCGTACTCTCCAACTCTTGGAATTACGTATATCTAATATCTGATATAAGACTCCTCTTATAAAGATATCAGGTAACCCTATTTTAATTAAAATAAGGTATTATTCATTTAATTAAACTCTTTTAATTAAATAGGCTCCCTAATCTTATTAGGGATAATTAATTAAACTCCTTTAACTAATTTTCCCTCCTAATCCAATTAGGAATAAATGAGAGTACTTATATTAAATTAATTCCTAAACTCTTTTAGAAATTAAAATAATAATAATTGTAATAATATTAATAAGACTCCTCTTATTAATTTATATTTAATATTTCTAAAATATTAAATAATAAATATTAAGCTACTTAATTTATTCTATCACCATAGATTAAATTATATATACTTAACATATTATTACGATTATGCCATTAACTTCTTAAATAATTATTCTTCCTTTTATGGTGTGACCCTTTAGGTTCTCCATATTAAACCGGTTGTGAATAAATCAATTAGAACAATTCTAATCTTATTTAAATAAATAAATTAAACAAATAATTTATTTAAATAAATAATATTTATTCTACAATAGGGATAAGCCTCCCTAGCGATCAACGACTTTTCAAATAATATAGAATTCAACATTAATCATAAAAGAACCTTTGAGTAAATAGTTACCATACAATTCAATCCTTCCACCATACAATGTCCCAATTAAATATAAGACATAGAATTACTGTCAAGTCTTATTTTATTTAATTATATGTATTTTGATTCCTAAATGCATTAATCGCTAATGAATGCAAATTAGAAACTACTTTCTAATTTCATTCCACATCGCCAAGGATTCTGGGTTGTCATTTATCGAATCACATAGGATATTTCTCTTCTTTTACTAGAAGTGATAGATTCTTTATTGATCATTCATTATCTTCATATATAACTTATTACACCCAAGCATACCCTGTGATATACTCTAAGAGTCTTAAGGAATAAGTCAAAGTGTAATTCATTATATATAAGATACTATGATGATCTCAAGTCTCAAGGATCATTTGATTTACTATCACTATAGGAATTCTTATCGACAGCAAGTAAAACTCCATTAGGTATTCCTTAGCGAGTCACGTTCGGTGAACTTATTCTCTAATAAGCACCTACATACTTGCTTTTAGTGTCTCCACACAAATGATCATGAGATCAATCATCCTCATCCAATGAGCAAGAACGACGTACCAATCTATCCGGATCCACTAATCCCCTTTTTAGTAATCCATTGATTGGGAACATTTTAGTTTTAAGCTATCTAAGAATTTAGATCTCATTAGCATGATCTCATCATGATTCTAAAAGCATTGCTTAAAACTATAGGTTTATCACATATTATTAAAACAGCACCATGTAGATAATAAATGCCTTTAATAAATAATTCTTTTATTAATAAATAAATAAGATTGATTACAAAGTATATGCTTTATCATCATAAATGATTGGCTTGTATGCATAATACTTTCAATCTCCCACTTGCACTAAAGCCAATCGTCGTGGTATCTCATACCCATCTTCTCTAAGTGACGATCAAACTGCTGTTGTGTTAACGCTTTAGTAAATGGATCAGCAATATTGTCTTGAGAGTCCACATGCTCCGGTGGTGACGCCTCCTCTTTCAATGATCTCTCCGATCAAATGAAATCGCCCTTAATACGTGTTTGGATTTACGATGAGACACTGGGTTCCTTAGCTGCGCAATGCCTCCAAATGTTGTCGCGAGAATAAAGGCACTGGTCCTTTAATGCTAGAAACCACACCAAGTTCGGTAATGAACTTCTTCATCCAAACATCTTCCTTTGCAGGTTCACTTGCAGCTATGTATTCTCCGCCTCTCACATCGAATCAAAGAATCATTTCATTGTTTGGAACTCTTCCAACTCAACTCGCGCCACCGTTTAAGATAAACACATACCCGAAATAGATTTATCATTATCTTGGTCCGTTTGAAACTTGAGTCGTGAAGCCCTCTAGTTTCAATTCGGACTCCACCGAGACAAGAAATACATCCTTAGTTCTTCTTAAGTACTTTAGGATATTTTTCAACGCCTTCCAAAGTTGTTCTTCCCCCGGATTCGACCGATATCTCGCTTGTTACACTAAGTGCATGAAATGCATCTAGTCTAGTATATATCATACCGTACATGATAGATCCTATTTCAAGCATAAGGAATCTTACTCATACGGTCTCTCTCTTCAGTGTCTTTGGGGCCCTGCTTTCTTGGAGAGATGTATTCCATGGCTCATCGGCAAGATAAGACCTCTTTTGGAATCTTCCATGTTAAACCTCTTTAGCATCGAAGTCAATGTACGTTCCTTGGGACAAGCCAATCATCCTTTTAGATCTATCTCTATAGATCTTTATCCCCAAAATATAGGATGTTTCTCCCAAGTCCTTCATGGAGAACCTGTTTTAGATAACTTGATTTTAATTGATTGTAGCATAGGAATATCATTCCCTATCGGTAATATATCATCAACATATAATACGAGGAATAAAACATAGCCATTCCACTAACCTTCTTCTTGACACACATGGTTCATCCTTATTTTGATAAAATCAAACTCTTTGATTGTCTCATCAAAACGGATGTTCCACTTTACTTAGAAGCTTGCTTCAATCCATAAATGGATTGTTGTAGCTTATGAGACTTGATTTGTTCCAACCTTTGAAACAAATCCTCTCGGTCAGGTAATGCATACACATCCTCCTCAAGTTTCCCATTGAAGAAGGCCGTCTTCACGTCCATCTGCCAGATTTCGTAGTCATGGTAAGCTGCAATCGCAAGCAAAATCCGAATGGACTTAAGCATTGCTACTGGTGAGAAGGTTTCGTCATAGTCAACTCCTTGTCTTTGTTTGAAACCTTTTGCGACCAGTCGGGCCTTATAGGTCTCTACCTTGCCATCTACTCCAGTCTTTCTTTTAAAGACCCATTTACACCCAATAGGCTTAATGCCTTCAGGTGGTGAAACCAAAGTCCATACTTGGTTCTCATACATGGAGTCCATCTCGAATTTCATGGCTTCTTGCCACTTCTCTGAGTCTTTATTACTCATAGCATGTTCATAATTCAATGGGTCATCATCATCTATGATGCGTACCTCATCGTTATCCTCTATGACAAGTCCATAGCTCTCAGATATCTTTGGTACTCTTCCAGATTTATGAATAGGGTGTGGTACAGAAGGAATCTCTACTTGGACAGGTTCATCCATTTGATCTGTAGTGGTTTGTGGTTCTTGAATTTCTTTAAGATCTATTTTCCTCCCACTGACCCCTTCAAGGATAAACTCCTTTTCCAAGAAGGCATCATGTTTGGCAACAAACACCTTTTGTTTAGTAGGATTGTAGAAATAATATCCTAAACTTTCTTTAGGATATCCCACAAAAGTATACTTATCAGATCTTGTCCCAAGCTTATCATTTTGAAACCTTTTCACATAAGCTGGACATGCCCAAATCTTAACATGCTTAAGACTAGGCTTCCTCCCTGTCCACATCTCATATGGAGTCTTAGGGACAGATTTCGAGGGAACCTTATTTAATAGATATGTAGCCGCTTTCAGGGCATATCCCGAGAATGACACCGGAAGATCCAGTAAAACTCATCATGGAACGTAACCATGTCCAACAAAGTTGTTTGATTTCTCCTTTCAGATACACCATTCAGTTGTGGCGTACCTGGTGGAGTCCATTGTAAGATTATACCATTTTCTTTGAGACAATTGAGAAACTCACTGCTTAAGTATTCACCACCTCGATCCGATCGAAGAATCTTAATACTTTTGCCTCGTTTGTTTTCTACTTCACTTGAACTCTTTGAACTTTTCAAATGATTTGATTTGTATTTCATTAAATACACACATACAAATCTTGAGTGATCATCAGTGAATGTAATAAAATAAGAATACCCTCCTCGTGCATTCGTTGTCATAGTCCACATACATCCGTGTGTACCAACGCTAACAACTCAGAACTCTCTTTCTCCTTTTCCACTAAAAGGAGATTTAGTCATTTTTCCCATGAGACAAGATTCACAAGTTGGATATGATTCATAATCCAATAGCTCTAGGAGCCCATCTTTATACAACTTAGATAATCTTATTTCATTAATATGACCAAGTCTACAGTGCCACATATAGGTATAATTAACATCATCTCTTTTCCTTTTCTTAGTTTGTTCAATTTGAAGTATATTTTCATGCAAGTCAAGAATGCAAAGTCCATTTCGTAAATTACCAACACCATATAAAACATTATTATTATAAATAGAACAACTATTGTTCTTTATTATACTATCAAAACCATCCATATCCAATACAGATATTGAAATAATGTTTCTAATAAGTAACGGAACAAAATAACAATTATTTAAACTAATGGACTTGCCCGTAGGCAGTGTTAAACAATAAGTCCCTACAGCTAATGCAGTAACCTTTGCTTCATTTCCCACTCGTAGGACGACCTCATCCTTTCTTTCGACTTTTTACTTTCGACTAGTCCTGCGATATTATTACATATGTGAGAACCACAAATCCCAGATCCAATACCCAGTAGAAGATTGACTTTAAATTAATTTCAATCATAAACAAACCTTGATTAGGATTCAAGCTTCTCCAAGCTTCTTCGCTTTTGTTCGCAAGATAATCCTTGCAGTTCCTCTTCCAAATGTCCGCATTGTTGCAATGGAAGCAAATTCTTTTCTAATTGGATCAGTTTCTTTTGATCCTTCACTTTCGCCTTTCCTTAGCCTTCTTGGATTTCTTCTTTTCGTAAGATACCTTGGGCCTCTTCCTTTTCTTGGAAGAATCATCCACCAGTAAGACATGGTTCTTCTTGAATGGGAAGTGACCTTCAGCAGTTTTCAACATGTTAAGTAACTCAGGCAAGCTGACGTCCAACTTATTCATGTGAAAATTCACAACAAATTGTGAGAAGGTGTCCGGGAGTGACTGTAAGACTAAATCTTGACTCAACTCCCCATTCATGATGAACCCAAGCTGTCCAAGACGTTCAATCAAATTGATCATCTTTAAGACATGAGTCTCAACGGTAGTGCCCTCGGTCATCCGAGATCGGAAGAGCTCCTTAGATATCTCATATCTAGCAGTCCTACTTTGCTCACCATACAACTCTTGCAGAAGTGCAAAGATATAGTAGAGCATCCATTTTTCATGTCGACAACAAGCTCGTTACTCATGGATGCGAGTATGATGCATTGAGCCACAGATGCATCATTTTGCCACTGTTTAAAAATAGCAATCTCTTCCTCAGAGGTCGTCTCGCAAACTTTTTGCAGTCATGGCGAATTTAGACATAAGAAATCTTTTCAAAGAAGGTGAGAACAATTCTCAGATTCCTTAACCAGTGTAATTTTATCCAGCCAGGTTTGTTAAGATCAAGTATGCTACGCAATGAAATTAGTGAATGTGACATTTTCAAAATTGCAGATGTAAAAAAGACAATATTTTAGCAAATATTTATTTAATTAATTACCAAAATAAATTAGGTCTTATTTTATATTAGTATATCCCACTATTTTCTTCAAACTATATTACCTCATGAATATAGTTTCATAATATCTAATTAAAGATTTCTTTAGTGAGAATAAGGATCCCATTTCAAATGTATATAGCCTGTGTGTGCACAACAAACTATATATAAATAAATAAATAGTAGACAACTCTTGTCAATAACATCATCATGTAACTCCTTATATTTTGCCTCTTAAATCATAATGGTCAAGTGTGTGCACATCCGAACTAAAATGATTTAAGTTAAGTCATACCTAGCATTTTCATATAAGTGGAGAAAACTACAGCCCTTGTGTGTGCATAACAAAGCGGTAATGTTCAATTCCTCATAAACATCAAATGTAATAAAAATAACATCTGAAATATTTAATACTCGCCTTGTGTGTGCACAACAAACTCATATTAAATATTCAATGCTCTATTGTTTTTATCATCATGCTTTAAGGCTGACGCTCGATATTCCAAATATCTTTGAACGTTACAACTTAATATAATTTCATTGAGGGGTTTGTTATTATTAGTCTCATCTTGTTTAAAGCGCATGCAAATATATATATAAAATACGCGTCATATTATTAAACATGCGAATCATGTTTGCATAATATATAATATATATAATACTAGCATGCACATATAGAATACTATATTCTACCCGGATTGATTATAGACTTTTATTCTAGTTTGGTTCACTAGAGCCACCAAGTGAACCAAAAGGTTAAACCCTAGGGTGCAAGAATAAACATTTAAATATAACTATTACATTTAAACCCGGGCTCCATTACAAACGGGTCTTCAAGCGCTCCTTGATCCTTGATCTCCGGTTCTTCGAAAAATTCTAACTAATCCTATTACAATTAAACTATTTAATTTAAATAGAAACCTTGATCAGCAATCAAAGGGAAGTACATAGGAGAGAGATAGAATTTACATCAAGAAGAAAATCAGAAAAGACGAGGTACGCAGACCTCATTTAATAAAACTCATTCATTCAAACATCCAACCAAAATAAATTCAATCACATTGGTCAATAGTCCATAATCAATCCCATTTATTATCATACATATCATCATATGTATCAATAAATAAAATCATTCTATATATATATGAATATCATTTAATGGACAATTTTATGTTGCATGAAATTCAATTTCAAGATTAAAATAAACTCTTTATTTTAATTATAAAATTATTAAGATTAATATATATATATATATATATATATATATATATATATATTACCGTAGTAATCAAAGATTTGAAAAAAAAGGAAATCAGCAAGAACCTGAATAACAGTTAAGCAATTCCATTTCCTGTACGGCTCAATTAATGAAAAATCAACTACTTGATATATATAATATTATTTGAGTAAACAGGATATGCCAAATCACAAAAAAACCGCCTGTTAACAAATCCTTGATAAAAACGTGATTCCTTGTAAACAAGTTAGCCCCTGTTAACAATATGTCTAATATTATATATATAACTATTATTATTAGGATATATATATATATATAACTATTATATATATATATATAAAAAGCTGCAGATTCACGTGAATAAGCTGCAGATATGCGAATCACGGTACCAAAATTTTTTTTCCGGCGATCACTCCTTTTTAAAATAAAAAAAAAAATTACCCACGGATGCATTAAAAAAAAAAAATGTTTTCCGAAAACTTTTTTTCGTCAATTTTTTTTTCATAAAATAATAATTTTATACAACAATTTATGCCCAATAAATTATTCAAAATATATACCCATACATATATGGAATCTAAATAATTAATAATTAGCATAAAGTTTGGCTCTGATACCACTGTAAGGTTTTGTAAAAATCAAAGTAGCAATCAATTTGCAAAAATAAGCGGAAGCATAATAAAATCAGATTTTAAAATTTTTCACAAACCAATTACCCAGATCATCCTTTATGCATATTATTAATTAAACAAAGAATAAGAAGTTATGAAATCATACCCTTGTAGAAACGAGCTTCCTCAGGTACGAGTTCACCTCCTACTTCTCCGCGATCTCTTTGAATCTCCGGGTAGATTCCTTTCTTTGATCAATATTAGCCACCCAAATGTATGGCCTCTAGAGGTGATCCACCAAGGAAGAAGAATTTTCAAGAAGAAGGGTGTATTGGCTCAAACCCTAGTTTTTTCTATTTCTATAGAAAAAGGGAGCGTTGTGACGCCCCCAAAATAGGTCTATTCCATCCAACCCATTCTCGAAGTCAAACAAATACATGTATGTAAATAACTACAACTTTATTATTACAACATATAAATCTGTGAGTTTAAATACGAGATATCGCCGCCTGCAGACAATATCCACACGCAAATAAATTCACATCATAATTATTGATACATTATTTTACAAAATGGTGAGGACTACTAAACCACTCTCTGCAGAACCTTCATTCCATACCCCCAACTAGTACTTTCGCTACATTCTCGCCTCCCGAGAAGAAAAATGGAACAAAAAGGAAAAGGGTGACCTCAACTAGCCCGATAAAGAAGAATATTATGACTAAGATAATATACAACAAATTATCGTTAGTCTTCAACAGGAAAAAATCTAATAGAATACAATAGACAACCGGTTTTAAATCAACAATCTGCAATGGAAACAACGACAATTCATTAGAAGAGTTAAGTAGAGAATGCAAAAACTACTATCTTCTATATATGAATTTAAAAGTTCATCGTCAATATTTTATCCTCGTAACATCAATCAATATATATCCGGAATCAAATATTCATCTTTGCACTACTGTGCCAAAGATATTCATCACCGTCATGTTCATCTAAACACACTGCTCATCTGCACTACTGGCTAAAGATATTAATCAAGAAATCATTCATCTTTGCACTACATGCCAAAGATATTGAAGAATATCATCATTTAGGGTGAGGATGATGAAAAATATTTTAAAGGAAAGCGAATCCAATTGAAACAAAAGAACAAATATTAAGGATTCGTATTTTAAACAATCCAAGTTCAAAAATACTTCATAAGTAATCAGTGGAGTAAAATTCAAGAATGATCAAAATATGGATACAATCAAAGCTAGTATCCATAATAGATATTTTGGACAAAAAGAAGAAATTTTATTTTTTGATTGAATAGTCTTCAGATTAAGTGAATAAGTCAGATACGTGAATAGGCCGTATCGTGAATAGTAACTCGACACCAAAAGATAAAAATTTCATAAAAAAAACATCTTCACGCTTCGTGAATAGTCTTTAAATCGTGAATAAGAATCGTGAATAGTAACTCGTGAATAAGAACTCATGAATAAGTAACCCGACATGAAAATTTTTTAAATTTGATAAAAATTTCCAACCAATATTCTAAGATAATGATATGAAGAAATAATATCATTTTCGAATAAAATAACATCCCTTTTACCTCGAAAAGACAAGATTTAGTTGAAACAGGATATAAAGCTATGACTTGAACTTGCAGATCATAAAGCAATACTCAAAGTATACTCAAAATACTCACAAGAATATACTCGATAATATAGAGAGAAAACTTCAATTTTCTGGTGTGATTTTCAATTCAAACCTAAGCACCCTATTTATAGGAAAATGCTTTAAACAAAAAGAGAAAATTTAATATAATATTAATATATAAATTAAATTTTCCTACGCCTAATCTTCCAAGAACTGAATTCAGCTCATTCAACACACATGTGTAACACACAATAATGAAAAAAAATGTTTTTGTTATTTAAAATATTTTAAACTTCCAAAAATCAATTATTTCGGAGTTTCGGAACTTCAATAATTCACAATAAATATCCCTTTTGTTAGAAAATTGAAACTCATGACTTTTTATAGGAAATTCAATTCTCTACAACTTTACGTAAGAAATTTTTCCAAATTCCAAATGAAATTGACCGAAATCCATAAAGCAAGCGATTTTACATTTATAATCAAATTTCGACCAAGAAATGGGTCTACCGATACACAAAATCTTTTTTAATATTTATTGCAACAAAAATATTCTTTTTCTCAGATACTCATATATCCCACATTCATTGTAAAAAATCACCATTATTATATTATTAAAATATAATAATATATTTAAATGAATTATTTTATCAAAAAGATAAAATTTCAATTTTCAACAATTGTCACATTAAAAATTTTCTCCATCTATATCCACATAAAATTAATATTTTTCTCATCATATAAATCAATAATTAATTATTCACAAATAATATTACAGAATCACAACATCGGCAACCAAGTTAGCCTCCTAGGAAAGAGGGCTTTCAATAAGGATCTCTCCTTCTTGGCGCATAATTAGGTGACCAAACCTCTCCTTGAGATGAGAACTTTCTAGACATTGCCAATAATGTTATCCAATAATATTATTAGGATAATATGAATTATTGCTCGATAATGGAAAAATACTAGTGTAATGACAATTTATTGAAACAACAAAGAATATAAAATATCAATGCATCAATTATTGAATCAATAAAATAAAATATTGAGCAAGATAATTCATCGTAACAATTATTGAGTAGTGCCTTCTTACGTAAGAATCAATAATTGGTGCAATACCGCGTGTCTTCTTGCTCAACAACAGCGATATTAGTGTGTTTTAACCACCGGTATTCCAACAAGATAATCTTAGAATAACTACTGTAGTTATTTATAAACAACTTATATTTGTCGTTTTCTTCATCTAATCGCTTTTTCGTTATGGGGCCCACAAAAGCTGCTATTGTCTTTACGAATATTCTCGACAAAGATTTAATATTCTACGACCAAACGAATATTCCCCGACAATAATGAATATTTTATAACCACTTGCTTATTCGAAATATTTGCGTATTTTACCCATAACTATCCACATTAATCAAATCAACCCTTACTATTTCAAAATAATAAATAGAGGAAAATAAATTTTATTTATTAATAATTTGGGGTCTTACAGGCGTACTCTCCAACTCTTGGAATTACGTATATCTAATATCTGATATAAGACTCCTCTTATAAAGATATCAGGTAACCCTATTTTAATTAAAATAAGGTATTATTCATTTAATTAAACTCTTTTAATTAAATAGGCTCCCTAATCTTATTAGGGATAATTAAATAAACTCTTTTAACTAATTTTTCCTCCTAATCCAATTAAGAATAAATGAGAGTACTTATATTAAATTAATTTCTAAACTCTTTTAGAAATTAAAATAATAATAATTGTAATAATATTAATAAGACTCCTCTTATTAATTTATATTTAATATTTCTAAAATATTAAATAATAAATATTAAGCTACTTAATTTATTCTATCACCATAGATTAAATTATATATACTTAACATATTATTACGATTATGCCATTAACTTCTTAAATAATTATTCTTCCTTTTATGGTGTGTGACCTTTAGGTTCTCCATATTAAACCTAGGTTGTGAATAAATCAATTAGATAATTCTAATCTTATTTAAATAAATAAATTAAACAAATAATTTATTTAAATAAATAATATTTATTCTACAATAGGATAAGCCTCCCCTAGCGATCAAAGCGACTTTTAGGATAATATAGATTTCAACATTAATCATAAAAGAACCTTTGAGTAAATAGTTACCGTACAATTCAATCCTTCCACCATACAATGTCCCAATTAAATATAAGACATAGAATTACTGTCAAGTCTTATTTTATTTAATTATATGTATTTTGATTCCTAAATGCACAACTGCTAATGAATGCAAATTAGAAACTACTTTCTAATTTCATTCCACATTGGCCAAGGATTCCTGGGTTATCATTTATCGAATCACATAGGATATTTCTCTTCTTTTACTAGAAGTGATAGATTCTTTATTGATCATTCATTATCTTCATATATAACTTATTACACCCAAGCATACCCTTTAATATACTCTAAGAGTCTTAAGGAATAAGTCAAAGTGTATTATATATAAGATACTATGATGATCTCAAGTCAAGGATCATTTGTACTACTATCACTATAGAATTCTATTGACAAAAAGTAAAACTCCATTAGGTATTTCTTAAGCGAGTCACGTTCAAATTGAACTTATTCTCTAATAAGCACCTACATACTTGCTTTAGTGTCTCCACATAAATGATCATGAGATCAATCATCCTCATCCAATGAAAGCAAGTAACGACGTATACCAATCTATCCGGATTCACTAATCCCCTTTTTAGTAATCCATTGATTGGGAATATTTTAGTTTTAAGTTTATCTAAGAATTTAGATCTCATTAGCATGATCTCATCATGATTCTAAAAGCATTGCTTAAAACTATGAGTTTATCACATATTATTAAAACAGCACCATGTAGATAATAAATGCCTTTAATAAATAATTCTTTTATTAATAAATAAATAAGATTGATTACAAAGTATATGCTTTATCATCATACATGATTGGCTTGTATGCATAATACTTTCAGTGTTGTTTGTTTTGCCTTATGAAATGTAGCCTTATTGCTTGTGAAAGAATTTTCTTGTTTATATAAGTTTGATGTATTTTGACTTCAAACTTATTTGGATCTGAAATGACCTCATCACATTATTTTGCAGTGTTTGCTATGTTCTGGTTTCTGAATTTTTCTTTGTCAATTACTTCAATTGCCAGCTGCTCAACATATTGTGATCCATTTTGGTCTTCTTGTGTTGCCAACGAAAAAATTCAGAATTCCATTGTGTCAATCTCATTTGCGTTTCTGCTTGCACTATATATTCTTCTTCATTTATCACGTTATGTAAGCTTGTATTCCCTCCAATGTTGTGTTCATAATCTATAATTAGTGGAAACTTGCCATGTTCATCTGATCTTTTACTGAATTCCATATAGAATCTTAAGGTTGCTTCATTTGTCACCTTGATCAGAGGAATGTTTTTTTTGATCTGAAATTTGATTGCCAATTCCGTTGTGTTGTAATCTAGATTTAATGCAGTACATATCATGTTGTGCATTTTGGTGAATGAACAATTTGAAGGGGCTAAGAGTCAGTAACTTCAAAATTTTGATATTACTATCGCTTACCACGCCCGTTGAAGTAAACTACAATTGGAAGCATATCCATGGTTAGAATCTTTGAAACAAGAATATTCACACAATAATGTAATTAGTATCCAAATCTATATATGAATGTTTCCAAAACTTTGTATGTGCAACGAAATATGAATGTTACTATTTCAAAAGCTATTTTGTAACCAATATAATTTATATTCACTATTTAGATACTAAAGCAACCTTTTTCAATAACCAAAGTATACGTATTTAGTATCAATTATTATGCATCAAACTGTTTTCAGTTTGTTTATAAACAAATCACAATTTATAATGCCCTGAAAATGAAATACTAAATATTAAACACTAAAAATAAGGAATCCAAATATTTATATGAATGTTGCCAAATTTTTATATAAATGCTTCCAAAATATGCATTTGTAACAAATATTTTTTGGTTACTGAAATTACAAAAGCTATTTAATTGGTTTTCAAAGTAACATTATTCAGTAACCAAAATATACGTTATCGGTATCTCTATTACTGTAAAGTAATGTTTTCATTCCTTCCATATTCAAAACATAAATTATAATGTCGTGAAGGTGATTTGCCAAATATTGAACACTAAAAACAAGGTAAACAAATCTTTATATGAATGTCCCCAAAACGTTGTATGCGTATCAAAATTGTATTGAACAACAAAGAATAATTTAAAATTTATTTCATACAGTCGCTAATATTACTGATATGATATATACTAATAGAAATCTGTGAATTATTATATTCTGTTTTGTTTTTTGTTATTGTCATAAAAATTACACCCTCAGTTGAATTCGTAGTTAACAAAAAATGATTTCAAAATATAGATTAACTGATTCGTACCTTTGTATTCACTTTCCAGATTCAGTTTGTAATCTCTTTTTTAATCTTCGCTTTCAGTTTCGGAAACCTGTGATCGGTTTGTGCATGTTTCTGCTTCCTTTTCTATTGATCCGATCTTGAAGATGAACAATTAGTTGAAGATGATGATTATATGTAAAAGCTTTCGGATTGTTCTCATATGGAGCATTCGTTTTGTGCGTTGTTTTTTGAATGTTTTTTTAGTAGGTAACTGACGTGAATGGTGGAGTAGTTTTCTCCTTAAATTAAGGTGTTTGTATTTTAGTTGATTTGGTTTATGTGACGTGGATTGCACTAATATTGATATTATTATATATTATTGCATTATTACTATAATTATTTAATTGGTGCACTATTCTTGTAATATCTTTCTAATAGTTGTATACTTATGTAAATGACCCTTTTATTTATTCAGGTTGGTTAAAGTTTGAACCCATACTTTTAAAACAAATATAATTAATTAACTGGTTAACCATTTTTCAACCCATATTCTATTCAATTGCACTCCTTTCTCTCTCTCAAGAATCGCACTTCAAATACGGTTATTTTTTTGGATGGGTGGGGTAGAGGGTGGGTGGTGTATACATAATCGCTTAATATTAATTTATTTTGGGAGAGAGGGTGGGTGGGGGTAGGGGGTGGGGGTGGGGTGGGTGGTGTACACATTATTTTGGGTGGGGGTGGGGGTGGGGGTGGGGGGGGGGGGTGGGGGGTGGGGTGGGTGGGTGGGTGGGGTATACATAATCGTTTAATATCATTTTTTGGGAGGAGTGTTGGGTGGGTGGGTGGGGTGGGAGGGAGTGAGTGGGTGGGGTGGGATGGGGTGGGTAGATAGATGGTTGGGGTAGGGTGGGTGGGTAGGTGGGGGGTGGGGTGGGGGTGGGGGATCTTGGTAGGGGTGGGGTGGGGTGGGGTGGGGGATCGGGTAAGGGGGTGGGGTGGGGTGGGGGATGCTGGGGGTGGTGGTGGGGGGGGGGGGGGGATGTGGGAGGGTGAGTGGGGTGGGTAGGTAGGTGGGGGGGGGGGGTTGGGGGTAGGGAGTGGGGGGTGGGATAAGGGTATATACATAATCATATAATATTATTATTTTTGGTTGGGTTGGGTTGGGTTGGGGTGGGGGGGGTAATGCATGGGATGGGATGGGATGGGATGGGGTGGGGTGGGATGGGGTGGGGTGGGGTAGGGTGGGGTGGGGTGGGGGGGGTATATACATAATCACATAATATTATTTTTTGGTTGGATTGGGGTGGGTGAGTGGAGTGGGGTGGGGCGGGGTGGGGTGGGGCGGGATGGGGTGAGGTGGGGTGGGGGGTAAGGGGTATAAATATGTGGGGGTAAGGGGTTGGGAGTAGGGGGTAAGGGGTATATACATAATCACATAATATTATTATTTTTGGTTTGGTTGGGTTGGGTTGGTGTGACGCCCCCAAAATAGGTCCATTCCATCCTACCCATTCTGAGTCGCCAAATACATGGTACAGAAATAACTACAACTTTATTATTACAACATATAAACTGTGAGTTTAAATACAGATATTGCCATCTAGACAATATCCACACGCAAATAAATTCCCATCATAATTATTGATACATTATTTTACAAAATGGTGAGGACTACTAAACAACTCTCTCTAGAATCTTCATTCCATACCCGACTTAGTCTTTCGCTATATTCTCGCATCCCGAGAAAAAAAATGGAACAAAAAAGGAAAAGGTGAGCTCAACTAGCCCAAGAAAGAATATTATGACTAAGATAATATACAACAAATTATTGTTAGTCTTCAACAGGGAAAAATCTAATAGAATACAATAGACAACCGGTTTTAAATCAACAATCATAATGAAACAACAATTCATTAGAAGAGTTAAGTAGAGAATGCAAACTACTATCTTCTATATATGAATTTAAAAGTTCATCGTCGATATTTTATCCCCTGTAATATTAATCAATATATATCCGAATCAAATATTCATCTTTGCACTACAGCCAAAGATATTCATCATTGGTCATGTTCATCTAAACACTGCTCATCTTTGCACTTCTGGGCCAAAGATATTAATCATCGGTCATGTTCATCTCAACACTGCTCATCTTTGCACTACGGCCAAAGATATTCATCAAGAAATCATTCATCTTTGCACTACAAAGCCAAAGATATTCAAGAATATCATCATTTAGGATCGAGGATGATGAAAAATATTTTAAAGGAAACGAATCCGGTGAAACAAAAGAACAAATATTAAGGATTAGTATTTTAAACAATCCAAGTTCAAATATACTTCATAAGTAATCAGAGTGGAGTAAAATTCAAGAATGATCAAAACATGAATACAATCAAAGCTAGTATCCATAATAGATATTTTGGACAAAAAGAAGAAATTTTATTTTTAAATTGAATAAAGGCAGTATTCGTGAATAAAGTGTCGATACGTGAATAGTGCCGAGTACGTGAATAAGAATCTTACACCAAAAGATAGAAATTTCACAAAAAACATCTTCACGCTTCGTGAATAGTAACTCATGAATAGTAACCCCGACATGAAAAAGTTTCAAATTTGATAATAATTTTCAACCAATATTTTGGCATAATGATATTGAAGAAATAATATCATTTTTGAATAAAATAACATCCCTTACCTCGAAAGACAGTACTTCTAGTTGAAACACCAGATATAGGCTATGACTTGAACTTGCACCGTATAGCAATACTCAAAGTATACTCAAAATACTCACAAGAATACGCTCGATAATATAGAGAGAAAAAACTTCAATTTCTGGTGTGATTTTCAATTCAAACCTAAGCACCCTATTTATAGGAAAATGCTTAGAACACCAAAAGTAAAATTTAATATAATATTAATATATAAATTAAATTTTCCTACGCCTAACCTTCCAAGAATGAATTCAAATTTCATTCAACACACACATGTAACACACCATAATGAAAAAAACGCTTTTTGTTATTTAAAATATTTTAAACTTTCAAAAATCAATTATTTCGGAGCTTCGGAACTTCAATAATTCACAATAAATATCCCTTTTGTCAGAAAATTCGAAACTCGCGGCTTTTTATAGGAAATTCAATTCTCTACAACTTTCAACTTTACAGAAGAAAGTTTTTTTCAAATTCCAAATAGAAATTGACCGAAATCCACAAACGGGCGATTTTACAAGCTATAATCAAATTTTAGTCAAGAAATGGGTTTACCGACACACAAAATTTGTTTTTAATATTTGTTGCAACAAAAATACTCTTTTTCCTCGTATACTCATATATCTCACATTCATTGTAAAAATATCACCATTATTATATTATTAAAATATAATAATATATTTAAATGAATTATTTTATCAGAAAAAGATAAAATTTCAATTTTCAACAATTGTCACATTAAAAATTTTCTCCATCTATATCCACATAAAATCAATATTTTCACGATCATATAAATCAATAATTAATTATTCACAAATAATATTACAGTAATCACAATATTGATAACTGCATACGGTTCGAGGAAGAGGGCTTTCCAATAAGAATTCTCTCTCATCTTGGTAGCAATTAGGTGACCAAACCTCTCCTTAGATGTAACTTTCTAGACATTGCCAATAATGTTTTCTAATAATATTATTCAGATAATATGAATTATTGTCTGATAATAAAAAATACCGTGTGAAGTGACAATTATTGAAATAACAACAATATAAAAAATCAACGCAAAGAATTATTGAATCAATAAAATAAAATCTTGAGCGAAGAATTATCGTAATAATTATTGAGAAGTGCCTTCACGTAAGAATCAATAATTGGTGCAATACTGCAGTGCCTTCGCTCAACAACGCAGATTAGTGTGTTTTAACCAATGGGGTATTCCAACAAGATAATCTGTGAATAACTACGCTGTAGTTATTTATAAACAACTTATATTTGTCGTTTTCTTCATCTAATCTTTTACGTTATGGGGCCCATAAAAGATCGCTCCGTCTTACGAATATTCCCCGATAAGATTTAATATTCCACGACCAAACTAATATTCCCCAAACAATAATGAATATTTTATAACCACTTGCTTATTCGAATATTTGCGTATTTTACCTATAACTATCCACATTAATCAAATCAGCCATTACTATTTCAAAATAATAAATAGAGGAAAATAAATTTCATTTATTAATAATTTGGGGTCTTACAGTTGGGTTGGGTTGGGGTGGGGGGTAAGGGGTATATACATATGGGGGTAAGGGGTTGAGAGTGGGGGGTAAGGAGTATATACATAATCACATAATATTATTATTTTTAGTTGGGTTGGGTTGGGGTGGAGTGGAGTGGCGTGGGGTGGGGGGTAAAGGGCATATACATAATCACATAATATTATTTTTTTTAATTGTAGTGGGGTGGGGTGGAGTGGAGTGGGGTGGGTTGGGGTGGGGGTAAGGGGTATATATATAATCACACAATATTAGTGTCAAATCAGGTCTTCATGGAACCCATAACAATATTAAAATGGTTAATATGGTTTTTAACCATAACCATATGGTTCCAACCCACATTATTCATATTAAAAATGATTAATATGGTTTTAGTTCTTAAATGGAATCATAACCATATTTTGAAAATCAAAATCAACACATAACCATATATTTTGACAGCCTAATATATATATATATATATATATATATATATATATATATATATAATCAGGTGTTGGTATATTGACTGACTGACAGTTGCACACCTTAATATATTTCCATTGAAGGTTTGTACGGTTCATGATACTATTACAATTAATGCATGCATCTAAGGCGTGCAACTATATATATATATATATATATATATATATATATATATATATATATATATATATATATATATATATATATAAAAGGTGTTCTGTTCTGTGTATGTATCACCATGCATCTTATTAAAAAGTTAAAGCAGTTAATTAACATGCACGAGTCTAGCTTGCTTGCCTTGGGTAAAGTTGATCTGCTTGATGCTACCAGCTCCTCCATCTCCTTGTATGATCTCAATGCTCTTAACAGGCTGAGGTAGTAGTTTGGGAATCAAGTTGTGGGAGTCAACTATTGAAGCCTTGAATATTCTTGATGGAGGAATTGAAGATGTGAGCTCATCCGTAAATGTGATGACACCCATGACTTTCTAGCTTACAAAGCTCTAAGGAGGAATTAAGGATCGATCTAACTCTTTAGAAAAACTTAAATTTGGTTGTGCAAGTTATCTTGATCACTTGTGGAGGTATTTATATATAGGGTTTTCTAATTAGTTTATCCATTCCTTCGGTAAATAGCCGAAGGCATTTTGGCTCCCTTGTCCAGTTTAGCATGTCACCAACACAAATCCATGCACATTAAGTTGTGAAAGAGCATCAGTTTCCCTAAACAAACTGAACTACGTATACTTCCAATATTTTTTGAAAAAACAAGTAGGAGATCGAAGAAATATTTGGCAATACTAAAGGACATATATATAAAGACACTTTCACCCAAAAAAAAATATAACATAATGATCACAAGGCCACTGCTGATTAATTAGAATAATACTCCAATATTCTTCATTTAAAAAAAAATAGAAAAAAAAAGAGTTTGATCATATGTAAAATTAACAAATTTTATATAAAAATATATTTGTACTCCGTATATATTAATTTATCTATAAATTTATTGAGTATTTAATTTAGTACCAGTGATATGACAATAAAAATGTGATGATAAAACTAAGCTTGCAGAATTAAGCTTGCTAATTAAACAAGACAAGACCAATAGCTAATTCATATGTTTGAGGCTACGTACGTACTGATATCCAAAATTTTGTCCAACGTGCAGAAACAGTAAATTACTTCTTTAGTGTGAAGTTAACGTGTTTCCTGTTATTGATGACTTATGTACAAAATGGACAAAAGACCGAATATATATATATATATATATATATATATATATATATGTATGTATGTATATGATAAAAATGGAGATATCTGGTAGAGTAATTTTTTAAAATTCTATTTGCGATCACAATCATGGAGTGATTAATTTCACGATCGTAGAAGTAAAGTGAATTAATTCACTCTCTTATCGTAGAGAAAGTAGTCACGATAGTAGTCGCGATTTGTAAATTCACTCTACTATCGGTGGATACTTATTTACGATAAGTAGAGTGAATTAATTCACTTCTACTTTCACGATCGTAGAAGTGAAATCACTCCATCGATTGTAAATCGTATAACTTTAAAAGTTACACTACTGTCTTGCACCTCCATATTTATATATATATATATATATATATATATATATATATATATATATTAAGTCAGTATATATGTGCTTGGGGTATAAAATAATAATGGAAAATAACACTTAACAAAAAATAATTAACCTATTTTACTACCTATAAATAACATCATCCCACAATCTTTACCACCACCCAAAAATTAGTCCGACATATCCATAACTTTTTCCACACTAGTGTTCTCATAAACAAAAATGATCATGGGTATTATCACCACCTTCACTGATGAGTACACTTACTCAATCCCACCAGCAAGACTTTTTAAGGGATCCATCATCGACTCTCACAACTTAATCCCACAATTAATGCCTCAGGCTATTAAAAGCATTGAAATCACACAAGGCAGTGGAGGAGCCGGGAGCATCAAGCAGATCAACCTTGCTCAAGGCTAGCTAGATTCCAAACTTAATTCTATTTCCTTTTTTTGGCTGTTGATAATTCCCGATCGAGCAATCCTTCCCAATAAATATATATTTAATTTAGCAACACTTTTCACTGATAGCCACATTTGTATTGTTTATATATTAAATATTGAGAAAATTTCATGCGTTCCTTATCGTGCATGAAGAATAACGTTTAAGCTAGCTATTTGATTTCCGGTGCAGGTGGGAATTTCAGTTACTTGAAGTATAAAATCGACGAGCTCAACGAGGAGACATATACGTACAATTACACATTGATTGAAGGTGATGCCTTGACAGACAAGCTTGAAAAATCACGTATGAAGTTCAATTTGAGGAATCTGCAAACGGTGGCACAATCTCAAAGATGACAAGCAAGTACTATCCATTGGGAGATTTCGAAGTGAAAGAGGAAGATGTCAAGGCTGGAAAAGAGAAGGCATCCGGGATGTACAAGGTCGTGGAAGCTTACCTCCTCCAAAACCCTGAAGCCTATGCCTAGTGTACCAGTTGTGGAAGCATAGACCTTATATATGTTATAATAATGTGGCCTTTGCCATTTCTTTTTCTGGCTATATAGTACCTTTGCTTATATATATATATATATATATATATATACTCGTCTATGATCTTCCTCCTGATAAAATTAATTAATTTTCTTTAATGACAATAATGTGCTGTTTGGTTTGAATATTTTGTCATCAATACGTGCTGGGTTAAAAACTAGAATTAACCCAACTCAATTAAATCCAATAGTAATTCAGAAGGATATAGGAATGACATGTTGTATTAAAGTTTAATGGATCATTATCTGCTGTCTAATGCTACTATTTAAATTTGGAGAAAAGATGCAGCAACAATATTATGTGTTACTCTGATCTCTGTCTCATAAAATGAGCTTAATTTGAGCTTTATCATGGTTAATTTGAGAAATTCTAAAATTTAAATTTGAGAAAACATGGTCATATTCACTACAAAAAAAATAGTTTTTTGTGATGGCTCAAATCTATCACATAAATTAAAAAAATCATCACAAAAAGTTTTTGTGATGACTAGTCGTCACGGAATGGTCTTATATGCACCCATCATTAGGACGCAACTCTTCTGTGATGGTTAAGTTAAAGCAATCACATTAACACATAATTTGATTGTCCAAGTTATCACAAAAAAATATTAGACTTTTGGAATCATATGTGATATAATTTACTATATCAAATTAGACTTGAAGGATTCAAACCCTCCTCATATTTGCATATTAAATAAGGAGCATTACCGCTACACCAAATGTTAGACCATGAATATAATTTTTTTTTTTTAAATATAAAAGAAACACATTTAAGTTGACTTACTAAACAAAATTAGTCCACGTAAGATTTGGTGATTATAGTATCAGTCATAATTACTCTATAATAATGATAAAATTAGTCATCACTGAGAGCCATCGTGTATATTATTTTTTGTGATGACTTGAAATTTCATCACAAAATACCTTCTTTTGTAATTGCAAATAAAAATCGTTACAAAGATATGTCTTTTAATGATTGTCCTGGCCATCACAAAATATTGTTTTGATTTTTTTTATATTAGAATATTGGTGATAGATTAAATACAATAATGAAAAGTGTATATCCACAAGTGATGGTTTAATGCATTACAAAAAAAAAATATTTTGCGTGAAAAATTTGGTGATTGACATGACGGCCATCACAGTTATAATACATTGATGGCAAAATTAGTCATCATCATATATATTATTATTTTGTGATTGCTCAAAAACCCCATATCAAATTGCTATTTTTTGTGATTAATTTAAAAAATGGTCACAAAGTTGAATCACATATTCTTATTTTTCTAGTAGTATTTGGGGCTTTTCACATGCATTCATATAGATAGCAGTACGTTCTATTTTACATTGGTGTCAAGCATCTAAATTTATCTCCATTATAGCTACTGGGAAATGAGCGCAATATATATTGCAAACTGTTTCATGGATTGGTGTTATTAGGCATTACTAGCTGCTTTGTCTTGTTGTTCAAAATCTTGCCATCAGAATTTTAGAGATGCTAGTTTTTAAGGGATGAGATGTACTAGGGCTTGTTTGTAATGTTCATTATTTGTCCAGAAATTAAAGGTTTGCTTTCATTGTTAGCTAGGGAGTGTAATCTTTTTCTTCTTCTTTTTTCCCGTTCTCTTTCTGATTAATTATTGAAATAATATGTACACGGGATAAAAACAAATTAATTAAAAGAGATCTGTACAAATACAAATTGAACACTTGTTGTTTGTGTCCCCCCTGCCAAATGAATTGAGATATATACATGTGTATGTTATAATGTTGACTAAAACTTGAAAGAGGGCCCAAAGCACAGAAAAAAAATTGGAATTAAAAAGAAGTATATTATCAATCAAGTATATATATATATATATATATATATATATATATATATATATATATATATATATATATATATATATATCATTCATCATGATGTGGCTATTCTTTGCTGTCTGTGTGGAGGGGCCTGATCTTATCCCCTACCCTACTAATCAAACCAGGCTTTTATATTGTTGTCTTGTGGTGCATTTGGCTTCTATAACATGCATGTCATGTTCGATGATATCCAAAAACAGTGTCCAAAACATGATTGAGAGATACCCAAAGAACACTAGTTGCCAAATAGAGTGAAACGGTACTAGAACTTCAGTTCATGCATGTATCCGCAACCACACAAATAATTGAGTCGTAGGTTTTTTTAACCTGAAAGACGAGTCTTTCTATCATTAATTTGAGAAATTTTAAAATTTAAATTGTGATGAGAATTTATAAGATGTGAAAAACCCCCAATATCACCTAGCTATGACCATGCTTCCCCTATTCATCCATCAATAATATATATATATATATATATATATATATATATATATGAGAATGATTCATAGCATCTATTTGTTATGGAATATAAAATGATATATAACATCTATATCATCCGTTTAAGAAATAAAAGCCTGAGATTTGATTTGGGTTTACGCCGTCCGCTAGTAATACTAGCGGACGTGATTAATGAAAAAAATTCTCACTTTTGTCCTCATTTGCCCATATTTGCCAAATATTACATAGAATCCGCTAGTAAGACTAGCGGACGGACAAAATAATATAGTCCTTAATCCTGCACTGCATCACCTTCCTTTAATCCTGTGGGCAAGGAAATCGTACATTGCTAGGAGTTAGGGTTTCGTGTTGGCTGAGGAGGAGAGAAATCCACGAAGAGTATAGAATTGATTGGTTGATTGAGAGAGGGAGAGCAGCGGTGGGCGATTACTCCAACGACGTGGCGAGAACCCACAGAATCAAGGGAGCCGTGTTAGGGTAATGAGGATTCCAAGAGCCTTCTTGAGTCCTTGAGTTGAGAGAATGTTCAAACCCCTTTCTAGTGCTTTTAGGTGGAATCTCCGAGCCTTTAAGTCTGAGAAAGGGTCCTTTGATCTTCAAGAGTCCAAGTCTTCTTGTGTCGAAGAGAGGTCTCCTTCCCGATGGAATGGAAGGGGTATTTATAGGGTTTTCTAGAAAGTAGTCATGTGCAAGGCACATGCTTTTGAAAAATTCGAAATACCCTTTAGTCATTAAAATAATGCCCGTGTTGCCTCGTCCTTACAGCCACCAATCCAATCCTCAATCAATTCTCAAACGAAGTTTGCCTCCACGAGCCTTACCGCCTCGGGACCCGTGGAGGCTTCTCGGTCTCGCCTCTTATTTACGACTTTTTCGTCTTTATTCCATTAGGTTATACGAACCCTAATTTGCACATTTAATGAGGTCGTGGAACCCTAATTGTGCATTTAATTCAATTAGGTCAAGTGAACCCTAATTTGCACTTGGGCCCACATTTGCCCCCTATGCAGTCGAGTCGAGCCTTTGGAGTAACGATCGTGCAAAAAATACTTTAATGTGAATCCTGCTCAAATTTAAGAAAAATCTGCGGAATGCTGCAAGTCTGAAAACAAAAATCATAGGGAGAGAGAACCTATGGGAGCTCTCCCAAAAAATACTATGAAAATCTTCCCAAATCCCTTTCGATCAAATAAAATAAAATCTCTTTTTTTTTTTTTTTTTATAAATAAAATATTTCCTCATTTTATTTTAAAAACAAGATCAAATCTTTCAATATATATATATATATATATATATATATTATAGCTTTAGTATTGTATATTAAATATTAATTAATTAATAGCTTGATCCCCAAGAATTCTTAATATCACATGAAAAGTATGTGGGGATATACGTATAATAGGGTATAGTGGACAAAATTCTTGGACACAGATAGAGAAATTGGTGCATGATATGTCACTACCACATATCCCTCATTTGAATTCCTAATAAATCAAATCAAATCCCCCATATTAGGATATGAATCATGTATGGTAATACACATATCCCTCCTTTAACGCCACTATCAATTTATATCATAAAATAATCATCCAATTAACCTCTCATAAATTCTTGCAAATCCAGTACGTCATTACTAAGTAAATAAAATCTTGTTTTATTTTGGAAAATAAAATCACTTTTTTTATATGAAATCAAAACCTTCAAAAAAAAAATCAAATCATCAAATTAAGAAGGAATTTGAAAAATATTTTTTGAAAGTTGAGAAATATTTTTTTTTTAAATAGGAATAATAATATTATTATATATATATATATTATATTTTTATTTTTATTTTTTAACATCTACAAAGATTACCTAAAGTCCATGATCCGGTTCACTCAACCCCAACTTATTCCATCCTTGTGGCATAGCTAATACTGGCGATAAGGAAAGTTTTGACAAATATATTAACCATCTGATATAAACTTAACCATCTAAAAGGATGGTATTAAATATATTAAGCCAAGCTAAAAGGATTACCTCTGTATACTTGATTTCTAAAGAGATAGGATTACCTCTGTATACTTGCACAATCTTGCTTCCTTAATAAATTTTTTTTTTTTTTTGTATGTATATATACATATATTAAAACTAAATCAAAATAAATAACATATTTGTCAACTAAAATCAAATCTTATTTTATTTTGTAAATAAGATCAAATCATCTTTTATTTGGAAACAAGATCAAATCATGATAAATTTGGAAACTTAAAAATTAATTCCGTTTTTTTTAAAGATAATTACATATATACTCAAAAAGATATAATTATATATAATAAAATAAAAGATGATTTGATTTTATAAACTGATGATTTGATAATGTAATTGGTTCATCAGTTTATAAAATAAAATCCTTGAAATTAGCCTCGAATAACGAAACATGCGTAGTTAATTGTGCTTCGTGCCAACTTGTTTGTCGCTATTCCACTACCATCACCGCCACAATCTTCAACTTCTCTCACCCAAGGCCTATTTAAGAACAATTCCTACCCCAGTCTTCTTGGTGAAATAAAATTGCACTAATGCTTTGGGGCCAATTATGTCCTTTGTTTGCGATAAGTTTCTTTTTCTTATGTTTGTTTCCTAGATTAATTGGACACAAATATCAAAAAGTCTCCTGATATCTTGTGATGACTTGGAAGATCTAATAAAAAAATGTCATCAATTTCATCTTTTTAGGTGATTAATTATTTCAATCTTAGGTGTATGGTTTTAAACTTTTTAACAATTTGTTTGATAGAAAAACAAGCATATAATCTTACGGTTAATTTAATTTTTTTTTAATATTTTTTTTAAAGTGATTGTACACCTTTATTGATTGTATGTTCGGTTAATTTTATTTACCGGAAAACTGATTTGAATTCAATTCAATTCCTACCAATAAAGAAGCTTCTGATATGTTCATAGGTAATTCTCCAAAAAATTGATTATTGGTTAGAAAAAAACTGGGATAGTTTTTTTAGCTTGTCCAATATTGGGCTACTTGACCTTCAAATTGATTGAAAGTAAGATCAATAATTTCTAAATTTGGCAAACCCCATATCTTTAGGAGGATTTGAACCGAGAGAATTATTATTTACGAAATCGTTCTAAAGTTAAACAATTTGCATAATTTTCGGTATTCAGCGGTGAATTTATTTTTGCAAAGACAAATAAATCGATCATGCGTACCTTTCTTTGCATATCGGGATATCGGGAGGAAAAAGAAATAGCTTGAAAATCAGCCCAAGATCCAATCTTTTGTGGCAAAAGAAATGGGTGAACTTGTTGGTGTAAAGAGAAATTTTTGAAGAAACTTAAGGTCTCCAAATTCCACGGAATCTCCCCAAAAATTGGTTTCGAAGATCGTAGATTTTGAAATGCTACACTGTTGTGCCATGTTCATAACTTAACTTAGTGAACCTTTAGTCGTGTTTATTTTTCGTTTGGTTAATTCTTTGTGATTGCTTCATCGACTTCTCTTTTCAGGTAACTATAATATTTTTTTTTCGAACCACAACACCACGAGGAAACACCTATTCCGGGCCATTTCACCTTAACAAGGATCTTAGCTTGGATAGTCTCAAAGAAAAGGCAACACCACAATGAGGAAGCATTCATTCCGGACCATTTCACCTTAATAAGGATCTTGGCTCGGATATTCTAAGAAAAATCAACACCATAAAGAGGAAGCATCAATTCCGGGCCACTTCACCTTAATAAGGATCTTGGCTCGGATATTCTCAAAGAAAAAAATAACACCATAGCAAGGAAGCATCCATTCCGAGCCATTTCACCTTAACAAGGATCTTGGCTCGGATAGACTCAAAGGGAAAGCAACACCGCAAGGAGGAGGCATCTATTTTGAGCCATTTCACGCCTATGAGGATCCTTGGCTCGGATATTACGAAAGAAAAATCACACCACAACGAGGAAGCATCCATTCCGAGCCATTTCACCTTAACAAGGTCCTTGTTTCGGATATTCTAAAAGAAAGGACAACACCGCAACGAGGAAGTATATATTCCGAGCTATTTCACCTTAACAAGGTCATTGGCTCGGATATTCTAAAAGAAAGGACAACACTGCAAGGAGAAAGAATTTATTCCGAGCCATTTCACCTTAACAAGGTCCTTGGCTCGGATATTCTGAAAGAAAGGACAACACCGCAAGGAGGAAGAATTTATTCCGATCAGTTGATTCAACGAGCAAGGAGAAGTTAAATATAAGAGGGGAAAGCTCCTTAGGCGGCTAAACCCTATGAGCTAACCCTTGGGGAAGGTTAACCCCTAGGGGGACCAACCTAATGGCCTCCTTCTTTACATTTTTCCGTTCTTCCTCTACCCTATTTTTTATTTGAATGGATCCTAATGCTTGTGCTCTTTAGATTCCTTATACTGAATTCTTTTTTCTTACAGGCCTTCCCCGTTGAACATTCTGCAGACTTGGGAACAACCAAGGAGGCCCCGTTTCTCAGTGATTGAGGAAGGGCTCCCCTCTTTTGGTCTTTCCAGCGTCTTTGGGGGGCGAGTCTAGACTTATGAATGTACAACTCTTCTCTCCGCCGCAGAGAAGAAAAGGCTTGTTTTATATATCACGCGACTTGTGGAGGTTGAGATGACTTCTCTCATTCTTATTGCATTCCGCATATCGTAGAAGCAAGAATACCCTTTCAGTCCCCTTCGCTTCTTGTCTGATTCATCTGGTCACCTTCAAGAATGGCAGGATTGAATCGACGAGATCTTTGGAAACACTGATTACGTAGATATACTCAAGAGTGCGGGCATTTTTTGTTGTGTTCAACTATGCAGAGATTTACATATATATCCAACGGGACCATAGCGCCACTTCTCATATTGATCTCGCGATGGTGCTCCTCTACTTACACATTAGTCACTGCCTGGGGGAGGAATGCACCTTTACTCTGGAGGATGTCTATGTCATCTACCAGTAAGCATTTGCCCCCTGCGTGTGAGTCACGCCTTTGGTGAGATGATCGCGCAGAACATTTTTAAGTGTTGAAGTCTTCACTTCTTGAAGCTTGATGTTTTGCAAGCCTTGAAAACTAAAGTCCTAGGAGAGCGAACCTCTAGAGGAACAAACCCTAGGAGGGCAAGCCCTAGAGGAGCTCTTCAAGGGCATCTAGGTATCTCCTAGCTTTCCTTAGACATGTCTCCCTTCCATGCTAGGTTGGGTCTCTTTATTTTCAATCACCATGTTGTTGCACTTCGTTCGAAAGTCACTTCACATCTCCATGAGAATGACTTACTTTTAGTAAACTTTAGGAGCTTCAAGATGCCATAGATAAATTGAAGACCAAGCTTTTGAAAAATTGAGTCAGCTACCCAAGACCTTGAAGGCTCGATAGGCTCCAATACGAAGGCTCAGGGCACCACCATTGTCGACTTTGAGGCTTTAGTTATTCCGCTCTCTTCAATTCGACATGTCATGGCTTCTAGATCATGGCTTTTATATTTTTTTTTCTTTTCCTGTATCAGAAAATTCATGTACATATATTTTATGCAAACTAACACTTGAATCCATACTTCTTTTTTTTTAATAAATCAGAAGAAATAATCAAGTATAAGTGAAAGTTTGACAAATTTATTGATAATCAAATTGCTTTTAACGAAAAGCATAACGTTTCATATAATAAATCTTGCTTTTATCGAAGAAAGCATAACGTTCACCACTTTTAGAGATAAAGTGCAACTTTCTTGCTTTTGTCGAATAAAGCATAACGTTCGCCACTTTTAAAGATAAAGTGTAACTTTCGGGGTTGAGGGCTTATACTCAGGTGCCTCAATCACTTTTGAAGTTGAAAGTGTAACTTCCAGAAAACATTAGTCGGTGCCTCGATTACTTTTGAAGGTCAAAGTATAACTTACGAGGACTTATAGTCAGGTGCCTCGTTCACTTTTGATGATAAAGTGTAACACTTGGGTGCCTCGTCATTTGGGTAAATCAATTTTTTGCAAAGTCACGATCTATGAGGACTTGAAATTGGGTGCCTCGTCACTTGGGTCGTCCAATTTCTTGGCAAGTGCAGTCTACGAGGACTTGAAATCGGGTGGCTCGTCACTTGGGTCGTCCAATTTCTTGACAAGTGCAGTCTACGAGGACTTGACCACCATTTAGAGTGGACCACCATCTTGGGTGGATTTTTTTTTGATTCGTTAATTCTTGTGCCTCCTCCCTTGGTCCTCCAATTACTTGGCAAGAGATACTCCTGAAGACTTAAACCACCATTTTTGGTGGACCACCATCTTGGGTGGATTTTTAATTCATTTGTATTTCAGAGTTTTTCGATGGTAGAGCCAGTATTTGGGTTCTTGACTTCCGGGACTGCACCATGGGTGATAGTGTTGCACGTTTTTTCTCCTAGTTCAATCTCCCCGACCGCCAGCTTCTCATGGTATATTCTCTGCAGACTGTAACAGTTCATAGTGGAATGTCCTACGTATTGGTGGTATACACAGAAGTCCAGTCTTCTTTTCATCTCTTCCGTTACAACCAACCGGGGCCTTGGAGGCTTCACCACTCCATGTTCAACCCATTGTTCATATAGGTTCCTGAATGCCTTCTTGCTACATGGAATAGCCTCCAAAAACTGGCATCCTGGTATACTTATCCCCATGCCTTTCTCTGCTTCGCTCAAATTTCTCATTCTTTTCCCTCTTGCCCCCTTGTGGTTTTGACTGAGAATCCGCCACAGATTGTTAATCTCTTGCCCTTCCATGTACCCATCGCATGCATTTGGTGGGAAATGTCATGATTCCTCCCAAGTCTTGTGCAAAAGATGAGAGGGTTGCAAATGAATCACAAGCTTTGGTAATGAGGTGGGGCTTGAAGGCGTCTAAAGAACAGAGTTGTTGCATATCTTAACCAAGTTCTTTTCTTCAATCGACTCTCTGCACTTACTTACGTGCACTGGGCCTGAACTGTCAACATAATCGTGACTCCTCATCAAACTACGCTTAAACCTCATGAGCTCTACAATGGTTACTGTTTACGCACATAGAAAAACTTCTTAAAAATTGTAATTTTAGGTCATCCCAATCATGGGTGACCCTTCTCCAAATTATAGTACCAATGAAGGCCTTTATCAAGTCAAAGTCTTGTTGAATTCTCGCATCAACAAGTTATGGTTTATTCACTTCATCATATCTACAGCCACGGAGACATCGATTTCTACGAACCTGGCAATATGTTCCCTAGCATTTCCTTTCTCTCCGTTGTATTTTGGAAATTGCGGGGGATGCTCAATATACCCTGTCGGGTAAGGTTGCCTCCGAATGTGTGCTGGGTAAGGTGGAGTAAAGTCTAACTCTGAAGGTCGGGATGTCTTCTTGTGAAGTTGATTGATCACATTGATCATATTATCCTTCGTCACGTATTGGCTCGCGGCATGGACTCTTTGTGGTGTTGTGATGTATTGCTGCATTGGCGGTGTGTATGGTAAAGAAATTGGTTGATGCACACTTGCATCTTGCAAATCTTGCATTGGTTGTGCTTGTTGGCTCGTTCGTTGGACGTGGCTTGGGATGGTTGATATCTGCACTTGTGAAAAATGCGGGGATAGTGGTGGAATAGCGTTTGTCTTAAAATTTGGTGACTTCGAACTGGGTTGTGTACGTCACCTTTGATTACGAGGTTCCAAGTGGATGATTAGAAGCGGTGAGTCTCGTCGATGGAGGTGCGATCGATTCTCCTTATTATTATTATCGTTGTTGTTGTCCTCCGGCTCCTGCTTGTTCCCCATGCGAACTTCACAGGAACATGGCCTTGAAAGTGGGAATCTGCATCAAGCTGGCTTTGGCGGAAATTCCCATCTTCTCTTGCTTCCTCTGCATTTCGACATCATGGCCATCATCATTCCTTGCTCTTCTCGTGCTTCCTTGATGCCTTGAGCATCTCCGGTTACACAACATTCGTCGGGTCTCCACTGCATCCTCGCCTTGCCTTCCTATGACTTGTGTGTTGTTGATTGGCCATATGTGGTGATGTTGAACTTCCTTCTGAAGCGTCTTCAATAAGTGGTTGGTCAAAATCCAGGTTTGCGCTTTGGAAAGCTTGAGTGGCTTGCCTTGGAACTGGATCCGGTGAGGTAATGCTGTTTGTTGGTGAAGCAGCTCTTCCTGTAGTTCTCCCACTTCGAGTTGTGGGCATACCCTTCACGAATTCTACACCTCCCCAGCAGAGTCGCCAAAGAAATGTGGGCAAGGAAATCGTACCTTGCTAGGAGTTAGGGTTTCGTGTTGGCTGAGGAGGAGAGAAATCCACGAAGAGTATAGAATTGATTGGTTGATTGAAGGGGAGAGCAGCGGTGTGCGATTACTCCAACGACGCGTGCGTGGCGAACCCCTAGAATCCGGGAGGCCGTGTTAGGGTAATGAGGATTCCAAGAGCCTTCTTGAGTCCTTGAGTTGAGAGAATGTTCAAACCCCTTTCTAGTGCTTTTAGGTGGAATCTCCAAGCCTTTAAGTCACCGAAGGGTCCTTTGATCTTCAAGAGTCCAAGTCTTGTGTATCGAAGAAGAGGTCCCTTCCCGATGGAATGGAAGGGGTATTTATAGGGTTTTCTAGAAAGTAGTCATGTGCAAGGCACATGCTTTCAGGAAAATTCCAGAAATACCCTTTAGTCATTAAAATAATGCCCATGTTGCCCTGTCCTTCTAGTCACCAATCCAATCCCTCAATCAATTCCCAAAACGAGCTGCCTCCACGAGCCTTCTACCTCGGGACCCGTGGAGGCTTCTCTCGGGTCTCGTCTACTTATTTCTGACTTTTTCGTCTTTATTCCATTAGGTTATGCGAACCCTAATTTGCATATTTAATGAGGTCGTGGAACCCTAATTGTGCATTTAATTCAATTAGGTCAAGTGAACCCTAATTTGCACTTGGGCCCACAAATCCTTAATCACATGCAATACCCAATACACCTTTAATCCTACCTGCACTGCAATACCCAATACTGATCAACATCAATTCAACACATCAACATACCCAATACACCTTTAATCCCACCTGCACTGCAATACCCAATACTGATCAACATCAATTCAACACAGCAACATCAATTTAATTCCAACACTGCACTGCAAAATCGACTACACAACAACATCAATTCAATTCCAACACGAATTCCTAATCAACATCAATTCAAGAACTAATATAATTATAAATAGGTCCAATTATCAAAATATATACAATGTCATAACTTTATCTCAGTGCTTTCTAATATAAAATATAAAAGACATGCTTAAATTTATATTTTGGTAGAAAAGGAAGATTTTATTTGGATAGAAGTACAAAATGAAATCCTCCAAAGCATGCTTATATTAGCATGCACATGTATCTCTACCTGACAACAAAAGCATTTGTCAAAAATCATCTACATTATACATGGAAAACAAATAGACATGGTAACTATTGTAATTACGTTGGGAAATTACCTTTGTAACTGAAGTAGCAAAAATAAATAGGTTGTGAATCAGCATCTTCAGGTTTGTTCCAACTCTTAATCTTCGTGTGGCAACCCTTTCTCTCATAATTTGAACAATCTTTGTATGTGTGGGCTCAAGTTCAAATTAGGGTTCACATGATCTAATTGAATTAAATGCACAATTAGGGTTCCGCGACCTCATTAAATATACAAATTAGAGTTCGTATAACCTAATGGAATGAAGACGGAAAAGCCAAAAATAAATAGGCGAGACCCAAGAGAAGTCTCCACGGGTCCCGAGGCAGAAGGCTCGTGGAGGCAGCTCGTTTTGGGAATTGATTGAGGGATTAGATTGGTGGCTAAAAGGACAGGGCAATATGGGCATTATTCTAATGACTAAAGGGTATTTCTGGAATTTCCCTGAAAACATGTGCCTAACATGTGACTACTTAATTCCAGGAAACTCTATAAATACCCCTTCCATTCTAGGAAGGGAAGGGGGGGACTCTTTTTGGTGACTTAAAGACTTAGATTTTCCACCTAAAAGTACTAAAAGGGGTTTGGACATTCTCTCAACTCGAAGGACTCAAGAAGGCTCTTGAAATCCCTGCTACCCTAACACGGTTCCCGAATTCTAGGAGTTCTGCCACGAGTCGTTGAAATAATCGCCCACCTGTCGTTCTCCCCTCTTCAATCAACCAATCAATTTCGCGCTCTTTGTGGATTTCTCTCCTCCTCAGCCAACACGAAACCCTAACTGGCAAGGCACAATTTCCTTGTCCACATTTATTTGGTGACTTTGCTGGGGAGGTGTAGAATTCGTGAAGGGTATGTCTACAACTCGAAGTGGGAGGACAACAGGAAGATCTTCACCAACAAATAGCATTACCTCACCGGGTCCAGTTCCAAGGCAAGCGAGTCAAGCTTTCCAAGGCGTGAATCTAGATCTCGACCAACCCATTCTTGAAGACGCCTCAGAAAGAAGTTCAACATCACCATACATGGCTGATCAACAATTAACGAATGTCAAGCAGACAGGCGCGGGAAGGCAAGACGAGGAAGAAAGTGGAGAGCAGGCAAATGTTGTGCAACTAGATATGCTCAAGGCGTTGAAGGAAGCACAGGAAGAACAAGGGATGATGATGGCTATGATGCTGGAGATGCAGAGGAAGCAAGAGGAAATGGAAAATTTTCGCCAACAGTTGATGCAGATTCCCGCTTTCAAGGCCACGTTCCCAGATAATTCACAGGGAAAACATGCAGGAGTGGAGGACAACAACAACGATAGCAACAATAAGGAAAACACCAGTACAAAGTACTAAATAGACAACACTTAAACCGTAACGTTTTTTATAAAAACGTTATGGTATTTTTTTTTACAACGTTTTTAAAAAAAATGTTGTAGATATATATGCAAAAACGTTATCTATTTAAAAGGGATTTTTTTTTATTGTAACTAGATAACATTTTTTTTTAAAACGTTGTCTATCAAGTAAAACACGGAGAAAAAAAATGCGTTAAGTGAAAACTAAAAATTAAAAAGATACTATTTCTTCGTTCTCTGAGGCTAGGTTTTCATCGTTCTTATCTCTTAGAATTTGTTCCCTCTGGACCCAAGCCCCTCTCGCCGGCGTCCAGGCCGCCGCTGAGTCACTCTTCCACGTTACCATCGACGTCTTCGACTTTCCCGACCTCGTCGCCTCCTACACGAGGCCCGATCAGTACCTCCAGCTCTGGCTTCCGGGCGTTGAAAAGCCATCATTTCTCACCATCGCGTCGTCTCTCGCCTCCTCGAAGGGCGTGTTCGAGTTTTAGGTAGTAAATTGAGGCTATTTGAGGAATAGGGGAATGTGTTCGTGTTCGAGTTTTAAGCTCTTTCTTGCTTTTTCAACATCACTATCACTAGATTTATTCTATTGCAGTTAAAGAAGGTTAGATTTCTAGTCTTTCTCCTCTATCTTTTGATAATCTATTTTGTGTTCTTTTGGGGTTATGTTTTGTTAAAACTCTTCATGCTATTATACTAATTTAGGGTCAGATTTTTAGTTTTTCTTCTCTATTAACTGAAGGAGTTGCTTGTTAGTATTATCAACTTATTAATCTTGTGAATTATGTTTAAACTTTTCTTTATGTGACACTATTTTCTGTGAATATATAGGCAAAGTTCTGTCTTTCTAGTGTAGTTTCCAAGGAGGAGTTATCATACAGTTTTCATGTTCCCCTTTTGTTGTGCTACTACTTAGCTACTTCTTCATATATAAATTGGTCAAAAGGATTGCTGATTTTGAAGTTTCTATTATGAAGTGAATTATATTTTACACTATTGCAGTGATGCCTTACTTCAGTATTTTTGTTTCCAAAAAAGAAAAAAGAAAAAGAAGACGCTTCATTATTCTTTGTTTAGTGATCACTTTCTTAGTATCTGTATGTGTTAGAATTGGTTCTTCTAACATTTTATGCTCCAAGTTAGGGATGTTTTTGTTAAACTAGTAAACATTTACTTTTTTCATTGGATCCACTATTGAGTGGAAGAATTAACAATTGGGTTACTTATTGACTAGTTTTACAACCTTTGTATTATCATGTGGGGCATATCATTGAAATAATTGCAACTTTAGAGTAAATATCATGGTGTTATAAGACTATAACTTGTATTACTATTGTCATCATGATGCTTCTCTATTACTAATTTTAGAATTGGGAAACATATTTGATGTTTCCTTTGGATAGAATTGTGGTTGATTGGTTTTCTTATTTTCTTTGACTTCTTATCTTTTTTTAGATCTAGCGAAATGTCATCTTCTAGACACGCTTGGTCTGCCAAACAATTCAAGAAGATCAAAACAGAGTGCAAGGATTACACGAGACCAAATAGATGTGAAGCTCCATAGAGATTTTGAAGGGTTTGGTAGTTCCTTTGACTACTCAAGTTCAGTGCGTGTTGCCAGTGTGGTTGGTGGAAATCAACAACCTCGATCTGACAAGATACTAGTTCTCTCTCGTTAAACTGTATTTACCTACCGACAATATGACAAGTAGTTCTTATTTTGATGAAGGGCGTGGACAAGCATCATTCTTTACGATTGCCTATAACTCATGTATCTCTTAGGTTCATGGAGAAAATAAATTTGCATGCTTTACTCCTAATTTTGAAGGGTTTTTCAGAGTTTGTGACATCCTTAATTCTATTTATGGCTCCAACTAAAGTAGTTATTGATTTCCTTATTTAATGATCTGATCAGATCTTTGCTTCATCGCTATATTCCACAAGTAATTTTATCTTCATTGTGCTTTAAGGTTGATGTAATTCATAATATGAAGAAGGTTAAGTTTTTTTTTTCTTTTTAAATACTTAGTTATTTGATTATTTTGCAGGAAGAAGAGTTGGATGAAGTCTAACAAATGAGGAACACCCCTGACTTCTTCAATAAGCTCGTTGAGAGCATAGCCCCAACTATGCTCTTGAGGGGAGATATTAATGTTTGTATTGTTAGGGATCCAAGCTGTGCAAAGTCTCAGTTCCTCAAGTGAGCCTTAGATTCCATTTTTCTAATATTCCTCCAATTACAAACAAAAATACTAATTTATGCAGTTTTATCTATCCTTACAAGTATACTTCAAGTCTGGTTCCGAGATCTGTGTATACATCTGGAAAATCATCTTCTGCTGCTGGCCTATAACTGCTACAGTAGCTGGTATGTGAACAAATAAGCTATTTAGGGCGGTATGTGTTACAACTAAGCTATTACTCGGCTTTTATTATAATGTCATGTCTATCCTTACGGATTCCTTCAATCTTATGTTGTGTATCATTTTCGAATCCTAGTAAAAGCAGAATCCACCAAATAAGGAACATTCTTTGGTTAATTTGATGGGAAATTAAATGTAAATTTAAGGTTTAATAAGAATTTAAGATTGTTTACAACTTGTACCAGAAAGTTCTTCGTGTGGAGTGTGAAAAGAGGATTAACGATATTTCAATTAGTGCGAACAACGATCAATTCAGAGGTCGGTTGTTTAATAATTTTGTCCCTCGCTTTTGGGGGATTGTTATAGGAGTTTAGTGATATTGATTTAATGTGTTGCTACTCCATCTTACGAAGAAAATAATGTGCTCTCTTTAAGAGAAATCCATTCATATCATTTTATTTATTTACCTTTATTTATTCACCTATAATTTGTTGAGATATAGAGATTTGTGAAAATGGTCTTACATGTCCTTTTTTTACCTCTTTTAGTAGTGGTCATTCTAAGTTAGTCTTTCCATTCGGTGTGGAAACACGTAACCATAACAAATGGTACTGTTTTTGTCATGTTCAAATTAAAGGATTTGGACTTCTAGGAACATAAAAGCGAGGAAATAGTGTTTGCTACCTTCATAATGTGGCTTACTTTTATTCTTTTGGGGAGAACTGTTTCGAGAATCCGATAAGATCAGATAAGCAAGTAGTTCCAAGTTGGTAGTCTGAGGTTAATGAGTAATTCCTTGATCTAGCCTCAACAAGATAGAGTCTACTCATCTTATCTGCAATTGGCCCTAGCTAATGTTGAACCATGCATTTCAGGACCAAAAAGGTATGCTTTCTCTTGCAATTATTGTAAAGTTATTTTATTGACCTACTGAGCTAAAACATGGTAGTGTTGTGATTGCGGCTATTACAAGTTGTACAAACATGTCAAATTCTAGTATCTCAATTGAATTCATTTCGACTGCTATTCTTAATCAAGGGACGTGCTATTTGTAAATATTTATACACGGTTAACCTTTTGATGCAGTGTTAGACCTGAATGAGTAGTGCATCAAATCATAATCAGTTTCTCTTGCTTCGACATATTCAGTATGCAGTTTGTTTTTATCTTTTAATGCTTGATATCATGTGCTAAATTGAAGACTAAGGTCTAAGGGCCCAGGAAACATCACCCTTATAATTTTCCTGGTACTTTGTCTGGCTATTTTTTCTAAGCTACCCGGCATATATGCTGCCATTTGTTACTCTTCCCACAAGCCAATCTCAGGTGCCCTTATCAGGTTAATTTTCTTAGCTTTGTCTTCTTCTTGTTCTTCTGTTTCTGCTTACTGCAATTGGACTCATTAAAAGCCAGGGTAGGCATTCTGTAATAGTGGCTGCAAATAGTAGTAAGTTATATCCTATACATATAGATTGATAGACAATACTTGGTGTCATTATACAACTTAAACACCATGTCTTCCACGTTTTTTGTCCTGTTCCTATCTCACCAACAGGTGTGTTGCATCATGATAGGTAGCCAGAAGATTTCCTTCTTTTTTTTGTCGTGGCGGGGTGGGTGTGTTTTTAGCGTGAAATGTTATTTTTAATCTTCTTTTATATGGTTGAATTAGCTAAAGACTACTTATTTATGAATCTTTATGTCTTTGATTGTACCTTTAGAGTGTAGAAAATTTGTGAAACCGATGTTTCTTTTTTCCCTGTTAGGATTCATCTTATTCTTTTTGGTTGCTTTTGTTTCATGCAGCGAAACGCTCTTGATATGGAAATGAATACCAATGGTGATATTGATTTGGGACATGAGCAGAAGGCAGTGACGAGGCATGTACATTTAATTTCTAGATATTATTTTTTGGATCTTTATTGCCATTTATATCTTTATCTTTTTTTCTGACCCATTTTACCTTTCTTGGTGGTGTGTCTGAGTTTACTGATTCATTGATATGGATCTTTTTACATTATTTTCACGTTATAGGTTTTTTATGGATAGTTTAATTAGGTAGTAGTTTAATTTTATGGATAGTTTGGTATATTTTGTGGATGTGGTCAAATTCACAATTCAATATAGTAGTAATTATATTGAAAAGTGAGTTTGAGATGTATGAATATTTGGCATTATTGAGATGTAAACGTATTGTATGGTATTAATATTCTTTGTAATTGGCATTACAAAGAATTATTGGGATGTAAACGTATTCTTTGTAATTTTAGCTATATATCATGACATTAGTATATTGCAGGTGCATTGGTAATATAGGTGAACCACAACTTTTTTTTTTTAATCTACAACATTTTAAAAACGTTGTTTGAAAGTGCCTAAACGTTATCTAATATATTAAACTACAACATTTTTATCCAGAAAACGTTGTGGAATCATACATTCTACAACATTTTTAAGCCTCTGCTAATTTATGAAAAATAAATCTACAACGTTTTTTCTTAAAAAGCGTTGTGGAATGTCTTAATCTTTCTGCGTTTAAAAGCGTTGTCTAAAGGGTGTCAAATAGATGACACCCTTAACCATGACGTTTTTCTGACTGAAACCACAACGTTTTTTCTACGTTGTCTATTTACTGTTTAGTAGTAGTGGAATCAGACTGCACCTCAATTAACGGAGAATCAGTCTGTTCCAATCATCCACTTGGAACCTCAGAATAGTGGTGACGTGCCACAACCTAGACTGAAAGTCAGCCAGCCTCAGACAAACATCATTCCGACCACTATCCCCGTATTTTCACAAGTGCAGATACCAACCATCCCAAGCAATGTCCAACGAACCAACCCACAAGTACAACCGATAAAGAATTTACTTGATGCCAGTGTACATCAACCAATTTTCGTACCATACACACGACCAATGCCGCCATACATCACAACACCACAGAGAGTCCACACCACAAGCCAATATGTCACAAAGGATGATATGATCGATGTGATCAATCAACTTCATAGGCAAACATCCCGACCTGCGGAGTTAGACTTTACTCCACCCTACCCGACACATATTCAGAGACAACCTTACCCAGTAGGGTATATCGAGCATCCCCCGCAATTTCCAAAATACAATGGGGAGAAAGAAAATGCCAGGGAACACATTGTCAGGTTCGTGGAGTCGATGTCTCCATGGTTAAGATATGATGAAGTGAACAATCACAATTTATTGATGAGGGAATTCAACAAGACTTTGATGGATAATGCCTTTAGTTGGTACTTCAACTTGGAGAAGGGATCAGTCCATGATTGGGATGATCTAAAATTATAATTTTTTAAGAAATTTTTCTATGTGCAGAAATAGGTAACCATTGTAGAGCTCACGCGGTTCAAGCAGAAGCCGAATGAGGAGTTGTCAGATTACGTTGACAGGTTCAGGGCCCAGGCACAGAAGTGCGCAGAGCCGATTGAAGAAAAGAACTTGGTTAACATATGCAACAATGGTGCTTTAGACGCCTTCAAGCCCCACCTCATTACCAAGGCTTGTGATTCATTTGCGACCCTCTCATCTTTTGCACAAGACTTGGGGGTAATCATGACATTTCCCAACAGCCATGCGATGGTTACATGGAAGAGCAAGAGGACAGCAACTGTGGCTTTGGCGGATTCTCAGTCAAAATCACAAGGGGACAAGAGAGAGAAGATTGAGAAATTTGAGCGAAGCATAGAAAAGCATGGTAACAAGTATACCAGAATGCCAGTTCCAGAGGTTATCACATGCAGCGAGAAGGAATTCATGGGCCTGTATGAACAATGGGTTGAGCACGGAGTGGTGAAGCCTCCAATGCCCCGGTTGGTCGTAACGGAAGAGATGAAAATAAGGCTGGACTTCTGTGTATACTACCAATATGCAGGACATTCCACTATAGACTGTTATAGTCTGCGGAGGATATACCATGAGAAGCTGGCGGCCGGGGAGATCGAACTAGGAGAAAAAACTTGCAACGCTATCACCTATGGTGCAGTCCTGGAAGTCAAGAACCTAAATACTGGTTCTACCATCGAAAAAACTCTGAACTACAGATGAATTAAAAATCCACCCAAGATGGTGGTCCACCAAAAATGGTGGTTTAAGTCCTCAAGAATATCCCTTGCCAAGTAATTGGATGACCAAGGGAGGAGGCACAAGAATTGACGGGAAAAAAAAAAACCACCCAAGATGGTGGTCCACTCTAAATGGTGGTCAAGTCCTCGTAGACTGCACTTGCTAAGAAATTGGACGACCCAAGTGACAAGGCACTTGATTTTAAGTCCTCATAGACTGCACTTGCCAAGAAATTGGATGACCCAAGTGACGAGGCACCTAATTTCAAGTCCTCGTAGACTGCACTTGCCAAGAAATTGGATAACCCAAGTGACGAGGCACCCGATTTTAAGTCCTCATAGACTGTACTTGCCAAGAAATTGGACGACCCAAGTGACGAGGCACCCGAGTGTTACACTTTATCATCAAAAGTGAATGGTAATTGAGGCACCTGAGTATAAGCCCTCAACCCCAAAAGTTACACTTTATCTTTAAAAGTGGCGAACGTTATGCTTTATTCGACAAAAGTAATAAAGTTGCACTTTATCTCTAAAAGTGGTGAACGTTATGCTTTCTTCGACAAAAGAAAGATTTATTATATGAAACGTTATGCTTTTCGTTAAAAGCAATTTGATTATGAATAAATTTGTTAAACTTTCACTTATACTTGATTATTTCTTTTGATTTATAAAAAAAATAAATAATAAAAAGGTATAGATCCAAGTGTTAGTTTGCATGAAATATATGTACATGAATTTTCTTATACAGGAAATGGAAAAAACTACGAAAGTTCATGATCTAAAGGCCATGACCTGTCGAATTGAAGAGAGGAATACCTAAAGCTTGGTCTTCGTGGCTATCAGGCCTTCGAGGCTATCAGGTCTGCGGGACTATCAGGCCTTCGATGCTATCAGACCTTAGAGGCTATCATGCCTTCACGGACTTCTTGATTCTTAATGACTTCTTGACTCTAAAGAAAAGAGAAATTTCAAGAGATGGTAAGAAAGATTAGATCGAAGATTTTTCAAAATATCCCATGAGAGCTCTTCTAAGGCTCGCCCTTTTAGGGTTTGCTCCCCTAGAGGTTCCCTCTCCTAGGACTTTCATTTTCGAGGCTTGCAAAACATCAAGCCCCGCAAAGTGTTCAAACACTGGAATCAAGACTTCCACAATTATAATATTTTGCGCGCTCATCTCACCAAAGGCACAACTCACGCGCAGGGGGAAAATGCTTACTGGTAGATTGGTAGATGACATAGACGTCCTCCAGAGTAGAGGTGCATATTCCCCCAGGCAGTGACGAATGTGCAAGTAGAGGAGCACCATCGTGAGATCAATACAGTAAGGGCATGATGGTTCTATTGGATACATAAGTCTCTGCATAGTTGAACACAACAAAAGATGCCCGCACTCTTGAGTATATCCACGTAATCAGTGTTTCCAAGGATCTCATCAGTCCAATCCTGCTATCCTTGAAGGCGACCAGATGAATCAGACATGAAGCGAAGGGGACTGAAAGGGTATTCTTGTTTCTCTATGCATATGCGTGGAATGCGATAGGAATGGGGAAAGTCATCCCAACCTCCACAAGTCACTGCATATAGAAATAAGTGTTTCTTCTTTGGCGGAGGAAGTGTTGTACGATCATAAGTCTAAACTCGCTCTCAAAAGACGTCGGAAAGACCAAAAGAGGGGAGCCCTTCCCCAATCATTGAGAAACGGGGCCTCCTTGGTTGTTCCCAAGTCTGCAGAATGTTCAACAGGGAGGGCCTGCAAGAAAAAAGAATTCAGCATAAGGGATCTAAAGAGCAAGGAAATAAGGCATTTGAACTTGAAGTGCTCATTATGTTAAAGAGGAAAGTCTGTGATTTAAGCTTCAAAACACCTGAAAAGAAGAAGAAACAATGTCAGAAAGAGTTAGGAATCACAATTATTTTTCGAAAGCTTTCGAAAAAACTTTGGACGGCCAAAAGGCATCCTTCGGAGCCTTTTTTTGGACTTATAATGGCATACATCATGGCCGTTGGTAATAATCTTTGTAGGGCTCGTTGATATCTTCATTTTGATATATTATGGGTCCCAAGACTCCAAATGAGTCAAAAGTTATGATCAAATTAGTAGTTGCTCCTCCAAAACTTTATTTTTTTCATTTAAACTTCATTTTTCCCATAGGGTTCGGCCATGTTGGCTTCGTAAGGCTCCTCGCTAGCTTCGCTTTGATATATTATAGGCCCCGAAACTCTAAACGAGTCAAAAGTTATGATCAAAATAGTAACTGCTCTTCCAAAAACTTCATTTTTTTCTTTTAAACTTCATTTTTCCCATAGGGTTCGACCATGTTGCCTTAGGCCACCTAGGGTTTGGCCATGTTGGCTTCGTAGGGCTCCTCGCCAGCTTCGTTTTGATATATTGTTGGCCCAGAAACTCCAAACGAGTCAAAAGTTAGGATCAAAATAAAATCGCTTCTTCCAAAACTTCATTTTTTCATTTAAACTTCAATTTTCCCATAGGGTGTGCCATGTTGGCTTCAACCCCCTAGGGTTTGACCATGTTGGCCTCGCCTACCTAGGAGTTGTTCCCTTCATACCTTTTAAGGTCTGTTTTTCTACCAATCAAGCTGCTTGGAATGAATCCTTTCGCCGCTTAAAAATTATAACCTTCCTACAATGAATTCGAGGGAAAAAATCAAGATATGATCAAGGTAATGGGGCTCAGAAACAAAGAAAGGCTACAATTACCTGAAAAGACAAATAGATGAAGTAATCAAGAAGAATTCAAACATAAAGAAGTTGGTTTGTTTTCTTTTATTTGGAACATAATTTTCGAACCCGTGGCAAGAACATAACATGAATCAAGGCTTACTACAAAAATAGCACATGGGTTCGTGGCTCCTAGTGATCATGAGACAATCCTAATTGAAGTTTAAAATCTAACTATTGGACACATGCACGCAAGCAACTTTGATGGCTATTAGCACCTAGTAACTTTGATGGCTGTTAGTAGAATAACATGCATAGCTTCAATGAGTCTCTACTGCAATTCAGATGTATAGCTTCAATGGGTCTCTACTGCAATTCGAACGCAAGATATGTGACCATGGATTATGAATATCGACTCCTTACTTCTCCAAAATAAGATAAGTAAAAAGTTTATTTTTTGAATAAAATAAAATAAGATTCCATAATATTTTATTTTATTTCTAGAAAAAAAATAAGATTTGATTTAATTTGATATATATATATATATATATATATATATATATATATATAATCTTGTCAAGATCAAATAAATTAAGATTTGATCTTATTTCCAAAATAAAATTAAGATTTGATCTTATTTCCAAAATAAAATTTAGATTTTATTTTATTTTATTTTATTTCCAAAATAAAATTAAGATTTGATTTTATTTGGTAAAAAGAAAAGATTTGGTTTACGAAAAGAAGGATTTTATTAAATTAAATTCTATCGGGTGATATTTGATTATGTTTTCTTGTTTCAATTTCCAGAAAAAATAAGGAAACAAATGCCCAAGCTATGGAAAGATTTTTTGGAAGATTTTTCAATTCGTCTAAGGAAGAGCTCTGCTAGGTTTTGTCTCCCTAGATTTTAACCCTAAGGGTTTGGGCTCCCTAGGATTCCCTCTACTAGGCCCAAGTGCAAATTAGGGTTCACATGACCTAATTGAATTAAATGCACAATTAGGGTTCCGCGACCTCATTAAATGTGTAAATTAGGGTTTACATAACCTAATAGAATGAAGACGAAAAAGTCAAAAATAAATAGGCGAGACCCGAGAAAAGCCTCCACGGGTCCCGAGGCAAAAGGCTCGTGGAGGCAGCTCGTTTTGGGAATTGATTGAGGGATTGGATTAGTGGCTAGAAGGATAGGGCAATATGGACATTATTCTAATGACTAAAGGGTATTTCTGAAATTTTCCTGAAAACATGTGCCTAACATGTGACTACTTAATTCCAGGAAACTCTATAAATACCCCTTCCATTCTAGGAAGGGAAGGGGAGACTCTTTTTGGTGACTTAAAGGCTTGGATTTTCCACCTAAAAGCACTAAAAGGGTTTGGACATTCTCTCAACTCGAAGGACTCAAGAAGGCTCTTGGAATCTCTACTACCCTAACACGGTTCCCGGATTCTGGGAGTTCTGTCACGCGTCGTTGGAATAATCGTCCACCTGTCGTTCTCCCCTCTTCAATCAACCAATCAATTCCGCGCTCTTTGTGGATTTCTCTCTTCCTCAGCCAACACGAAACCCTAACTGGCAAGGCACAATTTCCTTGCCCACATTTATTTGGCGACTCTGCTAGAGAGGTGTAGAATTCGTGAAGGGTATGCCCACAACTCGAAATGGGATATGTATATCTACATTAGATACACGTGCCAAGGGATATCCTGCTAACATTAAAGCTTCAGCCAAACTAAAAGATGTACTCAATACCTAAAAATTAATACTAAAAATTGGTATCAATAATTTAAAAATGATAAAACCAACACATGTCTCAGATAAGCTGTATTATGTTGAATTCACATGATGCAGTAGTAAAATAAAAATAAAACTATATCTTATATAATTTTCATTTGTGATGTCTGAACTCCAACTTGTAACGTAGACACAATTCTAAATATCAATCTCAAAGCTTCCCACTCCATACAAACCTCTAGCCAGCCATGTCATATGATGGGCAACTTCATCTCTATCCAAACTATGTGACTCAACTGCCTTTATGACTGGATGTAAAACCAATAAACATCAAGCAATCTGAGGCCAATAAATAAAAATAACAAATACACTCCATTTTCACCATTTGCAAATGTGGCTGCAAACTTTATTTTGCCATGGGGTGCAACTGATAAAATATGAAGTGCATTTATCAGTTTTGTCAACTTAGCATATTTATGATCACTATACTCATTCCAAACAACAATATGAAGGTGCAATTACATTCATAAATTTAAACAAAATAATGCAAGTGCAATATGAAAAACAGAGAACTAATGCCTCAAACATCTATAGCTTAACAAATACAACTACCTCTTTCCTATCACAGAAGCAATTTTAGTACAGAAACAGATCAGGCATGATGTGATCAGCAAATTTACATTAAAAGCAGGAAACCCCATTCATCTTACCACCACTAATATCGATTAGCATACTCGTGTATTTTAAACAGCTCATCGATAAAATAATAGTATTAAGTCCTTTTATTAAATCATGTCAAGATGATCAAAGGAAGTCTACTAATTTGTATAGAAGATGGAACTCCAAAATATCCACAAAAAAAGTAAGATCACAAAAGGAACAAATGGTTTATATATATCAATTCAATTTGAGTTTTAAAATTTTGCGAATTAATTTTAAAAAGTCAAAATGTATATCTAATTTTAGATTGGAGGTAGTATTAAGTTCTTCAAAGTTCATATCATATGCTAGTTTGGTAATTATAATATTTTTTTCTCTCTGCTTCTTGTCTATCTCTAGCGGTTTGGCCTAATTCTTCTCACTAATTCGACTTTAGAGAAAATTGGATATGGTGTATTTTTTATTTATAATTTCATAAATTATGCAATTACTTTGAGATTTTTTGTAATTACTTGCGGTTTTAAAATTGCTTGTGGATTTTTGTAACTAATAAAAATGAGACTATCATACAACAATTTTAAGTAATAATATTTAAAAAAATGTTACAATAAATAATGTTTGGGGATTATTTAGTTTTGTATTTTATTCTACTATATTTTTATTTTTTTTGTGAAAATTTGTGTATTTTAAATTTGATCTCATTGACCAAAGAATTTGGATCTGCCCTGACTTTCTCAATCCAAGCTCAATGAGAAGGATTTCACCATTCTCAAGGTGAAAGACTCAATCTTTATGCATATTTAATATAGATCCAGTAGATCTAGCATAGATCTAGCATATATCCGGTTTTGTGGCGAAAGATCCAATTTTTATGTAGATTCAATGTAGATCTATTATATATCTTGTCTATTGTGGTGAAAGATTAGATTTTTATGTAGATTCAATATAGATTTATTAGATCTATTAGGATTTTCAAAATAACGCACTGCTCACGATTTCGACTCAAAACTAGACAACGATATCCTAGGCTTTATTTCAAATCACACACATGGAGACACATATTTCATTTTAGGAAAACATTAAGATGCGGTAACCGTATTTTTACGAAAGTCGGAGGTGCCTAACACATTCCTCTCACTTAAGCAAGCTCCCAAATTTTATGAATCTCGGTTCCAAACCAATTTTACGGGATCACATATTGGGCATACTGCGAAAATTTTAAAATTTGGATGAATTGATACATCCATTTAAATTTTTACTAACTGACAACTTTGTCTAATTGTCCCATAATTAAAATTAACCTTTCAAAATTTGATCGACATTTATGTTGATCTTTTTTTAAAAATGACTCTTTAAATAGAATAATTAAAAAGATAAAAATATTTTAAAATGTGTAGAAACATGAATTTAGGAGAGGGGACGGTTCTCCCCCGGCGTCGACAATTTTAATGCGTACAATGTATAAAGTCAAGACATACTACTACAGCAAGTTGATAAGATAAGTCAACTCTTCTCTGTGCCTCTTTTTGGGCAGTGCCAAGTCTTCTCAGTGTCGAAATTTAAGATGAGCATAAAATAAATTTAAATAAAAAAGATATATTTTTTTGTCGATACTAACTTAACATTTCAAAAAGTTGAAATATGGAATGTAATATAAAAATGCAAATAAATAAGTTCACTAGTTGTTGTAGAAGCAGTGGGCGATGTTTGAGTTTTTGACTATCCAGAAAAACAAATAAGATGCTACTCTAATTAACTTGTAGTTGTAGTAATAGTAGCATGCAATGCATATAGCCATATACAAAAGACTAGACTTTTGATTATTTTAAGGAATAATGACCGAGATAGTGGGTTATGAATAGGCGTTCTAGATCAAGAACAATCCAAATCATCTGAACCGGAATTTATGGAGATGACCTCTCATCATCTAAACTGGAATCATCTTTCCACCGCACCTTGATTGCGGGAAATAGGCGTTAACGTTGAACACTTAGTGATGCGGCTGGTGAGATTCTCACTGCTGGTGCGGTGGCGGAGAATTGTTAAATATTAGCTCCTATTTTGGTCTTTGGTCTTTGATCTTTGGTCATTAATTATTGGTCGATGGCCTTTTGGTCCTCACTCACTTTATGGGTCGAGGAACATACTTAATGGGTCGAGGAACATATCACCATCTCACTCATTAATGTTATTCCTTTGTTGAAAATGAGTCCAACTCATTTCCTTTTCTACCCTCAAATTTTTGGCTATAAAAGGAGGCCAAATGGAAGAGGAAAAGACACACCAAAATTGATAGAGCTTATCTTAGAGAGATAAGAGAGCAAAGCTCTAGTTTGAGTGTCAAAAGAGAGTTAGAGAGTGAGAAGCTCGGTTAGAGCATTACGAGAGTGAGGGTGTAGAGAGAAATAAGCAGTTAGTTTATTCGGTTGAGAGTTTGTAATCTCCATATTATTTTTTCATAGTGATTTTCCGAGATCTCTTCCCGTGGTTTTTCCAGGTTGGGTTTCAAGTAAATTTCTTGTGTTATTATTTTATATCTCTTACTGAGTAGTGTGTTTGTATTTATCTTAGTAGTATATTTGTGTGAGCTTTGATTTCTCAACAATTGGTATCAAAGCTCTCGGTTCACACCAACGATCGGTTTAAAGAGAAATTAGGCGTGGGTCACAAATACGAAGATGGCAAACACAAGTGCGAGGTATGAAGTTGAACCATTTGACTGATAAGTCAAATTTGATGATTTAGCGATGTCTGTACGATCAAAGATGTATTGGCTCAACAAGGATTGACAAAGGCACTAGAAGGGAAGAAACCAAACGACTATGACGGAAGAAAAATGGACGGAACTTGAAAAGCTAAGGCCGTGGCAACAATCAGATTGAATTTGGCGCCACAGATCAAATATCGAGTTTTGACAGAAACCTCTTGAAAGACATGGGAGAAACTTGAGAAAGTTTACAAGTCAAAGTCTCTGTCAAATCGGTTATATTTGAAGAAGGAATTGACTGGCCCGGATGGAAGAAGGTCGATTTGGCCAATCATATTAATGAGTTTAATAGATTGGTGACCCAACTAACCGATATTGATGTGAAGTTGGACGAAGAAGATAAAGCCTTATTGCTTCTTTATCTCTACCAGATTCATACTCAACTCTCCGGACTACACTCCTTGTAGGGAAGGAAAAGCTTGCGATTGACGATGTGATGTCGTGATTACCGGACGAGATAAGTTCGGTGCACTACTTCCGGAGATCAAGGAGGCAGTCTTCTTACTTTTTTGAGATGGGCGTGGTAGGGGTCCTAATCAAAAGAAGTATTCACAGAAGGAACCGAGAAAGGTCTCGGGGAGATCAAAAGAAGGATAAATCTCGGGTTGAGTGTTATCATTGCCACGAGAAGGCCACTTCTGTAAATCGGTGTCCATTATTGAAGAAGGATAACAAAAGAAGGGTAAGCAGATTGAAAATTACGCTAATGTTCTTGAAAGACGAGATGTGTGCAATGACGGAGAGAGTCGCATATGATGATGAGAAAATAAAGCTTCACAAGGTGATCTCTTATCTGTTAGAGACGATTGGCGACTTACTGATTGGTACATGGATTAGGTTGTTCTTTTCATATGTCCCCTCATAGGGATTGGTTTGATACTTTTACATCCTGCAATGGTGGTGCAGTTTTATTGGGTAACAATGCGAAACTGCAAATTCTTTGGGATAGGCACCATCAAAATTAAAATGTTTGGAGTGAGTTGTCGAACATTGGGTGATGTAAGGTATATTCCAGAATTGAAGAAGAGCTTGTTATCGGTTGGAGTACTTGACTCTATAGGTTGCAGTATCTCAGTCAGAGATGGTGTCATGAAAATTACCAAGGGTTCGATGGTAATTATGAAGGGCCAGAAGAAGGGCACCCTCTACAAGTTGATAGGGGACACAGTTGCTGGTGGAGCAGCAAATTCTGTGCAGGATAATTCCAACAGTGATAGCACAGAATTATGGCACATGCGACTTGGTCATTTAAGTGAAGGTGGAATGAAAGAACTTCACATAAGGCAGTTGCTGAAAGGTGTCAAAACGTGCAGTTTGGAATTTTGCAAGTTTTGTGTGTATGGCAAACAACGGAGGGTCAGCTTCAAGGCAGGAGCACATACCAGTAAGAATGTACTTGATTATGTACATTCGGATGTGTGGGGCCCGATCAAGAAACACCCAGTTGAGGTGGAGCTTCCTGAAGAGATTGAAGATGATCATCCTTCAGATCCCCAAGAGAGGTTCTATAATCTTGTTAGAGATCGGGAAAGGCGAGTCAGCAAACTAGTGCAGAGATATGGGTTTGAAGACATAGTTGCCTTTGCCTTGATTGCTGGTAGTGGAGATCCAACTAGCATTATCGAGGATCTTTATTCGATCAGAGGATAATGATAAATGGGCGATAGCGATGGCGGAAGAGATGGAGTCTTTCTGAGAATAACGATTTGGGAGTTAGTTCAGCTTTCAAAAGGATCGAAGGCTATAGGATGCAGGTGGGTGTTCAGGAAAAAGGAAGCTCAGACTGATAAAAAAGGTGAAAGGTTTAAGGCCAGATTAGTGGCAAAGGGATTCTCTCAGAGAGAGGGAATCGACTACAATGAGATCTTCTCACCAGTTGTGAAACACTTCGTCGAATCTTTGAGTTAAATAAAGTGGAGTATCCAGGGAGAGGGATACATTCACAGACACAAAGAAGCTCACAGTATTTTGAAAATATGAGCCAAGGTGGAGATTGTTGAATATTGGCTCCTATTTTGGTCTTTGGTCTTTGATCTTTGGTCATTAATTATTGGTCAATGGTCTTTGGTCCTCACTCACTTTATGGGTCGAGGAACATCTAATGGGTCGAGGAACATATCACCATCTCACTCATTAATGTTATTCCTTTGTTGAAAATGAGTCCAACTCATTTCCTTTTCTACCCTCAAGTTTTTGGCTATAAAAGGAGGCCAAATGGAAGAGGAAAGACACACCAAAATTGATAGAGCTTATCTTGAGAGAGATAAGAGAGCAAAGCTCTAGTTTGAGTGTTAAAAGAGAGTTAGAGAGTGAGAAGCTTCGGTTAGAGCATTACGAGAGTGAGGTGTAGAGAGAAATAAGCAGTTAGTTTATTCTCAGTTGAGAGTTTGTAATCTCCATATTATTTTCATAGTGATTTTCTGAGATCTCTTCCCGTGGTTTTTCCCAGTTGGGTTTCCAAGTAAATTTCTTGTGTTATTATTTTATATCTCTTACAGTAATGTGTTTGTATTTATCTTAGTAGTATATTTGTGTGAGCCTGATTTCTCAACAAGAATAGTAGTAATATCCAAAAGTGGGCAATTAGAGTCTGATGACGACGGTAGCGGAGAGGGAAGTGGCGAAGATGGGGAGGAGGATATAGAATGGGTTGACATGGGTTGTTGCAGACAGAGCATATTCTGTGGCGGAGATTGGGGAGAAGGATAGATGAAGAATTCAGTTTTATTGTTGCACTCTTTTGTCATTATTTTGTAAATGTACTAATCTTGTAATTACTTTCTAATTATTGTATAGTAATGTAAAAAACCCTTTTTATTACGTGCTAAGAGCATTCAGAACAGTTTCCCCAATTAACTCTCTATTCCCAATTTTAAAGAATATATCAATAAATCATTATCCAACCGTTTTCTTATCCTTATTTGACTCTCTATTTTAATCTCTATATATGATTTTACTCTCCAGCGTGAGGGAGTCAAAAAATCGTTCCCTATATATGCAAAATGACATTTCACATCCTCATTTAAGTGAACAACTCATCAATCATACAAATCTTGACATTTTTTTATTACTTCATTTTTAAATTATAAAATTAATATTGACTTTTTTTAAAAATTAATTTCAAACGTATTTAAATTTAAAATTGATATAAATTTATTTAATTTATGTCAATATAATTATAAATATTATAAAAGTATTATTAATTATAAAATTTATTATTTTCAAAATTTAAATGAATTATATTAATTTAAAATTTAAAATATTACAAATTAACTTTTGAAAAGTTAATATTGATCTTATGTACATTTGTAGCTACAATCCATTCAATACTCACTCCATAAATTACTTAAAATTTAAAATAAAATAAAATTATTTTACGGTGGAATACAATTAATAAATTATACTCTCTCTTATAAATTATAAGATTATTATTAATTTGATGTTTTGACTGTTAAAACTTTTAAATTTTATTATTTAAGGAATCAATATAAGGAACTTGTTGGGTACATTGCGAAAAAATTGAATCTCTATTTTACATAATGACTCAATAGCACTGCAGAGTAAAGATAGAGATAAGAAAATTGTTGTGAATGCTCTAACCCACTAATTGTCTAATGTGGACTTAAACAGAATTGGGCTTAAAAGGGAACTGGACTTATGCCACTTTCTACAGAACCTTGGGCTTATATCCCAACAACATACTGAATGTCTTCATTAAGCATATAAAATAATTTATTCAGCTCTCCTTCTATTTAATTGCTAATTTTATAATATTAATATTAATTATTTCCTTAATTCCTTCGCCTTGCTGTAAGCGTATCCATACAATCACTACTTTTAGTAATACAGCTGTTTAATAATTATATAAATACAACACATTTATTACTATATATATTGAAGGGTCGTACGTACATAGTTAATTAGTGAGTTTTTGTGAATTGGGTGAGAGAAGAGAAGCAATTAGTAAGCATAAATGGTTCAAACTCGATTTCTATGGTTCATTCATCGTCTTTTTTATATATATACATAGATTTTATGATTTTTTTAAATAAAAAAAATGATTATTTTTTTAAAATGAATGAAATGATTTTGGTGCATTAATTCGATTGTTTGCATTACCTTTTGGATTTCTAGAGAAACTAATTTTAATAATTTTCCAAGGATAGTCATCAAGTATATTCTATGGTCGGAGAAATAATATTGGGATAGGGAGAAAAAGGAGAGAAAGAAACAACTAAACTTTAATAAAGAAGAATAATATATGTAATTGACCAACCATATAATCTTGTTTTCAAATGATACATGCTCTTTTTTTAACTGTAACATAAATATAATGACAAATTAAGTCTGCTTGGAATTAATATAGCATGGAAAATTAATCCAAACCCATTTATTCATTCTGACAGCTTGAAAACCATACTCCAACATGCATGGATCAGTGACTTCAACTTCCTACCAACAGAGAAGTGTGAATCGTTTTGCATTTATTTTTATTCGAGTGTTTCTTTTATTTGTGCATCTTTAAGACTATGTTACACTGAATGATTTAGATCATGATTTTGTAAATATATATATATATATATATATATATATATATATATATATATATATATTAAGTTGTTGATAAATAAATTCATATCCTTTCACTAACGATTTTACTAATTTGTTTGTGCCTCTTATTCTCTTAAAAAGAAAATACTAAACTTTTCAAATAAAGTGCAACACCATTGAAGGCTACTTACCCCATTATTTTAAAGTATAGAGCTAAGCCAGATTAAAGTACAGTGCTTTAAATTCATGCATATTTTAAGGGAATTGATATTTGTATTAAGTAATATTTGATATTTTTATAAGACTTCTCTTACTTAAATGTGAAACTTATTTATTATTCATGTGAAAGAGATCTTATGAAACTATCATATTTATTTGTGAAAATATCAATTTTCTATTTTAAACCCCACGATATAGACAAAGTGACTGAAAATGATACCACGGTGTTCATAAGAATTTACCACGATATACAAATAAAATCGATGTAAAAAGACATCTGTTGTATTTGTGAAATTTATAAATTTTAAAGATATATTTTTATTTTTTATCTATAAAAATTTAATAATGATAGGGAGATGCTACAATTGTTTTAGTAGAACGTCATTATTTTTTCGATTCATTCCGTGACACGAAATTCATTATTGGCTAAACAATCATTTGGTTATGCCATTTTGGAGTTTATATATTTTAACCGAAGTTATTACATCGTTTGCCCCAATGATGTATTATAATGAAATTAAGGACATTATGTCATCTTATATTATCATTAAAAGAATTACATTCTTCTTTTAAGCAAAAATAAAAAATTAAATTACGAAGATTCTAGATCTTTAATGTTTGTGAAATAAAGAGGGTATCAATTTTTAGTAAAATCAAATCCTCCTCGCAAAACCCCAGTGTGGTAACTTGCATTTCTACCAACAATTAAAGTGAAAGCAGAGGTAAGTACGTAAACATACTTTAATTAACATGTTTATGAGTTTCTTAGGCTCAACAAATTGACAAAACTGGAAGGGTAATATAAAACTAATGACTTTATTAATTGACCAATTCAAAAACAGTGGCCTGAATAGTAAATATATAGGAGTAGTCCAATGATTAGTTTGGTGAAAAGCTTGCTTAAACAAACATTATATAGAAGAGGTAAAAATAACAAGTGGACTCTTTTTGCATAATAAAATTAATTAACAAATACAACCCTTTTTTAACCAGGAGTATTACATAAGAACTGGAAGTAGATATATTTTCCTTTTTCTCTGCTAACGAAAAATTAAGCTAGCAAGACTCCATCTTTCAACCTAAAAAAAAAGAAAGAAAAGGTTTTTCAAATTATGGTTGTCATTGGAATTTTTTTTGTTAGTGTCATTTGTACTTTCTTTTGATCCTACCGGCCGGCTGGCAACTGCAAACCCCTCTTTCGTGCAAAAAAGTGTATACAAAATCAGATTTGAGTTGGGTAGCTAGGAGTACAAAAAATGTGCTAAAATTATTTAGTGAACAAGTACGTACAATAAGTGTATGCATGTTTAATTCCTTATAAAAGTAGGTGGCACAATAAGACTTATTTACTTTACTTTAAAAAGCAAGAATTATTTAACACACTTGAACAAATGATCATACAACCAGTACGTACTGAAACAAAAGGAATTACAAGAAGTTACAAATTCAAATAAGTAAAGATTATTTAGGCACACTGAAATCCCGGTGGGACATTCTTCTGACAAACATTAAGAATCAAGCTGAGAGACAGAGGAATATTTAGGTTCACCCCCAAAATATTGGCTTTAATGGCAGTGCAAAGGCATACAGCAGCTTCAAGATCCACAAGCCCTCCAAAGAGACTGCAACATGGCTTTTTTGGAGGGGTTCCGCCTATAACACCGACCAATCCTCCTAGCACATTGGCACATACCTCTAGTTTTAGGGCATCTCGAGGGCAAGTTTCTGCCTTTGGAGGACTAAAATATGGGGTTGGAGGACTTGGAAAGTATGACTTTGGAGAACTTGGAACGTATGACTTTGGAGGACTCGGAAAATATGACTTTGGAGGACTAAGATATGGCACCGGAGGAATAGGAGATATATATGGGTTTGGAGGAGCTGGAAATGGGTATTTTGGGGGACTTGGAGATGATTTTGGTGACTTGTGCTTATGCTTTGGCTTATGTTTTGGTTTTTTTATAGGATTAGGCGGGGAATTGTCACAAGCAGCGGCTACTAGGGCAAACAAGAGAAGGTTTACAAAGAGAAAATGAGCTAGTACTGAAGAAGCATTTGTACTTCTCTTAGAACTACTCATCTCTTAAAATCTAGAGTGTAATTTAATTTCTTGCCAGCCGCGCCGGAGAAGGGTTTTAATTTTGTGGTGATGTATTTGCGAGGTGTGGCATGCATTTTATAGGGTGGAAAAAGGGAGAGTTTAATAATTTGTATGTTTAGGAGAAAATTATAAAGAAATGGCCTGGAGCTTTTTGAGGATTTGGAGTTTGAGCTGGCAATTAATTAACACTAACACCTTTTATGTAAACTTGCAATGCATGTTATTTGAGAACATACAAGTTGCCTTATGTTGATTAATACTAGTTTGTTTTATTTTATTTAATGTATTATTTATCACTTGAATCAATCCAGATGATTGAAACTATATATCTAGCTCATAGAAAAAAATAATATATATATATATATATATATATATATATATATATATGAGAACAGATTGCATGTAATTAGATTATTAAAGGAATGACCGTAACTAACTCATAAGCAATTAGGGACTCCAACTATTTTGAGATTAAGCTAGCTAAATTACCCTGAAATATTATTAATTAGTCCAAAAGAAAAACCCGAAACAAGTTATGTGCATAGTTAGAAACATTAACATACTTACTAAAAGAAAATTAACAAAATGTATATCGATAGTATATGTTGTATGGGTTGCGCATATTGAATTATCTTTAATATTAAAAGCAGAATCGGGAAATTAATGAAAGTAAATATATACGTGTGTAATACAGCTATTTATGGAATATTAAACTTGAGATAAAAACAAAAGTACGATTTCACTTTATCTAGCTTTATGCCTTTCTGAAAAACATTGGAAAAAAGAAAAAGATTAAGAGCACAAATTTGCAGTTAGTCAAGCAAGCCCTTATAAGTGTAGCGGAATTGAAAGATTCATCCCATATTTTACCTAAAATATTAATCTATTTAGGTGTCCGAGACAAACGTAATGTGAGAGTACAATCTCAGCGCTATAAACATGTTGAACCATTTCTTTATATACCTAAAAAGTTTGACCATACATATTAACTCATTTATATTCTTAAATTTATCTGATGTGAGATTCATGTAAAATATTTAACAATAAGCCAATGTATACAAATATATATGCAGTACACACAAATTACAGTAAATTAAAAAAATATGCAGAACACATGTTAATACAATTATGTATTTGTATCTTGAAACTAAAATTGTCAAGTGATACAAAAAAATAATAATAATAATATGCAGCAATTGATTTCCTAATTTCATTGCTAAAGTACGTTATTAATCTACTTTAAGTATAAATTGTTTGTATAAGTAATAATTGTGCATCAAACCACCAAAGACAATCGGTAAACACCAAGCTCACTACTCCACTAACATTAAATTAAAACCAAAGCATCGTGTGAAGTCACATCACGTTTTAGTTGAAATGCTTCACCATATTATTGGAACAAACAATAATTTTAGATGGTTCAATTTGTTTGTTTATTTAGTTTACCTTTTTGTTATTATTAAACAAAGTCATTTACAAACATCGTGAAATTAATCAAATAAAAATTCGCATGTTCTCATATTTTTGAATTTTTTTTTTTTTGCATTAGAAAGGTTATATTTTTCTAAATAAGAAGAAACATATATAGATTTAATTTAGCCCTAATAAAATAGTTAAATTCGATACCATGTTTGTAATCTTGATGTGAGTATTTCATCTACCAAAACAACATGACAGACAGATATACTCTATTTAATTAACAACTAAAAAAGTGCAAAGAATTAAAATTTCTGTCTTAATATCTTAGTACTCCATTATATTTTTTTAGTTTGGTCAATTGTGTGGGCTTAGTTGAAGGTGATGTTAAGAACTAAGAAGACGATGGCAGTGCAGTCGTATTTAATGTTTTAGAGCGTACGCACTCCATATTTAATGGGCAGATACAAATGTTTTTATCACTTGAATCCAGATTATTGAAACAACGAAACGACCACTTTAAGAATAATTTTATGGTCATTATATACTTAGATACTCTCTTCGTTATAAAATTAAAGATACATTTATAAAATGATAATTTTAAGAATAATTTTATGATCTTAAATATAACCTTAATATTAGCTAAGAATTCAGTTGGGCACGGTGATTTGATATTGAAAATGATAATAAAATATTAATATAAAATTAGAAATATTATGTCACTTTATAATTCTAAAATAAATGTATTTCTAATTTAAAAACAGATTAAAACATAAAATATATCTCTAATTTTTGAACAGGAGTATATTTTTTTAAGGTATTGGATGTTGGACAATACAAAAACGTTAAATATATAATGAAGAAAATTTGTAACAATCTCTTATAATTTGATTAATTTTGTGGGCTGAGTTGAAGGAAGGGATCATGAAGGCGATGGTCGTACGGTAGTATTTTATGTTTTAGAGTGTACGTACTTCATATTTCATTCAAAAAATACAATAGTATTTTTACCTTAAAATTAAGCATTTATTTCGGATTTAGTTTTGGTAATAAAGTTTAAAATGTTAAAAGTTTAAAAGCTCAATATAAGAATAATAAATAAATAAAAAGATATATATATATATGCAACTTATTTTTATAAGGAACTTCACTGTTTTCCCCATAATATCAAACTTTACCGAATATAAATTCATTAATACCCCTATATTTGCTCCACATACAAAAGTCAGAACTATTTTTGAGATATACGTACATATATATTAGCCTCCAAACATGCATATATGTTATTTTCATTAAAAGAGAAATAAGTGTGTGTGTGTGTGTGTGTGTGAAATTAATGAAAATTTATTTTATGTCATGTATAAGGTGCTTAAATTTATATTGTTACTACAACTTTATTTCTTCTTTGTAATGATTACATATGTAACTTTACAGGTGATATCAATTTAATTATTAAAAAAAATTATACTATTAGTATTACTAGTGTAGTATCCAAAAGACCACATGCAGTACAGGCGGCATTTTAAATATTTAGTTGGTGGTAAAGTATTAACACGTTATATCCGATCGACATTCACAAAGCATGATTATCGTTGAACTATTGATATTGGGTATAAAGAAATTCGTACACAGGTGGTCTTATAATAATTAATCCACAATTAATATTGACTTGCTATTAATTGGTGTTACTAATTAATTTATTAATATATCATAAAATTAAAGAAGAATATATATACAATTGTCTAAACTGTCAAGCATGACTGAAGTTTTAGTAGTTAATTCATCACTGAAAATAATTATACATGTGGGATTAGAATAATAAGCACAAAAAATTGATACCATTTCCTGTTGTTTGTTGCTTAATGTTATTATTTAGTATGCTAATTGTTGGTGTTAAATGTTAATTTTCTGCTGCTGAATTTCCAGCAACTTTTTACTGTTGTTTGCTGTGTATGGCATCTGTCTCTTTAGCCAAGACTAGAAGACTACCTCTATATTCTCTTTATAGTGGGCTAGTATATAGAGGGGCAATTTGATCTGAATTAAATTATTATGAAATTAATTTTTTGATAAATTGATCAATTAACTTATAGAGAATGAAAAATTAATTCTCAATGAAAGAAACTTTCAAAACCTACTTTTTGATTCTGTAATGTTATATATATACAAACAATATCTCCTAGAATTAGTCACCTATAATAATTTTGAAATTCAAAAATATACAAACTGTTACAAATAAATCTTCAGCTGATTACATGAAAATCTTCAAAGCTAATTAAGATGATTTTCAGTTTCCCGATAAAAAGAATATTCCACGACCAAACGAATATTTCCCAACAATAATTATTATTTTATAACTACTTACTTATTTTACAAAATTTGTATATTTCACCCATAACCAAAACAATATCAAATTAACACCTTATTATTTAAAAATAATAATTGGAGGAAAAATTTAATATTATTTATAAAAAGCTGGGGTCTTACAACCTCCCATCCTTATAAAATTTCGTCCTCGAAATTGGACGACGCACAGTGTTTGAGCGGTGAGGTACCTCGCTTTCATTTCCGATTTCAACTCTCAGGTTATTTCCTCAATAGCATGGTTCCTCCACAAAATCTTAATTTGTGGTATAACTTTTGTGCGTAGGACATGTTCTTTCCTATCCAATATCTTGTGACAGTACCTCTCGTCACGTTAAATCTTCTTATTTATCTCGTGGGTTCTAACTCAATGATGCGGTTGGGTCTTTCACATATTTACATAACATCGATACGTGAAAAACGTTATGAACACGCGACATACTTAGCGTTAAGGCGAGTCTATAGGCCGCAGTTCCTACTCAATCGAGGATTTCAAATAAATCGAAGGTTTGAGCTTTCTTCTCTTTATCGACTCTTACTTCTAGAATAACGCCTTCTTGCACCTTCTTCTTTATATGCATCAGCTCCAGGTCTGTAGCTTGAGCGGCTTTAACGTTATCGATTAAAGTCGATTCTACTCGTATATCATGACGTGGGTCCCTAGATTCTTTAACTCTATCATTATCGTTTGTAAATTATACAAAATAGGTCTTTGTGTTCAATAATATCGCACTCGTACTTGCGTACGATCTTCTACTCAACGCGTCAGCTACCACGTTCGCTTTTCCAAGATGATATGGTCAGAACAAGTGCCGAAATGAGTCGCCTCTTGAACTCTTGGAAAATCTTCTCGCATTCCTCGCTCCATACGAATTTTGTATCTTTTCGAGTCAGCTAAGTTAACAGAGTAGCGATTTGAGAAAGTCCTTCCACGAATCTCCGATAGTAACCAATTAAGCCTAAAAAGCTAGATATTTCGATTACTGACTTAAGTTGCTCTCATATGTGATTTATATCCCAATCTTGGATTGCACGTCACAATAGCACCTATCGTTTTACCACCACACAAATATAGAGTTCCCTATGGAGAGTCTGGCTTTGGTTCATTCCACAAAGGAAGTCACTGATAGAGGCTCGGGTACCAACTTTTGTACTTGGGTTTTTAACTCCTGAAGTTCAATAAGAGCCATTTGATAAAAGATTTTAGAAATGGGTTTTGTACCGGGTTCAAAGTTGATACAAAATTCGATATCACACTCTGGGGGTAGGCCAAGAAATTCTTCAGGAAATACGTCAGGAAATTCACTAACAACAAAAATTTTATTCAAATCTGACGTGACTTTATTCAAATTCATAACATGGGCTAAGAAAGCTTGACATCCATTTTTCAATAAACGAATGGCTTTATGGCTTGATATGAAAGTGTTTGACTTCAATGGTTTGGTTGCTTGAGTTCGCATAACAGGTTGGTTAGGAATATGAAAACTAACAACCTTACGAAAATAATCAATTTTGGCATTATGAGTGGTTAACCATTCAATCCCTAAAATCACATCAAAAGCAAGTATCTTTAAAGAGATAAGATCAACAGGTAATGTGATTGTGCCCACTTAGATCAAACAAGATTTATAAATAGTGGATGTAACGAAAGTTTCTCCTAACAGAGTCTCCACTGATAAATCAAAGTCTAATTTCTCTGGAGTCAAGTTTAAACGTTGAGCACAAGCAGGAGAAATAAAAGGGTGGGTAGAACTGGTATCTAGTAAGGTATAGACTTCGTAAGAATTTATAATTAACTAACCCGTGATACCTTCGTTCGGGTTCCTCGCATTTTGGGCAGTCACGACAAACGCTCTTCCAGAAACTGCCGACTTTCTTTTGTCCGTATCCACCTTTGGTGCCACCATCCCAGCTGGACTTGATTTCGCTACAGGACAAAATCGAGCTATGTGACCGTCTTTTCCACAATTGAAACACACTTTGGAAAGATGTGAACAGTTTGGACTTGTGTGTCCCTCCTCTCTGCATTTGTAGCATCTAACTGGCGGTCATTCTCCTCTCCTAGAATTTGTTGCTGGTGTTGGTGCTGCTGCCCATGTCTTCCCGTCATTGTTAAATCTCCTCTTTCTGAAATTTCCACTTGACTCACCTCTCCTATTATCATGGCCACGATTACCACCCGAGTGGTTACCTCTTTGTCTCAGATTTTTCCTTCGCCGGGTTATTATCATCGCTCAGGATCGTTGTCACCCCAGATGGTATATGTACAGTTGTGGTCCCTCGGTTGAGTATACTCATTACCTCGCTCTAATAATTGAGCCTTGTTGACAACATCTGAATACAGAGAAAATTTATGAGAGATGAGGTATTGACGAATCTCGGGTTTTAGACTTCTCAGAAACATCCGCGTCATACGTTCCTCATTCTCTACCAAATGAGGTGCAAACCTGGATAACTCCGCGAACTTTGCCTTGTCTTTGAGACACAATTATATGTTGTTACATTTCGATCTAATAAACTCTACCTCCTTCATATGACGAATACTTTCAGGAAAGTACTTGTCATCGAACAGCTTCTGAAATCTTTTCCAACACATGTTGAGTGTTGCTGGCTGGGTATGCTTCACAGATTCCCACCAGTAATCTGCCTCACCACGAAACATAAATGTGGTGAATGGAACCTTCTGTTCCTCCGTGCATCCCAAGACATCGAATATCTTGGTAATTTGCTTGACCTATGTTTCCGCCTTAATCGGATCGGGCTTTCCCCAAAAATCTGGTGGTCCCAACTCCTTGAACTACTTGGCTATGACAGACCGCGCGTTGCTATCACTTTTACCCGTATTTTGTACACGAGTCTCCCTCGTCTGATTTTGCATGAACTGCAAAAAGCTCCTAAACATTCCATCATTCATCGTTTGCTCGGTAGCGTTGTTTACAGGAGGAATATTGTCTTCCTGTTGCACGTTCTCCTGGTTTGTGACTAAAGGTTGTTCCACATTCTCATACACTTCATTGTTAGCGTTCTCGTGACCATTCTTAACATCGCCATAAAACAAGGGTTAATTAAACAAATTAACATATCACATAATATCCCTATATTATGAATGACCAACAAATAAGCTTAGATAGGACACACTAGCGAAGGATTAACTCATCTCTCCCTTCCTAGTTCTATTCCCTCCTAGTTCTATTCTCCGATCTCCGCCAGAGACCATATTCCTAAGTTTTGATACCAACTGTGACGCCCCCAAAATAGGTATTCAACACCCATTCTAAGTCGCCAAATACATGGTACAGAAAGCAAACTACAACTTCAATAATACAATTATTGTGCAAAATACGACAACACATACTGTGAGTTTAAATACAAATATTGTCTTCTAGACAATATCAACACTCAAATAAGTCCTCATTACAATTATTCATACACTATTTTACAGAAATAGTGAGGACTGCTAAAACATCTTTCTAGAACCATCACTCCATACCCCGACTAGATCCTGCTATGTTCTCACCTCCTGAGAAAAAAATGGAACAAAAAGGAAAAGGGTGAGCTCAACTAGCCTAGTAAAGAATATTATGACTAAGATAATATACAACAAATTATCATTAGTCTTCAACAGGGAAAAATCTGATAAAACATAATAGACAACAAGTTTTAGATCAAAACTGCAGCGTAAACAGCAATCCATTAGAGGAGTCAAGTAGAGAATGAGTTCTACTATCTTCTAAGATTTAAAAGTCCATCATCAATATTTTATCCATGTAACAACAATCAATATACATCTTTAATCGAATATTCATCTTTGCACTACAAGCCAAAGATATTCATTTGTATCACCGGTTGGTCATGTTCATCTCAACGCATGTTCATCTTTGCACTACGGGCCAAAGATATTCATCAGTTAATCATTCATCTTTGCACTACAGGCCAAAGATATTTAATAATATCATCATTAAAGACTGAGGATGATGAAAAACATTTTAGAGAACGAATCTAGTGAGACAGAAGGACAAATATTAGGGATTCGTGTTACAGTTTATCCAAGATAACTAATACTTCATAATAACCAATTTTGAAGCAGAATTCAAAAATAAAGATCAAAACATAGATACAATCAAAGATAGTAACCATAATAGACATCTTGGACAAAAAAGGAAAATTTTTATTTTTCGGTGAATAATGTCATATTCGTGAATAGTGCCGTATACGTGAATAGTAACCCTGACACAAAAAATTCCAAATTTGATTAAAAAGTTCAAACCAATATTTCGACATAATGATATTGAAGAAAATAATATCATTTAAGAAGAAAATAGCATCCCTTACCTTAAAGAAACAGTACTTCAGAATGAAAGGTCGGAAGTGATCTTTGAATGAAACTTATCTTGAAACGACAACTCTCAAAGTATCTAAATACTCACAAAAATCGCTCAATAATATAGAGAGAAAAGAGAAAGCTTATATTTACGGTGTGATTTTCAATTCTAACTTAGCCCTCTATTTATAGGAAAATGTTAAGACCTGCAGAAAGCGGACTTGACCTCTTTACACGATGGATTTATTGCTACTATTGCCACCCACCACATTTGAAATCAAATTCAGCATATTTCTTCACCAACTACAAGTGGGGCCCACTCAATTCTAGAATTTTCTACCAAAATCATTTATAAACCTAATTTCTGAATCAGTCACCTCTTAAAATTCATAACAAATCATTCGTTCATTTTTAACGGTTCAAAATTTTTGGACATATACTCAACTTATATATGTATAACATATCAAAAAATCACAACGATCCAACAGTCGGATTAAAAATTATAACTCACGCAATATATCATAAAAATGCTGATTTGATTTTTAATACCTCTATTCTGACAAAAATACTGATAAAACACCTCAACATTAATTCTTTCAATTATAACCACATAAAATAAATAAATCCATCATTTATATCCGCATCAAATAAATATTTTTTTATCATATAAATCAATAATTAATTATTCACAAATAATATTACAGAATCACAATTATGATAACCATGCCGTTTCCAGGAAGAGGGGCTTTCAGATAAGGATTTTTCTTCTTGGTGGTATGATTAGGTGACCAAACCTCTCCTTGATGAACTTTCTAGACATTGCCAATAATGCTATCTAATAATATTATTCAAATAATATAAATTATTGATCGATAATGGGAAAATCATGCGTTGATAATTATTGAAACAACAATAATATAAAATATCAACGCAAACAATTATTGAATTAATAAAATAAAATATTGAATAGTAACTCACTGTAACAATTATTGAGTGCTTCTAACGCATACGAATCAATAATTCAACAATCTTGTGCAATCTGTAGTGTCTTCTTTATAACATTCTGGCGTATTCTTGTATTTTAACTACCGGTATTCCAACGTGTTGTTAATTGTAAATAACTACGTAGATTATTTATAAAAACTCAAACTTTGTTATTTTCCTCATCCAAGCGGTTATTAGTTATGGGGCCCTACAAATGGTCGCTACTTGCCGTAAATGCGGATATTCCAGATAAAAAGAATATTCCACGACCAAACGAATATTCCCCGACAACAGTGATTATTTTATAACCACTTGCTTATTTTGTAAAATTTGTACATTTCACCCATAACCAAAACATTATATCAAATTAACACCTTATTATTTAAAAATAATAATTGGAGAAAAATTCAATATTATTTATAAAAAGCTGGGGTCTTACACCTTCCATCCAGTTTTCAACAGGAGAAAAATACTGAAATAATGAAATCATGTTATGCACTCTTAGCACTTTGTTTAATGTCCGTTTGTTTAGTTCGAAAGATTTATACAACTGGTCCGGAAAAGCAACTAAACAAATTCACTATAATATTTTTGTGATTAGCAGTACTGCGTCAGCCGCTCAGATACAACTCCACCTGCTTTTATGGCTAAAATAGAGATAAAATAGCAATCCCAAAGTGCCACAACTGTTAATTTATAAAGCCAGATTCAATAATAACTAAGGGGAAAATAATTATCTCTCATTTACATTTTTTGAGAGAAAATGGGAAATTTTATTGCAGATCAAAAAGAAGTGAATTACAAAGGAAATTTTGGGGAGATCCCTCCCAAACCTGAGCGTTAGACACCGAATCAGAAGCACGGGCTAAAAAATGAGCGACTTGATTCGCTGACCTCCTAACAAAATGAATACGTCTAACATCGATTGATAAACATAGCTCCTTACAATCATCCAAAACTAAGCCAAGCTGTCCTGGATATGAAATAGTAGAATTTAGAGCTTGCACAAGATTGAAAGCATCCGAATCAATCATAACCTTTGACATCGAACGAGCCTTCAACCAACTAAGAGCTTCTTTACAACCCAACGCTTCTGCGAGTTCCGGATTGGAGGGACCGACCAAACTGCCATGACCAGCAGCAACCAACGAGCCACTATCATCCTGAACCACCCACCCATAGCCAAGCCGATTTGAACCAGAAAAAATAGCTCCATCAAAATTACATTTGAAAGACCCAGGCCTGGGTTTAACCCAGCGAAACAGACCTTCATCAGCTCCCGGTAAAGAACTATAAACCAGAGGTCCTTGAACTGTTGTCCATTGGTGAAGAAATGATCCTGTAAGATTGAGAAGACTTATAGGTTGTTGACCCTTGCCATTCCACAGAACCTCGTTCCTATTACGCCATAAACACCAAAGAACCATACAAAACATAGCAGCAACATTATTCTTAGAGACACGCGAGAACAAAGAATCTACCCGGCTGGAAAATATCAGGGTCACCAATCGGGATTGGAGGGGCAACCAACAACTGCCAGCACTTCTTAGCGAAAGGGCAGGACATAAATGCATGAGTTGCGGACTCCACTCCTTTCTTACAAACTGGGCAGAAACCGTCCACCTCAACTCGTTTCATCCAAAGATGATCCTTGGTAGGTAAGCAACCCGAACACAACCTCCACACCAGATGTTTCACTTTAGGAGGAAGCTTTAGAGACCAAATTTTCTTCTAAACACCTGAATCATGATGGGTATTCAGAGACGAAAGAGCACTAACCTGAGCATCATAAGCACTTCGAACATTATAGCACCCTCGATTCTCCCATCGCCAATATAAAACATCCTGAGACACATGACGGTTTAGCGAAATCTGCTGAATTAAGGAGCTATCCCTACCATCAAATAAATCACGTAAAAGGTCCACATCCCACTACAGACTATTAGGGATCAACAAATCATGAACACATGCAGATTCCATTCCTGGAACTCGGAGGGCCTGAGGATATGGGTTTTCATCATCTGGCAGCCATGGTTCTGTCCAAACATTTATACTACGCCCACTTCCTACCCTCTATCGAGCTCCCCGACAAAGAATAGGTTTAGCTGCTTGCAAACTTTGCCAAACTTAAATAGGGTTCTGAGCGAATGGAGCGTTTAAAAATGAAGTCTTTGGATAATAACGGGCTTTATAAATTCTAGCTACCAAATAAGTAGGGCGAGTCATAAGATGCCACCCGTTCTTACCAAGCATAGCGACATTAAACTCCCGAAGCTTCTTAAAACCCAAGCCACCATAATCCTTCCTGGCACAAAGCTTATTCCAGTTCATCCAATGAATTCCTCCAGAACTATTGACCTTATTACTCCACCAACATCTACTCATCATACCTTCTAACTCCGCACAAAGCTCATTGGGAAGTAAAAAAAACTCATTGCAAACGTTGGAAGGGCCTGAGCCACACTTTTAATCAAAATTTCTTTCCTTGCCTTTGAAAGCAATTTATTCTTCTAACTTGACATCCTAGCCCAAACCTTTTCCTTCACAAAAGATAGGACCCTCTTCTTATTTTTCCCAACAAAAGATGATAAACCCAGGTATTTACTCTGATCCGAAGTCAAAACCACACCCAACCGATTACATAATTCGGTCTGCACAACTGTCGAAGTGTTAGAACTAAACAAAATCGATGACTTTTGGAAATTTATCTTTTGACCCGAGGCGGTCTCATAATCATTAATACACCACTGAATAGACTGACACTCTCGATGCGTAGCCTTAAAAAATAAGTAACTATCATCAGCGAAAAAAAGGTGAGACACAATTGGCGCTCCCCGCGCAACCAAACAACCATGAATCAAACCTCTTCTCTCATATCTGCGTAGCATAAAATAAAAAGGTATGGAGACAAAGGGCAACCTTGGCGTAACCCTCGTGATGGAACTATAGGGTCCAAATTTGTACCATTATGATAAATTGAGTAGCGAACAGTTGAGACACACATTTTCATCCATTGAATCCACTTGGAGGGGAACCCCATCCGATTCAACACAGACCATAGATAATCCCATTCTAGCCTATTATAGGCTTTGCTCATGTCAATCTTCAACACCGCATATCCCGTTTTTCTTTGACGCCTACGTTTAAGACAGTGAACAACCTCATAAGAAATTATAATGTTATCAGTGATCAAACGCCCAGGAATAAACGCACTCTGTTATTCTGAGATCACCGAATCCAACACACACTTCAATCTATTGGCCAACATCTTCGTCACTATTTTATACAACACATTACATAATGAAATAGGACGAAAATCAGTAACAAACTCCGGCTTTGATTTTTTAGGAATCAAAACAATATTTGTGTCATTTTAACTAAGCTAGAAAAAGTCGAAGAAAATTTAGGCAAGCGAGTGAGGCCAGAATCACCAACCACTCCCGAAACTTTTGATAAAAAGCGAGGATTCATTTAAATGGGACACAGGGACTTATCTGGATGCATAAAGAAAACAGCCACCCGAACATCCTCCTTAGTAAAAGGAGCAATCAAAGAATTACGCTGAACGAGGTCAAGTCTAGAGTCAATACATGAAATCACTCGCTGCCCTTGAGAGCTGGACGTAAAAATGGTTTGGAAATAAGATTACAAAAGATTAGGAAAACCAGTGTCCCATTCACGCCACTGCCCACTAGCATCCTTAAGAGCCAAAACCAAATTATTCTTCCTCCGAGATTTGGCTGATTTGTGAAAAAACTTCGAATTAGAATCTCCAGCTTGAAGCCATAGATGTTTGGATCTTTGTTTCCAAAAATCCTCTTGCTGGGAAAGGATTAAATTATAACTAGACTTCAAATGCTCATATCTGGCCATAGAGATCTCATCTCATCGGGGACGAACTACCTTCATCTCTGCTTTAATAGCTGCTAACCGACCCCGAAATTGTTTAGCCAAATGGGCACCCAACTCAAGGAGGTCCACCCCACATGCCTTCAGCCTTGACTGGATAGGTCGACCCTTACTACACTACCAGCTAGAAGTAACAAATTCCTTACACTGAGGTTCACGTAACCAAAGATTCTCAAAACAAAATTTTTGAGTTCTATAGACCTGATGTGAAGGCATAAAACCCAAGAGAATCGCTGAATGATCCGAAACCGAAACCTCCAAATTACGAAGCTTTACATCAATAAACTCATAACACCAAGCCGAAGAGGCCAACGCTCTATCCAACCTCTCCTCAACACCATCCGGAAAACCCCGCTGACGCTCCCAAGTAAAAGGGTAACCGTCCATACCAATATCATGAAGCCCACTATCATCAATCGCTTTGCAAAAACCATCGAAGAGCCACTGAGGATGGCTAACACCACCTTGCTTTTCCTCGGAAGAAAGGAGATCATTAAAGTCCCCCAAAAAACACCAAGGAAGAGAAGATTGATGACTTAAATATCGGAGAAGAGACCATGATAAGTGGCGATCTAAACGAGCCGCATAACATAGATGTAAGACCCCAACTTTTTTTTAATAAAGATGATTTTTCTATAAATATCATTTTTAAATATTATGGAATGAATTTGATATAATGTTATAGTTGTGGGTAATATTTATAAATTTTGTAAAGTACGCAAGTTGTTATATAATATTCGATTGGTTGGGGAATATTCATTTTAACGGGGAATATTCATACGACGGCAATCATTGGTGGACCCCACAAAGGAATTATTGTCGGCTTGAGAAAATGACAAAAATATTTTATGAAAATAACGGCGGAAGTTTTACCGTTAACTGTTGACACACCCGGTGTTAAAAGTACATGAATACGCGTGGTTGCACAGTAGCACACGGTATTGATTATTGATGCTTACGTGAGAAGTCACTCAGTTTTGTTCAATTATTGCTTCAGTAATTGTTGCATAGTATCTCACGTTATTTGATTCAATTATTGTCGATATTTTATATATTATTAAATCAATAATTGAGATGACAGAGTTATTAATATTATTATTTGCAATATTAACGATGTCTAGAAGTTCTGTCAAGGAGAGGTTTGGTCACCTAATTGCTCGCCAATAGGGAGAAATCCTTATTGAAAAGCCCCCTCTTTCCTGGGAACGACCTGGTCGATTAATATTATGAATTATAATAATGATGATAAATGTTGTTAAAAATATTGAGGTGATTTTTATGAGGTAATTGTTGTAAATTGGCTTATTATTTGGATTCCCTTTTACCCATTTTCTAATATCGTCGGTAGAAAGTTGTCTCAGTTCTGTATTATTATATTTATATATATATAAGTTAATATATATATATATATATATATATACATGTGCGTATTATATAATTTATATATATAATATATCATGTATGTACCGTGAATGTTTGGTAAGAGATTTTGGTGGAGTATTGATATGAGTGGGGGAAGAAAAGTCTAGCCAAAAGTGGTGGTGGATGAATTAATTAATATATATATAAGACTTTGGTGGAAATGGGGGGGGGTTGATAGATTACGGGTGATTAAGGGAAGTAATATTATATATATATATATATAGGTTTATAACATATGTATATATATATATATATATATATATATATATATATATATATATATTATAAAAGTTTTGTTTTTTTATGAAAAATAGAATATATTATATTTTATTGAATATTATATTAATAGTTTGAAAAAAATGAACGTCTGTGTTTATTTTTCTTCAGCCCGTGATGATTTCGTTTGATTCCTACTGTGCAGTCCGTGAGAATTCTAAATAGTATCCTTTTCATTCCCCTATAAATAGAATGCTTAGTTAGAATTTAAATCACACCAGAAATTCAGAGGTTTCTCTTCTATAATCTTAAGCGTATTTCTTTAGAGTTTAAGAAAGCTTTGAGCGTAGTGTAAGTTTTCTTCAAGTATATCCCCGCCCTACCCATCGAAGTACTCTTCTTTATAAGGTAAGGGGTATTATTTCTTTCATATTTATGAAGAGAACTTCTGTTATTCCATTCTTTATTATTTTATTGGAATAACCTGTATACGCGGACTACCCTATACTTGGTGAAATTCTTACATTATTCCATTTTTATTATTATGTTGGAATAACTTTGTCATGCCAAGTACCGCATACATGGTAAAATTCTTACATTATTCCATTCTTTATTATTACATTGGAATATCACAGGCCGGTGCGTTACGCATGACCAATTCCGTTATTTATTATTATATTGGAATAACACATGCATGCGATGCCTATCGCATGCACGGTGATTTCTTTTGTTATTCCATTCTTTATTATACTCGGTTGGTTAAAGTTTTGGCTTTTATACTCCATGAAATTAGTGGAATATCCTTGATATTTGCGCTTCATCCAGTATCTTTTCATGGAAATATTCTTCTGAGCATTCTTGAGTTTTACCCCACAAAGAAGTATCATGTTGACAATTTGGACGTTATTGGTTCCTAAATAAGTTAATTCTTGAACTTGTTTTATTGAATTCTTATACCATTGTCATCATCCTCATGTTTATATAATGTTGAAAGTCATCTGTGGCCTGTAGTTCATAGATGGACTTGTATTGATTATGACCAGGGATTATTCGGTATAATCATGACCGTAATGTTACAAATGATGTGGTAAAAGTCCTCATTGGCCCGTAGTGCATTGATGGACAGTTGTTGGCATGATCATGACCATTGATGAATACACAAATATCATTGGCCCGTAGTGCATGAATACTTTGTGGTTGTGATACTAATGAATATCATTGGCCGTAGTGCAGGGATGAGGTGGATTATTTATTAAGCTGAGTCTCAGCGATAAAAGTGATGAAAAACCTTTTTAAATCATAAAAGATAGTAGATTTTATTCTCTACTTGACTCTTTTAATGGATTGCTTGTTCTGCTTGTAAGACCCCAAATAATTAATAAATGAAATTTAATTTCCTCTAATTATTATTTTGAAATAGTAAGGGTTGATGTGATTACTGTGGATAGTTATGGGTAAAAATACGCAAATATTTCAAATTAAGCAAGTGGTTATAAAATATTCATTGTTGTCGGAGAATATTCGTTTGGTCGTGGAATATTAAATGCAATGACGGTAGCAGCGACCATATGTGGGCCCCATAACTGAAAGCGATTGGATGAAGAAAGCGACAAATATAAGTTATTTAAAAATAACTGGCGTAGTTATTACTGAATTTACTTTGTTAGAATACCTAGATGGTTAAAACACGATGTCTACGTTGTTGTTGCCTTTGTAGAAGACGGTATTGCACCAATTATTGATTCTTACGTGAAAGGCTTACTCAATAATGGTTACGATAATTACTTATTCAAATATTTTATTGATTCAATAATTGTTATGTTGATATTTTATATTCATGTTGTTTGATAATTGTTACTACAAAGTATTTTTATTATCGAAGCAATAATTCATATTATCTCGAATAATATTATTGGATAACATTATTGGCAATGTCTAGAAAGTTACATCTAAGGAGAGGTTTGGTCACCTAATTGCTTGTGCTTAATAAGGAGAAATTCTTATTGGAAAGCCCTCTTTCGCAGGAAGCGCACTGGTTGTCAATATTGTGATTACGTAATATTATTCGTGAATAATTAATTATTGATTTATATGATGAGGAAAATATTGATTTTATGTGGATATAGATGAAGAAAATTTTTAATGTGATAATTGTTGAAAATTAAAATTTTATTTTTTACGATAAAATAATTCATTTAAATATATTATTATATTTTTAATAATATAATAATGGTGATATTTTTACAATGAATGTGTGATATATGAGTATGCGAGGAGAAAGAGTATTTTTGTTGCAATAAATGTTTAAAACATGTTAAACATGTCGGTGGACCCCATTTCTTGACTGAAATTTGATTATAGCTTGTAAAATCACCCGTTTGTGGATTTCGGTCAATTTCTGTTTGGAATTTGGAAAAACTTTCTTTTGTAAAGTTGTAGAGAATTGAATTTCCTATAAAAACTCACGAGATTCGAATTTTCTGACAAAAGGGCTATTTATTGTGAATTATGGAAGTTCCGGAGTTCCGAAATAATTGATTTTTGGAAGTTTAAAATATTTTTAATATGAAAAACGTTTTTGGTGATTTGAGTGTGGGTCTTGCATGTGTTTTAATTGCTGAAATCAGATTCTAGGTTGGCGTAGGAAGTTGTAGAAATAATAATAATAATAATATAATAATATTTAATAAATTTTTAACTTTGGTGTTCTAAACATTTTCCTATAAATAGGGTGCTTAGGTTAGAATTGAAAATCACACCAGAAACTGAAGTTTTCTCTCTCTATATTATCGAGCGTATTCTTGTGAGTATTTTGAGTGTACTTTGAGTATTGCTATATCTGATGCAAGTTCAAGTTATAGCTTTATATCCGTATTCAGGTTAAATCTTTGTCTTTCCGAGGTAAGGGATATTATTTTTTTCCGTAATGATATTATTTCTTCAATATCATTATCTTTGAAATATTGATCTGAAGTTTTATCAAATTTGGAACTTTTGGTGTCTGAGTTCTTATTCACGATATACGTAGACTATTCATGTATACGACCTTATTCACGAATCTGACCTTTATTCATCGAAAAATAAAAATTTTCCCTTTTCGTCTAAAATATCTATTGTAGATACTAGCTTTGATTGTATCCATATTTTGATCATTCTTGAATTTTACACCACTATGATTATTTTTGAGGTATTTTTGGACATGGATAAAACAAAGTACGAATCCTTAATTCATAATCCTTGTCATTTTGTTTCACTGGATTCGTTTCTTTAAAAATATTTTTCATCATCCTCAATCTTAAATGATGATATTATTGAATATCTTTGGCTGCATCTTTGCAAAGATAAATGATTTCGATGAATATCTTTGGCCCGTAGTCTGAAAAGATGAGCAGTGTTTAGATGAACATGACGGTGATGAATATCTTTGGCTGTAGTGCAAAGATGAATATTTGATTCAGATATATATTGATTGATGTTACGGGGATAAAAAAAATAGGCGATGAACTTTTAAATTCATACATAGAAGATAGTAGTTTGCATTCTCTACTTAACTCTTCTAATGAATTATTATTTCATTGCGAATATTGATTTAAAACTTGTTGTCTATTGTATTCTATTAGATTTTTTCCCTGTTGAAGACTAACGATAATTTTTGTATATTATCTTAGTCATAATATTCTTTTCTTGGGCTAGTTGAGCTCACCCTTTTCCTTTTTGTTCCATTTTTTCTTCTCGGGAGGCGAGAATATAGCGAAAGTACGAGTCTGGGTATGGAATGAAGGTTTAGAGAGAGTTGTTTAGTAGTCCTCACCATTTTGTAAAATAATGTATCAATAAATGTGATGAGAATTTATTTGAGTATAGATATTGTCAGAAGATAATATTTGTATTCAAACTCACGATTTCTTGTTGTAATAATAAAGTTGTAGTTGTTTTACATACCATGTATTGACAACTCGAGAATGGGTGATGTATACCTATTTTGGGGCGTCACGGTTGGTATCGAGCTTAGGGATATGATCTCTGGCGGAGATCGGGGAATAGAACTAGGAGGAGAGATGAGTAAATCCTTCGCTAGTGTGTCCTACCTAAGCTTTTTGTTAGTTGGTCGATATATAGGGATATTATGTGATATATTGATTTCTTAATTAACCCTTGTTTTTATGACATGATTTGAGAATGTCGATCGAGAATATTAACAATGGAAATGAGACCAGTGGAGACGTCTGTCAGACTCACCAACGATGATGAACGCAACAACAGTGGCAATGTTTCTCCTGTGAACAACACCACCGAAAGCAGATGATGAACGAGGGGATGTTTAGAAGCTTTTTGCGATTCATGCAAAATCGAACGAGGAGACTCGTGTTCAAAATCTGGGAGAGAAATGATAGCAGATTCACGGGTTATCCGCCCAAGCGATTCAAAGAGTTGGGACCACGAATTTAAGGAAAGCGGATCGATCATGGCGGAAACATGAGTCAAGCAAATTACCAAGATATTCGATGTCTTGGGATGCACGGAGGAATGAAGGTTCCATTCACCACCTTTATGTTAAAAGTGGCGAGGCGCATCATCTGGTGGGAGTCTGTGAAGCGTACTCCATCCAACCGCACTTCAAGATGTCTTGGGAGACATTTGAAACTATTTAATGACAAATACTTTCACGAAAGTGTTCGTTATATGAAGGAAATGGAGTTCATCAGATTAGAGCAAAACAACATGGCGGTGTCTCAAAGACGAGGCAAAGTTTGCGAGTTATCCGAGTTTGCACCTCATTTGGTGGAGAATGAGGAACGATGACGCGGATGTTTCTTAGAGGTTTGAAGCCCGTGATACGTCAAGAACTCATTTCTCATAAATTTTCTCTATTCAGGATGTTGTAAACATGGCTCAATTATTAGAAGCGAGATAACGAAATACGGTCAATTGAGGACCACAACCGAGGATCATACCTGGGGATGGCGATCAACAAAACAACGATAACGGCGGAGAAAGAAAAGACGGACAAAAATGGTAACCACTCTGGTTGTAATCATGGCCATGAGAATAGAAAAGCGAATCGGGAGGAGATTTTAAAAGAGGAGATTCAACAACGACAATGTGAAAATGGCAAAGACCGAGAATGGCCGGTTCCAGGGAGGGAACGACCACCACCGTCGTATGCTACAAATGCGGAAAAGAGGGACATATCGATCAAGCGCCCACAACGATTCAAGGTATGCTATAATTGTGGAAAGGAAGGACATATCGCGCAAAGGATTACGCAGTAGCAAAACCTAGTTCGGTGGGGACGGTGACTCAAAAAAGATTGTCCCGTAAAAGTCAAAGTCAACGGTTCTTAGAAGAGCGTTTGTTGTGGACCGGTCAAAATCGAGGAACCCAAACAAGGTAATCACGGGTAAAGCTAATCATAAATTCTTGTGAAGTTTATACTTTACTAGATAAGTCTTTACCCATTCATTTATCTCTCCTACTTGTGCTCAACGTTTAAATTTGACTCAGGAAAAATTAGATTTTGACCTATCTGTGGAAACTCAGTTAGGAAAAACTTTCATCACATCCATTGTTTATAAATCTTGTTTGATTCAAGTTGGCACCATCACCTTACCATTGACCTTATCTCTTTAAAGATACTTGCTTTTGATGTGATTTTAGGGATTGATTGGTTAATTACTCATCATGCCAAAATTGATTATTTTCGTAAGGTTGTTAGTTTTCATATTCCTAACCAACCTGTTGTTCAATTCAACAACTAAACCATTAAAATCAATCATCATCATATCTAATCATAAAGCTATTCGTTTATTAAAAAGCGGATGTCAAGCTTTCTTAGACCATGTTATGGATTTGAATAAAGACACGTCAAATTTGAATAATATTCTGTTGTTATTAACTTTCTGGCGTATTTTGGTGAAGAACTTCCGGTCTACCCCGTAACGTGAAGTTGAATTCTTTATTGATCTTGAACCCGGTACAAAGCCCATTTCTAAAACCCCAAATCGAATGGCTCATATTGAACTTCAGGAGTTAAAGGTCCAACTACTGAGGAGTTGTTGGACATCGGTTTATCTGGCCCCTAGTACATCTCCTTGGGGTGCTCTGTTTTATTCAAAAGAAGAAGAAGCGGGAGTATGCGACTTTGTATTGACTATCGAATTGAACTATGTCACCATCAAGAATAGGTATCCTCACCTCGTATTGATGACTGTTTGACCGATTGCAAAGAGCACAATTCTTTTTAAAATCGATCTTCATTCTCGGATATCATCGGTGAAGATTAGAATCGAGGATATTCCAAAGAGCGCCTTTAGAACTCGGTACGGGCATTTATGAATTCTAGTCATGTCTTTTGGATTGACTAATGCTCATGCGGCTTTCATGGATATGATGAACCGAGTATTCAAGGAATATTTGGATCAGTTCGTTGTTGTCTTTATTGATGACATCCTCATATATTCCAAAAGTCATAAAGATCATGAGCACCATTTGAAGCTGGTACTCCAAAGGCTTCGTGAAAAAAAACTATATGCCAAATTAAAGAAATGCGAGTTCTGGCTTGAGGAAGTAGCATTCCTTGGGCACGTGGTGTCAAAACATGGAGTATCTGAGGACCCGGCGAAGATTAAAGCAATACAAAGTTGGGAGCAACCGAAGTCGGTGACTGAAGTGCGTAGTTTTCTAGGCTTAGCTGGTTATTATCGGAGATTCGTGGAAGGATTTTCTCAAATCGCTACTCCATTAACTTAGCTAACTCGGAAAGATATAAAATTCGTATGGAGCGAGGAATGCGAGAAGAGTTTCCAAGAGCTCAAGAGGAGACTCATTTGGCACTGTTTCTAACAATACCATCTGCACAGATGGATTTGTTATCTACAAATGATGCTTCTTGCAGCAAAGGGTTAGGATGTGTTCTCATGCGTGCAGCGTGGGAAAGTCATAGCCTATGCCTCGCGACAACTTAAAGAATATGAGAGGAATTATCCTACTCATGATCTAGAGTTAGCGCAATCGTTTTTTTATTTAAAGATCTGGAGGCACTATCTATATGGGGAGAAAGTGGAGATATATTCAGACCATAAAAGCCTTAAATATTTCTTCACTCAAAAAGAACTCAACATGTGGCAGTGACGTTGGCTCGAGCTATTGAAAGACTACGACCACACTATTCAATACCATCCTGGAAAAGCGAACGTGGTAGCTAACGCGTTGAGTAGAAGATCATATGCAGGAATGAGTGCGATGATGTCAATTATATGCATAGAGCTAACTTTAATAGAAAAAGTTAAGGTTTCTTCGCCACCCAATCCGAGGATGATGCGCGTCGAAGAAGAAAGTACAAGAAGGTGTTATTCCGGAAGCGAGAATTGATGAAGAAGGAATACTTCAAGTTCACTCCAGACTTTGTGTCCCTAACGACTCTGATTTGAAATACAAGATTATGATGGAGGCACACAATACACCATTTGCAATCCATCCTGGAAGTACCAAAATGTATCGTGATCTTCGACATACATTTTGGTGGAACAATATGAAGAAAGAGATTGCAAAGTTTATCTCAACGTGTTTAACTTGTCAACATGTAAAGGCGGAGCATCTAGTACCTAAGGGTCCGTTGCAACCACTTGAGATTCCGAAATGGAAGTGGGAACACATTACCATGGATTTCGTTACGGGTCTTCCTACGGTTTCTCAAGGCATCAATGCTATTTGGGTTATTGTTGATAGATTAACCAAGTATGCTCATTTCTTGCCGATACGGGAGACTTATTCCCTTGAACGACTTGCTAGTATATATGTAAATGAGATTGTGAGGTTGCATGGCATGCCAGTATCCATAGTTTCGGATCGTGACCCAAGATTCACTTCAAGATTTTGGGTTAGCTTGCAAAAAACTATGGGCACGGATTTACGATTCAGTTCGGCATACCACCCTCAAACGGACGGACAATCAGAGAGGACTATTCAAACTCTTGAAGATCTATTAAGACTCTGTGTCCTAGACTTCAAGGGCAGTTGGGATAAGTATTTACCATTGGTGGAATTCTCCTACAACAATAGTTATCAGAAAAGTATAGGTGTGGCTCCATTTGAAGCATTATATAGACGAAAATGTCGCTCTCCAGTATGTTGGGATGAGGTGGGTGAAGCAACATTGTTGGGACCCGAGTTGGTACGTATGACTACGAAAAAGATCCAAATGATTCGACAACGTATACAAACGGCACAAGATCGACAAAAGAGTTATGCGGATCTTCATTGAAAGGACGTGGAATTTAGTATAGGGGATCATGTATTGTTGCGAGTTGCTCCATGGAAGGGAGTTACAAGATTTGGGAAGAGAGGAAAGCTCAATCCACGATTTATTGGTCCATTTCAAATTCTTGACCGGGTAGGAAATGTAGCCTATAGACTCGCGTTACCTCCGAGTATGTCTCGTGTTCATAATGTGTTTCACATATCGTATTTAAGTAAATATGTGAAAGACCCGAACCACGTTATAGAGTTAGAATCGGACGAGATAGCAGAAGACTTAACGTCACGAAGAGGTACTGTCAAGATCTTGGATAGGAAGGAGCATGTCCCCACGACGAAGATCATACCACAAGTTAAAGTTTTGTGGAGAAATCATGCGCTTATAGAGGAAATGACCTAGGAATTGGAAACGGAAATAAAAGCGAGGTATCCTCACCTTTTCGAAACACCAAGTACGTATGTTAATTTCGAGGAAGAAATTTCATAAGGAGGGAGGTTGTAAGACCCCAAATAATTAATAAATGAAATTTAATTTTTCTAATTATTATTTTGAAATAGTAAGGGTTGATGTGATTAATGTGGATAGTTATGGGTAAAATACGCAAATATTTCAAATTAAGCAAGTGGTTATAAAATATTCATTGTTGTTTGGGGAATATTCGTTTGGTCGTGGAATATTCAGATTGTTTGGGAATATTTAAAAATGACGGCCAGTATAATGACCGTGTGTGTCTGACAGGCGTAGTTATTCTGAATTTATCTTTGTTGGAATACCCGGTGGTTAAAACACAAGAATACGTTGTTGACCAGAAGATAGCAGATTGCACCAATTATTGATTCTTACGTAAGAAGAAGGCACTACTCAATAATGGTTACGTGAATAATCGCTCAAAGATTTTATTGATTCAATAATTGTTTGTGTTGATATTTTATATTCTCGTTGTTTCAATAATTGTCACTACAAAGTATTTTTCATTATCGAAGCAATAATTCATATTATCCGAATAATATTATTGGATAACATTATTGGCAATGTCTAGAAAGTTACATCTAAGGAGAGGTTTGGTCACCTAATTGCGCTACCAAGAAGGAGAAATTTTTATTGAAAGCCCCTCTTTCCAAGAAGCGCACTGGTTGTCAATATTGTGATTACGTAATATTATTCGTGAATAATTAATTATTGATTTATATGATGAGGAAAATATTGATTTTATGTGGATATAGATGGAGAAAATTTTAATGTGACAATTGTTGAAAATTAAAATTTTATTTTTTCTCGATAAAATAATTTATTTAAATATATTATTATATTTTTAATAATATAATAATGGTGATATTTTTACAATGAATGTGTGATATATGAGTATACGAGGAGAAAAGTATTTTTGTTGCAATAAATGTTTAAAACATGTTAAACATGTCGGTGGACCCCATTTCTTGACTGAAATTTGATTATAGCTTGTAAAATCACCCGTTTGTGGATTTCGGTCAATTTCTATTTGGAATTTGGAAAAACTTTCTTCTGCAAAGTTGTAGAGAATTGAATTTTCTATAAATACTCGTGGGATTCAAATTTTCTGACAAAAGGGCTATTTATTGTGAATTATGGAAGTTCCGGAGTTCCGAAATAATTGATTTTTGGAAGTTTAAAATATTTTTAATATGAAAAACGTTTTTGGTGATTTGAGTGTGGGTCTTGCATGTGTTTTAATTGCTGAAATCAGATTCTAGGTTGGCGTAGGAAGTTGTAGAAATAATAATAATAATAATTTAATAATAATAATATTTAATAAATTTTCTACTTTGGTGTTCTAAGCATTTTCCTATAAATAGGGTGCTTAGGTTAGAATTGAAAATCACACCAGAAACTGAAGTTTTTCTCTCTATATTATCGGCGTATTCTTGTGAGTATTTTGAGTGTACTTTGAGTATTGCTATACTGGTCTGCAAGTTCAAGTTATACTTTATATCCAAAGATTCAGTTAAATAATCGTCTTTCCGAGGTAAGGGATATTATTATTTTTTTCGTAATGATATTATTTTTCAATATCATTATGTGAAATATTGATCCGAAGTTTTTATCAAATTTGGAACTTTTGGTGTCTGAGTTCTTATTCACGATACTAAGACTATTCACGATATACGACATTATTCACTAATAATAAGACTATTCATCTGAAAAATAAAAATTTTCCCTTTCGTCTAAAATATCTATTGTGGATACTAGCTTTGATTGTATCCATGTTTTGATCATTCTTGAATTTTACACCACTATGATTATTTTTAGGTATTTTTGGACATGGATAAAACAAAGTACTAATCCTTAATCCTTAATTCAGTATCATTTTGTTTCACTAGATTCGTTTCTTTAAAAATATTTTTCATCATCCTCGCCTTAAATGATGATATTATTGAATATCTTTCATTGCATCCGCAAAGATGAATGATTTCGATGAATATCTTTGGCCCGTAGTGTAAAGATGAACAGGTGTTTAGATGAACATGACCAACTGATGAATATCTTTGTCCTGTAGTGCAAAGTTGAATATTTGATTCCAGATATATATTGATTGATGTTACAGGGATAAAAAAAATAGACGATGAACTTTTAAATTCATACATAGAAGATAGTAGTTTGCATTCTCTACTTAACTCTTCTAATGAATTATTATTTCCGCTGCGAATATTGATTTAAAACTTGTTGTCTATTATATTCTATTAGATTTTTCCCTGTTGAAGACTAACGATAATTTGTTGTATATTATCTTAGTCATAATATTCTTTCTCGGGCTAGTTGAGCTCACCCTTTTCCTTTTTGTTCCATTTTTCTTCTCGTGGAGGCTAAAATATAGCGAAAGTACTGAGCTCTGGGGTATGGAATGAAGGTTCTAGAGAGAGTTGTTTAGTAGTCCTCACCATTTTTGTAAAATAATGTATCAATAAATGTGATGAGGATTTATTTGAGTATAGATATATTCTCAGAAGATAATATTTGTATTCAAACTCACAGCTTTCTTGTTGTAATAATAAAGTTGTAGTTGTTTTACATACCATGTATTGACAACTCAGAATGGGTGATGTATACCTATTTTGGGGGCATCACACTGCTGCAGTTAAACTTGATGTCTATTATATTTTATCAGTTTAACATTGTTGAAGGCTAACGATAATTTATTCTGCATTATCTTAGTCATAATATTTCTTATTGGGCTAGTTGAGCTCACCCTTTTGCTTTCATTGTTCTCTTCAGGAAATGAGAACGTAGTAGGGACTAGTCGGGGAACGGAGTGACGGTCCAGATGATAGTTTTAGTAGTCCTCACTATTCTATGAAATAGTGTGATAATAAATGTATTGAGGACTTATTTTGAGTTTGAATACTGTCTTGAAGACAATATTTGTATTAAAACTCACAGCTCTTGTTGTATATTTAAGTTTGTATTTGTATTCTGTACCATGTATTTGGCGACTCAGAATAGGTGATGTATACCTATTTTGGGGGCGTCACAATAGAAACCAGTAAGTCGCCATGTAGGTATATCGTGGAGATTAACAATAACATCTATATGATGATCAAAATAAGAAAGAAGATGAGCACTATCTTTACATTTCCATAGAAAGGCAATACCCCCTCCACGGCCAACACTACTTACTACAAAAACACCATCATAACCCAAACGAGTCTTTATTGAATATAAACGATCACGTGATAACATAATTTCAGCTAGAAAAATAAAACTAGGTTTAAACTGACGGACTAGGTCCGCTAAGGCCTGAATTGTCCGTGAATTACCCAACCCACGACAGTTCCAACTCAAAGTTGACATTTATCTTGGCGGGCCAGCTGTCCAGAGCCCACCTTCAATCCATTTTTTGGAGTCGGATTATCCATTACAAGCCCAACCGAAGCCACAGAGTTAGAGCCCATATTAGTAGCAACGTCCACCTCACCACTTCTAACCATCCTCCTACGCTTCTGTTCACCAATAACAACCCCTATAGACTCAGAAATATCCTTTTCAAAAGCGTCAACATCCAGCTGATTTTTAGGAGACTCAATTACACCCCCATAATCTTGGGATAACAGGAGATAGGGAGAGTGATCCTTGCTTACATCCGCTGAAGTTGGGATTTGCTTGCTCAACATCGTAACTGCCGTAACAGACTGCTGAACATTAGGAGAAACCTTATCAACCTGCATTCTATATACCTCTTGAAGATCAGCCGAGCATGGAATTTCATCGGGTTGACGCAACCACTTCTCCGCCGGACTATTAACCAAACGCCTTGGTTGTGCCCGAAGCCAAATACCATAAGCAAACTCAGACTTCGGCGGAGGAGATGGATTATCGAACAACTTAACACAGAATTTATCAGAGTGGCCCATAAAACCACAATAGAAACAAAACGTTGGGAGGCGCTCATATTTAAAATTAACCCAGAACTAAGCAACATCTCCCTCTCGCTTAAGCTTCATCTTCCTCACTATAGGCTTACGGATATCCATAGCCACTCTTACTCGCATAAAAGTCTTTATATTGCCGTCAAAATTATGAGCATCCAAGTTACCAAAACGACCAATATAGTTCCCAACAACCTAACCAACCTTTGATGACATGAATCCAATAGGAAGATCAAAAACCTGAACCCACATTTCCACCACATTCAAAGGGATATGGGAAAATTGCTCTCCCAGCAACAAACGATGAAGAAAGAGGATATTGTTAACGAAAGACCACGGCCCATCTTGCAAAACCCTCTCCATATCTCGAACATGAAGGAATCGAAACAGATACCTGTTATCCGGCAGCTCCTTAACCTCGATACCTTTCATAGGTTGCCAAATCGGGATCAACGTATCCTGCATGGCTTGAAAATTAACCGACTTCGTCACCAAAAATTGCTCCACTAAACAAAGGGTAAAATCCTGTTCATCCTCAAATCCAAAATCCCCCTCCAATACAAGTCCACCTTCCTCTTCCTCCTCAATTGTCAGATTCTTGCAGGAAGCAACAAGCTCTAGGATATTTTGTTGACTACTAGATGCCATTATGAAAAGTAAACGTAAAAGTGCACAAGGGGATCACAAACCATACATGCCAACAGGCTGGAGAAAGAAAAACTTGTCAGAGGACAAGAGAAAAGAAAAACTTCTAGTCGTACGGTACTCCGATCATTCTTTAGAACACGATTTTAGAAGATAATTTAGAGGCAAAAATTGAAGTGGAAGAATGTTCTTCTGCGGAGATCCGTCGACTTGGAAGCGGGTCAATTTAGGCTACCGGGAAATTGACGGCGGTGCCGGCGAAGATGGTGAGATTCAACGTGGCGACGAATGAGAGAGAAAAGCAGTGATAGAGAAACCCTTCTGATACTAATAGACCAAAAATAAAATTATATACAGACCCACGAGCCAAAGCCAGGCCGGCCAGAAAAACAAAACTGCCAATTCCTCCACATGAAATGAATACCAAAGAATATTTTCTTAAAGGCATCTTAAAGAATGAGGCAAAGTTCCTTAATTTAAAGTACTATTACTGTAAAACCAACATAATAGGAAATCTCATTCAATACCTATAAATCCACTAATCTCATACATAACGTGTTGGTTAAATAATAAAAATTATCAAAATTACAACCGATTTAATAACATTAACAACAACACCACATACATAACATTAACAATTATGACAAATCGTTGAGTTAGTTGCAATTGACGCATTTCAATCTTCACCATCGCTAATTCGTTGGAGTCGTTAGTATTCGTTGGATGAGTTGTTACATTTAAATGCTCGGATGTGTCCATCTGCAACTTCCTTTTATTATGCAACACTCAAACATATTCGTCACACCAACTGATGAAGTTACCACATTGCTGCATATTTTAGGGCACAATAAATTTATTCACTTGTGTAAAAGGAACAAATATACAAAAATTGTAATACATAAATACATACCATTCTTGGGCAAGAATAATAGTGTCTACCCGGATTCTTTTCCGACATTGAAAGTTTTACTATACAAGGGCCCGTACCACAACGACATATGAACGGATGTCATACGGATGTAACAGTAGACGAATTTGATGACATATTTTCTATCAGCAGACAGACATAAAAAAGATCAACAATAATTCTAAATTGTATATTTAAATAAATTATGTCAGCTTGTTAGATATAAAAAAATCTCTAAAACTTATATGACTGTAATATTAGTACAAACAAATTTCAGTAGACTATTAACAACCGTATAAAATAAGAAGATTCCCATAATAGCTAGTTTGATTTGTTGCAAAGCAAAACTCTAGTTTGATCAACTTTTCCATCTCAACATATATAATATTATAAATCACAAATTATACACTGCCGTGTTAGGTACCCGGACTGACTCTCTCACTTTAGAAAAAGACAAAGTAAAGAATTGTTAAGGCAGTTACCTTGAGTGAGCTGCTGATACCAGTCTTGTATGGGCCAATCCTGTTAATTTATAAAGTAATATTTATAAAGTAAACACAGTCTTGTATGGGTCAATCCTGGCCCTTAATTATCAATTTGATCATATCTCAACTCTCATTTAAGAACACCAATTTTCACTTAAAAATTCTACTCTTTAAAATTACTACATATTTCACCTAAAAATAAAGGAAGAACTTTCCCTTTCCACTCAAAATAAAACTCACAAACAGGGGCTTAATTAAGAGCCCACCTCTTGGTTAGAGATCTTCAATTACTCAACAGCCAAGGAGTTAACATATGTCCCCATTTCAGTAAACTTGAGGCATTTCGTCAAGGAGTTAATATGAAGACAAAAATGAACAATAGGAAAATACCAAAAAAATCCAAAACAATCAAACACAAAATAATATAAAAATGAGAAAAAAATAAGAGCTAAAAGCAGGGATTAAAGAACTATAACTTCCAAATCAAATTCACATAATAATATCAAAAAACTCAAAAAATTATGATTGGAATTGGAAATACAAACCTAATTCAAGATAGCTAAATATATAGAGCAATTGCAATTATGCAATTTCACAATATATGCGCATCACGTACAGTACATACAAGCTAGATAAGGAAGAAAAGACTTTTTCAAATTTCTTGCACGTGGCTACTACCGCTTTGTGTGGTGAGGCTTGTAAACAGAGAACAAAATCACCAATACACTTCCCCCCAAAACAAACCCTAGATCTTTGTAGCAAAACAAACCCCAAAACAAAAATTACAAAATTAAGTAGCAATCTTTACCTTCGTCTGCTTCAGGATCAGTAGGATGATTTGTTGCTTCTATGATGCAAACCCTAGCTTCGCGAGAGAATCGAGAAAAGGGGTTCGGAGAATTGCGAATTTCATATGGGGAGAGAGAATCGAAAGATTGAGTTTGCGAGAGGGAGTCTTCTGAATGTGAAGCTTCGACTATTGGTTGAAACGCAAGTGAGGGAGTCTTCTAAGGGAGTCTTCTGCTCACTTTGAAAGGGGGAGGGAAAGGTCGCTTTGAGAGAGAGGAAAGAGTGAGAGAGAGAACGTAATTCTTTTTTGTGACCCGGGTCTTTGCTTCTGTTTTCCCCTTTTTTGACTCGCGTGTTTTTTTTTTCCTTTAGTCCGTTTGCTAGTTCATCATATTGGTCCGCGGGAGATCCGGACTCATATATAAGATATACTACATTTAGGAACACAAAAATATATATTTGTGATAAATATGAGATGTAAAAAATAATATTTATATCGTTAAATATGTATTAAAAAAAAAATTGGTTGTATGAAGGCAGTCTTAATCGGTGTTGGATATAATAGACAGGCAGTGCTTCTTATATATATATATATATAACAACCCAAGATTCAAAGACTTTAGGATTTGGGTGCAGATTTATTTTTCAGCACTAAATTTTCTCATATTAATTACCCTTTGCTGAACAAATAATGAAAGACAATTCGTTGCGAAATAAATTGTTATATTTAAGATTAAACTAAATAAACGGATGAAAATAACCTGAAAAATAAAATGATTAGATATGTAAATAATTAACTTTCATGATAATATTGGAAAAGCAATACTACTAATTTTCAGGTGCTTAAAATATCTATAGTTTTTACATTAAGATCTTGACTTCTCCTAATTGATTCCAAAAAAATTGAATTCTCTTATTATACGAATAGTTAAAATATTTTAACTTAATTCTTAACATAACTTTCGTTTGCATACGTACGCAATTACATACCAAGTCATATATATTATTTTATATATATATATATATATATATATATATTATTTTATTTTATTTTGTTCTGAAATGTTACATAAATGCTGCTGCCACCACCACCACCAGCAGCAGCATTGTTTGTAAAATGTTAATGTAGAGAGAGAAACATATTGTCATATATATATATATATATATATATATATATATATATATATATATAGAGGATGCATTCATGCATCTATGTAGACCTGACAATATAAGTAGTTAACTGTTGGGTCAAACCATATTAACTGGAATCAAATGGGTCGGTTAACTATTTTTTTTGGGTGGATGGGTGGGAGTAGAGGGTGGGTGGTGTATACATAATCGCTTAATATTAATTTATTTTGGGAGAGAGTGGTGTGGTGGGGTGGGGTGGGGTGGGGTGGGGTAGGGTGGGTGGGGTGGGGTGAGGGGTGGGAGTAGGTGGGTAGGGGTGCGTGGGGTGGGTGGGTGGGGTATACATAATCGCTTAATATCATTTTTTTTTGAGAGGGAGTGTTGGGTGGGTGGGTGGGTGGGTAGGTAGGTGGGTGGGGTGGGGTGGAGTGAGTGAGTGGGGTGGGTGGGGTATACATAATCGCTTAATATCATTTTTTTGGGAGGGAGTGTTGGGTGGATGGGTAGGTAAGTGCGTGGGGTGGGGTGGGATGGGTAGGTAGGTGGGGGGTGCGTGGGTAGGTAGGTTAGGTGGGGTGGGGTGGGGTGGGGTGAGTGGGGGGGGGGGCGACGGGTGGGTAGGGGTGGAGTGGGTGGGTGGGGTGGGGGTGAGTATGTGGGGTGGGTTGGGGTGGGGTGCGTGGGTAGGTAGGTGGGGGTTGGGGTAGGAGTGGGGGGTGGGGTGGGGGTATATACATAATCACATAATATTATTATTTTGGTTGGGTTGGGTTGGGGTGGGTGGGGTTGGGGTGGGTGGGTTGGGTTAGGTGGGGGGGGTGGGGCAAGATGGGGTGGGGTGGGGTAAGAGATATATACATAATCACATAATATTATTATTTTTAGTGGTAGTGGGGTAGTGGGGTAGTGGGGTGGTGGGGTAGGGGTAAGGGGTTGGTTGGGGTGGGTGGGTAGATAGGTGGGGTTAGGGTTAGGGGTGGGGGTGGGGGGTGGGGGTGGGGGTGGGGGTGGAGGTGGGGGTGGGGGTGAAAGTGGGGGTAAGGGGTATATACATAATCACATAATATTATTATTTTGGGTTGGGTTGGGTTGGGTTGGGTTGGGATGAGGGGTAAGGGGTATATACATAATCACATAATATTATTTTTTTTAGTGGTAGTGGTAGTGGTAGTGGTAGTGGTAGTGGTAGTGGGGGTGGGGGTGGGGGTGGGGGGGGGGGGTGGGGTGGGGTGGGGGTAAGGAGTATATACATAATCACATAATATTAGTGTCAAATCAGGTCTTCATGAAACCCATAACCATAACAATATTAAAATGGTTAATATGGTTTTTAACCATAACCATATGGTTCCAACCCACATTATCTATATTAAAAATGGTTAATATGATTTTAGTTCTTAAATGAAACCATAACCATATTTTAAAAACCAAAACCAACCCATAACCATATTTTGTCAGGCCTACATCCATGGCAACCGGTTGTCATGACACTGTTCAGTGCAACCAAGTTGTAACAACATGTAACGGTTTAATGTTATTTTACATTAAAATAATATGACCGCTACACCTAGTAACGGCTGACACATACATTTATAAGTAATAGCACTAGTAGTAGAAGTAGTTGCAGTAGTAGAAATAGTAACAATAGTAGTAGAACACTTTAATAGCAATAGTTCTACCAAATTTAACTTCTAAGTATCATAAATTTTTGTTTTATTAAAGCCGCTACTACAAGTTGCGGTTATTTTTTATTATTATTATTAATTATTATGATTAATAATAATATTATTATTAAAGTGTATAATTGATAATAATAATAAAAAAATTAAATTATTATTAATATTATAATTATTTAGTAATAATAATAATAATAATAAAGACTAACCGCTACTTGTAGTAGCCGCAAACAAAAATCTATGATACTTAGAAGTTAAACTTGGTGGAACTATTGATATTAAAGTGTTCTACTACTATTTTCTACTACTGCAACTACTTCTACTACTAATGCTATTACTTATAAATGTATGTGTCGGCTATTACTGCAACTACTTCTACTAGTGCTATTACTTATAAATGTATATGTCGGTTGTTACTAGGTGTGGCGGTCGTATTATTTTAATATAAAATAACATTAAGCTGCTATATGTTGTTACAACTTGGTTGCTCTAAATAGTGTCATGACAACCGGTTGTCATAGATGCATCCCCATATATATATATATCTTAGAAATCCAAATCCTTTATAAATTTAATGAATAATAGTACTACTACAGTAGCGGGCTTGGTAAATTAAAACTTTCTTTCATATCACTTCAATAAATGATCATACAATATTAAGTAGTAGGAGTACAAACAAAATGAGAAAATTAAGGAACCATGCATGCATGCACTTAAGTAAGTACGCTATTACATTTGAAATTAAATATTCTAGCTCATATGATCGAACGAGCAAGAGCCATAAAGAATTAATAAAGAAGGGAACAACACAGGCACAGGTAGGTAGGTAGGTTCATTTAGGCGCATTGGTAGCCAGGTGGGATTCTCTTGTCACAGACATTAAGAAGCAAGCTGAGAGAAATAGGGATATTGAGGCGGATGCCCAAAACGTTGGCTTTGATGGCGGTGCAAAGGCATACTGCGGCTTCAAGATCCACAAGGCCATTAATGATAGTGCAGCATTCTTCTTTTGGAGGGGTAATTATTCCAACTTTGACACCGAGCAAACCGCCAAGAACATTGGCACATACCCCTAGCTTTAGGGCATCTATAGGGCAGGTTTGGGCCTTTGGGGGACTAGGATATGGCAATGGAGGGCTGGGAGATGATTTTGGAGGGCTAGGAGATGGCTTTGGGGTTGGGGTTGGGGTTGGCTTTGGTTTAGGACTTGCAGGAGGGGAAGTGTGATCATCACAAGCAGTGACAAGAGAAAAGAAGAGAAGGTTAAGAGAGAGGAAGAGAGCAAGTGAAGAAGTAGGGATCTTCATATTTCAGAAACTTGCTAGCTGTAGTAGTTTCTTTTCTTGCAAGTAATTAATAGTAGAGAAGGCTAGGGTTTATTAATTGTGTGTAGATGTTTGTGGGTAGGAAGGGGTATTTATAGGGAGAGATTTGTGAGTTTTTATTTTGAAGGAAATCAAGATTAATTATATGCTAAGTATGTTAGTATTATATTTATCAGTTGCAAATAATGGAAGCACGTCTTACGTAAACTTCGGATGCTGCATGTGAATTGGGAATGAACATGTTGTCATGTTGTATATTGAACAACTTGATTTTGATTTATCTAGCTTATCTTATGATATGATTCTGTTGTATTTAATTTGATGTTCTACCTCCGTCTAAAATTTACAATTCTACCAACTGACCTTGGCTCCGGTCCTCTTGTAATGATGAGGAACTGGTTCAACCCCACCCTCAAATTATCAAATAAATAAATAAATAAATAAAATTTACAATTCTATCTTATTAATTTTTTATTTTTTCTTCTTTTAACATAGATTGATTAAGATTTTTTTAATATTCTAAAAAATTAAAATTTTTATATATAGGAGAATTAAAATCTATTTCAATAATAGAGAGTAGAAAAATTTATTACTTTCTGAAAATCGAGTAAACTGTATATAGAAAAAAAAATTAGTTAATAAATATTAAAGTGAACAAATATTACAAATTAAGTAGGTCAATTTTAATTTTTATATAATAAAATTTCTAGATAGATTAATTTCGGTTTTATATATATATATATAACCAGTCATTTAATTTGACAAATTAAAATTAAAGATCTCGTGAAATTAAATTAATTAAATCAAGATTTTCCAACTGTGTTTCAGCGAATACCTATTATTGCGGAGTAAAATTTACACTTTGCGCATTAAATAGAAACATGGGCACATGCCACATGGTATGGCATGCTTAAAAATTTATTTTTTGTTCATCTCATTGATTTATAAAATAATAAGAGTCTAAAAGTCCAACTAGATGTATGCTGGCATTAACAACATAATTGCTTACTAGAAAATCCGGATTAATTATAATATTTTGCGAATTTACCAAAATCAAAATAAAAAAAAGTATTAGGAGGGATTAATTACACGAGCGTACCAGCAAGTTGTTATAGTTTAGATAATTCTATATTAATTTATCATGATAGGGTTAGGATATATTTGAGTTATATATAGAATAGTCGTGCAAGTATTTGTATGTATTCACGTCACTTCCCCTCACGATCATGTATCCAAAAACAAATTAAAATAGAAAAAAATATATATTAATCAATAATTAATTAATTCTGTCCGTACTTCTACACTATACTACTATGTGAAACCTAGCTTATTACAAAAGGTAAAGTTAAAATTATATACATGCACCACTCCAAGCATCACCTCTTACCAAAAAACCAACCCATCGGAGCCCATTAACGGTGTTGGAATTTCCGGCACCCCAAGAGGTATGACATCCGGCCCATTTGGCGGCTGTCTCTGAGGTATATCTGGTCCCGGCGGTGACGGCATCGGTGGTCGAGGAGCGTTAGGGACCGATGGTGACGGAGTTGGTGGGCCTGGAAAGTCCTGGCCCGGGTTAGGCCCAGGAGAAAGTGGAGGCGGGTCAGCAATCTCATCCGGCGGAAACGGACCGAAGTCTGGGTAATTAGGGGTCCGTGGTAGCTCCGTTGGAGTATGAGGTTTAACCGGAGGCCTGGAGGGAAACTCCGGCGGGTTAGATTGTAGCATTCGGGTTGGAAAATAGATCACTGGGCTTTTACGGACGACATGGCCGATTTTTCTGGCAGATATTGGGTTGCAGGAGGATATCTTGACAAAGAAACTGGACATAATTTTTTGAGGAAGATACGTATAATATAAATATATAAATGTTGCAGTGTAATATAGTGTTCGTTGTAAGAAGAAAGGATCGGAGAGATATTGGATTATTCAGCTGCATGTAGGACACGTGTAGTCTATACGTGGCATAAAGTGGACACTTGGCCGTGTCACTTATCACTACTTTCCAAATTCAGCCATATTTTCTTCTTGTTTTCTTACTAATTATTAAAATATTTAGTATAATATGTATAAATAAAAATATTTATTAATTAAATATTATATTTTATGTATAAAATTATGCATAAAAAGAAAATTATGATTATTCTTGTCATATATATTTTATAATTTTCTTACACTTTATTTTTAACTTAAATATGAAGACTTTCAATTATATATATATTAAACAATATGTTAATTATACTAGCTCTAGCTGTATACTTGTATACTCAATTAATTTTCAGTAGTAAAAACTTCTGAATTTTTGGAAACAAAGAATTATATAGATTTAGCTAGTACAAAAACTGTAAATGTATGTTTATTACCTATATAGCATGCATATTTTTTATTTATATAATTAATACTATAGAAGAATTTTAAAATTTCTACCAATTGTAAAAAAGTATTATAATATATTTCATTATTAACTTCTTACTAATATAAAATGGTTATAAACGAATCGGAAAAAGAAATACTATCAATACCTATATTATAATATCACATTTCAACATATTTTAAATCAGAATCATAAAATAAGTACTCTCTATTTTATTTAAAATGGAGAGTATGCTAATTACTTGTGTATTGAATGATCAAATTCAGAGTCAGCGCCACCATGTCTTTTACCCACGCGCCGATACTTGGGGTGCCTTTCACACCCTATAGGGTCTGTATTATGGATATTAAATTCTCTTACCTAATTTGGTTGTAATATTCCAAATCTAATGCTATAAAACGATAAAGATTTTAGTATATTCATCTAGATGAAATATAATGTTTGTTCAGTTATTTCTTAAACGTGACGTTTATCGTGTTGAACTGCAAATGTAGTAATTTTCTTGTTCTACTATCAAACACAGCAGTTCAAACGTGGACACCCAAAGATCTTCTTGCGTGTTAACTCAAATCTCATAACCAAAACACAATAAAATTAACCTTGCATTTGAAAAGACATGTTATACGCTGATAACTCTTTAGAAATTACAATTTGAAGTGGTCTCTTTGTAAGAACTTAAATTAGGGATACAAAATTGAACTGGAATTGTAATTATGGTTTGAAATCTCAAGTACTTTTTTTTGAAAATTCAATTGTACATTTCTAATTATGCTCACCATAATTGTAAGAGAGATGAGTGAGAATGTATTACCCGGTGGCGGAATCAGAACCTATTTTAAGGGGAGACCTGTGCTGGCTCCGGTCGTATGGGTTGTACTTTCTTAATTTAAGGTATTAAACCATCTTAATTTTTATAATTACAAAATAAAATCAATTATTCCTAAATTAACAAAAAATCAATTTTTATTCTTTTTCTTATATCCCTAAATTTATTTGTCAATTGACATCATCAAAATTACATACAAAGTGGAGACTTAATTTACAGGAAACATTAATAGTATGCATAGTTAGGCTAAATTAAAATTAATAGTACCAAATTTGAGAGACATTTAGGCTAAATTAAAATTAAAAATTAATTAAATTACTTACCAAACTAAAGTCCAAAACAGGCGGTAGGCAAGAGATGGAGGTTAGGTTGGCATGGCGTTGGCGGCGGCGATGGCGAGAGGAAGAGTCAAGTCTCGAAGAGATGAAGAGCAAAAGTCAAGAAGAAGAAACTAGAGAGCGGGAGGAGGCGGGAAGAGATGAAGAGAGGAATAGATTAAGACCCATAGGCCATACTTAATAATAATAAAAAAAAAATTAAATTTTTTAATGAAACGACGTCGTTTCATGAGAGTTTAAAAAAAATTAAATGAAGAAGAGAAGAATTTATCAAGAAGGCGCTCTCCGATCTGATGATCGCGGCTTCTTTCGGCCTGCAGCAGACTCAGAGCCTCCAACAGGAGCCCCCCTGCCTGCTTTTCTTTGGCCTGCCCTCACTTCTAAGCCAAGACCCTTGAGGAGGCAAATTGCCTCTCCCGCCCCGCCCGCCCCGCCCGCCTACACCTAGTTCCATCATTGGTATTACTCACACAAAAAGTGTTAAGACTTAAGAGTATAATTAGAGCTCGCCGGAATTTTTGATCGGGGAGTGAGAAGAAGATGATAAGCATGAGCATTTGGATATTACTACATGGCTTGTCCCTTTTAATACCAACACTTTATATATTAGTACTATCAAATGGGTTGAGGGGCCGTCCGGTGTTAATGACCGGTACTAACGACCGGTTCTTTTAATTTTTTTATTTTTTTTAATCACAATTATAAGAATAAAAATTAAAAAATAATAGAGCAAGTTTAAACAAAAAATTATAAAAAAAAATATATTTTTGATTGAAAAACACTATAAACAGTTTACAGTATTTTTTCAATCAAAATATATTTTCTTTACAATTTTTGTTCAAACTTGATCTATTATTTTTTTATTTATTTTTCTCATAATTATAGTTTAAAAAAAAAAAATGTATCGCGTTACTGGTTATTAAGCTCACCCTCCCTCCCTCCCTCCTTTCTATCGAATACCATATGTCCCTTTTATTTGACACCACGCAAATCCACTTGTGTGTACTACTAATTATTATTGATTCTGATCATTTTTTAATATTGTATCTTATTATGTAAATTGCAAAATAAAGGTTTACATAATTAATTGATGATCATATTAATGGTATGTCTAAACTTGATTTTTATGTTTTGAATAAAGCTAGTATATTATTGATACTACATATTATATTAATATTTTTTTTCAAAAATTATTATTTTGTAATTCATGTTCTTTTTAATCATTATGCACCATTTCAACCTCAGCTGCTACAATTCTAGTCGAACAAGAATCATAATTTCAACGACATAAATTGATGATAAACGACCAATATCATAACTTTTCAAACATAAATTCAACTGTAAACGCACTTTCAATTGTCGTTGTAGTTGTTAATGCTATCATGTAACGAACAAATTTATAAAGTCTTCATTAAATTTTATCTTATTTTCTAGTATATTGATAAAAATATTAAAATAAACAAAAAGTTGGACCGATAAAAGTTACCATAGTGCTTTTAAAATATTTGATAAAAATATTAAAATAAATAATGATCAAATTATTGTACTACTAAACTTTTTTCTTATATTTTTTAATTCTTGAAATTATGAAGATAATATTATAGTAGTAAGACAGTTATTTTTCTCTTTTACTTTCCCAAATATATGCAGATATTATCTCTTTTTTACTCCCCTAATTATATGAGAGTAAATACTGAAATTGATTTTTATAAGAAAAATAAAATTATCGAATGAAAATGGCCATAAGTGACGAGGAAAAGAGTGAGAAGTTGAGAATCACGCTTCAAAAGGGGAGGTGTAGTTTGGGGAAAACAAGGAGGCGGGGGGAGTAAAGTGGGAAAAACAGAAAGGAAAAGGACTCTCCACAATAAATAAATATTAATGATATATAGTGTGAATATTATACGTTAATTTTTTAATTATAAATTATATTAATAATAATTTTATTAAAAATATGTGTAATAAATAGAACTTTATTATAATCGATAAAATTTATAATTTATAATTATAACTAATTTATAGCAATAAACAGAGAGAGGACTCATAAATAAATAAAGAAAAATCAAAGTCTCCAAAAAAAAGGTCTCTTCTTTGCTCCCAAACTCGTCGCACAACTGATCGTACTGTAACTATTACTTATGACTTTCTCTCTTAATCTCTCCACTTACATCTAACCGTGCGATACGATAAATGTAGATCATATACAACCTCACATTCACTGAGAAAAAAGTGGGATTCAGTTTTTGTATCACACTGAGAAATGGAATCCGCGGATTTGGAGCAGATGCAATCGTTGGCGGCAGCCGCTGATACGAAAGGGAAGCATCGGATTTTGGCTGAATTGAAGCGGCTTGAGCAGGAAATTCGGTTCCTCGAGGTCAGTTTACTTTTTTTGTTTTGTTTTGTTTTATCAATTGAGCTGTTTTTTCGTGTGATTTTATCAATTTAGCTGTTATTTCGTGCGATTGATACTGTTTTACTGATTATTTGGTAAGTTGACTGTTAATTTGTGCTCTAATTGAGGCTTTATTGGGTAAAGTTGTTATCTTGGAGTGGATTAAGTGCGAGTTTGTTTCATTGTTTACTGTAGAACCACAAATGATTGTGAAATGGATTGTTTGTTTCTTTTAATAAGTTAATGTGATAGGGTTTAAGGAAAATGAAAATTAAATTGAATGATTAAGTGATTTAGAGAACCTTAATGTATAACTTTTCTCCTAATTCTGACATTGATGGTTTGTGTAATTTGGGGTATGTTTTGGACTCCTCAGGGCAGGCAGGGTTTATAGTACTAAGATAATATAGTGAACTAGTGGGTAATTGATCCTGTTTTTCTTGACTTGTGAAATTGCTTCCTATTTAGTTTGGATAAATTGAGTGGGTTCATGGGTTAGTAATTGAGTTAATACATTTTCGTTAGGTTATGTTTGTTTGCAAAAATATAGACGTGATATGATGTTGATTAATGTATCATCGTATATGAAATGAAATATTTTGGTGTCATATAACTTGTTAATATATGTTTGGTAACTCTTTTTTTTTACATGTAATTCTTCCTTTTCTTATTGAAGCTCAACTTTATAGGTTCCAATTTATGTATGAAAACTATTTGGAACCATCAACCCTATTCCTGTCTTGCCATTTTTCTAACATCTGGTATAATGAGTTCAGAACAATTCACATGCCGCATAGCACTGATTTGACCATATGAAAATTATATTATGAACAGTTACGACAATAGATAACAGAAATAAAAAGGAAAGAAATTTGAGGCAAGATTATCCCCTACAAGAAAAGGATGAAAGATTGCAATAAAGCACATTTTCATGGAGTACTAATATTTGGTTTGACTTGGTGGACTATCTGTGCTGCATGAACGAATCCCCAAAGGTGGGTGGCAGCTGGCCTGAAACTCTTAGGTAGTGGAGGTTTATGATGAGTATATACGTTGTTTCTTTTTTCCATTCTTAGTTTCTTTTTTCTTTGATAGGTGGAATCATTTTTCTTATAAGTACTGTACATAACCACAGATTGTAATGCTCTTAGTGGAAGCATTCTAAAATATCAGGCTAAAAGGGGCGTATTTCGATTTACAGTTTTAGGTATTGAAGACAACTTAATCTTTCAGTTGGGTGTTGTGACGTGATTATCCTTGCTGTTGGGTAATGATTACTTCTGCCACGGCTAATTTATCTGTCTCAAGTAAAGTTATGATTAAGCATCTAATTCAGTGACTCTAATGAGGCCAAAAAGGCTTTATTTTTAAGACTTCTGGGAATGTAAATTATCTGGGTATCAAAGTATTCTTTCCTTGCTTAAAAGAGCAGGAAAGCTTATTGACAGACTTTTTGGATTATCTCGCGTTCTTGTTTCCTTATTATTATATTTTTATTCTTTTCTTTTTCCTCGTCTTTTAGAATTACGTTACTGTGCTTAAATTAAGTATTTGATTTCATTTTCTTCTTATAAATCATGTGCTCAGGAAGAGTTGGATCAGCTTGACAAATTGGAGAAGGCCTCAGCTGTATGCAAGGAGTAAGTATGAGAAAATTATCTAACTAATTTTTTTTTCTGTGTATGTTATAATTATGGCTGATGGAATCTTCTAATTTCTCTTGTTATGTGGCCACTAGACTGCTGAGTATTGTGGAAACAAGACCCGATCCGCTGCTCCCATTGTAAGACTCGTCCTGCTTATATCTTCTATTATTTGCAAATTATACCTTATCTCATCCGTGTTTTTATTGTCCTCGTTTTGCAGAACAAATGGCCCCACAAATCCGACCTGGGATCAATGGTTCGAGGGGCCACAAGATCCATCCGGCCGCAGATGCTGGATTTTGTGACTAGTCTTTTTAATTTCAATAATCTCATTGTCCTCGGCAGAGGTTTTGAGAATTGGTACAATACAGCATGTGACATACATAGAGCTACACATGCTCTTGGCAAGTTCAAATGAGATGGTCTATTGTGCAGAAATGACGGTTTTTATTTTCATTTTAGCTTGATCAGATTTTCTGTTTGATTTGTTTTCAGCACATATTTATTGAAATGCAAAGTTGTGCAGAGAAGATACAATTTCTTCCGATACAACTGACATCAAATTTGTAAATGTCGAGATAATTGAAGTTCCTAGCAAATCCTTATAGTGCATAATAACATCTGAATTTCTAAACTGCCTCCTCACCATGAACACCCTTCTTCCTAGCCCTTGAATTTGGATATATATATATATATATATATATATATATATAGAAAGAGAGAGAGAGAGAGAGAGAGAGAGAGTTTCAAGTCTCTGGTGCAGCAATTCATTTTCTGTTTGGTAAGAAGGTATAGGGAGAAAAAAAGGAAAAAGATGCATAAAATAAGAGTACTCAGGAGGATGTAGTATTGTGTGTGGAAAATGTAGTAACTGCCAATATACCCTGTGCTAGTGTAGAGAAGGCACGCCCTCTTTTTTATTATAAGAACCTAGTCATAAAATCATACAGTCCTAATAATTTTCAAGATTCTGTTTTCATATATTCGTTTTCTGATAAGTTTCCAAAAATTTCCCTTTCTCAACCAGAACAAAAAAATATATATTCTCACACTGAAAATTGTATATCATTTGAACCAGCACTAGGTCATGGCAAATCTCTTGTCAGCAAATTTATAACTACAAACTACACTGCAGAAAGTAGTTTATAATGAAAAATTGAGTATGATAACAAGTAACAACAGCACTCTGATCAAATTTGTACATCACGACAGACTTCTTTTGAATCCCACAAAGAACATGAAAAAAACGCTTCCCTCAACTTATTTTTTTCTTCATAATGTTAGATTGTTGCTTTTCCACCAACTCTCTGCGCGATCCACCCTAGGCCATCGTAGAGCCCTTCTCCAGTAAGAGCAGAACAGGCTTGAATGTGCCAATCACGGTTCTTGATACTGTGAAGGGAAAGGGCGTCGGTTATTTCTGCAGGGGTCATGGCATCCTTCAGATCCTGCTTGTTTGCATAGACGAGTATAACTGAATTTTGAAGATCCTCGTGTGGTAGCAGCCTGAATAGTTCGTCCTTCATAATAGAGATCCTGGCTCTATCAGTGCTGTCTATTACTGCGATAACAGCATGAGTTCCACGATAATATGTTGCCCATGATGTCCTTAGTCTATCTTGCCCACCAAGATCCCAGACCTGTTATCAGCCATAGCAAACTAGTTAAGAATGCTCCTTTGCACAAGACCAGTGCATTACAGATAAGGAGCCCAGATCTCTTAACAGAACACTTGCAAAACAAGAAAAATGTAAAATTTACAGCAAATGAATTAAAAATACATTCTCTGGTGAGACGATTAATAGTAAACAAAGTAACTGCAAGCCGTTAAAGAGATTAGGCATGGTAATTAATTCATTGATAAAAATGGTTTTAATAGTGGGAAGGCCTGGATAAAGTAAGTTTGATACGTAAATGTAATAGTGTCAGTTTTGTAACTGTGCAATGGGGACAATCAACTCCAATTATGGATTCTGGTAACATCAATCACACATTGAACCATCATGAGACTACATCCATAGCGAGATCAAGAATGTAGTTAAAATCAACTTTAGAGGAGAAAAGATATGCAAGGTAAATCATACTTTCAGTTAGTTATGAAGTATGAACAACATGTTATCTCCAGAGAAAGTCTGAAAAGGATGTATTTTATATGGTAGATTTTTGAAAGCTGCCTAATTCAACAAAACACTTGATTTTTGGATTTTAAAACCCTTCATTCCTGATGACCATTGCTTTAACCAGTGGAAAATCACTTGAAAGATGCCACATCCTATTTACTGCACAAGATTGTAATGCAAGATGTTATAAAACTGAAAGTGTGCCTCTTCGATTTCTATTAGCTAGAGAACTGAAAGTACTTCCAAAAGAATTTTTCTCCTCATGTCTACATTCAATATTTTGGTCTCCTGTTGCCGAAAAATCACCAGAAAAGTTCCTCTTATATTGCGCAACATCATCTCATTCCAAAATAGGGGGGGAAATGACAATCTATATTTGATACATTAATCAAAAGAGAGAGGCAAATTTGACAAGAAGTATAAGGAAAGAGAACAAGTAGTCCTCTGAAGTCCAAACTCCTAAGTACCAATAAAAAGGAGTGGCTTCCAATTCCTATGAATATAAGAGATAGTCACCTCTTGAAAAGTACCAAAAGCAACAGAGAATACCATGCAAGTAATGACACTCTATCCCATAATACAAAAGACAAAAAAAATTCAATCATTATCTTGCCCAAAAGACCATAGAATCTCAACTTCCACATGGCCAAACTATCTGATTTCTATCTACGTTCTTAATAGATAAGCTTGCCCACAAGTATAGAGATTGGAACTAGCGACCTTGAGGTTATTGTTCTTATCCTGTCCAAAATCCTAAACTTAGTGAAAACAAGCTCTATGCAGACACCAGTCAAACCCACTTCTTATACAGTTCCTCGTAATCATATTCTCACCCTTCACTTGAAAATATAAACCCTCAGCCATCTTTATGAAAAGCATTAAACTCGCTTCTAGCCTTATCGGTGCCTTGGCCCGATTTTAACTTGTAACCACTACAGAGTTGACATCGAGAGTTCATATCTAATCTTGTCGATTGTCACTAGGAAAAATATGCGCTAACCATCATAAATATACTTTCTTATCACAAAAATGGCATACATGAGTGAAAGACAAACTTTTCCCTAGCCAAACTTCTACTTAAAGAAATAAATGTAACATAAATTCTTAAACTCAATGATATAACAACTGGAAAGCCGCAATTTTAACCCACTGATGATGCTATTTATAACTCTATTTGTAGTTCTATCATATTCAAATATCCTGGAAGTTCAACCTGAAAATCACGCAAGTAAGATGTCCAATATAAATGGAAAAAAGTAGCAAAGTAGTTAAAAAGCTACAAAATGACGACAATAAGCGCTTCCATGTGATCAAATAACCTTTACCCCCGGGACTATACACTGGATACCAGAAACAAGAAGCCGTTATGACTTGCTGCAAAATTAAGAGATTACCAGTATGAATTGCCACCAGGACAGCTTTTTTAAAACCGAAAGTAATTTAAAACTAAGACATTAAATAAAGAAGGGAAATTAAAGCACAACTTTTGGAAGTGTTTCAATGAAGAAATTTTGACCTTGAGACCTAAAAGATTCTTACGTATTGTTATCTCCTGAGAAAAAAATACTGCTTCATTTATTTAGTTTCTTTTCCATCCTTTTTTAATATTGACAAAAAACACCTATGAACAATTTACATAAGATGCATCAACAACAATACAAGTATTACTACTACCACCATGGGCGGATCCACGAATTTTTCCCAACAGGGGCAAATTTTAACTATTTTTTTTTTGGTTAAAGTTGAATAAAAAAAACTTGAACTAATCATAATAAAGTTTACAAATTACAATGGTATCCTCCCATAATATTAACTGATCATAATAATTTTCACCACCGTATCAAATAGATTGTGATGTTGATGATAGTTGTGTGTTATACAACAAATTTATCTCGTCACGTACTTTTCTTTTTGCCCCCTCCAAGTTTAAGTCTTTCATTAATTTGTCCTCTTTAGTTTATTAACTTATATTTTTGCCCCGCACCTATACCTCAAAAAAAAAAAAAACTCACCATAGGCAACTGCCTATGCAGCTATGCTGCCTTACATGTACATCCGCCCCTGACTACCACCAATGGAGAAATGAGTATAATATTTGATAATATATACTTAACAATAAACAGCACAACCAAGTTTGTTAAAAACCTACAATTGCAGCAATAATAGGAATTCACATACCATTGTTAACAAGACACAACATTTACTCAAAAGTCGGCACTTATAATTATAAAACACTAAAAATTTCCGCACAACTAATCTAAGCGAACCAAATCCCTAAATTAGAATCCAAGAATCATTTCCTGATTTTACAACACATACAAGAACCACAATCATACCAAAAAAAATATATTAATACAGTGGAATCCAAGTTTCTATTTAACCTCACCTCAAACCGAATATTCTTGTAAACAAGCTCCTCGACATTGCTGCCAACAGTAGGATGGGTAGTGACAACTTCTCCCAAGTGCAATTTATATAGCGTCGTCGTCTTACCAGCATTATCCAGTCCAACCACAACAATCTTGTACTCTTTTGCCGGGAATATCATGAACCAAAATCTTGACATGAATGCCCCCATCCTTACCTAAATTCACCAACAATAAATAAATAAAGTCGAATCAATATCTAGATATAACGAAAAATGATACACGTATATGCAAGATCTACGTGAAATTACTACAAATTGAACCGATAAATAAGGTTATAAACTGAAAAGATAAAATCTTGGAATTGGGTTTGCGAGAAATTAAACCTTGAACTGTAAAACGTGCCGATCCTACGATCGCGTTGGATTGATGGGGAAATTTGATTGGCTGCAACTGTAGTTTTTTTTTTGGGGTCGTTGATCTCTGAATCCCTAATATATACTCTTAAATTTTTTTCAACAGAAGAAGTTTCAATGGATGAGAGAAGCTGGCTGCTTTTTTACTTTTTTGGTTTTGAAGGAGAAAGAATACCAACGAAGAAGAAGAAGAAGAAATGGTAAACAAAGGTTTTTTGCTGTTCTGTTCTGTTCTGTTCTGTCCTGTCTGCGCTACGATGGAAATGTGACGTGGAGCGCAGACGGCTACGTAGATATATTTCGGATATTTTAAAATAACTAAAAGTGGTATATGTAGTCGGGAAAAGCATTTTTATTAGGAAATTGATATTTTTATATGTATTTTTAATAATTTTTTTATTAGAAAATTGATATTTTTATGTGTGTTTTTAATATTTTTTTTATAGTATTTTTTTGTTATTTGAGAAGGAAGTGGATCTTATTTTTATTTTTATGTGAGCTAATCGTATAAAAATATCAAAAATTTGTATGAAAACAGTGTTTCCCTTTTAATTATTCAAGTTTAAATTTTATATTTGAAGTGTTTAATAAATTTTAGAAAATGCTTTTACTAATAAATTCTTTGACTAAATCACTTTCAAGATTTAAATTACGTTTGAAAATTTAATTTAAAATTGAACACCAAATGTTAATTTAATTAAATTTTATAAATTTACAAATATACTTTTAATTCATGTTTACAAGTTTATCATTACTTTGTAGTGTTTAAGTCAAATATTATTTAATATTATAACCTTATAGAATTAAAATGAATTTTATAAAATACTAATAATTATCTGTGCTCTGCCGCGCCTGAAGCCGGAAGGCACAACTTAATGAAATTCTTTTTTTTTTGTTTTAATAATTTAAAAATTAGAATGAATCTAAACTTTATTTGTATTTTTCTGCTCAAATCAATTAGAATAAATTTAAATCGTTGTTGTATTTTTTCGTCCAAATTTAAATTAAGATTTGCCTTACTATTATAGATTTTTATTAAAAACTAATATGAAGATGCAAAGAACAAATAAAAATACGAAATGTATGTAAAGCAATAGGAAGGAATAGTTCCTATTGGAAACTCACAATCTCTTGGGGGCGACAACTTCGAAGCACTCTCCAACCTTGCCAACTCCGCCAGCCAGTCCGCCATTCTTTCCTTTTCTAAGTGCTAGTATAACTATTATACTACTGTAAACTCCAATTCTCCCTTACCAATTCCTTCAATATATACACTCACATTCATATTGCCTAATTCTTCAACTACCTCTACACCAAAAACCATGTCTCAGTCCCTGAATTTCTTCATCTCATCCTCCCCTTACCCAAATCCCCCCATTTCAAAATCCCCCTCCATTCTCACCTTCCCCCGCCGCTTACCGCTACCCACAACCTCAATTAAAAGACCCATCAAAGCACATTCTTCAGATCTCGACCCATCGCCGCCGTCTCCGGTTGTACTCCTCTCCGACAATGGCCAGGGCAATGGAGTAGTACCTGCTGCGGGTGATTCCAGCTCGATTGAGGTGGATGCCGTGACGGAAGTGGAGCTGAAGGAAAATGGATTTCGGAGTACCCGGCGAACCAAGCTGGTGTGCACCATTGGACCCGCCACGTGCGGGTTCGAGCAGCTGGAGGCGTTGGCGGTGGGCGGGATGAATGTGGCCCGGATTAACATGTGCCATGGCACGAGGGACTGGCACAGGAGGGTGATTGAGAGAGTGAGGAGGTTTAATGAGGAGAAAGGGTATGCAGTAGCTATTATGATGGATACTGAAGGGAGTGAAATTCACATGGGAGATCTTGGTGGAGCTCCATCGGCTAAAGCTGAGGTATATTTCATTTAATTTAGCTCCTTGATTATTTTTATATCAACTAGTTTTTGGTTAATTAATTTGATTTTAATTGTTGGTCTGTTGATTTTGTTAAATTAAGAACAAGAAAGTTTGGTTTTTGGGTTTTTTTTGTTGGGTTTATTGAACATTTTATTTGCATTTGGTAAGGGAAGGACAGAATCAACCTTTTGCTTAGAATATACTTTCTCCTTTCCCTAACAGGGATTAAACGGGCTGCCATCTCTCTACGTGTTTTGCATCATGTTAATATACTTTTGTATTTTGTGTGTTAGCTTGGGTTGTTTGGTGCCATCAAGATATAGTAAACACTAGTATTCTATCTACCTCCTTTACTTTTCTGTACGTCCAAAACATTGTCACCTTAATTTTTAACTTATAAAAATACCATTTTACCTTTTCTTGAAAAAATATTGACTTTTGGTTGCAGTCCAATACTCCCATTATCTTTTTGACACAGATCTTCTTAATGGGTACGCATTCCATCCATCCCCTTTCCTTTTCTATACTTCTAAAACATTGTCACATATTAAGAAATGTTTGTTACTTGCTCAGTATTTGTAAGCCCAATGTCATTATTGTCTAAGTTTGGTATGAGTTTTCATTTTTATGGGCTGATGGTAATTCTATATTTTTAGTGAAATAGTGTGATGTACTTTGAGGCAGAGTCCTACCCTTCTAACTTGCTCATGTAAACTACATCAAAAAATTTCTTATTGAGGTCTCTCTATGTGCTAAAGTGAAATTAATTTAAATTTAAAATCAGAAACTTGTAACTTTATGATTGATGCCTTCCCAGTTTACAGTCATGGAGCTTCTGGTGATGATTTATTATGCAGGATGGCGAGATTTGGACTTTCAGTGTTCGAGCTTTTGATGTACCTCGCCCAGAGCGTACCATTACTGTGAACTATGATGGTTTTGCCGAAGGTTGAACAACTACTATTTTTAAGTTGACTCTTCCTATAAGTTTTATTGCATATTTGTATACATGTAGGATGTCGCTCAATTTCGACTAAACTAATATTGACAGATGTGAAAGTTGGGGATGAACTCCTAGTTGATGGCGGAATGGTGAGGTTTGAGGTGATTGAAAAGATTGGTCCAGATGTCAAGTGCCTATGTACTGATCCTGGGCTTCTGCTACCTCGTGCTAATCTAACTTTTTGGCGAGATGGAAGCTTAGTGAGGGAACGTAATGCCATGCTTCCTACTGTTTCCTCGAAGGTTAGTTCTTCTCATTCTTCCTTTGTAGTTTCTTTAATTCATGTTGCAAACCTTAAACTGATTACTTCAGTATGTATGAAATGTCCATTTCTTAAGATAGACTCCCTCAGTCCCTCCCTGGGACTACTAAAGTGGCTATTTTTGGCCCTCTTGCCCAGTTTAACCAGTTCAACTGGATTTATTGGCTTTTTGAACAGCCCAATCATTACACTTGACCACTTAATTAACATGCTTTGAGTTCAATGCAAGTTGAAGTGCTTTTAATGCTATTCCAATGGGTTCAAGCCCCCTTACACATCACCTCATTCCGTCCATGGCAGCCTTGATGAGAGGAACCCATGTTATTATGAGCCGCCTTCACACCAATGCAACCTCGTTATGGCTTCTGTACCATTTCAGATGAGGAAGTTCATATCCTTCAGTGGGGCAGGACACCTCCCTTGAGCTACGCTCAGACTAGGCCTCCCTAAGATTACTTAAAATTTAAAAAGAGAATGTTTTAAGCCCTTAGATCCCTAAGGTGCAAGTTAAGGGCATAGGAGTTTCTTGAGTTTGTGCTCTAATTTTGAGATGTTCAGACTGCTATAGGCAATTCAAATGGCCCCAGTTAGGGAAGGAAATCCAGGAATTTTGCCACTCACTGTTGTATAGTCAAATCCTTCTTGCTACGGGGCAAAAGGAGGGCCCCGACATAGGCACGTAGTACCTACAAGACGTTATTGTGGCTTACTTTTATCTGCTTTTGCATAAGCTTCTTACTCAAATCACTCTAAGTTATTTTGTACTCTACAGGATTGGTTGGACATTGATTTTGGCATCGCAGAGGGTGTTGATTTTATTGCAATATCATTTGTGAAGTCTGCTGAAGTGATCAATCATCTTAAAAGCTACATCAAAGCACGAGCTCGTGACAGGTATGATTATGTTTTCATGTTCGTACTCTTTTATCTATTTGTAATGCGGTATATTCCTCCCTCTTTTCCAAGTTTGTTTGGATTTGTTTTTTACTTTCCTATGTTTTTTATGAATTTATTCAGTTTTTTTTTGGGGGGGGGGGGGGGAGAGAGAGAGAGAGAGGGGATGTCAAATTTTTATTATCCAATAAGTTGAACCACATATCTCAGACATCCTTGCTATGTTCAAACTTATTGAGGTAGAGCTTCTTGGTCTCGTAGCTTCTCAAGTGAGAACAACTTAAACTTATCAAAAGAACAGGAATATATAGAATACCTACTTGTTGTTCTTTAATCTGGACTCTAGTTTTTCATATTTAAATTCTATAGGGACCAAGCCACATATAGTCTAGCATTTGAATTTTGATCCAAAACATGATTGGCAAAATCATGTGGTCCTTTTTGGTCTTTTTTTATTATATTCCCTCCGCTCCAAATTATAAGATCATTATTGACTTTGAAAGTCAATTTTAGGTAATTTCAAACTCAAAATTGACATAAATTCATTTAATTTTAGTTAATACAATGTCTTAAATTGATTTTAAAAAGTCAATAACGATCTTATATTTAAGAACGGAGGGAGTATGATGGTGTAATCCACAACTACTATCCTTAGAGCGTGCATTGGATAAACCACCATGTGCACGCAATACCCCGCAAACTATGCAGACCAAGTAGTTGCATAGTAAACTATGTGGGTGCCCATGGAGATCGTTGCCTTTGAAATCAGGTGGGTGTTTTACCTACTGGAGATCTATATTGGCCATAAAAATAGGAGTGACAACAAACGTAGAATCTATGTTGCCTCTTTTATATCTTTGTTTATTCATATTACTCTCCTCTGTCTTATTCTGCTACTTCAAATGATATGAGTCCTCTGTGTCGCTAAACTCACTGCAAAATAGTAAAGATTGAGCTTGACTGCCAGCAAGTAGTGTGTGTGTGTATGTATGTTTCACATTCTAATAAGTGATAAGTTTATTTTAAAATAACAAAAGTTAACAATCAGTGCTACAGAATTAATTTGTAAGTGATAGATAGGCTATTAGAAATCAGGGTGGTCATTGTGATTATAAAAGTTTGCATTAGGTACATGTTCTAAATAGAGCGATAAAGCAGCCATGCAGTTACCCTCATAAAACACGTTAGGAGCTTTGATTAATGTATTTACCTCGTTGACTGGAGCTTGAAATCCCTTAATGGATTAATATCATGGTTGTTGCAATGTTGAACCCCAAGCGACTGTATTACATAATTACTAGTTTTACATATCACGATGTTATCAATGCCTTTGTATTCTATACACATGGAGGAGTTGAGAAATATTCAAGAAGCTGGTCTGTCCCACTTTCCCTCCAATGTAAAGTACAAATCCTAATTCCTCAAAAAAAAAAGATAAATAAAAAATTATCTTGTTAGATTCTGGAAACTACCTTTTACTTCTATAATTCCAGATAAGTAGTATACTTTTGGGTGGGTTGAGATATAAATGTATCTTTTGTGATCATGCAGTGATATTTCTGTTATTGCAAAGATAGAGAGTATTGACTCGTTGAAGAACTTGGAGGAGATCATCCAAGCATCAGATGGAGCTATGGTTGCAAGGGGAGATCTGGGTGCTCAAATCCCATTGGAACAGGTTCCATCAGCTCAGCAAAAGATTGTTCAAGTGTGCAGGCAGTTAAATAAGCCTGTTATCGTTGCTTCTCAGCTGCTTGAATCCATGATTGAATACCCTACGCCTACAAGAGCTGAAGTAGCTGATGTTTCTGAAGCAGTAAGACAAAGGGCGGATGCTTTAATGCTCTCTGGTGAGTCAGCCATGGGCCAGTTCCCTGACAAGGCACTGACTGTATTGAGAAGTGTAAGCCTGAGAATTGAAAGGTGGTGGAGGGAAGAGAAAAGACATGAAGTTATTGAGCTACCAGACATTGCTTCTTCATACTCGGACAGTATTTCTGAAGAGATTTGCAACTCCGCTGCAAAGATGGGTAAGAAAAACTTATCTATACATCTTTGGTTTGTTATTTATTGGTATTTATTTTTCTGTTATCTTATACAAGTAGGGACCCAAATTAAATGCTCCGCACTAAGATTACAGTGAAGTACATTATCTGTGCTCTCTGTAACTATTTCTGAATGTTGTAGCATTAAATGCATCCAGTTCTTTATTTTATTTTCTTACATCATGGAAACATCCTATTTGGCACGTATTTTATCTTAAACATGTTTCCTATGCTTTATAGGTACATAGTGTCATAAAGTGGTTAAAGTTTGGGATGAAACACCATTTAGTAAAAGGACTATGTTCTAATTTGTTTTTTATTTTAATTTTAATTTTTTTTTCATATTAACTTAGATGGTGGTTCAATCATACTTTGATACCTGTATCTCATAATAACATCATTTGGTGCGAATAATGGTGTTAGATATACACCATGTTTCTAGGGCATTATTCTGCAACGATTTTTTTTGTCAATTTTATCTATCTTTTTCAGCTTTCTGTTCTATATTGTCACATCCTTGTATTACCATTGTACTTCTAGCGTTTTCTTTTGTTCTAATCGGGTATGATTCCAGTGCCTTCTAGCCAATGGGCAGGCTCCTCCTTTAGTACTGCTACTGGAATTATATCCCAATTTTCACATCTAGCCCCTTTTTGATTTCTTCATTATGATTTTCTTCTACCCCCTCTTATTTCTTTGCTCCCACATTTTTTCTCTCTTTCTATTGCTGTCGTAGTGGAGTGGTGCATCTTATGGTACAAGCAGTCTGTTTTTCACATTGGTGCTGTGTTGACCTGATATTTGTCCTCAATTTTTTGGTTGTGATTTTGCAGCTAACAACTTAGAGGTGGATGCACTCTTTGTTTACACAAAAACTGGACATATGGCATCTCTCTTGTCACGTTGCCGCCCTGACTGCCCAATTTTTGCATTTACAACCACGACATCTGTACGAAGACGTCTGAACCTGCAGTGGGGTCTAATTCCTTTCCGCTTGAGCTTCTCTGATGATATGGAAAGCAACCTCAATAAAACCTTCGCGTTGCTCAAGGCCAGGGGAATGATCAAATCAGGTGACCTGGTCATTGCTGTGTCTGATATGTTGCAATCTATTCAAGTTATGAATGTTCCATGAGAACACAGGTTCAGATTTTTGTTACGACGTGGGAGCACTACCTGGTTCCTTCTAAGTTCTAATCAACGTTATTTGTCAAAGGATGATCTCTAGCCCAGGTGTGTTCTTCCCTGAACTTATTAACGGTGGCATCTTTGCTTCGAAGGACTGCAACTCCTAGAGATTATGGTTTTACAGATTTACCCTTACGGTGGTAGCTCCATATTGCAGAAATGTATCCTTGTAGTTGCTCCTTTTCGTTTTCTTTTTCTTTTCCGAACAATGTAGCTTATGTTTTTTTGATAATCTTATCTAATTAGAAATATTAGCAAAGAGTAGGACTGAGCATCATCAACAATAATGGAAAGACTTTGTGGGCTAATGTCATTGTTCCAATCAATTTGTACATTTTAAATATTCCTCGTTTTGGTTTCTTTGCTTTAGATTATACCTGAGCTTGGTATGTGTTGTCATTATTATTGATTTTTAGTACCTATTCTATTCTATTATCTATGGTTTTGGAGTTGTTTATGTAGCAGGTTCTGTATATCAATGTTCTTACTTACCCTTTCAGCATCCTAGTAGAGATAATATCCGAGTTCCAGTTAAACTATTGAGGAGCACTTGCAGCAGCTACTTTTGGTTGTAAATATTTGCAATTCATTTTTGTCAAAATTTGTGTGGAAAACATAAAATGGAAGAAACTTGTGTGGCGTTGATGTTACATTGAGGGGGTAGCACCGGCTGGGAACTAACCGGATATGCAAGTGGCTGTAGGGTAGCACCGGCTTCTTTAAGTGACCATTAACTTTGACAAGTAGTTTTATTGCAATCTGATTTTCAGTTTGGTTCGGTTTCATTTTGTGGTTTGAAAGGTGAAATCATTAAACAAACAATCCAAAAGATGATTTTTCTTATTTGTTTTGTTATTTTGGGTGTTGTTACTTGTTAAGATGATCTAGTTTGCAGAGGGAAAAGGGAGTAGGTGTTTGTATTTAAACTTAATACGACAACGTCAATGTAAACGTAGTTTTGATTGATAAATTGGTGAAATGTTAAAATAATCATTAATAAAAATCATTACTAATTAACTCGTGTAAATGCTAGTAGCCGTGCGTATCCAAACGTACATGCAGAAGCTATATGTAATTGTACTCCATCACTCTAATAAAGTTCACTGTCAAGATGTAGAGGTAGATATCTCAATGACTTCATTTCCATCCCTAATACTACTAGTTGAGTGTGCAAAAATTCAAGGTTTCTTTTCAAATTCGGCCATTTCTATGTATTATTCCGGTGTAAAAACATAGGGGAGTTACTCCCTCTTGGTTTGGAAACAAATTTCCTTGGAATAGGACAATAATCTATAAGTAGTCTATAACCATAATCTCTCTCCACTAAAATCCCAAATTTTGTTCATTTTTTTAGATTAAATGCACCCAACCAAAAGAATGAAATTCTAATTGAATTATAATGCTTCGAGTAATGTTGAAACATTCATGAGTAACATATTTCAAATCTAAAAATTATTGTTTGATGTTATTTTCTTAATGCCATGTATGATTTCTTATACATAAAAATGAATTTGATTTATTGAATATTATTGTTAACTATGTTAATTGATTTTAGAACCGAAATCGTATTAAATGAGATCGCACCTCAAGCTTTAAAACTACATCACACCAATTATAAGCAATGTCGTGTGCGATTTTAAAATTATCAAACCGTACTCGAACAATTTTATGTGTGGTTTAGGTTTTTAATGACAGCTAGTTGAACCAACTCTCAAGGCTCGGTCTCGAACAGAAACCACAATAAAGCCAGCCAAGACATGGGGGGCCCTTATGTGGCGACATTAGCAAGATAATTTTGGAAAAAAGGTTTTAGAGGCATTGGCACTTGATTTTAGACTTTTGTACCACAACAATAACACCACACCATATACTACTTATTGGTAATACTAATACTAATACATACGCTTACTTCAATTGTCTAATGGAGCGTGGACACGTATACCAGGCCTTGTTGATTACTAATTGAAATCTCCTACTACTTACTAACTTTTCTTTTAGTATTTGTGAAATTAAATGATGGATTTGATAGTAGTGATGATCCTGGGCCCTGGCCCTATAACTGGCCCACATATTCATCACTATAGATAGACTACTTCAACCCAAACCATTTTATAGTACATTAATAACATATTCATATGCTTTGTTTTGTTTTGTGCATTATTTATTATATTATATATAGAGTCCGGATCTTGTTTCACCTTATCCAACTCACCCGAAATTCATTCATTCTCTTTAATGACGGATTGACGACGATTTGTCATACAACTGTAAATCTATATTTTTTAGCTGAGACTGACACATATAGCGTCATTAAAAGTATAGACAACGGTTTGTATTACCAACCGTCATTTGGGTCCGTCATTAAAAAAAATGACTTGGTGAGTTGGAATAAAAATGATTTAAGATCCGAAACGATTATATATATATAATTTACTATATGAATCCATCAATGAGTCCCCACCCTCCACGAAAAACATAGTAAACAAAGACTTTTTTTATTCTAATTTTTAAAAGAATGACTTAATCACAGTTGGTAAGAACACAAGTATGTTATGAACAATGGCTTGTTTGGCTTTGTGCAATGAAAAGAAGGAAATCCAAAAACAAGAATCCATACAAACACAATACTTAATTTCCATATAGGAGAAGGGATATTTGGAACATAGACAAGGGCCATCATCTCATATAGAGTAGAGGAGGAGTATATAGCTTTCTTTATCAACGTCATCAATCATTATCTATCTACCACAAATAAGTTTGAGACACCAACTTTGTTGTAATCGATACAAACAAACAGTCCTCTACTTCTTTATTCAGACAAGCTGCTATGGACGGTGGACCGCCACTTTATCTATCATCACTGATGCTGTTTCACCTTCACCTATTTACAATTTAATTTAACCTCCCTATTACTACTATTAAGTATATGCCTCTGTTTGTTTCAAATTATTTTTTTTCTACACCTTCTAATTTCTTGGTTAAGAGAAAAAAATAAATCTTGGTTTATATTTTTATAATGATATTAATTAATAATATTATTAGAATTTTGATAAGTATTTAATTATGATATTAGTTATATGTGTTATTATCAAATCAAAGTCACGTTTTCTTTTTAAATATTTGTTTCAAGATTCAGAGGTCTAGTCAATATTATCATCCTCTTTAATATTATTACCAAAAATCTTCTGTTTCAAGCATTCTCGACTCCAGTATGTGTATGACAGCTTGAGCTTGAGAGATTAGTTAAAAATATGATTGAAAAGATTATCTTTTATTAAGCACTTATTAGTATTAGCAAAGGACATAGAGAATAATAACAAAGCATAGGTCTAAATAAAATTAATCATTAAATCAATGTGGGCCAATCTTAAGAAGTGTACTTACTATTAGGATCCAGTTATCATGAACTTAACTTCATGGTAAGTTGGTTAATTACTTATCTGATCTTTGATACATGAAAGAAATCACCTCCAGGCTTTATTGTGCCGATAATGTATAATGTGATTGACAAAAGTTAATTTCATTAATCATTAAATCAATGTGGGCCGATCTTAAGAACATAGACAATACTTCCTCCGTCCCGAATTATCTGCTGTTTTAGCAGAAAAATTTTATCCCACAATATCTGTTTTTTCAAGATTTCAATGCATTTTTTCTCTTTGTTTTTCAAGTTTGCCCCTTTACCCTAATTGTTGATAGTCATTACTCATTCAAGCCTCTCCTTTTTTTAAGCATCCTTTTCATATTTCCACCAACAAGGATCTGATTGCCAAAGTTATGCTTCTTAAAAGACCTTTCTGGAACACTCTTCCATGGACAATCTCTTTTTATTAAAGCCTTAATTGCGGAAAACAAAAAAATCAGTACATAAAAGTATTTTAGTATTTTTATCACACATATTGGTATATGTGTAGAACTCTAAAACAGCAAATAATTCGGGACGGAAGGAATATTAATTTTCTTTAAGTTCTGATTTCTGAAAGAAACAAATATGATAATTAAAAATATTTTTTAGTTAATTTAAAATAGTCACATTTATTTATACTTAAAATAAATAAATTAGTACAAATTTTGGATTTTAAAAATTCACAAACTGATTGAAATGTATTTCTATTTTGAAAGTATTTCTGATTTTACTATTTGTTGTATATAATATTTAAAAAAACATAAATTTTATAAAGGATTAATTTGACAAGTAAATTTTTGAATTGCCCAAAAGGCAAAAACCCTAAATTTGATGGAAGGTAGTACTCAGCAATATTCAACTGAAATCATGAATAACTGAATCAAACATTTTAACCTCTTGGTTCTAGGGTTGAAAATCACTTAGACCGAACAAATAACTTTTTGTTGCATATACATGACCATAAATTTTTATCGATAAAAAATATCGACGTATTTAGATAAATAGAATAAATAAGAATTAAGGAGAGATACAAAGATATTATTATTTTATTTTATCTCTTAAAATTTTATATTAATCATAATTCAACTTTGTCGTGAGATTTATATTATTGTATAGTGTGACGCCCCCAAAATAGGTATACATCACCAATTTTGAGTCGTCAAATACATGGTACAGAATACGAATACAATCTTTAATATACAACAAGAGAGCTGGGAGTTTTAATACAATTATTGTCTTCTAGACAATATTCACTCTCAGAATAAGTCATCATTATATTTATTGTCACACTATTTAACATAATAGTGAGGACAACTAATACTATCATCTGGATGAGTCACTCCGCTCCCGATTAGTCCCGCCACGTTCTCATTTCACGAAGAGAGCGGTGAAAGAAAGGGTGAGCTCAACTAGCCCAGTAAGAAATATTATGACTAAGATAATGCAGAATAAATTATCATTAGTCTTCAACAATGTTAAACTGATAAAATACAATAGACATCAAGTTTAAATGTAGCGGAACATGCAATCCATTAAAAGAGTCAAGTAAAGAATAAAATCTACTATCTTTTATGATTTAAAAAGGTTTTTCATCACTTTTATCGTTGGGACTCAGCTTAATAAATAATCCACATCATCCCTGCACTACGACCAATTATTATCACAACCACAAATGATCAATGCACTACGGGCCAAGGATATTCGTGAATTCATCAATGGTCATGATCATGCCAACAACTGTCCATCAATGCACTACGGGCCAATGAGGACTTTTACCACATCATTTGTAACATTACGGTCATGATTACGCCGAATAATCCTTGGTCATAATCATACCAAGTCCATCTATGCACTACAGGCCACATATGACTTTCAACAAAATATAAATATGAGGATGATGACAATGATATAAGAATTCAATAAAATAAGTTCAAGAATTAATTTATTCAACAACTAATAACATCCAAATTGTCAATGTGACACCCCCAAAATAGGTATACAACACCCATTCTGAGTCGTCAAATACATGGTACAAAAAGCAAACTACAACTTCAATAATACAATTGTCGTGCAAAATACGGCAACACATACTGTGAGTTTAAATACAAATATTATCTTCTAGACAATATCAACACTTAAATAAGTCCTCATTATAATTATTCATACACTATTTTACATAAATAGTGAGGACTGCTAAAACATCTTTCTAGAACCATCACTTCATACCCCGACTAGATCCTGCTATGTTCTCACCTCCTGAGAAGAAAAATGGAACAAAAAGAAAAAGGGTGAGCTCAACTAGCCCATTAAAAAATATTATGACTAAGATAATATACAACAAATTATCATTAGTCTTCAACAGGGAAAAATCGATAGAATATAATGAGACAACAAGTTTTAGATCAACAAATGCGTGAAACAACAATCCATTAGAAGAGTCACGTAGAGAATGAATTCTACTATCTTCTAAGATTTAAAAGTCCATCATCAATATTTTATCCTAGTAACATCAATCGATATACATTTTTAATCAAATATTCATCTTCTGCTTCACAGCCAAAGATATTCATTTATATTACCGGTTGGTCAGTATTTCATCTCAACACTGTTCATCTTTGCACTACGGGCCAAAAATATTCATCAGTTAATCATTCATCTTTGTACTACAGGCCAAAGATATTCAGTAATATCATCATTTAAGACTGAGAACGAATCCAGTGAGACAGAAGGACAAATATTAGGGATTCGTATAACAGTTTATCTAAGATCAATAAAACTTCATAATAACCGATTGTGAAGCAGAATTCAAAAATAACGATCAAAACATGGATACAATCAAAGATAGTAGCCAAAATAGACATCTTGAAAGAAAAAAGAAAATTTTTATTTTTCGGTGAATAGTGCCGTATACGTGAATAGTAATCCCGACACAAAAGTTTTAAATTTGATTAAAAAATTCACCAATATTTTGGCATAATGATATTGAAGAAAATAATATCATTTAAGAAGAAAATAATATTTTTACCTCAAAATAACGGTACTTCTGATCGGAATATCGAATAGAAAGCCGAAGGAAACTTGTACCGAACAGCAACTCTCAAAGTATTAAAATACTCACAAAAATACTCTCGATAATCTAGAGAGAAAGAAAACTTGTTTCTGGTGTTATTTTCAATTCTAACATAAGCGTCTATTTATAGAAAAATGCTAGAACGCCATAGGAGACTAAAATAATAAAATATTATTATTTCTTTTTAATTTTTACGCCACCCACCATTTGAAAAAAGCCAAGCATACCTTCTTGGACAAAAATTAGCAGCCCATGTGTTATTCAACACCAACCAAAAAGTGGGTCCCACCCATAATTTAATAAAAATTATTTTATTTTCTGAAATTTCAGTAATTCATAAAAAATAGTCCGTTTATCAGGAAAATACCAATTTTATGTCCATTCCACACAAAATCGAATTCTCTACAACCTTGTAGCTTTGAGTTTTTCCAAATTCCCAAAAGAAAATATCTAAAATCCATAAACGGATGATTTTAATTCATCCATTCTGACAAAATACTGATAAAACATCTCAGCATTAATTCCTTCATTTATAACCACATAAATAAATCCATCATTTATATCCACATCAAATAAATATTTTCTTATCATATAAATCAATAATTAATTATTCACAAATAATATTACAGAATTACAATTATGACAACCAGGCAGTTCCCAGGAAAGAGGGGGATTTCCAATAAGGATTTCTCCTTACTGGCGCGCAATTAGGTGACTGGTGATTGGGTAATATACCCATGAATCGGATATACTTGGGCTTAGATTTGTGTATTCTCGAGTCTTTTAGTAGTATTTTTACTGTGTTTATGTTTTGATTTGCGAGGTTTAGGGCGGTGAGAACACTTGGGAGAATTTGAGCTAAAGCAGGGGCATGATTGGCACTTTACGCCTCCACGGCGTCGGTAGCTCTATTGATGTAAATCCGGTAGGCAAGGCGTTGGGTGGAATCTCGATTGACCGAGAAGAAGCGTTTGGGTGGCGTTGACTTGCTTTAAAATCATTAAAGAGGTGGTTTTGTGAGAAAAATTGAGTTGGAATTGGATTGTGGTTGGACAAGTGAAGTATAAATTGATTATTTGTATTGAATTAGGGGACTCTTCTACACAATTTGGAGGCTGATCAAGGAGCTGAGGGAGATTTTAAAGAATCTACTTGGAGTTCTTCTTCTTTATTCTTTCAATTTGTGTAATTCATTAAGGATGATTTTTCAAATATTATTGGTTTTAATTTTCGTTATGAACTAATTTCTTTAATTAAGATTCCAATTGAACCTTTTATGGTTATGAATTGATTATTTGATTTATTTCAATTATTTATGTTGAAGTAAATTGTTCATCTTGCTTTGTGCTGATTGATTAATTATATGGTCAATAATTACCTTGTTTCTTTAGAAGGAATTGACAAAAGAATTCTAGGGTTAGAACTAGGCATGGTGACATGTGACTTAGTTATTTGCACAGTGAATAATTAGGTTTGTGAATAGAATGGAAATATATGTTTCCCGCATGTAACATATAAGGAATTGGGGATTGTAACGAGTTTAATTCAATTGATTTGCATAGGAATATAGCAAAATTAATCTGGGTTAAATAGAAGGCAATTGATCACTTAAAAAAAGGGCTTTTGGCATTTTAGAATTCCTGTTAACAATTCAGTAGACATAAAAATTGGGATAATTGGATAATTGATTTATAGTTCATAATTAGGGATATTGGAGTTTTAATTCTTATTTATCTGAATTCAATTAAACCTTAGTTTGTTATACTTGCTTTCTTTTAGATTAATTTCTTTTAGTTGCTTAATTGAATTTTCTTAATTTGAAAAATCACAATTATTAGTTGTTTAAATAAAATTGAATTGATATAGTGCTAGTAGTTGGAATTTATTAATTAGAATTCTCTGTGGGATCGACACTCTATCTTATCACTCTATTACTTGTTGACCGTGTATACTTACACGTTTGCTTTGATTGTGAAATCTACCAACAAGTTTTTGGCGTCGTTGCCGGGGAACTCTTTATTAGTATTAATTCCATATTAGTTATAATCAATTCGGTCTTAATTTAAATATTATTTATTTTTCTTCTTGTATTTGCAGGAATTCTTTGCGAGTGTATGCACACTAGATCAAGGGAAAAAAAGGAACTTTTTCCTTATACAGACGATATCGAAAGGAAGTTATGGAAATTGCAATTGACTAGTGCAGTGTCACCTGTGGAAAAAGAACTGGCAGAACAAGAAATTCCAGAGAACATGGCAGGGAATGATCAGAAATCACTAAGGGACTATGTCATGCCGAATATCACGGATATATAGTCGAGTATTAGGAGGTCGGCGATCAATGCAAACAGTTTTGAGATTAAACCGGGAACAATTCAGATGCTTCAGAATACATGTCAGTTTGGGGGTAATTCGATAGATGATCCTAATGAGCATATCTTAAGTTTCTTGGAAGTTTACCACACCTTCAAATTTAACAATGTATCGGAAGATGCTACAAGGTTGAGGATGTTCCCGTTTACCTTGAAAGACAAAGCGCGAAGTTGGCTACACTCTTAGCCTCCTGGCTCAATCACCACCTGGGACGACTTAGCTCAAAAATTTCTAGCCAAGTTTTTCCCACCAGCGAAGTCGGCAAAACTACGAAACGATATACACACTTTCGTACAATTTGATTCAGAATCGTTATATGAGGCGTGGGAAAGGTTTAAGGATATGCTCCGTAAGTGCCCACACCACGAAATTCCGCAATGGATGCAGTTAGGGATATTTTGTGATGGTTTGCACGTGTCCACGAGGGCTAGTATTGATGCAGCAGCAGGGGGAGTGATCATGTCTAAGAGTTTTGATGAGGCATATCAGTTTTTAGAGACAGTGGCCACCAACAACTATCAGTGGCCCATGACTAGATCTAATCCTTCGAAAATAGTGGGAAAGTATAACGTAGATGCGATGACAAAGATTAATATGACACAAGTGCCCATGATGGCTAGCAGATGGAAATATGGCGTCCACAATCCCACAACGAGTAGCGATGGTTTGTAAGTTATGTGCTGGGGGTCATGCTACAGATCAATGTGCCATAAATCCCGAATCAGCACAGTTCGTAGGGAGCTATAGTCGGTCTACCCAGCCTTATCCGAATCAAAACACATATAATCCTGGTTGGAGAAATCATTCGGGGTTTTCATGGAGTAACAACCAAGCTCAAGCTCAAGCGCCGAGACAACAAAACACATCCGAATTTCAAAATCAGACTTAACAACAATCAGAGAGGAAATCAAGTTTGGAAGAAACCATGGAGAGATATATTAAAGCTTCTGAAAAGAAACACGAGGAACATGAAAAGAAATTTAATCAAAGCAATTTGAATATGCAAAGCCTAAGTCGTCGATCAAGAATCTGGAAAATCAAGTAGGCGGATAAGCGCGCATGCACTTAACAAACCACTTGGAACACTTTCGAGTGACATAGAGAAAAATCCAAGTAGAGAGATGAGCATTGTAAAGGTCATAACGCCTACGAAGTGGAAAGAATTTACAAGAGACAGTCACGGATAGGGAAAAGAACGACAACACAACAAGCAAAACAGAGGAAGTAGTGGACACCAAAAAACGTCAAGATGAGACCTTACAGCAGAAAAATTCGGAATAAACCTTCACAATGCCTCCCATACCGTATCTGCAGAGGTTTCAGAAATCCAAGTTAGATAAACAGTTTTCACGATTCTTGGATATTTTCAAAAAACTGCATATCAACATCCACTTTGCCGAAGCCTTGGAAAAAATGCCAAGTTACGCCAAGTTTATGAAGTTGGTTTTGTCGAGAAAAAGGAAAATGGGTGAGTTTGAGACAGTAGCATTGACTGAAAAATGCAGCGCGGTCATTCAAAATAAGTTACCACCGAAGCTTAAGGATCTAGGTAGCTTTACCATATGAAATTGGAAATCAGTTTTCGGGTCAAACATTGTGTGATTTGGGGGCCAGTATAAATTTGATGCCATTGTCCATCTACAACCAGTTTGGGCTTCAGGCTCCACGACCGACAAATATCAGTTTGCAGTTAGCGGATAGATCGGTTATATATCCACGAGGTATTGTTGAGGATATTCTAGTTAAAGTGAATAAATTCATCTTCCCTGCGGACTTCTTTATTTTCGATTGTGAAGTGGACAGCGAAATTCCAATAATTCTTGGGCGACCATTCTTAGCAACGGGTAGAACTTTGATTGATGTGCAAAAAGGTGAATTGACGATGCGGGTGGAAGATCAACAGGTCACATTTAACGTTTTCAAGTCAATGTCCTATCCGAAAGTATGTGGGTGGATATCATGGAGGAATTGGTTAATCACAAGTTCAGTGGAAATTATTCGGAGGACCCGCTTGAATCCATTTTGCTCGAGACAGACGAATCCAGTATTGAAGAGGACATTGAGTATGCCAAATGGTTAGATACAGCATCTATTTTTCGGAAAAGCAATCAATCATTCGACACCCTTGAGAGGCCCGAAACGGAAGGTAAAAAGTTCAAACCCTCAATAGAAGAGCCACCGGTGTTGGAATTAAAATCGCTACCATCCCATCTGCAGTATGCTTATTTAGGAAAAGACGCTACCCTACCAGTTATTGTTTCAACGGAGTTAACTGACACACAAAAGGAGAAACTATTACGGGTTCTGCGTGAGTTCAAAACAGCAATTGGGTGGACCATAGCGGATATTCGAGGAATTAGCCCATCTTATTGCATGTACATGATTTTAATGGAAGAGGGGGCAAAACCAACCATTGAGATGCAAAGAAGGCTAAACCCCATTATGAAGGATGTCGTGAAAAAAGAGATTATAAAGTGGTTGGATGCCAACATTATCTACCCAATCTCAGATAGTTCATGGGCGAGTCCTGTACAATGTGTACCAAAGAAAGGGGGTATAACAGTGGTGAAGAATGAAGCTAATGAGCTCATCCCTACTCGAGCGATTCTGAGGATGAAGAGTATGCATGGACTAGTAAACCCTGAATAAAGCCACTCGTAAGGATCACTTCCCTTGCCATTCATTGATCAAATGTTGGATAATTTAGCGGGACATCGATTCACTTGTCTTACGGATGGATATTACGGGTATAATAAAATTGCCATAGCACCGGAGGATCTAGAGAAGACTACATTCACATGCCCATACTGTATGTTTGCATTCCTGGGTATGTCCTTTGGTTTATGTAATGCGCCGGAAACCTTTCAACGGTGCATGATGGCGATCTTCTCCGATATGGTCGAGAAAAATTTGGAGGTATTTATAGACGATTTTTCTGTGTTCGGTGATAGCTTTGATCTATGTTTGAAAAATCTTATATTAGTGTTGAAACGATGCGTGGAGACTAATCTGGTTCTTAACTGGGAAAAATGTCACTTTATGTTGAAAGAAGGGATTATTCTAAGGCATAAGGTTTCTGCAGCTGGGTTAGAGGTAGACAAAGCGAAGATTGAGACAATTGAGAAATTACCTCCTCCATCATCTGTAAAGGGAATCCAGAGCTTCTTGGGACATGCGAGTTTCTATAGACGCTTCATTAAAGATTTTTCCAAGATTTCAAAACCCTTATGTTCCCTGTTGGAGAAAGACGTGCCTTTAAAGATGGATCAGTTATGTATCAAGGCATTTGAGGTATTAAAGAAGAAGTTGGTCTCTGCTCCAAATATTGTGGCGCCCGATTGGTCTTTGTCGTTCGAATTGATGTGCGACGCCAGCGACTACGTTGTTGGAGCAATGTTGGGACAACGTCACGATAAGATTTTTCACACCATCTACTACTCCAGGAAGATTTTGACAGATGCCCAATTGAACTACACAACCACCGAAAAAGAATTACTTGCAGTTGTGTTTGCCTTCGACAAATTCAGAGCATATCTGATTGGGACCAAGGTAATTGTCTACACGAATTATTCTGCCATCAAATATCTGATAGAGAAGAAAGACGCTAAACCGCGGTTAATACGGTGGGTGTTACTGTTGCAAGAGTTTGATTTGGATATTCGGGATAGAAAAGGTACAGAAAATCAGGTGGCGGATCATCTTTCTCGGTAAGAAAATGCAGAGGTACAAAAGAAAGACAACGTCATGATCAATGAAAAATTTTCGGATGAACACCTTCTCCGGGTAACTACAACATTGTCGTGGTATGCTGATTATGTGAATTACGTGGTTGCTAAAGTGTTACCACCAGATTTGAATTCACAACAACGAAAGAAGTTCCTCCACGATGTTAAGCAGTACTATTGGGATGAACCATTTCTGTTTAGGGCCTGCGCGAATCAAATGATTAGACGTTGTGTACCACATGAAGAGATGGACAGTATATTGGGTCATTGCCACTCATCAGATTATGGAGGCCATTATTCCGGTGATCGAACAACAGCCAAGGTGTTACAATCAGGATTTTTCTTGCCTTCTCTGTTCAAAGATGCGTACCTTTATGTGCTAAAGTGTGATCGGTGCCAACGCGTAGGTAATATCTCCAAGCGCAATGAAATGCCACTCAACTCAAGTTTGGAGGTAGAATTGTTCGACGTATGGGGAATCGATTTTATGGGACCTTTCCCATCATCTTTCAATAATCAGTACATTTTATTGGCGGTCGATTCTGTTTCCAAATGGGTAGAAGCCGCAGCGTTACCCATGAATGATGTCAACGTTGTCCTCCGATTCTTAAAGAAAAATATCTTCACATGATTTGGGACGCCAAGAGCGATAATAAGTGATGAGGGGACTCACTTCTGCAATAAACAATTCACAAAGTTGCTCACAAAATATGGGGTTCGTCATAAAATTGCAGCCACGTATCATCCTTAAACCAATGGTCAAGCGGAAGTCTCGAATAGGGAGGTCAAGTGAATTCTAGAAAAGGTGGTCAATCCGTCACGAAAAGATTGGTCTTTGCATCTTGACGATGCTTTATGGGCATATCGAACAGCATATAAGAATCTGATCGGCATGTCACCTTATCGATTGGTTTCTGAGAAGGTGTGTCACCTCCGGTTGAACTAGAACACAAAGGTGCACCTTTGGGCCATTCGGAAACTTAATTTTGATCTCCAAGCGCCCGGGTGAGAAAAGGTTACTACAGTTAAACGAGATGGATGAATTTCGGTTCAACGCGTATGAGAACGCAAAACTCTACAAGGAGAAAGTTAAAGCCTAGCATGATAAGAAAATTCTTGATCAAACATTCGAACCGGGCCAACAAGTCTTGCTTTTCAACTCTCGACTGCATTCATTTCCTGGGAAATTTAAATCCCGGTGGGCTGGGCCATTCGTGATTATATCTGTCGCCCCACACGGAAATATTGACGTCGAAGAACCGAATTAAAAATGAAAATTTAAGGTAAACGGTCAATGACTGAAACATTACTGGAGTGGACCCATCGAACGTCAATCCACAGTCATGTACCTCTCCGAACCAGTGGACAATTGAGCACAATGGGAAAGTCGGGCTGACGACTGTAAACCAAGCGCTTATCGGGAGGTAACCCATTAATTTTTTATTTTATTCAATTTAGTTTCATATTATTTCCCTAATTTCTTCCTTTAGTATTGCTAGTAAACATTTTGGTTGATTAAGTCTTAAATTTTCTCATGTGTGCAGGTCCTTGTGCAAGTTTTGACTAAGTTTCAAATTTCATTTTGGGGATGTGTGAAAGTTTTTGAAAGCAAGGTGTCAACCCTTGCCGAACAGCGCCCCGGCGCTTGATCTCAAGGCAAAACCAACGCCCCGGCGCTAGCACTTGGTAGAACCACGACATCTGGCCAAATTATTTGTAATTATATCTGATTATAGCGCCCGTGGCTAGAGGTCTACTTGATCCCTGCCATGAAAGCGCCCGCCATTTGTCCATAATATATCCCAGCGCCCCGCTGAAGTCGTTCGATTCATCGACCTTGGCGCCAAACGCTCCATATAAAAGAAAACCGGTAGCCCGTGGCTATGGTTAAAAATGGGAATCTTACAAGAACTCAAAAACTGAACGGTTACATCTTTTTCTTTTCAATTGTCCATCTTCTCTCTAACTCTCTCACACGTCTCTAAGACTCTCCATTTATCCAAAATTTGGCAATTGGGTATTTACATAACTTAAAGACACAACTTCATACCTTATTTTCTGTGATCATTGTGTTCCGTAATTTCCATCTTTCACGTTCATCAAAGGTATGTTTTGAATTACATTCATATTATTGGTGGGTTAATATTCATCTTGATTTATGTTTTCCTACATCTAGAGCAAGGAATTTAATTCTTCAGATCAAATCTTGCCCATAGCTGACTCACTTTTGATTGGAGAATGCATACATATGTAATTATTGAATGATAAGTGGAATGCATTGATAGTAAACTAGTGTGATTCAAAGCAATTTATGAGTTGCCCACAACGTGTTTGATAAATTGTCTAACCCAATGTTCACACACATAACCGTAGACACACAATGACTTCACTTAGCATTTTTCCACCCCAATACCAGAGTTCTACTGTCAAACATATAGGTCTTGATTGTGGGTGGCCAATCGGTATTGATTCATCGGTGAAATCATATTGTGTACATGACATATCTTTTGAGCGGATCTTGGGTTAAATTTGCCACTTATACGAATGTGCTTCTTGCCTCTTGCTAGTATCATGCTATTATAGGCTGGGCCACACACCCAACCATGTATTTACATGCATGTATTTTCAAGTTTGGGGGTGGTGATGTAGGTAAATATATATATTCAATTTCTGTCCAATTCTAATACAGTGAATGCAAATTTTTGCAAGAGTGCTAATGGCTTCGAAGCGTCAACGTGGTGAGGGTTCAAGTTCCACCCCAGCCCCGCCCAAATTTGATAATCGACGATTTGTCTCCGCTGAAGCACAGGAACGCTACAACAAGATGGCTACCCGATCTCTCATCCCCGAACGAGGTTTAAGGCCCGGCCATTCCAAAGACGGGGACATAGCGGTCATGATAGCTAAAAGAAATTGGTTCACACTCTCATAAAGCGGCCGATCCAAATGGTGATTGCAATTGTAAAGAGTTTCACGCCGCGTGCTCTGAGAAACCTTTGCCATTATGGGGTGTTTGTGAGGGCAAAATAGTTGAAATTGGCGAGGAGGACATAAGCGGGTGTTATCAAGCGCCATTAGAGGGCTCGAATGATGAGTATGCTAGACTCGTGAGTGGTGGGCGGACTATGAAAAAAGATAATTCGTGAGCTATGTCAACCGTGCACCACATGGACCGTGCATGAGCGAGGCAGCATGACTTTTCCGTTGTTTCACCTCAGTCTATATGGAAAGGCATGGTACGCCTTTGTTTGTGCCAAACTAATGTCGTGCACGCATGTTATCCACGTCACCAGAGAAAGGGTTGTGGTACTATATTCAATTATACAAGGCCTAAAGATTGATGTTGGCCACCTTATTCAGCAGTCCATTCTCCGAGCATCACGACGAGGGACCACAGGAGGGTTATCACATCCGTCTCTCATCTGCATTTTGTGTGCTAAGTTTGGAGTAAAATGGAAATCTGATGAGATGATTCAAACGCCTATGCCCGTGTTGGACCACAAGTTAATCAGCAGGTATAAAGTATGGACAGGCGAGGAGAACCACCCTAGGGGATTGGGTTTCATAATTCTCCAAGTTGAAGATACACAAGCTCCACCACCTCATGCTCCACCTACTTATGGTCCTTCACCAGCAGCTCATCGTGGTGTGGTTCCGGAAGAGGTCCAGCGTGAGATAAACGGATGGTTCTACAATCTCGAAGCCCAAAATGTCCGCCTGTCTGAACGCCAAGATGTGATCTATAAATATTTGGTCGACCAGTTTGCAGCTCAGAATGCCATGAACGCCTAGTTGTTTTCGGGTGTTAATCTCAGTCAGTTCCCCTCTGTCCCAGTCCTATCAGTCTTTCCCCCTTCAGATCTAGAGATGAGCGAGGATGGTGATGATGATGAGCGAGGACATTGCTCTAGATAAGTTTTGGGGTAGTTTATTTTTATTTGCATTAGTAGATTGTGATTGTTAATAGTTTGTGGATGCTGTGATTGTTATTAATGTTGCATTTAGGATTGCATTTTAATTCCAGCCTTTGATAGTACGTATGTTTGGGGCCAATGATGAAATTAAAATTGCATGAGCAAGGCTAGTAAGGATTGCTAAGTCAGTGATATGATTTTCTTGATATGATTTAAATCTTTATCTGTTTGACACTGATATTATAAGGTTAACACGTTTTAAAAAAAATGACCATGTTGGCTATGATAGTTTAAATGGATAGATAATAGAGTTCTAAAGGATGAATGCTAGTGAAATGAAGGAATAATTTAAATAGCTAGTGAAGGCTGAATTTAGATATGAACTCAAGTTTAGGGGAAAAATATTTGGAGTATATATGCTTTGGAAAAAAAAAACGTCGTGGCATGCTTGTCTAGTTTTGTGGCCTTTGTTACTTGAGTAAGTAATCCCGAGGGGATTGTCTTTACACCTAACGCCCTAAGGTCTTAATGGCTTGGGAGTCGTTGGTCGAAAGCTCGTTAAGGTAGCACTGAAAAGCCTAAGCAAATAAGACAATGCTTAGTCATGAGAAGAAAAAAAAGAGAAAAAAAAGGTATCAAAGCGGGAAAAGTGCAAAATCCCCCGTTATATAAAAAAAGAGCAGGAGTATTTCATTTTGACACCTGGACTTTGGTGATGGTTTAATTTCAGTTGAAGCAAGTTTATTTGATGAGTTCTCGAGTTGAAACTGTATGATGCCTATAAGAAATTTATTATCTTTCATATTTTGCTTTTCATTGCTTAGCATTGTTGTTGAACACACACTCACAATATCAGTAATAACAGATTTAGATTCATTGATTGTTGGGATATTATTGAACTGCCATAACATGATGTATTAGCATGTTTTTTGTGATTTTTCTGAGGCCTAATGAATATATTTGTGCTAGTGGATTGCTGGAATTACGATCATTTAGATAGTTTGCATGTTGTTAAGTTGTCTTTTGTGTCTTGTGTTCTGTTGCTTGAGGACAGGTAATGATTTAAGTTTGGGGATATTTGATGATTGGGTAATATACCCATGAATCGGATATACTTGGGCTTAGATTTGTTTATTCTCGAGTCTTTTAGTAGCATTTTTACTGTGTTTATGTTTTGATTTGCAGGTTTGGGAGCAGTGAGAACACTTGGGAGAATTTGAGCTAAAACAGGGCATGATTGGCACTTTTCCTCCTGGCGTCAAGGCGCTCTATTGATGTAAATAAATCGGTGCAGAGAATGGGTCGAATCTCGATTGACCAAGAAAAGCGTTTGGTGGCGTTGACTTGCTTTAAAATCATTAAAGAGGTGGTTTTGTGAGAAAAATTGAGTTGGAATTGGATTGTGGTTGGACAAGTGAAGTATAAATTGATTATTTGTATTGAATTAGGGGACTCTTCTACATAATTTGGAGGCTGATCAAGGAGCTGAGGGAGATTTTGAAGAATCTACTTGGAGTTCTTCTTCTTTATTCTTTCAATTTGTGTAATTCATTAAGGATGATTTTTCAAATATTATTGGTTTTAATTTTCGTTATGAACTAATTTCTTTAATTAAGATTCCAATTGAACCTTTTATGGTTATGAATTGATTATTTGATTTATTTCAATTATTTATGTTGAAGTGAATTGTTCATCTTGCTTTGTGCTGATTGATTAATTATATGGCCAATAATTACCTTGTTACTTTAGAAGGAATTGACAAAGGAATTCTAGGGTTAGAACTAGGCATGGTGACATGTGACTTAGTTATTTGCACAGTGAATAATTAGGTTTGTGAATAGAATGGAAATATCTATTTGCCGCATGTAACATATAAAGAATTGGGGATTGTAACGAGTTTAATTCAATTGTTTTGAATAGGAATATAGCAAAATTAATCTGGGTTAAATAGAAGGCAATTGATCACTTAAAAAAAGGGCTTTTGGCATTTTAGAATTCCTGTTAACAATTCAGTAGACATAATAATTGGGATAATTGGACAATTGATTTATAGTTCATAATTGGGGATATTGGAGTCTTAATCCTTATTTATCTGAATTCAATTAAACCTTAGTTTGGTATACTTGCTTTCTTTTAGATTAATTTCTTTTAGTTGTTTAATTGAATTTTCTTAATTTGAAAAATCACAATTATTAGTTGTTTAAATAAAATTGAATTGATATAGTGCTAGTAATTGAAATTTATTAATTAGAATTCTCTGTGGGATAGACACTCTATCTTATCACTCTATTACTTGTTGACCGTGTATACTTGCACGTTTGCTTTGATTGTGAAATCTACCAACAGTGACCAAACCTCTCCTTAGACAGAACTTTCTAGACATTGCCAATAATGTTATCTAATAATATTATTCAAATAATATGAATTATTGATCTAATAATGGGAAATACTGTGCAGTGACAATTATTGAAACAACAATAATATAAAATATCAACGCAACAATTATTGAATCAATAAAATAAAATATTGAAAAGTAACTACTGTAACAATTTTTGAGTAGTACTTTCTAACGCATTCGAATCAATGATTCACCAATCTTTATGCAATACTGGTGTCTACTTATACAACCACAGCAGACATCGTATTTTAACCACCAGGTATTCCAACACTGTAAACGGTAACAACTACGCCGTTATTTATAAAAACTCATATTTTGTCGTTTTCTTCATCTGATAGTTATTCTATTATGAGCCCCACGAATGGCTGCGCCGTCGTGCAAATATTCCCCGACAAAAAGAATATTCCACGACCAAAAGAATATTCCCCGACAAAAATGAATATTTTATAACCACTTGTTTATTTTGTAAAATTACCCTCCTTATAAAATTTCGTCCTCGAAATTGACGTACGTACCTGGTGTTTCGAACAGGTGAGGGTACATCGCTTTTATTTCCGATTCCAACTCCCATGTCATTTCCTCAATTGCATGGTTTCTCCACAAAACCTTAACTTGTGGTATAACCTTGGTGCGTAGGACATGCTCTTTCCTATCCAAGATCATAATAGGTACCTCTCACCGACGTTAAATCTTTCTATCTATCTGCGGTTCTAACTCAATAATGTGGTTCGGGTCTTTCAAATATTTCTGAAGCATAGATATATGAAAAACATTATGAACACGAGACATGCTTGGAGGTAATGCGAGTCTATAGGCCATATTTCCTATTCGGTCAAGAATCTCAAATGGACCAACAAATCTTGGATTGAGCTTTTCTCTTTTTCTAAATCTTGTAACTCCTTTCCATGGAGCAATAAGTAACAGTACATGATCTCCAATATTAAATTCCACGTCCTTTCGATGAAGATCAACATAACTCTTTTGTCGATCTTGTGAGGTTTGAATACGTTGTCTATCTTTTCTGTAGTCATGCGTACTAATTCTGGTCCCAACAACGTTGTTTCACCCACCTCGTCAAAGATATCTTGGAAAGCGACACTTTTCAAATCCATACAACACCTAGAATGGAGCCATGCCTATACTTGTTTGATAACTGTTGTTGTAGTAGAATTCCACCAATGGCAAGTACTTATCCCAGCTTCCTTTGAAATCTAGAACACAGAGTCTTAATAGATCTTCAAGGGTTTGAATAGTCCTTTCCGATTTCCGTCCGGTTTGAGGATGGTATCTTAAAGCCCAATAATCAGAATCCGTGTTCATAGCTTTCTGCAAGCTAACCCAAAATCGTGAAGTGAATCTTGGGTCAAGATCCGAAACTATGGATACTGGCATGCCATGCAATCTCACAATATCATTCACGTACATACGAGTAAGACGTTCAAGGGAATAAGTTTCTCGTATCGGTAAGAAATGAGCAGACTTGGTTAATCTATAAACAATAACCCAAATCGCATCTATGCCTTGAGAAACCTTAGGAATACCTGTAACAAAATCCATGGTACTGTGTTCCCACTTCTATTTCGAAATCTCAAGTGGTTGCAATGGACCTTTTGGCACTTGATGTTTCGCCTTTACACGTTGACAAGTTAAACACCTCGAGATAAACTCTGCGATCTCTCTCTTCATATTGTTCCACCAAAATGTGTGTCGAATATCATGATACATTTTGGTACTCCCAGGATGGATTGCAAATGGGGTGTTGTGTGCCTCCATCATGATTCTATGATTCAAGTCAGAATCGTTAGGAACGCAAAGTCTAGAGTTGACTCAAAGTATTACTTCTTCATCGATTCTTGCTTCTAGAATAGCACCTTCTTGCACTTTCTTCATACGCGATCGCCCCTGTGTGCAGTAGCTTGAGCGACTTTAACTTTATCGATTAAAGTCAGTTCTACTCGTATATTCGCCATCATCATGTGGGTCCCTGGAGTCTTTAATTCTATCTCCATCCTTTGTATGTCATACCAAATGGGCCTTTGCGTTGATAATATCGCACTCGTACTCACATATAATCTTCTACTCAATGCGTTAGCTACTACGTTCGCTTTTTTAGGATGATATTGAATAGTGTGATCATAATCTTTCAACAGCTCAAGCCAACGTCGTTGCCGCATATTGAGTTCTTTTTGGGTGAAGAAATATTTGAGGCTTTTATGGTCCATATAAATCTCCACTTTCTCCCCATACAAGTAGTGTCTCCATATCTTCAACGCGAAAACGACTGCTGCCAACTCTATATCATGAGTAGGATAATTCCTCTCATATTCTTTGAGTTGTCGCGAGGCATAGGCTATGACTTTCTCATGTTGCATGAGAACACATCCTAACCCTTTGCCTGAAGCATCGCTGTATATAACAAATCCATCCGAACCAGATGGTATTGCCAGAGCAGGTGCTGAAATGAGTCTCCTATTGAGCTCTTGGAAACTCTTCTCTCATTCCTCGCTCCATACAAATTTTGTATCCTTCCGAGTCAACTGAGTTAACGGAGTAGCGATTCGAGAAAATCCTTTCACGAATCTCCGATAATAACCAGCTAAGCCCAGAAAGCTACGCACTTTGGTCACCGACTTCGGTTGCTCCCAACTTTGTATTGCATTAATTTTCGCCGGGTCAACAGATACTCCATGTTTTGACACCACGTGCCCAAGGAATGCTACTTCCTCAAGCCAGAACTCGCATTTCTTCAGCTTGGCATATAACTTGTTTTCACGAAGCCTTTCAAGTATCAACTTCAAATGGTGCTCATGATCTTCACGGCTTTTGGAATAGATGAAGATGTCATCAATAAAGACAACAACGAATTGATCCAAATATTCCTTGAATACTCGATTGATCATATCCATGAAAGCAGCAGGAGCATTAGTCAATCCAAAAGACATGACTAAGAATTCACAATGCCTGTACCGAGTCCTGAAGGCAGTCTTTAGAATATCCTTAGTTTTAATCTTCAGCTGATGATATCCATAGCGAAGGTCAATCTTTGAAAAGAATTGTGCTCTCAGAATCTGGTTAAACAAGTCATCGGTCATGAGGTAGTGGATACCTATTCTTGATGGTGACATGGTTCAATTCTCAGTAGTCAATACAAAGTCGCATACTCCCGCTTTTCTTCTTTTACTGAATAAAGCAGAGCACCCCAAGGAGATGTACTAGGACGAATGAAACCGATGTCTAATAACTCCCGTAGTTGGACTTTTAACTCTCGAAGTTCAATAGGAGCCATTCGATATGGGGTTTTAGAAATGGGCTTTCAGACGGTTCAAGGTCAATAAAGAATTCAACATCACGTTCGTGGGTGATTCGGGAAGTTCTTCAGAAATATATCGGAAATTCTCTAACAATGCATATATTATCCAAATCGACTTGTCTTTATTCAAATCCATAACATGGGCTAAGAAAGCTTGGCATCCGTTTTTCAATAAACGAATAGCTTTGTGGCTTGATATGACAGTGACTGATTTTAGTGGTTTAGTTGTTTGAATTCGTATGACAGGTTGGTTAGGAATATGAAAACTAACAACCTTACGAAAATAATCAATTTTGGCATAATGAGTGGTTAACCAATCAATTCCTAAAATCACATCAAACGCAAGTATCTTTAAAGAGATAAGATCAACAGGTAATGTGATAGTGCCAACTTGGATCAAGCAAGATTTATAAACTGTAGATGTAACGAAGGTTTCACCCAACGGAGTTTCAACAGATAAGTTAAAGTCCAATTTCTCCGGAGTCAAGTTTAAGCGTTGAGTACAAGCGAGAGAGATAAAAGAATGGGTAGAACCCAGTATTCTAGTAAGGTATAAACTTCGCAAGAATTCAAGATTAGCTTACCCGTGATCACCTCGTTCGGGTTCTTCACGTTTTGGCCAGTCACGACAAACGCTCTTCCAGGAACCGTTGACTTCGACTTATCCGGGACAGCTTTTGGAGTCACCATCCCCGCTGAACTTGGTTTTGCTATAGAACACTCTCGGGCTATATGACCCTCCTTTCCATAGATATAACAAACCTTGGATTGTTGTGGGCAGTTTGAGCTGATATGTCCCTCTTCCTCAAGATTTGAATATTACGACCGGTGGTGAATTCTCCTCCCTAAGCAACAGTTGATCTTTGTTATTCTGATGTCTTCCCATCATTGTTGAATCTCCTCTTTTTGAAATTTCCACTAGAGTCACCTCTTCTATTATCATGGCCACGATTACCACCCGAGTGGTTATCGCTTTTATCCGTATTCTTCCCTCCTCGCTAGTTATCATCGCTCTGATGACTGCTGTCACTGGTATGACCCTGGTTGTGATCCCTTGGTTAAGTGTACTCATTATCTCGCTCTAATAATTGAGCCATGTTGACAACATCTGAATACAGAGAAAATTTATGAGAGATAAGGTATTGACGAATCTCGGGTTTTAGACCTCTCAGGAACATCCGCGTCATACGTTCCTCATTCTCCACCAAATGAGGTGCAAACCTGGATAACTCTGCGAACTTTGTCTCGTACTGAGACGCCGTCATGTTGTTCTGTTCCAGTCTAATAAACTCTACCTCCTTCATATGACAAATACTTTCTAGAAAGTACTTGTCATTTGTGACACCCCCAAAATAGGTATACATCACCCATTCTGAGTTATCAATACACGGTACAGAAACAACTACAACTTTATTATTACAATGAAGAAAGCTGTGAGTTTAAATCTGAGATATTGCCATCTAAACAATATCCACATACAAATAAATCCTCATCATAATTATTGATACATTATTTTACAAAATGGTGAGGACTACTAAACAACTCTCTAAAACCATCATTCCATACCCGACTGCAGTACCATTACATTCTCGCCTCCGAGAAGAAAAATGGAACAAAAAGGAAAAGGGTGAGCTCAACTAGCTCAGTAAAGAATATTATGACTAAGATAAAACAGAACAAATTATCGTTAGTCTTCAACAGGGAAAAAATCTAATAGAATATAATAGACAACAAGTTTTAAATCAATACTCGCAATGGAAAATATTAATTCATAGAAGAGTTACGTAGAGGATGAAATCTACTAATATATATGAATTTAACGATTCCATCATCAATATTTTTATCCCCGTAACATCAATCAATATATATACGGAATCATATATTCATCCTTGCACTACAAAGCCGAGGACATTCACCCGATTAAGTCATGTTCATCTAAACACATTTCATCTTTGCACTACAGCCAAAGATATTCATCGAAATCTTTCATCTTTGCACTTTCACAGCCAAAGATATTCATCGAAATCATTCATCTTTGCTACTGGTGCCAAAGATATTCAATAATATCATCATTTAAGGTGAGGATGATGAAAAATATTTTTTTAAAAAAACGAATCCAAAGTGAAACAAAATGACAAGGATTAAGGATTAAGGATCAGTACTTTGTTTTATCCATGTCCAAAAAATACTCAAAAAAATAATTATAGTGGTGTAAAATTCAAGAATGATCAAAACATGGATACAATCAAAGCTAGTATCCACAATAGATATTTTTAGGCTTAAAAGGGAAATTTTTATTTTTCGATGAATAGTGTCAGATATCGTGAATAGTGCCGTATCCATGCATTACGGGCCAAGGATATTCGTGTATTCATCAATGATCATGATCATGCCAACAACTCGTCCATCAATGCACTACGGGCCAATGAGGACTTTTACCATATCATTTGTAACATTACGGGCCATGATTACAATCGAATAATCCTCGTCATAATCATATCAAGTCCATCTATGCACCTTCTGATGTGCCACAGATGACTTTCAACAAAATATAAATATGAGGATGATAACAATGATATAAGAATTCAATAAAACAAGTTCAAGAATTAATTTATTCAGAACTAATAACGCCCAAATTGTCAACATAACACTTCTTTGTAAAGTAAAATTCAAGAATGCTCGGAAGAATATTTCCATGAAAAGATATTAGATGAAACGCAAATATCAAGGATATTCTACTAATTTCATGGGTATATAGAAGTCAAAACTTTAACCAACCGAGTATAATAAAGAATGGAATAACAAAAGAAATCACCACGCATGCGGTATTCAGAGCATGTATATGTTATTCCAATGAATAATAAATAACGGAACCGTGTCAAAGCGAAATTCGCACCGGCAGGATGTTCCAATGAGAATAATAAAAAATGGAACCGAAGGTGTAAAACACATGCACAGGATATTCCAACGAGAATAATAAAAGCGGAAACCAGTCCCGCTTAAAGCGCATGAATAAGATATTCAGCGAGAATAATAAAGAGCGGAACCAGGTTAAAGGCGTAAATGCATGAGCAGGATATTCCAATGTAATAATAAAACCGGAATAATGAAGAATTTCACCAAGTATAGGGTAGCAAAGTATACTGAGTTATTCCAACAGAATAATAAAGAATGGAATAATGAAGTTCTCTTCATGAATACAAAAGAAATAATACCCTTCACCGTAAAGAAGAGTATTACAATTGGTAGTAGGCGAGGATATTCTTGAAGAAACTTGCACTACGCTTCAAAGCTTCTTAAAACTCTAAAGAAATACGTTCAAGATTATGTAAGAGAATTCTGAAATTTCGGTGTGATTTCAATTCTAACCAAGCATCCTATTTATAGGAGAATGAAAAGGATACTATTTGAATTTTCACTTGATCGCATAAAGTAGAAATTTGGACGAAATCATTCACTGGTGAACAAACTTGAGACGCTTTCTTTTCTTCTTTTCAACTTAATAATAAAATATTCAATATATATATATATATATATATATATATATATATATATATATATATTATCACATGTTTTATACAAAACTCCCACCCGTGAATCATCTCAAATTCTCCCTTCCCCCAAAGTCAACTTTTCTGAATATATATATAACATCCCAACATAATAATTCATCCACCATCTTCATTTTTTCTTCTTCACACACACACACACGTTCACATGCACGCACTCACCTTTCATTTTTCCACCCACGTGTCACTATCACACACATATATAATATATATATGCTGAATAATCTTCTACCGATTATTTTGAAAAATGGGTAAATGGGGGTCCATATAATACGCCAATAATTACAACAAATACATCATAAAAACACCTCAATATTTTTAACAATATTTATCATCATTATTATAATTCATAATATTAATCGACTGTGTCGTTCCTGGAAAGAGGGCTTTCCAATAAGAATTTTTCCCTATAGCGCGCAATTGTGACCAAACCTCTCTCTTGGCGAACTTACAGACATCGTTAATATTGCAAATAATAATATTAATACTCATCATCTCAATTATTGATTTAATAATATAAAAATATCGACAATAATTGAATCAATTAACGTGAAATACTATACAACAATTACTAAAGCAATAATTTAACAAAACCGGGTGACTACTCACGTGAAGATCAATAATCAATCTACCGTGTGCTACTACGCAACTAACGCCGTATTCACGTATTTTTACACCGGTGTTTCAATAGTATTAACGGTAAAACTTCCGCCGGTATTTTTAATAAAATATTTTTGTCATTTTTTCAATCCAAAAATAATTTCGTTGTGGGGTCCACCAATGATTGTGCCGTCGTACGAATATTCCCCGACCAATCGAATATTATATAACAACTTGCGTTACAAAATTTATAAATATTACCCACAACTATAACATTATATCAAATTCATTCCATAATATTCAAAAATGATAATTATAGAAAATTCATCTTTATTCATAAAAGTTGGGGTCTTACATATAGTATTAAAAATAATATTAATTATTTATATTATTTTTATATTAGAAAAAGAATGTGTTATTTATTAAGCATAAAATAGTAAGAGGACCAAAGTTATATTTAATACTTGAGGTAATATGAGAAATTAAGCAATTAATGATTAATTAAAATTTTCAAACAATAAATATTAAAAAATAAAAATACTTTTTTAAAACAAAATTTAAAAGGGGATGGAGGGAGTATACAAGATATTATTTCTCTCATATCTCTAATCATAATTCAACTTTGTCGTGAGATTTATCGGAGTATATTATTCAAAAAGAAATAGTGATACTCTCTACGTCTCTAAAAATAAAAATCTTTATTATTATTTAAGTAGATCTAAGTTAAATATCTACTTACTTTAAATAATTTATTTTTATAATAATTTGTCTATAATACTCTAAGTATTAATTATCATATTTCTATTTTCTATGTAATTAAGTAAAAATATAAATAAAAATAATTTTATTATTTTATACTTTTTTTTAATGTACACAAAAAAAAATCAACTAGAATTTTTATGCTGGAGGGAGTAGAATTTATCTCAAAGTCAATAATATGAAGGTCAAAATAAAGTACACATACCTCATGCCCAAGGCATATATATATATATATATATATATATATATATATATATATATAGTTCAGATTAAGAATGAATCCATTTATAGCGATGATTTTTTCTCTTATTATAACATAGAAAATCGATTTTTTATGCTATAACAACAGAAAAAATCGTCATATATATATGGCTCGCTTCTTGATTCACTATCTTCGATTCATTTGGAGAGAGTCGGACTATATATATAGGGAATTGTTAAATCTACAATATTTTTTATTATTTCCACAATAAAAGTGTCGCTGTAAATGTATAACGACGATAAAAATTATAGCTATAAAATCTATAACGACACTTTTATTATAAAAATAATATTTTTTATTATGAATTTAATAATTCCCTATATATATTATCTAACAACAAAAAGTTTTCTCCACATAAAACAAAACATGTCACATCAAAATTCCCTTATATTACTTTTAATTAATGTTTCTAATCATTCTTGTTTGACGTGGAATTTTTTCCATAAAAGTACTTTGTACTACAAAAGACCCTTTCAATATCGTATCTTATGTCTCAATAAGCAATCTTGTGTACTTGATCGAAATTCAAAATAAAGAATATATGTACATTAGTAGAAAACATTAATAATTTATGTTTGGTTGAATCTTCAAGATATGAAGATCATACTTGAAGAAATCTTCATTTTACATTTTCTTTTAAATAAAGTGTTAGAATAACTTATGACCAACACAAATTATTAACAAAACACAAAATTTATTTTGGAAAATTTTAAATCGAGAAAAAAATTATGAGATAAAGAAAAGATATCACAAGAAACTGAAAATAAATATTGCAATAACACTTATACAGTTGGTTATAAATATAATAGGCCTTAATAAGGTCTATATCGATGGTTTATTGGCCTCAATCTTTCGTTATCATCTCTAAACTTCATCTTTTTTTTTCTTTTAATAATCGCATAAAATATTTTAAGTCGGGTCAAAAGTCAAATTTTAAACAAAAAATTAAGACTCTTATATATATATATATATATATATATATATATATATATATATATATATAGTTGTAGATCATTAACATTCTACTTTTTATCTTGATTCAATTATTGTGGTACTCAACATAATTCATGACCAAATTTATAAATTTTGATGTGAGGTATATACACACTTAATACCATCCATCATTGTGGATGAATACTCCACTTGGATTTTGATGCCTCATCTACCATGAAATAAGAAATAAATAAACAAATGGGACCCACTGCAACACCTTATTTATAAACCTTCTTCAACTGCCATATAATAATGTGATGGAAAATGACACTGAATTTTTTCCATCCACAAGTCTCATCTCATCTCTTCTCTTCTCTTCTCTTCTCTTCTCTTCTTGGCTGGGTAACTTCCAAAGTCATTTAGCCAAAAAATAAAATAAAATTCCCTCCCCTCCTCCCTCCTCCCTCCTCCCTCCTCCCTCCTCAATATATGTAGTTTTAAAGTTATATATAAATATTAAAAAAATAATTATATAGTACTCCCTCCATTTCTTAATATAGATCGTTTTAAAAAAATATTTTTGTTCCTAAATATAAGTCGTTTGAGAATTTCAAATAAACATTAATTGCTTAGTTTTCAATATTACTCCAAGTAATAAATATAACTTTGATTCTTTATATTAGAAAAAGATTGTGTTATTTATTAGGCATAAAATAGTAAGAGGACCAAAGTTATATTTAATACTTGAGGTAATATGAGAAATTAAACAATTAATAATTAATTGAAATTTTCAAACGATAAACATTAAAAAATAAAAATACTTTTTTAAAACAAAATTTAAAAAAGGGATGGAGGGAGTATACAAGTAGTTGAGCTGGTGAGATTAATATATACACTTGCCTCTATTTTTATTTCCCCTTTGAATTAAAAATGTGATTAAACAAGGGTTCTAAAGTAGTATTTTCAAATTTAACAAAACCTGGCTCCTTGTTTATGGGAATTACAAACTACTCCATGAAACTACTAGAAAGCACAAACTATTAAGACTGAATAGAATTGATTCCACAACTCACATAATGAAAGAATTGGGGCCTTTGATGCAAATTCTTAAAGTGAGCAACTTTTCCCTAAAATCAAACACAAAACAAGCCCATGTTCCCAAAATTAGTGTATTTAAAAGGAAGCATAAATAATGAGTGCTCAAGAGTGAGTATCAATAATTTCAGAGACAACATTAAAAGAAATTGCCATCAATACTCTTGTCTCATTAAAGTTAGTTTATCATCAATATCTTGATCTAATATACAACACTAGTGAGTACCTCTATTTTGGTTTAACTTTTCATAATATAAAGTTACTACAACTTATTGATTCAAAAAGTAAAGTTGCAATTTTGCCACTCAAGTGTAGAAAAAAAAAAGTGCTCATAATTTTTAAACTTTAACAGTTGGGGCAGTGGTTCAAATAAAATTCTGATACGAGTTGAGTTTGAATACCACTAAGTTTAGTTTGTCAAGCTGTGATCCGAGATGGAAAGATTAGTCAGATTGAGATTGAGGAACGGATACTCTACATTATCAAAAAAAAAAAAAAAAAAAAATTCCATAAAAAAACTATTCACATGACTAATTTTATTTCATAAATATGCATAGAGAATAAAAATATAATAATTAATATTAAATGTATTATAAAAATTAAATTATTTAAGTAAGTAGATAATTTAATTTAGGAGTGTGTGAAAAGACTCTCATTCGTCTCACGCGTCACAGGGTCATCATCCCTGTAAGGTGTCCGGAAGGCAGAAAAAAATAAATTCTATAACCGTCATAGAAATGTACAAAAATGCCCTCATACCTGTAGTAGTGTATTATAGGGTCAATAATAATCGGATGTGGGTGCATAATAACAGTGTTATCTAAATATTGATTAGACTGCTGGCCCAGATGGACCTTCTAATTAACCCAGCCATATATCGGTCCAGGTATTTTTCTTTTTCTTTTTCTTTTTCTTTTTCTTTTTCTGACAAAATTTAACACATAGCCACTTATTTAGAATTATGTTTTATATTTTGGTAAAAATAAAAAATTGGACAAACGGCAAAATAAACTCCCTCCACAGCCGCTTGATATATGTCGTTTTAAAATTGTGCATAAAAATTAAAAAAATAATTATAATAAATGAGGGCATCAGAAAGTGTATACTAATTCTTCAAATAAAATTATTAACAATACTACCTCCCCTATGGCATTTTGGTTATTTTCCGTAAACGTCGGCTTTCATATATTTGTAGGACCATAATTAGGGAACGGTAATAATGAATGATTAAGTAGGTAAACTAGGGTGAAGAGTAAACTAGGGAGTAGTAATGTTGATACTAATACGTGGCGAAGTTGAAACGCCTAATTGATTGCAATCGTGACACGACGACGGGTCGAGAACTAACTGCAGTAGTAACTTAGAAGAAGTGTAAAAGTGGTCCCCACAAGAAGGACACTTGGCTCATATCTACCTACGCACGCAATTGACATCTTCAGTTATCTCCACTCCACTCCTCACTGCAAACCTTATCTTTCCAAAGATAATTAAATTAAGTGTGTTTATTTACCGTAAATAATAGGTTTGAGCAAGTAACTAAATTAAAATCAAAATCGTATTAAAAATCATACGAATCGTATTAATTAAAATTACACTAATAATTCCGATATATATGATAGTTTTAGATGGGTTGAATAACCAAATTTACAGTTCCGATTTGATTACTAGCCAAAATCGCACACATAAAACTGAAACCGCACCATGTGTGTGTATGTATATATTATTTCTAGTAAATTCTGAAGTTACTTTTCACTTGAACATGCTCAGAGAAAATCTCAGTCTTGCATTGTCATTTTTTTATAAGATGATTAGAAGTTATAGAATCAAAAATTAAGTATTTGGGTTTTGAAATATCGAATTTATTTGATGTGTTACTGGATGGGCTTATAGTCGAGGGACCAAATTCGTTGGTTCGAACACTTGATGCATTGGTTATGGGCTATGCTATAATAGTAATAGTTTAATAGATTATTTTTCAAATTACGTACAATTAGGATTATATTCTATAAATCCTCCCTGCAATATATAAGATATAATTTTATTCTATCTTCAGTATATATTTTTAATTTTTGGAAAAATAGATAAACTTTCTTATTTGTTATCGAATATATGGTCTCTGTTATTTTATATAGCGTATGTTTTAGTTTTAAAGCATCATTCCTTTATTATAAATTAAAACTATTTTATGTGTCTTACTGTTGTATGATTTGATGGTGAATTTGACATATTTGGCAGAAGGAGCTTTGGTTCTATATTTGATATAATTTTCATTGTCGACTCTGTCACTAAGTTAATTGCTCGATATGAGCTGTGTTAAATTATATTGAAGGCTTAGACTTTTTTGTTGTTTCAATTGGTTTTGGAACCGAAACCGTTCCAATTGAAACCGCACTGTACAGTTTAAAATCGCACCGCACCAATCACATGCGATTTCGTGTGCAGTTTTGAATTTGTCAAATCGTACCTAAGCGGTTTCGAGTGCTGTTTGGACTTTAAACCGTACCAAACCACACCATGGTCACACCTGAATAGATTGAAATTGGAAAATAATTACTCAGTGTATTTTTAGCAGAAACACTTTTGGTAGAAATAAAAATATAAAACTATTCTTCTTAAATCATCAATAATAAATTTCATACTACACAATTAACTTAAATTCGTTTAGAAACACTTTTATAATTACTATATAACTAAATATTATTTTTTATCTTTTTATTTATATTTTTACTCTATCCTAAAAAAATTCACTTTAATTTTAAAAAATTAATCCATGGCATCTTATAATTAAAATTAATAAAATTTTATTTAACAACTTTTATATTTGGTACATTTTAAAACTAAAATATTACTACAACTATATATCAACTAAAGTAGAATATCTTTATTGAACGGAAATTTTAAAATATTCGAAATTAATAAAGTAGTTTAATTATATTGTTTTTCAATTCATCCTCAAGTTTGAAATCATGGGCACTGCCCAAAGGCTAAACATGACCTACAAACCTGACTCGAAGGGGGTACTGCAGTATTTTGATATTATGAACCAATTATAACAATCCACGTATCAGGAACCAACTCTCCTAGACCATCTCTGTACTACCTCTGTCACGTGAGCACAACTCCAAGCTTAGAATTTTCATGCCGTGTCACACGCCAGGTGCACAAAAAAATCCTAGTCAGCAAGCTGACCTCCTATATAAATCCTAGTCTACTCGTAGCATTTTCACTTCACAGACTACCAAAACACAAGAACGGTTTCTTTTTTCACTCTCTAAAAACACAAAACATTTCCTCTTTTAACTTCACCGCCGGCGAAAATAGCGTCGCCGGAAATGAATATTCCGGCCTTTTATTCCTATCTTTCCGCTCGCAATGTTCGTGTTCCCGTTCACCGTCGTCACGTCTTACACGAAAAGCGCTAAAAGAAGAAAACAGCAACGCCGATTTTCCAAGTAGTTCGATTCTTCGTCGGCTAAGAAAGGTACTATTTTGTTTGTGTTACGTGTAAATTAGATTTTGATCAGTCCAAGTGACGAACGGTGATGATCGGATGATGTATTAATTGGATGATGATGAATCAATTGAACCTAACCTTCCTACTCCTAGCATTGATTTCATGCTTCGTTAGTATTTTATTCGTTCATGTATTTCTGTGAAAAGTGAGTCTATTCAAAATTTTAGGGATTAGGCATTTAGTGATTTGTAAGAGAGTTCGTTGAATTTTGTATACAGTTTTGATTTTAATTAGTCATTAGTCCACTGAAACTGAACAGAACTGACAGAGAGTATAACTATTAGCTAGACAATATTGAAAAGTTAAGAGTACTCTTTAGAGTCACAGCTATGCCTCCAATGAAAATTCAACCAATCGACTTTCAAACTTACCGAGAATCATCGATCCGAACCGATACGGGCAAGCCTGTGCTGAAATCGCGCCTCAAGAGGCTCTTCGATAGGCAGTTTCCTACTGTTCTGCGGATTTCATCGGTGGAGAAACTAACCGCCGCCGGTGAAGCGCAGTACGGCAAGAATGGAGTTGCTACTGTGGAATTATTCGAGCCCAGCTCTGTTTGTTTGGCGAAAATGGTTCAGAATTTCATAGAAGAGACTAATGAGAAGCAACCGGCACAGAAATGTGGCCGCAATCGTTGTAACTGCTTCAACGTAAACAGTAATGACAGTTCCGATGACGAATTCGATAACTCTAGTGGTTTTGGTGAGTCGATTCCTACCGCTTGGTATGGTGATTTTTCCGATACGATCAAGGTAAAATTCACGCTCAAGTTCTCTTATCACTTTTAAGTTTTTATTTTTTCTAATTTGATCACCTATATTTATGTTATGTAATGTATTAAAACCGAATTCTCATTTCGTAATTTTCAGAGTATGATTCAATGTGCAAGTGTTACTGAGAGAAATCTATTAGCAGATACTTCAAAAATCATTGAGAAGAACAAAATTTGCAAGCGAAAGGACGAGCTCATAACAATTCTGGCGGACGAATTACTGTTTCTCGGTTACAATGCTTCAATTTGTAAATCGCGATGGGAGAAATCTCCTTCTTATCCAGCTGGTAATTTTTTATTTTTTATTTTTATGTCTTCTGTATAAACCGTTTGTAGGTGTTCATTCGATTTATGTGTTTGTACTTTTGTATACAGGGGAATATGAGTACATAGATGTGATTGCGGAAAAAGGTGAGAGAGTGTTAGTCGACATAGACTTCAGATCAGAATTCGAGATAGCTCGGCCCACCGGAAACTACAGAACGATCCTTCAGTCTCTGCCGTACATCTTCGTCGGAAGATCCGATCGTATTCAACAAATAGTTTCAATTGTATCGGAGGCAGCTAAACAGAGCTTGAAGAAGAAAGGCATGCACATTCCTCCCTGGAGAAAAGCGGAGTACATGAAAGCCAAATGGCTCTCTCCACACACCAGAACCACCACCTCTCCTCCCAGCGCCACCGTCAAGGAGACGGTTGAGCAATCCGAAGCAGAAGACAAACAGTGTTCTGCAGAGTGTGATTGTGGAGAATTAGATTTAATTTTTGGAGAAATTACCACATCGTCAACAGAGAAAAATCAAAATCCCGTCGGCGATGAGAAATTGCCGGTGATGACGTTGCCGTGGCAACCTCCGGCGGTCAAACCGAAGGCCTGCGACCGAGGCGGCAAGGCGGTTGTCACCGGATTAGCTTCTCTCTTCAAAGAGAAAGCTTGAAAATTTTGGAATTATTTAAACACTTGGAATATTTTTTTTTCAAGTTGCTTTTGGTAAAAAATAATATAGAAAATTATAGATAAGAGAGAGCTTTTAGGGTTTAGATAGTTGTACAATCTTTTATTTTCAACTTCTGTTCTTATTATGTGCAAGGAGGAGTATGTAAGAAGCAAATCTACGGCACTATGATCATCATCTAGTCTAGAAATAAAAAAGAAAAACAATAAACAGTTTTTAATATCTCATGTTTGTGTAAAGGAAACAAAGCGGATGAGTTCTCATGAATCTTATAATTTTCAATTTTTATATTCATTTATAAAAAGTGATTTTATAATAGACCATACTACAGTAGTATGGGGAGGAGGAGAGAATTACGAGATGAGGGTGGGAGATGACGGCAGGGCTCGTGCCGTCTCGATCGCCGTGAACAGGAGGCAAAGGAGGGAGTGGGTCATTAGAATAACGTGATATTCTGTCTTCTCTTTTTTTGGTTTTTTTGAAGTGCTAAAAGTATTTTAAACCTCTCTCTCTCTCTCTCGTGAAGTGAAATCATCCCCAATTCAACGTTGTCACGACTTCCGGGAAAAACCAACTGAACAGAAGTTAGAGAGATTTGGATGAGCTTTACTTTACACACGTGGTGGAAGTGCATTGGGTTAGTGACCCAACTCTCAAGCAACGAATATCATTGACTTTCTTGATCCTCAAAAACTTTGACTGTTTTGGCTTCTAAGATCACACGGTTTGCAAGTTTAGTTCTTTTAAGCATAAAATTATGCTCTGATCAAATCTTAATGGAGTTACTCCTACTACTACTAGTGGAGTAGTGTATTTTATGAGGAGAAATTTCATCGGAAATGATGGTGCGGGTTTAGTTTGGAGATTCTCAAGCACGCATGCACATTAAAAATTAGTACCGCTTAAAACAAAAGATTTAGATAAACAAATTACTCCCTATTAAATAGGAGTCTAATGTCGAAGAAAAATAATTCATTTCCCTATTAAAGCAGTTGCCATACCCAAATATTACAAGGGTTAAAAAATAAGAGAATTTTGAGCCCATATTGGAGTTGAAGTTTGTAGGTCAATTGAAAATCTCATATATATCTTCAAGTTTTAAGCCACTATTCCTCATAGCAATTGGCCTTTGCAAAAAACTTTATCAAAATGATTTTTTTTACCGTAAGTTGGCCATGACCATAAGGTTACTATAAAGTTTTAATTGATTAATACAATACGACACATATATAAAAAAATTATTTTTAAATTTATGTGTTGATATTATAATGATCAAAAATTAACCACTCTCCCAATAATATATATATATATATATATATGTATATCTGGTCACAATCATTGTGGTGGGGCCTTGGTAATCTATTATGTTACATATACTCCAACTTAATCTTATCATCTCTATGTACAGTGTGGGTAGGGTCTGAGAGAATTAAACTAAGAGGTTGTGGGGTCCTTTTTACTCTTTTAAAATGGTGGTAGTGGGGTAGGGTCTCTTTCCTATTACAAAAGTTAAAGCATTTCATCAAAGTTTGACAATAATATTACCTTTATGAAAGCAACCTTCCACCTACTCTCTCTCTCTCTCAATTGATGTGGTTTAGGAATGGAGGTTGCTTGTGAAGTGTAAATGTTTATCCTTATGAGTTTAATTATAGTTATTTTTGTATTATTTTTTTCTTCTAATTTAGACATTTAAATTTTATAATTTTTTTAATTTTATTTTATATAATTTACATACACAGCATAACAAATTCAGATTATGATCCAGTAAAACAAATTTCTATGCAAGTGAGCAACTTTATGTAGAAAATTATAAAGTTAATAAAATATAAAAATTGTATGGCATTGTATGTGTATGTGTATGTGTATGTGTATGTGTATGTGTGTATCGGTTAGAATATGGTATCAACCGTTGGGTGAGACAATGTGGACCACCATGCTGTTCATTGAGCCTTTTCTTACCTTTTTCTCTTTATTATATATTTTATATTTAATATTTTAATTTTGAAATTGTATCTTCATCTGTTGAATGATTGCTACTTTATATTTTACCAATAGGTTTTTTGGTCCCACTTAAAATTTAATAAAGCCAATTAACCTAAAATTAAATTAATAGAGCGTCATAACATGATCCATAAATGCTTCTTACAAAACTTAATTAATGAGATACGCTAAATTCTGCTAGTTTTTATTTGGCAAATGATAAACCTAATCTCCCTAATTATTAAAGTCCAATTTTTTATTTTTGTAGTATGTAAAAATAATAATAATTGTTGGGTGATATATATTTTTGCTAAACATTTGTTAGATGATTAAGAGATAAGGTTGAAAGATCGTATTCTTAACTTAATTGGCATAAGTCGGATCCGGTTATGAATTTAATTTTATTTTAAGTTGGTCAATTGACCAATATAGTACTGACACACAAATAAAGATCACCTTTTGGCCTGCCTGTCGATATTGTATTAGTCAATTAATCAAAGTTAATTTCATGCTAACCATTCTCGTCGTTAACACCCCACCCTAATTAATTTAGCATCAGATCATGACATTAACTTATTAGTAAAACATTTTTTTTAAAAAAACTCAAATGCATATCAAATGAAAATAAAGCAAATTTATTTGGGGTTGACCGGATCCTAAATTTTGTCTAATCTAAAAAGAAGATAAAAGATTTTTTTTTAAAAAAAAATATATGTGACGAAGCTGATCTGTAAAGAATAATTAATTTAGATTAAAATGCTTCATTTGGATGTTTAAATTAGAGAATTGTGAAAAAAACAAGAGAGCAGCTTTCTCAAATTGGCTCATAAGATGTTGTTTAAGGCAGCCTAGACCACAGTAATTAGGTATACATTTATTTAATTATTTTTTGAGTACCTTTTAAAGCATTTTATATATGTAGAGGGAAAGAGGAACAAAATAAAAGTCCAAAATTAAGAAATCCAAGAGACAAACTTGTAAAACGGGAATCTTGATTGCTTAAGGAATCAACAAGCAGATAAGCTGCAGAGACTTAGAGCATAATCAATTTCTTTATATATTAATTATGGCACCATAATAAAAAAAATATTTGCCTATTTATTTTATTAATGTATATTTGTTATATGTATATATATACACGTTCTCCTTCTCCAGCGAACCTCAAACAACGAATCAAAAACGAATCGGTTATAACGACGGTTCGAACTGTCGACATAGCTATGTCATCGGCTTTGTATCTATAACAACGGAAAAAATTATCGTTATAATCGGTTCGTTTTTTTTATTCGTTGTATAAGGTTTAATTGGAGATTGAAACTATATATATATATATATATATATATATATATATATATATATATAGGATCAAAGTCAATTCTCGGACGAATCTAAAAGATGGATTCTTTTTCTTTTTTTTTGTACAGACCTATTTTGTTATATGTATCCAAATCATACCCAAAACATTGTATTATAAAAAAATTCCAATTCTATAAAATATTAAACTTTTTTTAATTGTTTTAAAAAAAAATCGTATTTTAACAAAATCTAAACGTCCGGACTCAAACCGGACTTTCTCTCTCTCTCTATATAAGAATATGATTCAAGCCCTCTCTACCCCTAGAGTTTGAACTTGTGTGTGATTAGTTATGAGCTGCTTTTGCTTCTGCTCTACAACAGAATCACCACTTTAGAAATAAGGGGACCATTTATATAAATAAATTGTTTCTTAATTTTTTGGCTCTTGCACATGGGCACTGCAATAAATCAATTATCTAATTTCCAAGCATCTTATATATATATACATAATTAACGTAAATTTAAAATTATTTTTATAATAAATTGTAATCGTTTATCTATTTTAAGGATACTATTAAATTTATAAAATTGACAAATATCGAATATAAGGAGGGTCAATTTTAATCTAATAAAAACAACAAATTCGTCAAGAAAATGGATGCAAGAGCAACTATTATAAAATTGACTAATCTTTCATTAACGTACCTAGATTTGAACTAATATAAACCTTAATTAATTATACTCCATTAAACTTCATCAGAGAAACTTGGAATAGATTATTATCTTGAGATTTGATTACCTAACGTCAAGCTGCAAGCATCATTCTGGCAGGTACATGAACATCACTAAATAATTATTGTTGTTACCTAAAATGGGTATGTTGAGGAAACTAAAAATGAATAATTTCATAAAGAATTTGGTAATGTTTGTTTGTTTGTCATTGAGTGGTTGAGAAGTTTAGCAGTCATCAAGTAACAACTCAACTACTTCCTACTTCTAACTTGTAGCTTGGCAACCAACCAAAGCACAAAGCCCTTTATATATCTCAAAATTAGTAGCTTTTCTGGGGTCCCATGTAGATGGGATGGGATGGGATGGGGGGCTCTGAGCTATTATTAGACAAGGCAGCTCTAGAAACAGCTCTCTCTATCTGGAGTTAAGCGGGTAGGTACATCCAGCAATGGATCACATCTAAACTATATACTACTATACATACTCTCCTTTCTTCTCTTGGTTGGTACCAGTACCAGTACCAGTACCAGTACCAGTACCACACATGATAAAAGCTCCACATTTCTCAATCCTGTCCATGCATCCTAACTAAAAATGGAACTGTCAATTATTGCAATATTTGACATCTAACGGTCACAATGTTCCTTGATAATGACAAAAGAGTGAATATGGAGAATGAATGTCCAAAGAAAAAATTATAACAATTGCTTAATGGACGAATACAAGAACAGCCAGAAGCAAAGAAAGAAATTAAAAGGAACTGAATCATTGATTACATACTACAAATATAGATATAAAAGCAGGAAAGATGGTAGGTACTGAAAGATGGTAGGATGGACATAACAAATCCTCCATAATGAGAAATTCCACTCTAAAATATGGTGGTACTGAAATAAACCTGTTCCTCGACGGCATTAGTGGACAGGTTCCCATCAGCTACTTCATTCTTTGCCATCGGCAGCACGAAGAGAGCCCAGTTGGACAGGAGCTTGTGTTCCCACAACTTTTGATGACCCATAAATTGACAGATCAGTACCCTGAGCTTTCTCTTTCTCAATTTGTTCCTTGATCCAAAAGTATGTGATTCTCAGCCCATCCTGTATATACCGGATATGTATGGAAATGACAAGCGAGTCAAGAATTTAATATACACATCAAATAAGATAAATACTACAAGTAGATACCTTCAATCTCATGGTAGGGGCCCAACCAAGTTTCTCTTTAATCAGAGTATTGTCCGAGTTTCGACCACGGACACCCTCGGGGCCGGGAATGTGCTGGATTGGAAGCTTCTTGTCCTCAAAGCTGAGGACGATCTCCGCCATCTCATTCATGCTTACCATCTCATCACTTCCAATATTTACTGGCTCTCGGAAGTCTGACTTTGTTAATCTGTACACAAAAGATGTTTGTGTCAAGATATTACATTAACCTGATGCAGAGCCCCATGTCAAAATAGCAACATTTTTAATTTCCTCCATTTTAAATGTTTCTTTTGCTTGGAATTTAGCTCAATATTTAGTTATTTGCTTGTCCAAAGTACAGTTCATAAGCTTGAGGGTTCAAGGTCTCACCAAAGTTTCTTGTTAGAAAAATTTACATCCAAGGTCTTAACAACACCAAAAGTTTTAAAAGACAGATGTTCAACTGAAAGGCAAATTTACCTCAGGACACCTTCCACACATTCATCAATGAATGTGAAAGATCTTGTCTGCATCCCATCTCCCCACATCTCAAACTTATCAGTGGATGTAAGGGTTTTCCTACAGAACGCAGCAGGTGCTTTTTCCCTCCCACCTGTAGAGATCAAATGAAGAGTAACAACATATATGACTAGTAACTAAAATTTTCAATCATCAGGTAACTGTATCTTTGCATACCTTTCCATGTCCCGAATGGTCCATAAATGTTATGGAAGCGCCCAATTCGGCACTCAATTCCAAAATCTTTAGTGTAGTGCTTGCATAATTCCTCCGTTGCCAGCTTTTCTAAGCCATACGCATCTTGAGGCTACAATGCAAGAATTTCGTTTCGTCAATAATTTACAACAACTCCGATTTAATATTAATAAATATAGTTAATCTGGCTGTATCAGTTGAATGAGATAAACCTCGGCAGGCCAAGCATCGGACTCCTTCAAGCTCACATTAGTTTCCAACTGCTTAAATTCAGGGTAAATGCAAGCACTGGAGGCATAAAAGAACCTGCACATATAATGAAAGTCAAAGATCTACATCCATGTAACAACAACTTTTACACTGGTAACTTGAAGCAACTAAATGGATAAACAGATGCTAACTTTAGTGTAGACCAAGATAAAGATAGTTCATCACCTACACAACAGTTTCAACTAAATTTTCCAATGTTATAATTCTAGTTGGTTTGGAACAGTTATAATTTAAGTGGTAGTCCTCTCTTATCATCTCACACAATGAATGAAGAGGTGCGAATGGACAAGTGCCAATGGTGCAACAATGAACCACTTTTGAGCTGCTATTCACTCTCCTTATTAGATTTGTATGGATACTAGCAATAATAATGATCACATTCAATGTCATTCCCCAGAACAAACAAAGTTGATGTTTAAAAGGATATATATTAAAGGATGTTTGTAGCCACACCATATCCACATGAAGCTAGTAATTGCACTTTTCCCACCCAACCCCAAGAGACCACACCATTGAGATACTTTCTCAAAATACTTGACTCCCAAAAAAGAGAAATAAATTTATACAAAAAATGCAATATTCTTCTTCAGATGTTGCTAAATACAGATGGTAATATCACAATAAATACTAAGCACGTGTCTGAATTCCAGAATAATATTCAGTAGAAACTGGAAAGAATTCATATTGGCATTATAGAAAAAGAGAACATATTGAGAAACAGAACACCAAAGTTCAAGATGACCAACCTCTTAACTCCATTGATCCTTCCAGCCTCAAGCATGTTGAAGCTGATCATTGTGTTGTTATACATAATGACCGAGTGGTTGGACTGAATGAAGCCCATACCTCCCATATCAGCAGCGAGGTTGAACACATGATCAACTTCCTTAGTAACTTTCAAACAATTATCCATCACCCTGAGATCTACAAGATGAAACTCATGACAAAACATGTCTTCGGGCATGTGCTCATTTTTCTTCCAGTCAGAAGCAATGATGTAATGCCCCTCACTTTTTAAGCGTCTGGCAATGTGCGAAGCAATGAATCCACCAGCTCCAGTGATGGAAATCCTGAGTTTCTCTGATGGCCAGTAGGGTTCCCTCTCAAGGCTCTCATACGTGTGTGCACCATAACTGCTTTGCCCGGTGCTTCCCATACTGTAGACCGCAAGATTTAGAAAAAAATGAGGGCTTGAGTAAAACATGAAAAAATATAAACTGATTTAGGTGTTTGTTATGGACTGTGGGAGTTAGGGTGGAGCAACTATGACGTAGAAAGACTGACAAGAAACTAACGGTTTGTGAAAAACATAGAAATGTCCCATAAGTGCAAAGAGCATAACAAGAACATAATAAACACAAAGATACGAGTAACAGAAGTAAAAGAGGAAAACCAATATAAACTAAGGCTCTATTTTAATAATTGAAGTACAATGGAGAGGAAAGGAAATGATAAAGAACAGAAGAGATTCCCTCTTAATAAATACAAGTTCAATTCATAATTATAAAATCTGTATAAATTTTAGTGCTAAAACTTTTGACAACACTTTCATTTTTCATTTTTTTTCTCATTTCCTTACCTTATATTTTCAGAGTTCAAAACAAATTTCAAGAGTTCAAGATAGACATGATTATTTGCCCTTGCTAATCCACACAGAGAAAACAAAAGAACTCTAGCGCACAAAAGAAATTGTCCAAATGTATACCCTTTTTGAATTTTGACTACACAAAAATAAACCAATTGTCAAGATAAACAAACCCAACTCTATGGACTACAAACTGGTGTAGGCTAAAATTATCTCTCTTTATGTATCTACGCATACACAAATTACTTCAATTATAGGATATCATAGAAGCTATGGATAGAAAAACATATAAGGTAAAGGTAAACCACAGTGAACTGAATATCAGACCCTTGAAGGATAAAAACAATTTTTTTCTCATCATTAAGAAATGTTACTGAACTAAACGATTAACAGATATAGATCCAAGTATATATTACTCTATGGAAGCAATGCCAAAAACAGAACATCATTCTCTCCTAAAACATAACATAACCACACAAAATCAACAAAATAACAGAACCCATAACAAATTAAGGTCTGAACAACAAAATCTACGAACAACCCATGAATACCAACATGCCTAACGGCTAACACAATGATATTAAGTATCAAAAAGAAAAAAGATTTGATTTTGAAAGAGTCGTATAGCAGAACGAAGACAGAAATTGAACAAAAATAAATAAATTAATTACCTTGAACAAGTCGAATTCGAAGAATTTGAGGCTGAGAACTACTAGATAAGACAGATGTAAATGTGGGTTTGCAAGTAATTCCCTCAAGAAAAAATAAGTTTTCTATCGGATCTCTGCTCTGAGAATTCGACGCCTCTGTTCTTATTATAGAGGAGCTGAGGAGGAGGTAGCTAGTGTCACCAAGCGACTTATTTAAATTGAGGATTTTTCCTTCGTTTTATTTTAATTTTAATTTTCTTACTTACTACCTCGGTTTTTAAAAGATTATTGTTTAAAATTTCTACATAAATTAAAAAAATTATTTAATATTATTATTTAACAATTAAAATTTATTTAAAATTTTATTACTACCCCTTTATGAGAAGTTAAAAATTATTAATACAAAGAGAATTTTATAAAACAATAAAAAAAGGTATGAATGATTTACGAAAATAAATAATTTATTTTCTTAAAAAATTATAAACTCTTCTAAAACAATAATATTTTAAAAACGGAGAAGTATATACTAATAATATATATATATATATATATATATATATATATATATTTCAATGGTGATATTTCTCTTTCCAAATTTGTGGATAGAAAATTAGGAATATGGTTTGGACACCAATCGAAAAATAAGTTTGTTATCTTTTATTGGGTCGTGCAACTTTATTACCAAGGGTTTGTCTTTTTTCTAAAAAAAAATAACAACTCTTTTTTGGTGGTATAATTAATTTTTGTGCCGACAAAAGGCATTTTTTTTTAGCTTGACATCATTGGAACAAATTTTTTATTTTCATAACTTTTAGTGAAAAATTGTTGCAAATTTTTGTTTTCATGCCCATGAAATTCTTTGATTTCATCCCAATAAAAAAAGAGAGAAATCTTTGAGCAACATTATTTTTGGATCCGGTTACTATGAAGTTAATTTTATGAGGAGTTAGTCAATTAAATAAATACGTAGAGAGATATTACTTTTTGCCTGCATATCGACACTGTATTGGTCAATTGATTAAAATTATCTCATTACTTTCACATAGTCGATGGAACTCACTTTCTTCTCATATAAGAGAGAATTATATGAAAATATCAAAAAACACGTGTGTAAATATCAGTTTTTAAATTTTTGATGTTAAAAGAATAAGAAAAAGACGAGAGGAGATAGGTTGTTAAAGGGCTCTTTAGTGAATATTCTTTCCGCCCTAAAATACTAATGCTAATTTACTTTGTTAATCTCCTTAATTATTATTCGAGTCCATGGCTATGTATTACCATAAATTTGTATCAATTTATAATTATAAAATATATTAATATATAAGATCAGATAAATTATAAGATACCTCATTTATTATATATTTGTTCAATTGTATTACCACTAATATTTATCTATATGTAACAGACAATCAAAAAAAACATTTGTAATATATATTATTTTCTTTATAAAATAATATATCCATAAAAGGAATATTATATTGAATTTACTACTAATTTCAATAGTTAATTTCTATATTTCCTATATATAAAAAATCATTTGTATCAAAAAATTAGTGGAATATTTCTATTGTACATTTTCCTTATTCCATTTTCTCTGTGCTTGCCAATAATGCTGAAAACTGTACGGCAGTTCTCATAATTTCTACTAAAGGACAAATAAAATATAAATCACCAACATAAACATATCACAGATTTTTGGAGTAGCTACTACGAGTACTACCAAGTTGCCATTTTCAAATGGACAGAAAATAGCCATGACTACTACGTGGGACCTACTACTAGATTGCCAAGAGATTTGGAAGACATCAGGGACCATTAAAAGCAAAACCAAATGTGATTGGTTAGAAAACTAAACAAGAGTTTTGGTGTTGGTTTTATTCTCCTCCAAAAATAAATATTTGTAACAAGACCGGGATTAAGTACTTAACTACTACTTATTAGTCCCTTAATTAGCTAAAGAAAATCGTTTGGTTAATAATGTGTCTCACCAAATCCAAGACTATTATTTGACTTTCTAGGAATATATATATATATATATATATATATATATATATATATATATATATATGGACCGTATCCATGGCAACCGAAACTCATCACTAATATATATACATAATATTCTTTTCTATTTCAAATTCTTGACCGAGTAGAGAAATGTAATTTATAGACTTCGCGTTACCTAAAGTATATGTCTCGTGTTCATAATATGTTTCACATATATACTTCAGTAAATATGTGAAATAATTCGAACCACGTTATAAAGTTGAATCCCAGGACGAGATAAGAAGACTTAACGTATGAAGAAGTACGTGTCAAGATCTTGGATAAGAAGAAAGCATGTCCCTACGACTGAAGGTCATACCACAAGTTAAAGTTTTGTGGAGGAATCATGCTTATATAGGAAATGACCTGAGAATTAGAAACGGAAATGAAAGCGAGGTATCCTCATCTTTTCGAAACACCAAGTACGTACGTCAATTTCGAGGACGAAATTTCATAAGAAGGGAGGTTGTAAGACCCCAAATAATTAATAAATGAAATTTAATTTTCTATTTATTATTTTGAAATAGTAAGGGTTGATTTGATTAATGTGGATAGTTATGGGTAAAATACGCAAATATTTCAAAATAAGCAAGTGGTTATAAAATATTCATTGTTGTTTGGGGAATATTCGTTTGGTCGTGGAATATTAGATCATGTCGGAGAATATTAAATGACGACGGTATGAAAAATGTATGGGCCCCATAACTAAAAAGCGATTGGATGAAGAAAGCGACAAATATAAGTTGTTTAAAAAAACTGGTGTAGTTATTCTTAGTTATCTTTGTTAAAATACTCGGTGGTTAAAATACAAGATAGCACGGTATTGCACCAATTATTGATTCTACGTGAAAAAGGCACTACTCAATAATGGTTACGATAATTCTTGCTCAAAGATTTTATTGATTTAATAATTCTTTGCGTTGATATTTTATATTCTTTGTTGTTTCAATAATTGTCATTTACAAGATTTTTTATTATCGAAGCAATAATTCATATTATCTGAATAATATTATTAGATAACATTATTGGCAATATCTAGAAAGTTCTGCCTACAGGAGAGGTTGGTCACCTAATTGCTTGCTAAGAAGTAAGAGAAATTCTTATTGGAAAGCCCCCTCTTCCTGAACTACCAGTTCTCAATATTGTGATTCGTAATATTATTTGTGAATAATTAATTATTGATTCATATGATGAGAAAAAATATTGATTTTATGTGGATATAGATGGAGAAAATTTTAATGTGACAATTGTTGAAAATTGAAAATTTATTTTTTTTTGATAAAATAATTTATTTAAATATATTATTATATTTTAATAATATAATAATAATGATATTTTTACGATGAATGTGGGATATATGAGTATATGTGGAGGAGTATTTTTGTGTGAGTATTTTGTGTGTGAGTAAAGAAAACATTCATCCCATGTTCTGTACCATGTAAAAGAATATAAACTCTCTCTACAATGTGTAATAATATAAACTCTCTCTACTACAATGTGTAATAATATAAACTCTCTCTACATTTTTTTATTTTTTTGTCTGAAAATTTAAAATTATCTCTCTAGTTTTTTTTTAATAAATGTCTTAATTTTTAGATCATCTTTAATTTTAATTTTTTTCTCAATAAATCTTCACCTTTTCTTCTTAAAATTATGTTTTAATATTATAATATTACAAATATTGTAATATTAATATTAATATTTAGTATTTAATATTAGTATTAATATTAATATTACGTAATATTGTATTATTATTAATATTATAAAATATTGTATTACTAATATTACAAAATATTATTATACTTATAATATTAAGTATTAATAATATTACAAAATATTAATACTTATGATATAATTTTATTACAAAATATTAATACTTTTGTAATATTTATAATATAATTACTTTTGTAACAAATTATAATCCAAAAAATGAATACATTCCGCAAATTGCACCATGGTTGCCATGTAATATTAATATTAATACTAATATTAAATACTAAATATTAATACAAATATTATAATATTTTTTTAATATTAATAATAATACTAATATTAAATACTAAATATTAATACTAATATTATAATATTTTGTAATATTAATATTAATATTACAATATTTTGCAATATTATAATATTAAAACACAATTTTAAGAAGAAAAGGTGAAGATTTATTGAGAAAAAAAATTAAAAATTAAAGATGATCTAAAAATTACTCCCTCCGTCTCAAATTAATTGCTCAGTTTTGACTTTTTAAAGTCAAATTGACCATTTTTAAAACTAATCTTTTTACTATTTTTGCTAAAATATAGGTGAAGAAATTATAACCAAAAGAAAATATATACAATTTATTACTAACCCCAATTTTTATAATTTTAGAAATATATTTATATATGCTTAATTATTAATTCTAAAAATAGTCAATTTAACTTAAAAAAGTTAAAACTGAGCAATTAATTTGGGACGGAGGGAGTAAGACATTTATTAAAAAAAACTAGAGAGATAATTTTAAATTTTTAGAGACAAAAAAATAAATAAATGTAGAGAGAGTTTATATTATTACATATTGTAGTAGAGAGAGTTTATATTCTTTTACATGGTACAAAACCTGGGATGAATGTTTGCTTTACTCACACACAAAATACTCCAGCCGCTACAGATTGTAGCGACTTGGACAATTAATATGGGACATCCCATTTTAATTGTTCCAGCCGTTACAAGCTGTTGTGTCTTGATTTTTTGGGTTGCTCACAATAATCGGTTGTCATGGATGCGGTCCCTATATATATATATATATATATATATATATATATCCGAAACCGTTCTAAAGCGGACCAAAGAACGGACCAAGGCAAAAAACACACGCTGGTTTGGGTTGAACTCCAAAAACACATGAGTTCAACCCGAGGCCTGCGTGTTTTTTGCCTTGGTCCGTTCTTGGTCCGCTTTATTTGGTCCGATTGGAGATCCTCCCCATATATATATATATATATATATATATATATATATATATATATATATATATATATTCCCTATAAACTACTCCTATAATTTATCAAAAACACATTTAGGTTGTGTGTTTATATATGAATAGTTTTTAATTGTATGGCCCGGAGACAAAACTTGTTCGATAAGATATAAAATTAAATTTAGACTATTCAGATACAAGCCTGAACCATATTAACTATTTTTTGGATAAAAATAATATATTCAATATTACAAAATCCCTCCCCCTTCTTCCTCCCCCAATCGTCGTTGCTCTTGAACAGGGATGGTTGTAGTGAGAACAAGCTTCAAATCCCCTTGATTTTGAGCGTCAGGCTTTGGGTTTTGTAGAGTTTAAATCTTTTGATGACTTACCTTGTTATCTTGCCCTATCTGCTGCTCTTACATTGCCATGGCCGCTCCTTGCTGCTTCTGCAACAACTTCTTGTTCTTTTTTTAAAAAGATTCATTTCTGCCATTAATGACTGCCTAACTTGTTCTGTTGCAGATAAATAAAGCTTCAAGCTTATCTCTCCTCTCAATGAGAGAGCAAGCTTCTCTTATCAAAGTTATAAAGTCGAGGAATTTCTTCCTCTTTTCTGACAATGATAGAACCAAAAACCCTAACTTTACCTAGAAAGTTCTAACTGTTATTATCATTGAATCGATACATCAAAAAGTAGAGCGAAATTGTGCCTCTTGAAACAAATAACCTGTGAATTTTTAGAGATTTTGATGTGATTTTTGGAATAATATAGAAGGTGATGAAAAGAGAGAGAAGACAAAAGGTTTGGGGAACAAAGAGCAAATGTTGAGACTTAAGAGTTTTGAACACGATGACATTAGCCGTAAAGAGTTCAAGGGTAATATGATAAAATATTGTTATCAAGTCATTTTGAAAAAATTAATTATCAAATAATATTTTTTTTCTATTCAGATACTTTACATTATTCAGATGTCTAAACTGTTCAGATCTTAACATTTAGTTTTATCAAACACCAACTGAGATTAATATATTTTAAGTTTCTTTATATATATATATATATATATATATATATATATATATATAGGTAAATGATTTATAGCATGTATTTGTTATTGGTTAAAAATAGGCATACGCCATTTATTTCATATATTCCAAATATGAACGGCCGAGATTAGATTAGGGAATGCGACGTCCACTAGTAATAGAGCGTTTATAAAAAATACCCTTAAAGTCAACTAAGAGTCAACTATGTCAAAAGTAAAAAAACCAACAATTCGTCTGTTAGTAATTGTAATTCTGTAATTAAGCACACCTAGAGGGGGGTGAATAAGTGTAAATACTCAAAAGTGATCTACAGTGGCCAATTTTTAAAGTTAACTATAGTAGGCTATAATCGGACGGTCTAACCCTGTCCGTATTAGTTATGTTCTTAGACTGTTATAAATTTTGAGGGCGAAATTTCATAAGGAGGAGAGATTGTGAGATCCCGAATTTAATGAAATAAAAGTATTTAATTTTTCTATTTTGGTAGTTAGAATTATAAAAGTTTAAAGTTAAGGGTGATATTTGAAATTTTTTTTTCAAAGTAAGCAAGTTGTCATAAAATAATCGGTGATAGAAGTACAATAATACGCGTGGTTGCATAGTATCACACGATATTGATTATTGATGCTTACGTAAGAAGTCACTCAGTTATACTCAATTATTACTACAGTAATTGCTGCATCATATCTCTCATATTATTGATTCAATTATTGTCACAGTATCATCTGTATAATATGTTATATTATTAAATCAATAATTGAGACGAAAAAGTTATTCATATTATTATTTGCAATATTGACAATGTCTAGAAGTTCTGTCAAGGAGAGGTTTGGTCACCTAATTGTGAGCCAATAAGGAGAAATCCTTATCGGAAAGCCCCCTCTTTCCTGGGAACGACCTGGTTGTTAAATATTGTGAGTTATAATATTAATGATGAATAAGTTCGTGTTGATTAGAGATGAAATTGATAGTTTCATTGTGTTGGGATTATTAGTGTTAGTGAAAATCGACATCTATTCTGATAATAATCGATGTCTGGAGGTTATATTGACCAATCGGATAATTAATCGGATAAATGAATAATTAATTGCTATTAATTCACATTTTATAACTATGTGTTCACATGTGTATACTATTGATTCACATAATTTACTATTAGGGGAGTTAGTGCAAGATTGATAATACTTGCATGACTAAATTAAAAATGAAAGAAAAGTTGAAGGTATTGTACTGTAATATTTCGAGCCCCAAAACGGGCAATTATCGAAATTATATTTTCCTATAAATAGAAGCTCATTCTTCTTTCATTTCTCACCAATTCACTAAGTCTCACAAGAGCAATTATAGAGATAAAAGCTATAAAAGAGAAGGTTATAGAGAAAAAAGAAGAGTCTGCTACTTCACTACTCCAAAGATTCAAATCTTCTTCTGAGGTAAGGGTTATTATGTTTTTCATATTCTGAAGAGAATTTTTTTTTCATATTCGTATGAATATTATTTTCGTTCAATATTCATAAAGAATATTATCTTCGTTCAATATTCGTAGGAATATTATCTTCGTTAAATATTCGTTGGAATATTATTTTCGTTCAATAGATGTTGTTTTTGTTCAATATTCGCTTGAAATAATATTTTCTTCCATACTCTGTAGTATGTGAGTAATATTATTTCGTCTCGTATTCCTGATTACACACTCAGTCTGTTAAAGTTTTGGCTTCTATACTCCATAAAATTAGTAGAATATCCTTGATATTTGCGTTTCATCCAGTATCTTTTCATGAAAATATTATTCTGAGCTTTCTTGATAATGATTGATCTTTTCATGACGACATACTATTCATGAGTTACTATTTATGGGTTACTATTCACTCGATTACTATTCACTCAAATATTATTCACTTGGGACTTCGGGACACTTTTCGTGTCGGAGTACTATTAACGAGTTACTATTCATGGGTTACTATTCACCCGATTATTATTCACTCTAGTATTATTCACTCGGGTATTTGGGACACTTTTCATGCCGGGGTACTATTCATGAGGTACTATTCTTGAAATACTATTCACAGGGCACTACTCACGGAGTACTATTCACCCGAAAAATATATTTTTTTTCTGTCCAAATTATTTTTGATACATGAATATTATTCTTGAATTTTACTCCACAAAGCAGTATCATGTTGACAATTTGGATATTTTTAAACTCTGGATAAATTTAAAGTCTTTAATATTTATCTTTGATTGCGTTTGATTAATGCTTATATCATTGTCATCATCATCATGCTTATATTGTGATGAAAGTTATCTTCGGCTTACGTGCATAGATGGACGGTTGATTATTTGTTTTATAGTTGTATATTTTTGGCTTACGTGCAAAGATGGACTATTAATTATTGGTTTTATAGTTGTATATCTTTGGCTTACGTGCAAAGATGGACAGGTGTATGACATGATCATAACCATTGGTGATAATAACGAATATCCTTGGCGTAGTGCATGGATAATTCGATGATGTGATCAAGCGAGGATCATGACCATTAGTTAACGGTTGAATGTCTTTGGCCGTAGTGCACTGACAGACAATTGATTGGTATGATCATGACCATTGGTTTTATAATTGAATATCTTTGGCCCGTAATGCAAAGGTAGACAACTGATTGGTATGATCATTGTTATTACATTTGAATATCTTTAGCCTTTTGGGTAAGGATATTGAGTAAACGTTCTATTAAGCCTTTGTGGCGTGAGAGAAAGCTGCTGAGTTATATGATTATAAATTTGAATTGTGGATTTAACTATAATCTTTGGTGGTGTAGGTGAAGACAGTGATGATAGTTCTTTTTATCTTGGGTATAACAAAGAAGCTGTTGTTGAAAGTATTACATGAATGAAATATTAACGATGGACTTTTAAATAGTAAGAGATAATAGACATTATGTTCTACTTGACTCTTCTAATGGATTGCTTATTTATTGCGATTGTTGATCTAAAATTTGTTGTCTATTATATTCCATCAGTTGTTATACTGTTGAAGGCTAAGGATAATTTATTATGCATTATCTTAGTCATAATAATTCTTACTGGGCTAGTTGAGCTCACCCTTTCTTTCAATGTTCTCTTCAAGAAATGAGAATATAACTAGGACTGGTCGGGGAATGGATTGACGGTCCGAGATGGTGGTTATAGTAGTCCTCACTATTTTTATAAAATAGTGTGATAATAATTGTAATGAGGACTCCATTGAGTGTGGATATTGTCTAGAAGGCAATATTCGTGTTTAAACTGTCAGCTATGTTTTGTCGTATTTTTACACGACAGTTGTGACGCCCCCAAAATAGGTATACATCACCCATTCCGAGTTGTCAATACATGGTACAGAAATAACTACAACTTTATTATTACAACAGTAAAACTGTGAGTTTGAATACAAATATTATCTTCTAGATAATATCTATACTCAAATAAATCCTCATCACATTTATTGATATATTATTTTACAAAAATGGTGAGGACTAATAAACAACTCTCTCTAGAACCTTCATTCCATACCCCGACTGCACTCGCTTATATTCTCGCCTCCACGAGAAGAAAAATGGAACAAAAAGGAAAAGGGTGAGCTCAACTAGCCCGAAGAAGAATATTATGACTAAGATAATATTCAACAAATTATCGTTAGTCTTCAAATGAGAAAAAAAAATCTAATAGAATACAATAGACAACAAGTTTTAAATCAATATTCGCATGAAATAATAATTCATTAGAAGAGTTAAGTAGAGAATGCAAACTACTATCTTCTATGTATGAATTTAAAAGTTCATCGCTCTATCTTTTATCCCCGTAACATCAATCAATATATATCCGGAATCAAATATTCATCTTTGCACTACTGTGCCAAAGATATTCATCATTAGTCATGTTCATCTAAACACTGCTCATCTTTTGCACTACGGCCAAAGATATTTATCAAAAATCATTCATCTTTGCACTCTGTGCCAAAGATATTCAATAATATCATCATTTAAGATGAAGATGATGAAAAATATTTTTAAAGAAACGAATCCAGTGAAATAAAATGACAAGGATTAAGGATTAAGAATTCGTAGTTTGTTTTATCCATGTCCAAAAATACCTCAAAAATAATTATAGTGGTGTAAAATTCAAGAATGATCAAAATAAGGATACAATCAAAGCTAGCATCCACAATAGATATTTTTATTTAAAAGGGAAAATTTTTATTTTTCGATGAATAAAGGCCGTATTCGTGAATAAAGGTCGATACGTGAATAAAGGTCAGATATCGTGAATAAGAACTCGACACCCAAAGTTCCAAATTTGATAAAAACTTCAGATCAATATTTCAAAGATAATGATATTGAAGAAATAATATCATTACGAAAAAAAAATAATATCCCTTACCTCACAAAGACAATACTTCTAGTTAAACACAGGATATAAAGTATGACTTGAACTTGCACTATATAAAGCAACAAGACTAAAGTATACTCAAAATACTCACAAGAATACGCTCGATAATATAGAGAGAGAAAACTTGATTTACTGGTGTGATTTTTAATTCTAACCCAAGACCCTATTTATAGGAAAATGCTTAGAACACTAAAAGTAGAAAATTTAATATAATATTAATATATATAAAATTTTTTTCTTACATTACTCTTATAAACTGAAATCAGCTCATTTCAACAACCAACCAAGCCCACCAAACATATCAAAAACGTTTTTCTAATTTAAATTATTTTAAACTTTCAAAAATCAATTATTTCGGAGCTTCGGAACTTCAATAATTCATAATAAATAGCCATTTTATCAGAAAATTTGAATCTCGCGAGTTTTTATAGGAAATCCAATTCTCTACAACTTTGCAGAAGAAAGTTTTTCCAAATTCCAAACAGAAATTGACCGAAATCCACAAACGGACGATTTTACAGGCTATAATCAAATTTCAGTTAAGAAATGGGATCCACCGACACATAAAACATGCTTTAAATATTTTTGGTAACAGAAATACTCCTCCACATATACTCATATATCCCATATTTATCGTAAAAATATCATTATTATTATATTATTAAAATATAATAATATATTTAAATGAATTATTTTATCAGAAAAAGATAAAATTTCAATTTTCAACAATTGTCACATTAAAAATTTTCTCCATCTATATCCACATAAAATCAATATTTTCCTCATCATATTAATCAATAATTAATTATTCACAAATAATATTATTACAGAATCACAATATTGACAACTGCATAGGCTCCTGTGAGGAAAGGGGGGCTTCAATAAGAATTTCTCCTTCTTGGTAGCGCAATTAGGTGACCAAACCTCTCCTTAGACGTAACTTTCTAGACATTGCCAATAATGTTATCTAATAATATTATTCAGATAATATGAATTATTGCTTCGATAATAAAAAAATGCGTGTAATGACAATTATTGAAATAACAACAATATAAAATATCAACGCAACAATTATTAAATCAATAAAATAAAATATCGAGCAAGAATTATCGTAACCATTATTGAAAGTGCCTTCGTAAGAATCAATAATTGGTGCAATATGCTGGTATCTTCTTGTGTTTTAACCACCGAGTATTTTAACAAGATTAATCTGTGAATAACTACGCCGTTATTTTTAAACAACTTATATTTGTCGTTTTCTTCATCCAATCGCTTTCAAGTTATAGGGCCCACAAAAAGCTCAAGGCTGTCAGCATTTAATATTCCCCAACAACAAGAATATTCCACGACCAAACGAATATTCCCCGACAACAATGAATATTTTATAACTACTTGCTTATTTTAAAATATTTGCGTATTTTACCCATAACTATCCACATTAATCAAATCAACCCTTACTATTTCAAAATAATAAATAGAGAAAATTAAATTTCATTAATAATAAGTTGGGGTCTTACAACAGTTGTATAATTAAGTTTGTAGTTGAGTTATGTACCATGTATCTGGCGACTCAAGATGGGTGATGTATACATTTTAGGGGCGTCACACAAAGACTAGCTGAAATAGTCTTATTAGCAGTTAGCTAGATCCCTTAAAAACAAAGAATCATCATTAGCATGTAACAAATGATAGCTCCATCAACTTTAAATAAGAGTCCTTAATAAAGCTAATTCCTAAAAGATCTCCCAAATACGTATAACTTGGTAGCTCAATATATATATATATATATATATATAAGGATATAACCCCACAATTAAATATGAGAAATTTAAGAAATATTAAACAGATTTTTAATATCATTAAAATACTCCAATTCATATTTGAATTAATCTTCAAAGCAAATCAGGATTAGATATAAACATATATATATATTCTATATATAAAAACTTAAAGCATGTGACAAAAATAACCAATTTGTTTTACTCACTCCAATACTGCAGTAATTTTCGTGAGCTAGGAAACAAAGTGATTAATCCATGCAATAACCCATGCAAACTATTATATAATTAATATGCATAAAAATATTTGAATAACATGACCCAATTAAATTATAGGCCAATATAAAAACAATTAAGTCCATATAAACATTATCATTATTAAAACCACAAAGTATATAAACCAACAATAATACTAGTGGACGCATATCAGTTCCATAACATCACTTTTATTAATCAGAATTTAATATTTATTAATTAAAATTTAAAATTTATTTAATAAGATATAAGATTTGTTTATTATTTAATTTATTAAATATATAATTATTAACTCATATTTTAATATAATATTAATATATAGTTTCAATACTTCATATATCCTAGATATATGTTAAGTGGGGATATCTGTTAGAGAATTTGATCTCCATCCGCTAGTTACTAGCTTTTGGTTTAAAATAATGTTATTGTACAACTTATTTTAAGGACATATTGGTAATTAGGACTTTGAATAAAAATTTTAAATTTGGACCATCGTATATTATCAATTTGTCAAATGTAATCCATAACAAATAATTGTCATGGAGGATATATATATATATATATATATATATATATATATATATATATATATATATATATATATATATATATCAAAATTGTGATTATAAAATGCCTAATCAAGAAAAGTGTAAAACCAAAATTTGTGGTATTATTTTGTTGCACAACAACTACTAATTAGTAGCAATTGAATTAGGGGATTGGCCAGGGTTTGCAACTTGGATTTAATTATTATTATTATTTATATATAATAATGAAGAGAAAAAATAGACCATTACCAACAATGATAAGTAGGAGTGAGTATATTAAAATTAAAAATTGTCTTAAAATATGCTACTTTTGTCTCTTTCACGTATTAATTCTTCTTTCATTAAGAATCACAAGAATTTTAGAATTAAACAATTGTAACTTTATTTTTCATATACACATCACATATGGAAAAAGCATCAAATACGTCATTCCTAGTTTAAGTAGCAAATTGTAATATTATTGCATGGACGACAAAACAACAATTTTAACACAAATTAAAATATCCAAAAAAAAATTAAGAAAGAGTATAATTTTTCCCAATTGAGTTTTGTAGGGTGAAAGAGAGAAAAAATAAATGTAAACCACTCATTTAAGAATAAATTTAGAAAAAGTCTTGGCAGACCGAAAATTGGAACAGGAAAATTGGATATTTTTGATTTTTTTTTTTGCTTGTGATTCTCCAAAAATGTATAGTATTTATTCTAACAGGAATTTTTATAAAATACAGTGTTTTAGGTTTAATTTAGATACGTATACGTAGACCTGGCAAAGATGGCCCAGGCCCGGCGGCCACGGGTTGGGTTCTGGGCTCCATTTTTTTAGCCCACTAAAAGTTGGGCCTTTTTGACCCATGTTTTTTTTGGCCCGCATGTCCATCCATTTTTTTTTTTTAACAAAATATCTTTATTTGTGGGTTATGGCGCCAATACAAGACATTAAGTAAATAAATAAGAGTTCAAATTATTTATCTCAAGAAATATAAACAAAAGAAAATTAGGTATAGTTAACATCCATTCTCATGTAGGAAAATGGTTTGCCAAATCTTTTGTTTATGAAAATCAAACCTTAGACAATCTAATCAAAGGGCCACATATTATTTAGTTGTAGACACAGACCTGCACATATCTGCATACATGTTTGCATAAACAAACATGTAAAATTTAAGTGAGTCTGAATTCCTCGTACAAACAAATATTCCTATTATAGTATTATGTCTTGTAGGCATTTTCATGTCACCCACCATCCCAAAGAAATTCGAAAAGAAAAGGTGGAAGAGTTGAACTTATATGTATTCTCTCTTTTAAACAGATTCAAGCAATTGTATATTGAAACTATCAACAATTTGAATATATATTACATAGTAGTAGAGTTCGCCTTGCCAACATTAATGCATTATTGAGTGATCACTAACCTATGCCTTACCAACAATACTGCATGCTGTGCACTAATAACTGTTCAAAAGATTTACACTCTATTTGTCAAAATAGTAGTTATCTTTCGTTTTTTCTAACTATTAATATTGCAATGCCAACAAGCACTGTTAATATTGCATTTTGTCATGACAGATCTGCTGAATTATTGTAGATAATTAGAAATATTGTTTATTATAAATTATTTTATTATTTTTAATATTTATTATTATTACTATTTTTGGTGTAGCAAGATTTTATATAAAAAAAAAAATAGTGGAAGAAGCTCATGGTACGGCCATTTCAACTTAGCCTGCCATACGGGCCTCATTTTACCAAATTTCGCCAAAACCGGACCATTTTGCCCGATCCGATCGTTGGTTATTCGCCCTACCCGATTTGTCGATCTAGTATACGCCAAAAATAAATAAATTAAAAATATCCAATTTTTCTGTCCCAATTTCTTGTGTATGTAGAAGTGCTCATAAATTTATTTTTGTCATACTTCTTAAAATAACTTTAATAAAAAATACAGATTGAAGGTCGTGTGATCTACAATCATTTCTCCCAATATCACTTAAAAATAAAATAAAAAAACAAAATAAAATAAAGCTACAAAATTCTACTACTATTTTTATATATTAAGACTTAATTAAGGCATGTTCATATATAATTTAGTTGCTCAATGAGTTATTTTCAACTTTTCCTATTTAAAAAAAGATTTAAAAATATTATAGTAGTACTAATGTTTGTTGTCCTCCTATGCAAAATATACTTTTGAAAAGAAAAGAAAAGAAAATTATTAACCCTCTAGGCTTGAATATTTACATACTCGTATACTAGCATTAAAATTACGTGTAATTACTAAATCGCCATTACCGAAAACTGAGAGCAGACGAGATGCAGAAGAGAGAGCTGGGAAAGCAAGGCGGAGGATCGGGTGGCTCCGCCACACCGGCGGCGAAGAGAGGCCGCCCGTTCGGCAGTGGAGGCAGCAACTCCGCCGCCTCTTTATCCGCTCCCGACTCTGTGGCGCCTTCAACACTCCTCGGTCCATCTCTCCAAGTTCATTCTGCCTTCGCCGGTCAGTCCATGAAAACCCTAGCCTATAATTTAAGTAATTTCAGTATCAATTGTTATGCACAATATTTTGAGCTATTAGTAGATGGTATGTTTTAGAGTATTTCTGCAGATTTGTAACGATCCTAAGGCTTGGCTCTTTCTTGCTTTACTAGAAGTAATTCCAAAATAATTATAAGATTTTTCAACTTCTGTATTTTTGTGTGGAAGGTTTACTTGTTAAAATAGTTCACAATAGAAGGTGGCAAACTATCAATCTGTGTGTCCCAGTTCGGAAAAGAGACCGTGGAAAGTTTTTTTTTCTTAGCATAGAGCAACTTGCATTGGGTTTGCTTATTAGCAAAAGTCACACTATTTTGTTGCAACATGGCTATTAGAAATAGGATATTCACACTATTTTGTTACAATATCATTATTGGTATGAATTTTTTGGTCTATTTTCAGAAAGTTCAGACAATTTATCTAGTTTGTGAAAATCCAACACCGATTGGTCAGTCCTAGAAGGGGTCTGTCGAAAGAGTATGACTTTACAACACAGGGACCTTTCTTAGCGTGCCACATGCCCTGAAACTAGGAGGGTGATATCAGTTTGGGATGACACGTTGGAAGTCTTGAGAAGGAACACTGGCTGAGAGCAGCCTTCTTGACCTCTTGGGCAGCAATGGAGCTCTCAAGTCCATTGAGTGAATTCTGCTAAATATCATATAAATTCCCATTCTAACATGGATATTAATGAAATCATTGTTTAAGATATTGGACTAGTGTCTAAAGAAATAGAGTAGCTGAGAGGGGTATGAGGGGTCGGCCTTACCCTCTCGTAGAGGGACTTAAGGTGGTTCTGGTCATTTGACTCTTACATGAACAAGTATAAATACCCTCCATCATTTTAGAAGGGTAGAACATTTCTGGTCATAATCTGGCACTCAGATTTTTTTGTCTTTCGGTGTTATGTCTACACCTACTTAGTCACTTTTTGCCAATTTCTCTCTCTTTTCAACCTTAAACAGTATCTCAATTCCTCCATAGATTTCTCACATCAACATACTAACTCTCTTCAATAAACATTTAACCCTTAATCTAGCTCATGACCTACATTGCTTTTGCGGTTGTACTATATTGTAGAGATTTTGTGTTGGTTATGCCCATTATACAAAGTGGGAGAAGGACAAGGCCATCTAAATCCCCTATTTTGGAAGTTCTTTTACCAGTGCTAGATCCTCAAAATCAGATCGACCCATCTTTTAAGAAACAGTAGATAAACGGAAACTATCATGGAAAACTCAAAAAGTGTTCAAGTTAGTGGTTATTTGTGGAGTATGAAACTTTTGTTACTAAGGAAAACATGCTTGATGCTATAGATCCTCGAATATGGAAAGTTTTGTTACTAAGGAAAGCATGCTTGATGCTATAGCTGAATAGAATTTTTTTAACTCCAAATCTTCATATCTTAATTTTACACTACCTGACCCTAAATTAGAAAATTCCATACCCATGAAGTTATATTGAGCACCCTAATTTCTTTTTTGAAGTATAACAGCAGGAAGAGAAGGTTAAATTCCCAGATATCCATAATATGGAACAGCTATATTTAGAGTAAATTTTTTGTTGATGGACTGAAAACATGGAAGAATATGCATTCTAGAAAATTCTGTGGATTACAGGTTACACATGAAGCGTGGACATGTACATGCGACACTGATTACTTATTAGACACATATCAAATACATGTCACACATTGCCATGATAAAGCTGAAAATAAACACTTAAATATTTTAATACACCTTTTTCAACATCATTTTTCCTATATATAAAGTTAATATTAAATTAAACATAAACACTACTTATAACAAGTAAAACTAATTATTTTTTTAACTAAGTAGTTGTAATAATCAATACATCATCCTATTTAAATAATGAAGGATTTATGTATACATTTGATTGTAGATTCATGGATATCAGGATATGTAAAATAATGAAGGATATATGTATACATTTGATTGTAGATTTGTGGATATCAGGATATGTAACTAATTATGTGGTATAAATAAATTTTACCTATCATTGTTTTTTTTCCTTCAAATTGATGTACCTTTTTTGAGGGTTCAGAAGTCGATAAACAAGTATGACATTAGTTGGTGCTTAACACCAGAAGAACTATGTTCACTGGTGGCTGCTTCAGAAGGACCTATCCTGCAGCTTAGTCCCCTCCTTTTCTAGCCAACACCCCTGCACGCGCTTTTCTGTCTAAGGGCTGAGAGTTGAAGCAGCCTGTTCTCCCCATCTAGAATTCACTATCTTCTAGAAGGGCCATTTGTTGATGGTTATCCACAACCTATTAAGTATAGGGCACTTGTCAGAATGTCAGTGTCCAACTTGAACATGATGACCACGAGAAGGCCTCCCTGTTTTCTTTTGGATTACTTTTTTTTGTTCACATGATATGTGTTGTGCAATTTTTGTTCTTTACTGTATTCTGTTTTATTTCAGATCAAAATAACAAACGAATAGTTCTGGCTCTTCAAAGTGGATTAAAAAGTGAGTTGACATGGGCACTAAACACTCTGACATTGCTTTCGTTCAAAGAAAAAGATGAAGTGCGCAAAGATGCAACCCCTCTTGCAAAAATACCTGGACTGCTTGATGCTCTTCTCCAAGTCGTAGGTGTCATTTTTCTAAGTTTCTGTATATACACTTCTGATAGCAAGTATACGTGGGTTTGAAATACATTATTTATTTATATTTCTTTCGAAAAATTATAAATTTGCTTTTCGAATTCTTTTAAATCATACTGTTATGCACCTTTATTATCAATATTGCAATATGTACTATTGGAACAGATAGATGACTGGCGTGATATAGCCTTGCCAAGGGAGCTAGTAAAGAGGCCGAGGTTGAGAATGCTGGGTTCAAATTCTGTTGTCACAGGATTTGGGAACGAATACAAGGCGCCAAGCTCGAATGATGCTGGTCCACATCCTAGGTAAGCTCGTGACTTTTATCTTTTTTTGTTTTAGTTCCGAGTTCAGATGCCAAAGTTCACACCATTTTTTTAAACTTGAGTTTGGGTGATCTCCTAATGGCAGCCAGGGATCCGGTTCTTCCATTTCGGAGGCAACTGCTCAGAAAAGTACGAGTAAGCCTCATCCTTTAGAGTGGTGGTTTGATGAAGATGGCTTGTTTAATCTAGATGAAGAAGGACGGGCTGAAAAGCAGCAGTGTGCTGTTGCTGCTTCAAACATTCTCCGCAATTTCTCTTTCATGCCAGAAAATGAAGTCATTATGGCCCAGCATCGACATTGCTTGGAAACAGTATTCCAGTGCATTGAAGATCATATTACAGGTGACAAAAAGTGTAGTCATATAATCTCTCTCTTGCGCGCGTGTATATATATATATGTATACACATATACTTGTACTTTATTAGGTTGTCAATAGTAACATCTGGACATCTTATTCAAGGATGTTCTCTCTACCAATATTTTTTAATATATTTTTCTTTTGGTGCTTGCTTAGTATGTAGGATGCAATTTATCAAAATAAATAAATGAATATGTAAAACAAATCAAGTGTGATGTAAAACAAAATGTAATGAATCTTTGACAAAGTTCCTATCTTTCTTTATTTTTCTTTTGTTGTCCTTTCCCTCGAGTATTCTATTATATAAACATACATTTGAAGAATAACCAGTTACAAGTACTAATCATTAAGTTTTTCTCCTCAGCCAAGGCACGAGTATCTTAAATTGTTTCTAACTAGGTAAAGCTCCAGTACCATGCCTTGTATTTGTATTATTAAGAGATTCAAATATGTTTGAGACATTTTGTGAATAGGATATACTTTTTCCAAATCACCTCTTAAAGCAAGAATAAACAGATGTTTATAGGAGTATGCACTGCCAATTTTACTCCGGTTTGGTAATCGTTCAAACTTTGCATTGCTTCTGATAATTCTTATTGTTGACAGAGGATGATGAACTTGTTACAAACTCCCTTGAGACAGTTGTTAATTTGGCTGCATTGCTAGATCTTCGAATCTTTAGCTCATCAAAGCCTTCCTTCATCAAAATAACGTAAGAAGTTCAACCTTCATTTTTGCTTTTAACCGTGTGCTACTATAATTCCAGGTTTCTGATTAAATTGTTTTTATTGGTTTCACTTCACCAGAGAGAAGCGTGCAGTTCAAGCTGTCATGGGGATTCTGGGATCTTCCATCAAAGCATGGCATTGTTCAGCTGCAGAATTGCTTGGGCGTCTAATAATAAATCCTGATAATGAACCTTTCATTCTTCCTTTTGCTCCACAGGTCAATGTTGTTATCTTGTTGTCTCTTGTTATGTACTGCATGTATTATACTGTATACAGTGTGCACCCTCATGGAAATGATTGATTGAGTCTGCAGATTTACAAGCGTTTGGTTGATCTTTTGAGCATACCAGCTGGTGATGCACAAGCAGCTGCTGTTGGTGCTATTTATAACTTTGTAGAAATTAATATGGACTGCCGTTTAAGGCTTGCCAGTGAGCGATGGTAAGTCAATTTCCTAATGTTATTTCCAAATTTTGGAAAATAATACCGCTAAGTTAGCTATTCTCTACCAAATGCAGGGCAATTGATCGACTGCTGAAAGTGGTTAAGACACCACATCCAGTTCCAGAAGTTTGCAGGAAAGCTGCACTGATATTGGAAACCCTCGTCTCAGAGCCACAAAACCGGGGACCGTTGCTAGCATACGAGAATGCTTTTGCAGAAATACTATTTTCTGATGGAAGATATTCGGATCCATTTGCTAGGATATTGTACGAATTAACATCTCGACCCAGCAATAAAGTGTCAGCAGCTAGAGGTATTTGGGGCATGTAACTGAAACCCAACCTTGTCTGCATTTGCTATTAATTTGACTTTGGCTAGTTTATGCTAGCTAGTTTGTTTTGGAATCGTACATATTAGTTGTTCAGAGTATTTAATTCTTAAATTCCGCAACCCATTTGTTGTATGAAAACGTTGCGTGTCATTTACAGAGTAAAATTATAAAAACTATCCCACTTGTCTAATTTTTTTAATTATTTGGCTCGATATAGCAAGTTTGCGTGTGGCGCCAGGATGGTGTACATTCTAATCGTTGTAAGCATCCGCCATTGTTAGTGTAGTTTATACTCTCCCAATTCCAAAATTAGAGAGACTTTTTCAAAAGTGACAGTTTTTATAGACAATTTTTCACCTCCAGATTTATCCTTCCTTAATAATTTCCTTGTTCCTCGAATTTCCTTTTAGTTCACGTATTGTTGGGAATGGGAAGTTTTGGTTTGAGTCTAATACTGGGCCTGGTTCCTTTATCACCAGATTTAATTTAACTGCATTCCCAGTCCCAGGAAGTAAATACGAAACAAGCTTTTGCGAGGAAGGCCTGTGTAGAAAATAGACTACTCTGTTTCACAAAAAGAGTCCAAAAGGACTAGTATCATATTCTTGCTATTACCATAAGTGCTCTTATTTTATTTATATTTTTTAAAACGGCATAATAAAATTCTCATTTCTGCAAATTCAATTTCTGATCCTACATAATCTGCACTTTCACTTCATCTTTTGTTACCAACCACACAACTACAAAGAAAAAAAACTTCAAAAATCTACCTGATTTCTACGTGTTTTTAATATTTTCACATGATCCTCTCACATGAACATAAAGTGAGTTCTACCTTCAGAATCACGTGAAAATATTAAAAACACATGTAAAAATATCAGTTTCCTAACATATAACTTGTAAATAAAAACCATCCGACCAACCCCCACCAAAAAAACTCATCCACTACAAAGAATTGATTCTACACTAATCATATTCATACCCAACGATTCCTAATCTATTGCAGCCGACTCCAACTGAAAATCTGAAATCCAAGCCAGCTCTAATGCAAACCAATCAATTAGGATCCTCTCCATTTTAGAGTCTAGATTTAAAATGTGTTAGAATGTGATGTCATGATGATGTGAGAGAGAGATGATGATGAGGAATAGTCTCCATTTCATTTGAAATGGAGAGGATCCTAGTTCGATATCAAATGACATTTCACGATAAAATAACTAACAAATCTCCAACTGCAAAAAGAAACTTACCAATGCACCTTTGTCCTGTGATTTCACATCCCCATTCACCGTACATGATTTCCCTTACCCTACCATTGCATTAAGAACACGAGTCGTTGTTTTGGTCGACATATAGAGGTGCAATGTTTTTTACGGCTATAGTTATAAAAGAAGGAATTAATTGTTTCTATATATACTTTGGGGGGGGTTAGAATTTATATGTGCAAATGAAATGTGCGTGTGTGTATAGGTATAGGTATAGGTAACTTTGAATTGCATTGCATGGTTTGACATGTTTGGAGAATTGATGAGTTCAAGTAATACACGTTATGTTTGATTTGTTCAAGTACTGTATGGTTAGATGATTTTAGCATCGATCTTTTAGTCATCTTATAAAACACATTAGTATAACTTTTCTTTCTTTATCATTTTTATGCTATATATATATATATATATATATATATATATAGAGAGAGAGAGAGAGAGAGAGAGAGAGAGAAACAAGTATCCTCAAATGATCAGGATTTGAACTTACATATGGATGATACAAACAGTCAGAAAAATAGAACTCAGAACCAATTCATGAGCACTTTTTATTCTTTTTAATCAACCACACGCACCGAACTAATAAATAGTAAGACAACTACTCTAGTACCGCACTGCCACTAGCTTCAGTTGATGAAAACTGTCACCATTTTCCAGCTATCTATCTATCTATCTATATATATTCTTGGCATTTCCAGCTATCTATCTATCCAGTAATGCATTAATTTTTTTTATTTAATACCACGTACGTCCTATAATTACATATATATTTAAGAAAATTTTGTTTTCTAATATAATTACAGATATATTAGAAAACTTGTGTTTGTGTAAAGATTATAGAATCCAAAACATTATTAAGAAAATGGAAAATTTATTTCTCATTTTTCACTAACTAATAGTTTTCTAGTTAGTAGTTAGTTTCACACTTTTCAAATGAATCACTAATTTGTGGTTATAAATTATTGTTACATACAACAAGTAGAACAATTCATTGTACAATCATATATATATGTGTGTGTGTGTGTGTGTGTGTGTGTGTAGTAGACAGAAAACGTACATGTAGGAAATTGCCTTTTATGACTTCTCCTAAATGATCACATACCACACAATCATGAGTTTTATATTATCACTAAATCCCCTAAGAAAATAAAAAATGTACGTTCAAGAACCAATTTGTGTTACTCTTGGCACATGAACCGGAAACTCATCAATTTCATCAATCCAAGGATTCTTCTCCTTGGCAGGATTAATAGTCCTCATGGCACGCCAAACCGCACTGTTACACTTGAAACCTGAGCCGAACGCAATCTGCCATGTCCGATGGCCTTTTCGGATCCTCCCTTTTGCCTCAGAATAAGCCAATTCATACCACAATGAACTACTAGAAGTGTTACCAAATCTATACAGAGTCATTCTTGAAGGCTCCATATGCCACTCTTTAAGCTCGAGATTTTTTTCTAGCTCATCTAGCACCGCCCTTCCACCAGCATGGATGCAGAAATGCTCAAACGCTAGCTTAAAGTCTGGAATATACGGCTTAATTTTCATTTTGAAAACTTTCCTCGCGACTAAAGTGAAGAAAAATAGGAGTTGCTCGGACATGGGAAGGACTAATGGCCCGAGGGTTGTAATGTTTGTTTTTAAGGCCTCCCCTGCCACAGCCATTAGGTCTTTTGAGAGCGCCACCCCTATTTTCTTGTCTTGGTCTTCTTCTTGGAACACACAGCTGTAACTTCTATCGTCAGCGCCTTTGTGGGTACGAACGGTATGGATGAGTTGGTATTTGGAGCGACCACGATCAGATGATTTGTTTGAAAGGAGAATTGCTGCTCCACCCACGCGGAAGAGGCAGTTTGAGACGAGCATAGAACGGTTGTTGCCAAAGTACCAGTTCAGTGTTATATTTTCCATGCTTACCACTAGGGCATAGGAGTTTGGTTGCACCTGTTACAATGACAAAACTTCACATGTAAACATCTTGTTTTTGCTTTGCTTAGTTATTTAGGATCGATTATACAATACCACTTAAGTTTCAACTAAATTTTAGTTTTTCTTCACATGAGAGTAAGGTGTCCTATTTCACGAGTTAAATATTCAGTACAACTGTGATAGTACAATTAATGTCTATTTGGCCTTTTTTTCCACTATCACATAAAAAAAATTCCCATAACACTCACATACACACACATGCATACGTGGGCCTCACCATACGCATGAAATTGCCCACAAATATGCGTCACGATAGATGTATATATGGCCACCGATATATAATACAATAATAGTAGCATTATTTTATGCGTAATGAAACATATAGACACACTATCACATGTATAACACTCATAACCAACTATCACTCCTGTTTTATAACAGTATTTTCCAACAACTCCAAATGGAGAGAAATTAATCCCCCACAGAATGAGACTAATATTAACTGAGTAAAAGAGACTGTTTCGAGTAATTTGGTAACCACTTTTCAACAGTACATATGGGTTATATGCACATGGAGCACTGTATAATATTCTAGTGTTCATAAATTCTAACTATTGGACCACTTTATCTATTCTGAAACAAACACAAGCACGACCATATAGACTTAAAAACATTTTAGTCAGAATAAAAACTAATTCAAGAAATAAAAGAAAATTAACTAACCTGCAAAAGTTGCTTGGCAAGGTCTATTGAAATTAGGCCAGCACTGCAGCCCATACCACCAAGATTATAGCTCAAAATGTTCCCCCTAAGCTTGTAATGATTTACAACCATAGCAGAAAGAGACGGCGTAGGATTAAACAAGCTGCAATTCACAATAAGAATCCCAATATCCTTAGCCTTCACCCTGGTTTTCGCCAACAGCTCATCAATGGCACCAAACATCACCATCTCAGCCTCTTTTCTCGCCTCGGCCATACAAATATTCGGTGGCACCTGCATCACTGCCTCCGGAAAATAAGTCTTTTGCCCCAGCCCTGACCTCTCCAAAATCTTCTTTTGAAATGCCAAATTCTCTTCACTAAAACTCCCGAATTGTGCTGACCTTTCCATGAAAAGTTCTTTAGTGCACATCCGCTCCGGTTCAGGCTTGTAACAAGCGAAATCGACTAGATAAACCTTTTTGGGAAGCCTCATATAGTAAAGGGTCACTAAAAAAATCATCAAGGCAGAACATATGATAACTGTCAATGAGTTGAACTTGAGTTGGTTCCATATTTCGACAAAATCTTGAACACTAAATGTCGAAAGATGAGCAGAAAAAACACCTAGTAAAGGTATGAGCAATAGGTACATGGCATGGGAAATTAAGTAATGATAACCAAGTTTCACATACTTGAGTTTAACAGATAATAGAAAATTGGGAAGGGTTGTGTTATTTCTATTTTCAACTGAAACCGGTTGGGTTTCCGGGTTTAGCTTCTTTTCATCGACCATTTTTGTCAATAACCACTAGCTAACAATTCAAATTCTTTATATTAGGACCAAGAAGGGGAAAAAAAGAAGAAATGGGGTCCTAAATTAGTATAAATTTGGCTTACGACTAGGAATAACAGAGTGTTCAAGAAAATTGAAAGAAAGAGGTGATTTGGGAAGCATGGGGAATGGGAGAATTTAAAGGGGTGAATGTCTGGAAGAGGAAAGAGGGGCGCAACTACCACCAACGAACTTTTAATTGTTTAGGCTGGCAGGGCATTGAATTTGCCAGTTGGGTAAATAGAGGGATTGCTTGAAATATATATATATTTAAAATTTAAAATTATGGACTGTATATAATTTTTGGACATTTGTCCAATATTAACGCCAAGATCTTCTGTCACGTCCCAATCACGTAGGACGTTCTGATCCTACACACTAAACACAGTCAACACCAAAAGTTTGGCCGGCCGACCATCGGGATAGCTTCAAAGCGTGAAAGTCGATCTGAGCGATCACAATGTTAACAATGGAGGATAAAAATATCTAATGCCTTCAGAGAGATAAAATTATCAGTTACGTGTGTGTGTACCTTTTTCTTGAAGACTCCCTCGCTATGATATGCTCTCAGCCGGTTCTCGCGCCACCCACCCTCACCGTCGACACTGACATTCGTGATCTTGATGGTTTCGCCATTGCATACCCCACCCACTACCTGTGGTCAATGTTTCTACCGCCAGTCGTTCAAGGATCCCATCCACATTAATGCACGACAGATATAATAGTCAACCATCATGTTTTTTCATCATTATCGATCAAAGATAAAGATATTTAATATCTAAGAGGTCAACCCATTAACCCGGCCCGATATTATAAAGACTTAACAAAGGTAATATAATGACTACGCCCAATAACTCTAGGATCTAATAATGATGACCCAATGGACTAACTAAATAAGTAGGCCCAATACCTTCGCCCCAATATGTGAAATATCATGACCCAACATTGCCCCCCAGTCTTTTATTAAACAGGATGTTTAATGAAAGAGTATAAATGGTATCGGTCCAGGGCAAAAGGATTTATAATAAGACCAATAAAGGCTCAAAATAGAGCATACCGAAGCCCATCTGATGAACATCAAATAGCAACATAAAGGGTTCATCTTCGCCGACCTCTACAGAAGTACCAATTGAAGAGCTTTCAACTACCGAAGCTCAAGCCACAGAATGAAATACCGGTTTGGCAATAGCATGCGTTCGTGATACCGATGATCATCGGTTCGGCAATAGTTCCATCATAGATCTGATGGACGAAGGAATGAAATATCGGACTAAAGGAATTTGATATTTTGACTTATCCATTTACATCGCTGCCCATCAATTTGAACTGATTGACTAATAATGGTCATCTGCAGGCAAACACTTTCTTCGGGTGCCTCTGTCCCAAATACAAAGAAGTCGAAGAGGATACCGAAGAGAATGCCGAAGAGGATACCGAAGAGAATGCCGCCCGAAGGGATAACGCCATTCTGAAGTCGGGTCATCATTGATATATCAGGGATTTGATATCGAGTCCGGATCCTTCGTAACTCGTGATACATCGTCAGAAGTTTGAAGAAGAGCTCAAAGAGCTTCGGGCCCTTAGGAACATGGGTCCGCCACTGTCCGAAGATCTTCGTAAGGAGATCCGAGGCGAGAATCTGTGCAAAATCTGAGAAAATTCACCGAGCTGAACGATGAGATCGTCCATGTGTATGCCAAAGGATACGAAATCTGCCGAAGTAAAGGCAAGAAAAAGCTCGGGCTAAGGTAGATCTATCTCTCCTAGACTCTTCAGATGGCCATGATGACAAGGAAGAAGCCTGAAGATGATCTCCCCTTTACCTTTAGCTGTAGAACTTTCTGTAAAAATTCTAACATTTTGTGAACAGTTAATATTAATGAAATATCAATTTCATGCCTTATTACTTCTGTATGAACATTTTTTGTCAATAATTCAGCATCAATCAACTTTGAAACTGTACAAGTGCCTCTTATCTTAAACTGTTAGTCAATAATCAAGCAAATTATATAACAGTTAAGAACAATGATAACATAATTCGAACTCCACACTTGAACAAAATAAAGTAATGCAAACTTATCGTTTCCGAAGTGTGAGATAGATTAGGCATAAGGTGAATTCAGCTGATCCTCCTTGCACCATCGGGATCTTGTTTATCACTCGGGGTAAAACAAGTATATAAGGACATTTGTCTACCATGCGGGGTATAACAAATATATAAGGACATTTGCCTACCATGCGGGGTATAACAAAGATATAAGGACATTGGAATTTGTTTACCACACGGGGTGAAACAAATTCATAAGGACACTCCTGAGAAAAAGGCTACCATCGAATGGTCAGCGAGTCCGACCATACCTCCTTACTTCGGTGCATATTGGTTTACCACTCGCGGTAAAAATAATATTAAAAGGACCATGGAATTTGTCTACCACGCAGGGTATAACAAACCCATAAGGACACTCTTGCCAATAAGGCTACCATCGAATGGTCAGCGTGTCCACCTCGTCCTCCTTACACCGATGAAGTTTGCCTACCATGAAGGGCCTGACAAATTCATAAGGACCACCTACCAAAAAGGTTACCATCGAATGGTCAGCGAGTCCCCCCCGTCCTCCTTATACCATTGTGAATTTAGGACCAATAGGAAAAAGATTAATTGTGAAAAAGTGAATCTTTTATCTTTGAATCACGAACACAATATTTCTTTGACCTTTGATTGTCCAGAAGTAGAATATCGTCTGCATCTGACATCCATGAACTCTGCTTCTACCGATTGGAACATAAACCTCCTCAAAGCTTCTTTTGAACGATCCGGAATTCATGCTCCATCTAACTGCGCACTTTAGATGGATTTCTCCGAAGACAAGTACCCACAGGGCGATGTGCCCTTAGTGGATTCTCGGGAGTGTGATTTCTGGATCTACTTCGGTGGAAATTTTTGTCACTGTGGTGAGAATACTCAAGGCAGAATGCCTTATTTGTATTCTAATGTGTATACTCTCTGGATCAACTCCTTGTTGCCTCGACCATAATCCCAGAACCGAGTAGGGTAGAATGCACTCTTGACCTCTCAAGAGTATGGCTTTTGATCTGCTTCGATCTTTGAGCCCTTCCGATGCTACGAGAACACTCGAGGCGGAATGCCTTCTCCATACTCTCTCTGGTGAACATCCTCTTGAATAACTTGCTATAACCCCAAGAACCCATAAGGTGAGGTACCTCTTGGATCCTTAGAAATATGGCTTACAGGTCTTCTTTGATCCGAGGATCATGTCGAGACATATTTTCAAAGTGTATAGACTGTTTAACTACGTCTTTCAGACTGGACATAATTGGACGCCTCGTCCTTCAGCTCTGTCATCCGAAGTATCTGCTCCAGCTCGCCATAGAAGGACGACTTTCGCCATCAGAAGGATCTGCTCCACTTTGCCATCCGAAAGAAAGACGCACATAATTGGATGCCTCGTCCTTCAATTTCGTAATCAAGAAGCACTGTTCATTATATCCTCGCTCGCTTCAAAGAGAACCTCAAAGCTTTATCTGCTTGCGTCGCCATCATTCATGACTTGGCGACTTTTGTAAATCTGACCACGGTCTTGAAGTTCTAGGCGGGGTGCCTTCTACTCGCCTTTCGCTATGATCACGCTCCTTGTCAGCAGCAAAGACCAACCTCCTTCGGGCTTCACCATGGGCTCTCGAACGAGAATCCCCTGAATCATGCTTGGAAGCCGTACTCTCATGAGCACTTTTGAAAGGACCCAGACGATCCTTAACTGAAACACGAGGCAAGGATGAACTTACAGCCATCGGTTGTCCCTCCGGTGTACTAGTTCTACTCCTCACCATTCTTTCTGACGTAGAACAAATAAAGGTTTGTGATTGAAAACTACAAGACACTAGAACACAGCCCTCCTTCTAGCGCCAATGTTAACGCCAAGATCTTCTGTCACATCCCAATCACGTAAGACGTTCTGATCCTGCACACTAAACACAGTCAACACCAAAAGCTTGACGGCTTCGACCGTCGGGGGATAGCTCAGGCGTGAGAGTCAGTACAGGCGATCACAAGGGTTAACAATAGAGGATAAAAATATCTAATGCCTTGAGAGAGATAAAATTATCAGTTACGTGTGTGTGTACCTTTTTCTTGAAGACTCCCTCGCTATGATATGCTTTCTAGCCCGTTTTACCGTGTCACCCACTACCGTCTGACACAGCCCCCTGATACTGATGGTTTCTGCCGACTGCATACAACCCACCTACTACCTGTGGTCACTGTTTTCTACCGCCAGCCGTCCAAGGATCCCATCCACATTAATGCATGACAGATATAATAGTCAACCATCATACTTTTTCATCATTACCGGTCAAAGATGAAGATATTTAATATCTAAGTGGTCAACCCATTGACCCGGCTCGATATTATAAAGACTTAACAAAGGTAATATAATGATTAAGCCCAATAACTTTAGGATCTAATAATGATGACCCAATGGACTAACTGAATAAGTAGGCCCAATACCTTTGGCCCAATATGTGAAATATCATGACCCAACATCCAATTTCTGAATAAAGATGTAAAATGAGCAAACAGTTCGGGTTTAACTCGTACTTTCTTGACTAAAAATTCAATTTGAGCTTGTCTCAAAATATAAATGATTCAAATATGAGCAACTTTTAAAGTTCGATAAATTACTCAAACCTCCTCAAATTATAATTTTCTATTGATACTCGGATCATATTTGTTCAAAAAATTTAAACTGTTCGAGCTCGATTTGAGATCGTGTTCGACTCGATAGCTAAACGAATCTAATCAAATCTTATTTTATACTCAATAAATTTTATAAAACATATTTAAACAACTTAATACTCAATTCGATTCGATTCATTTTACACCCCCTTACACTAATTTCTGCTTTTGCCATTTCGGGGTGAACACTGGGCATGTGGTTAATTTATGGTGTTTACTGTTTCACCATACCTGCCTCAATCTAGAAAGGTCAAAAGAGGGAATTAAGTAACCTATAGCCAAACCTTTTGGCACCATATCAAGTATGGTGTTTCATTTGTTTTAGTATGTTTCCCTTGTCAGGTGGCATTTCAATGTGGGGGAGTAAAATTGTTTTATTTTTTTGGATGCGAGTGAAGGAGCAAATAATAAAGATTGAGAAATAGAAAAATGTACCTATACTATTCTTTTGGTATCAAGATTATAATTTAATTTTTAAGTTAAAACGAATATATATTAAATTTCAAAATTAATATGACTTATAAAAATTTAGAATAAAATAAATTTTATAATTAATAGTTTTTTGTTATATATACTTTACAATTATAATGATTGTACCAATTAAAATTAAATAAATTTATATCAATTTAAAATTTTATATGTTATCGTTTGAACTCAAAAATTAAATTATATATCTAATTTTGAAACACAAGGAATATGATTAACTACGTATAGCACATAAAATACTTTTTTTTTGTTCAAATCTCAACCTGCAATTTTAGTAGGAAGTTGTGTGGCGAGAAAGTTGAAGTCTAATTTTAAGAAAAAAAAATATTGTAATGTCAACCAAACTCTAGAGATCTTTATTTATTTATTTTTTAATTCCTATTTTCTCTTTATTTAAGATTTTTCAAAAAATACTTTGTTGTTCTAAATTATGGACATCCAAACAAAATTTTAGTCACCCACCACAACTTTTGTATCAGAATGGAAATATAAAAAATAATTAAACTATTACGATACGAGTTCCGGCCGTTTGAAAGAAAAAAATTAAACTTGGTGCACATCATAATACAATGTGTTTAGTGCAAGGGAATTACTTATAAAATTTGGTTCAAGAGAATGAATTTCATTAGATGCATGTCATTAATGGGGCCGGCCGGCCGGCCGGGGAGCAGACGCATTAGTGAGGTCGAAAAAATAGGTCTACCTTGTAGCAGCTGGTGCATGCGCATTAGTGTAGGAGTATTATTTTCCAGCTCTCTCAACTGATTTCATTACCAGACTTTATGACAAATTAATAATGAGAATTTAGTACTTCCTCCATTCTTTAATATAAATTATTTTAGAAAAATATTTTTGTTCCTAAATATAAGTAGTTTGAAAATTTCAAATAAGTATTAATTGCTTAATTTCCAATATTATCCCAATATTATCTAATATTATTCCAAGTAATTAATTAGACGCTTTTGTTGAAGTACGTATTCTCCTCATTAATTGTGTGTCAAGTACGTACTTAATTAATGGGTATTAGATGAAGCACCATTTTTTCTCATGTCAAAAAAAAAAAAAAACAAGAAAAAAAGATGAAGCACCTTCAAATCATATGTTGATTAATTATATACTATTTAAATTAATTCAAATACAAAATTTGTTAATTTATTTTTTCAAAATATAAAAAATTCACATCAGTATTATAATTAATTTTAGAATTTTATGAGCCGACTTTAATTTTAAAATAATAGTTTTTGTAGAACGAAAAGAGTATCATATATATATATATATATATAGTTAATATTATGGTGGACTTGTGTCAAAGAAATATATAGGACCACTTGTCCGGAATCTAATAAAATAAAGTATGTGATAACCTGTAAAATTACTAAAATTAATACATTTTTCCTTTAATTATTTGGGGACTAATTAACTAGTTGGACTGTACAAGTAAACACCCAACAATGATGGGGGACCAAACAACTGGCATGACCTCCGTAGATGACCAAACCAACTTCCTGAAAACGAAACCAAATCAAAATTTTTGGATATATACATGCACGAGACAAATGTTAAGTCGTGAAAAAATCTAATCCACAAACTCCTATCTATTTTTAAAATAGGAGTTCAAACAGTCGAACCTCAATAAAAATACTCATACTCAGCTTCGACTTGATTTGAAAAAATTGAGTTTAAATTCGATACAATTTGACAAAGAATTTTTGATTTTGTGTCATATTTGACTCGTAACATATTACTCGAACTTACTCAACTCATAAGAACTCGACTCGTTTTAAATTTTACTCGGCTTGTAAGAACTCGATGCGACGAGGTGGTACGAATGATGGTTACTTTATTATTGAATGTTTTTGGACCGATGCTGAGTCAGCCTTCGACTACTCAGGTATTTTATTTATTTTAAGTTGTATTCTGCATATTACTTAATTATCATTTAGCTATTTTTTTTAATTCTCATTTATGTTTACTGATAATTTATATTTTTAATTGTATTAACAAATTGACGATATTGAGTGAGACTGAGATGATGACGATAATTTTTAGACACTGGAGCAACACAGTTGACCTCCACCCGATGATAACGGTTGATAGTTGTAGTTACTTAGTTATATTGTTAATTGTAATATTAGGTTTAATTTACGTTGTACATCATTATTGATTACAATTTTAGTTTAACTTATATTTGTTATACATTATAGTTTAGTTTATATTTATTTTCTTTCTTTGCTTAACTACTGTTGTTGAAATATGTATTTGTGTATATTTGGAGGATTAGCCATTTTGAGGTATTAAAAAGGTACTTACATTTAGAGGATTAACCATTTTGACGTGTATCTTGGTTATTGTGAATAAGTATGTGTTATTATTGTGCAAAACTGATTGAAAACAGGTACAAGTACAAATTGTGATTTAAAAACTTAAAAATTAAAAAAATATTAAAAAACAATATTTTTGATAAAATAAACTAATTCCAACAGAATTTCCGTTAGAAATAATCTTTCCAGATTCAGTTAAAAATCAACACGTGGCAAGATATTTCCTACAAAAAATTATGTCGGAATTAATTTTCGTCGAAACTATCGTATTGTCGACGAAAATTTCGTTGGATATAATTCCATTGAGAATAAGTATTTTCGATCGAATTTATACCCGACCGATGTATATTCAATTGAATTTTCGACGAAATATTATATCAAAAATAATCGTATTTCGACGTCGAAATAAGGCTACTTTTAACAGAATACCCTGTTAAAAATAAGCAATTTTTTTTTTGTAATATATGTCTCGCTTAAAATTAACTGAACCACTGTATACTCAACTGATTATTAATCTAATGTTTATACATGAATTTTTTTCACTTTTATTTGTGTAAAAAAATTATAAAAAGAATGTAATACAAAATAAAAAAATCAATTCAATTATTTATTTAAGTATAAGCTTGCACAATTACATATTATACTTTATAAATTACAAAGATTAGTACAAATTAAATACCACATATTTAACTAGCTTACGAGTATGAATCAAACATATAGTATGATTCATACATCAATCGGGTCTCGAGTATGGTTTAGAAAGAATTGTATTGTTGCATGTACTCGAAGTTTAATCTGAACAAATACTGGTATGTTCGAATTCAACTCGTGTGAAAAATAAGTATGAGTTGCATAATTTGACATAGATATATCATCTTCGTATTCAAATTTTGAACCATATTTCGAGTCGATCGCGAGCAACTCGGCTCGGCTCGGCTCGGCTTATATACTCCTAAATATATAACAATTCTTAGTCACTTTATAAATTTTAAATTAATTAGGATCAAATTCAAATAAAATTTATTTTTTGTGGGCCCAAGTGCAAAATTAGGGTTCACATGACCTAATTGAATTAAATGCACAATTAGGGTTCCACGACCTCATTAAATGTGCAAATTAGGGTTCGCGATAACCTAATGGAATGAAGATGGAAAAGTCAAAAATAAATGTCTTGAACCGGGATAAGCCTCCACGTGTCCCGAGGCGTAAGACTTCGTGGAGGCTGGCTCGTTTTGGGAATTGATTGAGGATTGGATTGGTGGCTGTGAAGAGCAGGCAATATGAGCATTATTCTAAGGACTAAAGGGTATTTTCGGAATTTTCACGAAATCATGTGCTCTTGCACATGACTACTTTCGAGAGAACCCTATAAATACCCCTTCTATTCCATTGGAAAAGGACACAAGACTTGGACCCTTTTGGTGACTTAAAGGCTTGGATTTTTCCACCTAAAAGCACTAAAGAGTTGAGACTTCTCTTCGGACTCAAGACTTGGACTCTTGGAAGATTAAAGAGACCCTTTTGGTGACTTAAAGGCTTGGAGATTCCACCTAAAAGCACCAAAAGGGTTTGGACATTCTCTCAACTTGAAGGACTCAAGAAGGCTCTTGGAATCCTTGTTACCCCTAACACGGTTCCGGATTCTAGGAGTTACGCCCGCAGCGTCGTTGGAGATAATCGCCCACTGTCATTCTCCCTCTTCAATCAATCAATCAATTCAGTACTTTTCGTGGATTTTCTCCTCCTCACCAACGAAACCCTAACCCTAAGAAGGCACGATTTCTTGCCCACATTCTTTGGCGACTCTCTTTGGGGAGGTGTAGAATTCGTGAAAGGTATGCCCACAACTCGAAGTGGGAGAACTACGGGAAGAGCCACTTCACCAACAAATAGCATTACCTCACCGGATCCGGTTCAAGGCAAGTAACTCAAGCATTCCAGTAAACTGGATTTTGACCAACCACTTATTAAAGACGCTTGGAAGGGAGTTCAACATCACTATACATGGCCAATCAACAACAAACCAACGCAGAGAAAGGCAAGACGAGGATGCAAGTGGAGAACAAATGAATGTTGTGCTGTTGGAGATGCTCAAAACATTGAAAGAAACGCAGGAAGGACAAGGTAAGATGATGGCCATGATCTTTGGAGATGCAAAGGAAGCAAGAAGAGATGTGGAATTTCCGCCAAAGAATTGATGAAGATCCCTACCTTCAAGGCCATGTTCCCGAGTGCAATTCGCATGGAGAACAAGTAGGAGTGGAGAGGACAACAACAATGGCAAAGAACAACAATGAGAACCAGATTGTACCTCCATTGGCGGAAAAGTCAATCGATTTGAGAATCAACTTGGAGCTCCGTAAGCGGTGGTGACGGGCCACAACCTAGGTTGGAAGCAAGCCAACCTCAAATGAACATCATCCCATCATTTTCACGGTGCAAATGCCAAACATTCCAAGCAATGTCCGGTGAAAGTGAGCCAAAGAACTTCCACCAATGCCAGTTGTGCATGATGCAAGCGTGCATCAACCAACCTCTCTACCATACACATTGCCGATGCAGCAGTATATCACAACACCCCAGAGAGTTCACGCCCACAAAGCGATGCGTGGCGAAGGATGATATGATCGGCGTGATCAATCAACCAGTGCAGACGGACATCTCGACCCTCGGAGTTAGACTTTACTCCTCCGCACCACGCACACATTCGGAGGCAACCTTACCCAACAGGTATATTGAGCACCCACCGCAGTTTCCAAAATACAATAGGGAGAAAGGAAATGCGAGAGAACACGTTGCGAGTTCGTGAGAGTCGATGTCTCCATGGCTAGGATATGATGAAGTAAACAACCACAACTTGTTGATGAGGAATTCAACAAGACTTTAACGGATAGTGCCTTGGTTGGTACTACAATTTGGAGAAGGATCAGTCCATGATTGGGATGATCTAAAATTGCAATTTTTAAGAAATTCTTCTATGTGCGAAGCGGTAACCATCGTGAGAGCTCATGCGATTCAGCGAGAAGCCAAACGAGGCTGTCGGATTATGTGGATAGGTTGGGGCCCAACACGAAGTGTGCGAGCCAATTGAAGAAAAGAACTTGGTTAGCATATGCAACAATGGTGCTTTAGACGCCTTCAAGCCCCACCTCATCACCAAGGCTTGTGATTCCTTCCGTAAATCTCTCATCTTTTGCACAAGACTTGGGGAATCATGACATTTCCCACCGGTCATGCGATGGATACATGGAAGAAGCAAGAGGGCAAAGAATCTGTGACTTTAGTGGATTCTCGGTCCAAAATCACAAGGGGGCAAGAGGGAGAAGAATGAGAAATTTGAAGCGAAAGCAGAAAAGCACGAGGACAAGTATACTAGAATGCCGATTAGGAGGCTATCACATGCGGAATGAAGGCGTTGAGAGAACTGTCACGAACAATGGGTCGATACGAGTAGTGAAACCTTTAAGGCCCCGATCGGTTAGAATCGAAGAAATGAAAAGAAGATCGAGACTTACATGTATACCACCAATACGCGAGGTATTCCACTATGGTATTACGGATCTACGGAGGATATACCATGAAAGCTGGCCCGGTTGGGGAGATTGAACTAGAGAAGAAAGCGTGCAACACCATTACCCATAGTGCGATCCTGTAAGTCAAGAACTCAAATATTGGCTCTACGTACCATCGAACAAACTTTGAACTACGAGATGAATTAAAAATCCACACAAGATGGTGGTCCACCAAAATGTAGGTTTAAGTCCTCTGGAATATCCTTTGCCAAGTAAATTGGATGACCAAGGAGGAGGCACAAGAGGTGACGGAAAAAAAAAAACCCACCCAAGATGGTGGTCCACTCTAAGCGGTGGTCAAGTCCTCTTAGATCGTGACTTTCCAAAAATTGGATGACCCAGTGACGAGGCACCCGATTTCAAGTCCTCGTAGATTACACTTGCCAAAATATTGGACGACCAGTGGACGAGACACCCATTTTCAAGTCCTCGTAGGCTATGACTTGCCAAGAAATTGGACGACCAAGTGACGAGGCACCCGAGTGTTACACTTTATCATCAAAAGTGAATGAGGCACTGAATTATAAGCCCTCAGACCCGAAAAAGTTACACTTTATCTCTAAAAGTGGTGAACGTTATGCTTTCACCGACAAAATCAAGATTTATTATATATGAAATGTTATGCTTTTCGTTAAAAGCAATTTTATTATCAATAAATTGACAAACTTTCACTTATACTTGAACACTTTTTTTTTTAAAATTTCTTAAAAAAAAAAAAAAGAAAGGAAAAAGAAAAGAAAAGTATAGATTCAAGTGTTAGTTTGTATGAAATAAATGTACATGATTTTCTGATACAAGAAATGAAAAGAACTACGACAGATTCATGATCCAAAGGTTATGACTGTCGAATTCAAGATAGAGGAATACCTAAACCTTGGTCTTGAGGCCATCGGTTGGTCTTCGATTTATCGGTAGATCTTGAGGCTATAATCAGCCTTCGATCTTTATTAGGCCTTCAAGCTATCGGTGAGTCTTCAACACTATCGCTAGGACTTGAGGCTATCGGGCCTTGAAAGCTATCGAGCCTTCACGAAATGTTTGGTTCTCAATGACTTCGATTCCAAAAGAAAGAGGAATTTCAAGAGATGGTAAGAAAGATTAGATCGAAGATTTTCAAAATATCCCGGAGAGCTCCTCTAAGGCTCGCCCTTCTAGGGTTTGCTCCCTGAGGTTCCCTCTCCCAGGACTTTCGTTTTGAAGATTGCAAAACATCAAGCCCCATGAAGTGTTCGAATAATGGAATCAAGACTTCAACACTTATAATATTTTGCGCGATCATCTCACCAAAGGCATGACTCACGCATGTGAGGGCAAATACTTACCGAAAGAGGCATAGACATCCTCCAGGAGTAAAGGTGCATTCACCCCAAGCAAAGTGATGAATATGTAGGTCCTATTGGATATGAATGTTCTACATACATTTGGATGCAAAGTTATCCACATAATCGGCATTCCTAAGTAGCTAGTCAATCCAATGTTGCTATTCTTGAAGGTGGTTAGATGAATCGGATGAAGAAGTCATCCCAACTTCCATAAGTCGTTGGATATAGAAACAAGCCTTCCTTCATGGTGGAGGAAAAGTTATGCGGGCATAAGTTTGGACTTGCTTCCAAAAGACGACGAAAAAAGACCAAAGGAGGGAACCCTTTCCCAATCATTGAAAGCAGGGGCCTCCTTGGTTGTTCCCAAGTCTGCTGAGAATGTTCAACAGGAGGGAGGGCTGCAAAAAAAAAAAAAAAAGAGAGTTCAACGATAAAGGGATCTAAAAGAAGCGAGGAAGGACGTCAAATAAAGTACTTAAGCTCGAAATGCTCACCATGCCAAAGAGGAATATCCAGAGAGTAAAGCTTCAAAACACACGAAAAGAAGATGAAACAATGTCGAGAAAGAGTTAGGGTTCACCCCCACAGGTTCGGCTCCCTGGAGGCGGTTTCACTTTGCATTTAGAGCATTTTTCTTCCTTCGTGTTCTTCGTGGACTAAACGTCAAGTCTTTCTTTATTATCCGAGGGAAAAACCAAGATGTAATCAAGGTAATGGGGCTCGGAAGACAAAAGAAAGATTGGGGAGTCCTAAAAAATTTTTTTGTAGGTTCCGCCCTTCAGGGTTCGACCATGTTGGCTTTGTAGGTCTCCTCGCTAACTTCGTTTTGATATATTACGACTCCGAAACTCCAAACGAGTCAAAAGTTATGATCAAAATAGTAGTCGCTTCCTCCAAAACTTCATCTTTTTCATTAAAACTTCATTTTTCCCATAGGGTTCGGCCATGTTGCCTTAGGCTACCTAGGGTTCGGTCATGTTGGCTTTGTAAATTTGGTCGATATCTTCATTTTGATATATTATGGCCCCGAAACTTCAAACGAGTCAAAAGTTATGATCAAAATAAGAATCGCTTCTTTCAAAAACTTTATTTTCCCCATAGGGTTCGGACATGTTGCCTTAGGCTACCTAGGGTTCTACCATATTGGCTTTATAGGCTTGTCGATATCTTCGTTTTGATATATTTATGGCCCTGAAACTCCAAACGAGTCAAAATTTATGATTAAAATAGTAATTGCTCCTCCAAAACTTCATTGTTCCCTAAGCCATGTTGCCTTTGGGCCACCTAGTATAGCGACCATGTTGCCTTAGGCCACACTAGGCTGACCATGTTGCCTTAGGCCACCCATGGGTCGTTCTTTTCACCTTAAAAAAAAAAAAAAAAAAAAATCTATGTAAGTTTTGCCACGTAGTCTTCGACTATGTAAGCCTCGACTATTACTGAGGGGTTTATTACCTTCATACCTTTGAGGTCTGTTGTTTCTATCAATCAACTGCTTGAAATGAATGCTCCTTTTTTGCGAAGATTTTCCAAAAGATAAGTATCTTTGAATTCATTTCTAAATAAAAATATATAAAGATATTATTTGCTAAATATAAAGAAGATTTAGTTTTATTCCCGATAAGGGGTAATTTTTGAAAATAGATTATTTATATGCGTATATATATATATATATATATATATATGTATAAATAAGTAAAATCTTTTGCTTTCAAATAAAGAAAGATTTGGTTTATTTCAAAATATAGAAAGATTTGATTTATTTCCAAAACAAAGAAAGCTTTGATTTTATTTCCAAAATAAGATTAAGATTTGATTTATTTCAAAACAAAGAAAGCTTTGATTGTATTTTCCAACATAAGATTAAGATTTGATTTTATTTTGAAAAAAAATAATATTAATTAAGGTCCGATTTACCAAAAGAAGGATTTTATTAGATTAAAATTTATTTATATTTGATTATATTTCCTTGTTTCCATTGCACAGGAAAAATAAGGAAACAAATATTGGACAAGATATGGAAAGCTTTTTGGAGAAGTTCCCAATTTGTCTCAAGAAAGAGCCTGCAAAATCATTCAAAGGCTTATAATTTTTTGCACGATCGTCTATTTGGGAACGCGACTCTCATGAGAGGGGGCAAATGTGGGCCCAAGTGCAAAATTAGGGTTCACATGACCTAATTGAATTAAATGCACAATTAGGGTTCCACGACCTCATTAAATGTGCAAATTAGGTTCGCGTAACCTAATGGAATGAAGATGGAAAAGTCGAAATAAATGTGCTAGACGGGATAAGCCTCCACGTGTCCCGAGGCGTAAGACTCGTGGGGCGGCTCGTTTTGGGAATTGATTGAGGATTGGATTGGTGGCATTTAGAAGAAAACGAGGCAATATGAGCATTATTCTAAGGACTAAAGGGTATTTCGGAAATTTCTCTGAAATCATGTGCCTTGCACATGACTACTTTCCAGAGAACCCTATAAATACCCTTCTATTCCATTGGAAAAGGGACACACAAGACTTGGACCCTTTTGGTGACTTAAAGGCTTGGATTTTTTCACTAAAAGCACTAAAGAGTTGAGACTTCTCTTCAGACTCAAGACTTGGACTCTTGGAAGATCAAAGAGACCCTTTTGGTGACTTAAAGGCTTGGAGATTCCACCTAAAAGCACCAAAAGGGTTTGGACATTCTCTCAACTTGAAGGACTCAAGAAGGCTCTTGGAATCCCTGTTACCCTAACACGGTTCCCGGATTCTAGGAGTTCCGCCACGCGTCGTTAGAATCGCCCAATTGTCATTCTCCCTCTTCAATCAATCAATCAATTCCGTCTTTTCGTGGATTTCTCCTTCCTCACCAACACGAAACCCTAACTCTAGCAAGGTACGATTTCCTTGCCCACATTTTTAAAACAAAGTGAACATTAATTTTAAACGTAAATATAAAAAATGTAAATTTAAAATGTAAAAATGAGATTCTTTTTATACAACAAAAAATAACTAACAACCATAGAAAATGCTGCCCGGGGTGGGAGGGGGTTGGAATAGAACTGCTGTGATTGAATTATAATAGCGTATATTTTCCGTGTTTTCCAAGCATTGCATTTACATGCATGGCGGGCATGCAATGCAATTGGATGAAATAAATTAAGTCGAAACGTGAGGAGTTTAAAGAATAGACCAATTAATTAAACAGTGTCCAAATTAATTGAAAAAACAACGCGTGCCACTGCCCCATAAGTTTGGCGACAGGTAGCAGTAGCAAGCAATGTGAATGAAGAATTAAACCCTCCCTTCAAAGCTGCCTTTGACCTTCAACAACTTAATTAAACTCAATCTACTTATTTGAAACTTTAAATTAATGCACCTATTTAGTAGTTCTAGTAATAACTTCTAACAAACATTCCCCCAACTGTACTACATTACTGGAGGGAGTCCAATTTTTGTAAAAGTTTGAAATGGTTGATAAGAATTGAAATCCACACGAAATCCCTTTCTGAAAATTTTTAAGGGTGTAAACGAACAGAGTCGATCCGAGTATTGAGTTGCTCAGATTTGGTTCATAAAATTTATCGAATATACTATAAGGTTTGATTGAGGATTATTTAGCTATCGAGTCGAGCACGATTCCGAATCAAGCCCGAGCAGTTTGAACTTTTCGAACGAATATGATTCGAGTATCAATAGAAAATTATAATTTGAGGAGGTTCGAGTAATTTAATGAATTTTAAAATTTGCTCATTTGACTCATTTATATTTTCGAAAGTCGAAATTTTCGAATCGAACTTTTTAATCGGCGAGAAGATTTAATCGTTTCAAACTATTCTTTCGTTTTTTGATAATTTTACTCTAACTCCTTAATTTCCAATTAATACATATATATATTTTTAAATATATGATTTTTAAGCTATATATATATATATATCTAATTAACTTCTTTTTCAATCATTATTTTCTGGATTCTACTTTGTTTTTTAATTCCTTCCTTCATCAAACATTCAGATCGACTGAAATATATTAAAACTATAAACTGTTATAACGATTAAAAGATTAAGACTGAAAATGAATCATTTCAAACAAAATATTAACAACGGCTAATGGACACCCTATAATTAAACTTTTGAAAAATAGTCATATTTCAAAAGTAATAATAACAATTCTTCAATATTATCAAAGGAAGATAACGTCACACCCTAAATATGAACAATTTATTTTCAACGATCAACGCACCAAAAAAATTCTCACGAACGAAAAAAAAATCTCTCAACCAGAGAAGATAAAGTCTTCCAAAAGATAATAATAATATTTTTTCACAAAACAGAAATAAATTAATCATATTATTAAGAAAACAAGTCCCACAAAAAAGAGGGGAAAAAACCTCCACAATAAAAGAGAAACTATTAAAGCATATAGAGACCTAGGAGAGGGTCTCTCTTAAAATAAGAGAGCCCTCCCCGAATCTAAGATCGGAAGTTAAGGTTTTTTGTTTAGTGATAATATATATAGGGGAAAAAAGAGAGAGAAAAGTAATTAAAAACTTTTTGGATTTTACCTGTTTGACCATTAATTTGTACGAAATTTGTCAAAGAGGAAACATTGCCTCAAGGCCCTCGACAGGCGTAGCTAGAAAAGGATACGACCGTACGGAACGGTTCAAAATATGGAGATCCATATATCAGTGCAGAGATTTCTGAAGCCAAATCATGGTCGAATTGGCAAATTATCACCTTTTAAAATTACTTATTTGTCATTATTTTTTAACTATCATTTTAAATATCAAATCACCACATTTGAGTTCTTATTTAATATTAAGTTATATTTGAGAACATGAAATTATTCTTAAAAGTCGTTTGACACTACCTATAGTAGCTACAACAGCTCCTAATTAGTATATATACCTCAGAAAGTCATCAATGGATATCTTGCCTAGGAGTGAGTACCGAACTGTCTATTCGATTATAACCGAATATCGAATTTAATATAATTTTATTATTCAAATTAGTATCCGAAATATGTACTAACTGAATAACCAAAATCTGAATAACTGAATTATACTATTCGGTTAATAACCAAAATATGAACTTAATTTTACAAAGAAAAAATAATCACAAATTTAATAATGAAATTTCCAAACAATATTTAACCACAATCCGCAATCATAATAATTCATAAACTAGTAATAATTTTAAATTAATAAGACATAAGTACATAATTTATATGAAAAAGTCTATCAGAGGTATTATAAGAGTCGAAGCTGCAATCAAACAAAAATATATATATATATATATATATATATATATATATATATATATATATATATATATATATATATATATATATATACACACACACACACAAATCATCAGTAAGAATTGAAATCCGCACGAAATCTCCTTCTGGAAATCTCAAACTCCTTTCCAATAAATATATGATTTTTAAGCTATATATAATTATATGTCTAACAGTAACTTGTAGCTAGCCAACTTCATTTTCGATCATTATTTTTTGGATTACTTGTTTGATCATTCATTTGTTAAAGAGGGAACATTGCCTCAACAGGCGTAGCTAGCTAGAAAAGGACAGAAACGTTCAAAATATGGGGATTAGAAGTAGCCTTCAGGCTTCAGACATAAGAAAAGTTCTGTTCAATTTGATAATCGAAATTAGTTTGAATGCACATGCACGTTTCTGCAGTGAAACGGCTTTACAATTATTAGAAAATTAAGCACATCATTCCATGTCACGGAAAACATATAAGTTTGAGATCAAATTAAGCAACTCAACTCAACTCATGCTCTGATCTAATATTTTATTTTTATTTATTTAGGTTAATATCTCTATTTCATTTACTATATATCTCGCTCCTCCCTAACTAAAATTATCACTCTCTCTCTCTCTATCTCTAAAAATTTCATTCACTATAAAAAAAATCTAACATATCTAGATATAAATCCACTTAAAGTAAACAAAGATTTATGTAAACATTTTAGTGGAGTCAAAACAATTAAAATAAACTGCCATTACATAAAATATATAGTTGTACTTAGGAAAATTATACAAAATATATTACAATATTAACATGAAATAGGTTAGGAACCCACACACCTTAATTCTCCCTACAATCCATCTCCCTGCTCTCTCTCTCTCTCTCTCTCTCTCTCTATATATATATATATATATATATATATATATATATAGTTTTATACACTATTATAAGTAGTATAATAATTCCTGTGCCTGAGTAATTCATATCTAAAGTAAGGGAAAATATAGAAATTCTTCCTCAGATTTTAGTGTCTGACAATGTTCTCTATCTGTGTACGATGTAAAAATATGAACTCTCAGTTCAGGATCAAGTTAATTTTATCAGTTAGAAAGAAAAGAAAATAATAGAAATTTATTAGTTCTCATTTTGTATGTGAAAATCAGCAAGAGGAAGAATTAAGAGAAAAAATTGAAATAAGAAATAGGAGCTCATTATATATATTCCATGCATCTCTTGTATCATGCCAGTGTACCAGTCAATTTATTTTAATTTTATTTGTTTCTCTTTTTTTGTTCAATGTTTGTACAACTCAACTGCTGTAATTTATCTCAATAGTTAAATAGTAATTAAGAAAAATCTTATATACTGCTCCCATAGGCTAAATAAATGAGATGCCCATCCACTAATTAAGTAGAGACTGGACATACAAGATTTTTTTATTAAAATTATCTACTATAACATACAACCGCTCATATATACTCACATACATATTTTAATGATCCACATAACTTGCTCTGCACGTGGACCATCAAAATATGTATATGAGTGCATGTGAATAGTTGTATATGATAGTAGACTTATTATTTTTTATTTTGGTGGATAGGTGAGCCAAATTAAATCTGATCTATGATTTCTCCTATTAGTAATATCAAAGGATCAAATTATCTCAAATTAATAAATAAATAAGTTGAAGTTTTAATCAAATAAGTTATATTAGAGCATGTCAATCAAGGTGAAGATTCGATTGTCAATGAATCGTAAGTGCAGAGATCCCTAAACGTACAAATCAGACAAATTATCACCATTTTAAAATCCTTATTGCTATTTACATTACATTATTGAATCGGACAAACTGTTACTTTTGTAGATCACAACTTAATTATAACATGTTAATTATAATCGACTATTACCTTAATAGTTAATAATTTCAAGTGTCAAACAGTACAGATAGTAGCTACAGTTCCTAATTACAGCCCAGAAAGTCAGCATCGCTTCCGAGCTATTTCTAGGACTATCTCCCTTATGTTACGTTTGGATTGAAAGAATGGAATAGAGGAATAAATTAAATAAAATAAAAATAATGTATTTGATGATCATTTTGAAAGACAAATCATTCTAATGGACTGAAAATTCATTCAATCCCTTTACTTTTTTATTCTATGTGTAAAAGGTGAAATAAAATTCATTCCAATAAAATATATATGATAATTTTATCATTATATGACCACCCACCACTACCACCAGGTCCACCATCAACCAAACACTTAAAATATCTTAAAATTATTTTATTTCACCCTCTATTTCATTCTTTCAATCCAAACACAGCATAAAAGCACAAGGGTTATACAAATGTCTGAAACTCAATTCTAAACTCGAACACTTGAACCATATTAAGCCAATAATATATTTTAATATTTTTTTCTTTTATATATTATTTCTTCCTAAAATTATGCATGCGGTATAAATTGATAACTGTAATATATAGTATTATTTAATATATATAGATATAAAAATTAAATAAAAACAGAAATCAATTATAAAATAAAAATCATATAAATCTGAGTCCTTTGAATTCACAAAGTCTCCTTAAAGTAAATTTATTCCCTCACTGGTGCTAATGATTAAATGAATAATTACTTCCCAAGATAAAACGAATTTTCAGTTCTTAATTAGAAGCACTTCAAAATTAAGAACACTTCAAACCAAATTATATGTTATGTACCGAACTTTATATGAATATTAATGATGCATGCATGAAGAAAAACTTGGAAAACTAAACTTACTGCACAAATTTAAGGAATTTTGCAGTGAACGGGAAGTAGCACTTTGTTAGAAACACGGAAAAGCGGTAATAACGAGCAGGAGAAGGGAAAAATATCCGCAGAGCAGGGAAGGAAGGAAAGGAAAAAGGCGGATGGGGAAAAAAAGAGAGTTACATTAGGCGCCCATACTGATTAATTTATAGAATCATTAGGCAGTTTATTACCGTTGACACTCAACAAAACTACGTAGTATTGATAATGACTTAAACAAAATTTGATAATATATTAAACAAATTTTGTCTAAAAAATAATATATCAAGACCCTACGCTTGAACCCGAACGAGAACTTTGGCCGGCCGTCTAACCAAGACCGGACGACGGACGACGTGGCGTGTGTGGTTTGAACCATGCCCAGCTAGTTCTCTCCCTTCCACAAAAGTGAGGTGCCTTTTTGGGCGCTTCCTATTGAGCAAACATCCCATATATATGTTCTTCATTTTTCCCTTTAATGCCCTATGTGGGACATTTGCAACTTTCAACAATCAAGTAGGTGACTTTAGAGTCAATTTTCTCATTGAATTCTTAATGGATTTGAACACATAAATATACCAAATTATACTCCTCACGAAGGAGAACACATTGGTGCAAAGACCCGACATTTTTGGAGTGTGGGTCCTACAATAAATTTAGCCTCAAAATGCTTTAATATTTATTTTGTCAAACCCATTTCCAACAATCCCCACATGAATGTAAAATTGGCTTTACAATATGTAAAATATGTTATGAATACGCGGAGACCTTAGTTCGAAGTACATGAGAAAAGATATTTCATCGGGTTAAATAGCCTAGTGGCTTTGAACTTGCCCTAGTAAAAAAGTCTATCTGGTTACTTGGCTAATCGATGAACTTGATGTCTTTGAACTGTCAACTTTTCGTATAAACCAAGACAATAGAATTTACAAAATATCTCTTCAGACATAGTTGGTTCTCACGTTTGTGTTCATTTTGGCCTTGAAACACCTCTTGGTTCCATGAGTATATTAGAGAATTCAGCCTTCAAAATTCTCACAGAAGTGGCCCCCTTCTTACTCATGTAGGTGACTTCTATCAAGAGTATCCTGCAATACCCCACTTGAACATATTTCAAGATATAAAAATCATTAAAAGCGTAACTTATCCTGATTCTCGAGGTAGATATGCACTGTCTCATAATAGGAATGGTTAGGAGTAAGTTTCTCCTCAGTGCTTTACTGAGTATTACATAGTTCGGTTTTCCCATTGAACCTAGATCTTGGGATCTCCGGTCAATTAGGTTGGGTTACCACTTATGACTCTTATTTAAACAATAGGCTTTAAACCCATTCCTTCGATGATTTTTTTTCCACCGCTCTCTTGTTAAACCTTTCATAAGCGGATCCATGATATTATCTTTTGACTTTACATAGTCAATTGAGATAATTCCATTTGAGAACAATTGTCTATTCAGATATTATGTCTTCGTCGTATATGACGTGACTTACCGTTATATAAATGACTTTGTGCTCTTCCAATTGTTGATTGGCTATCACAGTGTATACATATATCTGGCACAGGTCTTGACCAATTTAGAATATCCTCTAAAAAATTACGAAGCCACTCAGCTTTTTCTCTAGCTTTGTCTAAAGCAATGAATTCTGATTCCATTGTAGACCTTGCAATACACGTTTGTTTTGAGGATTTCAAGATATCTTCTTTGCACCTCCAAGGTAAAGACATACCCACTTGTGGATTTGAGTCTTTATTGTCGGATATCAATTAGCATCACTATATCCTTCCAATCCTGTTGGATATCTTGTATAGTGCAGTCCATATTTTTGAGTATGTTTTAAATATCTTAAAACTCTCAAAATTGCTTTTCAATGATCTTTACCTAGATTACTCGTATACCTACTTAGCTTACTTACAAGAATAAGTTTATATACGGTCTAATCTGATTCATGACATACATTAAAGCGCTATTATACAAGAATATTCTAGTTGAGATATCTTTATCACCTTCATTTTTAGCTAGATGAAGATTTATATCAACTGGGGTCTTATTTAGAATTATATTATACTTGTTAAATTTTTCAAGTATTTTTTCAATGTAATGAGTTTGAGATAATATAATTCCATCAGATATTCTAGAAATCTTGATTCCTAATATTATATCAGCAACCCCCAGGTCTTTCATGTCAAACCTATTTGACAACATACGTTTGGTAGAGTTGACAACTTCATTGTTGCTACCTATGATTAACATATCATCCACATAAAGACAAACAATGACATATTCCTTTTGAGTGCTTTTGACATAAACACATTTGTCACACTCATTAATTTTAAATCCATTTGATAACACAACATTATCAAATTTCTCATGCCATTGTTTTGGTGCTTGTTTTAATCCATACAAGGATTTAACAAGTTTGCATACTTTCCTCTCTTGTCCAGGAGCTATGAAACCTTCAGGTTGTTCCATATATATTTCTTCATCTAATTCACCATTTAAGAATGCAGTTTTTACATTCATTTGATGTATTTCAAGTCTATTTAACGATGTTATTGTTATTAGCATCCGAATAGATGTAATTCTTGTAACAGGTGAATAAGTGTCGAAATAATCCAATCCTTCCTTTTGTCTATAGCCTTTAACAACAAGCCTTGCTTTATATTTATCAATTGAACCATCAGCTTTCATCTTCTTTTTGAAAATCCATTTATACCCTAAAGGTTTAGAACCAGGTGGAAGGTTCACCAATTTCCATGTATGATTTTGCATAATGGACTCAATTTCACTATTAATTGTTTTTTTCCAATGAGAAGCATCTGGAGAGGATATTGCTTCCTTGTACGTTTGAGGATCATTTTCTAACAAGAATATTAGAAAATCCGGACCAAAAGACTTTGAAGTCCTTGCCCTTTTTCTACGTCTAGGTTCATCCAATACAGACTCTTTGTCTATATTTTCAGGATTATTACTAGTAGCATCCAAAGGTCTTTTGTTTGAATTTGAATCTTTATTTTCATTATATGGAAAAATATTCTCAAAGAATGATGCATCTCTTGATTCAATAGATGTATTAACATGAATATCATTAATTTCAGATTTATGAACAAGAAAGCGATAAGCACTGCCGTTATTTGCATAACCATTGAATACATAGTCAATTATTTTTGGTCCTATCTTAACCTTTTTAGGTTTAGGAACCATCACTTTTGCTAGACACCCCCACACTTTGAAGTATTTATAGCAAGGTCTATGACCTTTCCGTAATTCATAAGGTGTTTTGTGAGTTTTCTTATGAGTCACTTTGTTAAGAATATAATTTGCAGAAAGCAATGCTTCCCCCCACAAATTCTGGGGTGCTCCAGAACTATTTAACATAGCATTCAACATTTCTTTCAATGTTCGGTTCTTGCGTTCAGCAATACCATTAGATTGAGGTGAATAAGGAGAGCGATGGTTTGGTGAATAATACCATGAGTAGAGCATATCTCTTCAAATGGTGATTCATATTCACCACCTCTATCGCTTCTTTTTGCTTTAATCTTTTTGCTAAGTTGATTTTCAACTTCATTTTTATAAAGTTGAAACATTTCTATTGCCTCATCTTTACTTCTTAGCAAATATACATAACAATATCTTGTGCAATCATCAATAAAGGTAATAAAATATTTTTTCCACCTCTTGTTTGCACAAACTTTAAATCACATATATCGGTGTGAATTAAATCTAGAGGTTCAGATTTTCCTTTTTGAGAATGAAAGGGTAATCTTGTCATTTTGATTCCACACAAATTTTCATTTTTATGTTTTGATTAATATCAAATTTAGGCAAGAATTCTAAATTAATTAATCTACGCAAAGTATTATAATTAACATGTCCTAATTTAGCATGCCATATATTTGAAGATTCCAACAAGTAAGCAGAAGAATTAATTTTATTACTCCCTCCGTCCCATAGTTATAGGCTGATTTCTTTTGGCACATAGTTTAAGAAAATCAGTTTAAGTTAATTTTTAACATAAATTTTCCACATATACCCCTTAATATAGAATTAATGAATAAATTAATTACTCCTTACTTATCACATTGAAACTCTTAACTTCATTGATTGTTGGTACAATTGTCTTTTATACACAAAATATGTTAAACTAGTAAAGCCTAAAAAGTTGAATTCTTTTATTGAGAATACAACAATATTAAATGTGGTGATAAAAATAATGACATTGAAGGTTGTTTCTTCAAAAAAAGAGTAATAGTTGAATATTTATTATAAAGACATAAAAGTAAAATAATGAACCAACAAAATTTTATAAATAGTAAGTAGCCTATATATTGGGACATCTCAAAATGGAAAATCAGCATATAACTATGGGACGGAGGGAGTATTATCAATAGACTTTGGTACAACAGTCATAACATTCATCTTAAAGAGCACATCATTCATATAACCCTTTCCTACAAATGTAAGACCCCAACTTTTTATAAATAAAATCGAATTTTCTCTAATTATTATTCTTGATTAATAAGGTGGTAATTTGATATAATGCTTTGGTTATGGGTGAAATGTGCAATTTATGCAAAATAAACAAGTGGTTATTAAAATATTCATTTTTGTTGGGGAATATTCGTTTGGTTGTGGAATATTTCTTTGTCTGAGGGGAATATTAAATGCGACGAAGTATGACCATTTTATGGGCCACATAACTGAAAAGCGGTTGGATGAAAAAAGCGACAAAGATTGAGTTTTTATAAATAATGGCGTAAATTATTACAGAATTAACCTTTGTTGGGTTACCTGGTGATTAAAATACAATAATATGCGTGGTTGCACAGTAGCACACGGTATTGTACAGTATTGTTGAATTATTGATTCATACGTAAGAAGACACTACTCAATAATTGTTACAGTAATTACTGTTCATTATTTTATTTTATTGTTTCAATAATTGTCACTGCACAGTATTTTTCATTATCAGATCAATAATTCATATTATTTGAATAATATTATCAGATAACATTATTGGCAATGTCTAGAAAGTTATGTCTAAGGAGAGGTTTGGTCATCTAATTGCGGCGTAGGTAAGGAGAAATCCTTATTGGAAAGCCCCTCTTTCCTGAGGAGCGGCACGGTTGTCGATCTTTGTGATTACGTAATATTATTTTAAATAATTAATTATTGATTATTATGATAAAGAAAATATTCATTTTATGTGGATATAGATGGAGAAAATTTTAATGTGACAATTATTGAAAATTAATATTTTATATTTTTACGATAAAATAATTCATTTAAATATATTATTTTAATAATATATTAATTGGTGATATTTTTACAATGAATGTGGGATATATATGAGTATATGAGGAGGAAGAGTGTTTTGTGGCATTAAATGTTTAACACATGTTTTGTGTATCGGTGGACACAATTCTTGATGAAAATTGATTATAGGCGTAAAATCGCTTGGTTTGTAGATTTGGATAATTTCATTTGGAATTTGAAAAATTTCTTACGCAAAGTTGTAAAGAATTGAAATTCCTATAAAACGTAGCGAGATTTGAATTTTCTGATAAAGGAGCTATTTATTGTAAATTATTGAAGTTCCGAAGTTCCGAAATAATTGATTTTTGGAAGTTTTAATTATTATTTTCAAGAAAAACGTTTTTCAAAGGTTGGTGAACATCTTTAACATGTGCTTGGTGGCTGAAATTAGATTCCTTGGTGGTGGGCTTGAATATTTGGTAAATATTAATAGTTTATTAATTTAGTCTCCTTTGGCGTTCTAGCATTTTCCTATAAATAGATGGCTAAGTTAGAATTGAAAATCACACCAGAAACAAGTTTTCTCTCTTTTCTCTCTATATTATCGAAAGCGTATTCTTGTGAGTATACTTTGAGTGTTGATATACGGTCTTGAGTTTACAAGACTACTTATCTGAAAATTGATCGGAAATACGGTTATTTTGAGGTAAGGGATGTTATTTCTTTCATGAAATGGTATTATTTTCTTCAATATCATTATGCCAAAATATTGGTTGAACTTTTATCAAATTTGGAACTTGTTGTGTGGGGTTACTTATTCACGTATACTAGACTTATTCACGAATCTGACTTATTCATAGAAAAATGAAAATTTTCCTTTTGTCCAAGATGTTTATTTTGGCTACTATCTTTGATTGTATCCATGTTTTGATCGTTATTTTTGAGTTCGCTTCAAAATCGTTATTATGAAGTATTATCGATCTTGGATAAAGCATTAAGCGAATCCCTAATATTTGTCCTTCTATCTCCTTGGATTCGTTCTTAAAATGTTTTTCATCATCCTCGATCCTTAATGGTGATACTTGATGAATATCTTTGGCTGTAGTGCAAAGATGAATGATTAAAGCGATGAATCTCTTTGGCGCGTAGTGCGAAGATGAGCAGGTGTTGAGATGTTCATGACCATCTGGTGATACAAAAATGAATATCTTTGGCTGTGTAGTGCAAAGATGATTAAAGATGTATATTGATTGTTATTACTGGGGATGAAATATTGATGATGGACTTTTAAATCTTAGAAGGCGGTAGAATTCATTCTCTACGTGACTCTTCTAATGGATTGTTGTTTTCATTGCATTTGTTGATCTAAAACTTGTTGTCTATTTTATTTTATCGATTTTTTCCTGTTGAAGACTAACGATAATTTGTTGTATATTATCTTAGTCATAATATTCTTTACTGGGCTAGTTGAGCTCACCCTTTCCTTTTTGTTCTATTTTTCTTTTCAGGAGGTGAGAACATAGCGAGGATCGAGTCGGGGTATGGAGTGATGGTTTACAGGAAGATGTTTTAGCGATCCTCATTATTTCTATAAAATAGTGTTTGAATAATGTAATGAGGACTTATTTACGTGTGGATATTTATCAGAAGACAATATTTGTTTTTAAACTCACAGTATGTATTGTCGTATTTCACACGACATTTGTATTATTGAAGTTGTAGTTTGTTTTATGTACCATGTATTTGGCGATTTCGAGAATGGGTGTTGTATACCTATTTTGGGGCGTCACAGATTAATATCGAGCTTAGGATATGATCTCTGGCGGAGATCGGGGAATAGAACTAGGAGGAGAGAGCGAGTAAATCATTCATTTAGTGTGTCCTACGTAAGCTTATTTGTTGGTCAGTCATAATATAGGGATATTATGTGATACGTTAATTTGTTTAATTAACCCTTGTTTTATGGCGAGATTTAAGAATGGGACGACAATGGAGTGTATGAGGCGTGGAATAACCTTTAGTCATAAACGAGGAGAGCGCAACAGAAGACAATATTCCTCCTGTAAACAAACACTCTAGAGCAAACGATGAATGATGTGATGTTTAGAAGCTTTTTACAGTTCATGCAAAATCAGGACGAGGAGACTCGTGTGCAAAATACAGTGGAAATGATGGCAATGATCATCACACATAAGCGATTCAAGGAGTTGGGACCACCAGATTTCCATGGAAAGCCGGATCCGATCAAGGCAGAAACATGGGTCAAGCAAATTACCAAGATATACGATGTCTTGGGGTGCACGGAGGAACAGAAGGTTCCATTCATCACCTTTATGTTCCGTGAAGAAAGCGATTCTTGGTGGGAATCAAGTGAAGCGTACCAGTACCACCGCACTCAACATGTCTTGGGAAAGATTTGAAGCTGTTCAATGACAAGTACTTTCCAGAAAATATTCGTCATATGAAGGAGGTAGAGTTTATTAGACTCGAGCAGAACAATATAGCGGTGTCTCAAATCTGAGGCAAAGTTCGCGAGTTATCGAGGTTTGCACCTCATTTGGTGGAGAATGAGGAGCGTATGATGTGGATGTTTTGAGAGGTCTAAAACCCGAGATTCGTCGATACCTTATATCTCATAAATTTTCTCTGTTTTGGATGTTGTAAGCAGGGCTCAAAATATTAGGCGAGATAGTGAGTATACTCAGCCAGAGGACCACAACCGTGGAGGTCTCATCGGTGGCGATCATCGTAAGCGATGATAACCAAATGAGGAGAGAAAGAATACGGACAAAAGCGGTAACCACTCGGTGTGGTAATCGTGGACATGATAATAGGAGAGGTGAGTCAGTGGAAATTTGAAAGAGGAGATTCAAAAGCAGCGGGAAGACATCAAAGTGAAGACCAAAGACCAACAACAAATTCTGGGGAGGAGAACGACCGCCGGTTAGATGTTACAAATGCGGGAAGAAGGGACATATCACAAATTGTCCCACAACAATCCAAGGTATGTTACAATTTGTGGAAAGGAAGGCCACATCGCTCGAGATTGTCTTATAATGAAACCAAGTTCGGTAGGGAGTGGTGATTCCAAGGGCTATCCCGAATAAGTCGAAATCGTGATTCACGGAAAGGCGTTTGTCGTGGTCGGCCAAAAAGTGAGGAACCCAAATGAGGTGATCACGGGTAAGCTAATCTTGAATTCTTGCGAAGTTTATACCTTACTAGAATCTGGGTTTACTCATTCTTTTATCTCTCCGCTTGTGCTCAACGTTTAAGCTTGACTCGGAGAAATTAGACTTGGATTTATCTCGTGAAAACTCAGTTAGGAGGAACTTTCGTTACATCCCTTTGTTTATGAATCTTATGCGATTCAAGTTAGCACCATCACATTACTTGTTGATCTTATCTATTTAAAGATACTTGCTTTTGATGTGATTTTAGGGATTGATTGGTTAACTACTCATCATGCAAAATTGATTGCTTTTATAAGGTTGTTAGTTTTCATATTCCTAAGCAACCTGTTATTCGAATTTAAGCAACCAAACCATTGAAGTCAAACACTGTCATATCAAACCACAAAGCTATTTGTTTATTGAAAAACGAATGTCAAGCTTTCTTAGCCATGTTATGGACTTGAACAATAATACGTTGAATGATATTTTTGTTGTTAGTGAATTTCCTGACGTATTTTCTGAAGAATTTCTTGGCCTACTCCCAGAGCGTGATATTGAATTTGTATCGACTTTAAATCCGGTACAAAATCCATTTCTAAAATCTCATATCGAATGGCTCTATTGAACTTGAGGAGTTAAAACCCAACTATAGAAGTTGATACGAGCCTCTATCTTATGACTTCCTTTATGGAATGCAACCAAGCCAAAATCTCCGTAGGGACGCCATATTCGATGCGGTAGTAAAGCGATAGTGCTATTGTGATGTCTTATCCAAGATTGGGATATGAGTCACGATTGAGAGCAACTAAAGCGAGAATTGAAATACGTAGCTTTTTAGGCTTAGTTGGTTATTATCGAAGATTCGTGGAAAGATTTTCTCAAATCACTACTCCATTAACTCAGTTGACTCGTAGAGATACAAAATTCGAATGAAGCGAGGAATGTGGGAAGAGCTTCGAAGAAGTCAAGAGGAGACTCATTTCGGCACATGTTCTGACCATACCATCCTAGAAAAGCGAACGTGGTAGCTAACGTGTTGAGTAGAAGATCGTATACGAGTACGAGTACGATATTGTCAAAGACTCATTTCGTATAACTTACAAATAATAGAGATGGAGATGAAAACTCTAGGTACCCACGTGATGATGGCGAATATACGAGTAGAACCGACTTTAATCGATAAAGTTAAAGCTGCTCAAGCTACGGACATGGAGTTGATGCGTATGAAGAAGAAAGTGCAAGAAGGAGCTATTCCGGAAGCAAGAATCGATGAAGAAGGAATACTTCGATTCAACTCTCGACTTTGCGTTCCGAACGATTCTGACTTAAAGTATAGAATCATGATGGAGGCACACAACACCCCGTTTGCAATCCATCTTGGGAGTACCAAAATGTATCATGATATTCGACATACATTTTGGTGGAACAATATGAAGAGAGAGATCGTGGAGTTTATCTCGAGGTGTTTAACTTGTCAACGTGTAAAGGCGGAGCATCAAATGCCAAAAGGTCCATTGCAACCACTTGAGATTAGGAATGGAAGTGGGAACACATTACAATGGATTTCATTCTGAGGTCTTCCCAAGGTTTCTCAAGGCATAGATGCGATTTGGGTTATTGTTGATAGATTAACCAAGTCCGCTCATTTCTTACCTATATCGAGAAACTTATTCCTTGAACGTCTTTCTCGTATGTACGTGAATGAGATTGTGCGATTGCATGGCATGCAGGTATCCATAGTTTTGGATCGTGACCCAAGATTCACTTCAAAATTTTGGGTTAGCTTGCGAGAAAGCTATGGGCACGGATTTCTGATTCGATTGAAGATACCATCCTCAAACGGATGGACAATCGAGAGGACTATTCAACCCCTGAAGATCTATTAAGACTACGTGTTCTAGATTTCAAAGGAAGTTGGGATAAGTACTTTGCCCATTGGTGGAATTCTCTTACAACAACAGATTATCAAGCAAGTATAGGCATGGCTCCATTTGAGGCGTTGTATGGGCGAAAGTGTCGATTCCGGTAAGATGTTGGGACGAGGTGGGAGAAAGAACGTTGTTGGGGATGTAATTAAGACGCATGACTACTGAGAAAAGATCCAAATGATTCGACAACGTATTCAAACCTCACAAGATCGACAAAAGAGTTATGCTTATCTTCATAGAAAGGACGTGGAGTTTAATATTGGAGATCATATATTGTTACATATTGCTCCATGGAAAGGAATTACAAGATTTGGAAAAAAAGGAAAGCTCAATCCAAGGTTTGTTTGTCCATATGAGATTCTTGACCGAATAGGAAACGTAGCGTATAGACTCGCGTTACCTCCAAATATGTCTCGTGTTCATAATATTTTTCACATATCTATGCTTCGTAAATATGTGAAAGATCCAAACCACATTATTGCGTTAGAACCAGACGAGATAGCCGAAGATTTAACGTACGAAGAGGTACCTGTTAAGATCTTGGATAGGAAAGAGCATGTCCTACGCACCAAGATTATACCACAAGTTAAGGTTTTATGGAGAAACCATGCTATTGAGGAAATGACATGGGAGTTGGAGTCAGAAATGAAAGTGAGGTACCCTCACCTTTTCGATACACCAGGTACGTACGTCAATTTCGAGGACGAAATTTCATAAGGAGGGGAGGTTGTAAGACCCCAACTTTTATAAATAAAATCAATTTCCTCTAATTATTATTCTTGATTAATAAGGTGGTAATTTGATATAATGCTTTAGTTATGGGTGAAATGTGCATTTTTGCAAAATAAACAAGTAGTTATTAAAATATTCATTTTTGTGGGGAATATTCGTTTGGTCGCGGAATATTCTTCTTTGTCGTAGAATATTCGTGACGACAATGGCGCATTTATGGGCCCCATAACTTGAAAAAGCGGTTGGATGAAAGAAAACGACAAAGATTGAGTTTTATAAATAATTGGCGTAAATTGTTACTGAATTAACACTTTGTTGGGTTACACGGTGATTAAAATACGATAATATACGCGTGGTTGCGAAAGAAGACACGGTATTAAGATAAGATTTTTGAATTATTGATTAAATGCGTAAGAAGGCACAACTCAATAATTGTTACATGAAATTCTTTATTCATTATTTTATTTTATTGTTTCAATAATTGTCACCGCATAAAAGATTTTCCATTATCGGATCAATAATTCATATTATTTGAATAATATTATCGAGATAACATTATTGGCAATGTCAGAAGAAAGTTACATCTAAGGAGAGGTTTGGTCACCTAATAATTGCGCAGGTAAGGAGAAATCCTTATTGGAAAGCCCCCTTCTTTCTGAGGAGCTACACGGTTGTCGATCTTTGTGATTACGTAATATTATTTTAAATAATTAATTATTGATTATTATGATAAAGAAAATATTCATTTTATGTGGATATAGATGGAGAAAATTTTTAATGTGACAATTATTGAAAATTAATATTTTATTTTTTTACGATAAAATAATTCATTTAAATATATTATTTTAATAATATATTAACAATGATATTTTTACAATGAATGTGGGATATATGAGTATATGAGGAGGAACAGTGTTTTTGTGGTATTAAATGTTTAACACATGTTTTGTGTATCGGTGGACACAATTCTTGACCGAAAATTGATTATAGGATCGTAAAATCGCATGGTTTATGGATTTCGAGATAATTTACATTTGGAATTTGGAAAACTTTTCTTACGCAAAGTTGTAGAGAATTGAAATTCCTATAAAAAGTCGCAAGATTTGAATTTTCGATAAAAGGGCTATTTATTGTAAATTATTGAAGTTTCGGAGTTCCGAAATAATTGATTTTTGGAAGTTTTAATTATTATTTTCAAGAAAAACGTTTTTCAAAGGTTGGTGAGCATCTTTAATATGTGCTTGGTGGCTGAAATCAGATTCCTTGGTGGTGGGCTTGAATATTTGGTAAATATTAATAGTTTATTAATTTAGTCTCCTTTTGGCGTTCTAGATTTTCCTATAAATAAAGGCTAAGTTAGAATTGAAAATCACACCGTAAACAAGTTTTTTCTTTCTCTCTCTATATTATCGAAAGCGTATTCTTGTGAGTATACTTTGAGTGTTGATATACGGTCATGAAGTTTCATCAAGACTATACCTGAAATTCGATCAAGTAAATACGGTTATTTTGAGGTAAAGGATGTTATTTCTTTTCATAAATGGTATTATTTTCTTCAATATCATTATGCCAAAATATTGGTTGAACTTTTATCAAATTTGGAACTTGTTGTGTAGGGGTTACTATTCACGTATACTAACCTTTATTCATGAATCGACATTATTCAATCGAAAAATGAAAATTTTCCTTTTTGTCCAAGATGTCTATTTTGGCTACTATCTTTGATTGTATCCATGTTTTGATCGTTATTTTTGAGTTCTACTTCAAAATCGTTATTATGAAGTATTATCGATCTTGGATAAACTGTTAAACGAATCCCTAATATTTGTCATTCTATCTCACTGGATTCGTTCTTAAAAATGTTTTTCATCATCTTCAGTCCTTAATGGTGATACTTGATGAATATCTTTGGCCTGTAGTGCAAAGATGAATGATTAAACTGATGAATCTCTTTGGCTCGTAGTGCAAAGATGAACAGGTGTTGAGATGAACATGACCAACTGGTGATACAAATGAATATCTTTGGCCTGTGGTGCAAAGATGATTAAAGATGTATATTGATTGTTGTTATAGGGATGAAATATTGATGATGGACTTTTAAATCTTAGAAGACAGTAGAATTCATTCTCTACGTGACTCTTCTAATGGATTGTTGTTTCCGCTGCATTTGTTGATCTAAAACTTGTTGTCTATTTTATTTTATCAGATTTTTTCCTGTTGAAGACTAACGATAATTTGTTGTATATTATCTTAGTCATAATATTCTTTACTGGGCTAGTTGAGCTCACCCTTTCCTTTTTGTTCTATTTTTCTTCTCAGGAGGTGAGAACATAGCAGGATCGAGTCGGGGTATAGAGTGATGGTTCTAGGAAGATGTTTTAGCAGTCCTCACTATTTCTATAAAATAGTGTTTGAATAATTGTAATGAGGACTTATTTGCGTGTGGATATTGTCTAGAAGATAATATTTGTATTTAAACTCACAGTATATATTGTCGTATTTCACACGACATTTGTATTATTGAAGTTGTAGTTTGCTTTATGTACCATGTATTTGGTGACTCAGAATGGGTGTTGTATACCTATTTTGGGGGCGTCACAACAAATATATCATTTTTAGTAAGTACAAATTTATCAGACACAAACACCAACTTGAAGCCATTCTTGCTAAGTAGTGACCCAGAAACTAGATTTTTGCGGATATCTGGCACATGAAGCACTTCGTTCAAAGTTGATCATCATTTTCTACTGGTTTGTAAGTAGAAAACATCCATTTGTTGGAACAAATGTGGCGAGTAACCCCAGTGTCCACGTACCATTCTTTAGGGTTTCCTATCAAATTACATTCAGATACAACTGCAGAAAGATTAATGTCTGAAATATTTTCAGAAAGCTTTTCTAGTTCTATCACATTTGCCTGAGGCTTTTGTTCTTTCTTGACTCTCTTTGGCTTGCGAAATTCATTTGATTTATGTCCTAGAATGCCACAGTTGAAGCATTTGCCTTTGAATTTCTTCTTGGCCTTGAAAGTCTCTTTGCCTTCACGCTTCCTTTTGTTGTTGTTTGGCCTTTGTTCTACCACATTTGCCTTTGCTTCAATGAAGTTTTTTCCACTCTTTTTCTCAGATCCTTGATTGTCCTCTTCAATCCTATGTCGCACAATCAGTTCTTCAAGATTCATTTCTTTGCGTTTATGCTTCAGATAATTCTTGAAGTCTTTCCATGATGATGGAAGTTTCTCAATCATTGCAGCAACTTGGAATGAGTCACTTAATGACGTTCCTTCAGAATGGATGTCATGTAGAATTACTTGTAATTCTTGAACCTGAGTGATAACTGCTTTAGAATCTACCATTTTATAATCAAGAAATCTATCGACTATGAATTTCTTCATGTCAACATCTTCAATTTTATATTTCTTGTCTAAAGATTCCCAAAATTCTTTTGCAGTTTGAATTGTACAATACACATTATACAAAGTATTATCTAATCAATTCATGACATAATTTCTGCAAAGAAAATCTGCATGTTTCCATGCATCAACTGCAGCCTCCTTTTCTTTGTCAATTTCTCCTTCAACAAGAGTAGGACAGTCCTCTTGTAGAAACTTTGCCAAGTTCAGTGTTGTGAGATAGAAGGGCATCTTTTGTTGCCAATGCTTGAAATCAGTTCCATTGAACTTTTCAGGCTTTTCTCCATGAGACATACTCACGGCAGGAATATTACTAGTAGATGCCATTTCTGTTATACAAAGAAAATAATTATTAATAAACTGAAATAAATTTCTGTTGTACAAAGATTTAACAAAATTTAATAACAAATTTTATTTGCAGAAATCAAACAACAAATTTTGTTTATAAAAATTTCTATTGTAGAAAATTTATTTACAAAATCTGTTTACAATTTTCATATAAATTTAAATAGTAACAAAATAACAGAACATATGTTGATAATAATATATTACAACTACTACTGTAATATATTACAACTACTACGGTATCAATAGACTAATACAGAACATACGTTAATTAATATACATGTAATATTTAGCATGTAGGTAATATTTAACATGCAGGTAATTAATATACAAGCAATTTCCAACACGTGCACAAAATAATACAACATGCAGGTATTTGTCAATCATGTGCACAAAACAAAACATTCAAGAAGATAATTAATACAAAATTGAATACTAAGGAGGAACAAATATTTATTATTTAAGATGCAAACAATTAATACAAGTGATATATATAATAACAAAATAGTATTTATTAATACAATACTATGTAATTTTATTATATTTCAACACTTTTTTATAAAATAACATGTTCACATAAATAAACATATTCATATAATACATAATACAAAACACGTTATAGTATTATGTAATATATATTATTAACTGTACTTAAACCTTATTAACATGCAACAACACTAAAAAAAATAAAATTTCAGAAATAAATTTTCAGAATTATGTGGATAATCATACACATGATAACAGAATATACATTCTGTTTTTATACAAACATGTAAAACCAATGTATTTATATATAACAAAATTTGCAGAAAACAATTTTCTATTCACATAAAACAATTTTCTGTTCACATAAAACAATACTATAATTACAAAAAATTAAATTTGCTTTAAGATTGATAACTGTAATATATAGTATTATTTAATATATATAGATATAAAAATTAAATAAAAACAGAAATCAATTATAAAATGAAAATCATATAAATCCGAGTCCTTTGAATTCACAAAGTCTCCTTAAAGCAAATTTATTCCCTCACTGGTGCTAAGGATTAAATGAATAATTGCTTCCCAAGATAAAACGGATTTTCAGTTCTTAATTAGAAGCACTTCAAAATTAAGAACACTTCGAACCAAATTATATGTTATGTACTGAACTTTATATGAATATTAATAATGTATGTATGAAGAAAAACTTGGAAAACTAAACTTACTGCACAAATTTAAGGAATTTTACGTTGAGAACAGGAAGTAACACTTTGTTAGAAAGACGGAAAGCGGTAATAATGTACGTAAGCAGGAAAGGGAAAATATCTTGCAGAATGGGAAGCGGAAATATCAGTAATCAGGAAACGAAAAAATATACCTGCAGTAAGCGAGGAAGGAAGGAAAGAAAAGGAACGGGACGGGAAAAAGTGAGTTCTGTTGGCGCCCATACTGATTAATTTATAGAATCAGTAGGCAGTTTATTACTGTTGGCACTTAACAAAACTACGTAGTATTGATAATGACTTAAACAAAATTTGATAATATATTAAACAAATTTTGTCTAAAAAATTATATATCAAGACCCACCCACCCGAACCCGAGTAGTTGTACAACGGCAACGACGTGCATGTGAGTTTGAAACATGCCTTGATTAGATCCTCTCCTTTCCACAAAAGTGGGGTGCCCCCTTGAGGCCTTTCCCATTGAGCAAACATCCCATATATATGTTCTTCATTTTTCCCTCTAATGTCCTATGTGGGACTTTTGCAACTTTCAACAATCAAGTAGGTGAATTTATAGTTAATTTTCTCATTCAATTCTTAATGAATTTGAACACATAAATATACCAAATTATACTCCTCACGAAAGAGAATACATTGGTGCAAAGACTTGATATTTTCGAAATGTGAGTCCTATAATAAATTAAATCTCAAAATACTTTAATATTTATTTTATCAAACCCATTTCCAACATAAACCAATTTCACATTCAACAACAAAATAGACACATATATGTCTAAATATTTGAGCATATATATATACCGTGTCGACTTTTGCATGCCGAGCTGAGTGAACACACAAACATTAATTTTCCTATGGGATGTTAACCTTTACATGTAAATCCCAACACTTACCTCCAAATGAAGTTATATAATTAAGGGCAACATAAATTGATGTTTTCATTTTCATATTTAACGTTTCAATTACACTACAATAATATTCTCTTGATCCGAATATCTTTTAAACCATGCAAATCATTTCCAAGAATCTGGTTAAAATTGTCACATAACTTACTCTCTCTCTCTCTCTCTCTATATATATATATATATATATATATATATATATATATATATAATTTTTGCTGCATTGAGTACAAACAATGTTACATTTGTGCGCCCACAAAAAATATATATTAGAGTTAAAAATACAACTTCTGTTATACTCGATGCATTAAAAAACTATAGAACTTACAGATAATAATTAAATTATATAATAACTTTCACCCTAATCGGTTTCATATTTCTATATTATAAGTAATAAATTTTTAAATAAAACTCAGTAGTTGGGCACTATGTCATGGTTACACATAATTATGGTTAAACTAACTCCATGGCATAGAAATAATTAAATATTCAACCTTGCACCAAGTACTACTTTCTTGTTTAGCTCCACTAGTTTGTTTATTCCAACACAATTAAGCCATATCAACCGTACGTTAGTTGAATAAGAAAACAATAGCATGAAAGCGATTTGTAAATCTTAATTCACGGTCTCAAGCCTCTTTAACATCTAATGGTGTCTTGTTATTGAAATGATTGCAATTATTATATAATTAATGAAATGACATGGATTATTATTATAATTATAATTTAATACGCCTATTATTGTCTATGTTTCTTCCTTAAACTTCCAACCACAGTTGTTTGCTCTGCCTAACTTACTAATGGGCTGCTAGCTACTGAAGTTAGAATAAATAGTCAACAATAAACTAGGATTTTTCATAACTATGACAACTTAATTTCTTACTCCATTCGCTTCAAAAGGTTGACTAAATGGATAAATTCTTTTTGTTCCCAGAAAGATGAGATAGAGTATATAAAATGAAGGGTAAATATGTCATTTAGTGAGATCTATTAATATAAAAAAATAAAAATACTCACCACTTTATAAAATTTTGTGAAAAAACTAAGCATAAATTTAAACTATTTTAATCTCTTTCCTCTACTTTTATTTTTTCTTAACATGTGCGTAAATATTCCATTGGAAGGGAGTTGTACATTTTCCACCCCAAATAAGAGTTTTCTTTTCAAGTTAAACGATTTGTGAGAAAAAAGATTTACTTTGACATAATTTATGTTGAGGTTAATGGAGTTACATAGTTGTGCAGACTCTTACAGTCTACGATCGTAAAGTTAAATCACCCTACGATCATAAGATAGTCACTCTACGATTTAAAAATTCACTCTACGTTTTTGCAGTACTAAAATGACTACTCTATTATCAATCAATGACTACCCTATGATCGTAGAGTTGATTTAACTCTACGATCATAGACGGTATATATTTAAAACTTGCACATATATACCTCTAGTTTTTTCCAATTTATGTTTATGTTCAAATCACAACTCACAACTTACTTGAGAGTAAATGACAGTTTTATCCTTTTAACTTTAATTTTAATGCCACAACTCATATAGCGAGACATCAATGATCAATCCATCTACTTGCGCGTCGTGTCAACTGTCAATCGAATTGATTTGCTGCTTTTGTAAACTTTTTAGGCATGTCACACCACACAACATGAAAATAAGTTGTCACAATTTTATTTTTTTTATAAATACTAAAAAATTATATGAAAATATCATTTCTATGCTCGAACAAGACAAGTTAATTTTTTACACGCTATTGATGTTTTAAAATGAAAGAAAAAGAAAAGATAAAGACGAAATACTTGACCATCTTTTTTGGTAAATTCTTTCGTCTAAAAATGGATGAATTTAAATGAAAAACTAAATAAAAATCATTTTTTATAATTCATAATATATCCTCTAAATTATAAATATAATAAACCTAATATAAAGATAATTTAGTAACTTAAATTCTACTCTCTTTTTTCTTTTATGAACTCAGTAGTAACATTTAGAAAACATACAAGTTTTTTATTATTTATTTTTCATTATAAATTAAGTTTTTATTTTTTTCTTTTCGATTCCAAATTCAAAAATAAAGTGTTAAGAGCATTAACAATAGTTTTCCTAATCAATTATTTATCTCCAATTTTGAAGAATACATCAACAAATTATTATCCAACAATTCCTTTATCTTTATTTGACTCTCTATTTTAATCCCTATATAAGATTTTACTCTCCAGTGTAAAGGAATCAAAAGACAGTTCTCTATATATATACAAAATGACATTTGACACCCTCATTTTAAGTGGACAACTCATCAATCATACATGTCTTGACATTTTTTTACTACATTTTCAAATTATAAACTTAATATTAACTTTAAAAAATAATAATTTCAAACATATTCAAATTTAAAATTGATATAAATTTATTTAATTTATATCAATATAATTATAAATATTATAAAATTACTATTAATTATGAAATTTATTATTTTCAAATTTTAAATGAATTATATTAAATTTAAAAATATCACAATTTAACTTTTAAAAGTTAATATTTGTAAGACCTCAACTTATTATAAATAAAATCAAATTCCTCTATTTATTATTTTGAAATAGTAAGGGTTGATTTGATTAATGTGGTTAGTAATGGGTAAAATGTGCAAATATTTTAAATATGCAAATGGTTATAAAATATTCATTTTTATCGGAGATTATTCGTTTGGTCGTGGAATATTCTTACTTGTTTGGGAATATTCAAATACACATGTAGCAAATTTTGACCTATGGGTGTAGATAACTAAAAAAATGATTGGATGAAGAAACGACAAGTATAAGTTGTTTATAAATAATCTACAGTAGTTATACTGCAATTATATTGTTGGAATAATTCCGTTGGTTAAAACACAACAAAGATTGCAGTATTGCACCAATTATTGATTCTTACTTAGGAAGGCATTACTCAATAATTGTTAAAAGAATTCTCGTTTAATATTCTATTTTATTGATTCAATAATTGCTACATTGATATTTTATATTATTGTTGTTTCAATAATTGTCACTACACGATATTTTTATTATCGGATCAATAATTCATATTATTTGAATAATATTATTAGATAACATTATTGGCAAATGTCTAGAAAATTACGCCTCAAGGAGAGGTTTGGTCACCTAATTGCGGCCAAGAAGGAGAAATCCTTATTGAAAAGCCCCCTCTTTTGTAAACCGTATCTCGTTGTCGAGATTGTGATTCTGTAATATTATTTGTGAATAATTAATTATTGATTTATATGATAAGGAAAATATTCATTTTATGTGGATATAGATGGAGAAATTTTTTTAATCTGACAATTGTTGAAAAATTGATATTTTATCTTTTCTGATAAAACAATTCATTTAAATATATTATTATATTTTAATAATATAATAATGGTGATATTTTTACAATGAATGTGGGATATATGAATATATGAGGAGGAAGAGTATTTTTGTTGCAAGAGTTGTTTAAAACATGTTAAACATGTCTGTGGGCCCATTTCTTGACTGAAATTTGATTATAGCCTGTAAAATCGTCCGTTTATAGATTTCGGTCAATTTTTGTTTGGAATTTGGAAAAACTTTCTTCTGCAAAATTGTAGAGAATGAAATTTCCTATGGAAAAGACATAAGGTTCAAATTTTTCTAGTTCTAAGGGAGGAGAACGACCTCCGATCGTATGCTATAAATATGGAAAAGATGGACATATCAGCCCAAACTGCCCACAACAATTCAAGACATGTTATAATTGTGGAAAGGAAGGACATATCGCTCAAGATTGTACGGTAGCGAAACCAAGTCTAGCGGGGATGGTGACTCAAAAGGCTGTCCCAGAAAAGTCAAAGTCAACGGTTGCCGGAAGAAAGCGTTTGTCGTGGATCGGTCAAAAAATACGAGGAACCCAAACGAAGTGATCACAGGTAAGCTAATCATAAATTCTTTGAAGTTTATACCTTACTTGACACCGATGCTACCCATTCATTTATCTCTCCCGCTTGTGCTCAACGTTTAAACTTAACTCTAGGAAAAATTAGACTTTGATTTATCTCGTGGAGACTCTGTTAGAGAAACTTTCATCACATCCAATCGTTTATAAATCTTGTTTGATCCAAGTTGGCACCATCACATTACCGTTGACCTTATCTCTTTAAAGATACTTGCTTTTGATGTGATTTTAGGGATTGATTGGTTAACTACTCATCATACCAAAATTGATTATTTTCGTAAGGTTGTTAGTTTTTATATTCCTAACCAACCTGTTGTACGAATTCAAGCAACTAAACCATTAAAATCATTCACTGTCATATCTAGTCATAAAGCTATTCATTTATTGAAAAACGGATGTCAAGCTTTCTTAACCCATGTTATGGATTTGAATAAAGACATGTCAGATTTGAATAATATTCCTGTTGTTAGTAAATTTCCTGACGTGTTTCCAGAAGAACTTCCCGGTCTACCCCCAGAACGTGAAGTTGAATTCTTTATTGATCTTGAACCTGGTACAAAGACCATTTCTAAAATCCCATATCGAATGGCTCGTATTGAACTTCAGGAGTTAAAGGTCCAACTACAGGAGTTATTGGACATCGGTTTCATTCGTCCTAGTACATCTCCTTGTGGTGTTCCTGTTTTATTTGTAAAGAAAAAAGATGGGAGTATGCGACTTTGTATTGACTATCGAGAATTGAACCATGTCACCATAAAGAATAGGTATCCATTACCACGTATTGATGACCTGTTTGACCAGTTGCAAGGATCACAATTCTTTTCAAAGATCGATCTTCGTTCTGGATATCATCAGCTGAAGATTAAAACTGAGGATATTCCAAAGACTGCCTTCAGAACTCGATACGGGTATTATGAATTTTTAGTCAAGTCTTTTGGATTGACTAATGCTCCTGCGGCTTTCATGGATATGATGAACCGAGTATTCAAGGACTATTTGGATCAGTTCGTTGTTGTCTTTATTGATGACATTCTTATATATTCCAAAAGCCGTGAAGATTATGAGCACCATTTAAAGCTGGTACTCCAAAGGCTTCGTGAAAACAAGCTATATGCCAAGTTGAAGAAATGCAAATTCTGGCTTAAGGAGGTAGCATTCCTTGGGCACGTGGTGTCAAAACATGGAGTATCTGTTGACCCGGCAAAGATTGAGGCAATACAAAGTTGGGAGCAACCGAAGTACGTAGCTTTTTGGGCTTAGCTGGTTATTATCGGAGATTTATGGAAGGATTTTCTCCAATTGCTACTCTGTTAACTCAGCTAACTCGGAAAGATACAAAATTCGTATGGAGCGAGGAATGCGAAAAGAGTTTCCAAGAGCTTAAGAGGAGACTCATTTCGGCACCTGTTCTGACAATACCATCTGGTTCGGATGGATTTTTTATCTACAGCGATGCTTCAGGCAAAGGGTTAGGATGTGTTCTCATGCAACGTGGGAAAGTCATAGCCTATGCCTCGCGACAACTTAAAGAGTATGAGAGGAATTATCCTACTCATGTTCTAGAGTTAAAATCGTTGTTTTTTGCTTAAAGATCCTGGAGGTACTATCTATATGGAGAGAAAGTGGAGATATATCCAGACCATAAAAGCCTCAAACATTTTTTCACCCAAAAGGAACTCAATATACGACAACGACGTTGGCTCGAGTTGTTAAAAGATTATGACCACACCATTCAATACCATCCTGGAAAAGCAAACGTGGTAGATGACGCATTGAGTAGAAGATCATATGCAGGAACGAGTGCAATGATGTCAAGTATATGCATAGAACCAACTTTAATCGATGAAGTTAAAGTTGCTCAAGCCACCGACCCGGAGCTGATGCGTATGAAAAAGAAAGTACAAGAAGGTGCTATTCCGGAAGTGAGAATCGACGAAGAGGGAATACTTCGAGTCCACTCCAGACTTTGTGTTCCTAATGACTCTGATTTGAAATACAAGATCACGACGGTGGCACATAATACACCGTTTGCAATTCATCCTGGAAGTACCAAAATGTATCGTGATCTTCGACAAACATTTTGGTGGAACAATATGAAGAAAGAGATTGCAAAGTTTATCTTGAGGTGTTTAACTTGTCAACGTGTAAAGGCGAAGCATTAAGTGCCTAAGGGTCCATTGCAACCACTTGAAATTCTGAAATGGAAGTGGGAACAAATTACCATGGATTTCGTTACGGGTCTTCCCACGGTTTCTCAAGGCATAAACGCTATTTGGGTTATTGTTGATAGATTAACCAAGTCTACTCATTTCTTGCCGATACGGGAGACTTATTCCCTTTAACGTCTTGCTCATATGTATGTAAATGAGATTGTGAGATTGCATGGCATGCCAGTATCCATAATTTCGGATCGTGACCCAAGATTCACTTCATGATTTTGGGTTAGTTTACAAAAAGCTATGGGCATGGATTTACGATTCAGTTCGGCATACCATCCTCAAACGGACGGACAATCAGAGAGGACTATTCAAACTTTTGAAGATCTATTAAGACTATGTGTCCTAGGTTTCAAAGGGAGTTGGGATAAGTATTTACCATTGGTGGAATTCTCCTACAACAACAGTTATCAGGCAAGTATAGGTGTGGCTCCATTCGAAGCATTATATGGACGAAAGTGTCGCCTCCCAAAGATGTTGGGATGAGGTGGGTGAAGCAACATTGTTTGGACAGAGTTTGTACGTATTACTACTAGTAAAAGATCCAAATGATTCGACAATGTATACAAACAGCACGCAGGATCGATAAAAGAGTTATGCGGATCTTCATCGAAAGGACGTGGAATTTAGTATCGAGATCATGTATTGTTGCGTGTTGCCCCATGGAAGGGAGTTACAAGATTTGGGAAGAGAGGAAAGCTCAATCCATGATTTATCGCCCATTTTGATTCTTAACCGAGTAGGAAATTTAGCCTATAGACTCGCGTTACCTCCAAGTATGTCTCGTGTTCATAATGTTTTTCATATATCCGTGCTTTCAAATATGTGAAAGACCCAACCACGTTATTGAAGTTAGAACCGGACGAGATAGTTGAAGACTTAACGACGAAGAGGTAATTCAATTAAGATCTTAGATAGGAAGGAGCATGTCTTACGTACAAAGGTCATACCACAAGTTAAAATTTTGTGGAGAAACCATGCTATTGAGGAAATGACCTGGGAATTGAAAATGGAAATGAAAGCGAGATATCCTCACCTTTTCGAAACACCAGGTACGTACGTCAATTTCGAGGTCGAAATTTCATAAGGAGGGGAGGTTGTAAGACCCCAACTTATTATAAATAAAATCAAATTTCCTCTATTTATTATTTTGAAATAGTAAGGGTTGATTTGATTAATGTGGTTAGTTATGGGTAAAATGCGCAAATATTTCAAATATGCAAGTGGTTATAAAATATTCATTTTTATCGGAGATTATTCGTTTGGTCGTGGAATATTCTTACTGTCGGGGAATATTCGTATGACGGCGCAGCCTTGTGTGGGCCCCATAACGAAAAGCGATTAGATGAAAAAAATGACAAGTATGAGTTATTTATAAATAACGGAGTAGTTGTTACCGTTAATACTGTTGGAATACCCGGTGGTTAAAACACAGTAGCACACAGTATTGCACCAATTATTGATTCTTACGTAGGAAGGCATTACTCAATAATTGTTACGATGAGTTATCGCTTTCAATATTCTATTTTATTGATTCAATAATTGCTACATTGATATTTTATATTATTGTTGTTTCAATAATTATCACTACACAGTATTTTTATTATCAGATCAATAATTCATATTATTTGAATAATATTATTAGATAACATTATTGATAATGTCTAGAAAATTTCATCAAGGAAAGGTTTGGTCACCTAATTACGGCAAGAAGGAGAAATCCTTATTGGGAAGCCCCTCTCTTCCTAGAATCGCCTGGTTGTCAATATTGTGATTCTATAATATTATTTGTGAATAATTAATTATTGAATTATATGATAAGAAAAATATTCATTTTATGTGGATATAGATGGAGAAATTTTTTTAATGTGACAATTGTTGAAAAATTGATATTTTATCTTTTCTGATAAAACAATTCATTTAAATATATTATTATATTTTAATAATATAATAATGGTGATATTTTTACAATGAATATGGGATATATGAATATATGAGGAGGAAGAGTATTTTTGTTGTAATAGTTGTTTAAAACATGTTAAACATGTCTGTGGGCCCATTTCTTGACTGAAATTTGATTATAGCTTGTAAAATCGCCCGTTTGTAGATTTCGGTCAATTTCTGTTTGGAATTTGGAAAAACTTTCTACTGCAAAGTTGTAGAGAATGAAATTTCCTATGGAAAAGACATAAGGTTTGAATTTTTCTGATAAAGGGCTATTTATTATGAATTATTGAAGTTCCAAAGTTCCAGAATAATTAATTTTTGGAGTTTAAAATATTGGCAAAAAGCACCTTTTGGCCACTGTGGTTATAGTGATTTAACGAAATAGTCACTGTGCTTTTAAAATATTCAATTAGCCCACTGTACTTTTTAAAAATGTTCAATTAGGCCATTCTGTCCATTTTTTGTAACAGCCGTTAACAATTTGCTTACGTGGCTTTTTGAAAAAAATAAAAAATTATGTGTCTTTCTTTATTTGGGCCAAGAAAGCTTTGTTGGCTTTTTTCTTTTTCTTTTATCTTTTTTTCCAAACAATACTAATTATCATAAAATAGAAAATTAGCTATAAAATAATTAATTTTAAAAATAAAAATAAAATATTAATTTTAAAAATAATTAATTAGTTTTAAAATAAAATAATTAATTTTAAAAATAAAAAAATTTAATTTTAAAATAAAATAATATTTTTCTCTTTTTTTGCCAATCCAAAATTACATCTGAACAAAAATAAAGAACAATTTGAGTGCAGAAAAGTGCAGAGGTCGCCACCATCAATGTCACCATCAATGCTCATCATCTTCAAGCTAGAGGTAGCCACCATCATCAATTTTTCTCACAAGAAAAGTGCATAAAATAAAAAGACCCTCTTTCAGACCTTCTCTCGTTGAATCCCAAATTTCTTGTTATCTTTACCACCACAGACCTTATCTCTCAGACCCTCTCTCTCGTTGAATCCCAAATTTCTTGTTAAGTATCTATCTAAATCTCTAATCTCACAGACCCTCTCTCACGTTCACTGAAATGGCTCAAAAATAGAAGGAGAGAATTGAGATGTAAAATTGTGAATATGAAGAGAAAAAAGGAAAGGCAAGTTGGGAGTCCGGAAGACTTGTCATAGTGGAATTGTCCGGAAGAGAGAATTGGGAGTTCGGTTCGGTAGCACGGCCATGGCCACCGTTCGGATCTGGTCTCCGTTCTGTGTTTTCGATCCTGTCTTTTATGCTTTATTGTTTATCTATTTATTTTCAGATTGGATGTTTTCGAAGTTGTTGTTCTTATATTCATATCTTCTTGTTCATTAGTTGCTATATTGGAATTTGTGATGGTCAAACCTTGTCGGAATCCATGGAGTGCGGGCTTTACCCCTGCGCCGTTTTGATTTCCCGGTGGTTCAGTGTCTTGGGCGTCTTAATTGAAGGATTATAGGATTCAATTTCAGTGAGGATGATGCTTTATTCATGGTTGTAATTACTGAATATTAATTTGGGTATGAATTTGCTGGAATCCATGGATGATCCTTTGTTATTATTGCCCTCGATTTCTCTGAATAAGTGTAAGATGTTTTTGTTTTTATTTACCCAATTTTTGTTTACGAAACAAGGTATTTTTTTTAGCTCCAATTTTTATTTATCCAATTAGGTAAAATAATCAATCACATAATTTTATTAAAAAATAGGAAATGAAAAACTTATTAAAAAATAAATTAAAATATTTATTTTAATTTTATTATTATTTTAATTATTTTTTGTCACATAATCAATGATTGATTATTTGTATTATTTAGAATTAAAATAATTAAAAGAAAGGAAAAGAATAAATTATAAAAAAATAATATGGTTTTGATCGTATAAATCCATATTTATTTTAATTTTATTATTATTTTACAACATAATGATTATTTTATTTTATTTTTTGGTTGAAAAGAAAAATTATAAAGAAAATCCATTAAAAAATAAAAGAAAGGAGCTAATATCTATCTATTACCACGTAATTACCATGTCATTTTTATTTTATTTTAAAATTAATTTTTTTTATTTTTAAAATTAATTATTTTATTTTAAAACTAATTAATTATTTTTAAAATTAATATTTTATTTTATTTTTAAAATTAATTATTTTATAGCTAATTTTCTATTTTATGATAATTAGTATTGTTTGGAAAAAAGATAAAAAAAAAAGAAAAAGCCAAATAGCTTTTTCTTCCGCCAACAAGAAAGACACATAATTTTTTATTTTTTCCAAAAAGCCACGTAAGCAAATTGTTAATTTAATGCATACAAAAAATGGACTGAATGGCTTCGATTGAACATTTTAAAAAGACACGATTGAAATTTAATTGAATATTTTAAAAGCACAGTGACTATTTCGTTAAATCACTATAACCACAATGGTGATATTTTTACAATGAATGTGGGATATATGAATATATATGAGGAGGAAGAGTATTTTTGTTGCAATAGTTGTTTAAAACATGTTAAACATGTCTGTGGGCCCATTTCTTGATCGAAATTTGATTATAACGTAAAATCGCTTGGTTCAGAGATTTTGGCCAATTTCTCGCTTTGAATTTGGAAAACTTTTCACCGTAAAGTTGTAGAGAATGAAATTTCCTATGGAAAAGACATAAGGTTTGAATTTTTCTGATAAAAGGGCTATTTATTATGAATTATTGAAGTTCCAAAGTTCCAGAATAATTGATTTTTGGAGTTTAAAATATTTACTTTAAGAAAAACATTTTTTATATTTTGTGGGCCTCATTTAACATGTGTTAAGTTGCTGAATTCAGATTCTTGGTGTGCGTAGGAAATTTATATAAATATATTATTATTTTATTAAATTTCCTGCTTTGGTGTTCTAAGCATTTTTCTATAAAATAGGGTGCTTAGGTTAGAATTGAAAATCACACCAGAAACTGAAGTTTTTTTTTTCTCTCTCTATATTATCAAGCGTATTATTGTGAGTATTTTGATATTTTGAGTGTTCTTTATACTATGCAAGTTCCCTTCAAAGACTATATCTAGTATTCCAATTAAATCTGATCTTTTCAAGTAAGTGGATATTATTTTTTTTAAATGATATTATTTCTTCTAATATCATTACGCTTTAATATTGGTAAGATTTTTTCGTGAAATTCTTGTCTTTTAGTGTCGTGGATTACTATTCACGATACTCAAGACTATTCATGAATACAAAGACTATTCACGTAAAAATTAAATTTTCATTTTTGTCCAAAATATCTATTATGGATACTAGCTTTGATTGTATCCATGTTTTGATCATTCTTGAATTTTACTTCACTATAAGTATTTATGAAGTATTTTTGAACTCGATTGTTTTAAATTACTTAATCCTTAGTATTTGTTCTTTTGTTTCAATCGGATTCGCTTTTTTTAAAATATTTTTCATCATCCTCACCCTAAATGATGGTACATCGAATATCTTTGGCTTGTAGTGCAAAAGATGGTTGATTTTCTTATGAATATCTTTGGCCCATAGTGCAAAGATGTACAGTGTTGAGATGAACACGACCGATCGATGAATATCTTTGGCACAGTAGTATAAAAAGATGAATATTGGTTGATGTTACAGTGGATAAAATATTGATGATGGACTTTTAAATTCATAGATTATAGTAGATTTCATTCTCACGTAACTCTTCTATGAATTATTATTTTCATTGCGAATATTGATCCGAAACTTGTCAGATATTGTATTTTATCGATTTTTCCTGTTCAAGACTAACGATAATTTATTCTATATTATCTTAGTCATAATATTCTTTATGGGCTAGTTGAGCTCACCCTTTCGCTTTTTGTTCCATTTTTCTTCTTGGGAGGCGAGAATGTGGCGAAGTACCACTAGGGTAATGGAATGAAGGTTTTAGAAAGTTGTTTAGTAGTCCTCACCATTTTGTAAAATAATGTACCAATAATTGTAATGAGGACTTATTTGGGTGTGAATATTGTCTGTAGCGACAATATTTGTATTTAAACTCACAGTTTTCATGTTGTATTAATAAAGTTGTAGTTGTTTCAGATTATGTTATTGACGACTCAAAATGGGTGATGTATACCTATTTTGGGGCGCCATGATTGGTATCGAGTTTAGGGATATGATCACCCATGAGATCTGGGAATAGAACCGAGAGAGGAAGAGACGAGTAAATTCTTTGCTAGTGTGTCCTACCTAAAGCTTATTTGTTAGTTGGTCAGTATATAGCGATATTATGTGATATGTTGATTTCCTTAATTAACCCTTGTTTTATGGCAGTATTTGAGAATATCGACTGAGAATGTTAATAGTGGAGTAAATGAGACTGTGGAGACACCTTTACTCACCAACAAGGAGAATGTGCAACAGGCTGACAATGTTCCTCCTGTGAATAACACCACTGAGCAGATGATGAACGACGAGATGTTTAGAAGCTTTTTAGAATTCATGCAAAATCAGACGAGGGAGACTCGTGCACAAAATACATGTGGAAATGATAACAACGCACGGTTTGTCACAATGCAAGCGCTTCAAAGAGTTGGGACCACTAGAATTCTGGGGAAAGCCAGATCCGATTAAGTCAGAAACGTGGGTCAAACAAATCACCAAGATATTCGATGTGTTGGGATGCACGGAGGAATGAAGGTTCCATTCGCCACCTTTATGTTCCAGAATGAGGCAGACATCGGTGGGAATCTGTGAAGCGACTCATCCACCGACTCAAAGATGTCTTGGGAGACGTTTAAAAAAACTTTTCAATGACAAGTACTTTCCGAAAGTATTCGGCTATATGAAGGAAGTGGAGTTCATTAGATCGAACAAAATAATACGACGGTCCCAAAGACGAGGCAAAGTTCATAGAGTTATCCGTGTTTCAGACCTCATTTGGTGGAGAATGAGAAACGATGACGCGGATGTTTCGAGAGGTTTGAAACCCCAAGATACGCCAAGATCTCATTTCTCATAAATTTTCTCTATTCGAGATGTTGTCAATGTGGCTCAATTGTTAGAAAGCGAGATAACGAAAGACGCTCAACCGAGGGACCATAACCAGGATCATACTAGTGGATGCTATCATCGTAACAACGATAACCCGGGAGAGAAGAAGAATACGGACAAAGGCGGTAACCACTCTCGGTGGTAATCATGGCCATTAGAATAGAAGAAGCGAAGTGGGAGAATATTTTAAAAAATAGGAGATTCAACAAATGACCATATGAAGACGTCAACACCAAAGCAAAGAATCTGGTTCTAAAGGAGGAGAACGACCACCGTTCGTATGCTATAAATATGGAAAAGAGGGACATATCATCCCAAACTGCCCACAACAGTTCAAGGTATGTTATAATTGTGGAAAGGAAGGACATATCGCTTCAAGATCAGACGCAGAAATAAACCAAGTCCAATGGATGGTGACTCAAAAGGTCGTCCCCGTAAAAGTCAAAGTCAATCTGCCTCTGAAGAAAGCGTTTGTCATGACCGGGTCAAAATACGAGGAACCCAAACGAGGTGATCACGGGTAAGCTAATCATAAATTTCTTGCTAAGTTTATACCTTATTTGACACCGGTCTTTACCCATTCATTTATATCTCCGCTTGTGCTCAACATTTAAACTTAACTCAGGAAAAATTAGACTTTGATTTATCTGGAGACTCCTTTAGAGAAACTTTCATCACATCCATCGCTTATAAATCTTGTTTGATCCAAGTTGGCACCATCACATTACCTGTTGACCTTATCTCTTTAAAGATACTTGCTTTTGATGTGATTTTAGGGATTAATTAGTTAACTACTCGTCATGCAAAAATTGATTATTTTCGTAAGGTTGTTAGTTTTCATATTCTTAACCAACATGTTGTATGAATTCAAGCAACTAAACCATTAAAACACACAGAATAATAAAGACAGTAATAATAGAAGAATGTCACCAGTATATGTGGTAGATCACATGATACAAAAGTTATTCCAATGTAATAATAAGAAATGGAATAACAACAAATTCTCTTCATGAATAAGAAAGAATAACACCCCTCACCGTAATAGAAACCGGATATAAGAGTAGGGAAGTAGCATAATACTTTTCTATAGTTTCTCTATAATTTCTCTCTCTAGAGTTTTGAATTTGTAAGAAATAATGAAGGAATGAGCTTCTATTTATAGGAGAATGGAAGTGTAATTGTTTATGAACGAATTATTTCAGTAATTATTTCTTCAACCAAATAAAATAAAGTCAATCAACTAACCAATAAAATCACAACAAAATTAAAATATAATACATATATATAAACACATGTTTTCAACTTATATATATCAATATTATATATACACCACTTAATTTTTTCTCCCCATAACCAAATATATCCCCACCCACCTAATAATCAAATTCACTACACTCTTACACATCACTATCACACTACCACTTTTCCACCATTTTTCACTCACACACACATCACACACCTATCACTTTCACATATCATTTTCTTCCACTATATACTCAAAACACACATATACTTCCATACGTATACTCTTCCATTTCCAAAATCATTTCCCAACACATATGGGCCCCACATGTGAGCCCCACCTTTAAAAAATTTTCTACCGATTATTTTGAAAAATGGGTAAATAGGAATCCATAAAATAAGAAAAATTTCATAAAAATCACCTTAATAATTTTAACAACATTTATCATCTTTATTATAATTCACAATATTAATCGACTGTGCCGCTCCGGTGAAAGAGGGGCTTTCAATAAGGATTTCTCCCTATCATGCCATTAATTTGGTGACCAAACCTCTCATTGGCGTAACTTCAGACATCGTTAATATTGCAATTTATAATATTAATAACTCGTCATTTCAATTATTAATTTAATAATATATAAAATATCGATAATAATTGAATCAAATAACGTGAGATACTATGCAACAATTACTATAAGAATAATTGAACAAAATCGAAGTGACTTCTCACGTAAGCATTAATAATCAATACCGTGTGCTACTATGCAACCACGCCAGACATCAGATTTCTTTTACTACCGAGTAGTTCAACAAGATAATAAAGAAAACTTTCGCCGTTATTTTCAATAAAATATTTTTGTCGTTTTCTCAATCCGACAATAATTCCGTTGTGGGATCCACCAATGATTGTGTCCTCATACGAATATTCCCCGACACAAAGAATATTCCCTGACCAATCGAATATAATACAACAACTTGCATACTTTGCAAAATTTATAAATATTACCCACAACTATAACATTATATCAAATCCACACCATAATATTCAAAAAAATATTTCGAGAAATTTAAATCTTTATTTATAAAATCTGGGGTCTCACAAAGGCCGTCCCAGACAAAACAAAGTCGGTGGTTTCAGGAAGAGCGTTTTTTTGTGACTTCTCAAAAAGCGAAGTGACCTTAACAATGCTAAGAGACAAGTTAGTTAATTATAAATTATCACAAGTCTATACCTTATTAGACAATTGGGTTCTACCCATTCTTTTATTTCTCTTGCTCAATGCTCAACGCTTAAATTTGACCCCGCAGAAGTTAGACTTTGACTTATTGATTGAAACTTCATTTGTAGAAACCTTTGTTACCTCCACTGTTTATAAATCTTGTTTTATTCAAATCAACACTTTCACTACCTGTCGATCTTATCTCTTTGAAAATACTTGCATTTGATGTGATTTTAGAAATCGATTAGTTAACTACTCATCATGCTTTTCGTAAGGTTGTTAGCTTTCATATTCCTAACCAACCTGTTATGCGAATTAAAGCAATCAAACTACTAAAGTCAATCATTGTCATATCAAGCCATAAGTAAGAGCCCTGATCCTTTCGTTGTTGACTTCCTTGTGTGAAATGCACCGAAGCCAGACTTTCTGTAGGCGACGTCGTGAATGACGATGGCAAGTTGATAGGTATCAATGTGACGTACTATCCAAGTCATGGATGAGAGTCACAGTTTTGAATGATATTTCTATTGTTAATAAAATTCCTGACGTATTCTTGAAGACTTCTTAACCTACCCTAGAGCGTAAAATCGAATTTTGTATTGACCCTAGTACAAAAGCCATTTCTAAAACCCTTAACTATTTCTTCAACCAAAACGAAAGTATCATGCACCAAGGACATTGGCTCGAGCTGTTGAAGATTACGACCATACCATTTAATATCATCGTGGAAGAACGAATGTGGTAGCTAACGCGTTGAGTAGAAGATCGTATGCGTTTACAAGTGCGATGTTGTTAACACGAAGACTCATTTCGTACAACTTACAAATGATGAAGATAGAGTTAAAGACTCTAGGGACCCACATGAAGATAACGAATATACGAGTAGAATCGACTTTAATCGATAAAGTTAAAGTTCTTTCAAGCTACACACCTTGAGTGATGAATGTGAAGAAGAAGGTTCAAGAGGCGTTATTTTAAAAGCAAGAGTTCTCAAGAGAGGAATCTCAACCCTCGATTTAATTGGCCCATTTAAAATCATCGATCGAGTAGAATCGTGGCTTATAGACTCATTTTACCGCTTAAGTATATATCGCGTGTTCATAACGCTTTTTCACGATCGACGTTACGTAGATATGTGAAAGACTCGAACCACGTTATTGAATTAGAACCGGACGAGATAGCGGATAAATTAACGTATGAAGATGTACAAGTTCAAATCTTGGATAAGAAGGATTACATTCGACACTCAAAGGTTATACCCCAAGAGTTAGAATTTGAAATGAAGTCAAGGTATCCTCACCTATTCAGCATACCAAGTACGTACGTAAATTTCGAGGGAGAAATTCCATAAGGAGGGGAGATTGTGAGACCCCAGATTTTATAAATAAAGATTTAAATTTCTCGAAATATATTTTTTGAATATTAAGGTGTGGATTTGAGATAATGTTTTAGTTGTGGGTAGTATTTAAAATTTTTGCAAAGTATGCAAGTTGTCATATAATATTCGATTGGTCAGGGAATATTCTTTCGTGTCGTGGAATATTCGCACGATTTATTAACAATCATTGGTGGACCCCTACAACGGAATTATCATTTGATTGAGAAAATGACAAAAATATTTTATTGAAAATAACGGCGAAGTTTTACCTGTTGACATCGTTGAACTACTCTAAGTAGAAAAAGTATGCTTATAATAATTCAAAAATAATAATAAATAAATATTAAATAATAAAAATTTATTTTGGTTTAAAACATATTAAATGGAATTTGTTTTTATTTGGGTCAAAATAATCATTTAACTTTTGTGGGCTAATGTATTAATAAGTGTTGAGTAATTAAATTGGTAAAATTTGGGCCTTAAAATTTATTTGGATTTAATTTATATGGGTAATATTAAGTTCTATATAATTAGGAAAATTAATTAAATAAAACCTAATTAGACTCTCACTTTATACGTGACTGAGGGAAATAGAAGCAAGTCGGCTGTGTAATTTTTTTCACAAGAATTAGTACCAGACGAAAGAAAAAGAAGAGAAATTTGACTAAGGTAAAATCTTTCATAAATATTATATGAGGATTGGTTTGCATGCTTAGATCTTGATTATATATATTATTATTATATACGGATTATATATATGTATACCTAATTGATTAAAACAGCTTTACAGGCATGAATTCGTTATTAATTATATATATATATATATATATATATATATATATATCATGGTTGCCTGCAGCAGTCAGGCGTGAAGTTGATTATATATATATATACTATATATATATTATATTTGAATAAATATTTAGTCATGGAATTTATAAATCAGAATTGGTAAATTAAATTGAAGTTATGTATATTAATTTAAATTAATTAATTTTGCCAACATAGTTGTAAAAGTTTTTAATAATAAATTTAATATTATTATGTTATTAATGATTTGATTGTAATAAAATTTTATTAAATTATTTAGATTAAACGGAGAGAATCTAAGCGAATCAAATTTGGAGTATAAATTTTGGGTATTACATTGCTTAATCCAGGTACAGATTCCGTATTCTTTCAGCGAGACTCTTTTGTTTTAAATTGTTCATTTCGTTATTCGTTTCGAAATTTAGTTTTGCCTCTCATAATTGTTCCTTCTTAAATTCGTGAGAATGTTTCATTTTGGCATTAGTATTTGAAACTAGTATTTGTACTCTTTGGTCTATTGTGTCATGGTTAATATTTATTTCGATATTTGTAGAAAGTACATGTTAATATATTTGAAGACTTTGTGTTGATATTTCGTTTCAGTTTAACATGTACATGTTAGAACCCCTTTGTTGTGTCGCATGTGTTGTGACATTATATTTTGTTAGAAATACCGTAGGTATACCCGAGCTATAACCACCGTAGGGGTACCACAGCATGTCCTCTTGGCACCGAGGCATGACACCTTCCGTGGTGTGTGTGATCACCCACTGGCCTCCGCTTTGTGTCTTTCCGTGGGAGTTGGCCATTTGGTGTTTTGTTGTGGAGGCGATGGGCCGACCCTAGTTTTCTGCTGCTCGCTCGCTCGCTGCGGAGTGGTGATGTTTGTGCCAAACACGCCCGATTTTACATGCATTGGATTCGCGGTCCAATGTGTGTAACTCTGCGCTCGTGGCATTATTATTCGACTTACTTTGTGTGGCAAGGTATATTCGCTTTTATTCGAGAGTTTCAGATGAAATAACAACCACCATTTGATTCAAACTATTATTTCGTTGTGTTAGATTTGTTCGTTTCGTTTGATTCGTTTCGTCTCTTTTCATTTAATTGAGTTAGTTATTTTTGGTTCATTATTTATATTCTATATTCAGATCGGGCATTTGGTTCATGCTTTGTGTTTTTCTTTCCGCGCAGTAATCGGGGATCAAGGGCAAGTGTGATGAGAGCTCCATTCATTCCAATGATTTAGAAATATTCTGTTTAGACTTGATGTGTTAGTTTACTTGGAATTGTAATAATTATTTTAGATTGTGGTTTGAGACAGTTTGAGATTATTATGGTTGACTTATGGTATTTATCAATTATTAAGACTATTCTTTTGTGGTTTTGAGCCTTACTATTAAATTCATTAGTTTTGTTATGTTTTGAGTAACCTCTCTTTCTATTTCGGAAAGGAGGCGTTACAACAGTAATATGCGTGGTTACATAGTAGCACACGGTATTGATTATTAATGCTTACGTGAGAAGTCACTCAGTTTTGTTCAATTATTGTTATAGTAATTGTTGCATAGTATCTCACGTTATTTGATTCAATTATTGTCGATATTTTATATAATATTAAATTAATAATTGAAATGACAGAGTTATTAATATTATAAATTGCAATATTAACGATGTTCAGTAAGTTACGCCAAGGAGAGGTTTGGTCACCTAATCAAGGCGCTAATAGGAGAAATCCTTATTGGAAAGCCCCCTCTTTCCTGTGAACGATCTAGTCGATTAATATTGTGAATTATAATAAAGATGATAAATGTTGTTAAAATTATTAAAGTATTTTTTTTATGAAGTTTTGCTTATTTTATGGATTCCTATTTACCCATTTTCAAAATAATCTGTAGAAAATTATTTAAAGGTGGGGCCCATATGTGGGGGACACATGTGGGGCCCGTGTGTTGGGAAATGATTTTGGACAGTACACTTCCATTCTCCTATAAATAGAAGCTCATTCCTTCATTATTTCTTACGAATTCACTGAAACTCTATAGAGAGAAAATTATAGAGAGAAATAAGAAAAGATTTCTGCTACTTAACTACTCTTATATTCAGTTCTTTTACGATAAGGGATATTATTTGTTGTACCCGTAAGGGATGTTATTTTTTCTTATTCATGAAGAGAACTGTTGTTTTTCCATTTCTTATTATTCTGTTGGAATAACCTGTATACGTGGTCTACCCTATACTTGGTGACATTCTTCTATTATTCATCTTTATTATTACATTGGAATATCCCGTGCGTGTATTTTACATCAATCGGGTTCCATTATTTATTATTCTCGTTGAATATCCTGCTCTGTGTGTTTTACACTGACACTGGTTCCATTATTTATTATTCAAGCACTTATTATTCTCGTTTGAACATCCCGCTTCGATTGTGAATTTCACACGACTCGGTTCCGTTATTATTATTACGTTGGAATAACTGCTCATGCGCAAGTACCGCATGCATGGTGATTTCTTTTGTTATTTCATTCGTTATTATACTCAATTGGTTAAAATTTTGATTTCTATACTCCATGAAATTATCGGAATATCCTCGATATTTCAAGGCTTCATCCAAAGATTTTCATGGAAATATTCTTCGAGCATTCTTGAATTTTACTCTACAAAGCAAAGATCATGTTGACAATTTGGACGCTTTTTAGTTCCCGAATAAATTAATTCGTGAATTTGTTTTATTGAATTCTTATATCATTGTCATCATCCTCATGTTTATATTTTTTTAAAGTTATCTCATGGCCAGAGAGCATGGATGAACTTGGTATGATTATGACCGAGGATTATTCGGTGTAATCATGGATCGTAATGTAACAAGTGATGAGGTAAAAGTCCTCATTGGCCGTAGTGCATTGATGGATGCTTGTTGGCATGATCATGACCATAGATGAATACACAAATATCCTCGTCTCCAGAAGTGTATGGAATTTGTGGTCGTGACCCTAATGAATATCCTTGATCAGTAGTGCGTGGATGATGTAGATTATTTATTGTTTCGAGTCTCGTGATAAAAGTGATGAAAACTTCTTAAATCATAAAAGATAGTAGATTTTATTCTCTACTTGACTCTTTTAATGGATTGCTTGATCCGCCATGCTTAAACTTGATGTCTATTGTATTTTATCGGTTTAACATTGTCAAGGCTAATGATAATTTATTCGCATTATCTTAGTCATAATATTTCTTATTGGGCTAGTTGAGCTCACCTTTTTTTTTCACCGTTCTCTTGTGAAATGAGAACGAAAGGGACTAGCTTCGGGGAATGGAGTGACGGTCCAGATGATAGTATTAGTAGTCCTCACTATTCTATTAAAAAGTGTGACAATAAATGTAATGAGGACTCTATTTGAGAATGGATATTGTCTAGAAGACAATATTTGTATTTAAACTCACAGCATGTGTTTTGTTGTATTTTACACGACTGCTGTATTATTAGTTTGTATTTGAATTTTGTACCATATATTTGGCGACTCAAGATGGGTGATGTATACCTATTTTGGGGGCGTCACAGTCAGTATTGTGATTCTGTAATATTATTTGTGAATAATTAATTATTGATTTATATGATAAGAAAAATATTCATTTTATGTGGATATAGTTGGAGAAATTTTTTTAATGTGACAATTGTTGAAAAATTGATATTTTATCTTTTCTGATAAAACAATTCATTTAAATATATTATTATATTTTAATAATATAATAATGGTGATATTTTTACAATGAATGTGGGATATATGAATATATGATGAGGAAGAGTCATTTTGTTGTAAGAGTTGTTTAAAACAGGTTAAACATGTATGTGGCCCCATTTCTTGACTGAAATTTGATTATAGCCTGTAAAATCGTCCGTTTATAGATTTCGGTCAATTTCTGTTTGGAATTTGGAAAAACTTTCTTCTGCAAAGTTGTAGAGAATGAAATTTCCAATGAAAAAGATATAAGGTTTGAATTTTTCTGATAAAAGGGCTATTTATTATGAATTATTGAAGTTCTGAAGTTCCAGAATAATTGATTTTTGGAGTTTAAAATATTTATTTTAAGAAAAACATTTTTTACATTTTGTAGGCCTCATTTAACATGTGTTAAGTTGCTGAATTCAGATTCTTGGTGTGCGTAGAAAATTTATATAAATATATTATTATTTTATTAAATTTTCTGCTTTGGTGTTCTAAGCATTTTTCTATAAATAGGGTGTTTAGGTTAGAATTGAAAATCACACCAGAAATTGAAGTTTTTTTTTCTCTCTCAATATTATCGAGCGTATTATTGTGAGTATTTTGATATTTCGAGTGTTCTTTATACTATGCAAGTTCCTTCAAAGACTATATATCCGTATTCCAACTGTAAATACATCTTTTCAAGGTAAGTGGATATTATTTTTTAAAAAATGATATTATTTCTTCTAATATCATTACGCTTAGGAATATTGGTAAGATTTTTCTTGTGAAATTCTTGTCTTTTTAGTGTCGGGGTTATTATTCACGATACTAAGACTATTCACTTAATACTCAAGACTATTCACGTAAAAATTAAATTTTTATTTTTGTCCAAAATATCTATTATGGATACTAGCTTTGATTGTATCCATGTTTTGATCATTCTTGAATTTTACTTCACTATGAGTATTTATGAAGTATTTTTGAACTCGAATTGTTTAAAAGTACGAATCCTTAGTATTTGTTCTTTTGTTTCAATTGGATTCGTTTTTCTTTAAAATATTTTTCATCATCCTCATTCTAAATGATGGTATTATCGAATATATTTCATTCTGTAGTGCAAAGATGGTTGATTTTCTTATGAATATCTTTGGCCCGTAGTGCAAAGATGTACAAGTGTTGAGATGAACATGACCGACTGATGAATATCTTTGGCCTGTAGTGCAAAGATGAATATTGGTTGATGTTACATGGATAAAATATTGATGATAGACTTTTAAATTCATAGATTATAGTAGATTTCATTCTCTACGTAACTCTTCTATGAATTATTATTTTCGCTGCCAATATTGATCTGAAACTTGTTGTCTATTGTATTTTATCAGATTTTTCCCTATTGAAGACTAACGATAATTTGTTCTATATTATCTTAGTCATAATATTCTTTACTGGGCTAGTTGAGCTCACCCTTTTCCTTTTTGTTCCATTTTTCTTCTCAGGAGGCGAGAATGTAGCGAGTACTAGTCGGGGTATGGAATGGGTGATGTATACATATTTCGGGGGCGTCACAATATTGATCTTATGTACATTTGCAACTACAATCCATTGAATACTCACTCCATAAATTACTTGAAATTTAAAATAAAATAAAAATTATTTTACAGTGAAATATAATTGATAAATTAATTATACTCTCTTTTATAAATTATAAGATTATTATTAATTTAATTTTTTGAATGTTGGAACTTTTAAATTTTAAATTTTATTATTTAAGGAATCAATATAAAGAACCTGTTGGGTACATAGTGAAAAAATTGAATCTCTATTTTGTATACTGATCCAATACCATTGCAGAATAGGAATAAAGATAAAAAAACTGTTGTGAATGCTCGTATGTGTTGCGAATTAGGGGATGAACAGTTATTTCACTTTTATAAATTCTTGCTTGACATATATTGAAACTTGAATTCAAATTAAATGGACAAAACACCATTCACTATTTACTCAAATACAAATAGGTATATATTAAGTTCTTTTTTAAAAATATATTCTTCACATCTTTCAAAAGTTAAATTTAAGATAAAAGTTGAAGCGATAATTAATGAAATGTTATATTATATTATATACTTTATTTTTATAATTTTCTTCTTTTTACTATTTCTGGTTCATTATATTATACCCTTCCATAATTTGTTAAAAAGGAAAGGAGAGTTCCGTTATATATTCAAAAGTGAACACCAAGTTATATGTTTGTAATTGTGTAGAATATATATATATATATGTTATTCTAATTGGAAATAACAGTGTAAAGCCTAAAGTTTTAATGTTTATTAAATAATTATTGACTAAAGATATATGTTACTAAATTTGTTTATTGACGTTTTCATTTTCATTTTCGCACTTATGTAAGAATTTTATTGTTGATTTAGTAGGATTGTAATCCCTTCTATTACATCTATCTTTCAATATTACACATATATAATACAAGTATGATGGAAGGTATTCTAATTCGATTTAGTAGTTAGTCCATCTCTAATTCAGAAAATAATCCTATTCTTTTAGGGAGGTACTGATATTAACCATACAAAAAAGGTATGGAACAGGATAATTATTTCATGATTTGGACAAGGATACCCTTAACCCCACTCCAAAATAAAATGATCACATTGCTCCTATGTATATATTTTTAGGACTATTAATTTATATATATTAAATTTTGAAGAAGACACATTTGGATATAATTTTTAATATTAAAAATTAAGAACTAAAGTTGAATATTGAGAAAAACTTAATTTTCTTTACATCTATCTTTTGCAAACATTAATATTGTTACGTTAGAAAACATAAAATCGAACTTCTTTTAGGGACTGAGCTGGAAATTAACCGTAAAACTCGTATGTTTCTAGTTGTAGAACTCAACAACTTAGAAATAACAAAGAAATAAATAAATTGTCGTAATAGAATAAACAAGATGGACAGAAAAATGTGATGCATGCCTACCTTTCACGTAGACCAAAAGCTGCATATAAGTTTTTAATAATTTAATGAACGATTTTATGGTACTAAAAAATAATCAAATTAAGAGCTATTAAAAATATACTACTTATTTTACACTATTATTATTTTTATTTAGTTTATGTTTTTGATATTCTGTATAGGAAGAAAGTGGTAAAATTTTCCGTGAGAAGATTAATTTGGATGAAAAGTAATTTTTTAATCTTTCATATTTTTGTTATTTATCTTCATGTCAAAATTAAAGTAGAATATATATCTTTTAAAACAATTTTTTGGTTAATTTCACTCATGCCCGTACTAAGGTTTTTCTTACTTGTGATTTCTCACTCTTCTATAATTAGAGCTTCTTCCCATGAGATTCTTGATTCTTATCTGGGGGTGGTAAATTGGTCAATAAAATACTGACACGTAAGCAAAATTCTATATATATCAGTATTCTATTAGTCAATTGATCAACTTAACAACCTTCTTATCTATTTGTAAGAAGTCTAAATTAATTTATTCTTAAATTTGGATTCTTCAGCTTGACTTTTTTTATTTATCTCTTAAATAAGTTTTTATATTAAGACATGTTTTGAATTGTGTCAATAATTTCCCTTCGAAAGTTAGTACTGTCCATAATCAAAGTAAAGAAGGTTTATTGCTAAATTAACTCAGTCAAAGCTGCATGTTAAATTTGTTGATTTGTGCCGTGGCCAAATTTTTTGACACCAATACCACTTTTTTCTTGTAATGTAATGAAATGATAATAAAGTTGTAATGATAAGTTTAAAGAAGTGGTGTCAGTTTATAAATTATAAGAAAAATAGCACTCTTACTTATGAAGACAAATAAGATTTTTAAGAGGACGAAAATGACCTTGGATTTAAACTTTTGAAATTTTTTGGACTTTTGACCATGCGGCAACTAGTGGCTATATGTCAAGAGAGCGCATCTTCTGTTTTCAATTTTTCTGTTTTTTTATTTAAATTTTAATATTTAATTTTTTATTTAATATTAATTAATTTTAAAATTAAATAAAAAAATATGTATCAAAATTTAAGTGCGAAAACAAAAGAGAACAAAAAATTTGAGCCGTCAATTAATCCGTGAAAACTAAGGAGGTGCTGATTTTCCAAGAAGCGACTAAATTTGACTTCGTAGGGATAGGGGTTGGGGTAGGATAAAATGCAACAAAAATATTTCGAGCAAATGAGCGGAAAGTTGGTGGAGTCTAGCTTAGCTAAGATGCATGAGAAGAATTGAGCATGCTTAATGAATAAAAATTTGTGTGTGAAGGAAGGTTCTTACTTACGTCAAGGATTATGTGTTCCTCTCTGATATTAAATTTTTAATTAATATTCAAATATTTTTGTATATTTATCGTTTGAGAATTTTAATTAAATATTAATTATTTAATTTTTAATATTATTCCAAGTATTAAATATAAGTTTGATTTTTCAACTATTTTTTTACATAATAAATAACACTCTTTTTCTAATACAAAATAATATTGATATTAAATTTTTATTAATGCTCAAGTATTTTTATCTTTTAATATTTATCGTTTGGAAATTTTAATTAAACATTAATTATTTAATTTTAATATTATCCCAAGTATTAAATATAAGTTTGATTTTCCAACTATTTTTTGTATAATAAATAACATTCTCTTTTTTCAATACAAAAATAATTAAAGTTATTTTTAACTAAAAAAATAGTATTATTATTTCAAAAAAGGCAAATAATAAGGAGAGATAGAGTACAATTCGTTTGCAAAAGGGAACTGTATATCATAAATATATATATAATAATCAATTAATGACATGAGCTTAAATAGAATTACTAGTATTATTCCAATTTCTACTAAACCACTCACTATTGTCCAAGAGCAATGGACTTGAATAGTTGAACGGCCAATTAAGTAAACTCCTAATAAAACACGAAGTTTGACAGTGTGGAACCAACTGTGACCCCTCTCTATACTTGCTATTCCTGTAAAACTAAAGACTGCCCACCTCTACAATTCCCGTCCATGCACTCTGGTTTATTGAAATTTCCTGTCTTTCTCTCACCTTGCTCACGGCCGCCGTCAGGCACCCCGCACCCATAAGCATGGTTCCCTACGTTCCCCAACCATCATCCTCCACCATCATCAGACGAACAACCAGCGGCAGAATCATACTACAAAAGTACCAATTGGGCAGCCTCTTGGGCCGTGGGAGTTTTGCAAAAGTCTACCACGGAATATCACTATCCGACAATTCCTCCGTGGCAATTAAAGTCATTGAAAAACCCACCATTGCTGACCCTTCCATGGAGCCGCGCCTCGTCCGGGAAGTTACCGCCATGCGTCTCCTCAACCACCACCCGAATATCCTCAATCTTTACGAAGTAATGGCCACCAAGACCAAGATCTACCTGATTATGGAGCTCGCTCAGGGCGGTGAACTCTTCACTAAGCTTGCCCGGCGCGGCCGGATGACCGAAACGGCTGCACGCCGGTACTTCCAGCAGCTGGTCTCCACCCTCCACTTCTGCCATCAAAATGGGGTGGCCCACCGCGACCTAAAACCCCAAAACCTATTACTAGACGAAGTCGGAAACCTTAAGGTTTCCGATTTCGGATTATCAGCCCTCCCGGAGCAGCAGAAAAACGGGATGCTCCACACAGCATGCGGAACTCCGGCATACACGGCGCCGGAGGTTGTCAGACGGAACGGGTACGACGGCGCGAAAGCCGATGCATGGTCATGTGGAGTCATTTTGTTTGTGTTCTTAGCCGGGTACCTTCCTTTTGATGACAGCAATTTGCCAAACATGTATAAGAAAATTCATCACAGGGAATATCAGTTTCCTGATTGGATTTCTAAACCTGGCCGGCATATAATTTCCCGGTTACTTGATCCGAATCCGAATACAAGGATGTGTATGGAAGCTCTGATGGATTTGAATTGGTTCAAAAAGTCATTAAAACCGGATCCTAGAAGGGATGAATTGGAGTTATTATTGGGAAAGGATTGTAAATATGATTCAAGTATGAATGCTTTTGATATAATTTCAATGTCATCCGGGTTGGATTTGTCGGGTCTTTTCGAGGCGAATTTGAATAAGAAAGAGAGGAGATTTACTTCAAGGAGTTCAATGAAGGTTGTTGAGGAAAGGGTGACAAAAGTTGGTGGGGAATTGGGGTATAGAGTAGAGAAAGGGAAGGGTAGGGAAATAGGGTTGGTTAAGGGGAAAATGGTTTTTTTAGTTAGGATTTTGGAGTTGGTAACAGAAATTGAATTGTTAATGGTGGAATTGAAGGTGGTTAGTGGTGGGGATGATGAGTTTGATAGGCTTGTGTGGGAGGAGTTGAAGTTGGGATTTGGAGACATTTTTGTTTCATGCATGGCACAATGATGCTTAATTCTTGATGAGAAATAGAGACTGTGGAGGTGGTGGAGTGATGGCGGCGGCGGCAAAGTGATGACTTCCAGCGGGGTAAAATTTTGAGGGTGGTGGAGGTGTACAGTGGTGATTTGGGGCTACGCATGCTCTATGTGTGAGCTAACTTTGATGGAATATGGCTCTTTTTTTCTTCTTCTTTAATATGGCTTTTATTTTGTACATTGGAATTTCTTTTTAGTGTGTTAGTTTAATAAACTCTTTGTTTTCTCGTTTTGTTTGCTTTTTTTTAGCTTGGTCTTATATGAGTAATTCAAATTACATAATTTCATCACATTACAATAGATGAACGAGTAACATAGTTAAAGACAAAAGTTGCAGCAATTTCCAGCCACTGGTTTAGAAATCTGCTAAGATAATTAGTACAAGAATCTGAAATGACTAAATTACAGAAAAATTCAGGATGTAAGCATGCATATTATACATGCCTTTAAGATACAATAAAAAAAACAGAAAGGTATGGGAATATTTTACCAGACCAAGATCTAGAAAGATAATTTCAAACAGACACAAATGGCATCCCAAATCCCTAATTACTTCCCAACTTTCATACAATTGTCACTTTGAATGCCAAATTTTTCATTTTAAAACAACTGAACTGTTTCAGATGCGGTATTAAGCCCTCTTGATAGCCTAAATTCTATACAAATGAGTGATATTATAGCATCTAAGATGTATTCAAGCCAGCAACTCTCAGAACTTCTTTTGAAACTACATACCTGAAAAACTAACGAATAAGAGTCTGATTCAGAAAGCTCGTCTCACGGCATGTGAGCTAGGCATCATCAGGAATCATCAACATCACATCATCATCTTCGTCAGCTTTTGCATCCATTGAATGGAGAGTTGACATCCATTCCTTTAAACCACTGTGATGATCCTTCTTCCATAATACTTCGAGATCACTGACAGTCAGCTTTGGAACTCCACGTTTCACAAGAACAATTCCCAGGGATCTAAACGTAGAATCATCAGCTTGAACAGCAGATTCCATCATTTCCTTAAAGGTTTCCTTTGCCTCATTGAATCTCCCATCTGATGCGTACAATCCAAGAACATGATTATAACTCAATAATTCAGTCAAAAGTCCTAGCTCTCTCATCTTTTGTGCTATCTGAATGGCTTCTTCAAATCTCTCTAATTTTTTGTACATACACAACATCATAGCATATGAGAACTCATTTGCATGCCCTTGTCTCGTCAAGTTTTCAAAAATTTCTTCCGCTTGTTCAACCATAAATCGATCGCTGTATAGATCAATCATACAGTTTGAGCAATATACATCAGCACCCACATCCAAAGATTGAAGCATCTGGTATGCCTCTTGTGCTTCTTCCAGGCACCCAACTTTTGTGTAGAGCTTGATCAAGGAATTATATATGACAGCATTCATTGGTAAGCCCACTTCTCTCATTGAATTTACAAAACCTAAAGCTTCTTTGACACTTCCAACATCAGCAAAAGAATTTATCAATATACCGTAAACAACAGCATCAGGCTGCACATTCCACTGAATCATCTCTTTAAATAGATCCACAGCCATTTCGAGTTGATCTAATTTAACAAAGCTTGAAATCACCGCACAATAAGGGATACAATCACTCATAAATCCAGCCTCTTGCATTCTCCTCACATAAGATTTTGCTATATGTGGTAGCTCGGCGCTAGCTAACATTTGAATGAGTGAATTATAGCTTATTTTATCCGGAACCACTCCATGTTCTTCCTCCATTCTATCAAATAAGTGGCATGCCTCATCATATCTTTTGTTGATCCCATATGCCTTGATCATCACGTTAAACTCCAGTACACTCAGATTATTCTTCTCTTGACAACATTTGAAAACCTTCTCAGCTTCCAAAACATGCCCTCGCTCCCCAAACGCATCAATGTTTGCAGAGTAACACTCGGAAGTCATATTTCTCTCAACATGAAACCTGCTGAACCATAGCCATGACTTCTCAAGCATACCAGCTTCTATGTACATTCTAGTCAATGCAGACTGAGTGAATTCATCAATCTCAAGACCCCTTTCGTCCATCTCAGAAATGAGTTCTTCTGCTTCATCAACCATATGCCTTATTGAGAATGCATATAAGAGGGTACGGTAACTCACAAGGTCTGGCTCAAGGGCTGCCTCTTTCATCTTCTTGAAGTAGTTGGCTGCCAGTTCAATATTATCATGCCTAGTATGGAGGGAAATTAGAATATTATAAGTTCTTGTGTCTGGCAGGCACCGAAGCTGTTCCATTTTCTGAATTAAGGAAGCCACTTCCCCTAACTGGTCATTACTACCGAAAATATGGATCATTGTATTAAAAGTCACCGTGTTTGGGGAGATCCCTTCTCTAATCATCCATTCAAAAGTCTCAGATGCTTCTTTAAGTTGTCCAGACTTCCCATAAGTATCAATTAGTGTGTTATATGTGTATGAGCTTAAGCAAACATGATCTTGAGAGTTACCATCAGCAGCACCATTTACTGTTGGTCTAGTTCCACCCTTCTGTTCAACATACTTATCTGATGACCACTTCTTGAAGAATCGTTCGGCTTTCCTAAAATCTCCTGCCTTCTTGTACATTTGAACTACAATCCCCATTGTCACTTCATCTGGTTCCATCCCTTGTTTTTGCATCAATTCTAACCAATGGAGTGCCTTTTCCCTACGACCCCCTTTACTATAAACATCGATCAGAGTCCCATAAGTAGAATTTATAGGCGTAATACTTATCCTCCCCATCTCATCCCACAACATCTCAACTTCACTCCACCTCCGTGCTTTCCCAAGAATCCTAAGCATTATATTGTAATGAATTACATTCAGCTCATAGCAGCCCTTTCTCTTAAACCACTCGAAAATCTGCAAAGCCCGTTCCCAATCCGTTTGCTCCTTCAAAATTATAGTCCTCTCCTTTTTACTCAAACTCTCCTTCCACGGCCTCAAAGCCTCATCCAAATCACTAACAGTTTCTAAAGCTTCTAATATCGCCCCAATACACCCCCCGTAACGTGCCCATTTCATCGAACACTTGGTATGCACTTTCTCAGCAGGACTGCATTTAGCAACATAACCTCTCTTATTCTCAACTTTACTAATGCCTGCACTGTTTCTTCTACCCTGTTTTCTATCTGGATTTCTGACCACAGCATGACGGGTATTGTGAAAAATAGCATCTTTACTATCATAGGATGGTTGTCCATTAGTCCTGCTACTTTTTTGGCCAGCTCCATTTGAACTTTCAAGAATGAGTTGGTTAGTTTGTGGGGAAATCGAAGTTCCTCCATTGGGGATTGGAGCATTTATGGAACATAGTATGTGGAAGCAATTGGTATCTAAATGTTGTAGCTTCACAAACATTTTTTTTTCCTCTTCTCACAAATGGGTAGACTGAAAAAGAAATGCTAAAACAACACGGGATTCTAGAATTCAAATTTACGAGAGACTTTTTATAGTGTTGAACTCACTTGAACAATCAATCACCGTTCTCTTACAGCAGCTTGTCTGATTGAAATGCTCAGTCAGAAATAGCTAGAGCTGTTAAAATCAAGCCGTCTTAGCTCAGCCGGTAGAGCGCGTGGCTTTTAACCACGTGGTCGTGGGTTCGATTCCCACAGACGGCGCAGCATTTTTTGTCCCTACATGAAAACCCATATGTATGCAAACATTTAAAACTCAAGGCCAGTAGGAATATAGTATATTGTCACCGGCCAGATATTTGTGTAGAAATCACAAAATTTAGGCCGAAGTGGATAAGCTGCAAAGGTGCTCTCCATCATCCATTCATTTTTCCAATTGAAGCTCTAATAACTAAATCACAAATGTCAGCGAACACGTGATGCAAAATAACTGGACTGTCATCTACTTACTTTCAAACATACATTCACTCAGAAATACCCTTACCGTTATGAACAAAAGAGACTCAGACACCCGCGACAATAACCGAATCAATGGCGGCTTCACTCTCTGTTCTCTCTCTCAATTCGGTCCCCAGAGTGGGTTCCAATCCAGACCCATCTGTAAATAGGGTTAGGGTTTTGATTCAGAGAAATTTCGGATCAATTCCTTCCAGATTTGTGTCAAATTATGGGAAGCTTAGTTCAAGGAGATTAAATGCAGCAGGGTTATCTGAAATTGAACCTGACCTTAATGAAGATCCTAAAGATCGTTGGGCCACTAATGGCATTAGCCAAGTACGTTTTTCACTTCAATTATAACCTATATATGTCTGTAACTCTGTATGTCTGTATGTATGTACCTCCTCAGTTCTAGATATATGCATTTTGACATTTTAGAGTCCATATGCAAAATTCTAAAATTCAAAATTGATTCTTTAGGACCCTTTAGTTATTTTATAATAATTAAAGTTGTTTGTACTAAAATCAAATAAATTTGTATTGATTTTAAATTTTCTGATTTCTAAATTGACTTCAAAAAGTGCACTAAAATATGTGATTAATTTGAGTTGGTGGTACAGGATGATTTTGTATATGGAGAGTATGATGACCACCACACATACCATGAAAGTCATGAGAAAGGTAATTACATCTACTTTGGAGTAAAGGAACATTTGTTATCCACATTTGCACATGTTTGGTTTTGACTATGTCCAACAAAATTGGCATGAATAACATGTTTAGGAGGTTTAAAATAATTAGCACTAATGAAGCTTCCATTATGCTTTTTAATATGAAAGTTGATGCTTATTGGCTTTGGCTAGCTATTGGTAGATAATAAATATCTGCCCAAGCTTTTAGTCCACAGTTGAAGCTTCTCTGAAGCATTAGGTTGATGCTACATGGACTCTTCATTTTACCGTATTTGTGTCAAATACTCGACACTAGGATAAGGGTGTGTGTGTTGGACATTTCATTATAGTACTAAATTTTGGTAAAATTGAAGAGTTTCTGTGTTAGACTCCTTAAAGTACATGTGTACGATCAGACACTTCATCCAAGTCCATGTAACTAAGGCATTAGCTGACTATGTGTCATACATGGAAATTTGTCTGGGGTTTAAAATTTGAGCTAAATTCTTGTGAATCTGCTACAGTACCACATGTAGGCATCACATTGCTCATATTCATGGTCTTAATGAAGTAAAGTTATTATTATTTATTTATTTGGGAGGGTGTAATAGAAGTAATGGTTGGTGATTACTAGAAGCAATTTCGGAAGCAGATAATGTTGGTTTGTATTAATATGGCAATGATCTGATGATACAAAGACAAAGTTATTTTATATCATTGCAACACACTCCCTCTGTCCATAATAAAAAGTCCTATTTAATATTCTCAAAATTAAAAGTCAACAACAAAATATGACTCTTTTTCAGATGGAGGGTAGTAAAAATTTCAATCAAAATATGAGATAGAGCTTCAATTAATTTATTAAAGGTGTAAACCTTCTTCAAATTGAATTCTGATCTCTCCAGCAGTTGTAGTATACTGATTCTAAATTTCCTTTCTAACTCAAAAGTCCACATTTTCCAGCATCATTTTGGGAATCAATTGCAGAAGATTACGCAGCAATTGGACCTCCTACGGGTTTCCAGGGTACCATGATAACTTTGACCTTTGATAATTTTTGTGATCCTACATTATTGACGGTGCTAAACTTTTCTAAATATTTTTCTCCTTTATTCTGGACCAGGGCTTATCTCATGGTTATTCCTTCCAGCAGTTGCTGCTGGGATGTATTTCAATGTTCCGGTAATATTATACTAGATTCTACATATTCCAGTGAAATGATCTAACACAACATTAGTTTGCATGTCTAACTAATGTTTCTTTTGCCACTTCTCTTCCAGGGAGAGTACTTGTACATTGGGGCAGCTGTGTTTACAGTGATATTTTGCATTATTGAAATGGATAAACCAAGCGAACCACACAACTTTGAACCCCAGATATACAATATGGAGAGGGGGTCTCGCGACAAGCTAATAGCTGATTACAATACCATGGACATTTGGGATTTCAATGAGAAATATGGAGACCTCTGGGATTTCACAGTGAAGAAAGATGACATCATGAAGAGATAAATTTCATCAGGCAGAAGCATTATACTTGATTTACACAAACAACCTGGACATTTTGTCATCTCTCTATCTCTCGTCTCTTGTAAAGATATACTACTTGGCTTTTATCTAGAAGAAATCAATACATGTCATCGTTTCTAGTTCTTTGTCTGTTAACTATACTTGGGCTCTGAAAATATGAATGGTGATGCAATTTATGTAGGTTACTTTTATGTGTTTGTCCATGAACTCTAGACTTCTTTCTCTTACTATTCTTGGGGTCTGAAAATATGAATGGTGATTCAATTTATGGAGGTTGCTTTTATGTCTGCCCATTAATTCTTTCCCTAGACTATTCTTTCGTTAGAAGATTACAATTTACAAGTCCTAACTGATGTACTTGTCACATATGGCAAGGTCCCAGTTGGCCTCATATTTCCACCTTAGTGCAAGAAAATCATGCGTCAGTTGGTAATACTGAATTAAAGTCGCCAAAAAATTCAAAGTAGACCATAGAGATCAAGTCCAAAACTTTTTCGTAAAAAATACACCGCCTAACAAAAGATCAATACGTGTGGGTGACTAATTTGAATTGACAACAATTCAGAACTGCCTATGAAACACTTTCAAGAAAATAAAACAGAGTTTAGAAAAAAAAAGAATTGTTAAATCCACGGAACTTTTTGTTATTTCCACAATAAAAGTGTCACCGTTGTTGTTGATGTGGTGGGAGAATTGGAAAAATTGTCCACGGACCTAAAGCATTCAACATAATGCATTCATATTATATAAGACAAGAAAACAAAGTTGTACAAGTATTTATGGAATGGAAATGATGTCTATCTTTTGTTAATATGGTTGACTCAGAGTACTCATAGCTGCACCCTTCATTGAATAGGTTTCATGTTTCAAACCTCATTATCTCATCAGTTAAGTATAAAATTTACTCAATTTTAGTTAAATTATGTTATCTGTTTTACTCAATTTTAGTTAAATTATGTTATCTGTTTAATTGTCTTGAATATTTCAAGTGAAATTCAAGTCTGAAAAGAAAATGAGGTAAGACATGAATTGATAATTGGAAGTTTCCAAAGTAGCCCTTAAGGTCCAAAGGACATAGGCATGTCACAAGAATCTTGATATGCTGGGTTCCTTCTCAAATCTTTCAGTCTTATAAACTGCTCTTGGGAAAAAGTTTCAAGAAACAGAGCAAAAATGAAAAACAGAGTAGCTTGCAGTCTCCCTCCCCTGCTATTCTTCTTCCTCTGCTACCATTCACAAGCCCAGAAGGAGGCAAACACCCCAGGCTACACCTGCACACCAAACCAGACCATCAATTCTTGCCAAACCTATGCCTTTTACCGAGCCATGGCTCCTGATTTTCTTGACCTTGCTTCCATAGCTGACCTATTCTCCGTGAGCCGTCTCATGATCTCGAATCCAAGTAGCATATCCTCCCCATCTTCCCCTCTACTCCCAAATCAATCCCTTTTTGTACCAATAAAATGTTCATGTAACACAATTAACAGTACCATGTCTATTTCTTACGCCGGTCTCAATTATACCATCAAGAAATTTGACACCTTTTACACTCTTTCGACCCACCATTTCCAAAACCTCACCACCTACCAATCTGTTGAAGTTGTGAACCCAACTCTGATCCCAACCAATCTTACTATTGGTGTTAATGTGATTTTCCCAATCTTTTGCAAATGTCCAAACACAGCCCAATTGGGAAACCAAACTAATTTTCTCATCAGCTATGTTTTCCAGCCTTTTGACAACTTATCTTCAGTTGCTGAAATGTTTGGATCAACCACACAGTCTGTAATTGATGTTAATGGGAATAATATTCAGACTTTCGACACCGTTTTTATTCCGGTATCGCGACTCCCAAACCTTACACAGCCTGTTGTCGCTCCTGTTTCTGTCGAGAGAAATGAAAGAAAAGGGCAGGTTATAGGATTGGCAACTGGGCTGGGAATTTGTGGTTTATTGCTGATTTTGGTTGGTGGGTTGTGGGGTTATAGAGAGGCTTTGGGGAAGAAAAGGAGAGGAAGGAGGAAATATGAAGAGAAGCAGCAAGTGGGTAAAAAAGGGAAGGGGATGGTAAAAGATTTGCAGGTGAATTTAATGGCTGATGTTTCAGATTGTTTGGACAAGTATAGAGTTTTTGGGATTGAAGAATTGGTAGAAGCAACTGATGGATTTGATGACAAATCGGTGATTCATGGATCTGTGTATAAAGGTTGTATCAATGGGGAACTCTGCGCCATCAAGAAGATGAAGTGGAATGCCTATGAAGAACTCAAGATTTTACAAAAGGTAAATATCACATTGTCACACTCTTAATCATATTACTCTTGTTTCACTTTTTGCGTCTTTTTCGGATCGGGTTAGTATGAAGTTCATTTTTAGGTAAGTTGGTCAATTGGCCAATAGAATAGAATGTTCACACATATAGAGATTCGCCAATATGTCAACACTTTATTGATCAATTGACCAACTTACTCAAAAATAAACTTCATATTAATCACTTTTGTCTTTTTCATGGGTCGGTATAAATGCAATATTTGCTATAATAATTGTAACAAAAAATTATAAACATGTTGTCAAGAAGTTTGTCATAGAAATCTGAGTAAGTTAACTTTATGTCTATACTAATCGGATCCATAATTTATAGTAGTAGATTGCACTCCATTGTAAAAAAAAATGACAATTTGACACGGTGGGCCATGAACAATGTTTTGAAGACACATAAATACTAGGGTCTTTTACATAAGTATACAACAAATAGAAAGAAATTACAAGAAAAGTGCATCAATTAAATAATTATAAAAAGAGTATAATTAGGACTCATATTACAAAAATAGTACAATTCACATTAATAAAGAAACCTAAAATCAAGGATAGCTAATAATTCAAATCTTGTCTCTAACAACAATTTCAAATTCATATTTCAAAATTCAAATCAAAATGAGAAAATTAAAAATAAAAAATTATGAATGAGCTAATGTTCATCCTCCTCCTCTCTCGCCGCCACCGCTTCCGCCGCCACATCTCCGCCGCCGCAGCCATCGGAGTTGCTATTCTGAATTTCTTTTGACGATTTGGTTACCCACAAAAATTGAAATGGTTACCTTTATACGAATTTTGACTAGTAACTGCATCACATTTAAAATAAAATTGGTAATCAAATAAAACTGAATTGGTTACCTTATCAAATGGTTTGGTAACCAACTATATGAAATTTGGTTACCAACTGCATCACATCCAAAATAAATTAGTAACCTAATAAAACTAAATTGGTTACCTTATCGGAAGGTTTAGTAACCAACTGCATAAATTTTGGTTACCAACTGCATCACATTCAAAATATATTAGTAAGCTAATAAAACTGAATTGGTTATCTTTGGTAACTAACTACATGAAGTTTGATTACCAACTGCATCACATCCAAAATAAATTAATAACCTAATAAAACTGAATTGGTTACCTTATCTCAAGATTTCGTACTGCAGTAAAAAATAAAGAATGAATCCGGTGGCGGAGAGAGGCGGAGGGATCGAGGAGAAGGAGGGCGGGAGGAGGAGGAGGGGTGGGGCGTGGGGCGTGGGGGGTGGGGGAGAGGAGGTGGAGGAGAAAGGGGGGGAAGAGGGGAGGAGAAAGGAGGCGTGAAGAAGGGATGCGGGAGGAAGGGAGGCGGAGGGAGGAGGTGGTGAGGCGGGGGTGGGAGAAGGGGAAGGCAAGGGAGGTGGAAGTGGGAGTGGGAGTGGGAGTGGGAGGGGGCGGGGGAGAGTAGGAGAAAGAAAGGCGGGAGGAGAGGAGTGGGAGGAGGAGGAGGAGGAGGAGGAGGAGGAGGAGGAGGGAGGGAGGAGGAGGGGGAGGCAGATGGTGGGGAGGGGTTGGATATGAAGAGGAGGAGGAGGAGGAGGAGGAGGAGGAGGAGGCGGAAGGAGGGAGGGAGGAGAAGAAGAAGGGAAACAGAAATGGAGTGGGAGAAAATCGTGCGAAACTGAATTGTCATGTCATCAGGAAATTAAAACACATTCTATAATTAAAGGAAGCATAAATATGTACTAATAATGAAAATAAAATTTTAAAGATATTAATTGTGTAAATATTTAATGAGTGCACTTTTTTTGTAATTATGTTTTCAAATGTACTATAAAATGTAATTGTTCCTAAATAGTAATAGTAATTTTGGTGGGCTTCTGATAAAGAATTTATTACACTTGTATTAGATGACACTAGAAGAACATCATTAAATATTGACATGTTGCAAACATTAATAGTATAATTAATTTCCAATAAAACAATGGTTAGGTAAAGTGATACGTCTCATTGTTAGGTAAAAAGATTCACGTATTTAATTTATTTTTGTTAGCATGGTTGGTGTCAGCTTCCCACCCTTGATGTGGATTTTGTATTTTTCTGCTTTGTTTATTCCATACACTATTCAATTATTGGCGGCTTGAATATTTTCTAATATTTTGAAGCACTATTAATTAGTACTGGCTTCAAAATTTTGAAATTTACATGAACAATCATTAAACAAAAAAAATGTCATCTTTTTATTAGAAAATTGAAGATTATTTTTCGAAAGCTCAAAGAATATTATTTTTTTCCTTACAAGTTTATAGTGTTATTAGGTGGAATCTTTTCATTTGAATATTTAAGAAGATGTTAATTATCTTAAAACTATATGAAGCCACTAAATTATATTCACTTGTGACTTGACCCAACAACTATGACAGCCTGAAATGCTCATACTACGGAATAAAATGTATCCAATTTTCTTGGAAAAGGGATTAGTAACTAAGGATGGACATAAAATTATTACGATCTTTATATACGCAGAACAATAAAATGACCATTTTTTGGTTTGATTTTGAAGGTAAATCATGGCAATTTGGTAAAGCTAGAGGGATTCTGCATAGACCCTGAAGATGCAAATTGCTACTTGATCTACGAGTATGTCGAAAATGGATCTCTCCATTCATGGTTACACGGCAACCACAGCCGACAATTAAGCTGGAAATCAAGGCTACGAGTGGCCGTGGACGTAGCCAACGGTCTCCAATACATACACGAGCACACGAGGCCACGGGTTGTCCATAAAGACATCAAAAGCAGCAATATTCTACTAGATGCAAACATGAGAGCCAAGATTGCCAATTTTGGACTAGCAAAATCAGGCTGCAATGCCATAACAATGCACATTGTAGGCACTCAAGGCTACATTGCACCCGAGTACCTAACTGACGGCGTTGTCTCGACTAAAATGGACGTTTTTTCTTTTGGGGTTGTGTTACTTGAGCTTGTTTCGGGCAGAGAGGCGATAAATGAAGAAGGGAAAGTTTTGTGGTCAACGGTAGATGGAATTTTGGAAGGAAAAGAAGAACGAAGGACGAATAGATTGAGGGATTGGATGGATGAGACTCTTGTAGAGGAATCGTGTTTGATGGACGGTGTGGTGAATGTTGTGTCTGTAGCCATTGCATGTTTACATAGAGATCCTACCAGGAGGCCTAGTATGGTGGACATTGTGTATGCATTGTGCAAGAGTGATGAGTTATTTTCCGATCTCTCACAAGATGGATCGTCACCGCGCCAAATAGTTGCTAGATAGGTTAATTATTTATGTTTATGTTAATTTAAAGGAAGGAAGGAAGGTTGGTTTAGTTAAAGGAGGCGGCATAGTTATTTAGTTTAGGAATGAAATCAAAATATTATGAGTGTATATTATATTATAGTCCATATTTACTCCTTTTTTTTTTTTTTACAAGTATGGTTAATGCTCTGTTCTTGTTTATTTAATTAATAAATGGACTTTTCAAATGAATAATGTACTAGTAGTACTAGCTAGGCTCAAATGCTTCAAATTTGAGTTTCTAAGCAATGCAGGATATATAGAAATGGTTTGCCACATTAAACTGATTACAATGCGCAGGTATGTCAAAGGTGTCGTGGGAGTTTTAATAAATTACTTTGATGATGAGAGAATAAATATTAAGAGTCAATATAAAATGACATAGAATTATGTGTATGATTAATTATTGGACATCAAATGCATTGCTATAATCTAACACAACAAAATCACTTTGTGTAGTTTTTTATTTTATACATGTAACACTAGTCTTTATATGAGATAAATATTTGAAAAAAATTTGGGGGAGGACTTCTTAAAAATCTGGAGGCTTAAAGTTTTTTTTGTAGAGAGAAAAGAGAGTTTTATGGAGTTTTTTTTTTACTCTTTTAAGGGAGAATTTGTTCTTATTTTGTCTTTTTTATGGGGTTTCTTTACCCAGGGAGTTTGTTTTTCTTTTTTCTTTTTTTTTATGGGATTTCTTTACCCTTTTATGGGGTTTTATTTATTTATTTAAATCTATGAAATCTTTCTTCTTTTACTTTGAGATTTTATCATTCTACAATATTTTTTTTTGAGGTTTATTATCTTTCCATAGAGAAGATTTGATTTGTGGTGAAGACATATATTTAAATATAAGCGTGGGTTATTACGACAACCTTTCTTTTTTTTTTTTTTTTTTATGTTGAAGGACGGCTGAAGCATGCATATTTTTGTCAATTTTTTTTAAATATGTATACGTTCTCGAGTTTCATTTTGAAACTAGAGAAAGAATCAACTCGATTGTAATATTTTGTAATTTAATTTATTTATGACTGAAAATTATTCTTTGTTCTTATTTTTGTATGTTAACACGGTTGAATTTAATGTTTAAAAAAAAAAACTCTGAAAATAGAATTAGGGATATACTATCAGTTAGATCTCCTTTTTCACAGTATTTTAAAATAAGTCGAATTATGTATTATAATAAATTTATGATTTAATTAAAATTATAAAATTTATTAATACATAAAATTAATAAAATAATTTTATTTATTATTTTTCAAAACAAGTTATTGATCATAAAAATGGAATTGTCATAATAATTTTTATTATTTTTACAATAAAAAATATCGTTATAAATATATAGTGATGGAAAAAATCATCCTTATAAGTTATAGACATTTTATTATAAAAATAATAGTTTTTTTATTATGAATTTAATAATTTCCTAAAAAATTCAACCTATATCATTCCCCTTTTGATTGGACCTAATATCATTCTCCTTTTAAAATACTTGGAAAAAAGTCTTGCACGACGACAAAAAATGGGTTCAGTATTTCTGTCTTCACATTTTCAGCTCCCAATCAAATCATCACGGTGGTGAAAAATTTCACTCTTTTCAAAAGCACGCCTGAAACGAGAAAGACAATAATACTCCCCCTTCCCCTCAAAGCCTCCGCCCATATCATAAAAATCCCAACCCTCAAAACCCTTATTCTGATTCTTCAAAAGCCCTCGACTCATCTGTCACCTGTTTCTCCGACAACTCACCACCGGAAAATCTAACCTCCGGCATGGCGAATAACCCGCCGGAGGGTTACTCAGACGATTTCCTTGAACAAATTCTTGCAATTCCCTCTTACACAGGCTTGGCAGGAGCCGATGGGAGTTCATCAGAAACGACGCCGTTGACAGCAGCCGCTCAGCTTAACTCCGGCGCCGGAATTCAGCAGCCGTTTTTCCCTTTGGGTTTGAGCTTGGACAACGGCCAGCGCGTGAGTTTCTTCTGAACTTATCCTTTTTGTTCTTTGAATTTTTCTAGTAGCGTATATTTGTTGGTTATTTTTTACTTTCTGGGTAAATTTGGAGAAGAATGGGGTTTATTTAGTCTTTTTTTGTTGCGAAGCAGGAGAGGGGGTCCATGAACATGGGGAGTTTGTTTCCAGTGTTTGAACATTTACAGCCTCACTCTGTCCGCCACACTGTTCCTCAGATTCATCAGGTTTGAGCAAAAAACCCATAGCAATCTCTCAGAAAGATTATTTTTCTCTCTTATATTAATAATTTAAATTTGGTAGAAGATATAAAAGTTACCCGTGACACATAATGCTTGCATGTGATGTAACTATGCATGCGGGGATGGGCCTCATTTTGGTAATATTGTTGTAATATTTGATCTTACCAATCTCAGTTAACCTCAATGTTTGTCCACTTCTTGTATTATTGTAGTGAATCCTTAGTAATATTGATCCTTTTTTTAAACAAAATATTTTTTACTCTTTATTTTTATTCTCACAATTCACAAACTCGTGGTATATTAGTAATTAGCATCTCTCTTGTTGTGCTACTGCACCATTTTCATGATTGAAACAACTCCTGAATTTTGGCATAATATCCACAATCCCCAAAAGTATCAACCTTTATGGTATATTGGCTACTCTTCCCTTTTGGCTGTGCCCACATTAAACCTTTCAATCTTTCAAATGGCTAGGTAAAGATTAATAGTCAGTGGAAGCATATACACCATGGTTCAAAATATGCACCGATACGGACCTATAAAAGTATAGAACTATATGTAATGGTATTATCTGATATTTTGCAAAATATTAAAGAATTTACAATTTTGCATAAAGAAAACGTTAACAAGTCCAATACTCATGTATCATACAACTTATATTTATTAAATGACAACTTTATTTGTATTTAGTTCATTATTTTATATATTCTTTTTTTTGGGGTATATTTTTCAATTTTTAGGCAATGTATAGCTTTTTGTTGCGTATTGGCCGCTATCAATCTCGATACCAATACCGCATCCAGAATTTACTTTCCTATACCTTGACTATCAGATAATGGTATTATCTGATATTTTGCAAAATATTAAAGAATTTACAATTTTGCATAAAGAAAACGTTAACAAGTCCAATACTCATGTATCATACAACTTATATTTATTAAATGACAACTTTATTTGTATTTAGTTCATTATTTTATATATTCTTTTTTTTGGGGTATATTTTTCAATTTTTAGGCAATGTATAGCTTTTTGTTGCGTATTGGCCGCTATCAATCTCGATACCAATACCGCATCCAGAATTTACTTTCCTATACCTTGACTTTGAAGCCTGATATAGACACTCACACACCCTTATCTCCATGAAGCTTAAATTTTTTTACATGCACCTTAGAATCAGATTTAAAATTATTCAATGGACTTCAATTAACTATTTTAATGCTAGAGAACCTAAAAGGAGGGCAGATGCATAGGGATCAAATGTGAATTTAAATAGTCCAATAATTCGACTTTTAAGACAAGTCAATGGTATGTATTTGGAGCATGTTTGTCATTGGAAAGGACATCTAAATACTGAAGGTATCAGTAACTAAAACATTAGGAAGTACAATTCAATGTGGAGCTTTGTGTTCATTTGGTTGCAATTTTGGATCAAACATTTATGGGCTTTGTGATCTTGGTGGAAAATTAGTGCTTTTTGAAATTCGATTACTTTGTAGTGTGCTCATGTTGTACTGCAAATGAACTTATAAGCTGTTGATGTACACAAATACCAGGCCATGGTTTACCTTTTATCTAAGGGTACCTGTAGTTTTAATAGTTTATTTCTAATTTTCAATCTAGCTTTGTCTCTTATTTGTTTTAACTTTCATCCTTTCACAGACTTTTCAAGGCCAAACAACTACAAGCACAACAGTCACTGTGCCTCACCCCCCTAACATGCGTCCAAGGGTACGGGCTCGGCGAGGACAAGCCACAGATCCCCATAGTATTGCTGAGCGGGTAATCCGAATAAATATAACCAAGCAGATCTATATCGTTCTTTTTAGGGTTCTTTTTGGCTTTAATTATGACAGACAACAGTCCTTGTTCAATTTACTCTGTTATAGTGACTTTGACTGAATACATCTTTTTTCCAGTTGCGTAGAGAAAGAATTGCAGAACGAATGAGAGCCTTGCAGGAACTTGTTCCCAGCTGCAACAAGGTGTATGCTATTTCATTGTTGCCATAACATTATTGTTGCAATTCCTTTTGCTATTATTTAAGTTGATACGCTTTTTGGTGCTGATGTATTGTATATTTTTTAGACGGATAAGGCTGCTATGCTCGATGAAATTCTGGATTATGTGAAGTTTTTGAGACTTCAAGTGAAGGTAAGACACTAGTCCCCGGATTGTTCAAATTGGTAACTATTTTGGCAAATGTGATTGTAGTCGTCACAGGTTCCAAACGGACTTGAGTTTGGTAATCTTTTTAGTTTGCATATGCAAGTGTATTGCCTTCCCGATAATGTTAACAGTTACATTATTGTCGTCTCATAGACATGCAAATCTGATGTATGTTGTTTATTCCTACATGACTTTATAACCCTGTCTCATTCTTTTTGCTCTATATGTTAAAGATTCCGTGATAAATATCATTGTTACCCTACCAACCGATAACATTTAAAAACGTGTTCATAGTAGTGCTAGGAAAATGTGTGATAATTATTCATAGTCTTAATACAGTCATCATCTATTGATATGGGATCATTGACACCAGCTTGAGTGGCCTTTTTCAAAGACCTTTAGGCAGTTCTACTTAATATGTTAAATCAACCAAATAAGTTGGGAGACCGTTTTGTCTTAGCATGTGCATGTGTGAATGGTCCTCTTTAATGATCTTGTTGACGATCTGAGGATTCTGAACATGCTTTCCTAATTGCAGGTTCTGAGCATGAGTAGGCTGGGTGGAGCTGGTGCTGTAGCACAGCTTGTAGCTGACATTCCACTGCAATCGGTAGAGGTAGCATAGACGTGATATTCTTTAGATCCATTATCAGCAAGGCAAAGAAATCGTGCTAAACATTTAACATGCCCTATTTCAAGTATTTTATTTTATTTTAATTTCCCTCTCCATGATTATTTCTTTCCTATTAACATGTATAAGGGGGGCATGAGTGAAAATGGAAACAACCAGCCTATCTGGGAGAACTGGTCGAACGATGACACAGAACGAGAAGTAGCTAAGCTCATGGAAGAAGATGTTGGGGCTGCCATGCAATTCCTCCAATCCAAAGCACTTTGTATCATGCCAATATCACTTGCTGCACTAATATATCCTACAAACCAGCCAGACATCTCAACACTCGTGAAGCCTGAGCCTCCTGCACCGTCATAGGTGTCTAGTAAGTTGCACGTGCCTATGACAACTCCCTCCATCAATTTGAATCCTATCTTTAAGTAGTACTTTCTTTTTTGCGTCAATGCAATATAAGTCAGATGCCACAACTTTTGCTTTTCCCTCCCTTTTACCTTTCTGATCTTTACTTAAATTTCTATCAAACATTGTTGTGATGTCATGCTTTGAAGAAAACCAAGAAAACCTCGACACTAGGTCATTTATCGACACTGCTACTCTGAAGAGCAGAAAATTTCAAGATTATCTTGTATGACACTGCCTCCTTTTGTTATAGGATTGTGGGGACTTAGTTTTCCTATGGTGGCCATTGGGATAGATCAATTTATGTAAATTATAAGGTATTGTAATGAAATGCTTTAAATGATAAAGAAGCGTCTCTTTTTTTTTAAAAAATACCCGAAGAAAGATGATCTGTGCTCGACTTGTAGTAGGAGTTTAGTGGGATATGTTCCTTGAAAGCAACTTGTGCTTTTCTTATGAGTAATGATGAATTATTTGAGAGGCCATGTCACAACTAAATTACAACTATCTTAAATCAGCTAATGAGGTTTTAGCTTATTAGTCGGTCTTGTTAGGTCTTTAGCGGAGCTAATGCCAGTTTATTTCTCCCTCCGTCCCTTTTCATTTGTCTTTTCAATGAGAGATTTTTCTTCTTTTTAATTTTTCGTTTGTAGGTTTTAAGGAAGTATTAAATACTTAATTTTTCATATTATCCTTTATGATTAAAGGCCAGTAATTTGTTTCTCAATAAATCTTACTCCATTTGTCCCTTAATTCAAGTTGTTTTAGAGTTGTGTATAAGTATTAAAGAAATGATTGTATAGCATTAAATATTATATCAATTGTCTATATTGTCCTTGTATTGAGGAAAAAAAAATGTTATTTATTGGGCGAAAAATAGTGAGAGAATTAAAATTATATTTAATATTTGGGGTAATATTGAAAACTAATCAATTAATGTTTATTTGAAACTGTGTGTTAAGAGAAAAATATTTTTCTAAAATCACTTAATATATTAAGGGAGGGAAATAAATTATTAATTGTATTTTTTAATTTTTGTGCATAATTTTAAATCGAAAATTACAAAGGGACGGAGGAAGTCTTGTAATAGTAACGATGTATTTTATTAAATTGTATTCTCCAAGAGAATGTCCGAAAAAAAAACATTGAATACAGGGTGTGCATTGGCAATGGAGAGCAGTTTAGTCTTTAAGTCTTTAAAATAATTTCACGTTTGATCTTATTCTATTTTAACTCGTTTTTAAAAAATTAAGAAGGGCTCAACAGAGTACAGGGTGTCCATTGGCAATGGAGAGCAGATTTTTTGTCCCCGTTGTATTCTTCACTTAAATTTTGATACCTGATTTTTTATTTAATTAATATTAAATAAGAGATCAGGTGTCAAAATTTAAGTGGAGAATACAAAAGCGACATTGAAAATAGAGACACAGGATGTGCTCTGAGTCGAATGAACCAAGACATTGAATGCCAAGGAAATTTAATGATATAAATACAAAGAATAGTCATTTTTATACTGAATAAAATTTAGTCAGTGTTATTTTCGTACGAGTATTAAAAATAGGCTCATGTCATATAGGAAATTGTGAAAGAGACAATTTTTCAAAGTATGTTTGGAACTTGAAGAAAATAAAAAAGTTTTTTTTTCTATTTATTACTACTAAAGAAAGAAAGAAAATATGGCATTACCATAACTAAATCTTTCTTTTAAAAAATGAACACCCGCATTAATTACATTTTTACTACATTTTTTCATTATTTTTATTAATAACATTATACTTTTGTATTTCGTATAATGCAGTTTAACCAACAAAAAACGAAATTAGACAAACAAAGAAAGGATTTACCGATTGAGAAGAATCGATTTGGGGCTGTGGTTCTTCTGCTCCCTTCGTTTAGAAGAAGAATCGATTTGGGGCTGGAGGAATTCTAAAGCTTGTATCGATTTTGCTCCTTTCGTTTATTTCTCTTTGTTGTATCGATTTGATTGGAATCAAAAGCTAGGGCTTGGTTTGGCTGGACTTCTTCTGATTTTTTTATCGAGGAGAGAGCTTAAAAAAAAAACAAGGGAGTTGAGCTTTAAAAAAATTACGGATGTAGTTTAAATAGGGCTGCTCTTGGACTTCTGCTATTTAAAATGTCTGCTCTTAAAATTTCCTCTCTCTCTCTATATATATACATTCATTTTGTTTCTCTTTTTTTTTTCTCAACCCTTTTCAATTTTCAAATATAATATAGAAATACATATGTATCATTTTTATTCACGGAGTAAACACACTAAAAAAAGTCTTTAAAAATGTATATTTAGAAAAATTTCAAGCTCAAAATAATTATCCCCTTAAATTATACACTTGGTTTTATAAAAAAAAATTTAATTTGTAATTCTTTTTTACTTAACAGAAGAGTTTAAAACTCGTAATTCTTTTATTTAACAGAGAGAATCCATCTTTTAATAAATACTTGCTATTATAAAATGAAATAATATGTTCAAATTTATTGTTATAATTTTATCATAATATATGCTACTAAAATAACAACTAATTTTTTAAGAAATATATAAAACAAAAATACACATTTAATATTTACAAATTTTATAAGTAAGATATATTCTCAATGTGTTATAATGGCAATCATGACTATATATAGATGTGGTCCATGTGGAGCCCAAAAAAGGCCCAAGGAGTCCTAAAATTCTGAGTCAGCAGAATCAGTTCATTAGCTCCAATAAGCTCTGTTTCTCCTCGAACCATCATTTCTCCTCTCCTAATTGACTACTGAAATGATAAAATATAGTAATTCATACTACTACTACTACTACTAGAAAATTAACAACTCTTCTACCTCTCTGTCAGCACGTTTTAGTGAGAGAAAGTGAGTGTTAGAGGAGAGAGACAGAGAGAGAGAAATGCTTCAGTTGCGTACATCGCGGCCATGGTTTTTGTCACGAAGTCCAAGATTCAATCCAATTTATCCTTCCAATAGGTAATTCATTTGAATTGAATTTATGCAACTCTAATTTCTGTTCATATTAGACTTCAATTTTATGCTTAAAACCAGGAAGTAGAGTGCATTTGACATGTTTATCAATGTATTTGCAAGTTTGTTATGATTTTACAGTTCATGAAAATGACAGTAGTTATTCGTTTTCAAGTATTGCAAGCTGGATTTGTTAAAGCTTCGTGTTTGTCGTGGTGGAGCATTGTTAAATATGTGGTCATTTGGTTTTGGGCCTGTTTAGGTGTTGAGGTTAATGGAAATAATTGATTCAATTACAAGGAAAATCTTAATGACTGATATCAGATCAACACCAATCTTTGTTAGGACTTTGGGCATCCTCTTTTCATTTTATTTTACTTTAAAATTTTGGGAGTTGGAAAAGATGAAGCATTAGCTTAGTTGATTACCAGTTTTTTTTTTGAAATTTACATGTTAATACACTGGCATACTATATATGTCTTGTGGAGCGAAAGAATTCTAGTCGATGAGCATTCTTTGAAAAAATTTGATTATTACATTTCCAAATACTTGCTACATACACAGTTCGCACTGCGCTATGCCATGGATAACTCTTGTTTTGCAATGGGAATTATCAGCATGACTCTATAACAAAATAGGCAAATCTTCATATTTTCCATCATTGAGTTCAATTAACTAAACAACCCATTCTTCTACCTATTACACACACCATTCTTCTACCTATTACACACAAACACACAACGGACCGGGGGGTGGGTGGGTTGGAATATCCATCTTAATATTTCAGGAAACATTCTATAGAATGTGTGGTGCTATTTTGAATTTCAACTACAACATCATTGTGTATCTTTGCGTTTTACTTCAATAATGTAACAACTATATTTCACCTCTTTCATGCTATATAGATTTCATTCTAACACTATTAATTTTTCAGGAAGTCTATGTCCTGCCTGCGTTGGTGGAACCAGCCTTCAGCTTTATCTTCTAGTATGTCAGAAAAATTGATGATATTTCTCGTTCTTATGAAATAATGTCTTATGAGAAAGCAAGCATTTTCAGTTTATTTGAAATATGTTCCTTTTCTAAAATATAAAATTTAAAACACTTGTGAAGAAAAAATGGGAAGGAGAGTTTGGGCTTCCTTTATAGAACTGATCTAGACAAGCCATCTTGGCAGGTGGAGCCAGTATTACACAAGGGGTCAAATGGTAGTTGCAATAAAGTAAAAAAAAAATTAGAATGTATTTCTTTTAAGACCAAAGTAAGGGACTTAAGTTCATCATAGACAAGGGGATCAAATTCTATATAAAAGGTTAATGTTTTTTTAGAATTCAAGGGGTTCAAAATATAAGTTCATTATACCTTCTATTTTGTAATTTTTCAAGAGCTAAGGTGGAAAATTGCCCATCATATGCAAAGGATGGATTCGCCTTTACATCTTGTACAAGGTCAACCCAACTTAACCCACCAAACATTTGCCTTTAGGCTTATAGTTGAGTTACCTAACTTTTTCACACTTACCTAACAGTTTTTTTGTGAACAATCTTCAAACAATCCAATATGCCACTGGTTGAGGTTTGTATGCAAATTGGTTTCCGGGTAGTGATCATTATCCTGCTAGGAGATCGCTCTGTTTTATTTGCCTTCTGTGACATAGCTTATACTAACCTTACTTCTTTTATTACTCCACTATATACATGCCATGGTAACTGATACAGATGATTTGTACTTGTACAGTTTTTTAATGTGTACATATGTTAGATAGAATTATTTTGGACCCACATGTGGTTATCCTTTATCCCTCTTTTTTTTTGCTGATGTTAATACTAACCCATGCTATTTCTTTTTAAGACCTATGTTTTACCCTTGTGATGATTCCGTTCATTATTTGCCAGGGAAGTGGGAAGTCAATTCTCAAACGACAAGGGCCAAACTGGATTATGCTACTATTTTGAGTATTTCAGAGAATTTAAATGATAAGATCTTGAAGATGGACCTCAAAAACCATTCTCAGGTGTGCTTTAATTAAGTAGGAGCCGAAGCACAGAATTGATAAGAATGAAATTTTAATTTAAAAAATTTCAGTTAGTAATTGAGATAGGTCTATTAATTTTTGATTTATTGCATATTGTTGGAATGTATTCTAGCCTATATTTTTTTATTCGTCCAATCTGAATTATATATAATTCATATGGTCCGGTTTTTAGAGGTCAGTTTTTATCCAACATTTTAATTTGCTGCATTCCCTTTCTGATTATTTATGTAGTTTTAAGCAAAAAATAGTACCATTCCTCTTCCTCATTTTTTTCTTTGTAGAGAAACCTTCTATTAATGAATTGCTAAGAGTTGGTACCAAAGAGGACGAGAGTCATAAAAATTTTCTCTGGAATACTTTGTTTGATATTTTTGAGATATCTCGGATTTGACTTCTGGCATTGAAAATTTTCTTCTTTTCAAGTTTGAGGATTTGGTGGTGGCAAGGACGGAAATATCTTTAAGATATTTGTTATTGTTTGTGGTTCTTTGGGGTATTTGGTTGGAGAGAAATCCAAGTGTCTTTTAGTGTCAAGTTCGTCCTTTCTTCTAATATAAGAGAGAATATAACTTCCTCACTTTGTAATGGTTTTTTACTAGAGGGTCATATCAAGGTGATAGAGAATATGATATCCAGAGGGATTGGAATGCTGTACTATATAATTAACTTTTACTTATTTAGTCTTTTAAGAGGGCTCCTGGTCCTCTTCCACTGTAACTTCTTCCTTTTCTTAATCTCTTTTAACAAGTCATTCTTTTATATAAAAAGAGTAAGACATATTTGCTCATAACCATTTAGTTATAGGTTGATACGCATATCATGCTTGTTTTAACCACAAATATTTAAACTGATATATATTTGTATTACAGCATGTGCAGGGTCCACAAACTAAACTCACGATAGCCTATCTGTCGTCTTATTTCCTGGTCACATTGATACAACAAAATTCCGGCAATACAGTGTTTAATATGGTCCAAGACTTATTCTTTCATGTCATTCGAACATTTGTGCTGGCAAGCTTTCCTTTTGCTTGTATATCCAATTCCTTGAATAAGCCCACACCTCTTCAGTTGGATGTATCTTTTCCTTCATTACAAGATATCAGATGGAACTTTTCACGATTACTTTATTTATTCAACATACAACTTGAGAAAAATGTTGCCACGTAAGTAAAGTGAATTTCCCCCTTGGTGTAATTCTTTCCTCTTAATTGTGTATAATTTTAACTTTCTATGCGAGATCTCTAGCCTTATATAATATCTTTAGCAATTATGATGCCCAAAACTAAGGGGCTGTTACATCAGTTGCAGGGCTGTTATATCGGTTATAGAAAAATACAAAATAAAGTCTACATTTTACAATCAAGCCCCAGATGGTGGGGGCTGTTATGGTGGGCTGTTATATTCTATTACATTTGCATATAGTTGACTATCAAGCCACAACCAAATTTATAATAGTTGCCATATATAGGTGCTAATTAACAACAATTATTGTTAGATTCAGTATAACTAACTACAATTATGTGTAATCAACATGTTTGAGCCATCAGAAATGAGAAGCTCTTAATTTTGTAGTAGAGAAAGGAATGGGTTTTGGTCAACATGTGTATACTTAAAATAGGTTAAAAAATCACGCAAGGGAGGTTTAGTATTGCTGAACTCTGCCAATCTGTTGTTTCATACATTTCTTTTGACAGATCTCCTAAAGTGTGTCTACTTGACAATGTCAATCTATTACTTGATAGGATGAATCTTAAATTGGGGTTGTTATGCAGGTTTTTGGTGGTGCTTCTTGCAGCGTGCTTCTCATTTGTTATGATTGGTGGGTTTCTCTTCTATAAATTCAGGTAACCTACTATCTTTATCTTCTTGGAAAATGGTTTTGGTGCATTAATTCAGTAATTGTGTAACCTTTTCATTTTTCTTCCTCTTCTTTGTATTTTTTTAAACATTCTTAATAGAATACATAAGGCCTTATCTTATAGAAGAATGTTGGTTCATTACTCGAACAGAATGAGGTTGTGCTACGAAGACCTCTGCTAAGTAGTGACAATTCAAGACGACGAAATTGGTTATATGTAACAAATTAGCTTCATCTTTGTCAGTTGACTGATAAAAATTCACCTTGTCTATTTCCTTACATCAACTGTTACAACTTTAACTGATTTATTGTGTTTAAATGTTTCTAAGACAGTTTGTTGCAATCATTTATTTTCTTTGTCTTCATCAAACTTTTCTTCTTACTTACAACGAGGACTAAAATAATTTTTTCTATTAAATGTCACATGAGAATAAAAGCATGGATGTGTTTCACTCGTGCTTGACCTTTGACAATTACAAAATCAGTGTGATCACATTCCAAAGAACTGAAAAAGATGCATACTTCCAAAGCATCTTAGCAATTTTTTGTTCCTAAAAGGCCAAAGCCTCTGGTTCGAGTAAGCAGAAAATTTTCCACCAAAGTGGGCCATACCCGCTCCTCCCCTACAGAATAAAAATAGAATTCCAAAAGTCCTAAGCTATGGACAATCGAAAAGTAAACAAGAGCGTATCTCAGCATTCTGCTTACACATAAACTCGACTCAACAAAGCCTTAGAAAATTTTTATAGGACTGCTTTACAAGATTGGAAGTGGACATTAGAGAGTCTAAGTTGTCTCTTTCTATTAGCCCTCCTCTAATCTGTTATTGGACAAATTGTTTCATATCTTCTTCCAACTTTTGCTATCAGTTCTATTTGCACTCTCTCTCTCTCTCTCTCTCTCTCTCTCTCTCTCTCCCCCCCCCCCTCCCCCCTCCCCCCTCCCCTAATGTAATACTCAACTGGCTGTGTGGTTCTTGTCTTAAGTTACTCTTGTTCTGATTCTCATGGTTGTTTGCTAATTCGGAGATGTCCATTGTGGAGTAACGCAGGGGAAGTACACAATCTCTGGAGGATTGCTTTTGGGAGGCTTGGGCATGCCTGTGTTCATCATCTACTCATCTACGAGTGTGATTTTGCTCCACTTATCCACTATTTTTCACTAGATATAATTTTGTTAATCTTCTAAGTAATGATGTAGTAACTATTTACAAAGCATTTGTTTTGTTGATCTGCAGCAAAGAACACGGGTTGAACGTGTTATTGGCTTTGTTCTTGCTATATGGGGCATACTATTTTATTCTCGCCTACTGAGCACGATGACAGAACAGTTTAGGGTAAGCTCTTGGAATCTACTGCATTAACAAAAGCTTAATATCTCCATGGTATCTTTCTAATCAGCATTTGAACAGAATAATATGCAAAAGCTCAGGGAAGGAGCACAAATGCAAGTTCTGGAGACTGATCATATTATTATATGTGGAGTTAATAGTCATCTAACCTTCATATTGAAGCAGCTAAATAAGTATCAAGAATTTGCTGTTCGGTTAGGTACTGCCACAGCTAGGTAATCGCCTGTATGTTGTTTGCATATTATTATATGCAAGTAAACCATGGCATCTATTACATCCTACATGTGTACACACAGGAGGCAGAGAATTCTTCTCTTGTCCGATCTCCCAAGGAAACATATGGACAAAATTGCCGACAATATTGCAAAAGATCTCATTCACCTTGATGTCCTTACAAAGAGGTATCGATGTTGAGTGATTCCTTTCTTAGATTCATGATGAAGCTTGCAGGAGTGACCACATTATTTCTTTAAATAGCCTAAATGTTACTTCATGGTTGACTGTTATATCTTTTGTTTGGATACACCAAGAAGTATGGATATTTGCACTGGAGCTACCTTGTTTGTTGGATACCCTCAAGTAGAATGTAGCTTTTATAGAGTACCACCACTGTTGGGCATTGCATTTTCTTCAGCACGCTCAGACCTACTTGCCTACCAATGATTATGAACAGGTCTATGATTTTTAACTACATATGTTTGTCAAAAAAGAATGATGTTTAAATACATTTACAAATTCATGACTTGGCTGGAATCCTCAATGCTACCCAATATTCGACAAGCTCAACTCAGGACTAAAATCTTGCTTCTTCCTAGTTCTCACAAAAAAAGCAAATTGTCTGATGATTTGTAGAAGGAAAAGCTTTATTCGAAGATAGAGGGGGTTTAGGGTAAGGAGAAGAAGCATCATTGTTTTGTTGTAGATACACGTTCGCGTAAACGTACTCATTTATGAATACATTTGAACTCTGTGTTGAAAAGTGACTCTGGTCTAACAAGACTAAGCGGCTGGAAGGTGAGGATTGTTATAACCTGAATCTTCAAATTTACTGCATGAAGTGGATGCTTTCAGACTCAAAAGTCAAACCCGCATTCCATGCCTAACAACCTAACTTTCTGGTGTTGCACCAAACCACATGAACCGGTTTGTAGAATGTACATCATAAAAGATACATAAATAAGAAAAGGTCGAACCCGAAGCATAAAGGCCGCAAATAGTAGGGTCTTGGGATGATCAGATTTATCACATGTATGCAGCCTTACCTCTATTTACAGGAAGACTGTTTCCAGGACTTGAATTCAACAAGTGAGCACTTGATCATTGTGCCAAGAACGACCTTGTATTGTAGAATGTAGATCATATGACCAAAAAAATAAATAAAATCGATCTCATTGCTTCTGTGCAAACTGCAAAGTTTCTTTTGGTATTTACAACTATGTTTTTGCCTAAGGGTATTTTCTAAGCTTTGTGAGAGTAAGGAAATCTTGCTTGCAAGATAGCTAATCACTTGCTTGGGTGAATCATCTGCTCCCCCCCACCTATCTATCAAGTTATCAATTGCTTTAAGAGCTTAGGTTGTTAAAACTATTCAATTGGTTTTAGTTGGATGCTTCAATATTATTCTCTTTTTTCCTGGAGCTCACACCCTTCCACAACCATCCCCCCCTCCCCCAAAAGAAAATTTTTAAAAATTAAAATGTAGTTAGAGTACTCATTATCCTTCTAAACTGTACATCCCTTCTTGCTATTCTTCTCTAAAGATGACAAAGAGATTAGATTAGCTGAGAGATTTTCACGTCTCAGTCTCGTTCTATTTTTATATGATATCCAAGCAATAGAACATGTTACTTTTTTTTAGAAGATAATTTAATCCGCTTGTTTTCATATTTTACATTTTGAGATTTTTTGTTACAGTTGCAGTCTAAGCTTGACGAAATCTTTTGAAAGAGCAGCAGCCAATAAGGCACGCGCCATTATTATATTGCCAACAAAGGGAGATAGGTAATAGTTTACTCCATTGAAGAATATAATTATAGATGGGTAATGATCCATAACATGTATTTGTTATGGATCCTTATAGGGCATACACCATCTATACAATTGAAAACAAGAAGGAACGATCATGATTAAAAATTGAAAATTGATGTACGCTACTATTAGTAGCGGATGGTTAAAAAAACTCATACTATCCACTAGTAATAGTAGCGGACGCTAATCATAATAAGAGTTTGGCTTTATTAACTGGAGTTTCTATTAATTAGCCAGGGTTTAGGGGTTAGTAATTCATTTTTTAATTGGGTTTAGGGTTTATTAGTTAAAAAATGAGTTAATAAACCCTAAACCCTGATTTATAAACCTTAAAACCTAGTTAATAAACCCTTAACCTTAGTTAATAAACCCTAAAATATGTTTAATTAATTGAAACTCTAGTTAATAAAGCCAAACCCTCATTTTGATTAACGGTTGTTACTATTAGTAGCGGATGATATGAGTTTTTTTAACCATCAACTACTAATAGTAGCGGACATCGATTTTTAGTTTCTAATCATGATTCTTTCTTGTTTTCAATGGTATAGATGGTGTATACCCTATCCTATAAGGATCCATAGCAAATACATGCTATGGATCATTCCCCATTATAGATTTACTTTATATTTTCATTCTTCTCTTCTGCACTGCTCTTTTCTTTTGGGCTTAGTTGGGGCGTGTTTCTCCTGGGTTGCTGTTTTCTTCCAGCTATGGAAATTACTACTAGAACGGGATGATGTTATACTGATATTGTTTGTAATTTACAACATACCTCTGACACCAGGCTACTCCAAGATGCTTTAAGTATTAATGATGAATAAACCATAAGATTAGCAGTGAGCTGAACCATGGTCCCATGATGAAGTTAATGGAAAGAGGAAATATCAATTACTTAAGTCATATGTGTATATTTTGATTTCTTGAATCCTTTCACCTGCGGTATTACTTTGTTTTACCTTTATAAATTTTGTCACTAGTATTCTACTTATTAGATAACGATTGATTATAATATAGCAGTTTTGCTTAAATATATCCGGCATAAATTTGTTTTGTGGATTGGATATTTTAGTTCTTTATACCTACGAAAGTATTCATCGAAAATCATTTGGTATTGCATTTGACTTTTATGCACTATCAATATGTTAGGCCTGAAGATAAAAGAGTGTTCATCATTGCTTGAAACTTAGCTTAACTGCTTAGGTTGGCTGCTTGAAATGAAACTATTTCATTGATCTAATACCACCCATTGTTTTTTGCTAGTTGTCCAGTTGCAATTGACGATTTTTAGAATGGTTTGCTAAATTTTGTTCCGTGAGTCCTAATCCGAACTTTCTACACTGCGGATGCATCATTTCAATCTTCTTCTCGAGGCTGTTCATCTACATCAATATGCTCATTCGTGCAACCATGTGTTGCACTGTCTTTTTCTCTTTCTTGATATTCATATTTATAAATTAAAATTGATTTATGCCTAAAATCATGATCCTAATTTTAGTTTTAGCAGTAGCCATCGAGGCAAGCAGGTCACAAGAGGGTAGGGTATTAAAGTTATTAGAACAGTGTGTATCATGCTTTAACATTCCCCCCTCATTCATAACAAACAACCCCCCTCCCCCACCCACAAACCCAAAAAAAAAAAAGAAAAAAAAACCCATGTACTCACCTGGGCAGAGATAAATCATTGTGTCATACACAAGCCAAAGAGTGATACTGCACTAATAAGATAATGGGGGGTCCCAAATGCAAATGGGAAATACATAAAGAAATCAGAGCTCTGATACCATTCTAGCTTTACATAACTTTTGATGTCTTCAGGTGTCAAGCAAGTTCCCAAATGGTATCTTAATTTTCTCATTCTCCTGTTTTGATGCTCTGGACAAATTGTATTTTCTTGTAGTTAAATGTTTTGGCAGAAATTTAAAGTTGCAAGTTTCTTTTGACTTTTTCTGTAAAACAGTTTTTTCCTGTCATATGCTAAAATTTTCAGGTACGGAGTTGATACAGATGCATTTCTATCTGTGCTTGCCCTTCAACCCCTTCCAAAAATGGAGTCTGTCCCTGCCATTGTTGAGGTATGCTACTAATTGATAACTCTCTTACTATCATTGTGTTGAACGATTTATTGTGTATGTTGTAGCTTAACTTGTTCTCTTACTTGCATGCAGGTCTCAAGCTCCAATACATGTGAGCTCTTAAAAACGATCTCAGGATTGAAGGTTGAGCCTGTGGAAAATGTTTCTTCCAAATTATTTGTTCAGTGCTCTCGGCAAAAGGGACTCGTAAAAATTTACAGACACTTGCTTAATTATCGAAGTACAGTTAGTACAATTTATACTCTTATTTAAATTATTTTTCTATAGAGGGCTCTAGAAAGAGTAATTTGACAAAAGTTATTACATGCATATTTTCGTAATTATCAAGCGCTTAAAGTTGAAACTGTTCAAGTGTTCTTTGCCAATATCTATGATCTTCCATTCACATGATTTCATTTTTCCAACAAAGGTCTGTGAATTGTGTAGTTTTCTTATTTCTGTTTCTTAGTTCATTGCATTGTTTCTCTTTGTGCTTTATTTTCTTTCAAATTCTTTGTTTGACTAGCACATGCAAATGTATTCTGTAAAGTTGAGAGTTTATTCCATAATCATATCTCCAGTACAAATAAGAGCCGAGTCTTTTACAGACTAAGACTCATGCTATATAAGGAAAGTAAATTAATCCATTAATGACTAGCACATATCACTCCACACATTACTCCTAAAATCATGCTCCTGGAAACCTCTAGAATCCCTAATACTCCCCTTCAAGATGGAGCATGGATATCAATCATGCTCAACTTTTTACGAATATAGGTGTTAAAGCTTTAATAAACACGTCAGCAAGTTGATCGCCGGTCTTCACATGATTAGTGGATAAAATCCCTTCTTGTATCTTTTCATGAACAAAATGACAGTCAATTTCTATGTGTTTAGTCCTCTCATGAAATACATGGATTAGATGCAATGTAAAGAGCTGCTTGATTATCACACAAAAGTTGCATAGGTACTAGCTTGTTAAACCCCAATTCGCTCAACAAGTGTTTAATCCATATTAATTCACATGTTACGTGAGCTCTATACTCTGACTTATCACTGAATCTAGACACAACAATTTGTTTTTTACTCTTCCATGACTCCAAGTTACCTTCAATGAACACACAATATCCTGTAGTATACTTCTTATCTGTTGAAGATCCAACCCAATCAGTATCAAAGAATCCTTCAACTCTCATATGACCATGATCACGAAAGACTAATCCACGCCCTAGTGCTCCCTTAAGATACTTAAATATCCTCACAAATGTATCCCAATGTGAAGACCTAGGATAGGATAAGAACTGACTTACAACACTAACTGGAAATGCAACGTTAGGACGAATGATGGTGAGATAGTTAAGCTTTCCCACAAGTCTCCGATACTTATCCGGATTTTCTAAAAGATCTCCCCCCGTTGTTGTTAACTTATGACTTGAATCCATGGGCGTGTCAACTGACCTTGATCCAAGAAGAACTGTGTCTTCCAACAAGTCTAAGACATACTTCCTCTGATATAGGAAAATACCTTTACTTGATTGAGCCATCTCAATGCCCAAAAAATATTTCAACTGTCCCAAATCTTTGGTTTCAAATTTCTGCATCTTCAAATTCATTATTCCCTACTTATCATCGGCTATAATAACAATATCATCAACATACACGACCAACAAAATTTTTCCAGCACTATGAAACATAAAGTGATCACTGTCACATCTAAGTAATCCAAACTGAAGAACAACCTGTGTAAATTTCCCAAACCATGCCCGTGGTGATTGTTTCAGCCTGTACAATGACTTCTTGAGTTTACATACTAGACCTGATTACGAACCAGGTGGTTGCTTCATATATACAACTTCGTTTAAATCACCAGAAAAGCATTTTTGACATGCAACTGATGTAAAGGCGCAAAGGTCATTTTAGCAACAGGAGAGAAAGTCTCGGAGTAATCAATACCATGAACTTGACCATATCCTTTTACAACTAATCGAGTTTTGAGGCAAGCAAGAGAACCATCCGGATTTACCTTCACTGTGTAAACCCACTTACAACCAACAATCGATATATTTGGAGGAGGTATCACCAACTCCCAAGTATCATTTTTCTCTAAAGCCATCATTTCCTCTTCCATCACCGTCCTCCAGCCAGAATTAAATAGTGTTTCCTTAACAGTTTTAGGAACATGATGAGTAGAAATAGTAGATAGACAAGTATTATGGGTAGAAGATATACCAGAATAGGAGAGAAACAGAAAGAGGATGTTGGATACAACTTCGTTTACCTTTTCTCAGGCAATCAGTTTATCTAAAGCAGACATGTCAGGATCAGAAGGTGATTTATCAGATCATTAGTCGAAAATGTTGACGAAGAAACCGAAACATCATTAGACGTTATATCTGTTCTGGGACGACGACTGTACACATAACGAATCTCAGGAAATGGTTGAGATGGAGGTATAAGGGCTGTAGACCGAATGATGTAAGTAGGTATCTTTTCATCTAAATCAAAGACGAAATGAGGTTGTGAAGAAAAAGGGGTAGACTCAAAAAAGGTCACATCAAAACTAACAAAATATCGTTTAAGATCAGGAGAATAACAACGATAACCTTTCTAGGAGCGAGAATAGCCAACAAACAAACACTTAATGGCTTTAGGATCCAACTTTGTTATATTAGGACGATGATCAAGAACAAAGCAAACACACCCACACACTTTTGGGGCAAAGAAAATAGAACTTGAGAAGAAAACAACAAAAAAAAGGTATAGTCCCATGTAACACAGATGAATGCATGCGGTTAATAAGATGACATGCGGTTAAAGTCGAATCTCCCTAAAATGGTTTAGGAACACACATTTCAAACATTAAATTACGTGTAACCTCCGTAAGATGTCGATTTTTGCGCTCCGTAACACCATTTTGTTGTGGTGTATCAGTACACGAGGACTAGTGAATAATGTCTCTTTGTGTCATGAAAGTAGAAAGAGAGATGAAAAATACTCAAGAGCATTATCACTACGTAATACACGAATAATACTTCCAAACTGAGTCTGTATTTCAGTCACAAAATTGGAGAAAATAGAAAACAATTCAGAGCGATTTTTCATTAAATAAAGCCAAGTAACGTGTGAATAATCGTCCACAAAGGTTACAAAATAACAAAAAACAAGTTGCGACACTCCTGAGCAAGGGCACCAAATATTAGAATGAACTAAATCAAATAGGTGCACAGACCAAATCAAATCGTGATTGTCCCTGATTATGAAGATGTTTACAAAAGTGTTGAACATGACCGGGCTCTCCACAATGATAATAAACTTTGCCTAGTCGTGTCCCTCCATTGCTATCTGAACTCTGACTCCTACTACTCTTTCTGCCTCCAAAACCACCTTAACCTCGTCCTTCAGAACAACCATCAAATCTACTGCCACGAGCATTTGCAGGGCCACTGCGACCTGTACGTCTCCCATAGGAAGCGATTAAAGCATACTTATCGGAAGTATCAACATTAGGGATAGCATCACGGGAGACACGTAAAACTCAGGAAAAAGTATCTGTAAGAGATGGTACCGTCGGGTTGCTAAGAATCTGGGAGCGAAAAATTTCAAATTCTGATCTAAGAGCACCTAGGAAACCCATAACTGCCAACTGTTCACGTTGGGCTTGCATTTGAACCACAAATGCTATAATAGGGAGCAATGAATTTAATTCCCTATACATCTTAAAATCAACAAAAAGCTATACAAGAAGGCGTCCATCTCGACGAACCTTGTAAAAGTCCTGAGAGACCTCATAGATACGAGCAAGATTATTCTGTTCCGAGTACAACACAGCCAAGCACTCCCACAATTCTTTGACGGTATCAATATGATTAACCAAATCAACAATAATCTGTCTGTCTATGGAATTAAGCATCTGTTAGAGAATCCTGGCATCAACTGTCTTCCATGCCTCATTGGAAACGTTTACTGTCGATTTCTCTGTTCTCTACTAATCAGGGCTAACCTCACAATCTTCTTCCATTGTGGATAATTAGTAACGCCTTCCAATTTCTTATAAGTAAGACGAGTTGATGAAGATAGTACTTCTGTAACATTTGTTGACGGTTGAGAGTCAGATGAAGATGTACCAAAATTCTGGCTCACAGTAGGCTCGGGTGCTACTGACATATTGCTTGGAATATCTTGTATTAAATTTTCCCAAGCAACAAACTACGACAAAAGATCACAACTAAACAGTAACCACATACACCTAACCCAAACAAATATATACTAGTGCGTCGAGCCCCTCATATATCCAATCGCAAAGTAAATCCCATGAGGCAAAGAAACATCAAAAGTATGTTATTAAATCACCAAAAAATTCCCATGACCCAAGTAGTCCTCACATGCATATATCAAAGCAAAGCAGATAACAAAACACCATAAAAAAACTCACTATTGCAGCCGAGAGTAAAAAAAAAAACTTGCTGTTGCAGTGGCTCAAATATCTGGTCCAGCGAGCAATATCGTCACTGTTCACAATGAACAGTATTGTCACTGTTCACGATGAACAGTGTTCTTTAAAAAAATTAAGGAAGAAAATGAAAAGAAGAAGGATGAAGAATTAAAAAGAGACCCGGGAAAAAAACTTAAAAAAACATGGTTGTGATACCATGTAAAGTGGAGAGTTTATTTCATAATCATATCTCAAGTACAAATAAGAGTTGAGCCCTTTATAGACCAAGACTTATGCTATATAAGGAAAGTAAATCAATCCATCAATGACTAACACATATCACTCCACACATTACTCCTAAAATCATGCTCCTGAAATCCTCTAGAATCCCTAACATATTCTATGAATTGCATCTCTCAAACATCATGGCTTTCAAGTTTTTGCTTAGTCTTATCAGTATGTGAACAACATTTTACGAAGAAATGGACTCCACATTGATCATTGGTTAAGAGTTGGATTTTTATACTTTTATTAGTTGCTTTGTGTATATTTATTACTTCATACATTTTCTTTATCTCTATCATAAACTTATGTTTCGTTGTGCTCATTAAGGCACCTACAAGAAAATAGAGTTTTTATCTGTTACTCATAGTCCTGGAGCATCCAAGTGTGAGAAATTTGCATTATTACTGACGAGGTCTGTTAACAAGCTGGTCCATGACAGTAACTCTCCTAGTTTGCCATTCTGTTTACTGTTTTAAAAAATGTTTGTCCATATACGATTCGGTTAGTTCTGATTTTATGGAGGACCAGTGTTGTGTCTTGAGTATCTGTGCCACCAAAGCTGCTTATCTGCTCCTAAATCACTAAATAGATGCAAGTTAGTCTCAATTATTAAAATTGAGTGGGTTTGATTGCTTCAGTGCTTAGGTTTAGGGACCACCACTTAATTTGGTCAGTAAAATCTGGATTATCCACAATTCATGTTATGAAAATTTCTGCTTGATTCCTTTCTTTTGCTACCTTTTCATTTTTTCAATGTCTGATGATGAGGGAATTGTATTGAACACTAAATATGTCCTGTTTTTATCTGGCAGAAAACGTATTCAATCTTTGCAATTTTCCTAACCTAGAAGGGTTGAAATATAAGCATTTACGGCGTGGATTTCAAGAGGTAACAATTTATACTATTTGTTGATCTGGGTATAAAAAGAAGACTGGAAACATGAGGAAGTTGGAGTCTGCCTCCTTTGCTGACTTGTCTAATATATTACCAGCAATAAAACCTTTTAATTTATTTTTTTTGATAGGTAGCAATAGAACATTTGAGTATAGATTAGATTACCCATCATCTAATCATCTATGGCTACCTGTAACTCAATCAACTCCTGGCCCTTTAGTATGTAGTTTAGGCTTGTAACATTACATCATGTTCATTTCTGCATTTTATCATCTCACCATATTCCATATAGCTTTACTCCTCAAAATCATAAAATTTCATACTCGGAAACAGCTTCTTTGTTATGATGATTTTCTTTCCAATTCGCATATGCAGATCAATAAATGCAAAACAAGGTAATCGAAAGGTATAAGCACCAAATTAGAGGTATGATATGCGATAGCATATGAACTGACCCACCACTCGAACAAAGAAGCATCATTTACCCAAGTCATAGAGCAAGTAATACACATTTTCGCAAGTCTCTAGTCAGTTTTGGTGGATTGTTACTACTCACTAATATCAGCCATCAAGAGCAACCAGAAACCTAAACTCAATATGCTTCCCTGAGCATAAGCAAGCAATAATACAATCTATTTGTACTTTAGAACTGCCAACTCACAGTTGTACACATGAAACATCAGAACACTTGTTTCCACATTAAAAAATTTGTCATGGTTTACTTATAAAAAATAAAAGTCTTCATGGAGACCAAAACTAGCCCTCATGCGCAGTCCAGACCAGTTAATAGAAACCAAGAAAGATTAAAATGCCATAGAAAATGCATAGAAATCGTAAACTCATACATAATGATCAAACAGCCATGTAATGCAAATCTTGGTATTACCCAAAAAACACTTAAGTCCATCACCAAGTAAGTGACACATCAAAGAAATAAAATCAGACCCATGGTGGGCCTACCATTGTCTGTACAAATGTAGAACTGACCCATATAGGTCTGTACTACTTAATCCAACATGCTTTGTTTGGCTGGCATTTAATCATAAGAAAGCTACTTTGCCAAGTGTTCTAATAATGTGTTCAAAGCTGAATAAAGGAGAAGACCGGAAAGATGAGAGGCTGCTGACTAGGCTAGCTTCTATCTGATATATACATAAATATACATTGTAAAACAAAAGTGCCTCTATCTGCCCATAACATTCTTGACACTAATCCAGTATTGCTGATATATCCTCTAATCTCCTGGTTCTATTTTTTTCTTTTATCTTCTATGGTTATCTTTCAGGCAGTTGTTTGTGGTCTATATCGAAGAGGAAAGATATATTTCCACCCAAGTGACGATGAAGTTCTAGAGCAAGCTGACAAAGTATGTAAGCAATTTACATACAATATTATTGGTGATTTTATTCAGAATCATTGAATTTTATACAGAACTGATGATTCGTCAGAGGTCTGCTTATCAAAGATAACTGTCCATTGGAACGTTTCCTCGTCAAACAAATTAAATGATTTCCTTAATTTTTCACTATTTGTCTACTTCTGTCCCACTTTACTTGCACTACTTTCCTTTTCTTGCTGTCCCAAACTAAGCTTCCCTAATTTTCGTCTTATATGATTATATCAGTTTAGTCTATTTGCACTTTGTCTTAGAGTAATCTTTAATTGGAATTGGTTCTGGTGGGGAAGGTAGTTTTGGAGCTTCAATAAAAGTTTACACAGTTCTCCCCCCTTTTTGAACTATGCCAAAAAAACAAAGGCAGCAAGTAAAGTGGAATGCAGGGAGTATTATTTTGTAACTTTTGTTTTTTAATATGACACACCAAATTATAGTGTTTCTGTTTAATCTTCAAGATCCTTATCGAACATTGTGTTATTGAACATTGTAGCATTCATTTGATTGCAACTTGTGAATTGGACACTTCCTCATACGGGTATAGTTGCGCACATTGATTCGCCCATACTGGTGATAGAATGCCTATTTTGGTATTTTAATTAATAAATGTGATCCATAGCAGTCAAGAGCTATATACTAGGAAACTGGCCATGACATTGTACTTGGTCACTTGATAAAATTATTGATCAGCAAAACTAAATGCAGACTCTACTCTGGTAAAAAGAGTAGGAAAGTACTTCCTATCACAGGAGAGATTGATTAGCAAACCTGTAATGTTTTATTCTTGGGAAAATTATAAAATCTTCTAAGGTAAATATTAAGGCTGCAAACGAGTCAAATCGATCCGGATTCTAAGCTGCTCATATTCGATTCGATTACCTAACTGGGTTGCTCGTATTCGCTTCGAGTTCGAAAACAAAATTAAAGTACATGCTCATATTCGACTCGCAAGTAGAAAATAGTACTCAAATCCGGCTCGATTTGACTCGAACTATTTGTTTTGATTCAAACTCGAGTAAATTCGAACTAGTATCATATTATTGATTTTGCAAATTTCAGTATACATTATACAAATAACAAATTACAATTCCAATAGACATCGTAGAGTGGTCTTAGACTGAAATAACTATCCTACGATCGTAGAGTGGTCTTAGGAAAGCCATCCTATGATCGTAGAGTGGTCTTAGGAATAACCATTATCAGAGAGGCTTGTGAAGGATTAACTACTGGTGGTGATTGATTGACCAAGCCATCTGAAAGTAATAATAAAAAAAAGATAGATAAATAATGAGAAGTTAAGAACTTTGAATGTAAATAAAAGTTAAACTATGACCCAAATTAAATATTAGTCAAAATTGAACAGCTATTACCATTATCGTTAGCACTGGTCAGTTGAGTACCAATAGCAGACTCAGAGTTTGACATTTGAAGAAGTTCAAGTTGAGAGTTTAGAAGAAAATAAAACTAGGGTTTCGAATGATTTAGGGAAATTGAAATTTGGGTTATATAAATGAATTTGGGGACTGATAACTTACCAGCAATTGAAGTTAAGCCCTATATCTCTTTGAATTCTCTCAAATCACAGCCATGCATTTGCATATCAACGCCACATCGATATAAAACTAAGTATGTATATACATATACATATATAAGCATACTCGCGAACCATATCGAACATATTCGATCAAATTCATGGTGAATAATTCGAAATATATCGAGCTACTCATGGAAAAAACAGACAGAGTATAAGGTATCTCACATCTGGCTCGTTTGAGGTGTCGAATCATAAAATCTGTTCAAAATCGACTCGCCTAATATAGTCGGGTCCCATTCGAAGTTTTCCCGAGTCGTCTCCGATTCGAGCCCAACCCGTTCAGCTCGTTTACAACCTTAGTAAATACTTACATAGTTTAGTTTTTGGAACTCTAACCTGTATGAGCCGATCCTTCTGTGTTCTGATGTAATGAATTGCTATTTTCACAAGAGAAATTTAATATTTCCACAAGATACTCATGTTAATGTGAGTCCCATTTACTATTTATGTGAGGGGATTAATATCAATCCCCTTGATGTATCTTCCATTAATGCTTTTATCGTTGATTGGGTGTTTTTCTTGTTAACATATTACATTGAAACAGCATATTCATTCTATTTCACATGTTATGCATCTCTACTGCCATGTCTATTTCAAATAAAGTAAACTCATACCTCACAGTTGATAGCAAATTTTCCAATGCAATAGAAAGCTCTTTCATGAAGGGATTATTGAAAACTAATTGCTTTCTTCAGTTAGTTATATCCCTTCCAATCTGGGATAACTTGCGTCTTATTGCTGTATAAATTTACAAGTGTAGGTATTGTTCATTGCACCTATTCATGGGAAAAAGAAACCACAACTAGCAAATCCAGAAGTTATCTTTGAAGAAGATAATGCCATTTATAGTCTTGAACTACTCAGAAAGAATGTTGAATCCCCAAATAATGCCCTACAGATAGAAAAGACACGGCTTGAGAATATAGTCAAACGGCCCGTAAGACCAGGTTCAAAGGTATTCTATATTGAGAATAATTGTATCAGTATGTGTTGTTGGGCACCAGATTTTATTACTTTGACTTTTGAATTCAGGCATCAGACTGGACTGTAGGACCCAAAGAAAGGATACTAATGGTTGGATGGCGACCAGATGTTGTGGAAATGATAGAAGAGTATGATAATTATCTTGGACCCGGCAGCGTATTGGTATGTTCTTATGTTATTTACATATTTATTCTTCATGTAACTCTAGATTACTTTGGTGTGCTAGGATCTTTTACAATTGGAGTCTCTCTTCTCCCCTATTATATGGGACAAACTGTCTTTTTTGTTGGTTTTATTTGCACCTCAACTTTTGAGTTATTTAGAGGATGCTATGTTTCGGATCCCCTTAGGGATTGGCGGGTCTTTATTAGGAGATTGTGCTTTTTTTTACTTTTTGTTTTTAATTGGAGTCCTTCAAGTAAAGTCCAGAAAACTGTTCATAGGTGCTGAATTTATAGAATTCCCTTCAAGGATTTTTGAGGAGGCTTGGTGTGCCCTAATTCATTGCAGAGTTTCTTTGGATAATGTTCAAGGGTTTTGGGAGGTACAAAAGATGCTAAGATTTTATGGAGTTCTTGTTTTGCCATTTTGTGGAGCATTTGGATTGAAAGGAATGCTTAGGTTTTTCATGATACTCATCTTCCTCTTTCTTTCCCCTTCTTTGAGATAGGGTATGTCTTATTGCCTCTCTTCGTACATCGACTATGGGGGCTTTAAGAGGAGTAGCTAGCTCAGATGTTCATAGAAGCTTGCTGACAGTGCTACATTAATTTTTCTTTGTTTATTGACATCTATTTAGCCGGAGGATTGTGTGCCATCTCTCTTTGTACTCTTTTTTCTATCTAATAAAGTTTCTTCTTTTATCTAGAAAGTAGAGAAGTTTAGAAAAAGGACAAAGGTCTAAAAATGCCCTTGACGTTTTCCCCGAAATCTCACTTACACCCTGAACTTTTTTTTCTTCCAAAAGTACACTTGACGTTATAAAACGTAGCTTAAATATACCCTTTCCGTTAAAAAAATGCCAACTAGACAAACAGATATTAACTTCTTTTTTTTATGTAGCTGACACGTGTCAAATAAAAGTTAATAATAATAAAATTATTTTCCTTCTTCCTCTTTTCTCCCTTTTTTCTCTTTCTCATCTCCTTCCTCTATTCTCTCTCTCCATCTTCCTTATCAAATTTGGAAGACCTTGGGGTTTACATATCTCAATGGTTACATACATGTAGATCTCTAGATCTGTATATATCTCCTCCTTCCTTCTTATCCTTTTATCACAGATCTTGCCGGAATCTTGTTTAAGGAGGTTTTGGGCGTTGTTACGCTGTTCTGTTCCTCCTCAGCTTGATTGGGGATTGTATTTTATTCATCTAGCTAATTTGGTGGTTCTTATTTACTCGTGATTTTGAGGCAATCTGGGTCTATTCCATTTGGACCATATCTGGGTTCTTATTCCTTGATGCTTATCGATCTTTTCGAAATACCAAGATCAAATCCCTCACAAATTTTATTGAAAATCAACAAAATTCAGAACCAAAATATAACGGAGCAACAAGCAACACAGCATGATCGAAAATGGAGAGAAAAGGGGCAGTTGAGCTGAGCAGTAGTGACTATTTGGGGGATCTGGGATTATAAGGGGAGGGAGAGAGAGAGAATGGAAAAGACTAATTAATTAGGAGTCATTGGATACATACAAACACATACATAGCGATGTGGATGAGGTTGATTTCGATCTTCTTCTCTCTTGCACTCCCATGTGAGTGTGAAGTCCCCAAGGTCCCACTCCCATCACTAGCTTTGATTGCGGTAAGGTAAGGTAATCTTTGATTTAATGGAGTAACAGCTTACCAAATGCATCTGGATCCAGGAAGGAGATGAGAGAGAGAGAGAGAGAGAAAAGAGGAAGAAGAGAGAGAAAAGAGGAACAAGGAAAACAAATTTTTTATTATTATTAACTTTTATTTTTGACACGTGTCAGTTACATAAAAAAAAGTTAACATCTGTTTGTCTAGCTGGCATTTTTTTAACAGGAAGGGTATATTTGAGCTACGTTTTACAACGTCAAGTGTACTTTTGAAAAAAAAAGTTCAGTATGGAAGTGGAATTTCGGGAAACATTTTTGGACCTTTTTCCGTTAGAAAAATGGTTGACAATTCTAGACAACTTCAGTAATCTAGATACAACATAAGAGTGAGTAGAGAGATAATATTATCAACTCTTGACCGCACATTTAAACTGTTTGATGACGCAATATTGCATACAAAATTTGCTTTAAAATGGGACTCTGACTGCAAGTGCCTCTGTAAAAACTATCACAACTCTTATATTGTTATATAAGAATCCCCTCTCCTCTCTCCTTAAAAGCAAGTTTGTATTGTGGTTCTCCATTGAGTTAATTTAATTATTGTTATATATCAATACCTTGCTATCATGCCAGTCACCTATACAAGGAATAGTTAACTTCTGAAATACCAGCAAAATTTGGAACTTTTAAGTAACCAGGTAAAGGCTATATTCTTTTTTATTTTATTTCTAGAGTTGATGTATGTTGTGATGCGACTTTTGTGTGAAGGATTTGGATTTCCTAATCAATTTTTTCCTGGATAAATAAGGTTTTATAAGATAGAATAGAATAGAGTAGAGAGAATAAGGAAAGAGAGGACAGGAGTACTCCAAGTGGGAAAATTAAGAATAACTAATGAAGCACTGCCTGCCAATAGATGAACATCTGAAATTGCAACTCTTCTAAAAGCTCCCATAGTCGAAGCTCACATCTATATTAGAAATGAAACCCTATCCCAAAGAAAAGGAAGAGAGAGGTGGGGTATCATTGAAAAGTCTAGCATTCCTAATCTATCATGGCTTTGATTTTCCTATTCCATTATGGATTTGGATCTCTCACTTAGGTTTATAAAAATAGGGTCCTCTATTAGAGATCACGTAAGCCTGCAAGGGAAATCCTAGAAATTGAGAGTAAGATTAGGGCTTTTGGATTTGATTTGATAGACAAACAAAAGAAATAACCATCGATTCTATCACAAGTTCTAATGTCTAGTGAAGTTTATTTTCTTTGTGGACATAAGCAAGAAATTTGCCAAACCACTTAAATACTTGTTTGTTTTCTTTTTCATCGATGTTCTTTCTTTCTTATTTTCTTTCGTAATCATATATCTTGTGGTATCCTTGCACAATGTTAGATTTCTTATGCTGGTGTTCAAAAGGGCTCAAAAATCTAACAATGTGTAACATGTTTATCAAACTGAAGCTATTTTGGTATGAAATATTTTTGCAAACTCTGTTTAGATGCTTCAGAAACATTAAAATAATGTCACCATGTTAGTATGTATAATAGACATGTGTTTTTTAGACTTTCTCTCTCACAATCCCTGCCCATATATATATATATATATATATATATATATATGTGTGTGTAGGAGGTGTTATCAGATGTGCCAATGGATGATAGAAACAGGGAAAGAAAGCTTGCTGGTCAAGGCAAGCTAAAAAACATTCGGGTGTTCCATAGGGTACTGTTCTGCTTAGTGTGGTTAGAAGTTAAAACTATGTATCTCTTTCCTTTTAGTTTAGAATATATTCTCATACTCCAGAATATTGATGTTCATCCATGTGCTGCAGATTGGAAACCCCATGGACTATACTACTTTGAAAGAAACCATAACAAATATTCAAAATTCTTCCAAGAAAGATGAAGATATTCCCTTTTCCATTGTTGTGATATCTGATAGAGAGTGGTTACTTGGAGGTAATTAAATGTGATGCTTCATTTTGATTAAGGCAGCAAATAAGTAAGCCATTAACTATTTAATTGTTCTTTATTCAGATCCGTCCAGGGCGGATAAGCATTCCGCATATTCTCTTCTCCTTGCTGAAAACATCTGTGGCAAACTTGGAGTGAAGGTAAATAAAATGCGCTTCAGTATAAGCTTCGTAGCTATACCCTCTCCCCCCCTTATTTTTTTGTGTGCGCTCACACGCTTACATTGTATTTATTATTTCCTGAACCTTATGATTTAGATTTAGCAGTCATTTCTTGGGAATGCTTGCTCTTCAATATATAAGAGGTATACAGACTAAGAAATATGATGTACCACTTCATTTTGTTATTATGGGTGCTTATGATGTCCGCTTTCTAAAGAAACTGAATGCATGGTATATGGAGAACATTCAAAAACATACTTTTCATCTGTGTAGTCTGATTTAGAGCATATGTTTCTAACTAAGGATATAACAGCGACATCTTTTAAGGAGGTAATTGGTTATTCTCCTCTCTTTTCAAGCTTGAGGGGTTTGGTTTCTCTATGGCATGGAAATTTTATAATTTGTGCAAGCTATCTAGGGGCAGATATAGGGTGTATTTACCGGATACACATGACCCCACTTGACATCCAACAAAATTTAATATTATAGGCGAGGAACATGAGTGAATGAAGAGCTATAGAAAGGTTGTTTTTTCCTATTAAAAAGCGAAAAAAGATCTGCATTGGGATATGGAAGTTTGGATAATCAAAATAAACAAACACTTGTTTACTCATCTCAGAAACAAAATAGAAAAGAAAACTGAAAGAAAATGACTATTGTTTCTCACTAACTGCAGCTCCTTAGGTTACATAAATTGAGAAGTAAATATACAATCATTTAAAAAATGAAAAGAAGTCGTACAACAGTATTTGAATATAAGAACGCGTATCAAACAATTGTGAAGTTTTTTTTCTTTCTCAGAATTGATTGTTTGACTTTGATTTAGGCATATTAGGTTTCACTAGAACACACTTTAACATAACCGTTCTTTAATATTTTTCCCAAATATCAAATTTAAGTATAAACTTTAATTTTGAAAAAAACAAATCGAAAAAAATAATGTCTAGATGTGTCCTAAGAAAATTACAATACTCGTAAAATAACATGACGAATGTATTTTCACCTTATATATCTGCCTGATTAAGTTTTTTGCAACTGTCTGGGAAATTTTGATATGAGCAGAGAAATGAAAAGTTGCACAGACCTTGCATTGCCGCCTACTATCAATTATTTAAAAGTTATTTTGCTCTATTTTAAGTAGTTAGAATCTGCAACTAGTTTCAGAACAAGATTCTTAACAATATGTCTTGGGTTATATATTTATTTGATAGTTCTCTTTCTCCCTCTCTCTCTCTCACACACACATGCACAGACACACATGGGCGTATGTGAGAGCCATTTTAGAAATTCACTAAACAAAGCATTGTAGCTTTTGGTTTTAGATAATGTATGCTGGTTGTGTAGTTTTGAACTAATATAGGTGTCTAATTGCATGAATGATCAACAAGAACATTTACTTCTGCTTGCATTCTTTCGTTACAATAATATATTTCTAAATCAAAAGATAACCGCTTTGACTGCAGGTGCAAAATTTAGTTGCTGAAATCGTTGACTCAAAACTGGGCAAACAAGTACTTTTCCTTCTGTACTCGTCAGTTTTTATATAAACACATTTTTGGCTTTGTACTGGAATTTGACCAAAGTAATGATGAGTTATCATACTCCTGCATTCTACAGATTACAAGAATTAAGCCGTCCCTCACTTATATTGCAGCAAAGGAAATAATGAGCCTTGTAACCGCTCAAGGTTATATGCTATACTTTTCTTGCTCCCACATAGTGTTTCTAATCATTCAGATCTGTGTAACGACGAATTTTTCTGTTTGTTCATTTACAGTGGCTGAGAACAGCGACTTAAATGAGGTTTGGAAAGACATTCTGAATGCAGATGGAGATGAAATATATGTTAAGGTAAACAAACACTTTACATTTAAGGATATTGAGCACATGAGACCGTAGGGGCATTCTTAATTGGTTGCAGCAAAAATTTAGGATAAATTTATCTGGCAGTAGTACTATGCATGTAGTTGTAGTTGCTCTTACCATGAAACTTTTTACTCTAAGTCATTAGTCAAACTTTTTACGGAAATACTTCTATTTTCTAATATCCTCTCTGCTTAAATTAGAATATATGATATTGTTCTTACATGTACATGATTCAATAGAATATATGATTTGTTCTTACATGTACATGATATATTACGTCTGAGATTTTTAAACAGGGCATTTTACTTGGGATGGTATTTGGAACATCCCTAAAAAAAAGAGCTTTAATTGAGATATGGGAGTGTGACCACATTAAATGTTTTCTCTCTTTTTTTCCCTTTGACAGGATGTTAGCCTATACATGAAGAAGGGGGAGAACCCATCATTTGTTGAACTATCTGAAAGAGCACATTTGCGAAGAGAGATTGCTATTGGTTATGTGAAAAACAATAAGACGGTATTGATTACTTTGATATGTGTCTTAGATTGATATTTTCTCAGGAGGTCTCTCTCACTCTCACTCTCACTCTCACTCTCACTCTCACTCTCATACCCTGAGTCATTGCAGGTTGTAAACCCGATTTCCAAGTCCGAGCCCCTCTCCCTTGAACTGAGTGATTCACTGATTGTAATATCAGAGCTGGAAGGAGTACATCCCATGCATGCTTGTCTAAATTGAAAGCTAATTTTCAATCATGATTGCTCCTTGCTTCGGACGCCATTTGCTTCCTAGAATTCAGGCCCAAAAATGCTAAGATTACTTTGATGGCCATAGTAGCAAAGCTGTTTTCTTGTGTATTTTTGCTTTGTATGTAATTGTTCGTAAATATATTTTATAGACTAAGCTGTAGCTCAAATAAATTAGTCGAGGCAGGTCTTAGCATGTTCAGATCTTGCAAGGTCAACAAGGACACAATAATGCTGTAAGAATCAAATTTATTTCATCATAGTACTTTCTCGACATATTTCTGAAAAAACTTGAAGGCGAGTAATGGATGGATTTAGGTACGAGTGAATGTTTGATAGGTTCATTATTCTACCTTTATTAATACTATCTGTTTGGATATTTTTTTCTCATGCTGAAAAAAAAAACAAAAACAAACCAAATCTTGGTTCAGATTATTAGATATATGGATCTAACGGGGAATTTAAATTAGAAGGGGACTTGTAAATCTTGGTTTCAGAATCCTTGTTTGCACTTATATATGGAAGGTATATATTAGAAAATGTATCAGGTCGTTTAAGAGGGGATTTGACACCCCAAATCCCTTTCCTAATTAAAGAGTACAAGTAATATTATTCTTTTTAACAACATTATAAATAGTGAGATTTTAGTTTGAAAAATAAAGGTACACCAAAGATTTTATTACATCGTCTTTGTGAAGAAAAAGGTATAAATTTATCAAAATTGAATCCTCAAATTTTGAGCTCTAATTTTAGTACAGAGGGACTAATTATTCAAATGTCTAATTGGGCCTATAGATGAAATGGTACTGAATGTTTAGTTAGTGATAATTTTTTTTAAAAATACGTAATCAGTGGGCCCTTTGTATCGTTTGATGAGAAAAAACATGTTGACAATAATTGGTTAGACTTCAGCTGGATTTAGGTGGAAATACTTGCAATGTCAACAAGACAATTTTAAAAGCCCACACAGTTCAAAATCCAGATGCCCATTCAGAAAGAAGTTACTCTAAGTGGTCGTTATATTCTCACCCGCCGTTAGCGCCATGAATCAAACAATTTCTCACCTTCTCCACAACTGCCAAACTCTGAAAAGCTTAAAATCTTTCCATGCTAGTCTCTTGATCGATGGCTCGGTCAATTCTTCTGACCTTGTTGTCAACAAAATCCTCCGGCTCTACTTCCGTTTTGGAGCTACTGATTATGCTGACAAGGTATTCCATAAAATTCCTTAGCCAAATTCCTTTTTATGGACATCAATGATCCATGGGCATGTTGAAACAAGAACTTTAGAGAATCTCTATCTCTATTTCAATGTATGCTAAATAAGTCTATCCCACCTCTGAATTTCACTCTTATATCTGTGCTTAAGGCCTTAGCTCGAAATACTAGATTAAAATATGGCGAGGCTGTTTATGGGTTTGTTTTAAAATATGGATTTGGTTTTGATGTGATGGTGCAGAATGCAATGATAGACTTGTTCATGAGATGTGAGAAAGTTGATTCGGCTAGATTAGTATTTGATGATATGCGTGAAAAGGATATTGTTTCATGGAATTCGATGATATCTGGATTTGGAAATAATAGTAAAGTTGATGCTGCTCGTGAGTTGTTCAATAATATGGCCGATAGAAATGTGATTTCTTGGACCAGCATAATTTGCGGATATGTTAAGGCTGGTGACATGATGGAGGCACACTTTCTCTTTGAGGAAATGCCTGTCAAAGACTTGGCTGTTTGGAATGTTATGATTTCTGGATACATGGATGTTGGAAATCTTGATGCTGCTGTCCTTTTGCTTGAAGCAATGCCTATCCGTGATGTAGGAACTTGGAATTTAATAATATCAGGGTTCTGTAAAGCAGGGGACCTTGAATCTGCAAAAAACTACTTTAACAAAATGCCAAATAGAAATGTGGCATCATGGACCATGATGGTAGATGGATATGTTAAATCTGGTGATTTGAACGAGGCAAGACTTTTATTTGATCAGATTCCTGATAAGAATTTGATTTCTTGGTCTACTATGATTGGAGGTTACACTAAAAATAGGCAGCCACGTCGAGCTCTGGAACTGTTTGAACTCTTTAAGGAGGAGGGTATTAAGCCAGATGAAACTTTTATTTTGGGTATTATCTCAGCTTGCTCACAGTTGGGGATTTTAGATGCGGCTGAGTCATTGACTCGTGATTACGTGGGGCCCTCACTTTATTCTAATATACGTGTTGTTACCAGTTTGATAGACATGTATGCGAAATGCGGAAGCATTGAGAAGGCTTGGAAAGTGTTTGAGATAACATCACAAAAAGACTTGCTTTGTTATAGCACCATGATTGCAGCCTTTGCAAATCATGGATTGGGCCAAGAAGCCATTTCTTTGTTTGATGATATGCAAAGAGAGAATATAAAACCTGATGTAGTAACTTTTCTTGGGGTTTTGAGTGCTTGTAATCATGGGGGTCTCATTGAGGAGGGGAGGAGGTACTTCAAGCAAATGTCTGAACAGTTTGAACTTCAACCTACAGAGAAGCACTATGCATGCATAACTTAATAAATAGCATGCCCATGACACCCACATCAGTTGTTTGGGGTGCTTTACTTGCAGCTTGTAGTGTTCACTGCAACGTTCAACTGGCTGAAGTTGCAGCGGCTGAGTTATTCAAGATTGAGCCAGATAATTCTGGTAACTATATTCTTCTATCTAATATGTATGCTACCGCTGGACAATGGCGTGATGTTACTTTTGTGAGAGCAATGATTAGGGAGCGGCGTGTAAGAAAGAATAGAGGTTCTAGTTGGATTGAGTTGGGATCTGTTGTGTATGAGTTTGTCATGGGAGATATTTCACATATGAATGTTGATGAAATATACTCTATTTTGAATTTGCTTCAAGAAGATATGAAGCTTGCAGATACCTGATGGTTAACAAGCAAAAATTATTGGTTTCCCCAAGCCCCCCCTAATGATTTGGGAATTGAATGATCAAACTCAGATGCAGGCGGGCATCCTTGACACTCTGACAGAGTTTCTGATGGAATATATTTCCTTAATGTTGCTGGAAAATGTCTACCAGATTATCCTAATTTTGAACTTCTGAGAAGCCACTTGGGTAATGATTCTGTAATTAAAATTCATTTGGATATATACATGAAGATTAAAGAGACAGATTATTGACCGAATTCGATCAATATCTTGTTTTTATAGGAAATGAAAGGCATTTGTCAAGCGTGAACCATTGAAAAAAACAAACAAAACGGTGCTTCAAGGAACCTGCTGCAAGGTCGACAGTGTATTTGGAAATTTAGTAGTTCTCAGAAGAGGTAGATATCTAATTTTCAACCTTTGAGGTTATTTCTATGTTTTGAAAATTTAGCTTTATGGCGATAGGAAACTGTTATGGCTTAATTATAGAGGAGGATCCACTGTACTGATACCCTGGATTTAGTGCCAGGGTCAGCCTAATTGCCAAGTTTTTACCTTTTCAGCACACCCTGTAATGTATACATGTGTGACTGGAAATGTTGAATTCACCACCTTAATTTATAAGAAAATTATGTTTTGTAACTTGTCATAAATGATTTCCATAGTTGTTTAGAAATGATTTGCTCAGATACTCAGGTGTCTATTCTCCATAAGAGGCTTCATTCACAAACTGTTAGTATCTAATATTTTGTGCTCATTCTACTTGCCCAACTAATAGCCTAGTAGGGATGACAATTTTTTGTATGAAAGGAAGTGGTAGAAACAAAACTAGAAAAAGATTGGTATTTGCACGACTTCGTCATACACATGGCGTTGGGAGGTATGTACTATATTACAAGCTTAATATATATAATTTCCTTATCAAGACACAAGCTGAGGTGCCCATCTTCAGAGAAAGATACATAAACAGACAGACAAGTGTTTAAACTCGGTCAATTTTCCAGGCTGTAACTCGATTATTAACCTAATATCTTAGGGTCCATTTGGATGTTCATTGTGGAATATTTTCTTGCCAACTGCTTTCACATCTTCTAAATCTTCAATTTCTTTTTAGATGTAAATTAATTTACTTCCAACATTTCTTTGAGAATAAGAAGCTTCCGTTGCATTCGTTTTATAGCAGGACATGAAGTTCCCTCCTACGGACCCCTGTTTTATAGCAGGACATTTCTTTGGTCCTTGGCAATTAAAAAATTTAAAAATATCTAACTCACCTCTTTAACTTTCTTATGAATACTTATTTTTCACATGCCCATTATGCTGCTGTTAGTTTCTAAGGAGACGGGATTTAAGTAGATACAAGAAACTCTGGATAATTTGAGATATTTGTGTGGGTGGGTGTTTTTTTTTTTTTTTTTTTTTTTGGGTACTATTTTCAGAAACATGTTGAGAAAAAAGTAATGCACAAAGATAAAGGTGGAGGCCAGATTACATTCTAAGTATGTGGATTCAGCAGTGGATAAAAAGGGGATGGATACCCCATTTTTACAATAAGATTAAAATATTCTAAATTTTTACCTTTTAAGACAAGAGTTAGTCAAATACATTTGTTTAGCTCCACAGGGCTCCAAAACGATCATCCTTTACCAAATGAATATTCATTAAGGTATTACGCAAAAGCACAAAAAATATATGCACTGCTCAAAAAGATTCTCATAGTTGAGATGTTAGGTTAACACTTTAACGAAGCATCATGCTCACCAACTAGCTAGCATGTTAATTAAGAAATATTTTGGATTGCCCTATCCTAGAAACCCATGTATGCAACTTAAGGATATCAAAATCAATAATTATAAATATATATTCCAACCATATTATTATATTAAGCAATAAAATTGGGTTTTCCCTGTCTATCATTAGTGGTTTCCATTTAGTTTCAGATCTTTGGTAGAGAAACTAAGTTAAATAGTGACTGCCTCCTGTGTCATTCCTGCACCAATGCTTATTGACACTTACTGTTGACCAGCCCAGCCTCATGTGTCATGTGCATTTTTGCCAACTTCTAGTCCCACATTGTTAAAATTTACAGTGGGTAGGGTAAATCATGCATCATTACCACGGTGATAGTTTAATGGTGACATATGTGAAATCCATGAAAGGACTTCATCAATGTTACAATTACACTATGAATTCACATACATCCTACCTACCAGGTACAACATACCCTTTCCAATAACCTGTGAGGAACAAGATAGTAGAAACTATAAACCTCAGGATTTTATTAGTTAACTTTATGCTGGTAAACTTCAAGCATCCTTTATCATATTTTTCAGCACATATCCAAGTACTAACTCTTATGGAAAATACATATCCTAATTCATATGACCGTGCACAAAAGCTTAGACACACAGTTTGTTTGGAATATGATCTTCGATGTTTTGGTTCGACATTTTCATAGAACTTGACAAGTTTCATTATCAATTTCAACTTCTTTTTCTTTTCATCTTCAATAGTTTTATTGCTCATTCATAGGTTCGTCAACTGCGTGCTCCTATATTTGATGCAAATACTAGATTCTTTACACATGTTGAGAGTCTGAGATGCATACTTATGTGCAGTTCAAGGATATAGAGTGTTTGGTTTACTATTTAAACATTATGTTCAAATCCTAGATTATGTTAGATACTTTGTTTACCTTTAGTTTACCTTTGAGCTATATAAATATGAATTAGTGGCCTCAAAGTCTAGATCCAGTTTTGCCTAATAATTAAAAATGAAGTAGCTAGGTGTCAGATAATGGTTGGGCAGTACGACTAAATGAGAGATTTTGGATAATTTGGTGGTGATGTTGAAGTAACATGGAAGATTAGACTTGATGATAAGAAACCTTCTTAATTGGTTCTATATATTTAATATCTAATGGTTTATCATTCCCATAGATTGAACTGAACACACATGGTTAGGACTTTTAATTGAAAGCACCACCTAAGCATATAAAGATATACCGATAGACATCTTATACATAAGAATTTCACTTATTATGCATCAAACAACATGAGAATGATGTTATACACTCTATTCTTTGTATAACAACCTATATGAATGCATATATTATCATAATATTGGTGATAACTAACCAAAACTTCAGTATAATTTTATACAAATGCTGTGGAAGCAAGTATGTATATCTAAGCAGTTCTGGTCTGATCAGATTATTACAAACAAGGCTAACATCATAAAACCTCAAAACCATCAGTGATCTTCCTGCCACAAACGAGAGAAAACTGTAACTTTTACATCGCGTTTTAAATTCCCAGTTGAAGCCCAGGCAAACGGTTCATACAAAGAAGGTAACGAAAATTCAAAGTTCTTCGAGAACTCAAGCTGGAAGATTTATCTTTTCTTGAGAGAAATCTCCTCCTCCACTTCTGCTTTAATTTGTTACGGTTTGTGGGGTTTTCAAACACCACACCCCAAGCCTCTAGCTTCTGATCCTTTCATGATTCTCAGTCTCTTGCAGGATGACATAAACATACTGCAAATAGGAAAGAAATACATATAAGTATATAGGTATTATATACAAACAGGTCAGACACAAGACACACACACACCCCCATCCCCCCGAGAGAGAGAGAGAGAGAGAGGGAGAAAGAACTTACTCCCATGGAACATCTCCAACCAGCATCCAATCACCATCTTTATCTTCGTAAGTAGGTTCATATTCTGATCCTTTGTAACCTTCCCTCTCAGAGTATTCACCTGAAACCAAATCATATCATAATTAGAAACACAGTCAAATATTATCTAATCATAGCTTAAAAATAAATAAATCAGCAAAGTGAAAATTCTTACCTATGGCAAGTTTGAACATGTTCTCTAAAGCCTTTAGGAGTTCTGCGTAGCACTTATAAACCTTCAAATCAATCTTTCTAAGGTAAGGTGCTCCATCCATGCTTACTTTCACATAAATTCCAGTCTCCACCTCAGCCTTCTTCGGCTGGAGGTTATTTTTGCGGTATGATCTTATTGGTGGCCACCCAACTACTTGTGCTCTGCCATTTTGTATACCCATTAGTTTGCTAAATTTTTAACATGTTAAACATAAGGTTTACAAGATATCATATATACGACAATATAAGGTGGTGACTTACTTGGCAACAGGTGCAGTCTCACGGTCACCATGTTTGGCATCAGAATTAGCCTCTGAGCCATTGTCCTCAACGGAATCCGTCACTGCTCGCTTGTTGTTTCTAATGCTAGAGATTGTTTCTTTCTCAAATTCATCCCTCCCTGGCAATCCCAACCTAAGTTCAGTTGCCTTAAGATTGAGACCATCCTCCTGAGTAATAGTGCTTTCCATTTTCAATGATTCTTGACACGAAAACAAACTAGCTTGCTTTATTTCTCTGACAACTCTTCTTCACTGCCTGATGAATAGACTGATCAATACTGTCTTTTCTTCTTCAAGGGTCCTGTGGAGATACGTGTATACAAAAAAAGGTGGCGGACAAGTTTTTGGTAGAAGGTAAGATAACTTTGTGTTGTTGTGATACAATGGGAAGGGTGTTAGTATAGTTATATGAGTATAAAGGAGGGAAAATATATGTATAAAATACTTTGAATTGGTATCAAAGGGAATGAATTTAGGACAAAGGCAAGCTAAGCTGTCGGTAGCATTAGCAGCACCTTTGAGGCAAGTGCTCCTACATTTAGGGGACAGGAGTTGGACAAGCTCAGCCACCCATATGGAAGACCTGAGGACTTAAATGTGACGGTCATGATTTGTTTTAGGGAGTTGTGGGAGTAAAATCAGGGGCGTTGATTTGAGATAGAGAGAGAGCATCCCATGTGAATTAAGGGGTCCACATGGGTGTTGGGTATGAGAAGAGCATGGCCATGTGTGATTAGGATTTTAGCTGGACTTGAATTTTGGTAAATTCATGGTCTACATCACGTGGTTGGTATGTCATATATCCATTAGTCAGCTATTAAACCTTTTATTTCCCTTACATATACACATTTTCTTTTACCTAATACTTCATCTTTTCCTTAATACAGAAAAATAAGAAAATGATTGAAAAACATTAAATATACTATCAATTTTATATTGTCCTTCTATTGAAAAAAAAGTGTTATTTATTGGACAAAAAATAGTGAGAGAATCAAAGTTATACGTAATACTTGGGGTAATATGAGAAACTAAGCAATTAATGTTTATTTGAAATTCCCAAACGACTTATATTTAGGAACAAAAATATTTATCTAAAATGACTTATATTAAGGAACGGAGGGAGTATACATGTGTATGTTTTTTCTTTCAACTGTATCAAAAGTTTTTCTCGATTTGAACAATTATACAATTTGAAACCCATTAATTCAAGTTATTCATGCTTAGTCTCTATATGTGAAACTAATTGCTTGCTTTATTTGAGTATTTTCCCATGAGTAACTTGATTAACATAACCATCAGTATTTTCAAAGCACTAGCTTGACTTGCTTTGCTTATGATATAATTACGTGTGTTAACTTAAACTATTTGGTATAAGATGCCAATTACTCCTAATGTTATGGAATAAATAAACATCAATCAATTTGTGATTATACTCGACTGTTGATCAGTTTCCTCATACATTCCCTTGTAATTTTTCAAATTGTGAAGAAATGATTTGGTCTTTGTCCATGTTATCGAATATCAACATGTGCTTATTGTTTGACCATTTTACAGTGTCGAACTAGAACTGATTTCTGAATCTAATATAACCATGCTCCAAAGAGCATGCATGTATCTCGAGGATCGATGGAGTATTATTTACTTAAATCACATGGTCTGATAGTTTTCTAAACAGCTGGGCAACTGTTTGATACAGATTACTTAATTAATTAATTTTTCTACTAGGCTTGTGATTCTTGAGACTGTTAGTTAATCTTCCTTATTTTTGAAACATAATGAATGTACCATAAGATGCATGAATGACTCAAGGTTAAGAATGTATTGTTGGGAATAATCCAAAGAATTGCTTAATTAATTTGATAGTATTTTTATTGAAAGATGAACATATTCTTACTTGACCTTCTCATTAAGACATTTATAAATACCAAATACTTTGCATATGGAAATAATTATATGTACTGTTGAAAGAAAATTAAACTAATCAAAGTTTGATTATCAAAAACAGTGAACTTTGTCCCACCTTGTTCATTGGTCTGACCTCTAAACTATATTCTCACCCCTAGCTAGCTTGGATCACAAATTTATTAGCACAAGGGTCCATTCATGCCATGCGTGTGGTGGGGTTTTGTTTTTTCTCTTTCTTTTTTCCAGAAAAGTTTGTCTGATAATTATTATGTTGTTTTGGAGTTACTGTGGAGTATACCAAATACCCAAACTTCAACTAAAATATCTTAATTTGTAGAACAGCTTCATGGGAACTCATTGCTAGATAATTTTTTTCATATTTGATGGTAGGATGGAAACAGTTGAATGATTCGTGGGAAACAATACATATATATATATATATATATATATATATATATATATATATATATATATATATATATGTAATTAATCTAAGAAGAAGATACCATTTTGTGTCTGTTCCTGGTAGAACATTGCACTATATTATAACCACACCTCTCTACTTGATTAGATTGGAAATGATACAATATACTGAGAATCTATAAATAGTTGTATTATAAAAGAAAATATATCTAGAAAAATGGGACACGGAATTTGGAGAATAGACGCGGTTCATATATCTATGAAGTATTAATTAATGGTGATAATTACTAAAATTTTGTACACTTTTTAAACTCAAGTTTAGCTCAACTCGTAAATGTCTAAAATTAAGAGAGAGCATATATGTTCTATAGTGATTAGGGCACGAGTAATTAATTACATGGGAATCCTTTAGTAGTCCTGTGACGAGTAAGGATAAAATCAGATAAAAACAATTTTTTCACTTGTCTTAAAATTTGATATGGGTCCAACTAATACCGAATCAAATATCATCATTGGAGTTGGAACATAAGAAAAACTCTATTGGTAGTAGAGTTTTGACAGGTTTTGGATTAATGACTAACATACACAGTACCAAAAAAAATATGATTGTGTTGTGTCACAGATCGATGATATAACCTAATTTATTTAATTAGCATATATATAAACAAATGAAAAAATCATTATTAATATTTATAAAGGGTTTAATTTGCCATTTCAAAACTCCAATATTGATCAGCTGCATGTGTTTGGGTCACCTTGTCAGTAATTATTGATCAAACCATGCATAAAGCTTGATAGCTACAAGGCATGAAAACATTCAAAGAGCTAAAATATCAGTGGTGGATGGATGGATGACCAAAGGCCATGGAAAATGAATTATTTGATATAAATTAATGGTTGTGGTTCTTGAGCTAGCTAGCTACCTCGAGGCACTGCAAATGATCGATCAGATTTTTAGGTCTATTTTTTAGTTTCCTGTCCACTGAAATTTCAAAGACGTACGGATTTGACATGACTCGTCGGTCAGTCAATGGACTTGAGTAGTTCGAATTGAAATGGCTAGGTAGTTGGCAAGAATTTAACCCATTTATTTTGTGAAAAATGGACTAGCCAGGTGGCACACAAGATTTAGCTAGCTAGCTAGCTTAAACGTTTTATTCTAGATAAATAAAATTTTACAATATTTATCACCTTAATCACAAAATAATTATACATAAGTGTAACTTATACTTACAATGGTAGTATCAAAAGTGCAAGCTGTGCAGTTCCTTTACAAGAGACTTTAATTAATACTCCCTTTGTCCCAAATTAATTGTTCAATTTTAACTTTTTAAAGTTAAATTGACCATTTTTAAAACTAATCTTTTTACTATTTTTGCTAATATATAGGTGAAGAGATTATAACCAAAAGAAAGTATATACAATTTATTACTAATCCTTATTTTTATAATTTTAGAAATATATTTATATATGCTTAATTATTAATTTTAAAAATAGTCAATTTAACTTAAAAAAATTAAAATTGAACAATTAATTTGGGACGGAGGGAGTAATTAATTAGGGCATGAACCTTTTGATTATATGTATTACTTTAGTTTAGCAAAGTCGGTTGGTGCATGCATGCGTTTACCCTTTATTTAGTGCATTAGTGAGGACTAATATGCACTTTAACCATTAAAAATTCAATAAAATAAGATTGATATATATTAGGTTAATTAGAATTAATTAATAATGATTAGTTTTAGCTAACACGAATATAGTTAAGTACCGGTTTTAGGTTAGACAATGTCTGGCTGCCAAGAAGACTAACTATGGACAAGATGACAAATTAAATAACAATTGTGTTATTATATTCTCCATATATCAATCCCAAAAGGAGAAAAAAATGAATCATTTCATTATCAAAATGAGATATTTTCATTTTTCGAGCTTATGAGAAAAATGATACTCTCATATTAGGAGGAAGGAGGCAAAGAGGTACATGCATGGAGTGGTCCTAATTCCTAAACACCATGAATACACAATGGATCCAACTCACGAAGTGAAGGAGAAATGGACAAAATACAAAGGGGGTTGGGGTGTTGAGCTTGTTGTGCAATAAATCCGTGTGCACAACAAGTATGCGCCATACAAATTTGCATGCACAAAACGAAAGGGTCCACCATCCTTATTATTGCATTAATATTGCACCCTTCAATATCTTCAGATATAGAGGACTACTTCGTGTGTCTATAAAACAATTACATCCCACCAATCTGTACCCACTCTTTCTCAAATCCTAAACATTCTATACTCAGTTGATTTTTTTTAAACATTTAAGATAATTTTGTTCAAGCCATTAATTGTGTCATTTAATGTATGAGAGCTAGATATATTAATTGTCTCATGTAATGTAAGTAGTTCTATTCAATTTCATGTAAATTGATATGGTTCACAATTGTAATTTGACACAAATTTATTTCAATACATAACATGACTCTTACATTTAAAAGGAAGAAATAATATGTGAGCTAGTTTGTTCGAGTCCTACATGAGAAACGGTTTTGTACACTTGAAGGCTTAGTTTAGTCTCCATAGGGTATATTTAAGTCTAACGACTTAAATTTGCAGTTTAAATTTTAGATTAAGTTGAGATCTAACCTCTCTCTCTCTAAATTAATACAAAAGAATTTAAATTATAAAAGAATGTAAACTAAGTCAAACTAGAAGAGCCCCCGGTGTTAGGACAAATTATCGTTAGTCTTCGACAGGAAAAAAATCGATAAAATACAATAGACAACAAATTTCGGATCAATATTCGCAGAATGAAATAATAATTCATGTAAGAGTTACGAGAGAATGAAATCTACTATTATCTATGAATTTAAAAGTCTATCGTCAATATTTTATCCCTCGTAACATCAATCAATATTCATCTTGAATCAAATTTTCATCTTTGCACTCACAGCCAAAGATATTCATCGATCGGTCATGTTCATCTCAACACTGCTCATCTTTGCACTACTACGGACCAAAGATATTCATTATAAAATCATTTATCTTTGCACTACAAAGCCAAAGATATTCAATAATATCATCATTTAGGATGAGGATGATGAAAATATTTTAAAAGAAAGCGAATCCGGTGAAACGAAAGAATAAATATCAAGGATTCAGTATTTCAACTATTTCATGTCCAAAAATACCTCATAAATAATCATAGTGAAGTAAAATTCAAGAATGATCAAAACATGGATACAATCAAAGCTAGTATCCATAATAGATATATTTAGACGAAAAGAAATTTTTTATTTTTCGATGAATAGTCTCAGATTCGTGAATAGTCTTAGTATCGTGAATAAGAAGCGCAAACACAAAAAGTTTCAAATTTGATTAAAAGTTCAAACCAATATTTCGACATAATGATATTGAAGAAAATAATATCATTTAAAAAGAAAATAACATCCTTACCTCGAAAAAGATTTGGTGACTCTGATTTGGAATACTAGATATAGTCTTTGAAGGAACTTGCAGACCAGATAAAGAACACTCAAGGTATCAAAATACTCACAAGAATACGCTCAATATATCGAGAGAGAAATAAAGAAAACTTGGTTTACGGTGTGATTTTCAATTCTAACCTAAGACCCTATTTATAGGAAAATGCTTAGAACACAAAAAGTAGAAAATTTAATATAATATTAATATATTTATCAAATTTTCCTTAGCCCACCTCTAGACATCTGATTTCAGCACTTTGCACATGTTAATGATGTCCACAAAATAAAAAAAATGTTTTTTATCAAAAAATAAATAAAACTTCCAAAAATTAATTATTTTAGAACTTCGGAACTTCAATAATTCATAATAAATAGCCCTTTTATCAGAAAAATTTGAACCACATGTCCTTTCCATAGAAAATTTCATTCTCTACAACTTTGCAAAAGAAAGTTTTTGCAAATTCCAAACAGAAATTGACCGAAATCCATAAGCAGGCAATTTTACATTTATAATCAAATTTGATCAAGAATTGGGATTCACCGACACACAAAATATGTGTTAATCATTTAATGCAACAAAAATACTCTTTCTCCTCATATACTCATATATCCCACATTCATTGTAAAAATATCACCATTATTATATTATTAAAATAATATATTTAAATGAATTATTTTATCAGAAAAAGATAAAATATTAATTTTCAACAATTGTCACATTAAAAATTTTCTCCATCTATATCCACATAAAATCAATATTTTCCTCATCATATAAATCAATAATTAATTATTCACAAATAATATTACAGAATCATAATACTGACAACCAGGCAGTTCCCAAGAAAGAGGGGGCTTTCCAATAAGGATTTCTCCTTACTGGCGCGCAATTAGATGACCAAACCTCTCCTTAGACAGAACTTTCTAGACATTGTCAATAATGTTATCTAATAATATTATTCAAATAATATGAATTATTGATCTGATAATGAAAATATTGTGCAGTGACAATTATTAAAACAACAATGATATCAACGTAGCAATTATTGAATCAATAAAATATAATATTGAGCAAGTAATTCATCGTAACAATTATTGAGTAATGCCTTCTTACGTAAGAATCAATAATTGGTGCAATCTGAGTAATCTTACCGTGTTTAAAAACCAAGGGTATTCTAACAATATTAACGGTAACAACTACGCCGTTAATTATAAACAACTTATTCTTGTCATTTTCTTCCTCCAATCGCTTTCCGTTATGGGGCCCACACAAGGTTGCGCCGTTTTACGAATATTCCCCGACAGTAAGAATATTCCACGACCAAACGAATATTCCCCAACAATAATGAATATTTTATAACCACTTGCATGTTTGAAATAATTACGTATTTTACCCATAACTCACCACATTAATCAAATCAACCCTTACTATTTCAACATAATAAATAGAGGAAATAAAATTTCATTAAATAATAAGTTGAGGTCTTACAACCTCCCCTTCTTATGAAATTTCGTCCTCGAAATTGACATACGTACCTAGTGTTTCGAAAAGGTGAGGATACCTCGCTTTCATTTCCGTTTCCAACTCCCAGGTCATTTCCTCTATAGCATGGTTCCTCCACAAAACTTTAACTTGTGGTATGACCTTTGTGCGTAGGACATGCTCCTTCCTATCCAAGATGTTGACAGGTACCTCTTCGTACGTTAAGTCTTCGACTATCTCATTTGGTTATAACTCAATAACGTGATTCGGGTCTTTCACATATTTACGAAGTACAGATATGTGAAAGACATTATGAACACGAGACATACTCGGAGGTAATGCGAGTCTATAGGCTACATTACCTACTCGGTCAAGAATTTGAAATGGACCAATAAATCGTGGATTGAGCTTTTCTCTCTTCCCGAATCTTGTAACTCCCTTCCATGGGGCAACACGCATCAATACATGATCCCCAATACTAAATTCCACGTCCTTTTGATGAAGATCCGCATAACTCTTTTGTCGATCTTGTGCCATTTGTATACGTTATCAAATCATTTGGATCTTTTCCGTAGTTATACGTACCAACTCGGGTCCCAACAATGTTACTTCACCCACCTCGTCCCAACATACTGGAGAGCGACACTTTCGTCCATACAATGCTTCAAATGGAGTCACACCAATGCTTGTCTGATAACTGTTGTTATAGGAGAATTCCACAAATGGTAAATACTTATCCCAACTCCCTTTGAAGTCTAGGACACAGAGTCTTAATAAATCTTCAAAAGTTTGAATAGTCCCTCTCGATTGTCCGTCCGGTTTGAGGATGGTATCTGCGAACTAAATCAGAATCCGTGCTTTCATAGCTTTTTGCAAGCTAACCCAAAATCTTGAAGTAAATCTTGGGTCACGATCCGAAACTATGGATCTTGCATGCCATGCAATCTCACAATCTCATTTACATACATATGAGCAAGACGTTCAAGGGAATAAGTCTCCTGTATCGGTAAAAAATGAGCAGACTTGGTTAATCTATCAACAATAACCTAAATAGCATCGATGCCTTGAGAAACCGTAGGAAGACCCGTAACAAAATCCATGGTAATGTGTTCCCACTTCCATTTCGGAATCTCAAGTGGTTGAAATGGACCCTTAGGTACTTGATGCTCCGCCTTTACACGTTGACAAGTTAAACACGTCGAGATAAACTTTGCAATCTCTCTCTTCATATTGTTCCACCAAAATGTATGTCAAAGATCACGATACATTTTGGTACTTCGAGATGGATCGTAAATGGTGTATTGTGTGCCTCCATCATAATCTTGTACTTCAAATCGTAGTCGCTAGAACACAGTGCAGAGTGGACTCAAGTATTCCTTCTTCATCGATTCTCGCTTAGGAATAGCACCTTCTTGTACTTTCTTCTTCATACGCATCGCCTCCGGATTTCGGTGGGAAAGCAACCTTAACTTTTTCTATTAAAGTTGGCTCTGTCACGTATACTTGACATCATCGCACTCGTTCTCAGATATGATCTTCTACTCAACGCCGTCATACCACGTTCGCTTTTTCAAGATGGTATTGAATAGTGTGGTCGTAATCTTTCAAAAACTCGAGTCAACGTTGTTGCCGCATGTTGAGTTCCTTTTGAGTGAAGAAATATTTGAGGCTTTTATGGTCCGAATATATCTCCACTTTCTCTCATCATCTGATAAGGCCTCGGATCTTTAAATAGCGAAGACATTTCTTTGTCAACTCTAGATCATGAGTAGGATAATTCCTCTCATATTCTTTAAGTTGTCGCGAGGCATAGGCTATGACTTTCCCACGTTGCATGAGAACACATCCTAAACCTTTGCCGAAGCATCGTTGTAGATAACAAATCCATCCGAACGGATGGTATTGTTAGACAGTCTTAGAAATAAGTCTCCTCTTAAGCTCTTGGAAACTTTTCTCGCATTCCTCGCTCCAAACGAATTTTGTATCCTTTCGAGTCAACTGAGTTAATGGAGTAGCGATTCAAAAAAATCTTTCCACGAATCTCCGATAATAACCGGTAAGCCCGTAAAGCTACGTCACGGCCATCGCTTTTTTGGTTGCTCAACTTTGTATTGCTTCAATCTTCGTCGGGTCAACAGATACTCCATGTTTTGACACCACGTGCCCAAGAAATGTTACTTCCTCAAGCCAGAACTCGCATTTCTTCAACTTGGCATATAGTTTGTTTTCACGAAGTCTTTGGAGTACCAGCTTCAAATGGTGCTCATGATCTTCACGACTTTTGGAATATATGAGAATGTCATCAATAAAGACAACAACGAACTGATCCAAATAGTCCTTGAATACTCGGTTCATCATATCCATGAAAGCCGCAGGAGCATTAGTCAATCCAAAAGACATGACTAAAAATTTATAATGTCCGTACCGAGTTCTGAAGGCGGTCTTTGGAATATCCTCAATTCTAATATTCAGCTGATGATATCCAGAACGAAGATCGATCTTTGAGAAGAATTGTGCTCCTTGCAACTGGTCAAACAGGTCATTAATACGAGGTAGCGAATACCTATTCTTGATGGTAAGATGGTTTAATTCTCGATAGTCAATATAAAGTTGCATACTCCCGTCTTTCTTCTTTACGAATAAAACAGAGCACCCCAAGGAGATGTACTGGGATCTAATGAAACCGATGTCCAACAACTCCGTAGTTGGACCTTTAACTCTGAAGTTCAATAGGAGCCATTCGATATGGGGTTTTAGAAATGGGCTTTGTACCAGGCTCAAGATCAATAAAGAATTCAACTACACGTTCAGGGGGTAGATCGGAAGTTCTTCAGAAACACGTCGGAAATTTACTAACAACAGAATATTATTCAAATCGGCGTGTCTTTATTCAAATCCATAACATGGGCTAAGAAAGCTCGACATCCGTTTTCAATAAACGAATAGCTTTATGACTAGATATAGCGATGATTGATTTTAATGGTTTAGTTTCTTGAATTCGTATAACAGGTTGGTTAGAATATGAAAACTAACAACCTTACGAAAGCAATCAATTTTGGCACGATGAGTAGTTAACCAATCAATCCCTAAAATCACATCAAAAGTAAGTATCTTTAAAGAGATAAGGTCAACGGTAATGTGATGGTGCCAACTTGGATCAAACAAGATTTATAAGCAATTGGATGTGATGAAAGTTTCTCCTAATGGAGTCTCCACGGATAAATCAAAGTCTAATTTCTCGAGTCAAGTTTAAACGTTGAGCACAAGTAGGAGAGATAAATGAATGAGTATACCCCAGATCAAGTAAGGTATAAACTTCGCAAGAATTAATGATTAGCTTACCCGTGATCACCTCGTTTGGGTTCCTCGCATTTTAACCGATACCACAACAAACGCTTCTTCCAAGAACCGATTGACTTGACTTTTTTGGGGATGACCTTTTGAGTCATAATCCCCCACGGACTTGATTTCGCCACAGTAAAATCTCGAAAGCAATATGTTCTTCTTTTCCATAATTATAACATACCTTGAACTGTTGTGGACAGTTTGGACTGATATGTCCCTCTTTCCGTGATTTATAGCATATGACCTGTGGTCGTTTCTCCTCCCTTAGAACCGATTCTTCTTTGGTGACGTCTTCACATGGTCGTTGTTGAATCACCTCTTTTAAAATCTCCTCCCACTCGCTTCTTCTATTCTCATGGCTATGACTACCACCGAGTGGTTACCATTTTGTCGTCTTTTTCTTTCTCCATTTGGTTATCGTTATTACATTGATCGCTATCTCCGAAGATGATCCTGGTTGTGATCCCTCGGTTGGACCGTGCTCGTTATCTCTCTCTAATAATTGAGCCACATTGACAACATCCGAATAGAGAGAAAATTTATGAGAAATGAGATACTGACGTATGCCGGGTTTTAAACCTCTCAGAAACATCCGCGTCATACGTTCCTCATTCTCCACCAAATGAGGTGAAAACCTGGACAACTCTGCAAACTTTGCCTCGTACTGGGACACCGTCATGTATTTTGTTCTAGTCTAATAAACTCCACTTGCTTCATATGACGAATACTTTCAGGAAAGTACTTGTCATTGAACAGTTTCTAAAACGTCTCCCAAGACATGCTGAGTGCGGCTGGATGGGTACGCTTCACAAATCCCCACTAGTAATCTGCCTCATTACGGAACATAAAAGTAGCGAATGGAACCTTCTGTTCCTCCGTGCATCCCAAGACATCGAATATCTTGGTAATTTATTTAACCCACGTCTCTGCTTTAATCGGATCCCGCCTCGTAATTCGGTGGTCCCAACTCTTTGAAGCGCTTGGTTGTGACAAACCGCGTGCGTTGCTTTTCATTTCCACTGTATTTTGAACACGAGTCTCCTAAATCCGATTTTGCATGAGCTCGCAAGAAACTTCTAAACATCTAAATGCGTTCATCATCATCGCTTTCGATTGGCGTTGTTTCACGGGAGGAACATTGTCAACTCTTTTGACGTTTCTCCTCATTGGTGTAAAGACAAAGCGTCTCCATGGTCTCATTTACTCCATTGTTAACATTCTCAATCGACATTCTCAAACACCGCCATAAAACAAGGGTTAATTAAAGAAATCAACATATCACATAATATCCCTATATCTTGACCAACTAACAAATAAGCTTAGGTAGGACACACCAATAAGGATTTTCGTGCCTCCCTCCTAGTTCTATTCCCGATCTCCTGGAGAGATCATATCTCTAAGCTCGATACCAATCAGTAACGCCCCCAAAATAGGTATACATCACCCATTTTAGGTCGTCGATAATATGGTCTGAAACAACTACAACTTTATTAATACATCATAAAAAGCTGTGAGTTTAAATACAAATATTGTCTTTCTAGACAATATCCATACCAAATAAAACATCATCACAATTATTGATACATTATTATACAAAAATAGTGAGGACTACTAAACAACTTCTAGAATCATCATTCCATACCCCGACTAGTACTCGCTACATTCTCGCCTCCTGAGAAGAAAAATGGAACAAAAAGGAAAAGGGTGAGCTCAACTAGCCCAGTAAAGAATATTATGACTAAGATAATATAAAACAAATTATCGTTAGTCTTCAACAGGAAAAAAATCTGATAAAATACAATAGACAACAAGTTTCAGATCAATATTTGCAGCGGAAATAATAATTCATAGAAGAGTTACATAGAGAATGAAATCTACTATTATCTATGAATTTAAAAGTCCATCATCAATATTTTATCCATGTAACCTCAACCAATATTCACCTTGAATCAAATTTTCATCTTTGCACTACAGGCCAAAGATATTCATCAGTCGGTCATGTTCATCTCAACACCTGTTCATCTTTGCACTACGGGCCAAAGATATTCATTATAAAATCATTTATCTTTGCACTACAGGCCAAAGATATTCAATAATATCATCATTTAGGACTGAGGATGATGAAAAATATTTTAAAGAAGCGAATCCAAATTGAAACGAAAGAATAAATATCAAGGATTCGTATTTCAGCTATTTCATGTCCAAAAATACCTCATTAATAATCATAATGAAGTAAAATTCAAGAATGATCAAAACATGGATACAATCAAAGCTAGTATCCATAATAGATATTTTGGACGAAAAAGGAAAAAAATTTATTTTTCGATGAATAGTGTTGTATTCGTGAATAGTTACCGTATACGTGAATAGTAACGCCAACACAAAAAGTTTCAAATTTGATTAAAAGTTCAAACCAATATTTCGGCATAATGATATTGAAGAAAATAATATCATTTAAAAAGAAAATAACATCCCTTACCTCGAAAAGACGTCAGACTCGATTGGAATACTAGATATAGTCTTTGAATGGAACTTGCACCGTATAACAACACTCAAGGTATCAAAATACTCACAAGAATACGCTCAATATATCGAGAGAGAAATAGAGAGAAAACTTCAGTTTCTGGTGTGATTTTTAATTCTAACCTAAGCACCATATTTATAGGAAAATACTTAGAACACCAAAGCAGAAAATTTAATATAATATTAATATATTTATCAAATTTTCTTTAGCCCACCTCTAGACATCTGATTTCAGCACTTTGCACATGTTAATGATGTCCACAAATTAAAAAAAAACATTTTTTATCAAAAAAATAAATAAAACTTCCAAAAATCAATTATTTCAGAACTTCAATAATTCATAATAAATAGCCTTTTTTATCAGAAAAATTCAAACCACATGTCCTTTTCATAGGATTTTCATTCTCTACAACTTTGCAGAAGAAAGTTTTTTCAAATTCCAAACAGAAATTGACCGAAATCCATAAACGGACAATTTTACAGGCTATAATCAAATTTCGGTCAAGAATTGGGGTCTACCGACACACAAAACATGTGTTAATCATTTAATGTAACAAAAATACTCTTCTTCCTCATATACTCATATATCCCACATTCATTGTAAAAATATCACCATTATTATATTATTAAAATAATATATTTAAATGAATTATTTTATTAGAAAAAGATAAAATATTAATTTTTAACAATTGTCACATTAAAAATTTTCTCCATCTATATCCACATAAAATTAATATTTTCCTCATCATATAAACCAATAATTAATTATTCACAAATAATATTACAGAATCACAATAATCGACAACTGCATAGTTCCCTAAGAAAAGAGGGCTTTCAATAAGGATTTCTCTTACTTTGGCGCCGCAATTAGATGACCAAACCTCTCCTTGAGCGTAACTTTCTAGACATTGCCAATAATATTATTCAAATAATATGAATTATTGATCCGATAATGAAAATATTATGCGTTGACAATTATTAAAACAACAATAATATCAACGTAGCAATTATTGAATCAATAAAATATAATATTGAACAGTAATTACTGTAACAATTATTGAGTAATGCCTTCTTACGTAAGAATCAATAATTGGTGCAATACAATTGTCTACTTATGTTTAAACCAATTGTATTCTAACAAAGATATAACTGCAGAATAACTACGCCCAATTATTTATAAACAACTTATTCTTGTCATTTTCTTCCTCCAATCGCTTTCCATTATGGGGCCCACACAAGGCTGCGCCGTCGTACGAATATTCCCCGATAGTAAGAATATTCCACGGCCAAATGAATATTCCCCAACAATAATGAATATTTTATAACCACTTGCATATTTGAAATAATTGCGTATTTTACCCATAACTCACCACATTAATCAAATCAACCCTTACTATTTCAACATAATAAATAGAGGAAATATAATTTTATTAAATAATAAGTTGGGGTCTTACAAATACAGTAAACCAATATCAGTCACCGAGAAACATCTTTAAAGATACTTATTTTTGATGTGATTTTAGGGATTGATTGGTTAACTACTCATCATGCCAAAATTGTTTTTGTAAGGTTGTTAGCTTTCATATTCCTAAACAACCTGTTGTACGAATTCAAGCAACTAAACCATTAAAATCAATCACTGTCATATCTAATCATAAAGCTATTCGTTTATTGAAAAACGGATGTCAAGCTTTCTTAGCCCATGTTATGGATTTGAATAAAGACACGTCAAATTTGAATAATATTCCTATTGTTATTGGCTTTCCGACGTATTTCTGAAGAACTTCTCGGCCTACCCCGTAGCGTGAAGTTGAATTCTTTATTGATCTTGAACACTGGTACAAAGCCCATTTCTAAAACCCTATATCGAATGGCTCTATTGAACTTCAGAGTTAAAGGTCCAACTACAAGAGTTGTTGGACATCGGTTTCATTAAATCTAGTACATCTCCTTGGGGTGCTCCTGCTTTATTCGTAAAGAAGAAGAAAGAGCGGTAGTATGCGACTTTGTATTGACTATCGGAAATTGAACCATGTCACCATCAAGAATATGTATCCTCTACCTCGTATTAATGACCTGTTTGACCGATTGCAAGGAGCACAATTCTTTTCAAAGATCGATCTTCGATTCGGATATCATCACCAAGATTTAGGCGAGGATATTCCAAAAGCGCCGCCCGAACTCTCAAGACGGGCATTATGAATTCTTAGTCATGTCTTTCGGATTGACTAATGCTCCTGCGGCTTTTATGGATATGATGAACCGAGTATTCAAGGAATATTTGGATCAGTTCGTTATTGTCTTTATTGATGACATCCTCATATATTTCAAAAGTCGTGAAGATCATGAGCACCATTTTAAGTTAGTACTCCAAAGGCTTCGTGAAAATAAACTATATGCCAAATTGAAGAAATGTGAGTTCTGGCTTGAGGAAGTAGCATTTCTTGGGCACGTGGTGTCAAAACATGGAGTATCCATGGACCCGGCGAAGATTGAAGCAATACAAAGTTGGGAGCAACCGAAGTCGATGACCGAAGTACGTAGCTTTCTGGGCTTAGCTGGTTATTATCGGAGATTCGTGGAAGGATTTTCTCGAATCGCTACTCCATTAACTCAGCTGACTCGGAAAGATATAAAATTCGTATGGAGCGAGGAATGCGAGAAAAGTTTCCAAGAGCTCAAGAAGAGACTCATTTCGGCACCTGTTCTAACAATACCATCTGGTACGGATGGATTTGTTATCTACAGCGATGCTTCAGGCAAAGGGTTAGGATGTGTTCTCATGCAATGTGGGAAAGTCATAGCTTATGCCTCGCGATAACTTAAAGAGTATGAGAGGAATTATCCTACTCATGATCTAGAGTTGGCGTGATCGTTTTGCGCTTAAAGATCCGGAAGACTATCTATATGGGAGAAAGTGGAGATATATTCAGACCATAAAAGCCTCAAATATTTCTTTACGCAAAAGGAACTCAAAATGCGGCAACGACGTTGGCTTTAGTTGTTGAAAGATTACGACCACACTATTCAATACCATCCTAGAAAAACAAACGTGGTAGCTAACGCGTTGAGGAGAAGATCATATGTAGGAATGAGTGCGATGATGTCAAGTATACGCATAGAGCCAACTTTAATAGAAAAAGTTAAGGTTGCTCAAGCCACCGACCCGGAGCTGATGCGTATGAAGAAGAAAGTACAAGAAGGTGTTATTCCTAAGGCGAGAATTGATGAAGAAGGAATACTTGAGTCCACTCTGGACTTTGTGTTCTAACGACTACGATTTGAAGTACAAGATTATGATGGAGGCACACAATACACCATTTGCAATCCATCTCGGAAGTACTAAAATGTATCGTGATCTTGACATACATTTTGGTGGAACAATATGAAGAGAGAGATTGCAAAGTTTATCTCGATGTGTTTAACTTGTCAACGTGTAAAGGCGGAGCATCTAGTACCTAAGGGTCCGTTGCAACCACTTGAGATTCGAAATGGAAGTGGAAACACATTACCATGGATTTCGTTCACGGGTCTTCCTACGGTTTCTCAAGGCATCAATGCCATTTGGGTTATTGTTGATAGATTAACCAAGTCCGCTCATTTCTTGCCGACACGGAGAGTTATTCCTTGAAAGTCTTGCTAGTATATATGTAAATGAGATTGTGAGGTTGCATGGCATGCCAAGATCCATAGTTTTGGATCGTGACCCAAGATTCACTTCAAGATTTTGGGTTAGCTTGCAAAAAGCTATAGGCACGGATTTACGATTGATTAAGCATACCATCCTCAAAGCAGACGGACAATCGAGAGGACTATTCAAACTCTTGAAGATCTATTAAGACTCGTGTCCTGACTTCAAGGATTGGGATAAGTATTTACCATTGGTGGAATTCTCCTACAACAAGCAGATTATCGAGCAAGTATAGGTGTGGCTCCATTTGAAGCATTATATGGACGAAAGTATCGCTCCAATATGTTGGGATGAGGTGGGTGAAGCAACATTGTTGGGACCCGAAGTTAAGACGTATATGACTACGGAAAAGATCCAAATGATTCGACAACGACATACAAGCGGCACAAGATCGACAAAAGAGTTATCGCGGATCTTCATCGAAAGGGCGTGGAATTTAGTATAGGGATCATGTATTGTTGCGAGTTGCTCTCATGGAAGGGAGTTAGAACCGGACGAGATAGTAGAAGACTTAACGTCTGAAGGGTACTGTCAAGATCTTGGATAGGAAGGAGCATGTCCTACGACAAAGGTCATACCACAAGTTAAAGTTTTGTGGAGGAATCATGCTATAGAGGAAATGACACGGGAATTGGAAGCGAAAATGAAAGCGAGGTATCCTCACCTTTTCAAACACCAGTACGTGACGTCAATTTCGAGGACGAAATTTCATAAGGAGGGAGGTTGTAAGACCCCAACTTATTATTAATGAAATTTAATTTTTCTATTTATTATTTTGAAATAGTAAGGGTTGATTTGATTAATGTGGATAGTTATGGGTAAAATACATAAATATTTCAAAATAAGCAAAGTGGTTATAAAATATTCATTATTGTCGGGGAATATTCGTTTGGTCGTGGAATATTCTTCTTTGTCGGGAATATTAAGTAAGGCAGTAGCAGATCTTTTTTGTGGGCCCATAATGGAAAAAAGACAAATATAAGTTATTTAAAAATAACTGGCGTAGTTATTATTATCATTAATATTGTTAAAATACTCTATGGTTAAAACACAAGAAGCACTACCGGTATTGCACAAATTATTGATTCTTACGTAAGAAGGCCTTTACTCAATAATGGTTACAGTAATTATCGCTCAAAGATTTTATTTTATTGATTTAATAATTGCTACGTTGATATTTTATATTGTCATTGTTTCAATAATTGTCATTACACAGTATTTTTCATTATCAAAGCAATAATTCATATTATCTGAATAATATTATTAGATAACATTATTGGCAATGTTTGGAAAGTTACATCTAAGGAGAGGTTTGGTCACCTAATTACTGGCGCCAAGAAGGAGAAATTCTTATCGAAAGCCCCCCCCTTTCAGGAACCGCCTGGTTGTTAATATTGTGATTTCGTAATATTATTTGTGAATAATTAATTATTGATTCATATGATGAGGAAAATATTGATTTTATGTGGATTTAGATGGAGAAAATTTTAATGTGACAATTGTTGAAAATTGAAATTTTATCTTTTTCTGATAAAATAATTCATTTAAATATATTATTATATTTTAATAATATAATAATGATGATATTTTTACGATGAATGTGGGATATATGAGTATATGTGGAGGAGGAGTATTTTTGTTACCAAAAATATTTAAAGCATGTTTTATGTGTCGGTGGACCCCATTTCTTGATTGAAATTTGATTATATACCGTAAAAATCGCTTCGTTGTGGATTTTGGTCAATTTCATTTGAATTTGAAAAAAAATTCTTCCGCAAAGTTTTAGAGAATTGAATTTCCTATAAAAACTCGCGATATTGAAATTTTCCGATAAAAGGGCTATTTATTGTGAATTATTAAAGTTCCAAGTTCAAATAATTGATTTTTGAAAGTTTTAATTATTTTATTTTTACAAAACGTGTTTTTCATTTTGTTTTCCTCATTTAACATGTGATAGAAATTTGAGTTCGGATGGTAAAAGCATGCGTATGAAGTTTTAGAAAAATATAATAATATTTAATAAATTTTCTACTTTTGGTGTTCTAAGCATTTTCTATAAATAGGGTGCTTAGGTTAGAATTGAAAATCACACCGAACTGAAATTTTCTCTCTATATTATCGAGTTTATTCTTGTGAGTATTTTGAGTATATTTAGAGTATTGCTATATCAGTACAAGTTCAAGTCATGCTTTATATCCTGTTTTTTTGTAAATCTTGATCTTTCGAGGTAAGTGGATTTTTTTTTTCCGTAATGATATTATTCTTCAATATCATTATCTTTGAAATATTGATCTCAAGTTTTATCAAATTTGGAACTTTTGGTGTCGAATTATTATTCACGTATACGACATTATTCACGATCTGACACTATTCACGAATACGCAAGACTATTCATCGAAAAAAATAAAAATTTTCCCTTTTCATCTAAAATATCTATTGTGGATACTAGCTTTGATTGTATCCATATTTTGATCATTCTTGAATTTTACACCACTATGATTATATTTGAGGTATGGATAAAACAAAGTATGAATCCTTAATCCTTAATCCTTAATCCTTGTCATTTTATTTCACTGGATTCGTTTCTTTAAAAATATTTTTCATCATCCTCAGTCTTAAATGATGATATTATTGAATATCTTTGGCCCGGTAGTGCAAAGATGAATGATTCTGATGAATATCTTTGGCCCGTAGTGCAAAGATGAACAGGTGTTTAGATGAACATGATTAATGATGAATATCTTTGGCCAGTAGTGCAAAAGATGAATATTTGATTTCAGATATATATTGATTGATGTTCTGAGGGATAAAAGATAGAGCGATGAACTTTTAAATTCATACATGAAGATAGTAGTTTGCATTCTCTACTTAACTCTTCTAATGAATTATTATTTCCGATTCATGAATATTGATTTAAAACTTGTTGTCTATTGTATTCTATTAGATTTTTCCTGTGAAGACTAACGATAATTTGTTGTATATTATCTTAGTCATAATATTCTTTATCGGGCTAGTTGAGCTCACCCTTTTCCTTTTGTTCCATTTTTCTTCTCGGGAGGCGAGAATATAAGCGAATACTAGTCTGGGGTATGGAATGAAGGTTAGAGAGAGTTGTTTAGTAGTCCTCACCATTTTGTAAAATAATGTATCAATAAATGTGATGAGGATTTATTTGAGTATAGATATTGTCTAGAAGATAATATTTGTATCCAAACTCACAGTTTTACTGTTGTAATAATAAAGTTGTAGTTGTTTCTGTACCATGTATTGACAACTCAGAATGGGTGATGTATACCTATTTTGGGGGCGTCACATCTGCGAAGCAATTCAAATAGCTTTCAACGGCTATATTCCAACGAGAAGATTGTGAAAGAGTATATATTAGCTAGAGCTTCAAAGATTAAAAAGCCAGAGGAGTAGTGCAAGAATCGTTGAGTTGTTGGAATGTTATATTGTTGACTCTACGAGTTCCACCAGAACTGAACAAAACAAGTCTCAGTGGCAGTGAGACTACGAATGTGGAAGTGAATCAGATTTGAAGAGGTCAATTTAATCATTGCTTCGACTGATTCCTCCATAAAATTTATCAAAAAACAACCAAGCAAATAACCTTAGCTTTGATACCACTTGTTAGGAAAAAATTACCTCCCAAATAATGTTGTCTTTAATAAACACTATTAGAAAAACAAGATAGTAATTTATGATGGACTTTTTAAGCAATCACAAAATAATAGTATATATGATGGCTCTTAGTGATGACTAATTTTGCCATCAATGTATTATAATTGTGATGGACATGTCAATCACACCAATTTTTTCACGCAAAAAAAAAATTTCTTTTTGTGACGCACTAAGTCATCACTTATAGATATACCCTTTTCGTGATTGCATTTAAGCTATCACTAGTATTTTAATATAATAAATAATCAAAACAATATTTTATGACGGTCATGACAATCATTAAAAAGATAGATTTTTGTGACGATTTTATTTGCACTTACAAAAAGAAGGTATTTTGTGATGCAATTTTCAAGCTGTCACAAAATAATAAAATATATGATGGCTCTTAGTGATGACTAATTTTACCATCATTATAGAGTATTTGTGACTGCCATTGCAATCACCAAATCTTGTTTGGAAGTAATTTTGTTTAGTAAGTCAACTCACATATGTTTCCTTTTATATTTTGTTTTAAAATTATAATCATGATCTGGACTTTGGTGTAGTGGTAATACTCGTTATTTAGTTTACAAATGGGAGAGGGTTCGAATCCTACAACTATCATTTGATACAATTAATATAGATATAATTAATATAGTGAAATAAATTATCGTAAATAGAGATTCACGTTAACTACATTTGATCCCTAAAGTCTTGTTTTTTTGTGATGACTTTGACAATCACAATAGATTATATGTTAATGTGATTCAGATTAATCATCACAAAAGCACCAAGCATTTGTGTGATTGCCAAAACCATCATGTAAAACCTTTCATGTGACGGGCGATACATCTGAAGCGACCATTGTGATGCTTAAAGTCATCACGTAAACCTTTCGTGATGGTTTTTCTACTTTTTGTGATGGATTTTGGCCATCACAAATGACCATTTTTTTAGTAGTGAAATTAGATGAATAAAATATCAGCACATGCCAAATAGATAAAATTTACAGTTTCACCAAAATAATAACCACTGCAGAGAAAATATCCAAGCACGAGACACTAGGATTTTTACGTAGAAAATCCTCTAAAATTAAGAGGTAAAAATTACAGGACGATCTCCGAAAAATACACTATAATAAACTGAGATAATACACAGATATCCTAATTTGAGTATAAATTCAAATTACTTCAACACAATAGATATATGATGGAATCCAAATAAAACACCATTTTATTTAAACTATCTTTCTCTCTTTATTTTTTATAAACTCTTTAAAAGAAGTTTTTCTCTCTCTTTCTCCTTCTCTTCTAACTCTCTCGGATGACATATATATTTTTGATGTGTGTTTTCCGGAAGTGGTTAGCATGAAGTTTATTTTTGAATAATTTGGTTAATTGGCCAATAGAATGCTAACACACAGTCTATATGTGTCAGCATTCTATTGATTAATTGACCAACTTATTAAAAAATAAACTTTATACTAACCGGATCCGTGTTTTCTCCTTTCACTTGGCTGTCTTTTATAGTCAAAAACTGAGAGAAGGAGTGAAAAACGAGAAGGCCAAATACAAAGGGCCGAAGCATAGAAAAATCAAAGGTTTAAATGGAAGAAAAAATTGAAAGCGACATTAAATGGGTGAGGAACTTTGACCAACAAACTTGTCATGAGTGATTTTATATTAATTACGTAAGAGAGTCCTACAAAAAGTTTCTCTAACATATTCCATGTAACCAGCTCAAAAAGGCGTTTATTTCGACGGCATGATTCATTAAAATCATCATATAGGATATTTGAATTCGACACGCATAGTACAAAGACATGACATGCATGTTCTTCAAGCCTGTACCACAGAAAAAGTTGGTCGATCCTTTACAAGCCTTGAAGTTTAGCTAGCTAGCTAGCTAGGTCTCTCTCTCGCACACACACACAAACACACACTAAAGGTACGTACCAGTTAATGGTCTAATAAATTTCAAGAATGACCATATAAAATTAATGTTTATGGCACATTGGCACTTGACAAATTAAGTAGAAATTCCTAGCTGAATTTAATGTGATTTCATCTGAAAGATACATATTGATTGAAAAAAGGATTTCAAGAATCATCATCAATACATGGTGAAAGAATTAGCTACCCTATATCCATCACTAATTTTATTAAATAAATTCCAACAATGTATATATATATATATATATATAGTAGAGTGACTAGCTGATTGGGACAGGAGAAGGAATGTCATCAAGAAGATTCTAATTATAATGATCAATCCAATCCAATATTCCATATATATATAATTCCTTATTCCTTAATATTATTCGATATGCAAGTTACGTACGCATTTAAACCGCAATTTATATACATTAATGACTATAAACCTGTTAGGACAATGACAGTCCCAACACGAACAAAGTATTTTGATGATTATGAGATTGTCATTCTAGGTGAATATGCTAATTAAGAAGTGAATATACAATGATCTTGGACCTCTTCCATCATAGTTCATCTGTTCCAGGTCGTTTTAAAATTGTGTACAAGTATTAAAAAAATAATTATAAATATATTATTAATTGTCTATATTTGTATTGAAAAAAAAAGAGTATTATTTATTGGTCAAAAAATAGTGAGAGAACCAAAGTTATATTTATTACTTGGGATAATATTGGAAACTAAACAATTAATGCTTACTTAAAATTCTCAAACGACTTATATTTAGGAACACAAATATTTTTTTAAAACGACCTATATTAAAGAACGGAAGTAGTATTAACAAATTAAGGAAAACTGAAATATATATCCGTACTTGATTTTAGGCAGGAGTAATATATATATAGCTGAATATAAGTACAGCTATAACTTGGCATAATTAATTTTGTTGATTCTTTCTCATTCATCACTAAAATAGTACCCCAAACCAGAACGAGTCTCAGCTCACTTGGAATTATATATGTCCTAGCTAGCTAGTGCGGCACGAGAACGAGTCTCAGTTCATTTGGACTATCGTAACAGTTCAGATCCTATAGCGATCCTATAGCGACGAATTTAACGATAATTTTATCCGTCGCTAAAGGTGGTCCGCATGCGAATCTTTTATGTAGGAATCTATATATATATATATATATATATATATATATATATATATATAGTCCAGGATGAAATTAAACTCCCATTAATTTCCGGAAGAATTAAGGGAGTAGTTGTTTAATCCAGTTCTAATACACAAATTCCATTAATTAGCTCTCCAAATTAACCAATATATGATTGGTGTAATATTATCTATAGCTTAATTATAAAACCTAATAATTTTTCTTAATCTCTTCAAGATATTTGTATACTCAAATTAAAAGCTATAGAGATCTTTTTTGTTAGCCATTAACCAATCTTGATCTCTTTGTCGTCTACACACTTGCACACATGATGATCTAGTAAATCATATCTTTTCATTTTTATATATTTTATATCAGCCATGCATGATCAAGTAATAAATAAATCTTTGATGATCACATGATCTCTCTAGCTAATTCTTAATTATTCTTTGGAAGAGAAGATTGTATTGTATACTCAAAAGCTGATTCACTTTAAACCTACCTAATACAATTCTTTATTTTTGCGCTAACCATTAACCAATATTAATTCTTGATCTCTTGTCCATTTCTAGACTTTAGTTACACTTACACACATGATGATCATCAAGTAAATCTAACTTGATCACATATCATCTCTCATATCAATGCCCGGATTAATTACATATATTTTCGTCACCCGGCCGTGACTTAACCAACAAATCATAAAAATAAGGAAAATGAATCAAACTATATATATATATATATATATATATATATATATATAAACCAACCGCGTTCGTCCGTAACGTAAACTAGAGCTTAATGAAATGAACTTGCAGGGCAATATATATTGAAGATAAGACATTCCGAGCAGTGAGTGCCCTGGTCAGCCCCCACCATGCGATCCATTGTCTCAAATACAACCAACATCTGGAATAATATTATTGTGGTGAAGATTCTCCATATATTGCATTTGTGGGACTCACATATTAAACTATGATTAACCCTAACTTAACCATTAATTAATTAATACTCCATTGATTGATGTAACATGTCTCTTGATCAACAAAATTAAGTAATCCAAAGGAAAATTCAAATATGTGTATACTTCAGTACACATTGATCTTTAGTTGGTTAATTATTGTTATTTCTTTGAATTAATTAGCGAATGTGCTTAATTTCTTATTCTTGAAAAGTGTAGTACTTGTTTCAATAATTGAACAGAAAAATAAGTTAAAAAACGAAAAAGAAAAGAAAGCAGAAAATGAGAGTATATTGATGGAAAAGATTTTATTTATTTTAAAATATATATATATATATATATATATTAATCAGCCAAATAGATTAATTTAAATATTACTATATGATATTTAGAATCTTACTTGATTTAAAAGGGATCGATCACCTAACCCCAAAGGAAAAAGGAGTTGCCATATGAGACCTCAAATATTATTTAATTAAGAAATGTGTTGACTTAACCTTGTCAATAATATTGCCGGACTTCTTTGAAAACAAAAGAAAATAGGAAAGTAGGAGGGAGGAGTTTTAAACTTTTGGTCTCAAATAAGTTTTAAATATATAATATATAATGTTATGTGACAACAGAACTTTAATTAATTTTTATAATATTTTTGGTCTTAAAAGAGTCATAAATGATATTTCCATATAAAAGAGTAATGCTATGTGACGCCAATGTTTTAACCATTTTTTATTGAATAGATATTGGCTATAATTAATAATAATATCAATATATAGTTTTATCGTGTCTATATATACCATGATGGGAGCAAGCCCAGCTTGGGGTCTGTACTTGACCCGAAACCCGCACTGGTATTCGAAGCCACAAATGGTCAATAGGTGGCAAAAATATATTGGTCCGAAATTTGTTACGTGGAGTCAAATCAAATCAAATCAAAGCTTGTGTTTTGGGGGTTACGTGTCCAAAATTGGTAAAAAAATATTTAAGATGAGCGTGACAGAGAATATATAAGACTACTTTCAAGGTGCTTGAAGCATATGAAGAGATTGGGTGACACTAGTATAAATAGGATTCGTTATCACAAAAGAAAGTTAATCAATCTTTCATTCCATATCTAAACCCTAATCCTCGAGTGTTGATAGATTAGAGTGTGAAAAATAAGAATACGTGGCAAAATTTATGATAATTTTTAAAAATAATTATAAAAAATAATATTTTGTAATGGATTTTTTGAGTAGTCGTAAAATATAGTATATATAATTAATGATTTTTTACTATCAATGTATTATAATTGTGATGATCATATATCAATTATCAATTTTTTTATATAAAATAAATTTTTTTCTATGACACACTAAGTTATCACTTATGGATATACCATTTTTGTGATTGTATTTAAGATATATATCACCATATTTTAATGAAAAAAAAATCAAAACAATAATTTGTGACCGCCATGACAATCATTAAAAAAGATTTACTTTTGTGACGACTTTTACTTACAATTATAAAAAAGATTGTGTTGGAATTTTCAAGCCATCACAAAACAATAAAATATATGATGACTTTCAGTGATTAGGGGTGTTAGCCGAGCAGAGTAGCTCGATATTCGACTCGAGATCGGTTCGAAAATATGATCCAAAGCTCGAATTCGAAGTTAATTCGAGTCGAATATGATCCATACTCGTTTTCTATTTAATGATACACGAGTCGAATTTGAGTATACTAGTATTCGCTCAGATTAGGGTTCGAGTATTTCATTTTTTTCTCGAACCATACTCGATGGATCATATTCGAATACTGGTCTGATCCATACTAATAAGCTAAATATGTGATATTTGAATCAATCTTTATAATTTATAAAGTGTAGTATTAAATTATGTAAGCTTGTACTTGAATAAATCAGTGAATTGATTGTCAATTCGTATTACATTCTTTGTATTTTCTTTACATAAATAAAAGTAAAAAACTTATATATAAACATTAGTTCAATAATCAATTTAGTATGTAGTGGTTCAATATTAAGCGAAATGGTTTATATTCGAAACTCGATTTGAAGGCTCGTGAGTAACTCGTTTTGTAAACGAGTTAAGTATTTACGAGCCGAGTAGATCCAAGTAATGATCCAAGTCGAATTTGGCGCAAAATTAGAAATTCCATATCGAATTCGAGCTCAATTTTTTCGAGTCGAGCCGAATCTGAGCATTAGAGTGTTCGCTGAGATTCGACTCGTTTTCACCCCTATCAGTGATGACTAATTTTACCATCATTATATAATATTTGTGATTACCATTGCAATTACTAAACTTTATGTGGAACTAATTTTCTTTAGTAAGTCAACTCACATGCGTTTTCCTTTTATATTTTGTTTTATAATCATGATTTGGTCTTTGGTATAGTGGTAATACTCGTTACTTAATTTGCAAATATGCCGCAAAAAGATATTCACGTTCTTATATTTGATCTCTAAAATTTTGTGTGATTGTCAAGACAGCATCCATTACAACTATATAAAATCATCACAAAAATCTTTCATGATGATTTTTTGAATTTATGTGACGGATTTAAGCCATCACAAAATATCTTTTTTTTTTTGTGGTGTAACTGTCAAAATTTCATTTGTTCATTGCGCATGCCCCAAACTCATACAAATTGACGATCAAAACCAGATGAAATCATGCATCTGATGAGAGAAATATACACTTACAATAATTGATTTTATCACATACCACAACTGACCACAGTTGTCTGTAGTCAAAAGTCTGTCAAATCGTTTGGCAAACAGATTTTCATACTAACTTTCCAAGCCGGACTATTGGGTAAAATAGGATGTAGATAATTTTTATATAAATTATATTTTTGGACCACCAAGCATCTCGATCTTTTATGATTTTAGGCTACTGAAAATGAAGGAAAATGAAACCCTCAAAAGTTACTAGCATGTAGTGTGAGAGTCACTTTCTTCTTTTAGATAGATAAGAAGGGTATCTGGGATCTACGTACAAATCACAAAAAAAAAAGTCAATTAATTAATTGTATTCTTATATGATTTTGACTCCACTAATTCCAAAAGATAAAAATAGTGTGTTTATCTTTTGGGAGTCTTTTGGACAGTATTATTGGAAAATGTGGTTGGGAAGGTGTGTGCTGTGGACTTATAATCATACATAGGTAGGTTAGAAAAGAAACAACCAAAGATGGGGGTTGGGAGGATGTTGACTTGGCAAGGGCACAGCCAGGGTTGGGGATGTTTCATTTCTTAGGGATATGACCTGTCTCTAAGTCATCACCATGACCTGAAATACTTGGAATGAATGATGTTGAGAGCTGCAATTGATTGATCTTCATCGGTCATGCCCGATTCTTTAACAGTAATGAAATTATTTATGCTTCAAAAACTGTTTTGGATAATTTACACTGGTATAAGAGGTACGTGAAATCATGGAGCCGTTAAAACTGTATTCTTGTTCTTGCTTCAATTAATATTGTAACAAAATTAAGAATTTCACTCAAGTACAAACGTGACAGTCAGAGTGTTTCGTCGATACCTAATATAAGTCGAAATTACACATGTGAAGATGTGTTGAGAATATAAAATTTCACATCGGTCATATATATAGCCCTTATAGAGCAGTTTGAAGAATCAATCTAGCTTCACAGCTTTGAAGTAATTATATAAATGTGAAAAAGCACAAAGAAAATTTTGGTTGGAAACCTTTAAATTTTTAGTTATAAGAACCAACAATTAAAGAAAAGGAAACATGTTTAGTAACCAATTTTTGGCTAGAAATTATGTAATTTTAAAGTATTAGGTTACGTAGTGAACCCGCAAGTCTAAATTTGTTATTATATTTTAAAGTTTCTATTTCTGTTTATGAAGGTTCTAAAAAATGCAAACTAATATATTCAAACCGTTGGTAGCATTATTCTTCTTTACATTACTATGTACTAATAATTACATCTAAAATGATTGGCATAGTGAGTAATCTAAATGCTTTATGCATGCACTCCAGTTTTCAATTAGTGGTTAGGTTAATTACTCAGCTTAATTACTTAGTGTGTATATATATATATATATACACACACACACAAGAAAGATATAAAGAGAGACTTTGGAAATTAAGCTGCATTATGACTTGCTTAAATATATCAAATAATCCGTGCATTGCATGAATCATTCATTCATGTGTCCATATGCAAAGCTCATGGGGACTTTGGGAGCTTCGTAGAAGAATCTTCAATCTTGTACCATTTAATTATTTATGTACAACTTAATTGTTACAAATTTATACATATAGCAAATGGCATGGTCATACTTGCAGTATTATGTTCCCTCCAACATCCAACCGACCCCTTAATTAAGAGAGAGAGAGAGAAAAGCAGCAAAATGCATTCACATTTTATATATATATATATATATATATATATATATATATATATATATATATTTATATACCTATTTTAGGTTCTTAAGTAAGTAACTTTTTAAAAAAATTAAACTAATTCTAATATTGATCTATGTCTTTCATGGGCAGCTGGTACATACATATATTTTAAATTTACTTTTTTCGTTTTCCAAGAAAAACTACGACAAACCCATAAAAGGAAATTAAATTATCCAGGATAGAATGATAATTATAAAGTGGGTTTTGCAATTGGTGGTTAACTTAAATAATCATTTACATACAATTTATAACTCTTCAATTTTTGGATATATATATATATATATATATATATATATATATATATATATATATATACATACATACTTATATACACTATTATTTCTTCTTAATTCAAGAATTTTTTGAGACTTGGAGAAACATCATAGCATGCAGTCAGAGTTGGAGGGGGCGGTGGAATATATCGATCCACCGCGTATAGGATTAGTTGAATATACTTCACCTCTTAATTCTTAATTACTTTAATTCTATAATTAATAATTAGACTCCAATTCTTTCTTAAATTTTATAAAATCAGAAAGGAAAAGAAATAGAAATAGAAATAGAAATTAAAGTAGTTAATTATATAATATTTAGAATAATATATAGTAGCTAGCCAGCCAGGTGTAGCTGAGGAGTAGCTAGCTATAGCTAGGAGGAGGGTCTTGAGGTTCTTGGTCTGGCCTAAATACACGGTGATTGTTGGTGGTTCTGAAAATACCACATGGAAGAAGTATAATTTACAGAACATGATTGGCCATTTTTCAACATGTATTTATTTAATTCCATTAATCTAATCTAATCCAATCCTGTTCATTGGTGGAGCAGATTTATCATTAATTGTTAATACTCCTATTACTATTTTGGACCACAAGTCCATTAGTTTCCCTTCATCATGCCATTAATTCCCCCATGTAATGTATTTTTTTAGTAGTACAATATTTATAATAATTAATACTATCCTAACTTTAATAAAATAAGCCCCAGAAAATATATATATATATATATATATATATATATATATATATATATATATATAAAAGCAGAAAGTAAGTTTGTGGTATTTATGTAACTTTGATCAAGAAGCAATTAAATTAATTATTATAGTAACATGCCCTTGATATATCCCATAAGATCAACACACCAAGTATCTCCACGTGTCGTAACGCGATCTGTCGGAACTTGATAGGGCAATGTAGCTAGCCATTGGTATATATGCCCATCAAACTACATACATTGCTTCCCATTTGTTCTATTATTGCTCTGTCTCTCTCTTTCTTTCTCCCATATATTATTAGTACAAGGAAAATTAAAGAAGCAGACATATTAGTGCTGGAAGCAAGAAAAGAAGAGTAATTATCTTGAAGAAACAAACATGCTGAATCTCAAAGAGACTGAGCTTTGCCTTGGCTTGCCTGGTGGAGCTGGCGGCGGTGGCGACGGAGAAACCTTGAAGATTAATGGAAAGAGAGGCTTTTCTGAGACTGTTGATCTGAAACTTAACCTTCAAAGCAAGGATCCGGCTATGGATCTGAACGAGAAGATCAAGAAATCGTCGATGGAGAAGAACACCAAGGATCCAGTGATCAAGCCACCAGCCAAGTACGTCTTACTTTCTAAACTTTACATTCATTGGCATGCAAGATTATATATATGTTGGATTTCTTAGGAAAAACCTTAATATGCGGAACAAAGTCAAATAGAACTCTCTTTGCTGACGGAGAAAGTGTATATATTTTTGTGTAACAAAAGCTTATTTTAGGATTAATAACTACCTAGCTAGCTCGTAATATGATGATAATAAGGTCGACATACCCAATACACAAGCTAGTTTGTATGTATGTGTGTGTGTGTGTATATATATATATATATAGTTAGTAGTAATTAAGAGTTACTGCATGTGTTTTAATTAGTTTATTTAAAATGGACATGACTGACTATAGTTAATTATGGGACGAAAATTAAAATTTACAGGGCACAAGTGGTAGGTTGGCCACCAGTGAGATCGTACCGCAAGAATATTATGGCACAAAAGAGCACCACTGAGGAGAAAACTGAGAAGGCATCTGGGAGCAGCATCAGCTCAGCTGCATTTGTGAAAGTTTCCATGGATGGAGCGCCTTATCTTCGCAAAGTGGACTTGAAGATGTACAAGAGCTACCAAGAACTTTCTGATGCCTTGGCCAAAATGTTCAGTTCCTTTACCATGGGTATATATATAATTAAGTAATTAAATCATTTCATTGTTATATATAATTGCATGTATAAAAGTACTAATGAATTAAAGAGCTTAATTTTTTTAATTAATTGATAAAAAATAATTAAACAGCATCCAATGGTTTATATATATATATAATCTCATCAAAAATATTCCGGTGGCTAGCTACTAGTTTGTGCTCTTATTTTTGTCAAGTTATTAAAGGGAATAATTCTTTATCGAATGAAAAAGTGGATCTTGGGATAACTCTACAACCCACTTATTGTTACCTCAAAGTGAGTGTAACATTTTATAAATCCCACTTGTGATATATAGTACTCCATTAAGTTATTTGTTTGTTATATTATATATATAGGTGACTATGGGTCCCAAGGAATGATAGATTTCATGAATGAGAGCAAGCTGATGAATCTCTTGAACAGTTCTGAGTATGTGCCAAGTTATGAAGATAAGGATGGTGATTGGATGCTGGTTGGTGATGTGCCATGGGAGTAAGTGTTTTAATTTATGCACTTATGGTTAAATACCTAATTAAGCATGCAAAAAGATACCAAACTAATGCATGTAAAAGTCATAAAACTAGCCATCAAAATTATATAAGTTGATTAATTAGAGAAGTTTCAATCATTAACAAACCTGCAAAAAATATCAAGTGAACTGTCCAAATCAAAATATTAAGATCAATATATTTAGACTTATATATATATATATATATATATATATATATATATATATATATAACCCTTCTTAATTAATTAATGTGTAGGATGTTTGTTGATTCATGTAAGCGTCTGCGTATAATGAAAGGATCAGAAGCAATTGGCCTTGGTACGTACTTACCTTTTAAGTATTATTCTTTTTTCTTCAAAATTTTTGCAATATTAATGATGCAATACACAAAATTTTTCGTATTCTATTAAACTCGTGTAGATCGTAATTAGTTGGCGTACGTTTAGGACTAATTTTAATTTATTATTTCGATTCAATTTCAGCCCCAAGGGCCATGGAGAAATGCAAGAGCAGGTGCTGAAGCATGGTGAAAGTGACGTAGTTTCAAGTTCATTATTGTTGAAGCAAGTAGCAAACATGGATGGATCTATAAGGCAGTACTGGTGTTGTTTGAATGTGTCTGTTATTTTAATTTGACAGTATATAGATATATAAGATTTGGGACGTTTGTAATGGACAAGAAGCAATAAACTTTTCTATTGTCTGGCTTGTTTATTACTATAATTGCTTGCTAAATAATCGTCATCTTTTAATTTCCTGTTGTTGTTGGGTGACCTTCCTGTCATAGTTGTTCCTTGAGTGTTTTTATTCCTTCAATTAAAATGTTCCTTTTTTTTAATTGGATTACAAGATTCTGTGTATCTTGTATTTGATTTGATTATTTATTAATTTATTTGTATATTACTAATTATTATTCATTAATTAATGGATGAGTGAGTGAGTGAGGGAGCAAGCCCATGTGAATGTTTATGGGGGTATTTATTCATTAATGATTTTATAAATATATTATTAAAATAAATAATCAATTATTTTGTGAGTGATGAATGTAGCTATATAGCGAAGGGGTTCTTGATTGAATGGCCTTTAATGGGTTGGAATTGTATAATTTATGGTGGTGGTCAGGTGCACATGCATGCATGTCCCCATATGTTTGTCTTGGTTTATAAACATTTTATATTATGAGATGGATCATTAATTAACAAGCATATTAATCTATGTCAATGATTTTAGGACTTACTATTGAAGAAATAATGGCAATAAATTCCATTGTTTTATTAATCTCTACCCCTCTCTCTCTCTCTCTCTAACATGTACTAAAATTAGGGATATCCGTTTTAAAATTAGAGATATATGTGCAAAATGATGAATTTTTAGAATAATTTATATTCTCAAATAGAGTTTTAATATTATTTAAGAATTCAATTTTGGTGATTTGACATTAAAAATAATAATAAAAATGTAATTGTAAATTAAAAACATCATATGTCAATTGATAATTCTAAAATAAAAATATATCTTTAATTTTAAAAGCAATTAAAAAAAATACATCTCTAAATTTTGGAACAAGTGTAAACAGTGGAGGTCAAAGATTCACATCTTTCTATTTCAAGTAATGTTGCAAAATTCTAGGCAACCCATGAAAAATAATAACTAATAATTGAAGTAACTAAATTAATTTCTTGGATCAGTCAATGGGGATAATCCCTTTTCTTCATTTAAGAAAAATGGAAATTCTTTACTAGTCAAAGTTGGTAAATGTTAAGGCCAACTGTACATAGAGAACAACTAATGATGGTGGCAACAACTTAAAGTATCTTTAATAGCATTGTGTAGGATTAATGAGCACAAGTTTTGGCTAAAACTTACTTGTCCCGTTCTTTAATATATGTCGTTTTAAAAAAATATTTTTGTTTTTTAATATAAATCATTTGAGAATTTTAAATAAGTATTAATTGCTTAGTTTCTAATATTATCCCAAATATTAAATATAACTTTAGTTCTCTCACTATTTTCTGTCTAATAAATAACAATCTCTTCTTCTAATAGAAGGGTAATATAGACAATTGATATTATAGTTAATGTTATACAATTATTTCCTTAATATTTGTACATAATTCTAAACCGATTTATATTAAAGAACGAAAAGAGTATAATTAAAGGTAGACTAACAAGTCTATCGGTTCTTAATCTAGTAATTAAGATTGATATACTCTATTTATAGTTCTCAGGTTTGATAATCACTTGGTAAGTTTATTTATTCCATTATAAGAAGCTTTTCTTTGGTAAATTTATTTATTTCATTATAAGAAGTTTGTTTCCTTTTTATGAGAGGCTTGCTTGTGAGTTTTATTTCTTCCTCCTTTAATGAGGTTTACTTGTTTCTTGAACCGATGATGTACTTGATTTCTGAAAGAGTCCTGTTATATATCGTAAAAGTTTTCAGTCGAATTATATATGATTACGACGTATATGTATACATGAGATATGTAGAAATTAAAAAAGATCTCATTTTAATATTAGTTCTTGAATTATATATTGTAATAGTGATGTACCTAATATTCTTGAAAGAGTCTTGTTATACATTACAAAAAGTTTTCGGCCGAATTGTGATTGCGACGTATGTACATACATAAGATAGCTACGAATTAAGAAGGATCTCATTTTAATTTATTTTATCTTATCGCATACACTTTCACGTTGATCGTAATTCAACTTCGTCAAATATTTATCGACATATATATTATTTTCTATTATGAAATTATATAAAAAAAGGAAAGTAATGGAAAGAAACTTATCACAAGGTTTAAGTCATAAAAAGGTATATCGGCCCAAATCAAGGCCCAATGGTCTTACTTAAGATTTAGGGATTGTTTGATAAAATTGAATGAAAAGTTTTGAATGTATAAGAGAATCTGAATGAGCTGATAAATATTTTAAAAATTTTGAATATGGAATGAAATGATATGTTTGATAATTATCTATCTAAAACATCTGAATACATATAATTTCCTATTTTAATCTTTTGGACTATTATGAATAAATTTATTATGTAATTACTACAAATAAATACTATTATCTAAGAAAAATTAAATATAAACATTTGAACAATATTTGATGTAGTATACTATTAATAATATAATTTTAGGAATAAGACTTTTAAAAAATTAATAAAATTCTATCCATAAAATCAAACCAAAAGACCAACAATATTCATTAAATTAGTTATTGATCAATTTTTTGTTAAAAAAATCAAAAAAAAAATTGTACATACCAATATTTGTTTATAATAGTAAAACAAGATACATATTGAATGTAATTTTTAATTATGAATGAGGGTATGTAAGTAAAATTATCATTCAATATTATTCCTTACTCATTTAGCCACAATTTTTGAAAAAAATCTTTCAGACACATTCAGACTTATTTAGAATTTAAAAATTACAAAACAAATAATTTAAATAATTTATTCGATCAGATTCAGACTCATTGAGAAAAGCAAACAAATTATCTTAGCTAAAAGTTCATGTCTTATGGTCTTGTTAAAATAGCAGTGCTGATTTACTAATGCTCGAGCATGAAGGATAGTCTTCTAGTTCTGGTTGGTCAGATCCCACTCGATTTTAACGGATGTATCACTTGCTTTAAAATGCCGCAATTAGTAGTAGGTGATGAGAAATCGAATTCCTAAATTCTAGTGTGAATTTTATTAACGGGATTTACCATTAAATATTAAGATAAATCTATACACACACTTATTCTACTCTCTCTGCATCGGTCGTGAGTTTTTAAGGGTCTAAAATCATAATAAAAAAAATAGGTTTTTTGCGAATTACTATTAAGATAGACACAAAAAAAAAATTAAGAACTTTCTCTGAATAAAAGAGTATCAATACGAAAGAATACAAGTCTGTCATTGAGATTTGAGCCTATTTCATTAGGTAAATTTTTTGTGAGCTTTTAAATTTAAACTGACAGTGAGTTGGGCTCTTTTATTTTGAATATATATATATACATAACTTAAATACCCCTTGGGAATCTTAAAAATTTATAAATTTTAGTGGGTCTAAAGTCCAGACACCTTGAACTCAGGACCTGTGCTGCCGCTAATAAATTTGTCGTTTTGATCACATAATAATAACATGCCACTACCGCACCAACTAATTCGATGTATTCCACTTTACGTAGGAAGCAGCAGACTATCCATTCCCATTCTCTCCCACAATAAAGAAATTTTTTTCTATGTTTTGAACTACTCAAAATTACACAGCACAATTTCATTCTTAAATGTTCCTGAACTTCTTAAACTATCCTTGTCAAAAAAAAAAAATATATATATATATATATATATATATATATATACTTTTCAATTTTGAATATTTTTAAAAAATTTGAATATTTTGTATAGTAAATTTTTTAATATTGAATGTGGTAAATAATTAGCTCAAAAGCTCTATAAATGATGAAATTAGGAAACATGCATGGTATACGATGAAACTCTAACTTATAAAACATTATTTAACATTCACAAAACTATTAACTTATCAATAATGATAAGTTGATTTAGTGATATATTCAAAAAAAAAAAAAATTATTTTCTCCCTGAATTTCCAACCCCTATGTTTTGATATTATAAGCTGTTTGGTATGCATTCAAATTCTGACATTAGTCCATATATATATGAACATCATAAGTATAAACCTTTCCAACAAATCCTTTTGATGTGCATGCAAGTGATATACAGTCCTGCATGGCTGCATGCTATAGGTGAGTTGTGTCGGGTTAAAGTTCAGATACTACTAATATTTAGGTTATCAAATGAATTCTGATGCTGATTATTTTAATTACATTACAGGTCAAATAAATTCGTAGAAACTAGTGGATTAATATATGATGTATATGAAAGTTGAATTAATTTGGTTTGTGCTCTCACATTTAAGAAGAGAATAAGTCTTGGCAGACATTTTTATTGGACATGAATATTGGACTTTTTTTTTTTGTTTGTGACTCAAAAAATATAAAGTACTTATAATTTTTACAAAATATAGTGTTTTAGGTGTAATTTGAATACATATACAAAAATAGGGTTATACAGACTGTCACAACCAAAAAAAAAAAAATTGCGCATGTCCAATAAACCGGTCCAATAACTCGGTCTGTGTAGAAGCACTCTATTGAAGATTAGAAAACAGACAACAAAAAGAATAGATAGCGGACAAACATGAAAATCAATTATTCGTGGTCTAGTGATAAATTAATAGATCGATTATCTCATTTAAAATATGAGTTCGATTTTAACCTACAATAGAGAGACGTTTGTGACAACTTTACATTTTACATGCTATTTTATGTTGGTATAATTTTAATAATAATAAATTTCTAGCTGTTGAGTTTCGTTTTACCGTTTGCATATTCATATATGGATATTAATTCATTTTACCGTTTGGAATATTAATTATTTTTTTTACTGTTTTTCTGTAATAAAGGTATGGTCTGTAATAAAGGTATGGTGATGTTTTCGTTGCCATCTTTATCTCTATAAAAGAAAGTTGAGCTCTCTTAATTAGATATCTCCCTTTACTGAAATTATATATATATTGAATTATATATATATTGCTACTTCAGTTGGTAATCATATACCATCAAAAAAGTTGTTGAGTACTGCACCACCAGTTAGTTGATGCCTCATCAAAAGGTGTTGCACATATATATATTCTATATGTACTGCTATCGAAAAGTTACTGCTAATATATATATATATATATATATATATATATATATATATATATATATATATATATATATTCTTCTACCTGTACTTTCGCACGATATACACTTTTAGCATTCTCAGACAATACACATATATCATATACATAAAATATATGTGTGTATACTTGTGTGTTATAATTTTTAAGTTTGAGTAAGGAAAATTAGAAGTTGTCCCTGAATTATTTAACTATTTCGAGTGCTAATTAGTTAGATGAAGAGTCGTTAAATCATAGAGTACGATTTCGTCAGTGACCTTAGTATCGAGAAAATTTTTTTGAGGAGCGAAATTTCTATTTAAGGACAGTGCACTGCACGCCTCTGTTCAACATAATTCGCTATAAATCGATAAGTTCTATTTCTGTTCTTCTTTTATTTTATAGTTGAATTCAATATTTTATTCGTGTTCTCCAACAATCTTAAGTAGAAAACTTATAGATTCTGCTATGTTTACCGCCACTAAATCTGTCTTTGATTTTATCAAAATTAAGCCTTTTGATGGATTCAATTTTAAACGATGGAAAACCAAATTACTTTTGATTATGGACATTGCTAAAGTTGACCATATTTTAACCAAACCAAAATCAGTTGAATCTCCTAATGATGCTACCGATTAACAAATATTCTATTAGTACTTGGACTTCTGCTGATAAAATTTGTAAGACTATTATTCTCAACTCATTGTCGAATGAACTATTTGATGTCTATTGTTTATATAAACATGCGGCTGAAATTTGGGATTCATTAGTTTTGAAATATGTTGTGAAAGATGTTGGTGTCAAGAAGTATGCTATTTGTAACTTTCTTAATTTTTACATGACCGATGATAAAGATGTTTCTTCCCAGATTCATGCATTTCATCTTGTCGTCGAACTTAATAATGAAGGCATGACTTTACCTGCTCCTTTTATTGTTGGCTCCCTTATAGAAAAATTGTTTGATTCTTAAAAAGATTACAAGAACACTATGAAACATAAAAGGAAAGTTATGACCTTAGAAGAATTAATTGTTCATATTCGTATTGAGGAAAAAAGCAAAAAATTAGATAAATCTGTCAAAGCCAAAGAGATGTCTTCCAAGACAAATTTAGTTGATGACCGCAAACCTCATAACTCGTTCAACAAACATCCTAAACAGGGGTATAAGCATATCATCGGTCTAAAGGCAAAACCTAATCAGTTCAAACATAAAACCTCAAAACCTAAAGATGATTGTTTCATGTGTGGAAGGCCAGGTCATCATGTTGCTCAATGCAAGTTCAAAAAGAAAAATAATCAGTCTGTTCCTCCGAGAGCTAACTAATTAGCTGAGGCATACAATACTATTAATTGTAGCGGTTATCTCTTAGGTAAATATGGTATCAACACATTCGACATAATATCAACACAAAGGGGGTTCTAATATGTACATGTTAAATTGAAACAAATTAGCAACACAAGGTCTCCAAAATATATTGACTTATACATTTCTATAAATATCAAAATAAATTCTAAACACGATGCACTAATCTAAAGAATACAAATATGAATTTCAATATCAATGCCAAATAAAACTATCCTAACGAATTTGACAAGAAATAATCATGAGAGGCAATACCAAATTTCTAAACGAGTAGCAAAACAAACAAATTAATATTAAAAGAGTTTCATTGAAAGAGTATAGAATCCATACTTAGAATAAACAATATAATACCCAAAGTATATTCCAAATATGACTCGTTTACTCTCATCATCTTAACTAATTAAAAAGAATAAATTAATAAATAATGTAACCGTTTAGTAAAGTTTTATGTAAGACCCCAACTTATTATAAATAAAATTGAATTTTCCTTTATTCATTATTCTAAATTAATAAGGGTTAATTTGATATAATTCTTTGGTTATGGGTGAAATGTGCAAAGTTTACAAAATAAAGTTAAAGTGGTTATAAAATATTTGTTATATTTGGGAATATTCGTTTGGTCGTGGAATATTCTTTTTGTTCGGGAATCTCGTCAGATTTAGCCTTGATCATTGGTGGGCCCCATAACGGAAAAACGGTTGGATGAAGGAAAACGACATAGATTGAATTTTATAAATAACGACGTAAATTGTTACCATCATTAACATTGGGTTACTGGTGGTTAAAAACAAGATGTACTGGTGGTCGCACAAAGATTATTAAATTATTGATCCTTACGTGAAGAAGGCACTACTACTCAATAATTGTTACAGAAGAATTCCGCTCAATATTATATTTTATTGATTCAATAATTCGCTGCGTTGATATTTTGTATTCTTTGTTGTTTCAATAATTGTCATTACACAAGATTTTCCATTATCAAATCAATAATTCATATTATTTGAATAATATTATCGATAACATTATTGGCAATGTCTAGAAAGTTACGTCTAAGGAGAGGTTTTGGTCACCTAATCATGGCCAAGAAGGAGAAATCCTTATCGAAAGCCCCCTCTTTCCAGGAACTACCGTCACAAGACTGTGATTTCAGTAATATTATTTTTAAATAAGTAATTATTGATTATTATGATAAAGAAAATATTTATTTTATGTGGATATAGATAGAAAAATTTTTTAATGTGATAATTGTTGAAAATTAATATTTTATCTTTTCTCGATAAAATAATTCACTTAAATATATTATTTTAATAATATATTAACGGGATATATGAGTATATGAGGAGGAAGAGTTTTTTTTGGCATTAAATATTTAACACATGTTTTGTGTGGTCGGTGGACACAATTCTTGACCGAAAATTAATTATAGACTGTAAAATCGTCCGTTTATGTATTTTGGTCAATTTCTATTTGGAATTTGGAAAACTTTTTCTTCGCAAAGTTGTAGAGAATGGAATTTCCCATAGAAAGTCACGAGTTTTGAATTTTTTTGATAACCGAGCTATTTTTCACTTAATTGTTGAAGTTTGAAAAAATAAAATGATTTTTATTAAATTAATGGGTGGGACCCACTTTTTGGTTGGTGAGTAAAACACATGGGTCTTTGAATTCTTCCAACATGGCTGCCCAAAATATTCAAAGCATGCGTGGGATTTGAAAAATAAATAATATTAATTTATTATTTTAGTCTCCTTTTGCGTTCTAACATTTTCCTATAAATAGAGGCTAAGTTAGAATTGAAAATCACACCGTAAAACAAAGTTTTTTCTCTCTCTCTAAATTATCGAGCGTATTCTTGTGAGTATACTTTGAGTGTTGCTATACGGTCATGCGGGTTTCACAAGACTATACCGAAATTCAATGGAGAGACGGTTATTTTGAGGTAAAGGGTATTATTTTCTTCTTAAATGATATTTTTCTTCAATATCATTATGCCAAGTATTGGTGAACTTTTTATCAAATTTGGAACTTGTTGTGTTTGGGTTATTTATTCACGATACTCAAGACTATTCACGATACGACACTATTCACGAATACTAAGACTATTCAAGAAAAAAATAAAAATTTTTCTTTTTGTCCAAAATATCTATTCGGATACTAGCTTTGATTGTATCCATGTTTTGATCATTCTTGAATTTTACACCAATATGATTATTTTCAAGTATTTTTGGACATGGGTAAAAAAAGTACGAATCCTTAATCCTTAATCCTTGTCATTTTGTTTCAACTTTGGATTCGCTTTTAAAAATATTTTTCATCATCCTCGATCCTAAATGGTGATATAAATGAATATCTTTTGGCAGTAGTGCAAAGATGAACGATTAATCGATGAATATCTTTGGCAGAAAGAAGTGCAAAGATGAAGCAGTGTTGAGATGAACACGACTAATTGGTGATATAAATAAATATCTTTGGCCCAGAGTGCAAAGATGATTAAAGATGTATATTGATTGTTATTACGAGGGATAAACTATTGATGATGGACTTTTAATCCTTAAGAAAAGTAGAATTCTTTCTCTACGTGACTCTTCTAATGGATTCTTTGCTTCCATTGCATTTGTTGATCTAAAACTTGTTGTCTATTCAGATTCTATTAGATTTTTCCCGTCAAGACTAACGATAATTTGTTGTATATTATCTTAGTCATAATATTATTCTTTACCTAGCTTGAGCTCACCCTTTTCCTTTTGTTCCATTTTTCTTCTCGGGAGGTGAGAACATAGCGAGGATCGAAGTCGGGGTATGGAGTGATGGTTACAGGAAGATGTTTTAGTTGTCCTCACTATTCATTGTAAAATAGTGTATGAATAATTAATGAGGACTTATTTGGATGTGTATATTGTCTGTAAGACAATATTCAGATTCAAATTCGCAAACAGATTGTCAGTATTCTACATTTACATCCCAGATCATCAAAGTTGTAGTTTGTTTTCTATACCATGTATTTTGACTCATAATGAGTGTTGTATACCTATTTTGAGGGCGTCACATTTTAGTCTTAAATTCAATAATTTTTCAAATTTATACTTTTTTAAACATCATGCTTAAGTTACTATTATCTACATTTATTATTTTTTAGTGTATATATTATAAATAATAAGTCACTGTTCAAAACTAATTTTTCTATTACATCCTAATCTAACTTATGCGTATTATACATGAAGGTAATAAAATAGATTTCACTACTATATCATTCACTGACTTGATTAAATAATTTAAATGTTAATTTTTTTTATTATTATTTTAACCATTAACGTTCCATCAGATGATAGAGAAATTAGCAATAAGCGAAAGGAATGAGCTAGACTGCTTCTCCTCCAAACTTTTTTTTCTTCGTGCCTATTCTGCATGCGCTTCGCGCGCTATTGATACTTTTTTCTATTTTTTTTATGAGAAGAATAAAATTACTTACAATGTATAAAGTTTCAAGTATATTAATATATTTTATTAATTTTCAAATTTTAATAGGATTAAATATTAGTCATATATATATTAAACTCAATTTAATTTTAAAGCCCAATTAATGTATAGTCTACAAAAAATTAAATAAGAAAAGCTTAATTAAATTATAAATTTAAATGTTACTCCCTCCTATTCAGATTAAATAACATTTTAGAGTTAAGCACTCTTATTAAGAAATAACATAAAATATCTTTTATGTCCTTAATTAATTATTTTTTCTCCACAATTGTCTCTTCTCATTCTTTACAATTGTCCCTAATTAATTATTTTCTCTCCACAATTGTATTTACTAAGATATTAAATAGAAGGAATTAAATTGTAAAAAATAATAAATAATATTATATGTAGATTTCAAAAACAACACTTATATGTAATAAAATTAAACTTCCTAAAATGTAAAAATAGGGAGTATTTATTTATTTATTTATTTTTCCGGGTATTACCGTTAGAGATGGCTCGAGACGGGTACATAGTGCCTGCGGATCCGCAGGCAATTGGATTGAAGAAGGCGAAGGGGGCGGGTTCTCGGAGTTGGATTCTAATGGATTCAACGGGTCAGGACACTATCCTAGATGTAGATAAATATGCGATCATGCATAGAGTTCAAATTCGTGCTCGGGATCTTCGTATTCTTGATCCCCTTTTATCTTACCCTTCTACCATTTTGGGCCGTGAAAAGGCCATTGTTGTCAATTTAGAGGTAATATAAATAAAAAGGCTTTCCTTGAATTTGTGATATACAAATCTGTGTTATTTTTCTTCATTGATTTTTGGTTCTGTTACTAATTATGGATTTTTTTTGGTGTTCTGAGTGGGGCAGCATATCAAGGCTATTATTACTGCTGAAGAGGTAAGTATTTATTTGTATTTTTCATTTTTGTTCTTATATACTTGTGTGTAGGTTTATGATGGTTGGACTGTATTAGTGTATTAATATATTTACTGTGATTTTAGTAGTGATCATTTGTAAAGTTTAATACTTGGTGAATATGGGGTTTCAGATCTGAAGTGCTTAATTAAGTTGACTGAAGTATTAGTATCCTAAAATTGGAAGGCTGGAATTTTTTGTGCTTTTGGTACATATGTTGGTTGCATCTAATTGTATTACTATAATGTGTGTTTTAATTTAGAGGAAGATAGTCAATATTTTGGTTGTAATTGCGGTTTAGGCTTATGGGGTTTCATTAGGTAAAAAGTTTCTTTGACTTTGGGATTGAAGAATGAGGCTTAAGCTTTGACATGATGGCTCAGTGGCATTTTAGTAATTATTTGTTTTTAAATGTGATTAGTGCCATGTGTATATCACTTCTATTGCTGTTATTCAACATCAATAATAGGGGAGGAAGTAAACATCTCATACTTGCAATGACATGTAAGACCAACAAGCATATTCTGCTTGTTGTTCGCTCTTTTAAGTCAATCTGATACTAGCTAGACATGTACAGTTGGGGAGGTTGATATTAATATATGTGAATTTTGTAATAGCCCATGCATAACTACTAGCAGTTTTTATTTTTCAAAAAAAAAATATTTTGTGTTAATTTTCTTATAATTTTTTGGTCTTGAAATTATGAATTGACTAATTTCTTGTATACATGATCAGGAGGTTGTTTTAGCTGTTAAAATTGGGTGAATGCAATGCTGATTTTACTTCTGATAGGTCTTGCTTCGAGATCCATTGGATGATAATGTCATCCCTGTTGTTGAGGAATTACGAAGGCGATTGCATCTAAGAAACACTATTCAAGAAGTTCACAGGTATGCAAAAGAGTTGGGTGGGCAACAGGATGGTGAAATGGGTGAAGAAGATGGTAAGCTCAGTAAAGCTCTCTTTTGTGAATGGATGTATGGAAAAAATGACAATTAATACTTTTTAGAGTGAATGAAAATTAGAATAGTCAATTTGCACCCATCCCCCCAACCCCCCCAAAAAAAAAAATCATACTCGGATTTCCTCCTCTGGGTTTTGAAATTAATACTATTTTTCTTTATAGTGCCATTATCTCATGTCCTAATCATCTGAATCATGTGACCCAGAATCTTTGTTTGAATTACGGGCCCTTGAAGTGGTTTTAGAAGCCATCTGTAGTTTTCTTGCTGCCCGTACAACGGAATTGGAGACTGCTGCTTACCCAGCCTTGGATGAGCTTACCTCTAAGGTGCACATTTTATATGTTCTTCAGCATTACATTTGTTTATAAGATGACGATGTAACTCCCTGACGATGTTACTCCCTGTTCTCTTTGGGCGGTTTAAATGTGGAGTCTCATAAAATTTAGCTAATTTGGTTTACCGAACCCCCCGACACGTCATGTTGGAGGGTGCAGAATCCAAATACAGAGCTTCACAAAAACAAATCAGAAAAGCGTCTTCTACCCTCCTCCCCAAAAAAAAAAACACTCCAAGAAAGCACAATACTTACCTTTTTATTGCATTAACAATTATTGCAATAAGCTACAACCTTTTTGTTTTGGTTTGGTTTGGTTTTAATTAATTTGTGTTGGGGAAAGTAGGACTAGGGTTTTGCAAATATAATATTTCATTATATATTCTCCATTTCTTCTTTTGATCCACATCTGATGCTTGCAGATTAGTAGCCGTAACTTGGACCGAGTTCGTAAATTGAAGAGTGGAATGACAAGGTTGACTGCTCGTGTTCAAAAGGTATGGTTACTTTTTTGTTGTTGTCTCAGAATGTTTTTGTTTATATATATTTATTTCGTTATTTTGTGTGTATAAATATATATTAGTTTTGTGTATGTCATTTTGCGTGTTGGAAATGGGGTTTTGTATGCCGTACAGTGTTGTTTAGAGACTGTGAACGGTACCCTGCTAGGGTGGTTAATTGAGGATGCAAAATTGACAATGTAAGAGGCCATTGCCTAGTGTGGTTCTATCAATTTATGTTGATGAGTCAGACAGAAAACTGTAGGAATCTTTTTACTGCATCTTATATCTTTATAATGGATTGTCCAAATTAAATTACTCGCAGGAGATGTAACATAGTATCTGTGGCGTACAAAATGTCAATTGTGGTTTTGTTACATTCATAATTCAGACAGAAAGCTGTGGGATCTGTTATGATCTTGGTGGGACTCGCCTAGGGTGGTAGGGGAACTAGTTGGGTCCACTTGAGGTATGGGGCTCAAGTTTAAGAGCTTTGATTTAACATGTTTCGTTGGTTATACTTTGGTGTATTGGTTGAGGTTCTTAACATTTGGTATCAGAGTAACCACCATGTCAAGGGTTTGAGTCTCGTACATGACAGCTTGTAGAAAGGACTACCTACCTGAGAAAAGCTAGATGAAAGCCAACATAGCTGAGAAAATGGGTTGATGTGGATTTCAGGTTTGGAAGCTTGATGTGTTTTGATCCTGTGTGGGACTTGCCTAGGGTATGGGGGGACGTAGGTGGGTCGTGAGGTATGGGACTTATGTTTAAGAGTTTTGTTCTAGCACATTCCATCAGTTTGTATTGTTTGAGGTTCGTAACAGGATCTTTCTAAAGCACTTATATCTTTCTACATGATTTTCCAAATTAAATTACTTGTAGGAGATAAACATCATATCTATGATTTCTCTATATTAACCATAGTTTAGTAGTTCTATAGGTACTTGTATCTTTGGCATAAAAAAATAGATGTTTTTGCTTGCAGTTGGTTTTATTTTGTGCTCGTAATGTGCAGGTGAGGGATGAGCTTGAACAACTGTTGGATGATGACGATGATATGGCTGACCTTTATTTGTCAAGAAAGTTGGCTTGTGCATCACCTGTGAGTGGCTCAGGCGCTGCCAGTTGGTTCCTTGCTTCGCCTACCATAGGCTCTAAAATATCTAGAGCTAGTAGGGTAAGTATGGCAACAGTTCGTGGAGATGAGAATGATATTGAGGAGCTTGAGATGTTACTTGAGGTCACAATGCTAACCTACTTCTTTCCCACCATCTCCTACGTAGCAAAAATTCTAAATGTCGGTAGTTTTTATTGCAGGCTTACTTTATGCAGATTGATGGCACATTAAACAAACTAACCACGGTATGTGATGTTGAGTTTTTTGATGTGTAATGTTGTTTTATCTTATTCATTGTAAATAGCTTGCTATGTACATACTGATTTTCTTTACAGCAGAAAATATGTAAATGAAGCATATTTTTGTTTATAATTTTGCAGCTGCGTGAATATATTGATGATACAGAGGATTATATTAACATTCAGGTACAAATTGAACAACAGTAATTATTGCTTACATTGTGTTCTATGAGTTGCTATCGTTGTCCATCTTCATTGCAGCTTGATAATCATCGAAATCAGCTGATTCAGGTGCTGTACATTTCTTGATTTTTATTACCCCAATCCTTCTTATATTCTTACTTTTTAAAACGAATCCGGTAGTATCTATTTGCTTCTCTATTCTTTTTTCTGGTCTTTGAGTAACTTAAGTTCCTCCTAGTTTTCCAGGTACAGGCGATGCGTGTCTATAAAAATGAATAATTTATATTACATTTAGAATAAAAGAAAGAATAGAGAAAAAATTTAACGAGTAAAATATTTACAAAAAAAAGAAATCTGTAGGCGGAGGAGTCGGAAATAGGGGGAGAGGAAACATGGAACAGAAGGGCTTTTGCATTTTATAATACTTTAGCTGCTGAAATTACAATAACAACTATGAAAATAAATAATTTAAGGTTAGAAAAAGGTATAGCTACAATTTTAAGGGTGAGGACAGTAAAGGAGGCCAAAATCTCTGGCTTTATAGTGTGTGTGCCTACACATGTATTTTGCTAAGAAAATGGTGTTACTCATTGATAGTTAATGCATGTCTCATTTTTTACGACTGCAGCTAGAGCTCTTTCTAAGTGCAGGCACATCCCATATACTTGGAATTATAATCACAGCTACATGTTTAAAGGGGTAAGCCTAAAACTTAGTGCTTGCTAGTAGTGTGTATATATATATATATATATATATATATATATAAATCTTACTGAAGTTGTATGGTCAATTGATCTTTCCTCTGATGTCAACAGGTGGTGATTGTATCGGGGATTGCATCCGCCGTCCTTTTCGTTCTCATCATTGCCTACGCTCGTTTCAAAGGGCTTGTTGGATCTTGAATTATACATACAATCAAGTAGGTCTTGTCAAAATGGAAAGATTTCAGTATGCTCTTCAGCCTTCAAGAGGATGAAGATACGTAAACTTTATAACACCACCTAATTCAATCATTGGATTGGTTAGAGAGAAATGAAAGCTTATTCTTTGAAGCTTTGATTATATAAAATCACACAATTGGTATAGATATCCGGAATTAGAAATTATTAAAATATTGACATGATGATTTAGCTTTATGAAATTGATATCTTAGTTTTATATTCAGCATCAGCATATTCACTGCTCTTGTTAACTTCATATCATATAGTAAGATAAAATAAGCAACTATTGAATGGTTAAATATTATGTTGTCCGAAAATGATGGCTCCGTGTTTTCAAAAGTGAATGAATATTGACTCCTAGTAAAAACTTTATTAAGGAAAAGAGAAAAAGAAAATTGCAAATTTAAATTTTTATTAAAGCCTTTTAAACCATTCATTATATAATATTTTTAATACTAAATTTTATGAAAATATAAATAATTTTACATTTATTTTCTTCTTTCTTTTCCTGATTTTTTCTTATTGTTTTTTTTCCAAGCATAATAATAAAATTAAGTCGAGAGGTAAAAAAAGAGAGTAGCATGCATAATTCATATCTAAATAGGATATATATATATATACACTACAAATTTTTTTTATAAAAATGAAAAAAGAAGTTGGTTCCTCGTGAGGAATATTGAATGAATGACGGAAATTTTCATGGTTTTTAATTTATAATTTATTGTTCGGTGTTATTTTGGGGTGACATGCAAAACGTCCAAAATAAAAGAAGGTGTCAGACGTCAGGCGTCAGATTGTGTGAGAAAGAGGGCTAGCCTAGCTTATTAGCTTAGCTTAGCTTAGCTTAGACACAGAACAAGAGGAAAAATATTTATCTGGTGATTATCAAAACGAAGAGCAACATTGAAATGACGATTAGAGTTAGGAGGACAGAGGTGGTTCAATTGTTGACATGCCCGATCTGCAATAAAATCTTCAAAGACCCCATCAACATTACTGAATGCCTCCACATTTGTGAGTCTCCCCCACTCTCTCTCTCTCTCTCTCTCTCTCTCTCTCTATATATATATATATATATATATATATATATATATATATACACACACACCGATGTACGAATGATTTACAACTAACGTTAGCTATAGTCAACACCGATCATTTAAAAATTATGGGTATTGTCCGTCCAACAGTTGGGCGGAGATCCCAAATATTTCAAATAGTTGATCGGACGATAGTTAAATACATAAGGCCGAATTGTTGGCCGTAAATTTTTTCCATATATATATATATTTATTGACACTGACAAAAACACAATTGTAGATCTTAATTTAGATGGGTTCTTAATTTGTGTTCACTTTATTGCTTAATTACATTATTTACATTACAACTCTTGTAGATTTTGTATGTTTTTTATGATCTAGGTATTTTTTACCTTAATTATCCTGTAGTATAAAACCTATTAGTCCCTCAGTTGCACACAGTCCCAATTGCCAAAAACTTTTATTTTATGGAACAAGTCATATTTGTATTATTGTTAATAATATAAAATAACACAATAACCTTGGTCACAATTTTATTATGATGTCATCAGAGACAATTTATATGATTTTTACTTAATAAAATGAGTTTACTTTGATACAATTTATTGAAGTAGCCTGTTTCTTCTTCTTCTTCTTGTTGATATGTTTAATGAATTACTAGTGATTTGTACTTGAATATTATTATTGGCAGTTTGCAACAAGTGCATATACAAAAAGATCACAGAAGAGAATTTGAGCAGTTGTCCTGTATGCAACATTTACCTTGGCTGTGCTCCACTTGATAAACTGAGGTAATTAATTCTTGTATTTTAATTTTAAGCATAAACACATAATTTTTTACTAGAGATATACAAATATTTCACATATGCCACAATGGAAATCAAAGAGAATAGCAAAACAAGGAACTGAATTCATGAAATGTAGTAAATTTTAGAGGACAAACAAATTTATCAAAGATTTATGTGCTTTCTTATAATTTGCAGGCCAGACCACAACTGGAGTTCAATTAGGGCACAAATCGTCCCTTCTTTAAGAAAAGCAGATAAGGAATATGAACTTGAATTTGTAGATGGAGAAGCTGCACAAGCTGTGCCTGCTAGAAAAAAGGAGAGGTCTCTGTCTTCATTTTTGACCAAACCAAATGTATGTAGTACTACTATCATGACTAGAAGAAGAAGAAGAAGAGCCATTGCAAGAAAGTTTCTTCCTTCTCAAGGATCCACTGTTTACTTTGAGAAATCCATGGAAGACGACCCTCCAGAGAGCTCAAACTTCTCCGGGACTCCAAGGAAGATTGCACAACGTAATAAGGAGGTGGGGAGTCTCTATATGCACTTCTTGTTTGTTCTTATACTTGTTCATATATAGCGAAAAATCTGAACCTTAATAGCAACTATTCGTTTAGTAAAAGAGCATATAGTGACAGTGTATACACAAGCGTTGTTAGGATCATAACACATCATTAAAATATTAGGATTTCGTTACTGATGTGTCATAATCCTAACACTGCTCGTGTATACATCGACATTGTATGAAAATTTATTTCTTAGTAAAAAAAAACCCTCTATAATTGAACTGTTGTGATGCTGCAGATTTCTTCTGCTGTGGAGTCCTCTAAGCAACTAATACCCACAAAAGGTGCAGAGAGAAGTCGGAGAACTGTCAAGCCTTTGAATTACCTAGAAGAATCAGCAGACATAACAAAGTCTAATAATTCTGCTTTAGAGGGATTTTTTTCCAAGGCAAGGAATGTGTGTAAAGGCAAAGGCAATGACTCTGGAAATAGGTCAAAAATATATGATGATACTGATGATGATGATGATGATGATGATGAAATTGAGTATACTCCACCATCAGCTCCGCCGGTAAGAGCCAGAAGGAAGACTCGTGGTCGACCAAGAAAAGTAGTTGCCTCTGCAGAACTGAATGTTTCTGCACAAACTATCATTGATTCTAAAAGCAGCCAACATGAGGAAAAAATCTGTCAAATTTGGCTTGCATTAGTTTCTTCCGATAACCAGTGAGATTTTTATCCTACTATATATTTTGGATTAATAGTATATGTTATAGGTAGTTAATTTAGTCCTATTATTAACTTGTTTGATACTTATATATGCTTGTTGGGGTTCATGTTTGAAGGGAAGGAGATGAGCCGCAAAAACCTCTATGCTACTTGATGATTAAGTGAGTTCCTTGATAACTAACTATATATGAGTTTTTGTACCATGTTTCTTCGGTTTGCTTCAAAATCCACATTTGTACTTGCAATTTGAAGCATGAATGCAATTTTTATATGTTATGCTTGATATGATTTTGCATTTATATGGCCATAATATATATAGATACCTTACTAGATTTTGTTCATTTCTTATTATGTCTAACCTCATATATGTAAGATTCCTTGATTTAGTAATAATTAAGCTATTATCTGTCCAATTTAGACAGCATTACCAATATACTTTCTTGCTCAAGTGTTGGATAAACTTGAAAAACTCCATTTTACCCTACACTTGGTGCCTCCATTTCAGAGGCTAACATGCATCTCGTTGCTTTTTAACCATTAGTAATAATCTTTTTTACAAGGTTTGCTCTACCATACGAAGATTTTTCTTTGTTTTTCATAGCTTTGGCTTTGACATTCCATTATATGAATCTTACTTTTCGGTATCCATAATATATATTATGATTTTTCAGCTTATGTTTATTAGCATTTGCATATATATATATATATATATATATATATATATATATATATATATATATGTCCGAACTAAAAGGATCGAACTAAGAACGAACCGGCAATAACGACGATTTTTTCCGTCGCTATAGCATAGAAAGCCGATTTTTTATGCTATAGCGATGAAAAAAAACCGTTACTATATTGATTCGCTCCATCATCGATTCATTGAAGAAAGCAGAGTTATATATATATATATATACGAGGATCAAGTGCATACTCCTTATCTTACTCACCGTGCTCACCCCTTTTTAGCAGACGGACTGGCGTGATTCGAATTAAATACAACTGCGTCTATACTTTTAGCAACGGACAACATATAGCGTCGCTAAAAATATGAGCGACGGTTGTATGATCAACCATCGCCGTCCGTCCGTCCGCTAAAGGGGGTGAGTAAGATAAGGGTATGCACTTGATCGGATCATATATATATATATATATATATATATATATATATATAGTAGAGACTACTCTACTATCGTAAAGTGACTACTCAAATAGTCAAATAGTAGAGTAACTTAACCCTACGATCGTGATCTGTGTATATTTAAGAGTCTGCACAACCTGTAGCTCCATTAACCCCATATATATATATATATATATATATATATATAAAATTGTGTAGTATTATGATGCAAGTGCTATGGCGATTTTTTTTTAGGCTATAGCGACGGTTCACCATAGTCCAAAAAAATCGTCACCATAGGCGACTGTGTACTACACAACTGTGTATATACATTTTTTTCCCCATATAAATATATACTCATGACACAAAAAGTCCTAATTCTCTGTATGTTGAGAAGTTTAAAAAGTATACTTCATTGTCTTAATTTCTACCAAATGGCATTTATCTTTCAAATGATTGACATACACATACTATACATATTATTTTTCTTTCGTAGGAATGTTAGTCTACCAGTATCGTTCATCAAAAAGTACCTTACGCGGAAACTTGAGCTTAATAGTGAGGATGAGGTAACTTAATTTTCCCCCTAGCAGAATAAGAGTTGCAGTGAGTTGTATAAATTTTTTTCGTGGCATTTGGCTGATTGAATTACTACAATTAATTTACAACTTGTTTTAATTAATGTGTTATAGGTGGAGATTAGCTTGCGGGGTGAGCCTCTTCTTCCCAGCTTGCCGCTGAATGCCTTGATTGATTTGTGGTCACAAACATCACCGCCATTGGGAAAATTATCAGCAACGGTGGGAGATTCAGCCAAGGACTTTGTGATGCTTCTTTCTTATGCTCGAAAACCGCCGGCCTCTTAAAAATTTATTTACTTGTCGTTAATTAAACCTACCTAGCTAGCTAATCTTAGACAATTACTACTGTTTTCTGGGCAGCTAGATAGTGATATAGAAAACTGTTGTTGTACTATGTTTGTTGTTCTTCACATGCATGTGAATGCGACTTGACGTAATGTGCTCAAGTTTACTATTAGCCGCATTATTTACTGGATTTTTGTTTAGTTTTATTGTGTTTGGTTTAAAAGGACCCTTTTTCTGGTGCATGGGAACTTGGGTGTCTAAACTATGGTAGTTCATGTGCAGGCCAGTGTTGGGAATTAAGTCCCACTCAAACCACATAATAAATAAAAAGAGATAAAGCAATACAAGATTTGAAAAAAATAATCACAGGTCAAACTCCGATTATCAACACTATATATATATATATATTAATTTAAATAATAGAACCCACATACCCTTCTCTCTCTAACCCATGCAATGTTTCTAAAATTATAAAACTTGACAATTTTAATTGCAGCTAAACAATTTAATTACAAGCAAACTGAGGAAGACCATTTCCACCCAAAATATTCCAACCTCATCAAAATCAAGTACCCTATGTAGTACTAATTTATTTTACTTGATGTTTTGAAGTTTTCCCATCAGAATGTGTAACATTTTTAATTGCTGAGGTGGAAGAAATCTATGATAATGAACACAGATGAAAATGCCCGGCGTATGATCATCAATCTCCACTAATGATAAAGCATCTATTAGAAGCAGACAAATCTTTGGCATACTACGTACAAGACAAGAGAAACAAAAGAACAGAACAGAACAGCACTTCACGTAGCGGCTAGGCTAATCAAGGCAATACGAATAATATTGTAGTGAAAGAAGTAGTAGAATTCTGTCTGTCCAGATTGTTGTGATATGGTTGAGTCGAAATGTGTTGCACACTGCGGTGGAGCTTAGAAACAAGGAGATAGATGATTGAATACCTTTTACAAAATATATATTCCGATTATGATAAAGATAAAGGACGACACCAAGGACAACACTCATAACCACAGTTTCCTTCACTGCTGGAAGCTGGACTCACTTCTCCATGTTTTGATCAAGATAAAAGACGAAACCAAGGACTAGCGAGCAATTCTTACAAAATCAACAGCTTCTTTAGTTATCTACTTCGTTGCAGCCATATATGAAACGTAAGAAGCTGAAAACATTATTTTATTTATTCTCTGTTGCTCACAAACTAAACCTCAAGTACATTTATATAGAAACTTAGTTCAGCTTAACATCTAAGCTAATTAACTATTTTGCAGCATATTTACAGCAAGGACCATTATCCTAATTAGCAGCAGAACATTGCTCTCTCCTACTGTGATAATTGAGTAGTATCACAGTCACTACACAATTCTGCAGTTTGGTTTTGCCCTTTGTGCTGCTTAGATCCTTTTGTAGCTGAGATATTCACAACACAATATATCTCTTGCCAAAGTGAAATAGCAGTATTAGTATATCATTGATTCAATTAGCCATAAATAGTCATGTATTTTGGTGGGGAACTGGGGATTCAAACTATAATCTATGATTTGAGGGATACATGCTGCACAAACTAGAAATACAAAATGCAACAACAAGAAACCTTGAGAACATAATATTACAAAAGAGAAGGACATAGAAGGAAAGCAGCAGAAACAATTTAAGGCTAAGAAAACATGTGAAGCCCCTGCCCAAATTATTCTCAGAAAAGTTTGATAAAGCTTGAAGCGATACATGCAGCACAAGGACAAATATAGCCAGAAGAAACCTGCAAAATTAGTACTCCCAAATGCACAGAAGGGAGGCAGAAATCTTACCAAAAGATTCAATAATCTAGTCAGATTTTAAAGTTCTTAAATCTCCTCAAAATTTTAGCCCGTGTTGCCAATATATACCCACCAAATCAAAAAATGTACTATATATTCATAAACCCACAAAGCCCTGATAGCACCAATTAGAAAATGTAAAAACCCATTTTGCATCATTTGACGACCATTAAGCTAAGTATTATAAATTCTGCTTTGAACCCATAAAAGCATACAAAGAAGACTAATATGGCAGAAATAGTGATGGGCTTGTAATGATATTAAGCTTCAAAATGAAGAACTGAGTGTAAAGAGACGCAGAATGAGGAAGAGTAAAATATGTGACGGAGAATCACTCACAGTGTATTGATAGTAGATTTTACCGCAAACGGATTTCTTCTTCTCGGCTGACTTGTGAGCTTCCGTCTGCAAAAATGTATTCGAGAGCAGACTGGAGAAAAGGAGAAAAGGAAAAAAGGAAACGGGGGAGGGACTAGTTTTGTAGTATAAATTTAAGAATTTTTTTTTAGTATTTTAATTTGATACAAAGAGTAATCATTTAGTAGTATATATTATAAGTCTTAAAAAACATATGTTTAGTACTTTTTGTAGACCACGATTTATAATGATACTTTTTACTGTGGTTATAACATCTATAACTACGATTTTTATATAAAAATATTAAAAAATATATAAAAATAACAATTTTCTTTTATTAATCCTTTCCGCATGGGGATCAATTTCTATATTTTTTTAGAAAAAAACTTTCTAAGAATATTAAAAGTACTTTTGAAAAAAACACTTTAAAATTTTATTTATTTGACCGAATAAATCCAGCACATATAGGTAATGTCCTATTTTGAACTTTTATTGCATAGCATTCAGCAAAGTCGTCCAATCTGAATTACATACAAATATCTCATCCATCAAATAATTAATTGTTAAATACTAACCCTCTAAAATAAAAATTAAAAAAAGAAAAGAAAAGAAAAACCGAAATATCATTACTATAAGATGAATTTATAGATCAATAAGAAGAATTTGAGCAGTTGAGCTAGAGCTCCTTGGTTCTACTGTAAAGGACAATGAAACATTGAAACCCACACAACATCAATAGTCAGGTCAGGTCAGTATAACTACAAGAAGAATTTATAGATCAACCAGCCTATACCTCCCTATTTTCCTCTCCTACATATCTCATAATATGTTTTCATCACTAACATGCTTCAGGTCTTGGACTTGTAGATTTCTTTAAATAATTACAAGTATAATCCTAAGAGAAAATGGAAAGAAAAACATCAAATTACAATGCCACAAGCTCTTACAACATAATCCTACCAGAAAAGAAAAGGCAGGATAGCATCTTGAATATTGTCAGTTTGTTACAAGGCCAATCCATCATAACCAGGTAATGCGATTGGACCGAGGCAATTGCTTTCCAATGTAGCAAGAATCATGAACTCCCTTTCAACAAATCTGTTCTTCAGTGTCCACCTTTTGCCAAACACCATGAAACGGATCACAACATCATTTTCTATCCTTGAGAGATCGTTACTCAAGAAGAACGGATTTTCCTCATCGACATAGTAGTAGTTAGACATCTTTTGAGCGGAGAGATAAACACAATTAATGGGTCCACTTCTCAAGAAAACTCCATATCTATTTATCCGGTAGACAACACCAAGCATGATCTCGCCATTCATTGGTAGGAACATGCGACAGTGGAAGATTATTGGGAAGAGAATGTACCTTGACGAGTCTTCAACCTCTCCACTGCCTATGCTCTTCAATTTGGTTATAGCGAGAAAGTAACCATGCTCCTCTGTGGACTTCCAATTCAACATTTGCTTTAGAAGGCGGGTTATAATTAAACTTTGGGGTACTAGTTCGTTTTTGTCCAGGTCTTTTAAAGGGACCACAACATGACAGGAGCATTCCACTTCACTCAGCATGTTTGCTTTTCTGCATCAAACTGACCAAATGAAAAAGAAAAGTTATACAGAAGCTTGATCAGTGTTGACCAACCAGTTAATTTGATTCATTTGTATAAACAACTGAACGGTTTCTCAGTTTGCATTGAAATTTATGAACCATCAAAGATGATATATTAGTGTAATACTTATAAAGTTACTATATAATAGGGTAATCCAAAGAAGAGGGGAAGAGGGGAAGAGGGGAAGAGGGGAAGAGGGGAAATATCAGTCAACAAACTAACAGAGTTAGATTATTTACAATCTGAAATCTGCAACATAAACATAATCAAAATTATCATTAATCTATGTAATAAAAAGGCTGCTCACTAAGCCACCTACCTGGTCAATGACTTAACCCCTCCCTGTAATACCCTAGTCCCGCATTGAAACATGTGGCATAAAGTGAATTAAAACAAGGTCTTAACTCTTCTACTACTAAGAGCACCAACAATTTGTCAGGAGTTTAGGGTGGTGATAGGCCAAGATGACCCATAGTGCTGTTGGCATAGTGGAATGCGACTTGAAACCCCAAAAGCATTCATCAAATATACGAGTATAAAGATATTATAAACTTCTAACATATAACTTATGGCATTAGTAAGGCTAATCAAGTTATGTATTGAGCAGTAGAGAACATGACCAGAACTATCCTTAGGGATTAGCATTTCTTAATAGTAGACTGCATATATTGCCTTAATTTACCACAATAAGAAAAGAAAATATACTAGATTTCCTGCTAGTGACAAACTTGGAGCACAACTATAGAACCATTATCATTAACCGCACTATGCAATCCACTCTGAACATAAAGGCGAAGGTCCCATAGAATAAGGAGGAACCAAGAATGGTCCGCCTCATACAAATTTTTATTTTATTATACTTCCCCCTCTGAGTACCAAACAGTGCTGACATGCTCACATTACTTGATCCACAATCAGTAATAATTACCATTTCTCTAATATCATAATTGGCATCCATACCAAGTCAGGCCGTCAGGGGGGTAAAATAGGAATGGAAAGTAAAGAATGTACCACTAGTAATACTATCATCAACCTCAGTGATATACAAGATGAAAGCAGCAACTAAGCTAATGAAAACTAATGAATTACATTGTCCAAATTAATTGTTCAATAACCATCATGCTGACATACAATAGCTGCACGGCCACCACATGGCACCAAACATTAAGGGCAATTCTCAACTTTATATTGAAGCACCTAAACACGGAACCCATCCAACTCAACTGAGACGAAAGAGTACACAAAACTGCAGGGACGGAGCCAGGATTTAGTTTGGGGGGGCCAAAAAATATATATTTGTCTACCATTACAAAACATATTTTTACTAAAACAAAATATGGTACTCACATCAGCAGAGCAGAGCAGATTCTCTTCCAATTTGGTACTCACATTTCTATATGTATTTCACTTTCATGCAGCAATAAAGAAGGTAAGTTTCCCACTTCCCAAACTTTCTTTTGAAGTCTCTTTCTCTTTCTCTTTCTCTCTCTCCCTCACATAAGAAAACAAAGGAAGAACATTTATAGTAACTAGTTTATGGAAATAGTTGTGCTCATCTTGACTCTGGAGCCAAAGAAGATGATATTCCAAGACTAAGAATTTATGAGACTTCTAGCATTATTATTACAAAAATGATATAGTTTGTAATGTTCATCCACCCACATAACTGCGATAATATGGTGCGGGAACATATAATGATTATAACCCCCCATAAATATTCAGCCTTGGTACTTAAAAATATGATACTCACATCATCAGCCTTAGTACTTAAAATTTTTTAAATCTTGGGGGGGCATGGTCCCCTGCAATCACCAATTGGCCCCGTCCCTGCAAAACTGCCTTTAAACCTGTAAATAAAATATCAGCTATTGACCAGAAATTTTTACCAAGATAAACATGTCAAAGGGGTCTGACAGATGCTCGTGCTCTAGACTGAAATATGGAACCAACCAGTGAGTTTAGAGGGCTCAACAAAAAGGATATTGGTATTCTGTATTTGGACACACATTTTTGTGGATTACAGATTCCCGAACAATCAAACAATGAAGGCTTCGGATAATCTAGCTTTGTCCTTCTGCTCTCAGGAAAGATTATAATTTTGTTTAGGATGTCCGGTTTTACGGAAACCAAGCTCATGTTCTACTTTATAGTTTGATGAACAGTCGAGAAAGAGCTACAGATGGAAAGAAAGGAAATATTGAGATCCATCATAGGCGTTTATGGCTCCTATCTTTATTGTTGACTAAATAAAGTTAAATTTTTCCCTTTAATACATGAAATGTTTAGGCTTTTCCCCTTAATACATGATACCACAGGCCTCAAGAGTATCCTATAGAATAAACTTGTCCATGTTTGAAGAGAATGTACAATTGCATTCTCCAAATCAAACTGCATGGAACATGACAAAGGAGAGCTTGCACCAGTAGTTATGATCTTAGATTTCTTAGATTTTCCAGGAAGAAGGCCTACTTTTCTTCTATACATGAAACAGATGAAACAGAATAGGCCCACACAAGGACATTCCTCGGAACATTTAAAATGAAGTATTTACCCAAAAGAATAGAGATGAACACTTTGTAAAGCCAAAATTGAAAATTAGCACAATGGAGTCACCAGTTACCAGCAGATGCTATTAATGTAACATTTTACAATACCTACACAATTAAGAGTCATAATGAAACATGTCAATTTTTAATTTGAATAATCAGTACTCCATTATTTGCTTTTTACAAATGTATAGGTTTCACCAGAAAGACCAGCATTCTTCACTTAATAAATTGAATCAATTGATATCAGTCCATACATTAAAAAATAAATAAAAAATACTTCTAATTTACGAATCATCCACTAGGTAACACATTAGCAACCAATGACCAGAAACCTTTTTTAAGTAGAAAGATATGTATTGATCATAAATCAGGCCTTTCTCTATGCAAATTTGCATATACTGAATTCCCCCTTATTGTTATACCTTTCCAAGCCTTATATTAACTGGTACATTCACGGCTCACAAATTATTCTTCAAAACCAAAATTTAGATTCTAAGGCAACAAATTTTTTCTTTTCCCTCCATAACAATCCAAAATCAAGCACCAGTCCCTCACACAGATAATAAAAACTAAAATGAGGCAAACAAGCATATGCACAAAATCATGAATTTAAGTTAATAACTTCGATACCCAAAAGCTAAAATTCAGTACTGGAAGATTCAATCTACAGTTTTAGAATAAATTTGCACAGTTTACACCTTCAATCAAAACTAAATCAAAGCAAAAAACAAGTGAAATAATTTTTTTTTTAAAAAAGTAGATCTTAATCTACTACCAAAAGAAAATAAGCAAATTATTTATAGAGAGAGAGAGTACAAAGCAAACCTGGTAAGCAGAAATCCAAATTGTTGAATTGCAGCTGGTTTTCTGAAAATGAGATTTTCGTAGAAAAGGGAGGAAGAAGGATAGCTTTCAATTTTCATTTGTTTTTCTGTACTGTTTCTGTCGAACCGCTACCTCGAGTATTTACCGGTTCAGTAGCTATATTTTTTACACGTGCGATACGGAGAAGTTCATGTCACAACTAATTTATACTGACTAACTATTTTTTTTTTAGAATTAATAAAAAATAAACTTTAATACTTGGTTATATTAAGACATTCAAAATAAACTTTAATACTTGGTTAAAAAAGATAATATTCTCATTTCCAAAAAAAAATATTATAAATTTCAAATATAACAAGGTCTTTTTCATGTCATAATAAAAATATTCTATAAATTTCTACATAAAATAAAAAGAATATGTGAAAATATGTAGTTTCATTGTTTTTATATTTGAATAGATATGAAAATACGAAGAAAAGAATATTAATCATCAAAGTAAGAGAAAATTTAATAATAAAAGATACTCGGCATAACTTAATTATTTTTAAATTGAATATATTTATTACCTTAAATATAAATAAATTATAAGCATAATCGTTACGATTCGAATCAAACGTCTACAATCGTTAAGACTTCGATTTAAACTCAGGTCGAAATATAAATAATTTAAATATAAACAAATTTTTAAATTTGATAAATTACTCAAATCTTCTTAAATTATTATTTTTTATTAATAATCGAATCATATTCGTTTTAAAAATTCAAACAGATTCGAGTCAATAAATTTTAGGATAAATTACATATACTAGTACATTTTTAAAAATAATTACAATAATGGTGCATAGATAAAATAATTACAAAAATAAAATATTTTTTCATATTTATTTATAATATTAGTGCAATTAGGATTCCTTAATTTAGGGGATTAGTTTTTGGTAGGTGCGGGTTGGAGAGTGAAGAGAGAAGATGAAGACGCTTACTCTCATGAGCTTCGTCTCTACCCTCTCTGCACTTCTTTTATTCTTCCATTTTCTCTCTCATCTCCTCCTCTTCTACTTATGGTATTTGGGTGTAAAATGAGAACATATTTCATATTCTGAGACAAAATCAGAGTGTTAGTTGAAGTTCACTCTCACCCCACAAGTCATCTTCCCGTACATCTATCACCATCTTCTCTCTTTCACCAAAAAAGCAGTGTTAGTTGAAGTTCACTCTCCATATATCTATATCTATATCTATATATAGTTTGGTATCTATCACCATCTTCTCTCTCTTTCATTCTTCCAATTGTTCTTTATATTTCTTTGTACTCTCTATTTTTGTAAGTACTTATATTCTCTCTCTCACCAAGCTTTTAAGGTTTTCTCTTTAATTTTATTCATTTGGGGTTTATGATCTTAAATTTATGCAAAATGTGCGTTTGATTATGAATTTATGATCATTTTCTTTTGTTAATTGGTGTTTATTGATCTATTTATTACATTGCGAGAGAGGTGAGTGTGTGATGTGAATTTTTATTGGTGTTTTGTTCACTCTTTTTTCATATGCGGTTGGTAACAAACATTCATACCAAGGTAACCAAATTTTCATGCCAAGGTAACCAATCCACACTTAGCTTTTTTCATAGTGCAGTTGGTAACCAAACTTTCATCTCAAGGTTACCAATCCTGCAGTTTTTATATAGTGCAGTTGGTAATCAAATTTTCATACCAAGGTTACCAAACCTCCATACTAACCAAACCTTCATACTAAGGTAACCAAACCTCCATACAAAGGTAACCAAACCTTCATACTAAGGTAACCAATCCACACTTCCATACAAAGGTAACCAAACTTTCATACTGAGGTAACCAAACTTTCATACTGAGGTAACCAAACTTTTATACTAAGGTAACCAAATCTCAAAACAAAGGTAACCAAACTTTCATACCAAAGGTAACTAAAGCTGTCATACCAAGGTAACCAATCCACCTCCACACCATCGGTTTTTTTATAGTGCGGTTGGTAACCAAACTTTCACTGCAAGGTAACCAAGCGTTTATAGCGAGGTAACCTTGGTATAAAAGTTTGGTTACCTTGAAATATAAAGTTTGGTTACCTTAGTATAAAAGTTTAGTTACCTTGGTATAAAAGTTTAGTTACCTTGGTATAAAAGTTTAGTTACCTTAGTATAAAAGTTTAGTTACCTTGTTATAAAAGTTTGATTACCTTGAAATGCGAATGTTTGGTTATCAACATTACATTACATATCACTCTCTTATCTCTCTCTTTGCTATTCAGAAATCAAAATTTGTTTATAAAACTAGAACTGAAGGTGTTTCAGTGCTATTATTAAGTAGCTAGCTAGCTTATTATATGATGACATCAATTATGTCTTTATCTCTGCCCATGTCATGAACTCTAATTGTTCTTTAGTGTTATGACATTACTAATGATCTTCTCCTCTGCAGTATCTCGAGAATTTCCTTTTATTACCAGAAAATGGTTGCTCCCGTCACTACCGCCCCAACCTCCACCTCCACCGTCTCTGTAACCACCACCCGAGCCACCTCTGCCATCTCCGCCACCGCCACCACCGCCATTCTTACCTCCTCCATAGCCTTCACAAGTCATTTCCTTCAAGCTTCCACCTCCTCAAAATTGCCTCGCCACCTCCACGCAAAGTATAAAATTTGTGCGATCTTTCTATGAAATTTGAATTTGAATATTTGAATTTATTTTTACTGGTTAGATCCAGGATATTTGAATTTGAATGATTAATTATGGCGATTATTTCTCCTTAATTTTAGGTTTCCTTATTAATATGAATTGCGTTATTTTTGTAATTATTTTGTGTATGTATTATTTTTGTAAATACTTTCTAATTGTTGTATATTAGTGTTAAGGACTCTAAATTTTATGAACCAAATCTAATCCAAGTGGGCTCGAGTTATTTATACCTTAACACTGGTCGCTGTACAGTGAACACAAAGCCCTAGCCTAAACCCCGGACCCAATTGAGTACCAGTATACCACACTTCTTTGTTTCTCAACCTTTTATCTTTCCTATTTCTTCAGTTCAAGTTTAGCTTGTGTAGCTGAGTTAATTAGCTCCCGATTTTAGTTGCCGGAGCTCTGGTGACTCATTATTTGAGCTCTATTCTACTGGACCTTCCGGTCGGATCTTATCGTATCTTGGTAAGATTATACTCCAGATATCTCCTATTAGCTATTTGCTATCCCTCTCTTTTTCATTATTTTCATACACGTGTGTATTTTGTAGTTTCTGTTCGAAGAAAGACAACAATTTTATGGGTTTATGCGCGTTTATTTTGTGTCTTCTTGTAGTTCATAAACATTATACACAACTAACATACATTTGAATTATCTGATGATTAACTGATTTAATTATCATGTTATTGCAAGAACATCTCATTAAGAGGAAAAATTTTCATATTGATGTTCAAAGGTGCAAAATCAATGGCAGGTTTCTGATATTTGCCCATTTTTGGGGTACTTTACCTTCCTTTTTGCAGAACTACTGCCCACTGTTGGAGTTCTTTCCCAAAACTAGTATTTCAGGTTTCTAATATATGTAAAACTACTGCCCACTTTTAGGAATCCTTTCCTTTATGGTTGTCCCAAAATGAGAGTCTACCTTTGAAATCGAAGGACCTGATCTCATGAGATTCAACTAAGTTTGATCATGACATTTTAGTATATAATAAAGTCAATTTTTTTCTCAAAAACTTTAGCTTTCAAATTAGACTCGGAGTTTTGGAAGGACTGAGTAGCAGTTGGGAAGGCATGTTTTCATCCATCATGTTATATCACTCTATGTATTTACAATCATTAGCTGATTTAATATATATATATATATATATACAGAAAGGATCAAGAGTAGAATTCTTAAATAGCAGAATGCCTTAAATAATAGAATTTTATCAAAACGACGTAGTTTTGATAAGACGCGGTGACATTTTTGTAAATACGCGGTGGCATGGTATTTACAAAAATGCCACCGTATCTTATCAAAACTACGTCGTTTTGATAAAATTCTATTATTTAAGAGAGTTCTACTACTTAAGAGGTCTACTCTTGATCATATATATATATATATATATATATATATATATATATACTAGTCTTTATACACACTTGGTCTTTATATATACTGCTCCCAACTTTTTTTTATATATATATATATTATATATATATTCTCTCACATATATATCATATTCATAAAATATTTATATAAATATATGTGGTATAATTTTGGAGTTTGAGTAAGGAAAATTAGAAGTTGTTCCTGGGTTATTCAACTATTTCAAGTGCTGATTTAGTTGGGTGAAAAGCCATTTGAATCTGGAGTAGGATTTAAATCGGTGACTTTATGAGAGAAAAGTTCTCCGAGAGGCAAAATTTCTACTTAAGGACAGTGCATTGCACGCCTCTGCTCAACATAATTTGCTTTTTACCAATATCCGCTCCTTTTTTTTCTTTCTTGCGTTCTCTTTCTCTCTTTTTTTTCCGATCACATGCTTTATGATTGTTGGAGGGATCCAAGACATTAAAGGCCTGACTGACATAGGGTACCAGATATATTAGCATTCTTCCACAATGTAAATGGAAAATTTGAAGGACTGATTCACATGACTATTGTGTATGAATATTATCTTCGTTAATATGTGATAATATTCGTAAGGAATATTATCTTCGTTCAATATTTATAAGGAATATTATTTTCGTTCAACAGTCGTAAGGGGTATTATTTATTTAATATTCTCTTACGATATTATTTTTCGTATTCGTAAGGAATTTTATTTTCTTTCAATATTCGTAAGGAATATTATTTTAGATTCGATATTAGTAGGGATATTGTCTTCGTTTAGTATTAAGTAAGTAATATTATTTTAGATTCGATATTAAGTAAGGGATATTATTTTTGTTCAATATTCGTAAGAAATAATATTTTATTCCATACTCTGTAGTATGTAAATAATATTATTTCGTTTCAGATTCCGATTTCTACACTCATTTTGTTAAAGTATGGCTTATATACTCCTTGAAATTAGTAGAATATCCTTGAAATTTGCGTTTCATCTAGTATCTTTTCACGAAAAATTATTACGAACATTCTTGATAATTTTTAATATTTTCATGTCGAGTCTTATTCGAAATACTATTTACTCGGTCTTATTCACACGAGGTCTTATTCATGACAAAAATTGATTTTTTTTCGGTCCAAATCATTTTTGATACAATATTATTCTTGAATTTTACTCCACAAAGCAGTATCATGTTGACATTATTGAATTCTGGATAAATTAAATTATAAAATCTTTAAAATTTATCCTTGCTCTCATTTAATTTAATTCTCATATCATTGTTAGCATTCCCATTCTTATATTGTGATGAAAGTCATTTTTGGCTCGTAGTGCATAGATGGACTGTTGATTAGTATGATTATGACCGGTGATTATTCGGTATAATTATGACCTGTAATGTTACAAATGATGTGATAAAAGTCCTCATTGGCTCGTAGTGCATTGATGGACAGTGATTGCCATGATCATGACCATTGGTGATACACGAATATCCTTGGCCCGTAGTGCATGGGTAATTCGTGGACGTGATACTAATGAATATCATTGGCCCGTAGTGCATAGATAATTCAGTGATGTGGATTATTTATAGAGCTGAGTCTCAGCGATAAAATTGATGATAATTTTTTTTTAAATTATAGAAGATAGTAGATATCATGCTCTAATTGACTCTTCTAATAGATTGTTTGTTCCGCTGTAGTTAAACTTATTTTTTATTGTATTCTATTAGTTTAACACTGTTGAAGGATAACGATAATTTATTCTACATTATCTTAGTCATAATATTTCTTACTGGGCTAGTTGAGCTCACCCTTTGCTTTCATTATTCTCTTCAAGAAATGAGAACGTAGCCGAGACTAGTCGGGGAACGAAGTGGCTGTAGTAGTCCTCACTATTCTATGAAATAGTGTGATAATAAATTTAATGAGGACTCCATTTGAGTTTGGATATTTTCTATGAGACAATATTCGTGTTAAAACTCTCTGCTACGCTTTTGTCGTATTGTATAAATTAAGTTTGTATTTTAATTATGTACCATGTATTTGGTGACCTAAAATGGGTGATGTATACCTATTTTGGGAGCATCACACCAACCCCAATCCTAACCCTCCACCCTTCTCCAAAAAATAATATTCGGTAATTATATATACATCTCATCCCCACCCCTAACCTCAACCATCTCCTTCCAAAAAAATAATAATATTTAGTCTTTGTACTAGTAAGTTTTAAGTTGTCAGTAATAATAACAGAAATTGCAGAATATTATGGTCATTTTAGAAAAAGGTAGATGTTAATTTTGTCTAGTAATTTTTAATCCCAAATGGCAAGGACTATAATATCAGGTAGAATATAATATTAAATAATCCCACATCTTAAGCTATTTTATAATCCCAGAACTAATAGTACCAATCTCAAATTGAAAAACAAACAAGACACTTGGGATCAGTGGCGGAACCAGAACATTTTTAGAGTGGGGTCAAAATACATCAGTAAAAAAAATTATTTTTTGACGCTTAGAGTGCTTCTTTCAAATTCATTTTGCTCAATTATATTATTTTACAACACCATATTCCAACCATTGTCAACCTTTGTGTTGTGAGTCTAATATATATATATATATATATTTCCCCCAAACTATGGGACTATTAATCAGACTTTCAATTTTTTAGTCAGCTGATTAGCTATTTTTATAGATAACTTATAAATTATAATATTATATATTCAAAACCTTATATTGTGGTTCTGATCATCTTTCGAGTAGTCACTCAAAGCAAGAAAATGAATTAAGTTATTCTCATTTACAAAAAATTGATACTATAGTATGATTAAGTCAGTAAGACAAATGAGTGAAATATTAAGTAATTAATCATCAAACTTATTTAACATTATTTTATCTTATAGTAATATTGTTAATTTATTATAGGTGGAAGGACATGAGAGAGCAAATAAATTAATACCATCTCATAACAAAGATCAAGTTTAACTAATATTAACATGCTTCAGATTCCAGAGTTGAGGGGTCATATGACCCCCCTAGCCCCTCACTAGTTCCGGCTATGCTTGGGATAATAATCCTATTCCAATGTAATCCTTACAAACAAAGATACCCTCCTTGGTATTTAATAGGATGTACTTGATCCATCTTAAGGTTTGTTGTGTCTTTAAAATTCTTATTAAAGTACGTAGTACAAGATATTGGGGAGGGAAAAATAAGAATGTGTTACACATTCTTCACAGCTACTTTAAATTTGATGCTCATATTCTGCTACGCCTGTCTCCTCAAAACCTTATACTTGCCGAGAATGGTAAAAATAACAGGCAACTGGCGTTCTTTTTGATTTTTCATATGGTAAATTGCTAACATACTCATGATATGATATATATATATATATATATATATATATATATATATATATATATATATATATATATATATATATATATATATATATATATATATAGTATAACATGTGAGATACACATCTCATTCTCACCCCATCAAACTTTCATAGTTATATTTATAATAATATATACATGTATATGAAAATGAATAATATATTGTGAATATATGATAAAATTAATAATAATAATATTTTGAGTTATATATATATATATATATATATATATATATATCTAACTATAACCAACTTGAGAATTATATGGAGATAGGTTCCCTAATTACAAATAAATATATACATATATAGGAAAAAGGTATGAATACATCCAGGATAAAAGCGTTCCTCATCAATTGATCAAATCATTAAAATTCGAAGTTCTGACAAAATTACATTGAGAATTTAGTGGCAAGCAATTACAAATGAATATACATACAAAGAGAAGAAAAAAAAGGGAGTTTGTGTCACTAGATGTATTCAATGGCCAATACTTGAATTATAACCATGGAATAATAATCCCAACACTATTAAAACGAAAACAGAGGAAAAGACATGAATTATTTGCACAGGCCACCCAGTTATATATAAATTATATAAGAATTATATATATATATATATATATGTATGTGTATATGTATATGTACACACTATATATGTATACATATACATATACATATACATATACATATACATATACACATATACATATATATACACGCTATATATGTATACATATACATATACACATACATATATATATATATATATATTATTATTATATAATTTATATATAATTATATATATATAGTGACAAACATATTCATTTTTTTATTTAATTTTGTTGAATTCAATTTTAATTGCATATAACCCATCTATCCTATATATGTATATATATATATATATATATATATATATATATATATATATTATTATTTCATATATATTATATATATATTATAAATATAATCGGATATATATGTTATATATATATATATATATATATATATATATATATATATAATATATAATTTACCATATGAAAATAAAAAACACCAGTTATTGTTATTTTACCATTCTCAGCAATTAAAGGTTTTAGAAAATAGCGAATATGAAGCATCAAATAGTATGAAGATATGTACATTCTTATTTATCCCTCTTATATCTTGTAGGTGCTTTAATAAGAATTTTAAAGACACAACAAACCTTAAGATGGATCAAGTACATCCTATTAAATACCAAGGAGGGTATCTTTGTTTGTAAGGATTACGTTGGAATAGGATTATTACCCCAAGCATGGGCATAACTAGTGGGGGGCTAGGGGTCATATGAACCCTCAACTCTGGAATCTGAAGCATGTTAATATTAGTTAAACTTTATCTTTGTTATGAGATGGTATTAATTTATTTGCTTTCTCATGTCCTTCAAGATAAAATAATGTTGAATAATTTTGATGATTAATTACTTAATATTGCACTCATTTGCCTTACTGACTTAATCATACCATAGTATCAATTTTTTGTAAATGAGAATAACTTAATTCATTTTCTTTCTTTGAGTGGCTACTCTCAGTTGTTTCTAAGAAAGATGATTAGAACCACAATATAAGGTTTTGAATATATAATATTATAAGTTATCTATAAAAGTAGCTAATTAGTTGACTAAGAAATTGAAAGTCTGATTAATAGTCCCATAGTTCGGGGGAAATTAATATATATATATTTAAAATTATTAGACTCATAACTCAAACGTTGACAATGGTTGCTATAGGGTGTTGTGAAATAATATAATTGAGCAAAATGAATTTGAAAGAAGCACTCCAAGCGTCAATAAATAATTTTTTTTACTGATGTATTTTGACCCCCCTCTAAAAATATTCTGGTTCCGCCACTGATCCCAAGTGTCTTGTTTGTTTTTTAATTTGAGATTAGGGGTGTAAGCCGAACCAAGTAGTTCGGTACTCGAGATCGGCTCGTTTACACCCCTAAAAATAGGTATACATCACCCATCTTGGGTCGCCAAATACATGGTACAGAATTCAAATTTAAACTTAATTTATACAATACGACAAAAGAATAGCTGAGAGTTTTAACACGGATATTGTCCCATAGACAATATCCAGAGTCCTCATTACATTTATTATCACACTATTTCATAGAATAGTGAGGACTACTATAGCCACCAACTCGGACCATCACTTCGTTCCCCGACTAGTCCTGGCTACGTTCTCATTTCCTTAAGAGAATAATGAAAGCAAATGGTGAGCTCAGCTAGCCCAGTAAGAAATATTATGACTAAGATAATGCATAATAAATTATCGTTATCCTTCAACAATGTTAAACTGATAGAATACAATAAACAACAAGTTTAACTGTAGCGGAACAAGCAATCCATTAGAAGAGTCAAGTAGAGCATAATATCTACTATCTTCTATGATTTAAAAAAAAAATTATCATCAATTTTATCGCTGAGACTCAGCTCAAAAAATAATCTACATCACTGAATTATCCATGCACTACGGGCCAAGGATATTCATTAGTATCTTGTCCACAAATTATCCATGCACTACGGGCCAAGGATAATCGTGTTATCACCAATGGTCATGATCATGCCAACTACTGTCCATCAATGCACTACGGGTCACTGAGGACTTTTATCACATCATTTGTAACATTAAAAGTCATGATTATACCGAATAATTCCTGCTCATAATCATACCAATCAACAGTCCATTTATGCACTACGGGCCAAAGATGACTTTCATCACAATATAAGCACGAGGATGATGGCAATGATATGAGAATTCAATTAAATGAGAGCAATGATAAATTTTAAAGATTTTATAATTTAATTTATCCAGAATTCAATAATGTCAACATGATACTGCTTTGTGGAGTAAAATTCAAGAATAATATTGTATCAAAAATGATTTGGACCGAAAAGAAATCAATTTTTGTCATTAATAGTACCCCGGGTGAATAGTACCTGAGTAAATAGTACTTCGAGAATAGTACCCTGGCATGAAAATATTAAAAATTATCAAGAATGTTCAGAATAATATTTATGTGAAAAGATACTAGATCAAACGCAAATTTCAAGATATTCTACTAATTTCAAGGTGTATAGAAGTCATACTTTAACAAAATGAGTGTAGAAATCGGAATCTGAAACGAAATAATATTATTTGCATACTATTGAGTATGGAAGAAAATATTTTTTCTTACGAATATTGAACAAAAATAATATCCCTTACGAATATTGAACGAAGATAATATTCCTTACGAATATTAAACGAAGACAATATCCCTACGAATATTGAACGAAAATAATATCCCTACGAATATTGAACGAAAATAATATTCATTACGAATATTGAACGAAAATAAAATTCCTTACGAATACGAAAAATAATATCGTAATCGAATATGAAATAAATAATACCCCTTACGATTGTTGAACGAAAATAATATTCCTTACGAATATTGAACGAAAATAATATTCCTTACGAATATTGTTATTTTCTATTAATAGTCGAATCATATTCTTTTTGAAAAAGTTCAAACAGATTCAACTCAATAGCTAAACGAGTCAAAAACTAAACTTATTTTATTCTCAATAAATTTTATGAACCAAATGTAATCAACTCAGCTCGAGTTATTTATACCTTAACACTGGTCACTGTATAGTGAACACAAAGCCGTAGCCTAAACCCCGGACCCAATTGAGTACCAGTATACCACACTTCTTTGTTTCTCAACCTTTTATCTTTCCTATTTCTTCAGTTCAGTTTAGCTTGTGTAGCTGAGTTAATTAGCTCCAGATTTTAGTTGCCGGAGCTCTGGTGACTCATTATTTGAGCTCTATTCTACTGGACCTTCCGGTCGGATCTTATGGTATCTTGGTAAGATTATACTCCAGTTATCTCCTATGAGCTATTTGCTAACTCTCTCTTTTTCATTATTTTCATACACGTGTGTATTTTGTAGTTTCTGTTCGAAGAAAGACAACAATTTTATGGGTTTATGCGCGTTTATTTTGTGTCTTCTTGTAGTTCATAAACATTATATACACAACTAACATACATTTGAATTATCTGATGATTAACTGATTTAATTATCATGTTATTGCAAGAACATCTCATTAAGACGGAAAATTTTCATATTGATGTTCAAAGGTGCAAAATCCATGGCAGGTTTCTGATATTTGCCCATTTTTGGGGTACTTTACCTTCCTTTTTGCAGAACTACTGCCACTGTTGGAGTTCTTTCCCAAAACTAGTATTTCAGGTTTCTAATATATGTAAAACTACTGCCCACTTTTAGGAATCCTTTCCTTTATGGTTGTCCCAAAATGAGAGTCCACCTTTGAAATCGAAGGACCTGATCTCATGAGATTCAACTAAGTTTGATCATGACATTTTAGTATATAATAAAGTCAATTTTTTTCTCAAAAACTTTTGCTTTCAAATTAGACTCGGAGTTTTCGGAAGGACTGAGTAGTAGTTGGGAAGGCATGTTTTCATCCATCATGTTATATCACTCTTATGTATTTACAGTCATTAGCTGATTTAATATATATATATATATATATATATATATATATATACACACACACACAACACGAGTAAATGGGAGCTATACTATCCCTCGGACAGAAATTTTTAAGCAGTCCTGTATAGTGGTTGTACATTCAGCCTCAACTGTAGAATATTTTATTAAGGGTAACATAGTTATTGAACCAAGTTAAAGGCAAACTAGGGGCTCCTTAAAAAAAATTATTTCGAGGGATGTTGCATATACCGTTTTTATATATTTTTTATATAAAAATTAAAAAACTCACTCACACTGAATCACTACCATATCTATTACACACACACACACACACACTCAATCACTAAGCTTATCTAGTACACACACACATGCAATCACTTACCTGTTTTCTTTCTCTATATTTGTATAGTCCTACCTTTATCTTCTTGCCTATCCATGAACACGACCTTTGGAGCAAATATTGAGCTGTCAAGATGCACTGCAACATTGACTAAGCCTTCTTGTCCAAAATTAGACAAATCTGAAGTGACTTTACCTGTGCACCATTGCTTCTCAAATAGGTATTCAGCAATTTCAAGGGTTTCTAGAGAAGTCAAATGTAGAATATCTAGAAAGGGTAGCATTACGTACTCAATGTCAAATAGCAATGAGGATGGCAGTCTTACATATAAAAATGCTGGTGTTGACATAGATGCTGGATCAGAGCTTGTTAAGAGAATTGTGAAGATGGCCCCTGGAATTGGAGGCTTTGGCGGGTTGTATCCTCATGGTACGGTCTATTAGCCCCTCTCTATTACTGTTGGGACATGTGAACTCTAGTTTATGTTGATACTTACTTCCTTAACTCTTTTTGAAAGAAATAGAATGTACATTATAAGTAGTTTTGGGACGATGAATTCAGTTTCAAAAATGTTTGCCTCCTTTGTTGTCTAAACACATGAATTCAAATTAGGATTTTATATATGTAAATGGAATCAGTTTTCTTAATGTGCCGTTGCATGAATTATTGTTGGAATCCATTTAAGTCAGTAACCACCCCAAAAAAAAAAAAAAAAAAGGCCTAAACTTTTGACCAAGTGGAGCTAAAAAATTATTTTCCTTGCTCGCTAAATTATAATGGTTAGGTTATTACTAGATCTAGAATATAGGTTATTACAAAAACCTAGTACCTCATCCAAAAGAAGAAAGAGAAAACCCTTATATATTGCTCATCTTATAAGTTGTATTGTGGGTCCAATCTGGAGCATTTAATTTCAAGAAGTCAGTTTATTAGTAGCAAAAGAAGCATAAACTCTTCTTGTGGAAAAGAAGAACAATTGCAGTTTGAATTTTCCATTCCTAATAAGTGACAAGACACTTTGTACCTTCTTTGATCGTCCCATCACTACTACATAAGTCAATAGAATTACTATGGTATAAATGTGCGCAATACATGAATACAAGAGCAGGGAAAAGATGTTATTTATCCTTATGCTTTATGTTTGAACTTTGAAGGCACTAAAACAGAGTTTAGGGATCGTTGAGAAATAAAATATATTTGTTGGCCCTTAAGTTGATAAGCCTACCCAAAAGTTACATTTTTTTTTGCTACCAAACTCGTCTAGCAGAAACGTTTTAGCATAATACTAGTTTTTAAATTCGGGAACTTTACAGATTTGAATCTTCAAGCTTAGGCAGCCTATCTTGGATTCACGTTCAGGATATAAATCTTTAAGCTTAGGCAACCAATCTGTCTAAGCTCACATACGATGGTAATATGCTATTTTTTTAGTCGTATGCATAAACTAACAGGCGATTATATGAATTAAACTGTTTGTGCTGTTCCTTCTCTATTTCCTTTTTCTTCTTAATTTCAGCTGGATAATAGAGTTAGGTTTTGTTGAGAAGATTTCCTTGAGTGGTGGTTCTTTAAGTTTAATTTTAATCCCTTCTCCTAAGCACAGGGGATTCCTATCTTGTGGCCGGTACAGATGGCGTGGGAACTAAACTTAAGCTAGCCTTTGAAACTGGAATTCATGAGACTATTGGCATTGATCTGGTGAGCTTATAACTGCCTCTTGTTACTCTTGTAATATCTAAAATCTATGTCTCTATTGTTGAGAATACTGATGCACTTCCTACTAGGTTGCTATGAGTGTCAATGACATTGTTACTTCTGGTGCAAAGCCTTTATTTTTCCTTGATTACTACGCAACAAGTCGCCTTGATGTTGATCTTGCTGAAAAGGTGGAAACTGTGTTGTCATTTTTGTTTGTGTTGTGTTTGGATACAGAGAATTTTTCAGTTATGTTTAATCTATTGCTTCTTCAGGTTATAAAAGGCATTGTCGATGGTTGTCAGCAGTGTGACTGCGTTCTTTTAGGAGGAGAGGTACTTTTGCTGTTACTTTGTTGATACTTTTGATGAGTTTATACTCCTTACAATATATATATATATAACAAAAAGATTGTGGTTATATTTACTAATTCTTCTCTCTAGTCTGCTAATGATGAAACTCTATGTGCCACTCAACTCAGTTCAAGGATGAGTGCAGAAAATTTGCAAATTGCATAACATAATATATATATATATATATATATATATATATATATATATATATATATATATACACATTTAATAACGTAGGCAAATTGCCTGTGTTCGACTCAACTTGCTTTTTAAATAGTTAATGGTGTATAACAAACACAACTTATGTAACCTGAAACTGGTTTACCATTTGAAAACAAATAACTTTCCATTGTATACTTAAAACATTTAAATATATAATCTATGAAATTTTATCTAAATTATAATACTTGAAATCTTCACTTGAAAAAAAAATTCTTAGTTCAACAGTTTAGCTATTGAGTAAAATCTGCTACACATTTAATGGTATAGCTTAACAGGGTCATGTGTGAGCGCTTTTGTATGTCAGGGTGAGCTTACCGATGTTAATTTATAAGATACAATCTGAAAATCTCTCATTCAGGTGAACTAACTGGATTATATGCCTGTTAGACTGCAGAAATGCCAGATTTCTACGGTGATGGTGAATATGATCTTAGTGGTTTTGCGGTTGGCAGTGTGAAAAAGGATTCAGTTATCAATGGGAAAAACATCATGGTCGGTGATGTCCTGAGTGGCCTGCCATCCAGTGGAGTTCATTCAAATGACTTCTCTCTTGTTAGAAGGTTTGCCCATTGCTTTAGAACAAATTTAGCTTCTACTTCTTTTTTCCTTTTTCTCCAATAAGGACTGCAATATCTGAACAGATATCAATTGTGGCTGTTTTCCTTCTTATATTTTACCTTTTTCCCTAATGTCTATTATTACCTTCAATTACAAGTAGATGCATCTTATAGGGTCCTTGCTAGAAGTGGGCTTTCTTTGAAAGACCAAATTCCTGGTGAATCTGTTACATTAAGTGAAGCCTTGATGGCCCCAACTGTTATATACGTTAAGCAGGTCAATGTTAAAACACTAGTTTCTTGCTATAAAGTTATAATTTTCTCCTTTAATTTGGTCAATCAAGGTGCTTGATATCATCAGCAAAGGAGGTGTCAAAGGGATAGTCCCTCGATTGTTTCCCGAGGGTCTTGGAGCTGTCATTTATAAAGGCTCTTGGATAGTTCCTCCTATTTTCAAATGGATTCAAGAGGTGAGAGTCATTCTATATGGAATCCATTGGTGAATTTTATTGAACATTATTCGGATGAGTAGATTGCATCATCAAATCAATAATTTTGGCAGATCATGTGGTTTCAACTTTTTCTGATCTAGTTCTTTTTTATTATGGACAAGGATTCCATATCTTCCTTTTAATCAACACTCGTTGTTCCACTCATTTAACTTCCCCGGTTAAATCACCCTTAATTTTCTTTCCATTTACCATGACCGGAAGAGTAGAAGATGCTGAAATGAGACGTACTTTTAACATGGGAATTGGGATGGTTCTAGTCGTTAGCCAGGAGGGAGCTCTTAGGATTCTTGGCGAAGCAGATGGGGCAAATAAAGCATACCGCATTGGTGAAGTTGTAAAGGGAGATGGAGTGATCTATCAATAATATGCATTCAGATGTTTATCAGTTCTCTGTCTGGTGAGACATTCTGTACAATGTTGCGGCCATAATATATTATGTCCTACTAGTAACTCAAGTTTAGCCTTTGTAATTTCTCGGGTTTTGTGAAATTGAAAGTATTATTTCTCATAGAATCAAAGCAGCTTTGCAATGAGTTTACTTGAATTTTGAATATCTTTTTCCTTTCTAGTTTCAGTTAATATGCAGTTTTATTTTTTCTTCAGCTTCTTAATTTTTATGCACGCCTGCACAAAACAGTCTTGTTTAACTTGTCCTAGACAATTTATGAAACCTTATATTTTAAAATCAATGTAAATTTATTTGATTTTGAGGAATGCAATAATTAATATGTAAAATATTACTACTAAATTTAAGATTTTATATATCAGAACCAAATTAGGAAATTTACTTGCATGAGTTGTGGGACGAAAAGACTGACTTTCTAATGCTATGCCCGACTAGTCTGCACGCGTTGGCCTTAGTTCCTTTTAGGGCATCTAGGCCAAATCATACTCGGACAGACTCTCTTTCAATTTTCGGCTCTTCTCTAAGATAGAGCACCAGAGTAGTATGTTTAGAGAGCATATCCTCTTTTTTCATTTTCTTCTCGAGTCTCCCCCACTTAAATTTTAATACTTAATTTTTTATTTGATACTAATTAATTTTAAAATTAAATAAGAGACTAAGTGTTAAAACGTACTTATTTAAATTATGAATTAATCGCGTTTAGAGTTCAAATATTATTTAGAAAATAAAAATAAAAAATCTTTCGAAAGAACTAGTGACGGCTAAAAAATACAATGGAGTGACTAGCCCTGCTTGACATTTGGTCAATCCAATTTTGATGACCCATTAGCAGGGTGTGATAATAACAAATGATAACTTAATTATTTTTTGTAATTTAAAATTTGTACTATTTTTTTGTTCTAAAATTAGAGATATATTTTGATTTTTTAAAATTAATTTATAAAATAATAAACAAAAATCTTTAAAATGTACACGTGAGATAATTATTTTAAAAGTGTATTATTTCAAAAGTAGTAACATTCTTTATCTCCGAGAGTCCGAGGAGAGAAGTGAGAATGTTCCTTTCTTTTAGTAATATTTTAGTGAGAACGGCACTCTCTCCAGACGGATCGGACACTCATTTTTCTTTTCCGATAATACTATTATATGTTTAACGTGTGTTCATTAGTAAATTAATTCTAGTATGTATATTATTATTATTTCCGGATGTGCAAGTCCAGTGTTTCAAGTACCACACCACACTAAATACACTCTCACTCTCTTCAAGATTTCGCTCTGCTTCGAATACGACAAAAAAAATAATTGATTTTACCACTTCACATTTTAAACTTAATTTTAATTTTATAATTTTCACATCAAACTAATTAAAAAAATAAAATTTCAGACTAAGTTTTTTAAGGGAGAATTGAAGGAGACGAAGAGCTTGTCGTACGTTGTTAGAGAATTTGACGCATGAAAATGACATTGTTGGTGCATGGCTGCTCAAGATTTTAAGGATGACAGTAAGGGCAATGGTAGTTACTGGTTCTGCATGCCGTCTAAAACCACCTAGGATAAGCTGGTCGTGTCATTAATTTTTTAGTTTTTTTTTTCTTCTTTAATTCTAGCAGCAATGTAAGAAAAAACCTAAAACGATTTGACAGAAGTTTAGTCAATTTAACATAATTATTTTATTTTATTTTTTTAATTAGTTTAATATGCTTACAAAAACTAAAAATTATGTAGTTAGTAAAAGATGTCAAGTATAATGGGAAATCATTAATTTTGCCTAAAAAATTCCCGATCATTTTCACTCAAATATGATTCATAATGTTTTAATCATCAAAATTATTTCAAACAAATTATCACAAGTCATGATTAACTAACTTTAAATGAAAATATGTAAAAAGTGAATTAGGGAGTAATCGGAAAAATTTTAACGGTGCACACATTTTAAAGGGTTGCGAGATTAAAAACCCAATTTTTATTTTTTAAAAAAATGTTGCATACATGTAAGTTAATCATTCGAATGATATATTTAGTAACACTGTCAATAATACTATTGAAATTAATTTCACAGAAATAATCTCATTTTTTTTCTATTTTAAAAAATCTATTTTTAGTGATAATATTATAAAATATTACTCAAGTTTGTCATTATAATTTTATTATTATATCACACTACTAAATTAGAAATTTATTGTTTTTAGGAGTGTACAAGAAATAGAACAAACAGAAGAAATGTTATGCATTCTTAAATAATAATTAAAAAATTAAATAAGTTTTAAGAAAAAAATTAAATAATAGATGTATATTGCAACTCGCTTTTTCCTTAGGACAAGGATAGGTTAACGTAAGACCTTGATGCTAAAAGAATTTGGATTAACCCGGGTTAAATTTAACACGATACAAATAGTAATATACTATTATTATTATTATATGTCAAAATTGAAGCATATATATACTTATCTACTAGACTACTACACGTACACTTGTGGAAGTCAAATGTTTGACCAAGAAGGCAAAAACTCTGGTTGGACCAAGAACAATAAGAACGTATTTGACCACATGTTAAATGCACCCTTTACGAGTCCTATATATTTAACCGCCAACCAGAATAAATTTTAAAATTCCCGGGAAAAACAGTAATGGAGAGCTTCTTTCAGTATGATTTTCAAGAAGACATGTTATGGTTGGATGAGCCAATTTTAGCTGATCAAAGCGCTTTTGTTAGGTATACAGACAAACCCAATGAAGCATTTGGAAGAGAGATTCCGGCGAAAGATCGGAATATCAAGAAAAGAATGACGGAGTTCTTGTTGAGGGGGAGTCAGAATTTGAATGAATATGAAAAGGAACGGTGTCGGAAACATATGGTGAGTGAGAGAATGAGGAGAGAGAAACAAAAGCAGAATTACTTGGGGTTGCACTCTTTGCTGCCCTCTGGAACCAAGGTTTGTAGTAATGCATGCATGTTTTAATTAAAGTGTATATATATTAATTGGTTATATATAAATAAACAAGATAGATTAATAATCTGAAAATTTTACATTTAATTTATTAATTAAGAGTCTAACCAGTATGACTTATACAATATTGTTATATGCATTAAATGAAAACTTTGTATGTATATATTTTAAGTTTTAAAATTAAAGTAGGTAGCTAGTTTTGATTGCAGAGTGATAAGAATTCAATCATTACAACGGCAGCTAAGAAAGTTGAAGAATTGAAGAGGTATAAAGAAGAGCTGGAGAGGCAGAAGAGTGAGATTGAGAGGGTTTTGGGTGGTGCAAGAAAAAGGGAGGAAATGGGCGTAGTGGAGCAAGCCAAGATTATGGTAAGAGTGGCATATCCTTCATCTGGGGTTGATTCAATGCTGGAGGTTCTAAAATGTCTAAAACAGACCACCTCTAAAACCACAGCCTTCCAATCCAAATTTTCACCACAAGAATTCTCGGCAGTCTTGGGGATTGAAACCAAGGTTAGATATATATATATATATATATATATATATATATATATATATATATATATATATATGGAATCTCAGTTTTTGAATTGATATTAACATGGTTAGAATTATATATGAAGGCGTGAAAATAAATGTGTTAATAGTTGCATGTTGTGGCATACTATATTATTTTAATGATGAGGACATATATATATATATATATTTGTCTAAAACAAAAATCAATAGCCTAATTGTTCTCATATATCATTCCATCACTGTTAATATCAACTCTATTATAGGAGTAATAAATAAATAAATACTTGATTACACTTATTAGATGCATGAGCTGTGATTATTTTTATATCAAAGTTCTATATTTTTTTTTTCTCTAAAGTTTAGTTTGGATGTAATCTAATTACATTAATATTCAAGTTTAGTTATGGGCCGGAAATGATATTAGCAAGTTAATTTTCTAGATAGCAGATCCTCTGTCCCCATTTTCCCTTTTTCCTTGTGTTCTCTCACTTAAATTTTGACACCTGGCTTTTTATTTAATTTTAGAATTAATTAGTGTTAAGTAAAAAACTAAGTGTTAAAATTTAAGTGGGGGGCAAAAGGGGAACAGAAAAAATGAGGACGGAGGATCTGCTCTCAGTTTGCTACTTCATTTTAATATGAGGGCAAATTTGTCCAAGACAAAAAAATTACCATGTCGCTATATATTTTTTATGGCGTTAATATCAACTTCCTTTTTTTCAATAATGCTAAATATTAAAAGGGACTGCTGATTTGGAATAGATAGAGTATATAATAGTAATATATATACGCCGAGTGTAAATAAAAAGGCAGACATACATTAACCAATTTATTGAGCATCACTTTTTGTGTTTTCTTTTGATTTTTATATTTTGGGCATTTAGTACTTAACCACAATTAGGGGGATGCATTTTATCAAACCCCAAATAAACAAATAAATAAATAACTATTTATTGATATTGTTTGGTTTATTTATTTATTTATTAATAGGTTGGAGCCGCAGAAGTAGAAAAGGCTGTTCATAGAACTCTCTTCGAAGTTGAGAGGAAATTTCAATGTCACCCTGCTCCAGGATACTGAAAAGGAAACTTCATTTGTACATAGAAAATGTGGCTGAAGCTGAGAGCCCTTTTCACCATATTTGAAATTTATGTACCAAAATAGGAAAGTATGACAACCCTTTGACTCATACTATTAAATATAAGTCGTTTTAGAATTATGCACAACTATTAAATAAATGATTTTATAGTATTAAATATAATATTCATTACCTATATTATATTTAGTATTGAAAAGAGAGGGTGCTATTTATTGGATAAAAAATAGTGAGAGAACTAAAATTATATTTAATATTTAGGATAATATTAGAAATTAAACAATTAATACTTACTTAAAATTCTCTAATAATAAATATTAAGAGACAAAATAATTTTTCTAAAAAGACTTAAAAGTTGACAAAATTATATATTTTTATATTTTTATATAATATTATTTCTATTTCAAAATTAAAGATACAATTTTATTTTTGAGGTCAAACGATGACATATTAGGCCTTAATATTCGTATGACCCATAAAAATTTATTTAGAATAAAATAAATTTTGTGATTAATAAATTTTGTTATATATCACTCATTCCCGTATTAAACATCCTAATTTTCTGTTTAGGACGTTCCACAATAAATGTCCTATCTCTATATTAGTAATTATTTTTATCTTATTTTTTCACTTACATACCCTCATAATCTTTTTAGTCAACTTTTGTTGAAAACTTAAGAAATGATAAAAGGTTTACATTGGGAAGTGATGTATTGTTATACCACTTTCTCTCTCGTATAATCATTATAACATCTCTTCTATTTAATGTGAGAATAACAATAAAAATAATAAAATAGCTAGTGTGACGCCCCCAAAATAGGTATACATCACCCATTCTGAGTTGTCAATACATGGTACAGAAACAACTACAACTTTATTATTACAACAGTAAAACTGTGAGTTTGAATACAAATATTATCTTCTAGACAATATCTATACTCAAATAAATCCTCATCATATTTATTGATACATTATTTTATAAAAACGGTAAGGACTACTAAACAACTCTCTCTAGAACCTTCATTCCATACCCCGACTCGTACTCGCTATATTCTCACCTCCTGAGAAGAAAAATAGAAGAAAAAGGAAAAGGGTGAGCTCAACTAGCCCAGTAAAGAATATTATGACTAAGATAATATACAACAAATTATCATTAGTCTTCAACAGGGAAAAAAATCTAATAGAATACAATAGACAACAAGTTTTAAATCAATATTCGCAGCGGAAATAGTAATTCATTAGAAGAGTTAAGTAGAGAATGCAAACTACTATCTTCTATGTATAAATTTAAAAGTTCATCGTCTATCTTTTATCCCTGTAACATCAATCAATATATATCTGGAATCAAATATTCATCTTTGCACTACAGGCCAAAGATATCCATCAGTTGGTCATGTTCATCTAAACACTGCTCATCTTTGCTTTCTACACAGCCAAAGATATTCATCGAAATCATTCATCTTTTGCACTACGAGCCAAAGATATTCAATAATATCATCATTTAAGAGTGAGGATGATGAAAAATATTTTTAAAGAAACGAATCCAGTGAAACAAAATGACAAGGATTAAGGATTCGTACTTTGTTTTATCCATGTCCAAAAATACCTCAAAAATAATTATAGTGGTGTAAAATTCAAGAATGATCAAAACATGGATACAATCAAAGCTAGTATCCACAATAGATATGTTAGATTTAAAAGGAAAATTTTTATTTTTCGATGAATAGTCACAAGTATTCGTGAATAGTGTCAGATATCGTGAATAAGTCAGTATCACGTGAATAAGAAACTCGACACCAAAAGTTTCAAATTTGATAAAACTTCAGATCAATATTTTGACATAATGATATTGAAGAAATAATATCATTACGAAAAAAATAATATCCCTTACCTCAAAAGACAAGATCTTAAGTTGAAAACACAGGATATAAGCTATGACTTGAACTTGCACCGTATAACAACAAAGACTCAAAGTATACTCAAAATACTCACAAGAATACGCTCGATAATATAGAGAGAGAAAATTTCAGTTTCTGGTGTGATTTTCAATTCTAACCTAAGCACCCTATTTATAGGAAAATGCTTAGAACACCAAAGTAGAAAATTTAATATAAAATTAATATATATAAAATTTTTCCTACGCACACTCTTATAAACTAAAATCAGCTCATTTCAACAACCAGCCAAGCCCACCAAACATATCAAAAACGTTTTTTTCTAATTTAAATTATTTTAAACTTCTAAAAATCAATTATTTTGAGTTTTGAACATCAATAATTCATAATAAATAGCCCTTTATCAGAAAAATTGAATCTCATGAGTTTTTATAGGAAATCCAATTCTCTACAACTTTGCAGAAGAAAATTTTTCCAAATTCCAAACAGAAATTGACCGAAATCCACAAACGGGCGATTTTACAGGCTATAATCAAATTTCAGTCAAGAAATGGGGTCCACCAACACATAAAACATGCTTTAAATATTTTTGGTAACAAAAATACTCCTCCTCCACATATACTCATATATCCCATATTTATCGTGAAAATATCATCATTATTATATTATTAAAATATAATAATATATTTAAATGAATTATTTTATCAAAAAAGATAAAATTTCAATTTTCAACAATTGTCACATTAAAAATTTTCTCCATCTATATCCACATAAAATCAATATTTTCCTCATCATATGAATCAATAATTAATTATTCACAAATAATATTACAGAATCACAATATTGACAACCGTGTAGGTTCCAGGGAAAGATGGGCTTTCCAATAAAAAAATTTTCTTCTTCTTGCCGCAATTAGGTGATCAAACCTCTCCTTAAGCATGTAACTTTCTAGACATTGCCAATAATGTTATCTAATAATATTATTAGGATAATATGAATTATTGCTTCGATAATAAAAAATACTGTGTAATGACAATTATTGAAACAACATCAATATAAAATATCAACGTAGCAATTATTAAATCAATAAAATAAAATACTGAACAGTAATTACTGTAACCATTATTGAGTAGTGCCTTCTTACGTAAGAATCAATAATTGGTGCAATAATGCAAGGTGTCTTCTTGTGTTTTAACCACCGAGTATTTTAACAAGATTAATTCAGTAACAACTACGCCCGCTATTTTTAAACAACTTATATTTGTCGTTTTCTTCATCCAATCGCTTTCGTTATGGGGCCCACATACATTGCTACTACCGTCGCATTTAATATTCCCAAGCGGAAGAATATTCCAGACCAAACGAATATTCCCCGACAAAAATGAATATTTTATAACCACCTGCTTATTTAAAATATTTGCGCATTTTACCCATAACTAGCCACATTAATCAAATCAATCCTTACTATAATAAATAGAGGAAAATAAATTTCATTTATTAATTATTTGGGGTCTTACAACTTCCCATCCTTATGAAATTTCGTCCTCGAAATTGACATACGTACCTGGTGTTTCGAAAAGGTGAGGATACCTCGCTTTCATTTCCGTTTCTAATTCCCAGGTCATCTCCTTTATAGCATGATTCATCCACAAAATTTTAACCTGTGGTATGACATTTGTGCGTAGGACATGCTCCTTCCTATCCAAGATCTTGACAGGTACCTCTTCGTACGTTAAGTCTTCGGCTATCTCGTCCGGTTCTAACTCTATAACGTGGTTCGGTCTTTCACATATTTATGAAATGATATGTGAAACACATTATGAACACGAGACATACTCGGAGGTAACGCGAGTCTATAGGTTACATTTCCTACTCGGTCAAGAATTTGAAATGGACCAATAAATCGTGGATTGAGCTTTCCTCTCTTCCCAAATCTTGTAACTCCCTTCCATGGAGCAACTCGCAACAATACATGATCCCCTATACTAAATTCTACATCCTTTCGATAAAGATCCGCATAACTCTTTTGTCGATCTTGTGCCGTTTGTATACGTTGTCGAATCATTTGGATCTTTTCGGTAGTCATACGTACTAACTCGGGTCCCAATAATGTTGCTTCACCCACATCATCCCAACATATTGGAGAGCGACACTTTCGTCCATATAATGCTTCAAATGGAGTCACACCTATATTTGCCTAATAACTGTTGTTGTAGGAGAATTCCACCAATGGTAAATACTTATCCCAACTGCCCTTGAAGTCTAGGACACAGAGTCTTAATAAATCTTCAAGAGTTTGAATAGTCCTCTCTGATTGTCCGTCCGTTTGAGGATGGTATGCCGAACTGAATCGTAAATCCGTGCCCATAGCTTTTTGCAAGCTAACCCAAAATCTTGGGTCACGATCCGAAACTATGGATACTGGCATGCCATACAACCTCACAATCTCATTTACATATATACTAGCAAGACGTTCAAGGAATAAGTCTCCGATCGGCAAGAAATGAGTAGACTTGGTTAATCTATCAACAATAACCCAAATGGCATTGATGCCTTGAGAAACCGTGGAAGACCCGAACGAAATCCATGGTAATGTGTTCCCACTTCCATTTCGGAATCTCAAGTGGTTGCAACGGACCCTTAGGTACTAGATGCTCCGCCTTTACACGTTGACAAGTTAAACACATCGAGATAAACTTTGCAATCTCTCTCTTCATATTGTTCCACCAAAATGTATGTCAAGATCACGATACATTTTAGTACTTCAGGATGGATTGCAAATGGTGTATTGTGTGCCTCCATCATAATCTTTTACTTCAAATCGAGTCATTAGGAACACAAAGTCCAGGTGGACTCAAGTATTCCTTCTTCATCAATTCTCGCCTTAGGAATAGCACCTTCTTGTACTTTCTTCTTCATACGCATCACCCTCCGGGTCGGTGGCTTGAAAGCGACCTTAACTTTTTCTATTAAAGTTGGCTCTGTCGTATACTTGACATCATCGCACTCATTCCTGCATATGATCTTCTACTCAACGCGTCAGCTACCACGTTCGCTTTTCCAGGATGGTATTGAATAGTGTGGTCGTAATCTTTCAACAACTAAAGCCAACGTCGTTGCCGCATGTTGAGTTCCTTTTGCGTGAAGAAATATTTGAGGCTTTTATGGTCTCAATATATCTCCACTTTCTCCCAATATAGATAGTGCTTCCAGATCTTTAAGCATGAAACGCATCGGCCGCCAACTCTAGATCATGAGTAGGATAATTCCTCTCATACTCTTTAAGTTGTCGCGAGGAATAGGCTATGACTTTCCCACGTTGCATGAGAACACATCCTAACCCTTTGCTGAAGCATCGTCAGAGATAACAAATCCATCCCGTGCGGATGGTATTGTTGTAAACAGTGTCGAAATGAGTCTCTCTTGAGCTCTTGGAAACTCTTCTCGCATTCCTCGCTCCATATTTAATTTTATATCTTTCCGAGTCAATTTGAGTTAATAGATTAGCGATTCAAGAAAATTCTTCCACGAATCTCGATAATAACCCAACTAAGCCCGTAAAGCTACGCATCTTGATCACCGCAACTTGGTTGCTCCAACTTTATATTGCTTCAATCTTCGCGGGTCCATGATACTCCATGTTTCACACCACGCGCCCAAGGAATGCTACTTTCTACAACTTTGCGGAAGAAAGTTTTTCCAAATTCCAAAGTAAATTGGACAGAAATCCACAAACGAAGCGATTTTACAAGTTTATAATCAAATTCGGTCAAGAAATGGGGTCCACCGACACATAAAACATGCTTTAAATATTTTTGGTAACAAAAATACTCCTCCTCCACATATACTCATATATCCCACATTTATCGTGAAAATATCATCATTATTATATTATTAAAATATAATAATATATTTAAATGAATTATTTTATCGGAAAAAGATAAAATTTCAATTTTCAACAATTGTCACATTAAAAATTTTCTCCATCTATATCCACATAAAATCAATATTTTCCTCATCATATGAATCAATAATTAATTATTCACAAATAATATTATGTAATCACAATATTAACAACAGGGACGGTTCCCGGGAAGAGGGGCTTTCCAATAAGAATTTCTCATCTTCTTGGCGGCGTAATTAGGTGACCAAACCTCTCTTGTATGTAGAACTTTCCAAACATTGCCAATAATGTTATCTAATAATATTATTCAGATAATATGAATTATTGCTTCGATAATGAAAATCTTGTGTAATGACAATTATTGAAACAACATCAATATAAAATATCAACGTAGCAATTATTAAATCAATAAAATAAAATATCGAATAAAGTAATTCATTTGTAACCATTATTGAGTAAAGTGCCTTCACGTAAGAATCAATAATTGGTGCAATACCGGTGCTTCTTTGTGTTTTAACCCAACCGAGTATTTTAACAAGATACTTGTGAACAACTACGCCGTTATTTTTAAACAACTTATATTTGTCGTTTTCTTCATCCAATCGCTTTCCAGTTATGGGCCCCACATGGTCGCTACATTGTCAGATAAATATTCATATCACAAAGAAGAATATTCTCCGACCAAACGAATATTCCCTGACAAAAATGAATATTTTATAACCACCTGCTTATTTAAAATATTTGCGCATTTTACCCATAACTAACCACATTAATCAAATCAACCCTTACTTACTATAATAAATTGAGGAAAATAAATTTTATTTAGGGTCTTACAGCTAGAAATTAACGATTTGCATGCATGGAAATATGCATGTAATTAGTGGGCGGGTTTGGAGAGAGAAATATATTTATTGGAATGTAAGAATAACTGTGAGTCGGCCTTGGGCTGTATACTCTGTTCGAGGCCCATAAACCGAGGAGGTATACCAGAATTTTTTTATAAGTTTTATGTATATATATGTATAAAAAAATAAAAAATAAAACAAAAGAAGTTGTCGCATGTACCTGTTAATGAAAAGGGAAGCCAATCAATCTAATCAGTCTTTATATACTCAATCTCAAGAAAAAAAAGGACGTCCTATATTAATTATAAAATATAATATAAAACAAATCAATAAATATGAGGAATCAAAAGAAACTCTTAGCCACAAAAGAAGGAAAAATCCTTCGACCCTCTCAGTTTATAACGCAACGCAAGCAAAATTTTTTAGGTGATTCTCCTCTTTTCTAACAGAGTTAGAAAATAAATCTTCCACCAATTAGACCAGTGCCCTTCTTTGAAGATATTTTTTTTTAAAGATACATATAGAATTTAGATATATAAATTTTGTAAATTGTACGTAATATATATATTTGTTAACTTTTTCTTATTTATTATTTGATTCAACAGAAAACTAGACTGGAATTCTTGTTTTTTATAATTGGAAGTTTCAAGTGGAAGAAAATATACTCAAAATTCAGGTTTTATTGTTCTTTGTTAATTAGTTTTATTGTTTTTTATTGTGTTGTTTTTATTATAAAAATTAAAAAATGTTTTAATAAAAATTAAGAAAATGTTCTTCCTTATCTTTTGTAAATTCTTATAATTTTTAATAAAATTAATTAGTTGATATTTTATTTATTTTTTTGTTTAATTTATATAAAAGGGCCCACTTGAGAAAATTTGACATGTGCCTTAGAAAATTCATCACCGACTTTGAGAATAACAATAAAAATGATTAGAGAATTGTTTCCTATGGGAACTAGTAAAGAATAATTAATGTTGGGGTATAGAAAAGTGAATGAATACTTCAATTAAAAAAGTAATTTAGAAAGACAATTTAGGTAAAAAAATATATATTATTATTAATTAGTGTGCCGAAACTAATTAGGACGTTTAATACGGGACGAAGGGAGTATTTAATTATAATAATTGTATCAATTCAAATTAAATAAATAAACATCAATTTAAAATTATATTTCTAATTTTGAAAGTTATCAAAATCTCTTAAACACATCCTCCCAAGAGAGTTGTGTACGGGGAAAATTCAAATATAAACTTGTGCAAGTACCTTTTGGAGTTGACCATGTAACCTTCCCTACAATAATTTAAATTAATTTATAATTTATAAATCAAGAACCATAGAAAAAAGAAATTGAAATAAAAGAGGACCAAAGGCAACTTCCCCATCTCGACAAAAATCTCCTGAACTCGTCCAAATAAGATGTTTATATGTTACTCAAATGTCCCCTATAAATAATTATCTTGTAATTCTTATTCGTTTTCCCGGATAAATTATTAGTAATTTGTTTTATTTGATATATTGCTTTGTAAAATTTCTCTTAGAAAATGATTAAAGGTTTTTTTTTTCAATTTACTTATTAATGTGTGAAGTCGGAGTTGTATTGTTCAATTTGACAAAATGTATTTAGTTAAATCAACACCAAAAATAAAAATTAAAAAATTAAATAACACAATTAGTCAACTATACACATAAAATATTACTAAATGACAATAATCTCATTAATGAAATTGATTAAACACAACTTGTCAATAACCATTGTTGTAATACTTGCTCCAATGGTTGTGATGACCAGTCTTCCTAAGCCCATATATATATATATATATATATATATATATGTTAACGTCAAGATCTTCTTTAACGTCACAATCACGTAAGACGCCCTAATCCTGTACACTAAACACAGTCAACATCAAAAGCTTGACAGCTTCGACCGTCGGGAGATAGCTCAGGCGTGAGAGTCAGTACAGGCTGTTCCAAGGGTTAACAATGGAGGATGAAAATATCTAGAGTCTTGAGAGATAATAATATCAGTTGTATGTGTGTGTACCTTTTGTTTGAAGACTCCCTTGCTATGTTGTACTCTCAAACCCGGTTTACCGTGCCACCCACTATCATCTGACACATCCCCCCTGATCTGATGGTTTCGCCACCGTGTCTGATCCATCCCCCTACCTGGTCAGTCACTTTGTTTCTACTCACTGGCCGTCGAGGATCCCATCCACATTAATGTATTGCAGTTGCAGCAATCAACCATCATGCTTTTTCATCATTATTGGTCAAAGATGGAGATATTAAAATATCTAATGGGTCATCCCACTTATCCGATCCGATCTTGTAAGGATCCAACAAGAGTAAGACGGTGACTAGGTCCAATAACTTTAGGACCCAATAGTGAAGACCCAATGGACTAACCAAATAAATAGGCCCAATCCATTCGGCCCAATAGGTGAAATATCATGACCCAACATTGCCCCCTAATTTTTTATTAAATAGGATATTTAATAGAAAACTATAGATGATCCATGATATTATAGGGTTAGAATAGGTCCAAACTGAAATTTACCAAGGCCCAAACGGTAAGGAGCTAAAGTAAAGAGATGGACTGAGACCAGAAGGCCAATTGAAAGGCCCAATCTGATAAACATCTAAGGCTTACTCCGGACGCTACCCTTTCAACTTCCTCATCATTTCTAGCAATTAATGCGCCGCCCTCGTGTAGCGTGAACAACTGAAGAGACAACGGACAGTATAAAAAGTGAATTTTCAAAATTGACGGTTTTACTTGGCATTTCAAATTTTTCAGTCTCTTGAGCTCTGATCTATTCTTTCGAGTCCTCTTCTTCTTCTCTGCAAATTTTTCAACAATGGTGGTCTTAAACTCAAACCAGAACTCTCCTATTCGTGTGACCCCAATCAACACCGTTCCGCCCAATCCAAGCCCTGATAAGGAGGCCTCGAGTTCAAATCCCAAATCTGTCGCCGTCACGGGTAAGAATCCACCGTTGATACCCTCTATACCACCTACTAATTTTTTTAAAGATGAAGAACAATTTCCTCACGCCAATACTCCTTCCACCGTCACCGAGGCTGAAGTACGTATCCTCTGGACTCGCTATCAGATTCCAAATATTTACGCGATAAGGGCTCCGACTCCTGAGGAACGTATGTATCATCGGCCTGACGGTTGGATTGCCATGCCAGTCACCCTACTTGAAAAGGGAGTTCGACTACCCCTCCATACTTTCATCATTACCCTTTTAGGGTTTATAGGAGTGGGATTCGCCCAATTGGTTCTCAACTCCTACATTCACATTTTAGCATTTATCACCTTCTGTAACGAATTAGGGATTCCCCCAGCTGTCGATATCTTCTTCACCCTCTTCTCGGCTGGTAAATCCCAAGAGCGAGGTTTTAAAATGTTGAGCAAACAGTCTCCTCGACCCAACGCCAGATTTGATAGGAGACCCCTGATGGATACCCCTTCAAGCAACAAGGGATGGCACGAAAAATGATTTTTTATTACAAGACCTGAAATCTCTTCTCTTCCTGATTGGACTATTGCTGATCGTATTTCTGTTGATTTTGGAGATATCTCGGAAGAGCGTGTAAGAGAGATGGCAAGCTTTCTGGAGAAGATACCTCATAAGGAATGGAGTTTCGGGCTTCTGAATAGACAAGCATGGTTGTATGACCATAAACGTAAGCCTTGAATTCAATTTACTGTGTAACTATGCTAATTTCCATCAGTATTTATCTTTAAGAATTGTCATTTATTTGCTACAGTATCTTTAATCAAGCCGACGTCTGCTGATATAAAAGATCTCAAGGAGTTTCTGTCGGGAAAAACTTCTGAATCTGCAACTGAACCATCCACCGTCGAAGCTCAACTCGTCGACCCCCCCACCGAAGAGATTCCTCCTACCATAGAGTTAGCACCGCTTCGATTTAAGAAAAGAGCAGTTAGAAAGACTAGACCAGCGCTTCCTCCTGTTCTTGATGAAAGTTTACTCAATCTGCCTTTGAACGAACGATCACAAATCTTTCGTACCAAAAAGAGAAGAACCAAAATAACCCCTCTTACTGCCGATGAGCTTCGTGTTCCATCTTCATCAGTTGATCTCCCCCCAGAGGTTCCTGAAGAGATTCAAGCTTCTGATGATGAAGAAGATCAAGCTGAGCTTATCGCTTCACTTTTTCGAAAAAGAAAGCGTTCTCCGTCTAATCCACCAAGCAAAACTCTGGACTCGTCGCCGAGATGTGAACTTACTCCTATCCGATCCTCCTCTCCGAAAAACATACACATGGATCCCTCACCAACTCGTGATCAACCCATGCGCTCTCCTCCAAGGCCTTCATCTCCAAGGCCTTCATCTCAAGAATTCCAAAATGATGCGATGGTCGCCAACTCTATGGCCTCGATTCAGGGCCAACTTCCCGTTCCAATTGTTCAGTTCGTTCGTTCGAGACACTGACGACCACCGATTTGGCAACAGCTCAATCAGAGATTTGCTTGATGAAGGCATGAGCTATATAGCACAGGTAAAAACCTATCCCGACCTCTGTGCTTCTCTTCATATTTTGGATATTTGAAATTTAATGAGTCTTTATTAACCATACAATGAGTCTGAAGGTCTTTGGGACGTTTGCGTCCTAAACATCTCAAGCCGAAGGTGCAGCAGAGGAGGTCATCCAGAAAGATCATGCAATATCGCAGATCATTTTTAAAGCAAAGGCGAGGCATGATCACACCATCGCCCAGTTCAATAATGAACATCTTCGAAAAGATCTGACACAAACCAATGATCAAATGGAGAAGATAAAAATAGATCATAGGGCGATCACTAACATGAATGTGGACTTAGTCCAGAGGAATGAAGTCCTTATCCAGAAGAATGAAACCCTAGTGAAAACCAACAAAAGCCTGGCTCTTCAGGTAAATGAGTTTGAGACTAGAGAACTTCGTCATCTGAAGGAATGTCAAAAGTTGGAAGATGAAGTCAAGGAGCTTCGTGCCCTCAGATACTTAGGGCCACCACTGACTGAAGATCTTTGAAAAGAGATCCAAATGGATTACCGAAAGTCAGCCAAGCTGAATGAGGAAATCGTTCAGATTTTCTCAGATGGATATGGAGAATGCCGAAGTAAAGGCAAAGCAAAGCTTGCTGAAGCTAAACTGGATCCGTCTCTTTTAGATTCTTCTGACAGTGAAGATGAAGCCTGAAGATGGATGTTCTGCTTTATTCTGATTTTACGAACTTTGTGAAAAAATTTTATGTTTGTGTAATCGGTTAGTATTAGGCATGGATGAATAGTTAACTATAAATGAGTTTTCAACTTTCTTTATCATGACTTATGCTTTCTTCGTTTCTTGTCAATAATTCACCATCAATCAACTTGAAAAATGTATGAGTTATTCTTGAACTTAATCTTAAATTGTGAATCAGACAAGGCATATGATAGTTAGGTTAAGAAATGATATGAACTGAATTTAATGAACTGAACTGAATGAACCGAACTCAACACTTGAACAAAGTAAAGTGATGCATACTTATCGTTTCCGAAGTGTGAGACAGGCCATGTATAAGGTGAATTCGGTTGATCCTCTTTGCACCATCAAGATCTTGTTTACCACTCGGGGTAGAACAAGTATATAAGGACATTTGTTTACCACTCGGGGCAGAACAATTTTATAAGGACCATGGAATTTGTTTACCACACGGGGTGAAACAAATTTATAAAGACACACCTAACAATAAGGCTACCATCGAATGGCCAGTGAGTCCCCCCTAACCTCCTTACTTCGGTGCCTTTTGTTTACCACTCGCGGTAAAGCAAAATTAAACGGACTATGGAATTTGTTTACCACACGGGGTGAAACAAATTCATGAGGACACTCCTGCCAAAAAGGCTACCATCGAATGGTCAGCGAGTCCACCCCATCCTCCTCACACCGAAGTAGTTTGCCTACCCCGAAGGGCCTGACAAATTCATAAGGACCACACCGCCAAAAGGCTACCATCGAATGGCCAATGAGTCCCCCCGTCCTCCTCCTTACTCCATTGTGAACTTAGGACCAATATGAAGAAGATCAATTGTAAAAAAGTGAAGCTTTTATTGGTGATGAACCACCGTTTACAGACTTCTAGTAAACTGACTCGATCTCTACTGAAAATATTTCCGAAGCCTGCCAGCATGCCAAGTGTTCTTTATCTCGGATCCGTCCAATGCCTTCAGCCAATAAGTTCCTGACTTTAGTACTTCAATCACCTTATACGACCTTTCCCAATTCGGCATCAGCTTTTCCATGTTCTGAGGCATAGAAGCTTCGACTTCCCTGAGGACAAAATCCCCCACTTCAAATCTACGAAGCTTAACCCCTTTGTTGTAATGCTTGGCTACTCTCCGTTGATAGGCTGCTAACTTGATCAAAGCCACCTCTCTGACTTCTTCCAACAGATCCAAGTTGACCTTCAGTCCTTCATCATTGTAGATCTCTTTAAACTGACTGACCCGAAGACTTGGAGATCCAATCTCAACTGGAACTAGGGCATCAGTACCATAGGCCAGTCTGAAAGGCGAATCCCCTGTAGTAGTCCTCGGTGTAGTTCGGTAAGCCCATAACACACTGAGAAGCTCCTCCGACCATCTTTCTTTAGCTTCGTCCAATCTGCGCTTGATCCCGTTCAGCATCGTTCTGTTTGTCACCTCGACCTGCCCGTTCGACTGTGGATGAGCCACTGAAGTCTTTCTATGTTGAACCCCCAGCTCCTTCAGAAACCCTTCAAATTTTGATCCTACGAACTGGCGTCCATTGTCCGATATCACCACCTTAGGAATTCCAAAACGAAACACTACGGACTCCTTCATGAACTTCAAGCATTCTTGCTCCGTTATCAACCGAAGTGGCTTCGCTTCTACCCATTTGGTCATATAATCGATCGCAACTATGAGATCGAGTACATCTACCCCCCAAACAGCAAAGGGTATAGGAGATAAGATCGAGTATAGCTCTTCTGGTGGCTGATGTGGGATTGGACTATTGAGCTGGCACTTCTCACACTTTTTCACATACTTTGTAGCTTCCTTGAAGATCGTAGGCCAGTAGTACCCCTGCCGAAGTACCTTGTAAGCTAATGACTTGGCAACCATATGGTCGCCACAAATACCCTCGTGAACTTCCCGAAGAGCATACACGGCCTCAGACGGAATCAAACATTTCAACAACGGTGACGAAAATGCCCTTCGATAAAGATCCCTATCAATGAGAACGAAGTTAGCACTATTGTACTTGATCTTCTTTGTCAGCATTTGATCCGAAGGAAGGACGCCATCTGCCAGGTTTTCGATGTAGGGAGTCATCCAACAGTCAGAACGTTCAATACACATCACCGCTTCATGCTGAATACTCGGCTGCTGCAGAACCTCCAAGTAGACTGATCCGTTGAAAACATCAGCATCCGTAGTGGCCAACTTTGACAATGCATCGGCAATGGAATTGTCGTTACGCTCTATGCCCTGGAACTCATAAGAGACGAAGTATTGAAGCCGGTCTTTCAACTCTGCCAAATACTTGATCATCCTCGTCCCACGAGCTTCATAATCTCCCGACAACTGCTTGACGACCAACTGAGTCATTGTAAATGATCAGCTTCTGAACTTCTAGACTCTTTGCCAATCGAACTCCTGCTAGCACCGCTTCGTACTCGGCCTCGTTGTTCGTTGCTCTGAACCTAAATCTAATGGCCTGCTGCACTTTGAATCCCTCCGGACTCGTTAAGATAATCCCTGCTCCACTAACGCTCGCAGTAGAAGACCCATCTGCATACAACATCTATGAATTCTGACTCTACTGAAGAATCGTAACTGCTCGACGGACGTTTCAACTTCTGGTGACTCAGCATCGGCTTCGGAGAACGAACACTCCACCATAAAATCGGCCAAGGCTTGACCTTTGATAGCAGTTCGGGGATGATATTAAATAAAAAATTGAGATAATTTCATTGTCGACGCTACTAATCTCCCCAAAATTTCTGGCTTACTCATCACCTTCTTCAGCGGTTGATCCGTGTAGACGACCAGGAGTCGACCTTGAAAATATTGTCGAAGCTTTCGACTAGCAATTATTAAAGTAAAGGCAAATTTTTCAATATTCGGGTACCTGGTTTCAGCATCTCTTAGGACATGACTGACATAATAAACTGGATGCTGCTTCTCTCCTGCTTCCCGAACCAAAACAGCTCCCACTGCCAACGAATTAGCTGCCAGATATAAATACAAGGTCTCGACCGGAGCAGGTTTCACCAATAAAGGAGCCGAAGACAAATATGTCTTTATGCCTCGGAAGGCGTCTTCACATTCTGAAGTCCACTGGAACGTCTTCGCATTCTTCGGTCCCTTCAATGTATCAAAGAATGGTAAGCACCTCTCTGCGGATTTGGACATGAATCTCCTCAAAGATGCAATCCTACCAGTCAGACGTTGAATGTCTTTGAATGACTGAGGAGTTTTCATGTCTAGAATAGCCTGGATTTTCTCCGGATTGGCCTCAATGTCCCTCTGACTGACCAGATAACCTAGGAATTTTCAGGATTGAGCTTTGCAGGATTGAGCCTCAACTTGTGATGACGAACCGTCTGAAAACATTCTTCGAGGTCGTCTAGATGCTTTTGAACGATCATGCTCTTCACTATCATGTCGTCAACATATACTTCCATGTTTCTTCCTAACTGTCTCTGGAAGACGAAGTTCATCATTCTCTGGTAAGTGGCTCCAGCATTTATCAGGCCAAATGTCATCTTCTTATAGGCATACACCGATCGGTGTGTGATGAATGCTGTCTTCGAAATGTCCTTCTTGCACATAAAAATTTGATGATAACCTGAAAAAGCATCCATAAAGCTTAGTAGTGCATACCCCGAAGTGGCATCAATAAGTTGATCAATGTGGGGGCAGAGGATAGAAGTCTTTCGGGCATGCTTTATTCAGGTCGGTGTAGTTGATGCAGACTCGCCATTTCCCGTTCTGCTTCTGGACCAATACCACGTTCGCCATCCACTCCGGATAGTCAATTTCGTAGATGAAGTCAACAGCTAACAGCTTCGCAATCTTCTCATCAATGATCCTCTGTCGCTCAGGTGTAAAGATCCGCCTTTTCTGCCGAACTGGCTTCTTCAAGGGATCCACATCTAGTCGGTGCTCGGCAATCTTTCGGCTGATTCCCGACATGTCTTGTGGCTCCCATGCAAAGATGTCCGCATAGCAGCGCAGAAGTTCCATGAGGTTTGTCCGAAGGGGTTCCAGCAAACCCGAACCAATCTTCACTGTCTTGTCCCTCTTCCCAAGGACTAGCTCGATCTCCTCTGTCTCTCCTGCAGGAATAACCAGTGGCTCCGAACTGCTTTCAGTGAAGGGCTCAATCTCAATTGCCATGGTTTGCTTCTGTTTGCTGATCCCTACTCCCGAGGCGATCACTGCATTCTTATAACATCGTCGGGCTAGATCCAAGTCTCCTGCTACCTCTCCAACTCCATGTGCTGTTGGGAACTTGATCTTGAAGTGAGGGATGGAAGTCACAGCTTGGAGAGTGCCGAGTAGAAGTCTTCCCAAGATGGCATCAGAGTATAATCTACATTCATAACATAAAATTTACATGTGATTTCTACCCATCGAGGAGTCAGGTCAAGACCACAATTGGTAGTTCAATAGTGCCTGCAACTTTGACTGGATCGTTGCTGAAGCCATATAAAGGAGCCTCCTGCCCAACCTCCATCTTTCGCCCATCAAGATGCATCCTCTGATAAGCATGGGCATACAGAATATTCACAGAAGACCCATTATCTATCATCATTCGCTTCATATCTACCGAACCCACTTGTGCCGTGATCACTAGTGCTCCTTCATGGGGTTCGATGGGCTCCGAAGGATAATCTGCATCACTGAAAGATATAACTGTCCCTGGAAACGGCCTGTCGGTCTTCGGGGGAGCAACCGCCACGGACATGACAGAATCCAGATAACTCCTCCTCTTCTTTCCTACCAACTTCCCTGCTGTCCCACCGGTTATTACATCAACGACGTGTCTTGGTGGTTGATTCGGAGTAGGCTGCGCGGGTGGAACCGTTTGAACCGTCTGAACAGTACGGTCAACATTCTGCTGATCTCGTTGGTCCCTCCCGGCCACATACTGAACCAACAAGCCGCATTGAACCTTCCTCTCCACGAAGTCTTTCAAATTACAACACTCATTAGTATCGTGACCTGAGGCTTGATGATAGCCACAATATTTTTGAGCATTGCCCTGTCCTGGCTTATAGTTATCATGAGGTGGTTCGAAGAACGGCTGGTCCCTGATCTGATCCAGAATCACCGACCTATCCGTGTTCAGTTTGGTGTAAACCTTGTTTACTTTCGGAGCGGAAGTAGGTGGGCGATTACTTCCCTGTCGCCATGTGTTATTGTACTTCTTCGAGCTACCTTCTGGCCGATCATTATACCCCCCTGTCTTCCTCTGATCGCCTTCAGCTTTAGAAGTATCTATCTCCTTCAGTCGGTCCAAAGAAGGACGTTTCAGGCTATTCATAGCCTCCTCCACCACGATATAACCTTCTGTTTTGTCAAAGGCTTCGGCCAAGCTCTTCGAATGGTGAAACATCAGCTTCTTCACCAACTTTTCGGACTTCAACAGATCTAGCCCATTCTGAAACAACCCTACGGCCTGAAGATCGTTAAGGTCTGCCACTTGGCCAACTGCTTCCCTGGACCTCTTCACATACTGACCCAAGGACTCATTGGTGAATTATCGGACTTGCGCCAAAGAACCTGTGGGCTTCCCTCTTCTTCGGTTGCTTCCAAAACGAGCATGGAATTTGTCACACAGCTCGGACCACGACGAGACCGAATCTGCAGGTAGAGGTCCCATCCACTGCCTCGTATCCTTCCTCAACGTAGTGACAAACGTGTGGCATTTGGCAGCATCGGTGAAATCATAGTAATCCATCAGTTGGTCAAACGCTTGACTATAGTCATAAGGGTCTCCAGACCCATCGTAACTTTCCATGTGAGGTAACTTCTTGGTGGTGTCTGCCTTTTCTTTAAGAATGTTCGAGGAGAAAAGACACGCTTTCTTTCCCGGAATATCCTTTACCTGCTGAACTTCAGCCAGTTGTTTCCGAAGCTCCTTCAACTCCTTAACTAAGAAGTCTACGCCTTTCAGTTTGGAGGAGACCTCTTTCTCTAGTGATTCTCTCTTCTTCTGAACGGACCGATCTCCTCTACCGGAATCCACTGTCCTTGAGGGACTTCTGGACCTACTTCGGCATGTGGTTCTACCATCACGGTGAGAGTATTCACGACGCTACTCCCTTCTTCTACTCTCAGGCACAACCTCTTTCGACCTACTCCTTTGTATGTCACCACCTCGACCCTGAGAACCAATGACAATAAGTGCCTTCTTTGATACCTTAGGAGTTCTGCTCCTCGATCTCCTCCAATCATGAGAACGGCCTCGAGACACACGCACGGAATGCTCCGGCTCTTTGCCCTCTCGCCGTTGTACATCCTTATGCCTACTACGCTTCTCAGACTGGATATAAGTGGATGCCTCATCTTTCAGGTCGGCCATCCGAAGCATCTGCACAGCTATATCTTCCATCTGCTTTAGAAGAACTTTTAAAGCATTATCTGCCTCTTCAGCCATCTTTGCCAACTTGGCAGCTTTGTCATCTCGATCACTTCGGTGATGAGTTTTAGGTGGTGAACCCTCCACCTGCCTCCTGTGACGCCCCCAAAATCGGTATACAACACCCATTCTGAGTCGCCATAATACATGGTACAGAAAGAAAACTACAACTTCACTATTACAATTGTCGTGCAAAATACGACAACACATACTGTGAGTTTAAATACAACTATTGTCTTCTAGACAATATCCACATCCAAATAAGTCCTCAATACATTTATTAATATACTATTTTACAAAATAGTGAGGACTACTAAAATAACTATCTTGAATCAACACTCCATACCCCGGCTAGTCCCTACTATATTCTCACCTCCTGAGAAGAAAAATGGAACAACAAGGAAAATGGTGAGCTCAACTAGCCCAGTAAAGAATATTATGACTAAGATAATATACAACAAATTATCATTAGTCCTCAACAGGGAAAAATCTGATAGAATACAATAGACAACAAGTTTTAGATCAACAAATGCAGCGGAAACAACAATCCATTAGAAGAGTCACGTAGAGAATGAGTTCTACTATCTTCTAAGATTTAAAAGTCCATCATCAATATTTTATCCCTATAACAACAATCAATATTCATCTTTGCACTACAGGCCAAAGATATTCATTTAAATCACCAGTCGGTCATGTTCATCAACACCTGTTCATCTTTGCACTACGGTACAAAGATATTCATCAGTTAATCATTCATCTTTGCACTCATGTGCCAAAGATATTCAAGAAAGTATCATCATTTAGGACTGAGGATGATGAAAAATATTTTTTTAAAGAAACGAATCCAGTGAAACAAAAGGACAAGGATTATGGATTAAAGATTCATACTTTAGGTTGTCCAAATTCAAAAATACTCCATAATAAATAATTATGGGGCAAAATTCAAGAATGAAGATCAAAACATGATACAATCAAAGCTAGTAACCATAATAGACATTTTGGATAAAAAGGAAAAATTTTATTTTTTGGTGAATAGTCTTAGTATTCGTGAATAATGTGTCAGATATCGTGAATAGTTTTGTATACGTGAATAAGAACCCGGACACAAAAAGTTCCAAATTTGATAAAAGTTCATATCAATATTTCAAAGATAATGATATTGAAGAAAGTAATATCATTTACTGAAGAAAATAACATCATTTACCTCAAAGAATAAAGATTTTGAATGAAAGGTCGGAAGTGATGTTGAATGAAACTTGTACTGAACAGCAACTCTCAAAGTATCTAAATACTCACAAAATACGCTCGATAATATAGAGAGAGAAAGCTTATGTTTCTGGTATGATTTTCAATTCTAACTTAGCCCTCTATTTATAGGAAAATGTTAGCCCGCCGAAGTAGACTTGACCTGCTACCTGATGGCTTTACCTGCTACTATTGCTACCCACCACATTTGAAATTCAATTTGAGCACATTTCTCATCAACCACAAGTGGGGCCCATTCAATTCTAGAATTTTCCACCAAAATCATTTATAACCCTAATTTCCGAAGCAGTCACCTCTTAAAATTCATAACAAATCATTCGTTCATTTTTAACGGTTCAAAATTTGTGGACATATACCCAACTATATATGTATAACATATCCAAAAATCACAACAATCCAACTCACGATTAAAAATTATAACTCATTTAATATATCGTAAAAATCTTGATTTGATTTTTAATACCTCCATTCGCACAAAAAAATACGATAAAACACCTCAACATTAACTCCTTCAATTATAATCACATAAAATAAACAAATCCATCATTTATATAAAATAAATATTTTCTTATCATATAAATCAATAATTAATTATTCACAAATAATATTACGTAATCACAATTATGACAACCGTGTAGCTCCTGTGAAAGAGGAGCTTTCAATAAGGATTTCTCCTCATGGCGCCTAATTAGATGACCTAACCTCTCCTCGATGTAACTTTCTAGACATTGCCAATAATGTTATCTAATAATATTATTCAAATAATATGAATTATTGATCCGATAATGGAAAATCGCGTGCGTGGCAATTATTGAACAACAATAATATAAAATATCAACGCAAGCAATTATTGAACCAAAAGAAATAAAATATTAGCGAAAGAATTCACTGTAATAATTATTGAGTAAGTGCCTTCTTACGTAAGGATCAATAATTTAAAATATTATGCAATAATACCGTGCAATGCCATCGCGGCAACAACGCAGACATCTTGTATTTTAACCACTGTAATCCAACGGTTGTTACTTCAGAATAACTACGCCAATTATTTATAAAACACATACTTGTCATTTTCCTTCATCCAACCGTTTTCCGCTATGGGGCCCACAAATGGTCAAGACCGTCGCATTAATATTCCCAAATGCTGACAGCAAGAATATTCCACGACCAAACGAATATTCCCCGACAACAATGAATATTTTATAACCACTTGCTTATTTTGCAAAATTTGCACATCTCACCCATAACCAAAACATTATATCAAATTAACACCTTATTATTCACAATAATAATAATTAGAGGAAATTCAATTTTATTTATAAAAAGTTGGGGTCTTACAACCTCCTCTCCTTATGAAATTTCGTCCTCGAAATTGACGTACGTACCTGGTGTATCGAAAAAGGTGAGGATACCTCATTTTCATTTCTGACTCCAACTCCTATGTCATTTCCTCAATAGCATGGTTCAATTCCTCCACAAAACTTTAACTTGTGGTATAATCTTGGTGCGTAGGACATGCTCTTTCCTATCCAAGATCTTAATAGGTACCTCCTCGTACGTTAAATCTTCATCTATCTCGTCTGGTTCTAACTCAATAATGTGGTTCGGGTCTTTCACATATTTACGAAGCATGGATATGTGAAAAACATTATGAACACGAGACATGCTTGGAGGTAACGCGAGTCTATAGGCCACATTTCCTACTCGGTCAAGAATCTGAAATGGACCAATAAATCGTGGATTGAGTTTTCTTCTCTTTCCAAATCTTGTAACTCCCTTCCATGGAGCAACACGTAACAGTACATGATCCCCAATACCAAATTCCACGTCCTTACGATGAAGATCCGCATAACTCTTTTGTCGATCTTGTGAGGTTTGAATACGTTGTCGAATCATTTGGATCTTTTCTGTAGTCATGCGTACTAATTCTGGTCCCAACAACGTTACTTCTCCCACCTCGTCCCAGCATACTGGAGAACGACACTTTCGTCCATACAACGCCTCAAATTGAGTCATGCATATACTTGCTTAATAACTGTTGTTGTAGGAGAATTCCACCAATGATAAATACTTATCCCAACTCCCTTTGAAATCAAGGACACAAAGTCTTAATAGATCTTCAAGAGTTTGAATAGTCCTCTCTGATTGTCCATCCGTTTGAGGATGGTATGCCCAATCAATCAGAATCCGCGCCCATAGCTTTTCTCGCAAGCTAACCCAAAATCATGAAGTAAATCTTGGGTCACGATCCGAAACTATGGATACTGGCATGCCATGCAACCTCACAATCTCATTTACGTACATACTAGCAAGACGTTCAAGGGAATAAGTTTCTCGTATAGGTAAGAAATGAGCAGATTTGGCTAATCTATCAACAATAACCCAAATCGCATCTATTCCTTGAGAAACCTTGGGAAGACCTGTAACGAAATCCATAGTAATGTGTTCCCACTTCCATTTCGGAATCTCAAGTGGTTGCAATGGACCCTTTGGCAATTGATGCTTTGCCTTTACACGTTGACAGGTCAAACACCTCGAGATAAACTCCGCGATCTCTCTTTTCATATTGTTCCACCAAAATGTATGTCGAAGATCATGATACATTTTGGTACTCCCAAGATGGATTGCAAACTGTGTGTTGTGTGCCTCCATCATAATTCTATGCTTCAAGTCAGAATCGTTGAGAACACAAAGTCTAGAGTTGACTCGAAGTATTCCTTCTTCATTGATTCTTGCTTCTGGAATAGCACCTTCTTGCACTTTCTTCTTCATACGCATCAACCGCAGGTCCGTAGCTTGAGCAACTTTAACTTTATCGATTATAGTCGGTTCTACTCGTATATTTGTCATCATCATGTGGGTCCCTGGAGTCTTTAATTCTACCTCAATCCTTTGAAAGTCGTACCAAATCTCCATCATCAATATTTTATCTCTGTAACATCAATCAATATACATCTTCAATCAAATATTCATCTTTGCACTACAGGCCAAAGATATTCATCGACCGGGTCATGTTCATCTCAACACTGCTCATCTTTGCACTACGGGCCAAAGATATTCATAAGAAAATCAACCATCTTTGCCTTACTGTGCCAAAGATATTTAGTAACATCATCATTTAGGACCGAGGATGATGAAAAATATTTTAAAGAAACGAATCCAAATTGAAACAAAAGACAAGGATTAAGGATTAAGGATTAAGGATTCAGTAATTCGGTTTATCCATGTCCAAAATACCTCAATAATAATCATAGTGGAGTAAAATTCAAGAATGATCAAAACATGGATACCATCAAAGCTAGTATCCATAATAGATACTTTGGACAAAATGAAAATTTAACTTTTCCGTGAATAGTGCCAGATTCGTGAATAATGTCGATATAATGAATAAAGGCCAGATACGTGAATAAGAACCATAACACCAAAAGTTTCAAATTTGATAAAACTTTAGATCAATATTTTGGCATAATGATATTGAAAGAATAACATCATTATGAAAAAATAACATCCCTTACCTCGTAAAGAATAAGACTTGATCGTAATATCTGGATATAGTCTTGGAAAGAACTTCAGACCGTGATAAAGAATACTCAAAGTACTAAAATACTCACAAAAATACGCTCAATATATCGAGAGAGAAAGAGAGAGAAAACTTCAGTTTTTGGTGTAATTTTCAATTCTAACCTAAGCACCCTATTTATAGGAAAATACTTAGAACACCAAAGCAAAAAAATTAATATAATATAAATATATTATATATAAATTCCTACGCACACATTCTAGGATTTGAATTCAACCATGCTTGACAACAAATGAGCCCACCAAACATATCAAAAACGTTTTTCTTTTTAAACAAATTTAAAACTTTTAAAAAATAATTATTTTGGACCTTCAGAACTTCAATAATTCATAATAAATAGCCCTTTTGTCAGAAAATTCGAATCTCGCGAGTTTTTATAGGAAATTCAATTCTCTACAACTTTGCAGAAGAAAGTTTTTCCAAATTCCAAACAGAAATTGACCGAAATCCATAAACAGACGATTTACTGTGCTATAATCAAATTTTCAAATAATAAATGGGGTCCACAAACATGTTTAACATGTTTTAAACAATTTTAGTAACAAAAATACTCCTCCTCCTCATATACTCATATATCCCACATTCATTGTAAAATATCACCATTATTATATTATTAAAATATAATAATATATTTAAATGAATTATTTTATCAAGAAAAAGATAAAATATTAATTTTCAACAATTGTTACATTAAAAATTTTCTCCATCTATATCCACATAAAATGAATATTTTCCTCATCATAAAAATCAATAATTAATTATTTATAAATAATATTACAGAATCACATTCACAACCAACAAGCAGATCCTGTGAAAGAGGGGCCTTAGGTAAAAATTCTCTCCTCATCGGTGGCAAGCAATTAAATAACCTCTCCTTAGACAGAACTTTCTAGACATTGCCAATAATGTTATCTAATAATATTATTCAGATAATATAAATTATTGCTCCGATAATGGAAAATACTGTGTAGTGACAATTATTAAAACAACAATAATAATAAATATCAACACATCAATTATTGAATCAATAAAATAAAATATTGAACAGTAATTACTATAACAATTATTGAGTAGTGTCTTCTTACATAAGAATTAATAATTGGTGCAATACTGCAATGCTTCTTTGTTTTTAACCACCGAGTATTTTAACAAGATTAATCTGTGAATAACTACGCCCGCCATTTATAAACAACTTATATTTGTCGTTTTCTTCATCCAATCGCTTTCCGTTATGGGGCCCACACAAGACTGCGCCGTCGTACAAATATTCTCCGACAGTAAGAATATTCTACGACCAAACGAATATTCCCCGATAAAAATGAATATTTTATAACCACTTGCTTATTTGAAATATTTGCGCATTTTACCCATAACTAAACACATTAATCAAATTAACCCTTACTATTTCAAAATAATAAATAGAGGAAATTTTATTTTATTAATAAAAAGTCTGGGTCTTACAATTTTGCTTCTTGTAACTGGTCAAACAGGTCATCAATGTGAGGTAGTTGATACCTATTCTTGATGGTGACATGGTTTAATTCTCGGTAGTCAATACAAAGTCGCATACTCCCCGCTTCTTTCTTTTTACAAATAAAATAGAGCACCCCAAGGAGATGTACTAGATTTAATGAAACCGATGTCTAACAATTCTCGTAGTTGGACTTTTAACTTCGAAGTTCAAGAGAGCCATTCGATATGGGGTTTTAGAAATGGGTTTTGTACCCGGTTCAAGATCAATAACGAATTCAACTTCACGCTCTGGTGGTAGACCAGGAAGTTCTTTAGGAAATACGTCAGGAAATTCATTAACAAAAGGAATATTATTCAAATCTAACGTGTTTTTGTTCAAGTCCATAATATGGGCTAAGAAAGCTTGACATTCGTTTTTCAATAAACGAATAGCTTTATGGCCTGATATGATAGTGACTGATTTTAGTGGTTTAGTTGCTTGTATTCGTATAACAGGTTGGTTAGGAATATGAAACCTAACAACCTTACGAAAATAATCAATTTTGGCATGATGAGTGGTTAGCCAATTAATCCCTAAAATCACATCAAATGCAAGTATCTTTAAAGAAATAAGATCAATAGGTAATGCGATTGTGCCAACTTGGATCAAACAAGATTTATAAACTGTAGATGTAATGAAGGTTTCACCCAATGGAGTTTCAACAGATAAGTTAAAGTCCAATTTCTCCGGAGTCAAGTTTAAACGTTGAGACAAGCGGAGAGATAAAAGAATGGGTAGAACCCAGATTCTAGTAAGGTGTAAACTTCACAAGAGTTCAAGATTAGCTTACCCGTGATCACCTCGTTCGGGTTTCTCGCGTTTTGGCGACCACGACAAATGCCCTTCCTTGAACCATCGACTTTTGTTTTGTCAGTAGTCACTTTTGGTGCCGCCAGCCCCAGTTGGACTTGACTTTGCTTCATTGGACAAAATCGGGCATGTGACCAAAATCTTTTTCCACAATTGAAACACACCTTGGAAGGTCGTGAACAGTTTGAACTTATGTGTCCCTCCTCTCCGTGATCTCAGAAGATCTAATCGGCGCCGAATTCTCTCCCCTAGAATTTATTGTTGGTCAAAAGGTTGGTCTTTGATGTCTTCTCGTCATTGTTGAATCTCCTCTTTTGAAATTTCCACTTGACTCACTCTCTATTATTGTCATGTCCACGATGACCACCCGAGTGGTTACCGCTTTTTGTCCAGTATTTTTCCTCCTCATTGGTTATCATCGCTCCGATGATCTTTGTCCTATATGACCACGGTTGTGGTCCCTCGGTTGAACATACTCGTTATCACGCTCTAATAATTGAGCCCTGTTTACAACATCTGAATATAAAAAAAAAATTATGAGAGATAAGATATTGTCGAATCTCGGGTTTTAGACCCCTCAGAAACATCCGCGTCATACGTTCCTCATTTTCCACCAAATGAGCAAACCTGGATAACTCCGCGAACTTCGCCTCGTACTGGGACACCATCATGTTATTTTATTCTAGTCTAATAAACTCTACTTCCTTCATATGACGAATATTTTCAGGAAAGTACTTGTCATTAAACAGTTTCTGAAATCTTTCCCAAGACATGTTGAGTGCGGCTGGATGGGTACACTTCACAGACTCCCACCAATAATCTGCCTCACCACGAAACATAAAGGTGGCGAATGGAACCTTCTGTTCCTCCGTGCAGCCCAAGACATTGAATATCTTGGTAATTTGATTAACCCACGTTTTCTCCTTAATCGGATCGGGCTTTCCCCAGAAATCTGGTGGTCCCAACTTTTGAAGCGCTTGGCGGTGATGCATCGCAAGGTTATTATCATTTCCACCTGTATTTTGTACACGAGTCTCCCTCGTCTAATTTTACATGAACTGCAAAAAGCTTCTAAACATTGCATCATTCATCGTTTACTCGGTAGTATTGTTTACAGGAGGAATATTGCATTCCTGTTGCACATTCTCTTGGTTGGTAATCAAAGGTTGTTCCACAGTCTCATAGACTCCATTGTTAACGTTCTCAGCTGCCATTCTTAAAAAACGCCATAAAACAGGGGTTAATTAAACAAATTAACATATCACATAATATCCCTATATTATGACCGACCAACAAATAAGCTTAGGTAGGACACACTAAGCGAAGGATTTACTCGTCTCTCCCTCCTAGTTCTATTCCCCGATCTCCGCCAGAGATCATATCCTAAGCTCGATACTAATGTGATGCCCCAAAATCCATATACAACACCAATTCCGAAAGTCATTATAATACATGGTACAGAAAAGAAAACTACAACTTCACTATTACAATTGTCGTGCAAAATATACGACAACACATACCGTGAGTTTAAATACAACTATTGTCTTACAGATAATATCCACAACCAAATAAGTCCTCATTACATTTATTAATACACTATTTTACAAAATAGTGAGGACTACTAAAATAACTATCTTGAATCATCACTCCATACCCCGGCTAGTCCCTACTATCTTCTCACCTCCTGAGAAGAAAAATGGAACAACAAGGAAAAGGGTGAGCTCAACTAGCCCAGTAAAGAATATTATGACTAAGATAATATACAACAAATTATCATTAGTCCTCAACAGGGAAAAATTTGATAGAATACAATAGACAACAAGTTTTAAATCAGCAAATGCAGCGGAAACAACAATCTATTAGAAGAGTCACGTAGAGAATGAGTTATACTATCTTCTAAGATTTAAAAGTCCATCATCAATATTTTATCCTCAGAATAACAATCAATATTCATCTTTTGCACTACTGGATCAAAGATATTCATTTAAATCACCGATCGGTCATTATGTTCATCTCAACACTGCTCAAATGCACTACTACGGTCAAAGATATTCATCGATTAATCATTCATCTTTGCACTACGGTGCCAAAGATATTCAAGAAGATCATCATTTAGGGTGAGGATGATGAAAATTTTTTTTTTTAAAGAAACGAATCCAGTGAAATAAAAGGACAAGGATTAAGGATTAAAGATTCATACTTTAGATTGTCCAAATTCAAAAATACTCCATAATAAATAATTATGGGGAAAAATTCAAGAATGAAGATCAAAACATGGATACAATCGATGCTAGTAACTATAATAGACATTTTGGACAAAAAAGAAAATTTTTATTTTTCTTGAATAAGGTCAGATTCGTGAATAAGTGTCGTACACGTGAATAAGAACTCCGACACAAAAAGTTTCAAATTTGATAAACAGTTCATATCAATATTTCAGCATAATGATATTGAAGAAAGTAATATCATTTACGAAGAAAATAACATCTCTTACCTCAAAGAAGCAGTACTTCGGAATGAAAGGTCGGAAGTGATCTTTGAATGAAACTTGATTGAACAACAACTATCAAAGTATCTAAATACTCACAAAATACCCTCGATAATATAGAGAGAGAAAAGAGAAAGCTTATGTTTACGGTGTGATTTTCAATTCTAACTTAGCCCTCTATTTATAGGAAAATGTTAGCCGTACCAAGCAGATTTCGACCAACACCGATGGCTTTTACTCGCTACTATTGCCACCCACCACATTTGAAATTCAATTTGAGCACATTTCTCACCAACCACAAGTGGGGCCCATTCAATTCTAGAATTTTTCACCAAAATCATTTATAACCCTAATTTCCGAAGCAGTCACCTCTTAAAATTCATAACAAATCATTCGTTCATTTTTAACGGTTTAAAATTTGTGGACATATACCCAACTTATATATGTATAACATATCCAAAAATCACAACAATCCAGCGGTACGATTAAAAATTATAACTCACTTAATATATCGTAAAAATATTTGATTTGATTTTTAATACCTCCATTCAAACAAAAATACGAGATAAAACACCTCAACATTAACTCCTTCAATTATAATCACATAAAATAAACAAATTCATCATTTATATAAAATAAATATTTCCTTATCATATAAATCAATAATTAATTATTCAAAAATAATATTACAGAATCACAATTATGACAACTGTGCCATTCCTGGGAAAGATGGGGCTTTTAATAAGGATTTCTCTCTTCTTGCAAGCGTAATTAGATGACCTAACCTCTCCCCATGTAACTTTCTAGACATTGCCAATAATGTTATCTAATAATATTATTCAAATAATATGAATTATTGATCCGATAATGGAAATATCGTGCGAAGGGCAATTATTGAACAACAATAATATAAAATATCAAACGCAACAATTATTGAACCAAGTAAAATAAAATATTAAGCGAAGAATTCATCGTAATAATTATCGAAAGTAGTGCCTTTTACGTAAGGATCAATAATTCAAAATATCGTGCAATACGCGTGCTACTACGCAACAACGCAGACATCGTATTTTAACTACCAAGTAATCCAACAAAGTGTTAATTCAGAATAACTACTTCTGTAGTTATTTATAAAACACATACTTGTCGTTTTTTCTTCATCCAACCGCTTTTTTCCGTTATGGGGCCCCAAATGGGTGCATGCGTCGCATTTAATATTCCCGACAAAGAAGAATATTCCACTTACACCAAACGAATATTTCCCGACAACAATGAATATTTTATAACCACTTGCTTATTTTGCAAAATTTGCACATCTCACCCATAACCAAAACATTATATCAAATTAACACCTTATTATTCACAATAATAATAATTAGAGAAAATTCAATTTTATTTATAAAAAGTTGGGGTCTTACACCTCCGATCTTGATCACAATCTTTATCATCAGTAAAAACCAACCTCCGTCTGGCTCCACCATGCGTTCTCGAACGAGGACCCCTGAAATCACGTTTAGAAACAGTGCTCTCACTCTCATGAGCACTTTGAAAGACCCAGACGATCCTTGACAGAGATATGCTGGAAAGACGAGCTAACAGCCCTCGGAGAAGGTGGAGAAAAATTGTTTCTTAAGAAATAGGAAGATATAATAAGGTACAAAATTGTGATATTATTTATTTTAAAAAGTTATTTTAAGTAATATAAAATATTTAATTTTTTCATTCTTTCTCATCCCTCTTCTCACTTTTAAAAAGAAAAAAAATTTAACTAAAAATAAAATTAACTTTACCTCCAAATCCCTTCTATGTCTCCTTAAAAATACTCACAAACATAAAATTTATAAAAATTTTAATTATTTTCTCTTTCCTTTACATCCCATCCCGGTAACATATATAAATTATGTGAAGTAAAATAAAAAAATTATAAAATATAAAAAACTAAATAGAAAGAGAAAAATTTAATATAAAATGCACAAAATAAGAATCATATTAAAAGTTGAATGGTATTTTCAAGAAAAGCCGAAAAGGCTTCAACAAAAACTTTTTTACACAAAGCGATTCTGTTCTTTAATATAAATCGTTTTAAATTTGTACACAAACATCAAGAAAATAATTATATAGTATTAAATATAATATCAATTGTCTATATTATCCTTCTATTGAAAAAAATATTATTTATTGGACAAAAAATAATAAGAAAACCAAAATTATATTTAATACTCGGAATAATATTAAAAACTAAGAAATTAATACTTATTTGAAATTCTCAAACCATAAATATTAAAGAACAAAAACACTTTTCTAAAACGACTTAATTAACGGAGGGAGTATTAGATATGAACAATAAAGATGCAAAGATGTTTCTAACCTTGTTCTTACATACATAATATAAATGCATACAGGTACGTGCTACGCAAAGAATCACTTTCAAAATCAATCAACCAATCCCATTTTAAAAACCAACTTCTGATATTGAATATCCTATATAATCATTATGTTTTTTTTTTCAATAATTGGCAGAAGTGCACAATTAAAACAAAAACAACAAGGCATTTAGACGTGTAAAGACAAACCAGCAAACATTAGCATGTTACATTTTTATGCAACATGTAGCAAAGATAAAATCCAGGGTGACTGGTTAAAATAGCATGCAAAACTTGGGACATCAAAACCACGTTGAACTAAAAATAGCATGAACAGAAGATTAATTGAATCAATTTCCTGTTTCATCAGCAGGCAGGCATAAATTAAACTAAAATTTATTTAAACATTTCATAATCTAATTGAAAATTTCAACAGCAGATAGAAGTTGCTAGCAAAATTCCAAACACAGACCATCATCCTTGAACACAAAATATGATTCCTATAAGCAGACTGCAACATATCTCACTTAAGGGGAATGAACCTTGAAGAGTGAGTGGCACCAATACCAGGTCTTCCGTGCTTAACTGGCTTGTATGAAATTGAGAACTCAGCCAGATAATGACCGATCATTTCAGGCTTGATCTCTATCTGATTGAAAGTCTTGCCATTGTAGACTCCAACAACACTTCCGATCATCTCAGGTACAATGATCATATTGCGGAGGTGGGTCTTGACAAGTTCTGGCTTCTCACCAGGAGGGGCCTCACGTTTCTGATTCAAAAAAAACAAACAAAATATTTAATTATTGAACATGGCAGAAAGCACTACAAATAATTATTCAGAAACAAAAAAAAAATCAAGTGAAGCATCAAAACTACTACTTTCTTTTTTATAAGAAAATTTTTTATTGAAAAGGCACCAAGGGAAAAACAGGACCGCAATCATTACACTTACCAAAACCTACGTCACACACCTAATCTAAATTCCAATAAAAAATCAACCAAATCCATAGAAAATCACACCTCTTACCAATCCCTCAGAAACTCAACAATAGATCCAACCAATGTTTTCAAACCCGAACCGTTCATCGAACCAAAAAAGGTATCGGATGGATGGGTCACTGGTCCAACCAGTGGTCGAACCGTTATTGACCCAGTGACGTCATTAATATATAAAAAATAAAAATAATTAAATATATTAATTATTATATATAATATTTAGTAAATATGTAAAATTAATAAATTTATCTACATAAAAAAAAATAAACCTATTTATACAATGTTTACTTTATACAATTAAAATAAATACTAAATGTATATGAAAAATAAAAAGAAATTAAATTAAATAATACAAACGAGCATAATGTAATACAAATGAATATAAAGGGAATATGTTTTTGGCATATTCTAGTCAAAACATCATCCAAGTTCCAACGGTTGTGACTAATGTGTCCCTTCTTTTATAATTTTACTATAGAAAATTGATATTTTCACATGAAAAATATCGTTATAAATATATAGGGAACAATCATTATAAGATCTATAACGACGGTTTTAATGTGAAAATATCAAAAATTCATGTGAAAATATCAATTTCCTTATTATATTATAACAAGGGAATAAGCTTTTGGCATATACTTACTTGAAATCTTTTTACAAGGCAAGAGTTCTTTTCTACAAAACTTACAAAACTTCTTTTGCTCCCTGCCTCCCCAAATCGGCAATACACAGATAATATTTCTTTTTGTTCGATGAGCCCGATCTAAAATTCTTTTTATTTTTCTGTTTTGGATCAGATCTGGATACTATTTTGAAATTCTTATGTGATTATTATTTGTAAATATTGTTAAGGCTTATTAGGTACGAATAATGGGTTTGAAAAGTGAGTAATTTTGTGTTATTTATTAGGCAACGGAGAAGAAACAGCAACTCTGAAGGCTGAAGCCCTTTTTTTATGCAAGTAGGGTACCAGTCCTACTCGTGAACCAGTCACCGGTTCTCTGGGTCAAACGGTTCAACCGCCGGTTGGCCAGGTTTGAGCGGTTTTTTGACAAAAATAGGTTACTGGGCCGAACCGGACCGAACAACCGACCGGTTCCGGTTTGACCGCCGGTCCAGTCCGAGTCTGGTTTACCATGATCATAACTATATCTTCAAAGAGCATATAAAAACTTGTAGAACAACAATCGTTCAATTGGCAAAACAATGGAACAATTTAAGATATACAAATGGTTTATGTTACTTCACTTGTAACACATTATAGTTATGCAATGATTTTCATCTTCTAGAGTTGATGCGACTCTTAATTGATGTAGTAGATTATCTGTTGATAAACAAAGACTCGAGAATAAAACACAGAAAACAACATGCAAATCTAAACGGTAAGGTCAATTCTGAATGGATCATGTAACAAAAACAATTAAGAAGAGGACAAAAGATATCATAATACCTCATCCCTACAACAAAGAAAATCCTTGTAAAGAGAAAAAATGACCCCTTTGTGTCTGATCAATGTATTTAGTAGCTTTTAAATGAAGACAAGGTTCAACATCTTCCATGTCATATTCCAGCATTACTCCATACCCAAGGTAACAGTAACATAACTAATCAGGTCTAAAATTTCCACTCAAAGTAGGAATCCCATTATTATAATATTCTAAAATTTCCAATCACAAAGATCATAAATGGTGACAATCAAATGTATAGAACACACCAATATTCTAAAAGGCGCTAGGCGGGAGGCGGGAGGCAGGAAGCCGGCCTAGCGCCTTAGGGGCCTAGGCGAGATTTTTTATTTCAAGACAATTTTAATATTTTATCTTACATTATTCTAACAAAACAATAATATAAAGCAAAATAATCTATAATAAAGATAATAATTAAATTATAGAATTAGTAGTAATTGCACTTAAGTAGGAAGATATATATCCACTGCTTGAAATAATTAAATTATAGAATTAGTGTTACTAGTAAGTAGTAACTAGTAAGAAGTATCTTGATATCTTCATATATATAATTATATATGTACTTCTTCTCTCTCAAAATTTAAATAAATGTTATTTTTAAAAATTAGTGTGAAGTTTATTGAATGAGACATTTGATATTATTAATTATGAAATTATTTTAGTTTGTATAATTTTCAAAATTGAGAACTTGAAGAAAATGACAAATACCATATACTAAGTATGACTAACATATCTTTAACGTATTAGTTTTATTCATAAAAAAAATGGTATTAAATAATAAAATTTTAAATTTTAAGAATTCAATTCAATATTAAAACTTAAGAAACTAAACATAAATTTAAGAATTATATTGAATTAAACTAAATATTACAAATGTATCATCATTTATAAAATTTTAAATTGGTACAAGTTCAAAAAATTACAACTATAATAAAATTATCCATTTTGACTTGATCTTGTTCACTTTTTGTTGTGATTTGATATGCTACAACTTGCATTAAGAATATGGTAAAATATTAGAAAAATAAATATATCAAGATTTAGTTTTGGTAGTAATTTAAAAAAAAAAAAACTCCGCCTAGGCGCCGCCTAGCCCACTTTTTTCACCGATTTGGCCTTAGGCGCGGCGCCAGGCCCCCGCCTAGCGCCTAGGCACCACCTAGGCCGATTTTTAGAACAGAGGAACACACTTTCGAACAATACTATTCATCTTATTAAAAAGCTCAAAATATTTCTTATCAGGACATAACCCTTTATTATCAGATATTCTGGTCATTGTAAGAACCACAAAAGAACACTACCTAAAAAATTAAAAGCAAAAATATCATTAGCTTATGGTCATTCAGAAGGCATTTGCTGTTCAATGCTCACTTATGAGTTTATAACTTATCCAAATAATCCTACTTGCTCATTCAAATTAACCTTCTATAATCAAATCACCAACCAGCATTAGAATACTCAGAATGACTTCAATTTCATTCCTTTTAAAATACGAAAAAGCAACTTAAAGAGCATTTAGGCAAATGAAACAACAGACAGATTATATTCACCATAAATACAAATCCCTAAATCAAAAATAAAATAAAATAAAAAATTAGCAAAACCAATATAGAATTAAACCCAAAATCATATAGGAGAAATTCATACCGCCTTCCGGAGCTTCTTGATCAAAGCCATGGGCTTTCTCTTCAAACCTCTCTGAAACCTGACATTTCATTAATGCAAATACAATTCACAAACATATTGAATCTGAGATCTAATGAGGCTGAACAACATACAGACACATATATAGAGATCTAAAAATAGAAACAGAAATAGAATTAGACCTTCTGCGAGCACGGGCACCGAAGAGCTTGACCAGCTCATCGGTGGACATGTCAAGGAGAGCATCCAAATCAACTCCCCTGAAGCTGAACTTCTTAAACGTCCTCTTCTTCGGCTGTCCCGCTGCCACATCTACTTCTACATCCGCCTATATATACATTTAGACAGAGAAATCAGAATTAAAGTAAAGAACTGATACACATATACAGTTATACAAAAACATACACATATGAATAGTTATGTTGATAATTATTTACTATGTAATGAAATAACTGAATCGATTGAGAGAAAAGACAGAAAATAAAGAGAATGAACAGACCATGGCTGCTGGAGAAGATTGAAATTACAGAGACCGAAATGAAGAAGGTCGAACGTTTTCGCGGCTAGGGTTTTCGGTAGAGTGAAGAGTTTAGATATATAGGGGGGCTAAGGTAAAACTAAAATGAACTGAATGCCGGAGGGCGAAATGTTTCAAAAGAGTACCCATAGTTATCCTGTATTTGTTATTCAAGTCCTTTTTATTTCTTAATTTTCAACCACGACGTCCCCGTGTATTTTTATTTTATTTTGAATTTAAAGATCTATTTATATTATATTATGAGGTGTAGCCGCCGCGTAGCGTAGGTGAACAAGACCGTCTTACCAAGGTTGGGTTTGGACCAAAATGAGTCGACCAAGGACTGATCTGGCTCGGCTCGATCTGAATAATTGAAACACTGATTTAGTTTTAACTTTATTTTTTTATTTATAAATTGTATCCGTCTAGATATATAATTAAATTATCTTAGGTCGGGTCGTGTATGATTCTTCTAGTGGAAAATTATTGGCAACTATCCCCTCTTTCCCCATAATTGTAATTATGTCACTAAAGATTAGTTTCTTCGTTAAACCTTTAAAATGTCTACTTTACCCCTTTAACAATTACAAACAATTGCTTTTTAAGAAAATTATAAGTAGCAAACTAACCTTCCATCTTTAGCAAACAATTTTTTCAAATTCTTTAACACTTTTTTTTAGACAATATTTTATATTAAAGCTCTAATTTCACTTCTTCTTCTTATAAAATTTGGCAATATATACATTTTTTATACTATATAATTATTCAATTATAAATTTTCGATTTACTGTATTTCCAATTGTTGCATATCAAAATATTTTTATTTGTTGTAATATACTTATTGAATAAAAAAGGAAGTTTAAAATATTAAATTCAAAATATCCCAAGGCAACTTTTCAATATCAGTGCAATTTTGCAACTTTTGAGCATAAAAATTGTTACATTTCAATTAAAAATTATTACATTCAATGTTTTCTTGGTGATTATTTGAAGTGGATTAGCATTACTCAGCTAATGGACTAGGAATGGTTGGCAATAGGATGTGCAACGAAAGCCCAATCAAAATAGTCCATTAAGCACACCCATTTACTACTACTAAAGCAACTAGCATCCCTTAACAGTAAACACGCGCACGCATATTAAAAAAAAAAAAAGTAACATCAGTATTTAAGGAATTAGATATACATTGATGATTTTTAGGGATAGTTTGTTACTGTTTAAGGAGAATATGATTATGATGCTGGGCCTTCAATTTTCTGAATGGCGATCTTTAGGTCCAGTTGAAGTCTGGGCCTGGTAGGTATCAATACTATGTCTTTCCACACTGGTGAACCTGGGCCAACTATAAGTTCGTCTGGTGTTGGTGCTGTTGCTACTGGATAAAGTTCGTATATTGACTCTGCTTCATCATTCAAGTTGCTTACCATCGTCAAACATTTAATTTCATCTGGATCAATCAGCAGCTTGTTTTCTCCATCTTTCCATGCTATCAACTGTGCATGCATGCATTTATTTATAACACGATATGAAAATTAACTCCATATTTATTCATCAGAATATATATAGCTATATATATTTAGGGTTAATTAGTAGGAGCTCATCATTTTTGACAATAAATTACAGCAACCTGCTTTGTGGGTTGTATTTAATTTGTTCTTAATTGTATACATTTCATAACACTATGTAAGCACGGAAAACAAAATTAATTACTGCCGTAGATATTGTAGATATTGTAACGAAAATTACCGTTGGTGGACCACCAACTGCATTGGTGCAGTAGAGCCTAGCATGATCAACAAGTTGGCAGTATTTTGGGAATGCATTTGCAAATCTCTTGTGAGATTTCAGCTGTGAATTTACTCTCACTGCCCTCCCAATTGATATAGCCCTCCTGCATATATAACATATACTTGAGTTTATATCTGATATATAGCTGATATTTTACTTGAGAGTTCGGGTATTAGTAATTCATATACACGTACATACCTGATACCTCTAACAACAGCTAGATAAGCATCACAAACAACTCCTACAAGCTCTATTCTATACGGTCTTGTTTTAGGTCTTCCTCCTCCTTCTTCTTCTTCTTCTATTTGTTCCCAGTAATTCTCAATAATTGTACCATCTTCTTGGACTTTGTAGCCAACTCCCATGCGATATCGATGTTTATGAACATTTCTTGCCATGGCAATCGTCTGCTCAACGAAGGGCACCCATGAGAACGTACCATCCATGATCACATCCCTCCCTTCGTTCAGTGCTGTTACTAAAAGGGATGATGCAGCATCCGTCGATGTTTGGTGCACCTGTTAATTTCCAGTGGCACGTGCATGCATATATCTTATTTCGTAAACCTAATTAATTTGTAACATATCATTGTGGATCGATGTTTAATTAAAATGTACGTGTTCAATAATCTTCAAGAGTTATGCTATATTATTTACCAACTTTTTTCCGTCGACTAGACAATTTTATGGTCCGCATTTTGAATTGGAGAGTCTCCGTTAATCTTTGTATATTTTTCATCATCATCTCTCTCATCATCATGATGTCACATTCCAATATATTTTAAATCTGAATTCTAAAATGAAGACTCTTCATTTCATTTGAAATGGAGAGGAACCTAATTCCAACATTTTATTTTTTACTATGTCTAGTTAACTAGCTGAAAAATTGACACCAACAAGTCGAAGGATATATCATTTTACAATTTTTAATTGTGACATGCATATCTTCAAATTGGAGTCTTATATTCCAAATGTTGACATATATACATACAAAGTAAGCCATATATATATATATAGGCTAAACAATATATTAATTACCAATTCAGCAGTTTGAAGCATGTCCTGATGATGGCCCATGGAGCTAATGGCTCTATAGATTACATCCGTCTGTTTAAACGCATCCGCCTCCACAACCACAGCATTTGCTGCGGCACCTGACCAAAATGAGCTGCCAAAATTCTTCAACTTTAATATCGAAAAAATTTACACCCAACTCTAAATGAGCCAAAATAGTGAACAAACAAATAATTAAGACATTTATACTAATGCAGCTAGGAGTTGTATATTAAAATTGGGTAAATTTTAATTTGTTACTCTTTAAGGATTTCTTTGAGGACAGTGCTCTTTCCGGCTCCCATTCCACCGCCCATGAAAAGGAGGACTGGACTTCTGTCGCTATGAGCCACCGGAACCATAACCTCGGTAGAAGCATCGCCACCTTTAGATGAAGCGCAGCCCCCGATGACCTTCATCTCCTCCACTAAGATAGAGAAGGTCCTTGTCACTTTCAGGTTCTTTGTCACCTTTTCAAATCTCTGTTTCCTGCCCATATAATTCAATATATATTAAACCAAGAAAATATATATATAGTCAGTGTCTCAACTCTTGTGGTATGATAATGTGAATCTGTTTATTATATTAATTTAGTAGTAGTTCATGTATATACGCCTATGCTGATTCAAGAATGAGAGTTCACCTTATTTGACTTGTGATTTTTATCTTAATATTTATACTAACATTAAAATTAATTTAGCTATAACACATTTCCACAAAATTCTATTCAATTAAATCTCAATATCTTAAATCTGCATATTCAAAGGAAATCATTATAAAAATTGGGCCATTACAAACATAAGTCTCATTAACGTAGACCCTAGTGGAACTCATAATAACCATATATTTCATTCATTTTAAAACTAGAGATTGATGTTTTGTAGTATTTCATAATTAGTTTACAATTGTTATATTTGTTTGTTTTAAAATTAAATAATTTTTTGTTGATTTTAAATTTAGAATTTCAGAAATTGATTCTAAAAGATTAAAATGTGTACTTAAATTTTAAATGGATGGAATGAGATGAATGTAGATAGTATAATAATACAATTACAAGATATATATAAATAGAGAGAGAGACTAACTTAATAGTGCACTCATAAAATATTTACACAATTTATATATTTAAAGTTTTATTTACAAAATTAGTGCATTCTCATCCCTTTAATTTAGTTGAGTGTTTTAATTTAACATTTTCTCTCTCCTCCCTTCTACCCCCTCCGCCGAACAACATAATTGCCTCTTTAAAATTTTCATTCCATATATAACCAGCAATCATCGCACTATAAGAAACATCATTTCTTTCAGGCATTGAATCAAACTCTTTGCTAGTTTCATCAATATATCCATTACTGTACGCACTTAGCAAACTAGTATAACAAAACACATTCCTACATAAGCTTCCATCAAATATTTGACGAGCTAATTGAATTTCTCCAAACTGGGAATACATACATATAAATAATTTATAAAGTACTATCGGACCCCCTCACCCCCAATCCACATCCACCCCTGCGATTTTTTCATAGTACAGTTGCTGCGATTTTTTCATAGTACAGTTGGTAGCCAAACATTCATACTAAGGTAACCAATTCAGTGTTATTAGGTTACTAATTTATTTTTAAAAAATCTATTATAGATTTTTTTATTTAATAGTACAGTTGGTAGTCAACACTTTATACAAATGTAACCAATTCAGTTTTATTGGGTTACCAATTAATTAAAAAAAATCTATTGTAGATTTTTTTTTATAATCGATTAGTAGTTAAACCTTAATACAAAAGTAACCAATTCAGTTTTATTAGGTTACCAATTAATTATAAAAAATCTATTATAGATTTTTTTTTCATAGTGCAGTTGGTAGCCAAACCTTAATACAAATGTAACAAAAAAAAAAACTAAAATTGTTACCTTTGTATGAAAATTTTGGTTACCAAGTGCACTGAAATTTATCTTGGTTACCCACAAAAACTAAAATGGTTACCTTTGTATAAATGTTTGGCTAACAACTGCACTAAAATTATTTGACTACAAATTAGTGTCCCAATTAAAAAATTGTTCCCGTATGCATCAAAAGGCAACCCTCTCCTCTACAACAATGTCATCAGAGTCTTATGCAATGCCAACACCTCCAAAGGCTTCAACCCACAAAAAGATGTCACCCTCCCAGAAATCCATCACCTTGATGGCACCATAAACCCCAAACTCCGTTCTCCCCCCCCCCCCCCCCACACCCCCCACCCCCAATCCCCCATCCC